>CM060192.1:74591063-75899350 GCA_030549335.1 Pontederia crassipes
GCCGTTCTACCATCTCGTCGTCAAAGGTACTCTCTCCCTCACCTTTTCTTTTTCTCAAATCTCATCTCATTACCCCCTGTGTTTTAGGGCTGATTTCATCGTCGCCCGTGACCGTCGTTCTACCGTCGCCACCGCCGTGTGCCGTTGCCGCTATTGTCGCCGTTCTACCATCTCGTCGTCGTCGTCAAAGGTACTCTCCCTCACCTTTTCTTTTTCTCAAATCTCATCTCGGTTCCCTCTGTTTGCAATATCGCGAGCAGTCGATCTTCTCTCATGAGTCTCCCTCTTCCAGTCTTCCTCTTCCTCACCTCAATCGCCACTGTGTTGCCGACGCCGTTGTTGTGTGTTGTGTTGCTGTCGCCATCGTCGCCCGCCATTGACAGGTTCTCTCTCCCTCTCATTTTCTTTTTCTCTTTCTCGTCTTCTCCTTCTATCTGCGCAAGGTCGCGACTCACTAGTGCTTTACTTCTGATTTCTCATGACTGATCACTGATGACTGCTTAGTTCATTGTAGTTGTCTTCGCCACTCGTCGTTGCTGCGCTGACACCCCTCTTTAACACACAACAGTCGACGACATTCAGGTACGCGTTGTCGCTCTCTACCACCACCGGATTGTGTTGACTGTTGAATGAATTTGCTCTGCCTGATTGTCTCTCTCCATGTATGCTAAGTTCATGTTTTCATTCATGGATCATTGAATCTTGACATCTTGTAGATTGTGCAATTCGTGAATCCATGTATAAAGATTGTGCTATTGTGCTAAATCAATATGATATAATCTATATGTGTTAATAATGAAATACTCGATGGATATCAGTTATTTTTAATCAATGTTATTGTTGCCATTGTGAATCATTCAATTAATGTGCTGAAATGTTATTTTTATCTATGCAACATTAGTGCCAGTGGACTGATTATAAAGAAGTGGTACTATTTCTTTATAATCAGTCCACTGGCACTAATTTCTTTATAATGCAATTATGCAACATTAGTGCCAATGGACTTTCATGTCATTGTTAATGTATAGAAAGTAAAAAAAATGAAAGTAATGAGTAAAGGAAATGAACCTAAATATCCCATGCCTTAGTGAGTTAATCTTATCATAGACCTAATGAGTTAGTGCCAGTGCCACTAACTCATTAATTTTATGATAAAACAAATAAAACATGACTCGGCTGCTTGGATTAAAAGATCATTAACACATTTATGTATTTTTTTTTGTCAAAGACACAAAGTCAGCGTAACAATTTTACAAATGGAGGATAATGCAATGACTGATATGGGGTCTAATCCTATTACGGCTGACATCGTCATCGAGTTTGCACAATCTAATCCAGATCCTACAGAAGGAACTAATGATACTTCCAAACAAATAGAGATAGTTAAGAGGAGGCCTAGTAAAAATAAATCTGAAGCTTGGAATCATTTTGAAAAGTTTACTTCAGATCATGAAGCTAGAACAAGGTGCAAATATTGTAAAAATGACTTTGCTGCGGACCCTAACAAGCATGGCACCACTGGTTTATTTAAGCATTTAAAAAGATGCAAAAAATTCCCCCATAGAAGTGAAGTGAAGGGACAAAAGATGTTGGCACAAAGCTTACAAGGAGCAGCCAAATCACTGGTCCCTCATTCATATAACTATGAAGATTGTAGAAAAGCCTTGGCTGAGTTTGTCATATGTGATGAACAAGCCTTCAGAGTGGTAGAAGGTGCTAGTTTCGTAAGTATTCAAAATGCTTGGAACCTAGATTCATGATTCCTTCAAGATTTACTATTGCTAGAGATTGCTATCAGTTATATCTTGATGAAATGGATAAACTCAAGACACTTTTTAAGAAGTCTTCTTCACGTATTTGCCTGACCACTGACACTTGGACATCTTGTCAGAAATTGTGTTATATGTGTCTCACAGCACATTTCATCGATGATGATTGGGTTTTACACAAAAGAGTTCTTAATCTTTGTCCAATTGAAGGTCATAAGGGCGAGGACATTGCTAAAGCTGTTGAGAAGTGTTTGTTAGCATGGGAGATTGAAAAGGTATTCACCATCACCGTTGATAATGCTTCGGCAAATGATAAAGCTATTGGTTATTTGAAAAGGAGACTCAATAGTTGGAAAGGTTTGACATGTAATGGTGAATTTCTTCACATCAGATGTTGTGCACATACATTGAATCTTGTAGTCAAAGATGGTTTGCATGATATGAAATCAGCAATTGTATCAATTCGTGAGGCTGTTCGCTATGTGAGATCATCTCCGGCACGATTTGGAAAATTCAAAAAATTTATACAAGAGGAAAAAATCAACAACCAATATAGTGTCATTATGGATGTGCCAACTCGATGGAATTCAACATATTTAATGTTGGAACGGGCTGAAAAATTTCAAAAAGTATTTGAGAGGTTGGATGAAGAAGACAGGGATACCAATTACACTTCAAAGAGAATAATTGCGTGCCACCAACGGTAGAAGATTGGGAAAATGCTCGAAATTTTGTGATGTTTTTAAAAAAATTTTATGATGCAACATGCAACTTATCTGGCTCATTATTTGTGACTTCTTGTGCTTGCTTTCATGAGATTGTGTCTGTTCAATCTCAAATTGCAAAGTGGAGTAATGGCCATGATGCGTACTTGCAAAAGATGGCTTGCGACATGAGATCTAAATACGATAAGTATTGGGGAAAACCTGAAAATATTAATCCATTGATACTTATTGCTGTTGTATTAGATCCTAGATATAAACTTGGCTATGTTGAATGGAACTATACAGATCTTTATGATTCATCCATAGCTACTATGGTTGTTACGAAGATTCAAGATAGCATGAGTCGTTTGTATGACTATTACGCACATGAGATCAGTAATGGTTCAACTTCTCAAATGGAGAATACAAATTCTACAGTTGGTGTTGAAAATGTAAATGTTGATGAGAAGACAGCAAGGATTCATCAATGGAGTAGACTACAAAAGGAAAAAAAGAATACCGATAACAAATCTGAAATTGAAAGATATTTGATGGAACCTTGTGAGGGCGATGAGAATTTTGATATCTTAAATTGGTGGAAGGTCAATTCCACAAAGTATAGAGTGCTCTCTCTAATGGCACGTGATGTTTTGGCCATTCCAGTCTCTACAGTTCCTTCAGAGTCTGTATTTAGCACTGGAGGACGCATCCTTGATTTCTTTAGGAGTTCTTTATCGCCAAAAATGGCAGAAGCTCTAGTGTGCACACAAAGTTGGCTATCATCACCAGATTTTAAAGTTGAAGAAGATTTTGATCAATTCGAGCTCACAAACAATATAATTATAGGTTAAAGTTATATTATTCTATTTACATATTTTTTAACTCTTTAATTATGACAATTTCATTGACACTTTTTTTATTATGCAGAAGCTACTTGGAACACCCTGGTTGGACCCTCAAGTTCATCGTTAGATGAAATGATAACAGACAATTAACTGAAGAAGACATGCACATCTGTCCAATGTTTGTTTGCAAAATGTATGTTGATTCATTTGATTATGCTTCATGTATTAGTTCATGCATAAAGAACCATATTTCATGATTAGTATCCACTGATTCCATGTATTAGTTCATGCATAAAAAACCATATTTCATGATTAGTATCCACTGATTCCATGTATTAGTTCATGCATAAAAAACCTCATTCACTAATTCCATGTTTCACTGATTCCATGTTTCATATTTCCAGCAAATATTTTTTTCAAGTTTTTTCAATGTCCTCAAAATAAACCCCAACATGACATTGTTTTTTTTTCTTTCATCCAGGTTTGAGATCTTTTAACTAGTTGACAACAAAATATTACAGAACTCAAGTGTTCAGCAGCGAGATGTAAGTATTTAACTTAATTCTGTTTAGTCTTGAACAAATATTGCAGACATGAACAGGGGCCAGGGCTAGTATTATTCATATTGATCCACAATTTTGTTTAGTCTTGAACAAATATATTGTCTTCCTGGAAACTGTAATTCTGTGAAGAGAAAGAGATGCATTGCAGGTTGATTTAAACTGTAATGCATATGTGTTCATTTGAATTGTAATTCTGACATTCTGTCATGTGATGCATTGCAGGTTGAATAGAGCAGATGTACTCAAACTATGCCAATCTTCTATCTCTCAATTTAAATGTGTGCTCTAAACTCTTTATTTCATTATTTGATTCTGTTTAGAAGATGTATTCAAATTGTGCCACTGCCTACTGTGATGCTGTGTTGTGCATGTAAATTTATTTAGAATGATGTGTCTTAAATTTATTTCTTATGAATTATGATGCTGGACTGGACATGGATGTAATTTATTTCATATGATGATGTGTCATGTGTGTCTTAAATGTGATGATATTGTATGATGTTGAACATGTAATCTTTGATGACTTTGATCAATTTAGAATACTGTCTTTATATTTTAATAACTACCTGTTTATTTCTTCAAAAATTAGATGCCTTATTCTATGAATGCTTATCAACTTTCTTGCTTTATTAAGGGTTTTGGTTTCTTTCGTAGATTCTTGAGACCAAAGGAGAAATTGGTTTGGCATCCCATGCAAAGCCACAGCTAAGCTAAGTCTGATATCTTCAAAATAAGAATTCCCGGTCCAAACCCGGTCCCGGTCCCGGTTTTGCCAGGTCCGACCCGGACCCGGTACCGACCGGGTCCGGGACCGGTACCGGGTCCAAAGATCCAAAACCCCGATTAAAACCGGGTCGGGACCGGGTCCGTCGAAACCCGGACCCGGTCCCGACTTTGCTCAGCCCTAAGTGAATCATTTACAATGATAGTCTTACGGGAAAAAAACTATGCTTATTGTTCATAAAAGCATAATTTTTTTCAAACTTAAGAGACAAGATTTTGGGTTTAAAAGCATGCTACAACACTTACTTCCACTTGTCATATGTAGTATGTTTCCCAAATTCGTGTGTGAACCTTATTATCCTTATTATTCAATATTCTTGGGAAAATGGTGTTAAGAACGGATGACTGGAACAACTTGAAGCCCAAATTTCAATACCTTAAAGCAAGATGTATGCAGTTTTCCCTCCTGCGTTTTTCAATGTCATGGTGCATTTGCTAATTCATTCAGCAAGTAAAGCTAAAAATGGTAGGCCTATTCATCATAAATGGTTGTATCTTCTGACACAACGGTTGCACCTTTTGAAATATTCAATTAGTAATCGGGCTTGTTTAGGAAGTTTTATCATAGAGGTTTATATCGCAAATGAATATATGACCTTTTGTTCAAGGTAATTGTATAAGGTAGATGCCTAATTTAGTCGGCTTGAAAAAGATTATGGTGGCGATTTAAGTAAGTCAGATGGTGGATTCTCTCTTTCCTATCAACCTGGAAGATATTTAGGAGATAGCAAGCATTGTGTTATCAATGCAAATGAATTAAAGCAGGCACATACATTTTGAGAATTTGTGATGAATTTCAACCATTATATAGTATGGATTTATACTGCACTTTTTTTTCCCTTCATTTTACATTTTTCTCCAATTCATATACAATATTATCAAAAGTTTAAGCATCATTCAATGAATTTTCAATAGAGAATGGAGTAAGCATTAGCTTGATTGATTTAAAATTAGGTTAAGTAAAACATGCATATTAATTTAGAAGACAGAACTCATTGACCATTGTAACATATATAGTACTATTTGTAGGTTGCAAGAGTGTTTAGAAATGACAATAGGAATACAATGAAGAACTTACTCTCCTTACCACGTGGTCTTACTAATTATGTGACATGTTTTGATGGTTATATCATTAAGTGGTGATTGTGATTGGAGAGAATGATGCGGATGTTGAAAGTGTTGTTTACTACGAGTTTTAACCGATAAAATTGAGTTACAATTTTTCAGTGGAAAAATATGAGTTAATCTGAGATGATTGTTTAAAACCAATGAACCATTTGTATGCTATTAGTCTTTCCAACAAAGATTGAAATCTTGTGCAAAAAATCCAACCCGCCAAAACAAAATCTTATTGCATCTGGTTCTCTTAGAAGAGGGCGATGAAAAAAAATCTTTATGCTCCTTGGGAGTAGCTGAATACATTTCTCTTACCATTAATAAAAGAGGAAGTTTCATATCAATGATAGTTTGTAATGTTGTGAAATTTGATAACATGCTTTGTATGTAGGTGTTGATGGTCAAAAGAAAAATAATGTATGCAGGAGGAATATGAGCAAGTGAGTTGTTGGACTTATAATGTACGCAGGAGGAATACATGCAAGCGAGTTGATGGAATTGTTGGAAAAAAGTTGAAAGTGACCTTTTACAACAATCAAGTGGTTTATGAAAATCATGAGTTCTTCTTAAAACAATTGCGTAAGTTAATTCGGGATAGAAACAAATGCCCAAGGTATATGCATGAAAATAAATTGGCAAACTATAGAAAGAACATAGTGAACTTTTGACGTAGTAATATATTTTCTTTACTTTTTCTTTACTTGTTACTGTAAGTGGAAAACATTAATGTTCCTATATAACATTTCAATTTTCCAAATGGTACTAAAATATTTATTTTTAAGGAAAATTTGAAAGTGATGACATGAACATTCATTATAAGAATGTCTTAGGACAAATGAAAAAACTATGAAAAAAATGAAAAGGAAGCATGCACTTCAAATATTTGAAAGAGTAGCCATCCAAGATGCTTAAAAAAATGTGCCTAATGGAATAGACAAGAGATATTGAGAATGAATTGTTAAAGAGCATCACAATGGGTGCAAGTGAAATGCGTGTTGATTATATATTGATATGCGTGTTGTGAATATAATTACTACTATAATATTTATTCTTTATATGACATAATTTCATATTCTTATATGTACATAGGTGCAAGTGAAATAAATAAAAAATATAAAGCAAGTTAACCATGTCGCATCATAAGCTTTATAGAACTCATCAATCGACATATATGGTTGCAACTATTTCAGACAAGCAACATCAATTCCTGTGGTTGAATCAGGGTCATATGACAATTATAGTGTATCAAGCCAAGTTCATCCAGTTGGGAAAATATAACATCATGTGATTGAGTGAGAAGCACAAGATTACCATTTCGCTCATGACCTGAACTCAACCATCAGGAAAACATTATCTGACAATTGGGAATGAGACGGTCAAGATGCTGACCACCATGAAGAAGGATCATAAGCGAGAACTACGAGAACATAAGTAGAAGTCCCCCATATTATCAACCGAGCAGAGCAGGCCAAGTGGAATGATGCAACGCTCAAAAGAGAGGTTCTTGACGAATGTCACAATCCAAGCTTGTGATCCACCAAGGCAACACGCAGATGTACAAAGACTTATAGAGAAGCTTTTAGTGGAATGTTATTAAACGTGTAATTGCATAATACATGTCTAAGTGCTTGGTATATTAGCAGGTGAAGGTGAAAACCAAAGGCCATATGAAAAGCTTAAGCTCTTAGGTACACCCATAATGGAAATGAGAGAATTTATATGTAGGGACGTTCAAGGGTCAAGTTGGACCCAACCCGTGAACAAATCCGACCCGAATTTGGTTGGGTTGGATTGGGTTGAGCCTCTTTTAAGAGGCAAATTCGACCCTACCCGACCTGACCAACCACCAATTTCTATTTTTATTTTATTTTTTTCTTATTTTTTATATTATTTAATATAAAAATATTATTTAATATTTACCTTAAAGTATAAAATAGGTTTTTAAATATTTAAATATTGTTTTTTAACTTAAAATATTTTATTTTAGTATTTTTTAAACATTTTAAATTAAATCTAGGCTTAAAATTAAATTAAAAAGTAAAAAGATTAAAGAAAAATAATTTGGTCTTTGGGTTGGGTCGGGTTGGCTCTCAACCCGAATGAATCATCAAGTTCATTAGGTGGATCCAACCCAGTGAACACCCCTATTTATATGGATTTCATATCATGTGCAGTCCGCTCTAGGAAGGGGCATGATGCTATCTTGATAATAATCAATCAAATGACGAATTATGTACTTCTTGCCTATCAAATATAGACACTCAATGGAAAGCTTGACGGATCAATATGTCTGCAAAATTATCACACTACATTAGTTTTCTGGACTCGATTGTGTCAAACAGGGACTTGCAATTCATCGCAAGGTTCTGAAAGAGTCTCCAAATCTTTAAGAATGAAATTGAATTCCAGTATGACTTTACCTCCAAATAGATGGCCAATCAGAGAAAATCGTTTAGACTGTAAAAGACATAGTGAAGGCCTACGCCCTAGACTGCAATGACAGTTGGTGACCTGCCACTAATTGTGTTCTCCTACAACAACAACTACCATTTCAGTACGGGCATGATTCCTTTTGAAGCCTTTCATGAGAAGCCATGTCGTTCACTCTGTCTATTGGAATGAGGTTGAGATAAAGAAAGTTCTTAACTGATAAGAAAATAAAGCAGACGAAAGAGTGTGTCAAGAAGTTAGAAATCCTATTTTTTCTCTAAAAACAAGAACGTAGAACTGATTTAGGAAAGAATGAAGATGAAAGAGTGTGTCAAGAAGTTAGAAATCCTATTTTTTTCTCTAAAAACAAAAAGGTAGAACTGATTTAGGAAAGAATGAAGGCAACTCAGACATGCCAAAAGACCTATATTGACAAAGGTCGACGTGAGCAGATTTTTAGAACTAGTGATTTGGTACTGCTAAATGCATCCCCTACCAAGGAAATTATGAGATTTAGCAAAAGAGACAATCTCAATTCCATATACATAGGTCCTTCTGAGGTATTGAAGTTAGTCAACTAGGTGGCATGCAAATTAGCACTATCCCCTTCTTATGAGTTAGCATATAATGTCTTCCATGTAGAGTTCAAGGTTCAAAAACTTAAAGAAAGGAGACACCTCTTATTAAAGTTGCATAGAGCCATCATTAAGGTAACGAAGAACCATGAGAACTTGAATCCGAGATTCACAAAGAGTTCCTATTCGGGAAGTCTTTGGGTGATATCTAAATTCAAGGAAGAATATTATCTTAAGAGGTTTATAATGTATCGTTAAACCAACTTGAGCAAAAAAGACTGGTCAATGATTAACGGGGGGAGAAGTCACATGATCATGTAACTCCCACTCCCCAATCATTGTGACAGCTTCTCTCCACACGACCCGTACGAAGACATCATATCACAACTTATCCTCTCATCCCCCAAAAATTGCAACAGCTTCTCTCCACATGACCCGTATGAGTACATCATATCATGACTTATCCTCTCCCTCCCCACAACATTTGTTTTCTCTCTCGCTCGCTTTTCCTTCTTCCGACGCCAACACAGGAGATAAGCAAGAAGGAAAAGGTTGCAATGACACTAGTATAAGGACATTAAACCGGAGAGGAAGAGGGTGTCGTCATGGGAATAAAAGAGAGAAGAAACCCAAATTCATCACATTGCTCGATCTTCAAGAGATATATTTTCTTGGGGATGATTGTTAAATGAACCGACCCTGTGGCAAAAGACTTATTAATTGGTAGATCAATCCCTGTGCTGGCTTGTTGATATGATCACGGGACTAGGAATTATATTCTTAAGGTTTCTCTCAAATAAATAATTATCCTGAATTCACTTTGATTATCATATTGACCAAATTTGATTCAGCATGTTTTCCTCCTAATTCTTTATTCCGGGTGAACCCATGTTATTGTTTCTGTGATTACTTCTGATTAGTACAATTAGATCCATGTGCATCATCATTTGGTTGGCCTCCATAGGGCAATGGTAGAACATTTATGATTATAAATCGAGAGCCCTTAGAATTAGTTTTATCTTTTGAACTCAGCATGTTTCTTTTCTTCTAAATTCCAACCCTCATCGTAACTTGCATTGTCGCACCAAGAGTGTGCGTGATCGGCATCATCGCACCATGCATGGGCGCAACTGCTTAATCACACCATGCACGGACATGACATCAGTTGTTCTACCATACATGATCGCGACAACACCATTGCATCATGCATGGTCACGGCAATGCCATCACACCATGCATGGTCACGGCAAGAACTATCGTATCATCATTAATGGTTATGCCAAGCTCAATTGTGCTTGTCCATGTCATGTTGCCCTTCACACTGTGTTTGTGTAGAGCATAGTTTGCTCCGTGACATATATTATTGATCATCACGATGACGATGATGTTACAAGAAATCGGGCCAAGTACTGCCCACACATCCTGTATTCCAATCAAGATTAATCCATAATTTTCCGGTTTCCCTTGAATTCATATATTGATGTTTACTCTATGTGGTTATCTTGATTTATCATTCTTCAGCCTTAACGCAATATTTTCTGTCACCCCTGATATGTCAATTGTTAACTAAACTCATAATATGCTAATTACCATCAGTACTTGATTTGTTGATTACTAGCCTTATGGTCATCCTATTTCATGTTGATCATATAGTTTCATGATTTTTTGATAAGTGGAACCAAAGATAAATTATAGATTAAGAAAGATGAAAGTTAGAAAATGTTAATAAAGAGTTCTTCCATTATAAATTGATGATGGTCAATCAAAGAGTTGAAAGGTACTTCATTCATCATCAAAAAATCTAAAGATACTTCGTTAGCCCTCTATGGAGTTGAAAGACATTACACTATATGATGTTGAAATTATGGGGCATTGCTTTTGAAAGTTCAAAGATACTTCATTGTTCTTTTCAGCAACACATTAGTATATCATAACGAAAAGAAGACGTACAATAATGATGTTCCATATATAATTATAGACAATGCCCCTTACTGAGCTTATTGATCCTTCACATAATGATGTTATATGATTACGATTTGTTATATCTTATTTTATCTGATAGTGATCCATATGATTATGATAATCTCCATTTTTACACTTAGTTGATTATGATGCTCTTTCCTATCATATTGATGTTTATTGCTTTATTATCAAGTTCAACATTACATACTGGACATCAAAACAACAACAACAACAACAAAGCCTTATCCCACTAGGTGGGGTCGGCTACATGGATCATACGACGTCATTTCGCTCATTCGTTGATCCATGTTCATAAGATTCGACAGGATTTTATGCTGGCTGTCGGGGCCTAACACAACCATCCTCCTTTATCCAGGCTTGGGACCGGCTATAAAATATAGGCGGAGTTATACTGGACATCAAAACTCACAAGAGATTTATCTATCTTTTAATTCAATACCGTAGATAATAACCCAGAACAATATGAGCATTAGTGAGTCTGACCTTAAAGTATTTGTCCAAATTTGGGAAGAGTGGAAGCAGTAATGCCAAGTTATGTGCAGCCGCCTCCCGCACAACTATTGCAGAATCTTCAATTAGTTGTTGCACAATGGACAAAATAAGAGAATCACATATCTCTGGTCGAACAAATTCTGCAAGTTCCCCACATGATTGAGCAACAAGCAGCCTCCGCTCCTCATACTTATGATTAATCTACAAGTCAGTTTTGTACTCATTACAAACAATCTCAGGAGAAAAAAAATAGTTCTCTAAATAGATGCATCCATTTGAAGTAACAATTTGGTACCTGTTCCCAGCACTGGGGAAGTAATTCTGTTTCAGTTCTCATATCCCCAACATTCTTTGCTAAGCTTACACAGGCCTGAAAAAATACGAAGAGAAGAATAATGAATGTAAAAAGTCCTCTAATTGAATATGTTGTAATCCAGTAAGAAACTTACATCCATAATAATACGCCGCTGTTGTTCATCAGGTTTCTTTATAAGGTTGAACAAGGTGTGTGTTAGGGAGTCCCTCACCGTGCTATCTGGATGATGCTCAATCGCACACATAATTAAAGGAAGAAGCTCCTGAAGTTGCATAAATAATGAAACTGTTTAAGAAGGGGAAATGACAGCATGAAGAGAAATTCATTATGATAACCTCGCGGTGATTGATCAAGACATACGGAACAATCTTTGGCAAAGCATCTGAGACTATTTGAATGGTTTGCAAAGCCTTTCAATGAAAAGAAAGTAAATTAATCTTCTATTACAAGAGAATTCATCATCAAATCAACAATTACTGGTTGTTTTAGGTGAATACCATCTTTTCAGAAGTTCTGTCCTTCTTAGGGCTCTGTGATATCTGATCTAACCCCCTGTATCCTGGTGGTGATGTGAAGATAGTGGCACGGGCATTCTCTTGGTATTTAGCAATTCCATTAGAAACAACTGAAGAATCAGTGATGGCTTTACTGATCATTGGTTTCTCATCCTGCGAATCCCGAGATAGGATATTCTGAACATTTGACTTAAATGTAACATGAACAGGTGGAGCAGCCACCTCATTAATCTCAATTATTGTTTTCTCGATTTGTGTATCAAATGCTTTTGCATTTCTTATTCCATAATTATCATTCACCTCTCCTTTCGTTTCAGCAACTGGGGGTTCCTTAGACTTATCATCGTCAAGAGATTTTATATTTTCACTTTCCCCAGGAGTCCAACCTCTACTGCCACGAGCCCCTTCTATGTGCATTTTGAGTGCAGTAATTTCAGCTCTGCAGTCGTTGAGTTGCTTTCTCAGATCTTGGGCCTTCAAAACAATGTAGAATATAAACAGTATAGTCTTCATGCTAAATGAATCACTTTTGTAGAGGGATTATAAACATGAGAAATACCAGAATGTCCTTCTCTTTTAAATCCTTTTGTGCAGCTTCCAATGATTTTGTTAGGCCTACTATCTGACGATTTGCCAGTTCATTGCTTTTCAATATTGATTCTTTTTCTTGATCAAGCCTCTTGTTTTCTTTCAGCAGGGACTCATTTGTTTGAAGAATAGCAATCTTCTCCTGCAGTATCAGTATTTCAAAACAAAAGGAAGAAAAGTTTAAAATTTAAAAATCCAGTAGTCGATCAATAGGGAATAACCCAAGGATTCATATGAAAACGTTTCTATACATAATAGGTGAGGGATAATCAGGACGAAAATCAGTAGTTAAACCAGATTTTTTTCATTTTTTTGAGGGAAGAAGTTTACCCATCAAATCAATAAACTGAAATTTTATAAAACAAAAGGAAAACAGGTGGGAAGTTAGTTAAAAAAGGGGCATACATGATACATCATAGCAGTCCTTTGATTTAGAAAACCAAAATGCTTGAAACGTATGAAGAATAAATACAACAGAATCCATTAGAGTTGACAATAGAGAGGAAATATGATTTTGGTGTCCTCATTATCCTAACTTATCAATAAAGGCACAACTGAAGAATAATGAAGTAAACAAAAATATTGTTATCATGAATGGACTTTCACCAGATATTGAACTGAAACTAGTTTGGAACACAAAACTTGGCAACTATAACCCTATTGTGATAATAAATTACTCCACTTCCAATAACTACTGATTTTCCATATTTCTCCAATGTCTTACCAATCAAGACTATGAAATCAAGCCTGGACAGTTATTTTTGCAAATACCTCAGCATCTTCTGAAGTGGACAAAAGATACTGATGATAATAACGCCGTAATGCATCAGGAACGCAAGCTGCATTGTTTGACCAGACATCAAGATTTTGGTCAGTAACCTGCAAGAACATATAACATAAAAGGTGTTTGAATGAATGTTTGATGAGGATGTCAAGGGGCAAAAAGCAATATCTCAAATGCTCGGTCATAGAAAACTCGGGTAGCAGTTCTTCTATGAAGAAACTCATTGAGCAAAGTAACATATCTAACTTAGCTATTATGCAGAGAAAATCTTCCAGTTGCAAGATCATCTGCCTGTTGCCAATATTTCGATTAGGCACATGAAAAGAAATATTCATAACCTCTTGCCCACAGTTCCAGTAGGCACAAGGTTGATTTCTGTCACTAACCAATGACATTTATCATGTTAGACAATCTAGTTTATTTACATGAAAAAGTTAAATCAGTTATGATGATATGACATGGTTCACCCACCAGATATTCCTATAGCGCTGCACATTCCTGTAGTTGGTTCTCAAACGTACATATGAGTGCCAAGCAACATTTCACTGCAGTTTGATGTTATTTGACATTTTATGCATGCTGATTGGTATATACAAAATAAAGGGGGGCCATCATTTTCAACAACTATTTTATTTCCAAATAGAAGTTGTTTGCATGACTAGCAGGAAAAAATGATAAACAGTCCATTTGCTGAATATACATAGCTAATTAATCAACATGGCACAAGAATAGAAAAAGAGATTATGTAGAAATAACTTCTTGTTGCAAGAAATAGGCGAGAAAGAGAGAATCACATGCAAAAAATGAATTTATGAGGTTCAATATTAACAGTGCTATGGCCTCGGGCAGTGGCATAATTCCTTCTTTGATGTGGAAGAAAACAGTAGATGATACAAGATATCGAATAGCCCAAACAGTATGTAATTTATATAGGGACTCCAATAGAAAATAGGAAACTGACCCCCATTAGTAATGTAATTTAACTACATAGGGAGCATATGAGTTTACGTATGCATTAAGATCAAAGCATTATGAATACGTCCAATTAGAAATGTTCTTAATTTAACTACATGTTACTAAGGAAGAACTACGATATCAACAAGAAAAAATGGCACAAATTCCACAACTTTACCTATTTAGTACAATCTCCTGTTTCTGAGAACTTAACTTTGACATCTAGGCTAATCTAGTGCATCATGTGATTAGATATAAAAGGCTATGTAAGACAATAAGAAAATGATGTCAGAAATCTGAAGATTTATATGCACACGAAGGCCAAGGACGGAGGTGCACATTAAGAATAGCATTGGCAGTCACATTGGCCATATTGTTGCAGCATTACGATAGGATTTTTTCTGGAGATTGGTGTTACGCAGAGCATATTGTACATCATTTCCTCTGAAAAAATATTGTATATCATTTCTCTTTTTTGAACAATGAGTGAGGGTTTGTATAGTATTTGAGTGGGTTCCACACCCTTGAGTTTTTTAGTTGCTTTTCTAATAGATTTATATATTTCGCAGATTCCAATTTTCATCAATACAAAATGCTTTTCTAACAGATTTATATATTTCATACATTCCAATTTTCAACAACACAAACTGGATGGTTACTCGACCTTGGTAGCCCTCCTTTCCCTCTTAAAAAAGAAAAAAAAAAGAAATCATTTTCAAGAAAATTATGATACCATGGATGGGAATCCATTCATTATCATGAGCCTTATCAGACAACTACGCAGCCTGATGGAAACTTACACAAATGATTAAGTACTACTTACCTCCTCAAGAAATGTCATTGTTGTAAGGCAATATCCAGAAAAAAGCAAGTACTCCTTCACTGCACAATTTAAATCTTTGCGCTCACTATCCTTTAAAGGACCTAAAGAAACATAAGATATTCCCCGTTTGTTAAGCTGACTTGAAGATATATCATCAGCAGACGCACTTGGGGCAGGACCTGTGACCAGAAAAGAAAGAAGAGCAATGAGCCCAGTGATGCAGCAAAGGCGTTCTTTTTTCCATGATAAAGGCCATGAGAATCTGTTATACTGTGTAGGAAGCAAGTTGAAAATAGGTGTCCTTAAGAAGTATAGTAGCCTAAATACATCTTTGTAACAACCTGAAAGACTAGAGAAAAGTAAAAAATAAAGTTATGTTGTCAACAATGTCAGAACAAAAATAAAACAAGCATCCAAGAAATTTCCCATTAAGGTCTTTTGGTATTATGATAACTCGAGTCACATATAGTAATGATATGTATGAAAAATAAATAATTTGAAACTTGTCAGCAGTTTTCTTGTAAAACCCAAATGATTGGTCATTCAAGAAAGCTTAAAATTCAACATTTGTTTATTTTATGATCAATTAGTTGTTTCCTTACCGCGCATGTTGAGCAAATTGCATTAACGTCCAAAATTCATATGTCATTTGATGCTTCAGGAAAGGAGATTCTCACAATTGGTTGTAAAACTGCAAGCAGATAGACATACTCGATGGAATGAGGCTTTATATTTCACTTTTTGTGGTGTTGGTAGTGGCAATGGGACTTCTCAAAGTTACATTGACAGCATAATTGTCAAAGTATCAAGCTTAGGATAAAAAACTCCAACCACGAACTCACAAAAGTTAATATTGCACATAACAAGAAGGTTGAAGTGCAACTCTTTTGTAGCAGGTGGTTGCAACTAGGAAACTATCTGATGCTCTGTAATATACTCTGCATTGCAAAGAGGACTCAGGACGACCTCTGACATGAACCTCCAGGAACAATACAAATGTTTTGTGACAGATTAATTCAACAATGTCGAGAACACATTTAAGTACCAATATTCAGTAATCAGTACAGTATGGCACCTTATTTCACTATGTTTTCCACTCCATCTTGATTTCATAGTATTTTAATTTTGGTTGTTCTTCACTCCGTATTATCCTCGATCATAGAATATATGTTTGGGATTACAAATATTAATTATGAATTCAAATCAAACTCTCAAGATAATAAACTTAATGAGATAATGCAAAACACCAAACAGTAATATAAATCAGAGTTCAATGTCTAATTGTGGCTGCACAAAAGTACCTCATTTGTTATTAACAGAATATAATACTATGTTAAGCGTAATAAATGAATGAGAAAGAAAAAAACCATTTTGATCATTAGAAGTAAACAGGGTTTGCTTTTGCAATTCTTCAGTCATCCTAGACAAATCTTCTTGCGCCAGACGAAGCTCATATCCACTGATTGCCAACTTTTCCTCGACCATTATCTTCTCTTCTAGCAAAGTTTGTGGATCCGCATCTTGAACGAAGGCAAAATTAATATTTAGAACATTAACCTTATATTCGAAAAGGAAACAAAGGCAATTCAACAATGTTGTATTGTCCGTGGACTCTAATTTCAACCCAAACGTCTGCTTTCAGCATCGCAAATCTTCAAAGCTAAAAGATATCATGCATATTACTACAAACTAGTTTTATGCAATGAAAAAAATACTGTGCGTTTAGGCATCATTCCTCAATACAACGCCTATCTAATGCACATGAGAAACCTCGAAAATCAACTAATAACTGCACTACATTCATCTCAAACGAGAACTATATATCAAGTTGATGTGCAGGAAGAATCGGGAATGACGCTAACCACGGAGGGCGTTGAAGCGGGAGATTTGGTCCGGGGGGAAGAGGGACTTGTCGGCGAAGACGTCGCGAAGGCGGATGGCGTGGTCGTGGCGGCCGTCCTCGGTGAGCTCGTGCAGCAGCTCGAACGCGGTCAGCAGGTACCCCTCCTG
Organism: Pontederia crassipes; assembly: GCA_030549335.1. NCBI lineage: Eukaryota > Viridiplantae > Streptophyta > Magnoliopsida > Commelinales > Pontederiaceae > Pontederia > Pontederia crassipes. Next base: position 74,608,314 of record CM060192.1, read on the forward strand.
CAGCAGGAAGTTCACCACGCAGTTGCAAAGCGACGACCACCGTTCCGCGTCCGCCTCCCTAGCCGCCGGCGGCGACGCCGGCGTGGCCCGTGGCGACATCACCTTCGCCGGATACTCCATTTCACCCTCGACGTTGATCCCAAAGAGAGGAGTTAGTTGTTGAAGGCGGTTTAAGCGTTCGGTTTATGTAGGAAGCGGCAGGATGCAACTCCTGCAATGTGACCTTGCAATTTACGACGAAGTACGTGGCATTTAATTATATTTGCGCATCAAATTGAGACATATATATATATATATTATTTACTTTCAAATAATCATATTTATTTATAAGTTCTCGTTATTATCAAATTTAAGAGCTTATATAGTTCAATTGAAGCTTATAAATATACTTGTAGATAATTAATAGATGTCTAAATGAAAACGGTGACAATAATACGGTATTAAAGTTTTAATTTTAAGAATAATTATAGCTAATAATAATTACAATGAATCATTGGGAGTATGTTATTTGTATACTATATAATGCCGATACTTATATTAAGATGCAAGATTAATCTGTACTAATATTATGCATATTCAATTATATTTAGGTCATATTTTTTAATGTATTTTAATTAGTGATATTATTATATATAGTACTATATTTTGGTGATTTTCTATAATTTACAAGAGGAAGATTAGTTAGGACAAAAAGATATTGCTCTAATAAAAAGCTTTTTTGTTTAAATCAATTTTGTTTGTGATTTTAAAATAATTTTAGCTATGGAAAAATTTTACATTGCCATATCCAAACCTATAAAACCTGCATCTTCCTCTCTACGAATTTTAAATTCTGCAACTTTTTTATATGCTGGCATAATGCTACAAAAGAAATTAATTTGTTAATATATCTTATATTTTTTATTAGAGTGAAATTGTAGTGGTCATAATGTGATATAAAGGTCTTAACTAGTATTTTAGTTTCTTCATTTATACATAAATCAGAAAATGAATATATATATACATATATATGAATATATCTTTTATTATCATTGATGATAGAAATTGGTTTTAATTGCACACTTATTTATTAACTTAATGCTTTAATATAAAAATAATGTCGAAATTATAAACGATTTGATATGATGATGTGATAAATATAGTAAATGGTCCACTTTTCAATTGATGTAAATTATGTTTTAGACATATCATTATATATGTCATCTATGCAGAATCCAAAGAAAAACATACACACAAAAAAGACGGTCTAAAGTGACAACGCTTGTCTACTATTTTTGTCCATGACTTTGTTTGGCATAACTAAGTGTTCATCACTAGTGAGATTTTATCGAATAACTTTTAAAAAATAATGATTTGACTTTAGCACTTGAATTAGTAAAATAAAAGTGTTCAATAAATTCTAGTTTGAATTAATTAATAAATATGAAATGACTAAAAAAGGCGTATAACTCGATTAATAATGCCTTAGAATTTTACCTGAAAAATTCATTTGGCCTCATGAAATAAAAGACGAATTCACATTGCGAGAATTTCGTTAGGGGAATGTCTATATAAACTTTATAATAGTCCGAATATAAAATAATCTGATTTTTTTTATTTTTCATCTAATAAATTTTTACGTCATCTTAAAAGTTTTGTGTGATTGTTAATTCGTTGCATAATATTTCTCGCACATAAATCTTAACAAATACTTTTATCATAATTGTTTGAAATATTCTATGCATTCTACATCAAAACAACTCATTTTTACAATATTTAATAATTACCAGTTTAGTGACTATTATAACAGAATATAAATTACTTTATTGCATTACATTTGAGTTGCCATTTTTTAAGAACATTCAAATAATTATAAATTAAAATAACAAGAGTAAATAATAAGTTGCTACGTATTACAAAGAACAATTATATCACACTAATAGAAGTTAACGATGAAATATTTCTAAGGTTGAATTTGAAGCAAGTTTATAAACAATAGTCGATGACTTATCTCAAAATAATGCATATGAAATGCTTGTCGCTCGTATTTGTTTTATTTATCAAATAAATTAGGCAACATTTGGACAAGGTTAAGATGTTGAGCTCTATCTCAAAAGGTTAAGATGCTGAACTCTATCTTAAAACTATATTGTGGCAATCAAGTTGAAAATCTGAGGTTGCCAACTTAAAATACTACTTAACACCATTTTGGAGTGAAAGCCTAACTAATATATTTCTTTTTTTTTCTATTATTGTACACTTCTGGTATGCTCCATGTGAGATTAGAATTGTGCTTTCTTACTATCACCATTGTGACGATAAATCTCAAAAATAGTTATTGTGATTTTGAGCATTGATTAATAAGTTTCAATATGAGAGATAGTAGCAAACGCAAAGGTATATGGGAAAAAATTTTATCACCAACCACATTCTTCCTTCTTATTGTTTCAAAGCTTTCAATGTGGATGGTTCGAGTAGCATGTATATCTTAATGTTTTATTAATGTTGTAAGACCTGATCCCACGGTTGATTTGAATTATTAAGTCAAATCAATTGGTCGGATTGGATAATATAAATTAATAAATAAAGAGATTGTTATAATATTATTCATATATAATGTTTGTATAACAAATAATTAATATAATATATATATAATATAATAAAGTATAATAAAATAATTTAAATAAAATAGTGTAGTAAGTATAAATTAAGTTATGGTTAAACAAAAAATGTAGTAATTATAAATAAAAGTAAATATTAAATCTTATGTACATGTGTGACAATGAAGCATAAATTTCAATTTAATATATAATATGTTTCAGAAAAATTATTTTTCATATTTTATTTTATAACTTGACCCGATTGGTCGGATCACTCGAATATGTCAGGTCGACTCGGATTTTGATTGGATTTGATTGAATAAAAGTGTGTCAACCTTTAAATGACTCGTGGATTGTTTTGCTATACAGACACCAATCCGACCAATCGGATCAGATGAAATTTTAAAACACCGATATCTATGATGGATAAGTTTTTCTTAAGAAAAAATAAATTGTTTTTCCAGTGAAACACTTTCTTATCAAATTGAATTACTCAAGGGGCTTCTAAATTTCACACTAAAAATAAGATTCTAAAGCAAGATTATTTAAGTTGACAAAGTGTCCATGCAGACGCAAAAAGACATCTCAAAGCAAAGGAGAAGTTTCTATTTCTTTTCTTTTTCCTTATTCCCTCTCCACTACATCACAAGCTTGTGACTCTCAATTGCACTTGATTTGGGAGATACCAAAGGCTCACTACTTTGTACCTTTGAATCAATTCTTACGTGCAAAGGCATGACCTCTTCCTTTTCTTCTTTTTGGATTTGTTAAAGCCTAAAATGTGAATGTTGCACTATTTAATCATTATGCAATATTATTCAACAACCATCTTGAACTTTCCATGTCCAAGTGGCAAAGCCATGATTATGTGGCAAAGTTATAGTTTTTTAGACTTTTACCTTTACTTAATTTTTAACTTGGAAAGGGATTAATCTCTTGTATGACTTTGAAGTACTATTAAGAATTTTCTAAAGAAACTATACTGAATTTGGTATAAGAAAATATTTTCTTTGTTACCACTTACCAAAATAGAAGAAGACACATTTTCTTTCTAAGATGCTATGTATGATGCTACAGTTTAAAAATAATATTAATATATAATTTTCTTTATTATACAAACTTATTAAATATATTTAAGGTTTATTAACATGTAATCATTACACCGTACAACCTTAAGTTCAAACTTTTATATTGATATAATTTTGATCCAACAATTTAAATTATTTATGTTTCCGATCGTCAAATTAAAATGATATTAATTTAAATATCTAAGATTATGAAATTGGACTATGCATGCTAATTTAACTCTCTGTATATAATATTCTTCATTTTTTAAACTTAATTTTAATTAAATTAATGCATCTGTACATCTTTGATCATCCGGAATATTGGAAACAATAACTTATTTCCTATTGTTTGTTTATACAAGATAATAATGTATTTAAAATGTAAAATGATATCTCTCTAGAAAAGATTGGTTTCATTAAGTTTTTTTTTTCATAAAATATTTTTTTGTCTCGCAAACAATGTAAATATATAATGCTCTATGTGGTCGTTTGAATTGGTCAAGGAGTTGATAGAACTGACATAGTTATATAAAATAAGGGTTTTAAAAATGTGGAGCATATTTTTAATCCTCATCTTTTTCATCCGTGAGCCGGTGTTGAAGTGAATCATCGGTCATAATAAATTAAATATCTCCATAAAATAAAAGGTGCTTTATAATTACATTAAACTCTATAAATAACGTGCAAACTGCACAGGTGCTGCCTATTAATTAAAAGAGAAAAATGTATATATATATATATAAACATTTGACGTATAACGAGTTGAACATTAATTTTACTTATTAAATTAGTAAAATAATTATATATTAATTTCAAGTATATGTTAAATAATAAAAGTAATTAAAATTAAGATCATGAGATTATCCAATGATCATGATCAATAACAAATATGATTAGTTCAACGTTGTAATTTATTTAACCTTATATGATACATTTTATTATAAAAAATCACTCAAACAAATATATATTATTTCATCTAAAAAGTATATAATTATTTTAATATAAATTATAATAATTAAATTAATTAACTGATAAGAAATCAAGCGTTCTACATCGAGACGCACTACAAGAATGATGGAAATTACAAACGGTCGAAACCGTCTGTAATTTCTCGAAAATCGTTAGAAATGACGATTTTCGACGATTTTTTCGATGGAATCGATTCGTCCGAAAAATGATCGTCGCAATTCAATTTTCGATAGTTGGGAAAAAATGTTGAAAATTTCGACAGAAATCTAGCGGTCACGATCGCTAATATTTATGGCGGTCGACGAAACCGTCGAAACTTCGGCAGTCATGATCGCCGATATTTGCGGCGATCGACGAAATCGTCGAAACTTTGGCAGTTGCGACCGCCGAAACTTTCGACGGTCGCGACGACCGCCGCAAATATCGGCTGTAGCAAACGTCAAAAATTTTGACGATCGTCGCGCAACCGCCGAAATTTTTGACGGTCAAAACCGTTGCAAAGAATTTTTATAATATACAAAATTAGCCCAACGATTAGATTTGGCCGCCTGAGGCCAGCGGCCAACGGCTGGATCCGATCGCCAGCACAGCCGGATCCGGTCTCCCGCAGCTGGATCCAGTCGCTGGGCCACGATCGGATCCGGTCGCCAGTCAGCCGAGCGGCTGGATCTGGCCGCCAGCCAGCCAAGCGGCCGGATCTGGCCGCCCACGATTGGATCCGGCTGCCAGAGACTAGCCGATCGCCCGCGGGTGGATCCGACCGCCAAGTGGCCGAATTCGGCCACCCGCGACTAGATTCGACCGCCAGGCCGTCAGGCGGTCAATCTGACCGCTTGACGGTCCGAGCTAGAGAGAGAGAAGGGGAGAGGGACACCGACGAGAGAGGGTCGATGCTTGATGTCCGGGCGGGAGAGGCTCGTCGACAGGAGAGAGAGAGAGGAGAGGGGGAAAGAAAGAATTGGGAAAAGATTAATATATATAGATATTATATATATATATATGTGTGTGGGGGGGGAGATAAGAAAGTGGAAAAACGAAAAAAAAAATGGGATAATGAAATTTTAATTACTGACGGTTCTGACCATCATAAAAGTAAATGTTAATTATTTTTAAAGTTACCAACGATTGTGATTGTCGAAAATTATTTAATTATAAAAATAAAATACTATATTTAGTTATATATAATATTTATTTTTATTTTACTGACGGTTTAAACTATCGTTAATTATTACCGACAGTCGGCATCAAAAACTATGACGGTTCGAATTGTCGTTAATTATATTAATAAAATACTCCTTATATTATATTACTTTTCATTTATCGACGGTCGAAACCGTCGAAAATTGTGACGATTTAAACTGTCGCTAATTATATTAATAAAATACTCTTTATATTATATTATTTTTTATTTACCGACAGTCACGACCGTCGAAAATTGCGGCGGATAGATATCCGTCGAAAATATCGACGTTCCTAATCGTCAAGAAAATAAATAATAATATAATAAATTACATAATTTATTATTTTTATTTCTGACGAAAATATTTCCGTCACAAAATCTATCAAATTGCGACGAATTTTTATCCATCGAAAATTGTCCGTCGAAAAATGACAATTTTCTTGTAGTGACGTAGATTGAGTGTTCTACATATTATTAATTTCTAATTAAAAAAGCGCCTGTGAATATCATTTTTCTCATATTTTTCGATAATTCTTAAGAGGTTAACTAGTATGTAGAGCACCCCCCTCTACATCTTGGTGTAGAACGCTTATTTATCATTATTTAAATAATTTTATAATAATAATTTGTGGTTAAATTAATCATATATTTTTTAGATGAAATAATATATATTTATTGAGATAATTTAATAATAAAAAAGTATCATCTAAGACTAAATTAATTATAGCTATTAAATTAATTATATTTATTAAAATAATTTGATCATGACCATCAGATAAATTTTAATCATGTTTACTATTTAATATATACTTTAAATTAATATATATATATATATATATTCCAATATAATAAATAAAGGGTTTTTTCGCTGACCCTCCTTTAACTATAAATTTTTTTTATATTTACCCACGTCTTTTAAATATTTCGTTGACCCTTCCTGAATTATATCGCATTTTTCACTTAAGTCTATCCGTCAATCTCTGTTAACTTTTTCGTTATTTTTTTATTTATGAAATGATTAAATTACCTCTCATAACTTAAAATAATATAAATAGTAAATATCAAAAAATGCGAGGGTGGGGGGTTGCCCATCTGACACCCCCGATGAAGTAATTTTTTTATTTTTATAATATATTATTTTATATTTTTTAATATTAAAGAGAAGGGTAATTTGATTATTTCATAAATAAAAAAAATAAAAATTAACGGAAAAGTTGACAGAAATTGACGGATGAACTTAAGTGAAAAAGACGGTATAGTGCACAGAGGATTAGCAGAGTATTCAAAAGACATAAGTAGATACGAAAAAAGTTCATAATTTAGGATGAATCAAAAGAAAAAATCCTAAATAAAATGAGTGCTATTTCTGTATCAAATTTACATTTTTCTCACTTCTTAATTATAAAATTTTTTGAAGTATACAATATAATAATTATAAGCATAAATATCGTCCTGATCATGCCTGCGACATTGTCTCACGAGTTTCCATATAAGCCTCACTTGTTACTTTCAAGAGCATTAATAAAAGTATCGACAGCTATGATGCTGACCTGAATCTTTACATGTAGTTAGCATAATTATTATGTATCTCACAAAAACAATTTGTTCCCCAAAAACAACACTTGTGACAACAACAATTAATACATTATTTAATTGCATTACATTATTATTTAATTAAATTAATACATAAAAATAACACTAATATATAAGACACCGCTAATGGACATGAGAACTTGACCTCTTTCCTGACCGTTGAAGAAAGTGTTGTTTTTTTTATGCACAGCACTAACTGGGATTCCTCTCTCTCTCTCTCTCTCTCTCTCTCTCTCTCTCTCTCTCTGCCTGCACTGTACTATGTTTATAGGCTCCGGTCCCCCACCAAGCTTTTACATGGAGAACACTTGGACTCTCTCTCAGCCCCCTCTCACACTGACTTCTCTTGACTCACTCCCATTGCAACTCTGCGGCAATCCTCCATAGATCCCCACCAGTCACCTCCACAAGCTGCACACAGAGACCTTGCAGTGCAGAGTCTTGCATCCTCGCAGGTCTCTCTCTGTGTCCGCACTCCTGATGGATCGTTTTCTACCGCTGCGCCGCCCGCTTTTGCCGCTCCTATTCTTCGTCTTCTGCAGCAGCTCTCTTCTCGTCCATGTCTGCAGCCTGAACAGCGAAGGCACTGCCCTCCTGTCGTTCACGGCCTCCATGAGGGAAGACCCGGCTGATTCCATGAGCAACTGGAACTCCTCCGACCAGACCCCTTGCGCCTGGAACGGCGTCGCCTGCGGCGGCGATGGCTCAGTGACCTCCCTCAGCCTGCCGAGGAAGAAGCTCGTGGGATTCCTCCCCTCCGCCCTCGGCTCCCTCCGCTCTCTCCGGCACATCAACCTCAGGAGCAACCGGCTCTTCGGCCGCATCCCCTCCGGCCTCTTTGGCGCCGAATCGCTCCAAAGTTTGGTCCTTTACGGCAACTTCTTGTCCGGCTCGCTGCCGCCGGAGATCGGAGGCCTTCTTTACCTTCAAAGGCTTGATCTTTCGGGTAACTTGTTTGTCGGCGCGGTGCCGGCGACTCTGACCCGGTGCAGGCGGTTGAGGGTTCTCGTGCTGAGCCACAACAACTTTAGTGGTCCTTTGCCTGTTGGCTTCGGCAGCGGCTTTGTTGGATTGGAAAGGCTCGATCTTTCTCACAATGCGTTCAATGGAACCATCCCCGGCGAGATAGGAAGCCTCACTAACCTTCAGGGAACGCTGGATTTGTCACACAATTGGTTCTCCGGTTCGATACCGCGGAGCCTCGGCAACCTGCCGGAGAGGGTATATATTGACCTCACCCATAACAATCTCAGCGGGCCGATACCCCAAAATGGGGCTCTGGAAAACAGGGGGCCAACAGCATTCATTGGAAATCCAGGCCTTTGTGGCCCGCCATTGAAGAACCCTTGTTCTTCGGGTTCTCCTTCGTTCAGCCCCTTTTCGCCGAGCAATTTCTCGCCCTCGGCGATTGAAGGAAATGGGACCGGTGGAGGTAGAACTGGTAGAGATGATGGTAATACCAGCACAGGGTTGAGTCAGCATGTCTTAATATGGATTGTGGTGAGTGATGTAATTGGCATCGGCCTAATAGCATTGATATTCTTTTACTGTTACAAGAAGGCAATTGCTTCCATTGCAGCTATTGAAAGAGGACAGAACTCAGACAAGGGATCAAAGGGAAGGAAGGAATGCAATTGTTTTAGAAAGGAGGAATCCGAGACTTTTTCGGAAAATGTCGAGCAGTATGAACTAGTTCCATTGGACAAGAATGTGGCCTTCAATTTGGACGAGCTATTGAAAGCATCAGCATTTGTTCTGGGGAAGAGCGGGATTGGAATTGTTTACAAGGTTGTGATGGATGATAGGCGTACCTTGGCTGTTAGGAGGCTTGGCGAAGGAGGATCGCAGAGGTTTAAAGAGTTCCAGACAGAGGTGGAAGCAATAGGGAAGGTCCGGCACCCAAATATTGTTGTTCTTAGAGCTTACTACTGGTCGGTGGAGGAGAAACTTCTTATTTATGATTACATTCCTAATGGCAATCTCCATTCTGCTATTCATGGTATGATCTTACCCGTCTCCCACTTTTGTGTGTGTGGAATATGGATAAGGTTAATATCTAGTCCTATTTTCACATCAATGAACCAGATCTGCTACTGGAAAGATGCAGTCACTGAATTCAAGATGCAAGATGATTCAATTTTTGAGAAATTTTCAATGCTTTCTTGATGCTTGTACTTGCTAACTGTAGAACTTTTCAAAAAGATATATAGCAGTAGCACACAAAGAAAATATCTGGAGGTAGGCGAGTAGTCTTTCATGATGTTCGCTGCCACACGTCAAATTAGCCTTGGAAGTTGTCCTTTCAAGCTACCGATAAGTACTAATAATCTCAAGATGTACAAAAACAAGTTGGTTCACTATTCATTAGGATGAAAGTAATAAGCAAAATAGCCAACGAAATTTTTGTTTTATTTGTTTTCCGTTTGCAAATTAGGCTATTAAATTTTCCCTGAGAATGTTGTTATTATAATGCGAATAACATACTATAACAGAACTTTGAATTTTTACCAAAGTTACAAGTAAATGTACATTGATTGCAATGACTTTTATTTCTTCGGAACATCATAGTTCTCAGATTCAAGTAAAGTAGTTCTGGAAAGATGCAAATGGGATGGTTAATTTTCCTTCTTTGAGATGTTATTCCAAATCATATTCAATGAAGGACGTAATGAGCACGACTGTAGACTAGCTGTCCAGAACCATGAAAACACGGTGCGAAAAGAAGTGTGATCCTGGAATTTGGATAGACTTTAAGACCCTCTTTCTCTTTTCAACCTATCTTGTAGTTCTAAATTAGTGAACTCTTTTATGAGCCTAATATATCATATTGGTGCATTCCAGCATGGACAATCATTCGCCTGAATGAAAAAAGCGTTGCTGCAGAATCTTGTTTTTTCCGGTTTGCAAAGCATGATAAAATTGCATTTTGGCACTTTTTTTGTGAAGAAACTTCGCTAATATGGAGCTAATCTCCATTTTTTTAGTGCCGACCATTGTTCTTTCATTAATTTTATTTTGCCCCTAATTTCAGGGAAGGCTGGAGCTGCTGTTTCATCACCACTATCTTGGGAAGCACGCGTAAAGATTATGAGAGGAGTAGCAAAGGGCTTAGCTTTCTTGCATGAGTTCAGCCCGAAGAAGTACGTGCATGGAGATCTCAGGCCCAATAATGTGCTGCTTGGACATGATAATGAACCTTACATATCGGACTTTGGGGTTGGAAGGCTCGCAAACATAGCTGGAGGAACTCCACTGCAATCGAACAGAATGGCTTCTGAGAAATTGCAGAGCCAGCAATCAGATATGCCAGTAAACCCTGTTCAAAGCAAGCGATCATTTTATTATGCTCCTGAAGCATTGAGGACACTTAAACCTTCACAAAAGTGGGATGTCTATTCCTACGGAGTGATCCTATTGGAGCTGATTTCTGGCAGGACTGCAACAGTTATCCTGGAGACTTTGGAAATGGACTTGGTTCGCTGGATTCAGCTCTCCATTGAAGAGAAGAAGCCCCTCTTGGACGTGCTAGACACTTCTCTAGCTCGACAGCTGCAGAACGAAGATGAGATCATAGCAGTGTTAAAAATTGCTTTGGCATGCGTTCAGACCAATCCTGAAAAGAGGCCATCCATGAGGCATGTTGTTGACTCTTTGGAGAATATGCCTTGATGCGAGTTTGAAACATTCAAGGCCACACATGTATCTTGCATTCCTAGATGCTGATCAAACGCAGGGATCTGCCTGCCAGTAAGTTGTTTGGTTTCAAGCTGTTAACAGCGTGTGCTATCCTTGGGTTTGGTTGCTAGTGCTAACCTGACTGAACGACCTGACAGTACAACCACAGGTCATAAATGTAAAGCAAACTTAATAAACGTAAGCCAAAATTTGAAGCTTTTTTGTCCTTCAGTTCAACAGGGATAGTTATCTTGCGTAGGTTATATCTTCAATGCACTGATTTGCTGTTGGCTGGAGCTTCTGTTCTGCAATTGTAGTTGTAAAAACTGTGCTTAATGAAGGAAAAGAAAAGATGTTATCATTGCTTATATGAGAGCATCTTTTGGCTCTGTTGTGTAGGATTTCTTCCTTTGGTGCCAGTGGCTGTCATTTCCCAAGTTTAACTTATTGCATCACTGTAGGAAAAATCAAGAAACAGTTGAGAGAGTATGTGAAGCAGGGAAGATTAAGACACAAGAAGATCTCTGATAGTAAGCTTTGCCTTCAATGCATTTTCTTTCTTTACACAAAGGAGGAACCAAGAAAAAAGAATCAATGGCTCAGTTGGTTGCAGAAGAGTCGCTCTGTGATTGTGAGCAAATTAAAGAGTCATGTGAGAATTCAACTTATTGTTTGAAGTGGTGTGGTTGTGTGAAAAGTAGCCTGACATCCGCCTCCACCCAAACAAGGCAGGAACTCCCTCCGTGTAAGCTGAGTTTGACATTTTGACACTGCCGTAAGCAATCTCATTAACCCCAAAGGTCTAACAAAATTTGTTTGGGGCAATTGATTAGAATGATTGTGCACAGGATAGACATTAAGTTAATAACTTCAAAGTTCAATTTTTTAAAAGTGTCACTTGGTCAGGATAATATCATTTTACCTTTTATCGAATTTTAAATTACTCATATGCTAATAGCTTTGAATATGAGATGGCTCCGAGTGGGACCCAAAAAATGTTAAAAATTAAGGCTTCTTCAGCTCTTTGGCAAAGTAAGATAAGAAAAAGCTTACTTTGAATGAAAGGAGAATTGAGCCATATGTGAGTAAAAGCAAACTATTTGTTATGGCGTATAGATTTTTTTTTGAGAAAAAAAGCAACTATAGTGACTTTCACCAAATTTCAAGCGACTGAAAGCTTTTTAAGAAGCTGGTCATCCATTAGTATCAAAATTAAACCTCTCTTTGGATAATGTCCATTTACTTTGTATTGGAGAATTTCTTTGAGTACATTGACCAAGGTAGATAGTCAATTTCCTTTTTCTAGACGAATAATTAATTTCGTTAAAAATATTTTATCGATTGATAATATTTTGAATCTATGTTAAAAAAGCAAGCACTCAAAGTCTCAAACAATCCAATCCCATAAGGGTTGATGCCAAGACAACAGGTCAGAGACGCTTCTAAGAAGGCATAAGGGCGGAGCCCCTGAAATTTATACGTGTGTTTCTGTTTTTTACTTTGTAACGGAATCCCTATATGAACTTCACAATGCATCATTATTTTCATATAAAAAAACTTATGGCTGCTTGAGAATGTTGCCCAATTGATGACGAAGTTGGTAAATTTTTTATGTTTTTTTGTGTGTAAGTGCTCTCCCTCCGTTTTTCGTTAGTGTCAATCTCAATCATATGTGACTCATGTTTCATAGATTCGAACAAGGAACTAACAATTCAAGGGGATTCAATCTGAACTCGATTCGATCATTAGTTGAGTTGGGTATGATTTGAATCTTTCCAAACCGAATCGATCCGATTTTTATATTTTTTTATTTAGACTTAAGCTTATATTTAATTTTAAAAATTAAAATAAAATATTTTAAATATAGAAATAATATTTAAATAGTAAGAAAATTTATTTTATACTTTAAAATAAATATTAAATAATATTTATATTAAATAAATATAAAAAATAGGTGACGCGTAATCCAATCATCCGACTCGAACTAAGTCAGAGTAGATTGAATTTGATCCTCAAAAGGGTCTCGACTCAATCTGACCAGACCAAATTTGGATCTGGTCGGGTTGGATCTGACATGAACACCCCTATAACAACCTATGTGAAGTTAAATACTTAGAGTCAAATTTATTTAGCTTGTTTGGATTGAAGATTTCGAGGAGGCAGGGTGGAACAATAGAATGAATTATGTTTGAATAATTATTTTATATTAATTAAGAGGGATGATGTGGAGTAAATAATGATATTTTTTAGAATGAATTAATATTTTTGGACCAAATTAATCATCCCTCTCCCTCTCCCTTCCCTCTCATATTGGTAAACAAATATTATTGATAAAATAATTTTATCTATATTTATTTTAATTTATATGTATCTCTCGGTTTTAACTTTTAAAATAGATGAATAAAAATAATTAAAGAAAATAAATAATATATAATAAAAATAGAAAAAATTAAACAAAAAATAGAAAAGAAAAATAAATTAAGTGATAAAGAACAATATAATAAATACTTGTTAATCATTAAATATTATAAATAATTTAATATATACTAAATAATAAAAATAACTTTTATATAAATAAAATTTTTATTATCTCGCATCACATCTTTTATAATTTATTATTGATTTCTTCATTCTATCACTCATCACACAACTCCATCCCAACCTTCCATTAATTATTTATCAAACAAGCCCTACCATATTAGATTGTGCAACATTGTCTTTGTTTCTTTCCGCTTTATTAGTTTATTTTAATTAATTTGTATTGTCCAATGTTGATAAATTTTCTTTTTCCATGGTGATTTGGTATTATGCGTGCCTCGCACTTTATCCTAAGTTGTTGGTATTATAACCATTTTGGAGTGAGGTAGATGGAAAGCTTGTGAATTGCAAATTGCATTATTCAGGGATGTTCACATTTGTTTGTTACCAAATGACATTTTTTTTCTCATATTTTCTCTTTGAATTCTTGTTTAATGGATTACAAAAATAATACAATAGATTATAATCGTAATAATGATATGTATAATAAGTAAAAAATAATACTTATCGTCATCATCCTATCTAGTACATAAACTCCACACGTTAGTTTACAAAAGTTATGGAATTTGTGTAAACTCTTGAATTCGTTAATATTACCTATGCATACTAAGGTTAATACCGATAATTTCATAAGTGATTCTTTCCAGAAACTCCGTGAATTAATAAGTTATAAAAAAATTGTTATTAGTTGGAAAATTATTGAGATTTTGATAAGTAGTTTGCACATATGGGCGGCTGATACATGAGCCCCCTTTCTCATGTCTTGTTGATTCATCAGTTTGCATTGGTACTTATATTTGTATCAAAATACACTAATGTTATAAATAAACTCCGAGGACAAGTTATATGATGCATATCAATTGATCCAAAAATTAAATCACATGATGAAATGCAATGTATATCCATAGTTTAGTAAATGAACTGAAATAACAAAAGAGGTAAGGGCGCAGAAAAGGACCACAAAAAGTTCAAAGAAGTGATCTTACTGTTCTTAAGAACATCAGTACCAATTATTTGCATTACAATAAATGCCTCAAATCCTCGAGGTCAGGAAGTGAGGAACATCAACTTTTGGTTTCAAAGAATGTAGAACAACTGAGTATTATATGTATCCCACAATTTAAATTTGCAACACTGTGGCTTTCCGGAGGAGGACGAATATATTCATCAAATCCTCGAGTAACATTGCTGAACATAATAATCCATTTCGACCATACTAAAGAAAGTTTGCTCATGAATGCCACTGAAACTTAAACAATTTCTTAATACTACTGACGGCAAGCTAAATATACTTACTCCTTTCTGCAATACATGAAAATAAAACATCATTCAAGTCCTCTACTAACAGAAACAAAGTTAATGACAGACAAATGAACGGAATGATCTACATAACCAAAGACCTAATGTGCCTTACTTCTTTGAGGATGCTTTGACTACCGAAAGCATGCATTCAACAATGTTGGCGGCAGCATTCGGCAATGCAACTTTTAGTGCCCTCTCAGACATATCTGCCATCAGTTTTTCATTACCTGTACAAGGTAAAACCAAGTTATGATGGAGACTTTTCGTGAAAAAGAAGAAAAGGAAAAATTATGGTAAACTGCACCAATAAAAAGTATAGGAAACTGCGGGTGGTTCTTGAATCTTGATAAGTTATTGGTTTACAATGAACTTGCGGGTTCCACAATGTAACAAGTGGTAACTGAATTCCACCTATGCTACTTTGTATCCTTTTTTAAGTTCCAGCATCAACATAAAATATAAAGTTGACCATCTCAAATTGAAAATGCTTAGCTGGCAATGTCAATGTTTTTCTAGGCTACAATCTTTTTTTACCATTACCACAGAGTTCAAAGCCAGTGTTAATTGTAGCAATTGCATTTTCACACTTAAAAAAACCATAAATCATAGCTTCTTGAAACTAAGCATTCAAGTCAGCAGTCAAAATTGTTTAAAACCGAAAATGAACAGGACTGTTTACCTAAAATTTCATCAATTGCATCTCCAAGGCTACTGGAATCAAGCTCATCTTCTGTTATGACCTTCGATCCTGTTATATCAGCCATAATATAGGCATTTTTTAATTGATGATCCTCTGCAGAATCTGCAAACGGTATCTGCCATAAAGGAGAAGACGGAAATCTGCTATCAATTGCACTATGTAAAAAGTATGAAATTTCAGAAACAAACTTTTATTGCTACTAAAGAACTTGTAAAAACGTTAAAAGCAGAATATTTTTTTGAGAGGAATTAAAAGCAGAATATAGCATCCTAATATATGCAGAGCTGATCCAATAAGGCAATGGGCCTAGGGAAAGAAAATAAATCGGACTTTTTTGCTTTAGCCTTTTCTCAGTCAAGTTCTTAGGTCGCTTCACACAATTATCTCAAGTCTTCCTTGATGGAGATGAATAGGCTGCTGGAGACAGATGACCATGAGGGCAATGAGCTGACTGATTGATGTCTCATTTAGTACTCAAGGACTCCCACACAGATCAAGGTATATTTGTCTACTCAGGGGACACAGATTGTTCACCCGGATCTACAGGATAAGATGGGCACCTGAGTCTTACATTTTTGCTATGCATGAGGAATTGATCATTTGTTTTACTATCATATTGCACCGGCCTCCATAAGAAAAATCATATTGCACAGGCAGTGTGGCATGAGGATAGATGCTAGCAGCATCATGTGAGATAACGACAAGTTTTTTGTAAATCATTCAGATTTTGGGGGACCTCAAAAGTATATTCAGACTTACATTTTAAGGACACACTAGCTGTTTGATGGTTAATTTGGTTTAGTAAACATATATTTTGGCGGTGAGAGATATTATGTTGATAATATTTATCTTTTCTGCAAGAACCGTGTTTCAACGCCTTATCTCTTCTCTTGTACATAATTCTCCACAAACATGCACAAACCATAAACAAATGAATTGGATGATTGCACAACCTGGCAACCATCCCCTGATTCAACAACAACAACAACAAAGCCTTATCCCACTAGGTGGGGTCGGCTACATGGATCATACGACGTCATTCCGCTCTACTAGTAATCAAACCTTTCGGTATATTATTCACCAATAGATCTTGCTCTATTAGTTCGTCAAGTATCCGCCTTGGCCTCCCTCTCCCTCTTTTAATCGGACTCCAGATTATTTGATCTACTCTTCTTACTGGCGCATCTAATAGTCTTCTCTGAACATGACCAAACCATCTCAAACGATTCTCTACCATTTTCTCACTAATAGGAGCCACTCCGACTCGTTCACGTATATGATCATTCATAATCTTATCTAATCTTGTATGACCACACATCCATCTCAACATCCTCATTTCGGCTACCCCCACTTTACGTTCATGTTGTCCCTCATAGCTCAACATTCACTACCATATAACACTGCTGGCCTTATAGCAGTACGATAGAATTTTTCTTTAACTTTATTGGGTACTTTTCTATCACAAAGAACTCCAGTGGCTTTCCTCCACTTACACCAACCAACTTGAATTCTATGATTAACATCGTCATCAATCTCACAATCTTGTCTTACAATTGATCCTAAATATTTAAACTTTGTCACTTGAGGAATTATATCCTCCCCTAGCCTAACTTTCAAATCGTCTCTAAGTTGTTTATTTGTGAAATTGCTATGCATATATTCTGTTTTATTCCTACTTAAACGAAAACCCTTTGACTCTAACATATTTCTCTATATTTCCAATTTTGTATTAATCTCTTCTCTTGAATCCGCTAAAAGTACTATATCATCCGCAAATAGCATGCACTTAGGTACCTCCTCTGTGATACTCTCGGTTATAGCATCGATAACTAAGTTAAATAGATACGGGCTTAAAGCTGATCCTTGATGTAGGCCAATTCCTATAGGAAATTCATTTGTCTCACCTCCGGGTGTCCTAACCCTAGTCAATGCCCCGTCGTACATATCTTGTATTACCTTAATGTAGGCAACACTCACCATCTTCTTTTGCAAGGCTTTCCAAAGTACATCCCTTGGTACCCGATCATACGCCTTCTCTAAGTCAACGAAAGCCATATGTAAGTTTCTTCTCCTACTTCGATACTTCTCCATCATCCTTCTTAGTAAATAAATCGCCTCTGTAGTGAATCTTCCTGACATGAACCCAAATTGTCTCTTAGAAATACTAGTCTCCATTCTCAATCTATGCTCAATCACTTTTTTCCATAATTTCATTGTGTGACTCATAACTTTAATCCCTCTATAATTTGCACAATTCTGAATATCCCCTTTATTTTTGTAAATAGGAACTAATGTACTTAATCTTTAATCATCAGGCATTTTTTTCGACCGTAAAATCTCATTAAATAGTTTACATAACCACAATACACATTTTTCTCCTAAACATTTCCAAACTTCAATCGGTATACCATCCGGTCCAACGGCTTTACCATTCTTCATTTTCTTAAGAGTTTCGCTAACCTCCGAGACTCTAATTCTACGGTAAAATGACCTATTAAGCTCACATTCGCTAACTGTCAAGTCCTCCAAATCACAACGGGAACCTTCACATCCATCATTAAATAGCTTATAGAAATATTCTTCTCATCTGTTCTTAATATCTCCTTCAGTAACTAAAACCTTGTCAACTTCATTTTTTATGCATCTTACTTGATCCAAATCTCTCGACTCCTCTTTATTCCTTGCAATCTTGTAAATCCTTTGTTCACCAGCCTTTGTCCCTAACTCCTTATAAAACCTCTCATATGCTTTAGCACGAGCATCACTAACTGCCTTCTTAGCCTCCCTTTTCGTCAAACGATACTTTTCCCAATTGTCAGAACTATTGTCCAAGTGTATCGCTTTAAAACAATTCTTCTTATTATGCACCTTTTCTTGGACCTCCTCATTCCACCACCAAGTCTCCTTATCTCGTGGTCCAAAACCTTTTGATTCTCCTAAAATGGCTTTAGCAACCATTTCAACCTTTTTTGCCACATTCTCCCACATGATACTAGCATCTCCTTCTAACTCCCACACATTTTCTTCTAATAACTTACTTCTAAAAGTCTCTCGCTTCTCCCCCTTTAACTGTCACCACTTGATCTTTCGATCAAAAACTGTTCGAGATTTTGATTTTATACATTTCATTTGCATATCAAGAACTAACAATCTATGTTGTGTAGTCACCCCATGCCCAGGAATTACTTTGCAATTAGTACAGCGTCTTTTATCAGTATTTCTTGTCAAGAAAAATCGATTTGAGACCTATGAGTTCTTCTTTTGTATGTGATTAAATGTTCCTCTCTCTTCCTAAAATAAGTGTTAATAATCTTAAGGTCGTATGCTAAAGAAAAATCAATAATAGTTTGTCCTTCCTCATTCAACTCCCCAAAATCAAAACCACCATGAACCCTTGCATGTGGTCCTGCCTCTTTACCAACATGTCCATTAAGGTCTCCCCCAATATAAACTTTCTCGGTTGTTGGTATACTTTTAATCAAACCCTCCATATCTGCTCAAAACGTCTCCTTGAGATATGATTCTGCTCCTACTTGAGGTGCATATGCACTAATAATGTTCATAGTCTCCTTTCCAACAATTACTTTCACGAATATGATTCGATCCTCAATCCTTTTAACTTCCACAACATTCTTCCTCCATTCTGCATCCGCGATAATACCAACACCATTCCTTCCATTTACCTTACCTGTGTACCAAAATTTGGAACCATTTAACCTAATCTCTTTACTTCCCTCTCCTACCCATCTAGTTTCTTGCAAGCATATGATACTAATCTTACGCTGGTCCATTACTTGTGCCACCTCGAGGCGCTTCCTATTCAACGTCCCAATGTTCCAATAACCTAATCTGACCTTAGTCTCATGAACTAGCTTCTTTAACCGCCTCTGTCCATTAGAGTGCGGTAGCCCTTGCTCATTTAACACTGCATTCAGGCGAGGATGCAGCGGCTCTTGCTCTCTTATCACTGTACCCGAGTTGTACAACGCATTACTTACGGGTAACGACCTAGCATTAACACAATATATTCGTTGATCCATGTTCATAAGATTCGACAGGATTTTATGCTGGCTGTCGGGGCCTAACACAACCCTCCTCCTTTATCCGGGCTTGGGACCGGCTATAAAATATAAGCGGAGTTCAACCATCCCCTGATTCCTCAAAAAAAAAAACTTAATCCTTGCCTGCTTATGTATTGTTATAAGTTGACTTGTACCCGTCTCGTGAGTAGAGAAAGTATGAAACAGTATTAATAATCATAACAAGAAAGTAAGAATTATAAATATTTTCAAGGTCCGTGTGAATCCTTTCCTACAAGAAGGGAAGAGCAAATCTCCATAATGGAAATTGGAGTTACTGGATTAATCAAGCAGATGTGCGTAATTAACAAATTATAAATTATGATCATAGTTTTGGCCTATAGCTTAGTTATTTACCAAGAGAGAGATGAAGAAAACTACCATCAAAATATTAAATGCAAAGAATTTTGCTTTTCATAATCCAGGAAGTCAAAGGACAAATTTTTTGTTATGATTTTACCCAAAAAAAGTTTTTTTTAAGGCACCGGCCAAGAAGGTCATCAATGGCGCTCGCCAACTCTGTCTCTGATGCAACATGCTCTGGAAGGTCTGCCATATGGACTCAGGATCTGATAGAGAAAATGCCGCAATGGAAGTCTGTTGCCATATGCCCCGAGATGTGGGGCAGTCGAAAAAGAGGTGAATGATGTCCTCGGCCGACTCGCTGCAAAGGACGCAAGAAATATCGTTGTGCGGAGCCCAACGCGCCCTCTAGGTCCTGGTAAGAAGCCGTCCACGCCGTAAAAGCCAAGCGAAGATCTTGACTTTAAGCGGCACCCGAGTATGCCAAATGAGTCTGCAATCCGTCCTGAAATCCTCTTGTAGTGTAGAGGAGGGAAGAAAGCGAATATAGAGGCTGCGCACCGAGAAGGACTCCGATAGCCAAACTCAACCATCTGACCTGGACTGGTCCGGACGTATCCCGGCTAATCGCTGGTGAAGGGCCAACAAGTCGGTGAAGCGTTGATCTGACAAATGTGCTCTGAAACGGGGAGACCAAACACCGGAGCCTGACTCCCCCTCCTCGGACCAGGTGTCCGCAACCGTCGCCTCGGGGAAAGTCGAGAGGGCCCAAAGTCGGGGGAAAGCCTCAGCAAGAGGGCCACTAGCAGTCCAGGTGTGCCGCCAGAAGGAGAAATCCCTCCCCGAGCCAAGGTAAGGAACCATAAGGTCACGAACCCGCGGCGCCACGGCCGCTACACCCCGCCAAAAAGATGATGCCCCTCGGTGTAAAATGAATCTCGACTCCAAAGATAGATCCCGGCCATAGCAGGTATCGAACACAAACTATCCTCTGGCCCCATAATCCGCCTAAGCCAACGGGCTAGAAGAACCCAATTGGCATACCGTAAATCACGGACCCCTAGGCCCCCATGAGAGGCAGGCCGGCAAATACTGGACCAGTCAACCAGGTGGACACCGCGATGATCGGGGCCACGTCCCTGCCAGAAAAAGCTGCTCCTGAGTGAGTCTAAGCTTCTGAGAACCTAAGCTGGTAGTGGCAGGACCGACATGTAGTACGTCGGAAGGGCGAGAGCACCAACCGTAGTAGAACGAGTCGGCCCCCGCGCGACAATAGGCGTGCACTCCAACCGTGAAGTCTGTGCTCCATACGCTCAATAACTGGCGTCCAACCTCTAGAGGCACTGCGGCGGTCCGAAAGCGGGAGTCCCAAGTAGGTGATCGAATGGGTGCTGATCGGTGTATGAAGCTGGGATGCACACCGATGAGCCTCCTCCGGAATCATGCCAAAGGGGATGAACGAGGACTTGGCATGATTAATCTGGAGACCAGTCGTCGCGCTGAAAATATCCAGAAGTATCGCGACCCGTCGAGCCTCCTGCTCGGAGCCCTCGATGAAGAAAATGGTATCATCCGCATACTGGAGCAGAGGTACGAGGCTGGTGGAGAAACCACGGAAAAGCCCCGCCTCGCAGGAAGCCTGGGTGCATCTGGCGAGAGCATCAACACCAAGGACAAACAGCATGGGAGCCAAAGGGCAACCCTGTCGGATGCCCCTCTGAGACTGAACCCAGTGCCCAGAACGGGTCCCGTTGACCAGGACCGAGAAGGAAGCGAAAGTGATGCACCGCTTCATCCAAGTGATCCAGATTGCCGGGAAGCCTCTAACAATAAGGGCATGCCACAAGGACTATGCAATCGTATCGTAGGCCTTGGAGAAGTCAACCTTCCATAAGAAGGCCTGAGTGGAGCTCCTCCTCCACTGGGCAATGATCTCTGCTGCAATGGTGTAACTGTCGGTGATGGATCTGCCATGGATAAAGGCTGACTGCGCAGGATGTATCAATACTGGAAGAACCTCACGAAGTCGATTCGCCAATACCCGAGCCACAAGAAGGTAAATGGCATTGGATAGGGCGATCGGTCTGAAGTCCTCAACTCGCTCTGCCGGGGTGCGCTTCGGGAGCAGGAACAAGAATCGGTTGAGACGCTCAAAGCCCCGGTTCCCGTCAGTGAACTCCCGAATCACCGCAACAACATCATCACGCACCAATGGCCAAAACTCTCTATAGAAGAAGACGGGAAAACCATCAGGGCCAAGGGCTGCCTCGCTATTGAGGTCCCCAAGGGCCTCAAAAATCTCATCCTCTGTGATCGTCTGAATCAGTAATGATGACTGAGTGTCGCTCGGCCGAGGAATGTCACCAGAGCCCACCGCCAAGGGCTCAAAGGCTTCCGGCGAGAATCGGAGCAAAAGTAAGAAGTGATGGAATCCCCAATGTGCTGACGGTCAGAGATCTGCTGTCCCTGTATGATTAACTGCTCAATCTTGTTCGCCCTCCGGCGAGAGCTAGCATATAAGTGGAAAAACCTGGTGTTGGCATCCCCCTCCTGGAGTCAGGTCTGACGGGATCGCTGTCTCCACTGGGTTTCCACAATCCTATCCTCCAGCTGAATCATCTCCTGTGCGCGTCTGCGCTCATCCATCTCAGAGTCAGTGAGATGCCGGGAATCCTCGGTGCGGTCCATTCGAGCAATGACCCCGAGGGCGTCCGTCCTACGACGAGCCCGATCCTCCCTGATCCGCCGACGGTGCTGACAGAGGAATGAGCGCAAACTGGATAAGCGCGTCGCTAAAGTCCTGGCAGCGGAATCCAAGGGTGCCACCCTCCGCCACTGGTCCTCCACCAACTGTCGAAACCCGTCCTCCAAAAGCCATGACCTCTCGAAGCGGAAGAGGGAACGCTGAGTCTGATCGTCGTTGGACCTCTACAGGAGGGTGGTATGGTCCGAGAATGGACGATCAAGAGCCTGAACATCCGCCAGCTCATGAGCCTCCGCGAGCTCAAAGTTTCGGTTACAAAGAAACAATGGAGACTTATAGGTTCAACTATTGAGTTACAATCCAGAAGGAGCAACCTCAAGATAACTGCACAAAACATTGTACTTAGTCCACTTTGTAGAAGATGTACGAGGACCCAGTAAAATGCTTTGATCATTATGAAAAAGTTGTATCTCTCTCATTGTTGAAACCTCCTTTTGCCAAAGTCATTACCTTCTGCCCGTGCAATCACCATAAAGCATCACATGGAGCCCTCTACATCCAACAACACCACTTAAACATTGTTTGACCAACCTAGCTCAAAATAACCACTGATCATGGAACCATGCCTTGACAGGTATTTAATAATTTTTAATCACTACAGATCATTTTTTTATTTTGATAAAACAATAAATCCCGTACAGAATGATGTTCAGAAATCAAAATGTAGATGTACAAGCAATGTCTCACAGAATGAGAATCACTATCAAACCTGTGATATTTTGTTAATGCTGTGACATTATTCTCTTAGTAACATTAGCAAGCATTTGAAGGCCGAAAAAAGAAAATTGGACTTTGCAATAAGTAGGGAAGTAGAGTTATACAACTATTTTTTGAAGAGTAAAAGAATGCATCCATTTGTATTAAAACCGTAGAAAAATCTACAAGTGTGAGTGATACATCTTCTTAACTGAAGAACAAACCTTCTGATTAGCTCCAGCATAGAGTGAATGGAAAGGCTTCAAATGTAAATCTAGCATCTATTTTAGAGTTCACAATTAGATAATGCTAAGAAAATTTATCTGCACAACATCCACTTAAGTTTGTGATATCTTTTTTTTGGGAGGTTTGTGATGTCATATTAGCAGCACAAGAAGCTACTTGTCTAAACCTGTGCATGCACATGAATTATGATAGCATATACATTTTTGTTAATAAATGCAATTCTAATATTATGAGATGTCATATATACTAATGATTTGACATCAATGAAACCACTTATCCATGCCTCTCAATAACTTGAATTTTGTTTCTGACGCCATATCCATTTGTCGTGCACATTGAAAAGTTTGTCCTTTGAGAATGACTATGCCATGTCATGTCAATAGCATCATCATATATAATTGTTACTTGTAGTTAAAGTTGCCTCTTGTTTATCAGTCGGTGCCACACAGATGACTACTTAATTCAACTTAGAACCTAAGTAGCACATCATTTTGATGGCCAATTCACATATCTGGTAAACTAAAGGTGGAATATCACTTGTGCCTCCAAGATTAATTATTCTTTCCACCTCAAAAGTACCTCTTGGATCTATATATAAAGCAGCCTAGTTGACTTTATCACCTTCTTTATCTAAATCATCATATCTCCCATCTCTTCCCAAAGAGTAGATTTATACCAAATTGTGTCCTTTAGTCTAACTATTAGCACAATGCAAATGCATTTAGAATAAAATGAAAGGAGAATAAAGGCATTCAAGTTTGGTACAATATGATAAGTAGAAATCAACAGGAATAAGATGCAGTTTTTCATTGTTTGTGCAATAACTTAACAATTGGCTTGGAATTTTGTTTTGTTTACATTTGCAGAAAAAACAAGAGTACCATCATACTTATGTTTATAGATTTTCTGCAATAAGTTGTATATAGCTCCATCTATCCAAACAAAAGTCGCTACATACCAGAATTGATGGCTTGCCAGTGGTTAAGATCTCAGTGCACGTCATTGCTCCAGCTCGAGAAACAACAATATCAGCTGCCGCATAAGCCATATTCATTTCATTCAAGAACCTTCATCACATAAATTTAACTATAGACATTACTAGAATGATCTGATAGATCTTCCATGTTGAAGCATGTTGAATTAAAATCTCAAGATAACTTCTGAGCAAAGGACAAAATCTCAAAATCATTCTTGAGGTTGTCACATTATAGAATAATTGAAAAGTGCCAATCAACAAATCAGATTAAAATTCAGTTACCATACTAAAAGTCTTAGTTTACATGTCAAGAGCACATCCATAACCTTGTAGAATAAGCATAATTCAATTCATTCCTTGTTTTCAAGAGAACAGTTCATTATTCATCTGTTGATGCCTTGCTTTAAAGATTAACTTCAGAATTTTGGGGGGAGTGATTTCACCAATAATTTTCTAACTTTACCCATCTTGCCTTTGAAGGTTTTTAACTTTAATTTACCACTTATTCATATTTAGACCTTAACTTGCCTCTTATTGAAAAACCTCGTTCTCTGTCTGCGTTTCCCTTATTGAGTCGCTTCACTGCAAACACAGTGGTGGCGAAAATTCTCAAGTGCTCGGAATCACAATTTTGGTCAAGCGCTAGGGCACTCAACCGTCGCGATGGGGGATAACATGCGCTAGGGCACCCAGCCGCCTAGGGCCTCCGGCCCTTCATCGCCGGTGTGCGGTGCCACCGCCATCACCGGCGACTCCCTCTGGCGGTGCCGCTACCATCTCCGGCGGCCCCCGCCGGCGGCGTCACCGACGACGACTCTCGCCTCTATTTTTCAGCTGGTTTTCTATCCCCTGCTTCCTCTTCGCCACCTCACCCACCTCCGGCAGACCCTGCCCCCGGGCGGTCCCTGCCAGTGGCGCCACCTCCATCCGCGCTCCCTCCGGCGGTGCCTCTGCCGGTTCCGGCGGCTCCAGCCGGCGAGGCGTCACCGACGATGAACTTCACGTCTCTTTTTTTTGGCTGTTTTTTGCCCCCTGCTTCCTTTTCGCCACCCCACCCACTTGCCCCTGCTTCCCCATCGCCACCTCACCCACTTTCAGCAGACCCTGCCTCCGGCAATCCCTGCCGGTGGCGCCCGCCGTCGATTCTCCTCTTCTAATCCCACACCTGGGCCGCATGTCACGCCCTTAGTTTCAGCGCCTAGAAACCAAGGTGTGCGGCCTTGACTCCTTCCTTCACGAGGGATCAAGCAGCCTCTTCTCAGACGTTATGATGGACGTCCTTGCACCAGCACAACAAGAAACACTAGCAAGATAGAAGGGAGAGACTCTCAGATATGGGGGAAAGCTTTTGACTTCATTGACTCGATCGCTACTCCGATCGGTGATGTACAAGGTGGACCCTTAGGGTCTATTTATACAAGAATGGGGTGGTTACAACAATAACTCACTCCCTAATTCTAGCCAAGATCATAGGGATCCTCTCCGATCTCCTATGGTTGCAAAACCCCCTTTAGGTGCTGGGATATGATTCTCCAAATCCCCTTGATCTCCTCCACAAGATCTGCACCAAGGATAATCCTCACGATCACCCTGTCTGGTATCAAGGGATCCTCCTCGATTCCCTTGTTGGCGTTAAGATCTTCTCCTCAAGATCTTCCCTGATCTTCTCTTCAGGATCCGCCTGGAATGATCTCCATGATCCACGCTGATCTTCCTGATTTCCTGGAGTTAGTTGGCTGACCAGATTCTTCAAAGATCCTCCACAATCTTTGGCCGATATGATGCACCTCATCATATCCCTCTAGCTGCCATCTTGCTCCAGAGAGTAACCACCTCTGATTACTCACGGCCAGCTGTCCTCCTCGACACCTGCCAACAGGATAGTTAGTTTGGGACCTTCCATTTTGGCTTGGGACAGAATCGCCCCTCAGCTGCCCGGGTGCGCGCTGCACTGCACTGCTGCCGCTGCCAAACTGGGCATTCTGCCAAACTGCGCATTATGCCAAACTGTGCATTATGCCAAACCGGGCATAATGTCAAAGTGGGCATTCTGCCAAACTGGGCGCCGCCTGCGTCCCAGCTCTGCACGCCACTGCGTCCCAGCCCCGTCCTGGGACATGGCAGAAGTGGGGCGTGACACCCGGCTCCTCCTTGGCGTGTTCGGGAACAGCATGGCCTGCTCTCGCATTGTGGTAGACCATGAAGGCTGGTCCAGGAGATCTGCAACGATGGCTGTCCCTCCGTCTGGCTTGCGGGACACGATCTGCTATCGCTGTCGTGGTCGCGGCCATCTTCAGCAAAGTTGTAGGGAACCATTGCGCTGCCTCCGCTGCCACGGACTGGGCCACCGGCGCGCCGCCTGCCCATCCAGTCCACACCAGCGGTTCAAGCAGGCAGCTCCTTTGGGGCAATCCTCCACCTGTTTGGACAGCCACGCGCCTGCTCCGGGTATCTCTGTCATCGACGCACCTTGGGGGCCAGATTCTTCTGCCACACGGGATTTCCTGTCTCAGTGCCTCATCGGGAGACTGCCTTCCCCAAGCACGCCCCTGGAAAAGATTCAGGAAGGAGTCGAGCATCATCGGGAGACTGCCTTCCCCATCTCTGTTTTCTAGCCAGAACGTTCTCCTCTGGCTGGGAATGCAAGAGCAGCGCGATAGGTTGATCATGGAGTCGACAACGGTCGGGGATTCACATGTCCGCTGGTCTCTGTGGTAGCCTGCACTTGGGGGCACAAATTCCGGCGGGCCGGACAGGGTTTCCATCATTCTATCCGGAGTCCCTCTGCATCTGCGATATGCTGAGGTGCTGTCTGCCATCATCAGACCTTTCGCAACCCTCTGTGATGTTGCGGTGCTTGCCATTGGAACTGCTGATATTGCCGATATTCACGCTTCGATTTCAATCTTGCCTCATCAATGCATCCCTCCTGCGGTGCTCCTGTGTGCTGATGGTCGGATGTACCGTGTCTCCATTGCCTGCACTGATACTCTGAGTCGCCGAAGTCGTGGTCGGAGATCGCTGCCGGCGGTGGCCCGCGACCGCCTACGGCTTCTCGATGGGGGTGGCGCTCGAGATCCCTGCCTCGACGCGTGGACTCCTCTGCAATGGCTGAGGCGAATCCCTCTCCGGCTGTGGGAACCGAGGCGCAGATGCCACGTGTCGTAGCAGCTTCACCCCAACCAGATGGAGATATCACCTTGCAGATTACTGAGAGTACTGAGGCACCTGTGTGCGATCCTACCAAGCTAACTACAACGCCGCCCCAGCTGCAGTCCTGTAACACGTGTCTCAAGGGAGATGAAGCATCTGCCTTGGCAATAAACGACAATTTCCCTCCCCTTTCTGCTAGAACAAGTCTGGGGATGCTCGTGGCTCCTGCAATGATGCAAAATCTTGTTTTGGGGAGACAGTCCACTACTTGGGAGTTGCGGGGCCCATGGCACCACTTTTGGAGAATGCCCCCGCGGAGGAAGTGGCCCGGCCTCCTTCACCAGCGGCGCTTGTGGCTCCGTATGATCGCTCCGCCATTCCTTCTGGACGGCCAGACGCGGTGGATCCGAAGGTGGCGGACCCAGAGGGGTTCAAGCACGTCCACCGTCGACATGGTGCAGACCTGGCGCATCTCGACGACATTTGGCGATGGGCCGGCCGATCCAGCGCTTCCTCAGGTACTCACGGAGTGGTGTAAGACGAAGGACAGCAGTGTGCAGGGGCTCGCCCACCCACGAGGCGACTAAGGCATCCTTATGCCAACCTTGCAAGAAGAACGGCAACTCGATGGAGGATCAACGTGCAAATGATGGGGAAGAACTGATCGTAGGTCCTGCCCCACCTCCTGGCCTGACAGACGTAATGACTGCATTGGGGACAGGCGTGGTGAAGACGACTAAGGCATCTTGTGCCGCAGATGTAGCGAATGACGCTGTGGTAGTCGCCGAGGCTGACCCCACTCTGATTTACGAGCCTGACGAAGTTGCCTTGGTGGCTCGGGCTTGTGGTATCAGGCGAAAGCCTATCCGCAATCCTCGCCTAAATGTAAGGGGCAATCTGTAGCCGGACGTCGTCCGAATGTGTGGGGCTTTCTGGCTTCGTGGCTTTTGATTGATGTGCACTTTTGAGTGATGGGCAAGGTGTGATGTTGGCTAGTGGTGCATGTTTTTTATTTTGGTCTATGGGGTGTGGCCCTGCGTAGCCATTTTTTAGAGTTGAGGTAGCGTGTTGATTTTTTTCATGTCCTGGTCGTGTGCCAAAATGCTTCCGGTGGCCTCTCTATCAACTTACTGTAACCCCTATTATTATTAATGGAACTCCTGGATGACTACCTTCTTGCTAGTCATCCTTTCTCGTTTCAAAAAAAAAAAAAACTTGCCTCTTATTGCATCCCAGCTTTAGCTGGTCACTCTCAACTTTGTTTGTCTCTTAACAATCCTGCAATATTTTTCCTTTCATCCTGAGCATTACTCTTATTGTGCCTATGTGGTGCACTTTCCCCATATGCATAGACTCTCCTTTCCAAAAATATCTAAGAAACATGTCCCACAAGGGAAAGGAGAGAATGTGTGTGATGTAGGACAAGAATAGAACTATGGGCCTTTTGCCTTAATAGTTGGTCTTCCTTATATTAGATTTCTTTTAATTAGTTTAACTCATTAGTTTTCCTTTTATTCAGGTTTCCTTGTCATTTGGTATATGGGTACTTAGAACCCTATACCCTCTATCAGTTGTATTAGAAGATAGACTTGATTAATGAATATTTGCTATTAGCATATTTATATCCTAAGTGGATTCAAGTTTCCATCAGTGCGTCTCTTCAAATCTCTTGTTTTTTGTTTTTTTTCCTTTCCACATTTGTCATTTCAATTTTTTTTAAAGGTAAAAGGATGACTAGATCATAGTGTGTATGTGTGTCATGACAATGATCAGAAGATTGTACATATATAATCGCAACAGGTATGAGAGACCAAAACAAAAAGAGGAAGGTTAGTGGATATGAAGGAAACTATCCACTCTCCACTCTCTCATCAAAACGGCTATATGATGTACAATATTTTTTATATTTTATCAGATTCTAAAGGATATACTAATTATTTCTAAGTATATTTTATTTAGAAAATAAAGTTTTTGAATTTACAATGTAAACCTGTGATTCATGTTTACGAAGTTTCAGACATGTCTATATAAACTCAGTTTGACATCTTTAATCGAGGATACTATGGTAAAATAAGAATCTGGCAGTCATTTTTGTAAAACAAACATGATAATTTGAATTGCTAGTTAGATTATCAACAACAACAACAAAGCCTTATCCCACTAGGTGGGGTCGGCTACATGAATCATACGACGTCATTCTATTCGTTGATCCATGTTCATAAGATTCGACAGAATTTTACGCTGGCTGTCGGGGCCTAACACAACTCTCCTCCTTTATCCGGGCTTGGGACCGGTTATAAAATATAGGCGGAGTTAATGCATGCTAGAATAATGGATTATCAATGCATGCTAAATGAATCCCTCTACTAAACCTTAATAATGGATACACCTTTTGTTAAACATGCTTAATTTGAGGCTACCGTCCATCATCCAAAGAATGGTATGCCTTCTATAATTAACTTAATTTGGAACTTTTTCTATCATTATACTCTTTGGATTTATTTTGCTGCACTAGGAGCTTTTGTCCACTTGCCAATGTGCTTTTAGATTTGCCACTTATGAAAATGAATAGGTAAACTCAAGCTAGAATATTCTTCATATCCACAAATCATTTTGGTAGAGCAAATGAGGGTCGAGATTTTCACCATTGAAAGCTGGAATGAGTGACGCCACATTGTATTAAATTTAACCTCTGAAAGTTTAATTCTCACCAAAAACTAGCAAGTTACTTTCAAGGAACCAATAATATAATTTGACATTTTGAGAGGCAAGTTAAGAGAAAAAATGCTACAGATTATTCCAAGAATCTATGCGACAAATTCAGAAATTGTGTTGCATGATATTAGCATTCAAATCGAGGAAAAGCCAGACAGCTGTCAGTAAACGAAAATGAAACTGCACAAGTGAATAAAACTCACGGCGTAAGCAGCAACCTCCGACTACTTCTGACTAGGCTCTCCATCTCGCTGAATCCATCAGCCCCAGTCTGCCAGATGATGTACCTGTTCTTATGCTCCAGCAGCATCTCATAGTACATGTTCAAGACCGTAACGTTAATGGGGGCCGCGCCGTCCGAACCTCCCAGAACCAGAACAACCTCCGGCCTCTGCTCGCCGCTCCTTGCCACGATCTTGGGGAAGAAATGCGACCTCGCCACCGCCTGCGAGACATACCTCCGGAGCTGGAGCCTGACGGGGTTCCCGTACACCGCGCACTTCTTCTTCTCAAAATGCTTCACGCAGCCATTGAATGCGAGGAAGATCTTTTCGGCAAAGGGCGCGATCACGCGGTTGGCGAGCCCCGGGTAGCTGTTCTGCTCTTGGATGAAGAGTTTGACGCCAGGAAGCAGCACGGAGGCAAGGCAGACTGGGGCAGCAACGTAGCCGCCGGTGCCGACGACCACGTGGGGGCGGAACTCGGCGAGGGCGCGCCAGCTGGCGAACACGGAGCGGAGGAGCTGGAAGGGGAAGAGGAGGTTGCAAGGCGAGAGCAACGGTCGAGCCAGGCGGGCGGGGGGCACCGCGGGGGAGTAGGCGTACCCGGCGGAGGGGACGACGGTGGCCTCCGCGCCGGCGGAGGTGCCAAGGAAGATGATCTCTGCGCCCGGCCGAGCGCTCTCGAGCGCCTCGGCAATGGCGATCGCGGCGTAGATGTGGCCGCTGGTGCCGCCGCAGGCGAAGGCGACGCGAAGGGCGTCGGCGGCAGCGGTGGGCGAGGAAGAAGGTGCTGCGACCGGGGCGGATCGTTCGGAGTCGAGAGAGAGGCAGCAGGGGGAGGTGTTCGATCTGAGGAGCAGCGAGTGATGAGTCGGTCACCTTGGAAGGGTGACGCAGAATGGAGAGGGGGAGAGAGGGATCGGCGCACCTGCCTTGGACATGTTGCGGTTCTTCTTGATCTCGGAAGAATTGGTGGCCGCAGTGCGCGCGGAGGCAGAAGGAAGGAAGGTGATGGGTGGTGGTGGTGACGGCGTCCATGGTGGTTGAGTGCAAGAGTGCCGGCCATGGCAGGAGTGACCGTGGCTGTGGTAGTAACCATGGTAGGCAACAAGGGCTGCATGTTCCTTCCAGAGTACAGGAAAGTTGGTATGAAGTTTTGCAAAAAGCAGTCTTTAGTCTTGACAAACCGATCGTACAGGTTAGGTTAATTTATTATTATTTTATTTATATGGAACCGAAATTACGATAGAAAAAATGTAAACGTAAATTTTTTATTGATATTTACTATTTTCTATTTTTAATTTATAAAACGGTTTACATGGTGTGTGTTTTATGCTTTTGGCCTTTCAGGAACTCATTAAACTGCATAAGATGTATAAGAGATATGCTTTCTTTCTTGCCTTAATTTCATAACTTATCCTAAATTATAGTATCTTTCTACATCTAATATTGAAATATGGACTTACCGAATGACATCTTTAAATTTTATCGCAATTTTCACTTAGGATCTTCCATCATATTTTGTTATTTTTTTATTTATGAAAAGATCAAAATATCTTTTCATGATTTTGAGTTTTCATATGTATAAATGAAGAAAAAAAAGACATTTATTTCAAATCAAATAGAACAATTTAGGTTTTTTATAAATAAAAATCAATAAAATATGATAAAAGGATTTAAGTGAAAATCGTTATCAAATTTAAGAATGTCATACGATAAGTTCATAGTTTTAGAGACGAATTCGAAGGATGTTATGAAATTAACCCTTGTTATTTTTCTATTGTCACCTCATAAATTTGAATTACTATCTTTTGATTAATTATTATCACATTGCAATCAGAAAAGTTTTGAAAATTTTATTCTCTTCTCACTACCTGAATGCAAAGTATGTTCATCCTCTTTCCATAAATTATATTCACTCGAATCTAGAGAACGAAAGAATCAGAACAAAAGTTAAAAAATAGAGTAGATAGTGTAGTTAAAAACAAAACAGTAAAATTACGAGATTGTAAAGGCAACATGTAGTTTGATTAGCTCTTTTATTGTATAGGATTCTTCATCATGCACAAGGAATTAGAATCCTTACTAGTGAGATTCTTACTTCGTTATAAGAGACCGACATGATGGTGTACAATCATAATAAAAGCTCTTCAAGATAATAATATCAAAGGAAGAAAACAAATATATAACTTTTAAGTCACATGAGAAATAATGATTAAAAAAAATAAATATGAAAGAAAAATAAATGCAAGTGAAATACTTAGGATATGTTCATGTTGCATGGATGATTCCCTTCGTGATTTATGAGGTATTCATATGCTTCTGATTATAATGCTTTGTCTTTGATGAAAAGATTATACGCTTTAAGATGTTTATGATTTGTAGATGACTGTATATGAATGTTTATTTTTATTTATTTTGAACGTTAGGGAGATTTTTTTTCTCGCGACAATACTGCTTACATAATTTAGACCCGTTTGACAACTCGGTTTCGTCTATTTCAAATAGTTCCGTCAAATAATATGACGTTTGACGGAATAAAAGGAGAAACTTGATTTCAAAAAAAGAGTCACGTGACTCCTTTTTTTGCACTTGGTTACGGTAGCAGCCGCAATTTTTTTTAGTTGACGTGTTATTCTTTTTCGTTTATTCTTTTTATTTCTTTTTTTATTTTCTCTCACACACATGTATGCTATAAAGTAGTTTATTTATTAAATATAAATAATTTATTATAACATATTAATATAAAATTATTTCTTACTTGTTATTTCATTAAAAAATTTAATATTTTACTACATATAATTTATTAAAAAGTTGGTTTTTTCTATTTAACTAATATATTTTTTAACAAAATTTTAATTTTTACTTTTGTTTTTTCTTAACAATATTTTATTTTATATTTATAGTATCAAGTTTTATTTCAAAATCTAAAAAAAATTAATTAATCATATCTATTTTTTTTCTATCACATCAATTATCATAGTCCTCTCCGTTAAATTTCATTCCATAAAAAAATTCGTACTATTCACGAAAGCTTGGTGGAACTCCAGTTCCATTACCAAACGACCCCTAGTGTTTTTTTTTTACTTTGAAGTAAATCTTATTACTTTCAGAACAATATTCATAGAATTTGTATTAAATTACAAAGTGTATTTTCTGCATTATGACTTTTACGTGTTTGATCAAGTATTTTTTTTGTTGACTAATCATTTGTACTCAAAGACAAAAGATCAGTCCTAGCACTCTGGGAAATTTAAACCTACTTATTTTATTTTTAAATCTATTTATAATCTCAATGTTAATAAAATATGAAAACAAAATTAATGAAGATAATATAATTTTTTAAAAAAAATTAAAGTCACTAAGAGATGGTTAACTAAACAAGGGAACAAAGGAATATAATGATAATATAGTGAAACATGATCTAAAATAGAACTAATTTGGTTAAATCTTTTTTGTTTTTAAAAATCATTTTGAAAAGCCTAAAATCACCCTTTATAATTCCTCATCACTTTTTCCATTTTGACCAATTTTTATTATTTAACTTTATTATATTATTATTACTAATATTATAATAATAAAAGTCAACTATTTGTAATAAAATATTTTATTTTCAAATTTTATTCTTTTCAAATGAATTATATCTGATCTTTTTTACTAAACTTATAAGTTATTAAAGCAATTTTGAAGTTTACTCCTTATTGGGTAACCGGAAAAAAACTGTTGATAAATACTTATTTTACTTGCTTATAAGTTAGAAAAAATAAATCAAAGAACTTCAGCTTATTTTGTACGAGAAAAAAGCTAATTATTTTGAATAATAAATGTACCATTTTATCCTTAAAATATATATAACTTTTATTCACATATTTTTTTATTATAATATTAAGAACTTTTTGATCATTTGACTAAAATAATAACTTATAAGTTTTTTATTATTAAACACATAATTACTTATTTTAAAAATCATTTTCAACTATTAAACTACTTATCAATCTTTAGATTTATCAACTATTTTATATCAGTTAAGTTAAACGGCCCATAATAAGAATGAGTTTAATTCAATTGTTCTTGAGATATCTGATCATCCTCTTATTTTAGAAAGATGTTGAACGCATTTTAATCGTTAATCCATTAAAATTCATCATTTAAATATATAATTTATTTGAATTATTGAACACGATCCAAAAGTGTTCTAGGGATGAATTAAACCCATAAAGTATTTACCTAGTTTTCGGATTTAATCGGATGATCCGACTCACTCTCGCGATCACCAGCCGTCTCGCTGTTAAGTGGATCGGGTCCATGAATAGTGGGCCGCAGAATTTGAGCCCATTAAACGGGAGTTGCCTCATCATCTCGTGCGACCACTACTTCCAAGTTCCAAAATCCAAACTTCCTGAGTCCCCGCCCAACTTTTTTTCTACCCAGATCTCCCACTCTTTCGATCTTTCCACTCTCCCAGTCGTCCTCTGAGAAATTTGATGCGGAAGGAGGATATCATGCCGGCGTTGAAGAACAAGGTAAACGTTCCCCCCTCCTCCTCACCCCCTAATTTTGATGCTGAATCTTGCAGGGATCCCCTGTCTTCTACTATATCTTGTTTCAGGAATTTCGCTGATGTCTCAAGTCAAGAAGGGGGGAAAATAGACGAGTAGAATTTGCCCGAGTTCTTTTAGGGTTCTTGATATGTTGTTTTCTTTTTCGTTTCTCTTCGTGTGTGCGTGCGAGTATTTTGCTTAATTTTGGGACCAAATGTACGATATTTTTGGTTTGGTGAAACAATAAACGCTGATTTCGGCTCAACTGGAACAGAAAGAAGTGTTGAGTGGATGATTAAGCATCAATTCTAGCTTATAAAGTGCTCACTTTTTAGTATGAAATCAGTATGAACGTTTTTTAAATTTTTTTCGTTCTTTTAGCGTTATGAAATATTCCGTATTTTTCTGCCCTTCTCGTACGTGATTATATTAAATTTCTGTAGAATGTGTTTGTACTAAATGTGACGGTTCATATTCATAGTGACTGCACAATCTTTTTGGGACATTGAACTAGAGTATGCTTGCTCAAAATGATACTGTAAGCTGCTGATGTTAACACTAAGTAATATTTTCCTTTATACACGTACACATTTCCCTACGAAGATAATCCTATATGAAACTGTTATCTGATGATTTCTTCTGGTTGCCAACAATTTGGATGTTCTCACAATGTCTCTTTTGCTTTGAATAACAGAGCAAAAGTCAAGGGGGTGCTGAGCAGATATTTGACAGATTGATTAAGGAGCTAAAGAATCAAGTTGATTTTGACCTGCCCTCTTGGATGAAAAAATGGAAATCTGTACAGTATATGGCAATAAAACGCAGTATCCTTTTTGAAAATTTGATCATATCATTTCCTATTTGTGTTTTTTTCTTCGGCTTTCTTCAAGGCGTCCTTTGTTTATCTGCTGGTCAAGCAAGTCTAAGTTATATATTTCAATAGGCCTTGCAAATAGAATGCTTCATTTAGTGTACATGTAACCAGATTAATGCTATTATTGAGGTTCGGTGCAATTATGTCGAGACGAGATATTTGGTCTTAGTACCGCAGAAGCAGCTTTCTATCAGGGCAGAGAAGGGATGCATGTGTAGTCTCCCTTCTCTTATCCTTGATATGTAGGGAGCTCTCTGTTCATGGACCTTGCTGTCAGCTATAATCATTTGCTTTAAATTTTTTTTTGTACTTAACCATACTAAAGACGTGCATCTGACCAAAAGGCGAATCGAGGATGATGGCATATTCTGTTCCTGCACTTCATCTCCTGGATCTACGACTATGTGTGATGGTGACTGTCATTGCGCGTAAGTATCATCCACGTCCGGTCTTGATGCCTTTACTTCTTTGCACATATATAATGGATCCTTCCTAAAAAAAAGCTATTCTTGGATCTTTGAGCTTAGATATCTCAGATAATTTTGTTTACTACTAGTTCATGAAGATAAAGAATCCAGATTTCTATTCGTACACATAGATTGAAATTCTGATGCCGAATAATGATTTGAAATATTCACAGGATGCTGTTCTCTTGTTGTTCATCCAGTTGCAAATGTGGCAAGAAATGCCTGAATAGACCATTCCAACACAGAACTGCGAAGAAAATGAAATTAGTTGAGGTATGCTCTTTTCTGTGTCACAGTTTTTCTTCCCCTAAAAAACGGAAGAAAATGTTGCAATCTTTCTTTTCAAATTCTGATTCTTTAAACATTTGCCAATGTCCAAGTTTTTAGAATTATTCATTTGGTGGATGATTTACATTGTTAAATATGTTATTCTGGTGCTGTTTTGCCAATTTTGTTGGTCATGTTTAGTGACATCTCAAAATTGTTATTCAAATATGTAATTATTATATGTCACATAATAGGTGATTTAGATTAGTGGATTGCCTGAAATTTTGCTTCTAGCCATCTAACTGCATGATGATTTAAATTAACATCAAATGTAACATGTAATGAGCCAGACAGTCTCTAAAGACAACCTTATGTCTTTTATATACTTGAAGCAAAATGAAAAAAAAAACTATCCAAGATACCACAAATCCTTTCACTCTAGTGTGACACTATACCAAATATACCGGTGTTTTTGTAAAAGTTCAGCAAAGTTTAATTGGATTTCAAGATGTTCTGCAAGGGGAAAAAATCACTAAAGCAAAAAGTATAGATGCTATCTTGAAAATGAGATATATGGACAACATTTGATATTGAGCTACATAGTTCCCATGTTCTGGTCCATCTGCTTGACCTCATATTCTCTTAAATCATTTTGGACCTGGAATTATTAATATTACTATTAGTTGTTGTTCAGCGATTGAGGGTTGGATATTTTTGTTTGGGTGTATCCACATCCATGGATGATTTTTATCTTTTGCCTTCGTTTTTGTATATAGTTTCCATACACAAGTGTAATGTTTTGTGGTTAAAATCTCTAATACAAAACAAGATGACTACCAAAGCTCAATAGTAATCCTTTTCTTCGTAAAAGGGTATTGTTCAGTTATGACTACTAACTAATATGAAAGTTTGTTTCAAAAAAAAAAAACTAATATGAAAGTTTCATACGTCGTTAGTTTTTTCAGTTTCTATTTTTAATCATGTCATGGAGACGGTGCTAGATTCTTTTGGTCTTGCTCTTCAATTACCTTTCCTAATATTTTATGAATATTTTGTTTATGAAGAAAAAGATGGCTATGAAGCTTGGATAGTCATCTTTATATTAAAGCTTTAATCCATAAAAATGCACAAGTGTGTATGAAAGCCAAAATACTAGACAAAAGGACCACAGTGGGTGTGAAAAACTGCCTAATAAATATCCTAACCCCCTGCCTAATAAAAAAAGATGCAATGTACAAATTATCTAAACAGTGCCTCTCCCTCAAAGGTAATGCAGTTACATTGTAGTCACATGACCCATGTGACTTTCAGAGACACCATCAAAGCCTGTCATTATGCTGGCTGGTTGCTCCCTTAGTGCTGGAGGTGAGCTCCACAAAACATCTTCTGTTGCACATCCTTCATCACACCGTCGTCATACCTCCATTGTTACAGGACACTCAAGAAACATGGTTATATTTTGTGTTAGACACCCATCTTATTGTATAAGCTTTGGTGAGGACCTTGCCATGGCTCATAAGTCAAACAATGATCTTGCTTTGAGAGGTATACGGGACATTTTAAAGATATATATCAGCCCATCTGGAAGGAAGCATTATCATTTTAAACAATGAAATAGTATATATGCACCAAATTCTTAGTCAATCCAACTACTTTCTCATTCATGTCATATGTCAAGTGGTTGTTAAATGTTTTCAGTTATTTTTTAAGAGATGATATGAAATCGGTTTCTTATTTATATAGATGCATATATATGCAGTCTTAGAAACTTTCTTCTTTCTTTGAAGGATGGTTTATAAAAAATTATCCTTTTAATTTCTTTTCTTTTGCGATAGGTTTTTTTTTTCTGGCTGGGCTCTATTTAGCTAAATCTTTCATTAACATGTGTGAAATTAGATGTGCTGACCAATTTTCTTGAAAGTTTAAGTCGTTAGGAAGCATCATCATTAATTTTATAATATTAACACTTCCTCTCGCATGTGGGATGCATGCAACTTTGGTTTAGTCCAATCCACCACGTGGACAACTAAGGGAGGAATATTTTTTTTTAATACGAACATCAACAAGGTTTAAACTCAAGGACTTCGGTTCTAGTACCATGTAAAATTAAATGTGTTGACCAATTTTCTTAAAAACTTAAGCCGTTAAGAAGAGCAGCATCATTGATTTTATAATCTTAACAGCATCGAAGCATTTCAATGAGATTTTGTTTCATAAATGCCTTAGTTTCTTGTGGATGAAATTTGGAATGATATCAATCTTGAGTTCTGATCACTGAAAAAATTGTGCAATTACGTTATTTGCCTATTAAAATATAATAAGATTTTTTTATTATTTTTTTCAATTGTTGTACTATTCTAGACAGAAAAATGTGGGTTCGGCTTGGTAGCGGATGAAGACATTAAACAAGGGAATTTTGTGATAGAGTATGTTGGAGAAGGTACTCTCCTGTTATTCACTTTGTTTTGAAAGGAGAATCATTTTACATTATCGTTTTTTTACAGATTGTAATTTTCTCTCATTTTTCTTCAGTTTTGGATGACAAAGTTTGTGAGGAAAGACTTTGGGAGATGAAGCACCGTGGAGATACTAACTTCTATTTGTGCGAGGTTTCACATGATATGGTGATTGATGCTACATACAAAGGAAATAAATCAAGATTTATAAACCACAGTTGTGAACCCAATACAGAGATGCAGAAATGGTTTAATCCTATTCTTTGTCTCCTTTTCTAAATGATTTTTGTTTGAGCGTGGAATGAATATCTAATATCCATTATATGTTTTGTCATAGGAGGGTTGAGGGTGAAACAAGAGTTGGGATATTTGCGCTTCGTGACATAAAAAAAGGCGAAGAACTGTCTTATGACTATAAGTGTGTTCCTTATCTTTCTTTTTCTCTGTCTTTTCCTTTTCTTTAACATATTTAAGATCCCCTGATTTTCTATCATTTTCCATTAGATCCCTTCCTATTTCCATGTATCGATGCTCTGCAGGTTTGTTCAGTTTGGAGCAGATCAAATTTGTCATTGTGGTACTCCTAGTTGCAGACAAAAGTTAGGCAACAGACCCAGTGAGAAGAAGCCCATTCTTAATTCCATATTTGATATAATATATCCGAGTTCCAAATCACTAAGTGTGCCTTATTTCACTGTTTTTCAACTTAGGAAATACACATCATGTGCTTCCTCATAAGAGGAAGACTAACTTTGAGAATTGCATAGGGGAGACAGTTCGTGTATGGAACTCGAGGGATAAAAGGTAATATCGTATATATTTGTTGCTGTAGTATAGTTCATATATGATATCACATACTATTGTCCATGCTGTTCAAGAATTCGTTGGTGTGCATACAGCATAAGTCAGCATTCCCACGTATTTTACATCGTTGTAATTCTCTTTTAGTTACACTGTGACGCAGGACAATCAGTTAGATTTATGTATTTCACATCCTCTTATAATAATAAGTTCGTAAAGCTTATTTATTTTATGATGTGCTATAGTTTCTTACTTTATTAGAGTTATGAGTCCTTGTGCAGACATATATATTTCATAATTAGCTTGGATGAGTGCCGTCAGAAAAATTTTCTCTAGTTCCATAATTTAAATTAATTAGTTTAAGGTTTATATTATTTGGTATCAAGACCAACCCGCAGTAGCATTTTACCCGGCACACAGTCTTTCAACACTTCAGGGGTGTTTGGTACAAGAACATGGTGAATGGGAATTAGAAGGAATATTCTTTTTTTGTTCTTGTGAGTTGAACAAAAGTAAAAATGTTCTTACAACAAAAGATAAATAGTGTTTGAATGCAACACGGATAAAAAAAACTAAGAGCAAAATATTTGTTCCTGCCATTGGCAGGAACATTTTGTTCTCATTTCGAGAACAAAAAATAGTGGCTTTGTACTTTTCGAGGTAGTTTTAAAATTTTGAAAAGTTTGACTGGAACAAGCTGTTCTAGGGGTGTTTGGATGCAAAAATAAGAATAAGCCCCTTGTTCAAGCTGTTGATCTCGTACCAAACACCCCCTTGTTTTTTTTGGAGAGAGGATGTTCCTGTTTCATATGCTGCAATGATCTGTGTGACTACAATGATGATGCCATCTGGTACCAACTTGAGGAAATCATCTTTTTCCGGCGAGAATGGTGTTGAACTTACTTCAAAAGAAAAAAAGAATGGTGTTGACTGTTGAACTTAGTCTTTTTTTATATTCTCATTTATCACGATAACTTGTAATTGGTATTTGCTTTAGTGGTAGGCTGTAGTTTCATATTTTATTGGTCTTAAATTAAGTTCTGATAGTGATGTATCCCTCGACGACTTGGGTGAATGGATGATGTGTTATTTTAGTTTATTAGACTTCAGTTATTAGTTAGATTGATTTAGTTAATGGTTGACATCACATATTCCCACATTAGCGATTTGCTGCAGTAGTTTGCTTATAATTTATAACTTGAAGGTTTTTCTTTACCTTAATCAAGATTAATATAATTTTATTAATCTATGATGGAAAAATTTACTTTACATAAATATCATTATGAATGAAGTTAACTTTTGAGTCTTGACCTTCTAGTAGATGACAGAAACAAGTGGTTCAGGCTGTCAATACTTCTTTTGAACTGTAGGTTTTGTGGTGTAAGAAGTGGCATTGGATTATATATTTCATTCATATATGCAAATTTATATTATTGCATAGTTTGCAAGTGTACATTACACTTTTTATTCAACAAAATGGCATCAATT
The DNA here is from genome assembly GCA_030549335.1 of Pontederia crassipes. NCBI lineage: Eukaryota > Viridiplantae > Streptophyta > Magnoliopsida > Commelinales > Pontederiaceae > Pontederia > Pontederia crassipes. The sequence continues at coordinate 74,649,964 of CM060192.1, forward strand.
ATAACCCCACTAACCACTCATGAGCTGTATTTTACATAATTTGCATGAACAATGGACCTAAACAATAGACATATGAGATGATTTGTCATCTCAGTAATATTGAATTACTCTAGTAATAGTGAGAAGCATGCAGGATTCATTTAAAATTACATAGGGTAGGGAAATTGTTTTCCCACCTGATAGAATGCCTAGTAGATGAATTTCATCATGCTTTTACTTACATTTTTTTGAGGGATTTTATTTACAAACTATTCCTTTTTTTGTTAAAAAAAAAAGGAGGTCCCTTTTACTTACACTTTTTTTTTGTTTTTTTGTTTTTTGTTTAAACTCCGCCTATATTTTATAGCCGGTCCCAAGCCCGGATAAAGGAGGAGGGTTGTGTTAGGCCCCGACAGCCAGCATAAAATCATGTCGAATCTTATGAACATGGATCAACGAATTGGCGTCGTATGATCCATGTAGCCGACCCCACCTAGTGGGATAAGGCTTTGTTGTTGTTGTTGTATTCCTTTTTTTGTTTAAATTTGAACACTAACGGAGCTTATATTTAGTGATTGCCTGAGAAATCTTGGATTTACTACTTCATACTCTCTGACAATGTTAGTCGGGTCTAGCTTCTTTTGTGGTCTTTGTGCATAATGTATGAATTTCTCAAAGCATTTAAAGCTTCTTCTGCATGGGTTTTGGTGCTAATGGCTACTGACTCAGATAGTAATGGAATTCATCAAACCACATGTTGTAATCTTGTTGGACCTTAGTTATCCATTGACAACATTTGAAACATGCTTATTCGTTAAAAAAAAAACATTTGAAACATGCTTATTTCTATCCATTTCCTTTATACAATTCCTACAGCTAGGGAGCATTCATTCTCACTATTTCATCAATTTTCAGGTACTACGGAGGATTCATATCTGATTTTGATAGTTGCTCCAATAAACATACAGTAAGGATGAACTTCCTATACTAATTGAATGTCAAGTCATCCATAAGTTATTAACTCATTCTTTTTTATATTAACAATTTCTTGCTTTTATTTGGAAGATAATGTATGTGGATGGACGCGTTGAGGTTCTTAACATGGAAAAAGAAGATTGGGACTTTATATGATTGTATAATACGTCCTCATGACTAAGGTAACATAGCAACCAACTTCCCTTGTTTTGTTATCAACTAAATGTTTGGATATAGGAAGGGAATGAGGGGGAAGGGAAGAAAAAGATTTTAATAGGAAGATGTGGAGGTTAATTATATTTTCCATCAATTCAATCTCAATTTTGGTAAACTGATTTTAATTAGGAGGGGAATGGTGGTAAATTCTTTCCTTTCCCATTCGAAAAATCCCATCCAGACATTGTGAAAGGATGCTAACTGTTCCTTACCTACTCCTGAATCCAAACACATTTAAGTGATGTCATGAGAATCTTTATATGGACTGGGACTACTTGTTCAGTATTTAACAATGTGATTTTTTTTTCTTCTGAAAAAACAATGTGATTTTTTCTGTTGCATTAGGAATTATGCTGCAATTCTGTGTTTCCAAGGTTCCTAAATTAGATGTTTTTTTAGTGTGTTCTTAAATTAGATGTTGAAAATGTCTTTTTCTTCATTTGATGGAAAAGGTAGATACAGCTAAGAAATTGTGCTTTTATATGAAATATGTGCCCTTTCAATAACAAATTCAATGATCTCCTATTATCTACTTGAGATCATTTTATTATCCAAAGTGATTTCAGATCAGTAGGTAAAATTGTGGCCCTTCAATATCTATATAGGAAACAATCTCCCTGCAAAAACAAGGGACTTGAGCGCACTTGTGGACACCCATGAGAATCTAACTCATCTCTTGTATCCAAGTTGCAAGGGAGATGCCAAACTCTGTGATGTAGGTTATTTTAATTTCCTATCTCATTTTTCTTTTTTCTACATATTTATGATGGTTAATTAATGATTTGCAGGTCGTGTGATCTCCATGTAACAGTAGCCATTCATTGTATTGTTGGAAAAGGTTGAAGTTTGTATTGTTCTTCTATTGCACAAGCATCTTCTCAGGTCTGCTGTCAAATCCCAGGGGGGTTAAACACCCTGGACAGGCAGTGCTACTGCAGAAGAAATAAAAACTGTAAAATTTCGGGCCTAAGGCTTCTGGCCTAAGTTCCCTCCTTCATCCAAAAAAAAACTGCAAAATCAGGAGAGCTTTGACTTTAATTGAAACTAGACAATATCTTGAGCCAAAGCTACATCTTGAGGTAACTTTCAACTGTTGTACCATAAAAGAAACATTTCATTGATGCTGTTGTACCATAGAAATATTGTATGCTGTTCAGTTGTACCATAGAAATACCTTCCTCACTTTCCTTTCTATGTTTTAATTTCATCTAGTTGATGAGTTCAACACATGCTGAAGTACATAGTATTTCAGCTTTGGACTTTGGTTCACGCTGCTGTTCTTTTTTTTTTCTTGTCTTTCCATGTTAATTTTGGTATTTAGAAATCTGCCTGACTGATTCAGTTTGAGCTGATTGTGTGTATTAAAGAGAGATGATGACTCGAGGAAAATTCTCCTGCTGTCCAACTGAAGCGATTATTTCATTTGTTATTTCCATCTGCTTTTCAAATGCTAGTTGTCTTGTGCTACTTGAGTAGGGCTGAGCAAAGTCGGGACCGGGTCCGGGTTTCGACGGACCCTGTCCCGACCCGGTTTTAATCGGGGTTTTGGATCTTTGGACCCGGTACCGGTCCCGGACCCGATCGGTACCGGGTCCGGGTCAGACCCGGTCGGTACCGGGTTCGGGTCGGACCCGGCAAAACCGGGACCGGGACCGAGTTTGGATCGGGAATTCTTATTTTGAAGATATCAGACTTAGCTTAGCTGTGGCTTTGCATGGGATGCCAAACCAATTTCTCCTTTGGTCTCAAGAATCTACGAAAGAATCTAAAACCCTTAATAAAGCAAGAAAGTTGATAAGCATTCATAGAATAAGGCATCTAATTTTTGAAGAAATAAACAAGTAGTTATTAAAATATAAAGACAATATTTTAAATTGATCAAAGTCATCAAAGATTACATGTTCAACATCATACAATATCATCACATTTAAGACACATGACACATTATCATATGAAATAAATTACATCCATGTCCAGTCCAGCATCATAATTCATAAGAAATAAATTTAAGACACATCATTCTAAATAAATTTACATGCACAACACAGCATCACAGTAGGCAGTGGCACAATTTGAATACATCTTTTAAACAGAATCAAATAATGAAATAAAGAGTTTAGAGCACACATTTAAATTGAGAGATAGAAGATTGGCATAGTTTGAGTACATCTGCTCTATTCAACCTGCAATGCATCACATGACAGAATGTCAGAATTACAATTCAAATGAACACATATGCATTACAGTTTAAATCAACATGCAATGCATCTCTTTCTCTTCACAGAATTACAGTTTCCAGGAAGACAATATATTTGTTCAAGACTAAACAAAATTGTGGATCAATATGAATAATACTAGCCCTGGCCCCTGTTCATGTCTGCAATATTTGTTCAAGACTAAACAGAATTAAGTTAAATACTTACATCTCGCTGCTGAACACTCGAGTTCTGCAATATTTTGTTGTCAACTAGTTAAAAGATCTCAAACCTGGATGAAAGAAAAAAAAAACAATGTCATGTTGGGGTTTATTTTGAGGACATTGAAAAAACTTGAAAAAAATATTTGCTGGAAATATGAAACATGGAATCAGTGAAACATGGAATTAGTGAATGAGGTTTTTTATGCATGAACTAATACATGGAATCAGTGGATACTAATCATGAAATATGGTTTTTTATGCATGAACTAATACATGGAATCAGTGGATACTAATCATGAAATATGGTTCTTTATGCATGAACTAATACATGAAGCATAATCAAATGAATCAACATACATTTTGCAAACAAACATTGGACAGATGTGCATGTCTTTTTCAGTTAATTGTCTGTTATCATTTCATCTAACGATGAACTTGAGGGTCCAACCAGGGTGTTCCCAGTAGCTTCTGCATAATAAAAAAAGTGTCAATGAAATTGTCATAATTAAAGAGTTAAAAAATATGTAAATAGAATATTTAACCTATAATTATATTGTTTGTGAGCTCGAATTGATCAAAATCTTCTTCAACTTTAAAATCTGGTGATGATAGCCAACTTTGTGTGCACACTAGAGCTTCTGCCATTTTTGGCGATAAAGAACTTCTAAAGAAATCAAGGATGCGTCCTCCAGTGCTAAATACAGACTCTGAAGGAACTGTAGAGACTGGAATGGCCAAAACATCACGTGCCATTAGAGAGAGCACTCTATACTTTGTGGAATTGACCTTCCACCAATTTAAGATATCAAAATTCTCATCGCCCTCACAAGGTTCCATCAAATATCTTTCAATTTCAGATTTGTTATCGGTATTCTTTTTTTTTCCTTTTGTAGTCTACTCCATTGATGAATCATTGCTGTCTTCTCATCAACATTTACATTTTCAACACCAACTGTAGAATTTGTATTCTCCATTTGAGAAGTTGAACCATTACTGATCTCATGTGCGTAATAGTCATACAAACGACTCATGCTATCTTGAATCTTCGTAACAACCATAGTAGCTATGGATGAATCATAAAGATCTGTATAGTTCCATTCAACATAGCCAAGTTTATATCTAGGATCTAATACAACAGCAATAAGTATCAATGAATTAATATTTTCAGATTTTTCCCAATACTTATCGTATTTAGATCTCATGTCGCAAGCCATCTTTTGCAAGTACGCATCATGGCCATTACTCCACTTTGCAATTTGAGATTGAACAGACACAATCTCATGAAAGCAAGTACAAGAAGTCACAAATAATGAGCCAGATAAGTTGCATGTTGCATCATAAAAATTTTTTAAAAACATCACAAAATTTCGAGCATTTTCTCAATCTTCTACCGTTGGTGGCACGCAATTATTCTCTTTGAAGTGTAATTGGTATCCCCTGTCTTCTTCATCCAACCTCTCAAATACTTTTTGAAATTTTTCAGCCCGTTCCAACATTAAATAGGTTGAATTCCATCGAGTTGGCACATCCATAATGACACTATATTGGCTGTTGATTTTTTCTTGTATAAATTTTTTGAATTTTTCAAATCGTGCCGGAGATGATCTCACATAGCGAACAGCCTCACGAATTGATACAATTGCTGATTTCATATCATGCAAACCATCTTTGACTACAAGATTCAATGTATGTGCACAACATCTGATGTGAAGAAATTCACCATTACATGTCAAACCTTTCCAACTATTGAGTCTCCTTTTCAAATAACCAATAGCTTTATCATTTGCCGAAGCATTATCAACGGTGATGGTGAATACCTTTTCAATCTCCCATGCTAACAAACACTTCTCAACAGCTTTAGCAATGTCCTCGCCCTTATGACCTTCAATTGGACAAAGATTAAGAACTCTTTTGTGTAAAACCCAATCATCATCGATGAAATGTGCTGTGAGACACATATAACACAATTTCTGACAAGATGTCCAAGTGTCAGTGGTCAGGAAAATACGTGAAGAAGACTTCTTAAAAAGTGTCTTGAGTTTATCCATTTCATCAAGATATAACTGATAGCAATCTCTAGCAATAGTAAATTTTGAAGGAATCATGAATCTAGGTTCCAAGCATTTTGAATACTTACGAAAACCAGCACCTTCTACCACTCTGAAGGCTTGTTCATCACATATGACAAACTCAGCCAAGGCTTTTCTACAATCTTCATAGTTATATGAATGAGAGACCAGTGATTTGGCTGCTCCTTGTAAGCTTTGTACCAACATCTTTTGTCCCTTCATTTCACTTCTATGGGGGAATTTTTTGCATCTTTTTAAATGTTTAAATAAACCAGTGGTGCCATGCTTGTTAGGGTCCGCAGTAAAGCCATTTTTACAATATTTGCACCTTGCTCTAGCTTCATGATCTGAAGTAAACTTTTCAAAATGATTCCAAGCTTCATATTTGTTTTTACTAGGCCTCTTCTTAACTATCTCTATTTGTTTGGAAGTATCATTAGTTCCTTCTGTAGGATCTGGATTAGATTGTGCAGACTCGATGACGATGTCAGCCGTAATAGGATTAGACCCCATATCAGTCATTGCATTATCCTCCATTTGTAAAATTGTTACGCTGACTTTGTGTCTTTGACAAAAAAAATACATAAATGTGTTAATGATCTTTTAATCCAAGCAGCCGAGTCATGTTTTATTTGTTTTATCATAAAATTAATGAGTTAGTGGCACTGGCACTAACTCATTAGGTCTATGATAAGATTAACTCACTAAGGCATGGGATATTTAGGTTCATTTCCTTTACTCATTACTTTCATTTTTTTTACTTTCTATACATTAACAATGACATGAAAGTCCATTGGCACTAATGTTGCATAATTGCATTATAAAGAAATTAGTGCCAATGGACTGATTATAAAGAAATAGTACCACTTCTTTATAATCAGTCCACTGGCACTAATGTTGCATAGATAAAAATAACATTTCAGCACATTAATTGAATGATTCACAATGGCAACAATAACATTGATTAAAAATAACTGATATCCATCGAATATTTCATTATTAACACATATAGATTATATCATATTGATTTAGCACAATAGCACAATCTTTATACATGGATTCACGAATTGCACAATCTACAAGATGTCAAGATTCAATGATCCATGAATGAAAACATGAACTTAGCATACATGGAGAGAGACAATCAGGCATAGCAAATTCATTCAACAGTCAACACAATCCGGTGGTGGTAGAGAGCGACAACGCGTACCTAAATGTCGTCGACTGTTGTGTGTTAAAGAGGGGTGTCAGCGCAGCAGCGACGAGTGGCGAAGACAACTACAATGAACTAAGCAGTCATCAGTGATCAGTCATGAGAAATCAGAAGTAAAGCACTAGTGAGTCGCGACCTTGCGCAGATAGAAGGAGAAGACGAGAAAGAGAAAAAGAAAATGAGAGGGAGAGAGAACCTGTCAATGGCGGGCGACGATGGCGATAGCAACACAACACACAACAACGGCGTCGGCAACACAGTGGCGATTGAGGTGAGGAAGAGGAAGACTGGAAGAGGGAGACTCATGAGAGAAGATCGACTGCTCGCGATATTGCAAACAGAGGGAATCGAGATGAGATCTGAGAAAAAGAAAAGGTGAGGGAGAGTACCTTTGACGACGACGACGAGATGGTAGAACGGCGACGACAGCGGCAACGTCACACGGCGGTGGCGACGGTAGAATGACGGTCACGGGCGACGATGAAATCAGCCCTAAAACACAGGGGGTAATGAGATGAGATTTGAGAAAAAGAAAAGGTGAGGGAGAGAGTACCTTTGACGACGAGATAGTAGAACGGCGACGGCAGTTGCCGGCAACACGGCAACGGCGAAGGTAGAACGGCGATCGATCGAGGGTAACGAGGGTCGAGCGTCGAGGGTTAGGGATTTTGGATTTTGGGTTGAGCGTGACGAGCGTCGACGTTTCATTCGTTTCAACGGGTCGGAGTCGACAAGTATCGCGCGTCCAGAATCCAAATCCGATTTCATATTTAGATTTATTATAAATAACTCGGGCCGGTTCCTGCAGAGGAGAACCGGTCCCGTCCCGGGTTCAATCCGGGTCGGGTTTATTTCCCGGGTTTTCGGGCCGGTGCGGGCCGGGTCGACCGGGTCGACCCGGTCCGTGCTCAGCCCTATACTTGAGTCCTGGGCTTGACGAAATGGTTCCAACAAAAGTTGCTTCAGAGTGGATCGTCATCATAAAAAAAAATATTCAAGGTCTTCTTCATAAATAAATAGGATTATTTTTTCCTACAACCTTTAAAATATAACTTTTTCATATCTAACACATTTGCTAAGTTTCGTCTAAAATTTTATTAAATTATTTTTTATTATTTATAAAGTATTAATTTTACCCTTACTTTTAATACTTATTTTTTTATTATAATAGGGCATAATATTGTATAAAATGTGGTTATTAAATAATAGATTTACGTGTGTAAAAATATCTTTTATTTTAAAATATTGTTGTTGTAATAAGAAAGTAAGGACAAAAGTGTTATTTCATAATTATTGAAAGATTAAGTTAATGAAGCAGATGAATCTTAAGATTTTTTTTTAGTTCAAAATTCATTTAGGGGAAAGAAGGATAAAGAAAGAGAAGGAAAATTACGGAAATGAAATGTACGAAGAATATTAAGTGGCAATTTTATTAAGATTATATATATACTTATATGTTAAATTTATATGCTAGGTACACATGCTAAATATATTTTTCTCTTATTTTTATTTTGATTTAAAGGTAAAAGAAAAAAGTAAAATATTAAAAAGGAACGGAGGAGATTTTCCCTCCCGATGAATAATTTGATTACAATAGTAAATTTGATAGATTTTTGTTTCTCGGTGGTCACTCAAGTACTCGAGTGTTACAATTCTTTTTGTCCTTCAATACCCACAAAAAGAGATCTTTTTGTCCTTCGACTAAGCACAAATATTTATGATGATTTTTCAAGCGGGAATATTTTGTACAACACAGTCGACATTGATGTTCATGGTTTGATATAATATACAACTCCAAAATCAACCGAGTGGCCACTGAGTCGAGGTCCGAATTGATGCTACACCCTTATGCTGCGCGATCGTTTGTTGCCTGTTGGTCCGACTTTGTAACAGTTCGGCCTGCATTGGATAACGGCCCATAAACGATTGCGATGGGTGCAGATCCAGGAACTTAATATTTTTTTTCTTCTGTTTCCTTTCGGCGCAGTGTTTAATTGTTTATTATTGTTTTAAGAAGGTACGCGCGACCAAAAGAAAAGTAGAAAAGACACGGAGTTGGGATAATGGCGGCGGGAGCTCTGAGACCCCTATTCTCGTGTTCGTACTACGTCCCCGCCATGGCCTCCAAATCATCCAGGAGAGCTCCCTCCCCCAAGATTAATGGCTCACCATCCCGGCAACGCCAGCAGCAACAGCAGGAGCAGGAGCGGCGGAAGCAGAAGCCTTCCATTGCCGAGGTCCAGAGAGCAATCGGTGTGACCTCCGATTCCTTCCAGATACCCACTGCAACGCCCTATTCCCCCTCCGCGTCGTCGCCTCAGTCGCCTCCGCCGCCGTCTTCTTCAACTTCGTCGTCGTCTTCTTCTTCCTTTCTTGATTTCTTGACCTGGACGCCGATCGGGCAGCCGGAGGGCGAGGCCGAGAGGAAGCTCCGGGAGGCCGCCGAGTGGATGGTGGAGCGCACCGAGCCCCACGAGCTGTCGGGTACTTTGGAAACACTGCTCCATTTATTTAACTTTTGGGGAAATTAATTGAAGAAAAGAAGGAAAAAAATTTGTATGAAGTGATATAAACTTATCGAATTGCTCTTGGGTTTTTACCAGGTTATTAGAGTGTTTCAGGTCTGACTACTGATTTCTCAGAACACAACAATTCAATATTAGACATAAGGTTTGAAGAGGGAGAATACTGTGTTGTGTAAGCAAGAAATAAAGTAATATGTTGTTTAGAAGAGGGAGATGTGAGGGACAATCCCCCAAAAAGCATGAGAAATGAATCTGCGCGATACGTGAATCTTCAGTATTGGATTATGAAAACTTCGGGTTGTTAAAAGAGATCAGGAGCTGAAGATGGGAGAACGCACTCGATGAGGAAAAGGGTGGGGCAACCCGTGTGGTTAAACTTGTAAAGTCTCATCTCTTATCTTTTTTAATTGCCATCCTAGTGTTTCTCCCCAACTAATTTGGTCCGCTCCGTATCTGATTTTGGTGAGTGAGGTACCCATTGAAATCCTTTCGAGAATATAAGAAATTGAATTATACATTAGCTTGCCAGTTGAACCGACTTTCGTTGGTGCAAAGTCTCATCCCTCCTACGCTAAAACTGAAATGATATGTTCTTTTTGTATAGTATGGTACCTTGTCAATGTTAGGATTGTTTTACACAGAAAATACTGCATGCACGCTCAAGTTGATTTGCAGGCATACTTCATATGAGGCTCAACATTTCTTTCCATTATATCTATGCTTGCAAATCATTGGTTCAACAAAAAACCTTCATGTATGCCATAGTATATGCAGGCATTATAAAGTTCCTAGATTTTTTGTTGTCTTTTTTTTCTTGACAAAATGTTTAGTTTGTAGAAATATTGGAGATATATGCAGAGGGGATGAACTGTATGGTACCAATGGTTTTGGAGTGTGATTTGAATATCTCAGGTTGGTATGAAAACATGTGATGGATATATTGGGATTTTGCTCAAAGTTGAACTAACCCATGAAAACATGCATGATGAAAGCCATTTGTCCATTCACAGCACGTTTCCCTGAGCTATGTGAGTTACAGCTTAGTATCTATATGAAACAATGAAATCCTCTAATATGAGGATTGGATTTGGAAACTACCTTAGGATCCCATTTCTGAGAATTGCATTACAGATAAGTAGAAGAAATTTCTAATTTTCAAAGTGAGCTAAACATACCTTTTTGCATAAATTTATATTATTAGAAGAAAACTCCGACTTTCAGAGTGGGCTAAACATACTCCCTTTGCCTAAAGTTAGATGCCTAAACATACTCTCTTTTCTTCATATGGGTGTATGAGGAATTATGACTTGATTGTCTTCTGATTGGCAGACACATCTCCTTTGTCGACCAGAGTATCTTTGGCTATTGATGGGAAGGGTTCTGACCTGAATATAAGAATTTCTTCTTCCTTTTATTTTTTTGAGGAGAAACTGAATATAAGAATAGATTGGTCTCAGATGCAAATACTTTATTGCAGGATATGCAGATCTTCTAAAGAGGATTTGTTACATTTATTCTTCAAGTGCTCATTGCTTGCAGACCCGTGGTTTGCTATTGAATGTACCTCATAAGATGTGATGGCTAAGACAACATTTTGGAGGGTTTTCTAGGACGTGGAGGATTCCATATTAGGGTTGTGTTTACTCCCCAAGCTGTCATCAAGTAGTGGGTTGGGATTGTGGATGCAGAAATGAGAATGATATGTAGGGAGTATGAGCTTGGTGTTGTGATGATTGATTAATTGCAACTTTCTATCTAGTCACTTTAAAAGTTTGCTGTACCAAATTTGTTCCTTTGAATCCTGATTAATCCTACTTTATAGAGGTTTAGGTTTTCAATTATTTAATACTTCTAATACTTTATTTTAAAGAGAAATGTTACTTCTAATATAGTGAGATAAAAACTGCAAATGACTTGCATCTTTTCTCTCTCTGTGAAAAAGTTCTTCCAATGTGCTTATATTATTCGTTCCCCTTGGTGGTTTTTGTGATCTTTTATGAGCCCTATCACATAAATAACAAAAGTCAATGGTAGCAGAGAGAATTAGAAGAGTGAAGTCACGGTTCTGTATTTCATCAATACGAGTCCTGATTAAACTTCTATTTTTGAACTTTGAACAATCCCATAAATTATACTGCAATTTTTTTCTGGTTTGTTAACTCTTTCATTTTTTCATTATTCTTCTTGCGTATACCAATCTATGATTTAAATGTTCTTCGGATGCTAATGGAATTTCAGTATTGACAATCGTACAGGGCAGCGAACGATATTGTTGGTGTGCCTGAGTATCCTACCAGTGTGGATTTTCCTCCTCTTGGTTGCATCAGGGATTTTAAAGTTGCCGTTCGATCTCCCATTCTGGAGTGATCTCATTGCATAAATGATGTCAATATAGTAAGAGGGCTTGCCCCACTTTTTTTTTTCGGTACGTGTATATAAGCCTACAAGTGATCTTTATGTGTTATTCTACCTCTCAATACTATGCAGCCAATTTAAGAGTCATTTCCCATAAGTTTGGACAATGAAGCTGGTCAAGTTTTTTTTTTCTCGTCAGTTGGAATTTGAACTTGCTTCTCTTGTTCTGTCTTCTTTTTTTTCCCCTTTCTCTCTTTCTACTACTAGTTAGCATAAGTTTCCATTCATGTCATGTACATATAAAACATAATTAATTTATATTTCAAACTTGTTTTTAAATGTACCATATCATCGTTTAAAAACCTTTTATCTCATTTTCAAATACAGGAAAATGAGAAATATCTATTGAAACAAGCACAGCTATATATACCTTTCCGAAGTTTATTTTGATATACAAGCTTATTTGATAAGTAATAACTAGAAAAGACAAGTTAAATGTTCGAATTTGACCACTTTTTCGAAAAATTATACGAATCGTTTCTCAACTTTAGATTAATATTTTTTATTATATTGTTGACATGGCGCAATAAAAGTAATAAAAATACTATAAAAAATTTAGAGGGGGCTGGCTCCCCCTTGTGCGCACCGGGCCCCTCCCCCCTTTCTTCTTTGTGCGCGGTGAGGAAGAAAGGGGCACCGGCGTTGGAGCTCGCGCGTCGGTGAGGCCACCTTGTGCGAGCTCGCGAGGGGGGTGCCTATACCTTTTTCTTCCTCGCCACTAATATAGTTCAAATCCTAGATGTAAAAATATAAGAAGCAAATCCTAGATGTAAAAATATAAGAAGGTAGATCCTTCCTCTTGTTGAACCAAATGTCCATGCAAAAGGTTTAGTCAAAATATGTCAAATTTTACCGAGTATACAAAATGGAACCTAACCAAATATGTCCTTCAATAATATCTTTTAAATCGTCCATACTAACAATCCACCCTTCTTCCCCAAAAGGAGATTTTAGTAATTACTTGGGCTCACCTAGGAGCCCAAGTATCATAGATACTCTTAAAATAAAGAGCCTTGAATACTAGAAGAAAAACACCTAAACCTAACAAAATTAAGTGAATATCCAAAATGATAGTCATTTTATTTCTATCTTTTCATACATAACTAAAAATGGAAAAGATTCTTCAAGAGTCTTAAATTCAAGAAATGCATGATAAATGTCTCCAATGCCTAAGACTGCATAAGAAATTAAGTAAAATACTCAAGATACAAAATAATGAAAGGTGTTTATAACCTTCTCTCCCGAACCTACCCCCGACCTAAAGTAGTTAAGTGCGAAAATAAAATACATGACTTTCTTTGATACGAAATGAGCCGCTTCAAATAGGTTTATTGCTCCAATAGAGGTGGCGATGAAGAAAAGGGGTCCCGACAGTCATTGCAAGCCCCGACAGTCATTTTTTTAATTAATTTTTATAATATTTTTATTAATTTTTTAATGTTTTATTATGTCATGTGACTAACCTAATCGAAAAATTGGTTATTATCGATCAAGTGGACGAAGAATGTAGAAAAATAAAAATTGAAGGACAATTTAATTATAAATTAAAATTTAGAAATCAAATAATTACACCAAGTTGAGGGACGATCCAACCAGGAAAATTTTAATTTGTAATCAAAGTTTGGATTTTTGTTGTGCGCGTTGAACAGAAAGTAATAAAATCATATAAACAAATAATAGAATTATACTATAAATTAATAAATTAATAAAAAAATAGACGGCAGATTTATGACTGTCGCTCTCGCCGGAGTCGAAGGAAGGGGGCGGCGCCCCCTTCCCCTCTCCTCTCCGGCGCCAAGCGGTGTTCAGAGTGGAGTTGAAGTTGATGACGGAGTATAGCTGATGAAGACGCCGTTGCAATCGACATCCGGCTCTGGAGTGCGGGCGAGAGCGGCGGCGGCCGGAGAGAGGGTTGGGCGCCGCTGAGACCGCACCAGGGCGCCGAAGAGGGAATGGGGCCCCTTTTTTTTTGGGTAAGTTTAAAAATGTGTATAAATTGGGTGCAAATGATTCAGTCGGGTTGCATTTTTTGACCTAAAAAAGCTATTCAACATTTTTTTGAGTCGGTAAATAATTTATAATAATCTTGAAGGAATTTATAAACATAAAAAATCAGGACAATTTTTTGGATGATATCTTTTTGAACCCTTATTTCAATACGGTAGTATTTAAAAATATTATAAAATGAATACATTTAAGATTATGAACGAAATATAAAAATTAACACAACTTTGAAATATATCAAATAAACATTTTGAAGTAGAATAATATTCAGTCATATAAACTATTATATAAATAACAAAAAAATAACAATTCATTAATCAACTATATAAAAATAAAGATGGGCCCTATATTTTTCGGGCGGAGTAATAATTTGAGCCAATCAATTTTGACTTATTAAAAAAATTACTCTGAACTATAATTGGGTTCTTAAGTTTTGACCTTTGTTTCAATTGATTGAGTTTTTTCTTACACCCTAGTATATTAGATACTTAAAAATGTAATAAAATGGAATGCAATCAAAGTCTGCCTCCCCTAAATTATCAACAATAGGGGATTTTATTTTATTACTTCCGCATCTAAAATAGGGAATTATCACCTCACCGGCTTACTCTTCCCCCACTTTTCATTAAACTTTTTTTTTTCTCTTCTTACTCCCACGTGTTTTTATCCTTTACTATCATTTGGGGGAAAATTTTTATTTAATCATTTACTAAAAATAAGAAATGTAGTTGAACAAATTCTTTAATTTTAAAAATATATATGATCCAGATTTAATTCTTATTGAATTCAAGATTAATTTGTTAAATCTAATCTCAAGTATATAATTTAATGTTTATACTATTCCTTTTAAATGTAAGTCCGTTTATACTTCTATTAAACACCATCCAATTCATAACAGATGATGGATTAATTAATTAGATAATTTTTTTGATCCATTGTTCATACGAGTTTAATGATGATTAATTAGTGCATATAGATAGTGAAAAAAAGTGATTTCATCTTATTTCCACCCACACATTGTAACTTCCCACATCACAGCCGTCCGATCTAACGGATGGATGAGATCATCTTGGGACATTTCGGGTTAGATCTTGCTTCTTCCATTCGCCTCTTCCTTGATGGAGTTCGACGGTGGTGGCGCAAGCAAGGACGCCGCGACACAAGAGGGTCGGCGGTTGGTTGGCCATGGCGGTCGGCGGCGGAGGAGAAGACGAGGGGAAGAGGCGCAGGGGTCGGTGGCTGTTGGCGATGGCGGTCGGCGGCGGAGTCGAAGACAAGGGGAAGAGGTGCGGGCTCGACGACGAACAAGGGCGACGCGGGGGTTGTAGATCAGTGGCGCGGGGGTCACAGATCGAGTGCAGGGGGTCACAGATCGGCGGCGCAGGGTCACAAATCGGGCGCGGGGACGACGACGCTCGTGGTCTCATACTCAACGCGGCGGGATCTCATGCTCGGTGGGATCCCACGAAGAGGAGGTCGAAGGGGATTAATGGCCGGCCACCCGTTGACACTCGGACACCCCACACCGCACTTGTTGTGCCATCCATCGCCGCCGACCTCTGCGCCATCTGCCCCGATCGTCGCCCTTGTTTGCCGTCTCTTAGCTGCGCAATGGCGGCTGCCAGAGGGGAAGGCAGTGGGGGCGGCAAGGGAGAGGAGGGTAATCTCCTGATACGAGGGTTTACACAATGTTACACCATAAAAGGTTACACCTCATTAAACTATATATATATATACATAAAATGAAAAGTACACAAATAATAATAATAATTATTATTATTAACTTGGGATAATAAAATGAAAAAGATTTCATATTAAAGATGATGGATGGAATTCAACTCGCCAATAGTTCAAACCAACACGTGCACAACAGAACCACAGAAAGTGGCACCGAACCGCACTGCACGGCTCGGCTCAAGAGGGCCAGGGGCACACGACCATGTCATCATCAGCCACCAACAACGGCAGTCTATCTTGCAGTGTTGGTGTTGGCTTCTGCCCCCTCCCCCTTCCTACTTGCGTACGAACCTTTTTACGGCCACGGACAAAGCGCGTGCGTGGTCGTGTGCGCTATTTAATCAAACAGGTCAGAGGCGATGCAGGCCGCCGTCTCCTCCTCCTCCTGCGCCGCCCACGGTCTCCATTTCCCCCTCCCGGCTTTTGTCAGGAGGACAGCTCGTCGCGGGATGCAGCTCGCGTCTTCTTCCGCCGACCCCGCCGCCGTCTCCTCTTGTTCCCCTTCTCGAGGCCGCCTTCTGTCACCTCTCCGCGCCTTCGCTTCGTCTACTGCCACCGATGACAGCGGAAAGGGTGACGAAGCCAGCGGGAAGCCTTGGCTTCTCGTCGGGCTCGGCAATCCGGGGAAGATGTACCAGGGAACGCGACATAATGTACGCAAGCAATAAAAAAACTTTGTTTGTCTTCTTTGCTCTTTTATTTGTTTGGATTCGATTTCTTCCGTTTTCACTTGATTTTGATTACAATATCTGTTTTCAAGAGCATACTCTTGTGCAAAGTACAGCACTTTGTTAGCAAAACCTAAACAAATCTAATTTATTGATTGAATTCGGGGGGATTGGGTGGGGTTGTTGTTGGGGGGGGGGGGGGGGGGGGCGTTGGTGGGGGGTGGGGTGGTGGTGTGGGTGGTGGTGGTGGTGTTGGGGATGGGTGTATAGATACCACTTCCTACAGAAATAATCCTAGGGAGCGGAGAAGAATAAGAATGCATCGTAAGCAAAATTAATCAAATTTGTGAGGATCGCATTTGTAACTTAGTATGCTTTACATCACAACAAATTAAGTAATAAAGGAATTTTGTATATGCTATGAAAGTTTTGACTTAGGAGTTGAAGATTGCATACTCTTCTGGGGTCGCATATCCAATTCTCCTCAGAAACGTCTTATCAGTGAACTACTCCTGAAGATGAATGGAAGGTCTCTTTTCATCAATTATGTTGCAGTGTAACATAAGACATTTTTTTTAAAGAAGATGCTTATCTATTGATAAAGGCTCCTGTCAGCATACAAAAGATGAAGGAGGCAGATTATCCTCCCAAAATAGGTCAAAAGGAGAGCTCCGGCGAAGATTGGCCAGGAGGTCTGCCACAGAATTCGTTTCTCAATAACAGGAGTACATTTGAAAAAAAAAACAAAAGATGAGTTCAAATTCTTCATTTCTCCAATGAGGTTCTGTAGTCGCCATGGCACTTTAGCTTGATTGTTAATAATCTGGACCAAATTGAAGGAGTCTGAGTGCAGCCATACATGTGTTAGACCCAAGCTCTTAACTTTCCGAATTCCTTCCATTGCACCCCAGGCTTCAGAATGTGTCACCGAGTAGGCCTGAATACTGAGCGCACCTGTGAAAATTAGACATCCATTAGAAGAGCAAATTATATACCCCGCGCTGGCAGATCCGGAGGGATCGCCAAAGGAACCATCTGAGTTAATTTTAACCTAGAGGGGGGACGGGGGCTCCCATCGGACCCATAAGTCTTGGGGAAAAGATGCCTCAGGTAAGTGGTGTGTTTCATATTCCTTAAGCATTGCCAAAGCCCTTGTCCAAACGACCAAAATGGTTGCCCGATGGGAGCTGAAATGAATGTCATTTCTTAAGTGCCAGATACTCCAAAGACTGAAGGCATATAAGGATCCGA
This sequence comes from Pontederia crassipes, assembly GCA_030549335.1. Classification (NCBI taxonomy): domain Eukaryota; kingdom Viridiplantae; phylum Streptophyta; class Magnoliopsida; order Commelinales; family Pontederiaceae; genus Pontederia; species Pontederia crassipes. Next base: position 74,667,435 of record CM060192.1, read on the forward strand.
GGGACTTTTTTTCCGGCAAAGCAAGAACTTCACCTCCCGAACCTAGTACCCACCTCTTCGGGGTAAATTACACGATTAGTCCCCCAACTTTGAGTCATTTTCAAACTGGTCCCCCAATTTCAATTTGTAACCAGAACGTCCCTCATCTTTTATTTTCTTGCACGGATAGTCCTCTTGACCGGTGATAGTGAGTTTCCCGGTTGCCTTGCATACGTGGATGCCACGTGAGTTGTTTCTCTTTCATCCACGTCATTGAAGTCATCCACGTCATTTAATGCTCCAAACTGGGTAAATTACACGGATCGTCCACTGGTGAGCTTCGCACAAGCGGCGCCAACACCCTCTCGCGAGCTCGTCGGCGCTCCTATCATTTTTTTTATTTTTATTAAATTTTATAATATTTTTATTAATATTATATTATTTCGTATTGTGCCATGTCAATAAGTTAATTTTTTATCATATTTTATTACACCACGTCAGCAAGGTAATCGGGAGACTATCTCTTCTCGGTCAAGTGGATGAATCGTGTAATAATATTAAAGTTGGGGGACCGTTTAGAAATCGACTCAAAGTTGGGGGACGATCCATGTAATTTACCCGATTTGAAGCATTAAATGACGTTGATGACGTGGATGAAAGAGAAACAACTCACGTGGCATCCACGTATGTAAGGCAATTGGAAAACTCACTATCACCGGTCAGGAGGACTAATCGTGCAAGAAAATAAAAGACGAGGGACGTTCTGGTTATAAATTGAAGTTGGAGGACCAGTTTGAAAATGACTCAAAGTTGGGGGACTAATCGTGTAATTTACCCTACCTCTTTGTTAGTTGCAAATGTCCATCCACTTGGGGCACGTGGTAGTAAGGGATGAAGGCGCCTATTGCTGATATCTCTGGTCGCGTCATGGTTCATTTGGTGCAACACAACTACACCTTTTTCGAATGAGAGATGTTAAAAAATATTTTACATTACTTATTTTTGTCTAGCCCGACCCCACCTAGTGGGATAAGACTTTGTTGTTGTTGTTGTACTTATTTTTGTCTAGCAAGTGGAGAGTTGGATAATATCCTTTTTTAGGTATCCATACCCTCTCTGAGCTTTTGTTTCCTCCTTTGGATTCACATTTTACATTTCATAGTTTCTGTTTAATACAAAATTGATGGCTATCCAAACTCGGCAGCTATCCTTTATCTTCTCATTTTTGTTTTGAGTGGGTCTTCTCAAAAAATGTTGCAGTCTAGTATAACCTTGCTTAATTTAGTAGCATAAAATATGTTGTCCACTTTTTCAGCAAGTTAATGGTTTAGATATGACAATTAGTTCATGTTCTAGGGAATATATCACCTTTTAATTTACAGTTGAGACATAATAATTTCTGCATGTTTTGTGAAAGAATAAAATGACGTTTTCCATAATTTTGTCTACAAGAAAAGTACATAAAGATCATCAAGAGAACTGACATAGTACATCCAAGTCGAACACTGTAGAAATAATGTAGGCGACCTTGAAATTTCACAAAAACCAACCAATTTATATATTCAGTATCTTTTGACTACTAGGTTGGCATTCCATTGGTAAGGTTATCAGGAAAATCATGGATATCAACTTAAAGAAAGTAAAAGATTTACTCATGGAGAACACAAAGTTCTTCATTCACTATTTTAAACATGGTGTTTACCCTTTCTCACTTAATAAATAATTTTTTCACTAAACTTTTCTTAGTGATGCATTATAATTTTGAAAGAAATTGATGAAGGAGGCCAACATTTTCTTTTCATTCACTTCTTGTTTATGAAATTTCATCCTTTCAGTACTGATTCCAGTCGAATTGATCTGAATCTCTCAATTCAGTACGGTTTTTATTTCTCCTTCATAAGTGGGCGATAACTTGGATATATGATATGTGTCCACAATTGTATTGCATATATGGATTGCTATATGCCATAGTGGCTAAGTGCTTCTATACACTAAACTGGGTTTCAACTGAAAGTAGGAATGTTTGTACACATTGGAGATTTAACATACTGATGGATTTCCTTTAGGTGGGTTTTGAGATGCTAGATGCCATAGCTGAAGCCGAAGGCATATCTATGAATAGTGTACGATTTAAAGCAATGTTTGGCAAAGGTAAATTCGTGTTTTAATGATTTTATCTCAGCAATCAAGCTTTTAATTCATATATGACTTGCAACCATAAATCATTTATTCTACACAAAGACCTGTTTTGTCTTAAAGCAAAATTTACCTAAATCGCTGTTTTGTTCACAAGCGCATGTCAAATATAGTCTCCTGCAGAAACACTGCATATTCTCCATATTTATTCCACTAGGTTAGGAGATTTTAGATTATGGGATTTTCTTATTGTCCTGTAGCATGACTGACACTAATGCCCATCATTACGTCATTATGACTTGTGTAGTACATAATAGCTTTGGCAACCATCTACTCGTGATAAAATTTTGATATAAAAATAACCAGTTAGTCCTATCATAAAATACAAATGGTGTAAGATATTATGCGAGGGGACATATTCCTTCAGGAATAAAACTTTTCCTTAATGAGTTGCATACTCTCATAAGTCATAACTTGTAATTCTTCAATTTTTTTAGAGAGGGAAGTATGGTTGCCAAGCCTTACAGCCGCGCCAACTCGATTATCAAACTTTATTTTGTAGCAAAAGGACTTCCAACTTTTAATATCTTTCATATTAAAACATCAACATGGAGCACGCAAGCATTTTCTCTCCCCATCCACATCATCACAACAATAATAAAATAATAAATTTTAGCAGCAATCCTCGAATTATTTTTTTTTTTTGCAATATGATAATGTGATGATCATCAATATTTTATTTCTTTGTAGTGACAGTCATCTTTATAGTGATAAGTAATTTATCAATTAAATTGTTGTACATAGACGATTTCTCTTTCTTCCACATTGTATCAATAATAAAGTATATTAAAATGGTAAATAATAAATAATAAAAGAATATGGGGAAAAAGGCCTATCAGCCCCTCAAATTTTTTTCAGTAGAGATGAGAAAAGAGGGGATGACGACCCCCTTCGTTTTAGCCCTTTTTTGAGATAAGAGAGGTGGAGCTGCAACCCCTTACCCCACCTTTATGAAAGGGGCAGTAGTGTTTCCATGATGAAAGGGAGCTGCCACCCTCCATCTCAACGAACAAAGGTAAAGAAGAGGGAATTACTTGCCCCATTCTTATTTTTATTTTATTATTTTATGTTAATGTGTAAGAGAAAGAAATGTTGGTGTAGAATCATGTCAGCATTTTAACTAGATCGTTGATAAATAAGACTGCATCGAAAATAATTATAAGATGGAGGACCGTCCTAATACAAAATAAAGTATGATGACTGAATTGAAAAAATAGTAGTTGAAATTCATTATTTTATTGCTATTGTGATGACATGGATGAATGAGATTTATTGCCTCCTAAAAAAGAATGAGATTTATTGTCACAATCATTGGGAAGTCTAATGTAAACTGCATGTGCTAATTAATGAATCTTTTTTTTTTTCATAGCTACAACTTATTTGTTTCTATAGAATTGTTTCAATACCAGTGTATTTCTTCTTTTTTTGGCTTTTGTACCCAGGAAGCATATGCAATGTTCCTATCATCCTTGCAAAGCCACAAACTTTTATGAATGCAAGTGGTGAGTCTGTAAGTATAAAAGCCCTGGAAGACTTCAAAACCAGTTCACCTTTTTAGATAATGACACTTGATATTTCCTTTATAGGTTGGGTCAATTGTCTCATATCATAAGGTCCCTCTGAATCAAGTACTTCTGGTAGTGAATTATCTCTTTATTCTTTGTTCACAACCAAATTCAGCATTTCTTTTTTGCATGTTTTTTTAGAGGGTTCTCTTTTGCACGTTAACATATTTGACCACGCAGATGTATGATGATCTAGATTTACCTTTTGCGAAGCTACGATTACTGCCAAAAGGTGGTCACGGAGGCCACAATGGGTACTCATTCGCCTTCCCCAGTAGTCTTTGCAAATTGATATTGTATTATAACAAAGTTTTGTTTTTTTTTGGGCTGATTATAATTGAAACATGGAGGCCAGCTACGTAATTAACTTTATTTAACTTTTTCTTAGGTTTGTCTACTTCTATAGGGTTAAAATCAGATGTTTTTTTTTCAAAGCAGGATAAAAATCAACCTTGATTTGAATGTGCAATTATTCATCTTTCATTAGGAAACTTGACCAGAACATTCAGTATACTTAAAAGCAATTGTTTTTTTAAAGATGGTCTGCTTGCATGACATGATTTCCTACAGGTTCATTTCTGGAATTGTTATGCACATTCTTTGTTTGAAATGGCTCATTTTATTTTCTAGTGCATGTGGAAAGTGTCTACCAATTGTATTCAAGACAAGTATATTCCAACAACTGTGCTAACCGAACTGTACATTTCACACATATCTGACACTTCTAATTAGTTATGTTTCTTAGCACTCTAATACGGAACCTGACACATATCTGAATCCCTTTTTGACAAACCAACTTGTTCATTAGTTCAGAAATTTTATTTTGTATTCTTTTCCTACTCTCAAAATCTAGGTGATATGGTCCAAGTTGTGTTGGCACTAGCTATCTCCAACTCATTCCAGGAGCTTTAAATTGTAAAAAATCAAATAAATATATTCCTTATTGCTAAGTCATCATTATGAGGCAAATATCGAAGTGTGAGCACAGACATGGATCTAACTTGAATAAAGATGTAAACACAAAAGCGGAAGAAAAAGAGGAACTATGTTGAATTACTTTTTGGAATGAATTTGGGCATGCCTCTAAAATCATGGTATTATGAAACAAAAGGTGATGCTACTAATGAATCATTCTTTTTTTGCAATCTCCCGGCCTTTCTCAACAGTGGCAATACTATCTAGTGGTCTTTGCTGGTGGCAACATGAATCTGCTGATGTGCTAAATTGGTGGTGGTTTTACATTTTGTATTGCATCCTCAACTAACTCGCAAGAGTGTTGCTTTCTATTCTGCCACATTTTATTTGCTGCCCTTCTTAATTACTTGATCATTATTTTCTCAAGAAACAAGTAGTGCGGCGTTCTTTCCCCAATTATTGATTTGCCATGGTGTTTTTGCATCCAGTTGTCATGGTTTGTATTCTGTCACATGCTATGCATATTGAGATTTGTTGGCCACTTTACTGTTGTCAGGATGCGAAGTGTGATACATCACTTGAAGGGAAATACTTTTCCTCGTTTAAGAATAGGTAAGCTTTTGCTTTGGTTGTCATCTTCTACCCTATGTGATTCAGTAGGATACTGATATATGGGAGTATGAAGGCATTGGACGTCCACCGGGGAAAATGGATCCTGCTAGTTTTGTCTTGAGACCTTTCAACAAGAAAGAGCGTGAAGAGGTCATACCTCTGCTTTACTAGCCTTCTACTTCCTTGAAGTTCTATTTCTCCAGAGCATGAAATCTGAACTTCGAACTTAAATCTAAACCGATCTCTGTTTGTTTGTATTACAGCTAGATTTTTCATTTGAAAGGGGTGTGGAGGCAGTGAGGATTCTAGTGGCAGAAGGATTGAACAAAAGTGCAACTTTTGTCAACAGTGCGCAAACACAAGTCTTGAATAATTGAAGTAAAAAAACAGTTAAGAACAAGCGATCATTTTCGTGACAGCCACATTATCATGGAATATCGTTGGTGATCTAGTGCCTATTTAATCATATAAGGTCCCGATTACTGCCTAAAGCAAGCACTAGGGAAGTGAAGAAATGGAGAGTATGTTGATTTCGTATGGGTTTTCAACGGATTAGTCTCACTTCAATTGATTTTATTTGTTCATGAACACATTAACATCATCAAAGTAATTCAGGTTGTCATTTTTGTTGCAGTTTTCTTTGCTCAAATTCATATGTATTAAGAAAATAATCTTTTGTTTTATCTGATATGAACCTGTAACCAAATGTCTAACGAACGAGTCACAATTAAAGTCTACATTTAACGCCATTAGTCATATTTTGCAGCATGATCATGGTTCAGCTCATATTTGTAGATTAATTGCCGGTTAATAATTTTCTGTCAATTCATTTTTTTGTCATTAAGCACAGGAAGTACGAGCTTGTTCATGGATTCTTCCTTGTTCAAGTTGCCTTTCTGAATTCATTGGCGAAGATCTTCAGACCTTTTTTTCCCGGTGAAAATGGAGTGCTAAGCCCATGTATTAAAGACTTTCCTTGTGTCTAACTAGAACATTACAAATTGAGTTTATGGCGCCGCTTAGGGTGGTCTTTCAATTCATAATATATTTTGATCAATTTTGATGGTAACATTATTGTTGTTGATGTATGAGCAAATTGTGGGGAATCTGTGGTAGACTGGTAGGAGTGCAACTGTGCACCCATTAGTGATGCCTACGGGTGAAATAGGGAATGCATTTTTGTCAATGTGATACTTTTTTGAGGCAGTGTTGGTCCCTTTTTTATGTGGGCACCATGCATGCATTCATTACGTTGACAAGAATTGTTTTAGTCCTAACACCATTTTGTGCATCATCGTATTTTGGTAGTCCTTAGTCATGGTCCTAAGGAACAACGGCCGAAGGCCAACGGCTAATCAAGATTGAAAGTTTGCGGGATTTTAATATTACGAAAACATATGTTAAAATATAAATTAATGCTTTTAAACATATTTTTTATCGCATTAAAGACTTTAATAACGGTAACCATTTGGTCACTTTATAAATCAGAATATAATAACATATAAAATAACCATAATAAAAAGTGAAAACATATGTTTGGTTTCATCTAAATCGATTATTACTGTGAAACGTTTGTGAAACTACTTTAGACATAAGTTATTAATATAGAAAGATAGAAATAAAAAAAAAAGGATGCGTAAAATTTCTTGAGATTCACTTTATACAAAAACAAAACGTTTCAGACTATCATTTTTCCTATTATTATTATTATTATTATTATTATTATTATTATTATTATTATTATTATTATTATTATTATTATTATTTCTTGTAAGATTGAGCGGTAGTTCTACTAAGATTTCATTTTAAAAAAGAGTAAGGTCTTAACAATTAAATTTAAATTTTGTTAAATTTTTTGGGCGACTTATTAGCTGTTCTTACGTTTGAATAATGAATAGGGGTGTTCGCGAAACTCGATCTATTTTTTGTTGTGTCTAGTTCAAAAGAAAAAATATCATCACTGTCTTAATTTATTTTATCATGTTTTGTAGGAGATATAAAGATATCACGACCACTCTACTATTTGAAAAAAAAAACTTTTTTAATTTCACTGAGTGTGTGCGTCTAATGTGTGCGAGTATTGCACTCTGTCCGCGTGAAGCCTACAATTATTTTACGATTATTTCTTTTAACGTCTTTCCGTTAAGTTTAATTCAAATTTTATTAAGTTCTTTCTTTAATAATTATGAAATATTATTTCTTTCCACTTTTTAATATGAAAAAAAATAAAAAATATTAAAGTGAGCATCATCTTGCATTAATAATATTTTATGCGTATGGACGGATTTTATTTTAAGATATCTCTATTGTAATACGAAACTTTAATACAAATTAGATTAAATTTAAGGAAGAACATTAGTGTTAAATATTAATAAATTTAAGCACTAAAATTTAAAATTAAATATAAAGAAATTATAGTTCAGAAAGGTTAAATAACCCAATATTTTAATATCATCTCTCTCTGTCTCTGTCTTTTTATCCTTTGCCTTTGTCCTTCTCCTTTCATTTTTTCCCCGTCTCACTTTTTTTTCTTCGTCAACTCAGAGTAAAAAGCAAACAAATAAATAGATTTAACAATGATGCATAATTCGATAAAACCATAAAACTCGTAAAATGTGAGTCAAACAATAGCATTGAATAAAATACGAGTCAAACAACAGCATTGAAAAATACACCCCCATGTGGATTCACTTCTTTTAAAACGCTATCTCAAAGGAGAATAATAAAATAATAAAAAATAATATAGTTATTTGTGGTTCCTAAGCACTCATATGAAGCTAGCACACAAATGTTATGGCTTGCTTCTTACTTTTTATTTATTGATGTGCCGCCTGGGATTGTTTGGGGTTAGACGAGTTCCCTGACCGATTTGGTCTATGTGCATCCTTGTCTTTAGGTGGACCGTTGTCTTGTGCTCCCTTGTACTTAGTAGCTATGTTAAGGTTAGACAAATAAAAAAAAAGTTTTAGCTAAAAAGGAATGTTAGAGAAAGATATTTTTATTTGAAGGTAATAAAATAAAGGACGGGAAAAGGAAATATCAATGAAAAATAAAAGGAAAGGAAGAATGCTCTCTTACCGTCTTGTATTGAGTACGAGACTTTTGGTTTCCGTAATGCAGCTTGAGAGAGATGGCCTACAGTCACACACGCAGAAATAATAACAATCGATTAAAATGATAAGAGAAACTCCGACCAATGGGAGAAGCTTATTCGATTTTAATAAAAATAAATAAATTGGAAAATAAAAGATAGGAGTTGTATTAGATTTTAGGATATTCTTTTAATAATTAAAATAAAATCGTTTCCATCCCAAAAAAGTCATAAGACATGAGGGACTCACTTTTTTATTTATAAATATTCTATTTATATTATTCTCTATAAGTAGTAATTATTTATTGTTCATATAATAGTTTTGTACAATCTAATATTCTTATAGTACATTATGAAATTATTGTTTGATGTATTTCAAAGTTTATTGTTAATTTTTGAACTTCACCCACAATGTTATTGCATTCAATAATGGTTTATTTTAGTATTTAAGTTTTAAATATATATCCTATTAAAATACGGATAAAAATTGACTTGGTAAATATTTTTCTTAAGGTGGTTTTTTAATTTTTCTTAGCCAACCTGAAAATTTGTAAACTATTTTTCCAAACAGAAAAATTGACCCGCCCAAACCCCTCTCACCTTCTAAAATGCTTGTTAAAAATATTAAACAATTAAAATTAGCGTAATGAACTGGAGAATAGTGAGTACTGAATATTTAATATATATTTTAAACTCTTTAACAAAATATAATTATTATCGTTATTTTATTTTTTGGCAATATCATGAGAAAATTATATATATATTATGTATATATATATGGGACCATATATATATATATATATATAGGGTTGTTCCGGGTATCAAACCTAGCCAAAAAGCTTATGAGTCATGTCAAAATTGGCGGTTATTGAATTGAGGACCGATCAAGAACCAACTTGGACTCACCAACTTCGAAGGATTTCATTGAAAAAAGATAATCTATTAATTATTTTTTCCTGGTCGAGGATGATATTATAAGTTAAATTGGAGAAGTTATGATCTTAAATTATAATATATATAACTAAAGTAGAAAATTTATTAACATTTGATTTGTCTAATTAAACTTTTTTTTAAATCATGTACCATACTCTTGGTCTTGGTATATGCTTAAGTAGCACAAGAGAAAGGACTTTAGATTTAAAATTTAAAAATACGTAAAGAAAAATCAACTTCTTTTTTTTTTCATTCTTCGTGTGCATGTTTAAATTGGGAAAGATAGCAGCGTATTGTCTTTACAGATATTTTCATGATTATAGCATCCTAAGTGATAAATTTAGGAATATGTCGTTTATGATATTATAATGTCGTTTAAGATAATATAAATAATAAAGGGCTCCAAAACACATGTTGAATATTTTTATGTGTAATAAAATGAAATGTCAATAATGTGTTTTAGAGTGACATGCTTCACAAAATAACCTACATCCACATTGGCATCTTTTTTAAAAAACCTGCAGCTTCAAGTAATGAAAGAACCAAGAAGAGTGTGCCACAAGTACTGACCATGGGACTTGGCGACGTTGTTGATAAGCACAGTCTTCCCAGCACCAGCTCCGCAGGAGAGCCCGATCTTACCAAGGAGATCTGCAACCTAAAAGCGGAGGCAAAATTAGAAATATTTCAATAATAAAAAAGGGAGGACCAAGTGCTTCCGCATAAGTACGAGAGACGACGCTCTCGTCCGCCGGCGTTCATTAGGAAGAAGCACGATTCAAATCTGTGGTCCGCTCTCTGTGCCATCTGCCTAGGATTGCCAATCATATCGGCAGGAGCATTGGCGATGGTCGCGCCACAAACGTCTGGACGAATAGATGGATCCCTCATTCCCCGAGCTTGGCGAATCTCCGGTCCACACCGGTGCAATATCCCACCCTGGTGCTCCATCTTCGCGAATGGCTGCTGGCTGCTGGCTACACTGGAACTGGGGGAACAAAATGAACCTCGGACAGGATTTCTCGAGACCATCTAATGTGGCGCACTGCATCGTGCAAGCTTCTCTCTCCCATGTGGACAGTTTTCATGCCACACTTTCCATTCCCCTCGTACAACAACCCTCCTGCGGCACCTACTCTGCCCCATGACACTATCCGGGTCAACACTGACGGCGCCTCTAACCCTCAGCTCCGCTCCGCTCCGCCGGAGCTGGAGGGCTCCTCAGAACTGTTGATGGCGAGTGGATTGTCGGATTTGCCAGAAATCTCGGCGACACCTATGCTTTGCATGCGGTCCAGAGCTATGGGCAAGCATGGAAGGTCTCTCCCTGGCCTGGACGCGAGGCTTCAGACAAATCCAACTGGAGATGGACTCTCTTGCCTCTGTTAATCTCTTCCACCCAAAGAAAGAAAAAGACACGGCACAGTACTTTGCACACAGCCACACACGAACTTGAAAGACAAAACTACTGATGATAAAATTCATCTAATTTTACCTTGATGCCAGTAACCAGTACTTGTTGCTCCGTTGCTTGTTCAACGAACGCAGCAGGGGGGGCGTCGCCCTCACGTTGGATGGGAAGGAAGTGGTTGGTTGTTTCTGTGGAGATCGAAGAATGCGAATCAGGAACCGGAGTGGAAAAAAAAAGCATCGATAAAATCAGAAAAATAACAGTATTTAATTAATATCATAAGCAAAAAAGCATACGTATCTCTCCCCTCCGATCAATTGGCAGCCCCTCGCCGAACCTCACGACCACGACGGCGGCGCCGGTGAGTTGGCACACCGGGTCGGCGATCTTTCCCCTGGTGCCGGGGGCGACTCTCGGGGGCGGCGCCGTCGGAGCGCCGTCGCCAGAGGTGGCGTAGTCGACGGCGCGGGAGAGGAGGTGCCCGGTCGGCGACGAGCGGCGAGAGACGGAGCGGAGGAGGGAGGAGAGAACCCCGCGGGACGCCATGGCCGGATTGGAAGGCCTAGTGAGCGATCCGAGATCGAAATCGGATGTTTCGGCGGTAATTAGCTTTGAAGGCCTAGAGAACAGAATGATTATGGCGGATTGAAATGAGTCTTAGGAGGTTCCAACCTTTTAATCCTACCAGATCCATCATCCGCGGATTAAGGGCAGGTGCCTTCGTCGTCTCTTCTTGCAAACGCATGTAGGCAGTGCTGTGATGAAGCGAACTCAGCTATCCGCCGACTTGGACTACTAACTTGTTATATTTATATAAAGTCGAGCTTCGAGTGGAAGTTTCAAATCATTCTACATTCAATTTTGTTATTTACATTTTGTTGTGAATTTTTGCAATTTATATTTTTTTATAATTATTTTAATACATATTAATTTATTGCATTATTTAATTATTTGTATTGTGACTTGGTATTCACATTATTGAATATCATAATAATTAATTGCATCATTTAATGTTTTATATGAACACTTTGACATCCTCACTATTAATTATTATATTTACAAATTACGTATTAAATATTTATATTCTATTAATTTTTTATTTATAATAACAAATAATCATATATAAATGCATTTATATTTATATTAATTTTAATATCATGATTAGATTTTCATAAGTTATAAGTTGGCTCTTTATATTTTATTATATTTTCAATCCTAAAAAATAATCTTGTACATATATATATATATCTTATATATTTTTTCAAATTGCTTTCCATTGTAGTTATTTTTTTCTTAATTTTTTACTTGACTTTTTCCCTAATTTTTTTGTAAAATATGAAGTGATATCACAGTAAATATATAAGTTGTTTTCTTTCAAAAGACTTAAATATGAAGTGGTGTCATAATACAATATCACATACTTACCTACATAAGACGTCATTTTTTTCGAAATAGGGTTTAAATATAGGAACAATACTTGCATCGACCTCCACAACAATCGAGCAATAGCGATGTCCATCCACCTCCACAACAACAACGTCGACGACATCTGTCAACCACCAGAGCAAAAGTGCCGACCTCCATAGAAATAGCTTCAAGCAATTGCGACGTCCGTCGAGCTCCACGACGTGTGTCGACCTCTAGCCGAGCCTTAGGACCCTGCATGGACGACGAGGGCATGATGTTTGGCATGACGTTAAAGAGCTTGTGAGCATCTGTCGATGGAGGAACAAAGCCGCCACTGAGAGAGGGCGAGGGGTTGGCCGATGCCTCCGACGACACGAGGACAGCGACATTGCGCTCGAGGTCGGCATTGGACGTGAAGTTGAGATGTACAACTCACATAAAGACCAATAGAACATAGTTTATGATTGTCATGGCATGCCCAAGTCGGGTCATCCATGACGAGTAGCGAATGAGAGGCTGGCTGACGTCTCAACTCTTCCTCCATAAAAAATATTTCGAACAAATTTATCAGTTCAATTATTCACGAAAAAACTTGAAAGAAATTATTATTTTATTTTCAAATGTAGCCCTAATGCAGGAAAGTAATATAATGGAAACTCAAATTTTAATTGCACAAATCTTACTTTAAACATCACATATACGAATAAGGTGAAAAGTCATTTTTTATTACATATACTAATATAAATCTAATTTGGTATTATACAAGTCATGTTCACATAAAGGACTTTGTCAATGGATGAATCATCATTCGGACTTAGTGTTGTAATCTGTGTTTGATTATGCCATCCTTGGCCTAGTTCATCTCACCTGTCCTTGATCAAAGTTGATGCCAAGATGTTTACAAACACATGATCTTGAAAATTCTCTATTAGCTTTGGATAATATTCATTAACATTTTCTTATTTATATTATCATATATACAAGCTATGAGATCGTATGGTCTGATATAAAAATAAAAATATTCTTCGATGAAATAATATAAGCGTAACAATTATATAAAACTAATTTAATATAATTTTTTTAAAAAATAATATACTTATGTAAATTAATTAAAAGTGTGTGAAGCAGGAGAAAATTTTTCTATTTGGATCATAATCCTCCTCCTAACATTATGCGGGAAATATTTTTTCATGTTTTAGAATAAATATTGTGTAACCCACCATCTAGGGCAATGTGTTCTCCCTAAAACAAAGAACACAAATTTCAGATCTTTTTTTTTTTTTTGCAAATATTGAATAGGGGCTCTCACACCAATGTTTGGATGAAATCTTAGAATTAAAAACTTTTGGATGAAATCTTAGAATTAAAAATTTTATTCCTATGTTACTTTCATACCAAACGAGACCTTAAAAATTATATTGTTAGAGCTCACTTTAAGTCGACACTATCTATAATTACGTCTTCTTGCACTTAATCCATCAACATAATAAAATTAAGTAATAAATAATTAATTTTATTAAATTAAATGTGAAAGTAATTTTTTTTATTAAAGACTAACCAAATTTCAAATAATTAGACTAAATAGAGTTTTTTAAGGAAGGATTTTCATTTAAAGGGACCATATATGTCAGAATACAAAAAATGGGCGAGGCTCGGAGGTAGAATGCTCTCCCAAAAATAATCGTCATTAGAGCAACAAAAAATGACTAAAAATTTTGCAGCTTGATTAGTACATCATGGGTAATAATCCAATATTGAGGGTAAAATATATAATATTAGGGTGTGGATGTTAGAAATTAGGCCCATAACTTCTAGGGACAACATGTCTTCGTGAGAATTATGTCCATAAGTCTTGGAATCCATCTCGATCTTGACCCTCATAATCCCCCGATGCTTGCATTCCTTGAATCCTAGTAGAATATTCCATGTCTCCAGCTCTATAGCCAATGAATCATGCCTCCTAGTAGCATCTGCAAAAAGAAAAGTACCAATACGAGTCCTCAATAAATATTAATTTCTCTCCTCGCCCGTGGATGCAATGAAATAACTACATTGGGGGAGCTCCCACCGGACTCCGTGAGGAATCTTGGGGACAGACTAGTTGCAATTGCAAACTAGTGAAGCATGAATGAGACTTCAAACTTCCCCGAAGTTGTGTTGTAGATAATATCTCCTACTCCTCCTATTTGTCATGTCATAAGTACTAACACTACATGTCACATCGCCTACCCCCGACAACTCCCATGCTGATGTGACTCATGTCACGACTCTTTGACTCATTGTGTCGCATCTCTTCTAATCATGTGTGCGCTCGGCTCCTCACGATGAAATCAAAATTATTGCACTCTGTTACTTCGGAGAAGAATAGTGTCATTGTTTGGATGGATGGGAACTCAAGAACTTTAGTTCCCGGAAGTTCTAAGATGTGACATGAAAGTTCTCTTTCATGTTTGGACAAAATTTCGATGACAGCAGAACTTAAGCTGGTGACAAGATGTGTTAGTTCTGAATAGTTTTCACATGTGTTTGATTGAGTGCATTGGAACTTGGAGGAAATGTGAGAGAAGCGAGGGAGAGAGAAAAAGAGGGATCAAGTGTGGATAGAGACAACATGTGCATCGAGAAAATCCGGACGACTGTGCTGAATTTCTCAAGTTCTCGCAGATGGGCGGAACTTTTCTGCAAGAACTTTGGCGAATATATCAGTTTGACCAGGACCAAAGTTCCCGTGGGACTCCCGTGAGTCCCACGGAAACTTTGGTGGGTGTTTGGGGGGGATTTGGGTAAGTTCTTGCCGCAAATCCCCATCCAAACACAACTAGTAGGAACAATCTATCCTTGCTCTCTCCTTTTATCTAGGGCTGAGCATGGACCGGGTCGACTCGGTCGACTCGGTCCGCACCGACCCGATGGACCGGTACAAAAACCCGGCCCGGACATAAGTCGATCCAGGACCGGGTTTACTTTCATGGAAATTCGGCGGGTCTCGGGTCGAGTCCAGGTCTAAAGTCTGAAAACTCGACCCGTGGCCCAGCATGGGTTTCCAATTATTTTACTATTCTAAAACCCGATAGCCCGCTACACGTAACCCGCCTACCCGCGACCGCTGACCTGCAAAGTGAAAATTGATTCATTGAAAAAAAAATTCGTGAATCCGATTCGTGCCCTAGCTGTGCGGTGTGCCGCCTCGCCGCATCGCTGCCTCGTCGCCTCGCCGCTGTCATTGCCGACTTGCCGCCTCGCCGCTCGTTGCCGACTTGCCGCTGCTCGCCGCCTTGCCGCCTCACCGCTCGTTGCTGACTTGCCACTGCTCGCCACCTCGCCGCTCATTGCCACTTCGTCGTCGTTCGCCGCTCGTTGCTGCTGCTCGACGACTCGCCACCTCGTCGCCTTGCCGCTCGTTGCCGCTGCTCGCCGACTCGTCGCCTCGCCGACACCTACCTCGGCACTCGGCAGGTTCTACACCATCATCGTCTCCTCCATCATCTACCTCGGGGTAATTAATTAATGTTGATTTTAACTAAATTTGTTGCCCGTAACCTTTTAAGTTAATTGATCATATGACGGAAACTTTGTCCATTCTTGTATGTTCTTCTTGGTGATGATCGTCATGGTCAGTTTGCCATGCCTTTGATAATTAGGGGGGTCATTCGGCCGTGCATGGCTGCATGCAACTGAGTCAAATTAGGGCTGTTTTGAGGATGCATTCGAATTGACTTGGCTCTATTATTTTCTCCACTTTATTTTCATCTTATATATTTTTTCGTTCAAAATTGAGCCATATCTCTGTGTTATCTTTGTGATTGTTGGCACTTGGCACATTTGTTATGTTCCTGCATGCAATTACTTTATTAGATTATTCAATCACTTTTATGTTCATTAATTATTTGATTAGTTTATTAGATTAATTCAATCACATTGAATCATCAATTAGTGAAATGCATAATGTGAATGGAGGTTCAGGATATCGAATCATCGATTAATTCTTATACTGCGATTTTTTGTGGTTTATTTTTTTCTGTCAAAACCAGCTAGGATATTCTGTGATTTGTGAATGGAGGTCCAGGATAATGCAAATGAAATGACTGACATAGGTCCTAATGGCCCTAATCCAACCTCGGGTGATATTATCATCGAGTCTACCCAATCGAATTTAAACCCTACACAAGGAACTAGCGTTGCTTCTGTGAAAATAGAAGTAATTAGGATGAAGCCTCGTAAAAACAAATCAGAAGCTTGGAATCATTTTGAAAAATTTACTTCGGATGAAGAAGTTAGAGCAAGGTGCAAATATTGCAAAAATGACTTTGCCGCTGACACAAATAAGCATGGAACTACTGACTTATCTAAGCACCTGAAAAGATGTAAGAAGTTCCCACATAGAAGTGAAGTGAAGAGACAAAAAATGTTGGTACAAAGCTTGCAAGGAGTATCTACTACAGCAAAACCATTAGTCCATCATTCTTATAATTATGAAGATTCTAGAAGAGCCTTGGCTGAATTTGTGATATGTGATGAGCAAGCTTTCAGAGTTATAGAAGGTGATGGATTTCACAAGTATTCAAAATATTTGGAACCTAGATTCATGATTCCTTCGAGATTTACTATTGCTAGAGATTGCTATCAATTGTATCTCGATGAAATGGTTAAACTTAAGACAATTTTTAAAAAGTCTTCTTCATGCATTTGTCTTACTACTGATACGTGGACATCTTATAAAAAATTGTGTTATAAGTGTCTTACCGTACATTTTATTGATGAAGATTGGGTTTTACACAAAAGGGTTCTTATTTTTTGTCCAACTGAAGGACATAAGGGCAAGGATATTGCTAAATCTGTTGAAAATTGTTTATTAGCATGGGAAATTGAAAAGGTGTTCACCATCACTGTGGATAATGCTACATCCAATGATAAAGCTATTGGTCATTTGAAAAAGAGTCTGCATAGCTGGAAAGGTTTGATATGTAACGGTGATTTCATCCACATCAAATGTTGTGCACATACACTAAATCTTGTGGTTAAAGATGGGTTACATGATTGAAATCAGCAATTGTGTCAATTCGTGAAGCTGTTCTCTATGTGAGATCATCTTCGGCA
Organism: Pontederia crassipes; assembly: GCA_030549335.1. Classification (NCBI taxonomy): domain Eukaryota; kingdom Viridiplantae; phylum Streptophyta; class Magnoliopsida; order Commelinales; family Pontederiaceae; genus Pontederia; species Pontederia crassipes. Next base: position 74,684,641 of record CM060192.1, read on the forward strand.
CGATTTGGAAAATTCAAAAGATTTATACAAGAGGAGAAAATCACTAGCCAATCTAGTGTTATTATGGATGTGCCAACTCGTTGGAATTTGACCTATTTAATGTTGGAACGTGCTGAAAAATTTCAAAAATTATTTGAAAGGTTGGATGATGAAGATAGGGGGTACAAATTACATTTCAAAGAGAATGATTGTATGCCACCAATAGCTGAAGATTGGGAAAACATTCGAAACTTTATGATGTTTTTGAAAATTTTTTATGATGCAACATGTACTTTATCTGGCTCATCTTTTGTGACATCTTTTTCTTGCTTTCATGAGATTGTATCTGTCCAATCTCAAATTACAAAATAGAGTGATAGTCATGATGTGTACTTGCAAAAAATGACATGCGACATGAGGTCTAAATATGATAAGTATTGGGGAAAGTCTGAAAATATTAATCCATTGATACTTATTATTGTTGTATTAGATCCTAGATATAAGCTTGGATATGTTGAATGGAACTATACAGATCTTTATGACTCAAGCATAGCTACTTGGGTAGTTAAAAAAATTCAAGATAGTATGTATCCTATGTATGAATTTTATGCACAAGAAGTCAATCAAGGTTTAAATTCTCAAGCAGAGAATACAAGTTCTACAAATGGGGTTGACAAAGTAAATGTTGACGAGAAGACAACTAGGATTCATCAATGGAGTATACTACAAAAAGAAAAAAGAAGTACTGATAACAAATATGAAATTGAGAGATATTTGATGGAACCTTGCGAGGGTGAAGGGGATTTTGATATCCTAAATTGGTGGAAGGTCAATTTCACAAAGTATAGTATTCTTTCTCTAATGACACGTGATGTTTTGACCATTCCAGTGTCTACAGTTCCTTCAGAGTCTGTTTTTAGCACTAGAGGATGCATTCTTAATTTTTTTAGGAGTTCTCTATCACCAAAAATGGCAGAAGCACTTATTTGTACACAAAGTTGGCTATCATCATCACATTTTAAACTTGAAGAAGATTTCGATCAATTTGAGGCCACTAACAATATAATTAAAGGTTAAATTCAATTAGTATGTTTCTTTATTTATATTGTTAGTCATTTTACTTATATTATGTCTCTTTACTAATTACAACATTTTTGACATTCTTATAGAACTTATCGGATCTACTCAAGTTGGACCCTCAAGTTCAACATTGGATCATATGATGGTAGACAATTAACTCTTTGTTTGAATTGTGGGTATGTGAACTTTTTTCTATAATTTTATTGTACATTTATCATATGTCATGTACTTTGGCTAATTTCATTATAATGGCAATCTAATTTCATCATTGGCTGTGCTATTACATTGATAGTATTATGAATACAATATTTAATGTTAGATTTTTCATATGTGGTTTCTAGGATTTTTTTCATTGAGTCAGCAAGGAAGGACAACCATGTGCCAAATTATACTGTGGAGCAGTTCTTCAAGGTGGTGATAAGTTTCTTGAACTATGATAAATAAAAATGGCCATATTAATTTGCGAAAGCTGTCATGCATGAAGAAACTACTCAAGTGTAGATGCATGTTATAGTAAGAATGTAACATCTGGTCTTCTAATCATATAGCTCCTTTTTGCAGGTTGTTATATTATGTCTCTGCTTTAGCTTTCAAATAATTTGCTTTAGCTTTCAACAAAATTATCTATAATATATATGCCCTTAAGTATGTAGAATACTAGAAGTGTTCTTTGGCATTTTCCAAGGATAGGCTTCTTGTATATCTGAAATTTTTATCATGAATCAGCATGTAATATGCATGTATACTTAACATGATTATGCAATATATACTGCACCTTCCTTTTATCTATACATGATTATGCATATATACTGCATATATACTGCATACATATCTCCATGCATGTAATATACTGCATTTTCCAAGGATAGGCTTCTTGTATATCTGAAATTTTTATCATGCATGTATACTGCACCTTCCTTTTATCTATACTCATATAATATGCATGTATATTTAACATGATTAGTATATCTTATATATCTCCATGCAGGCACATAAGTGCAAATATTTAGACTTCAGTCTTCTGAGTTCTGATAATCAAGTTGCTATTTATAATATGCATGAATATGATAATCAAGTTCTGATCACATTGAACATTTATCATTTTTCTTTTTCAATGTTATAGTGTCAGCTGAATATGTAGGACAGTAGGGTTGTATCCATCTATCAAGTGTTGTAGGGTTGAATCAAGTTTTTCAAGTTTCAGCTGGATATATATTATGTAGAGCTGTAGACGTATTTCGAACATAAATTTATCGTATTATGTAGACATTTTTCAAGTTTCAACTGGATATGTATCATGTGTTGACGTTATTTGACATTTTAGTTGTCAAATGTTGCTGACTTGCTGTCTGTTGTAGTGATATTTTAGTTATCAAACGTGTGTTGTAATATCTTTATTATTCCCGATTCTAAACTCGATTTTTTTTCCCAGTTTTCGGGTCTGACCCGGCCCGGGAACCGACCGGGACCTGAAATTTGTGATAAAATTTATGAACCTTATACGATAAATTCATAATTAAAAGTAAACGCGAAAAATCACTAGAATTTAGGAAAATTTGAAATAAGCCTAAATTTTATATGCCTCGTATGTTATTTTATCTATGATTTATTTAATGCATCCGAAAGAATTACTAGCTATTTGAACACATATATAATTCCATGATCACATTGATTAATTAATATGGATATGCATTAAGTGGTGTCACCGAACCAGCGCAGACATATGAATTTATCTTTGATCTTGTGCTATTGAATGGAATGTAGACTAAATTTATGGTTTCTGCTTGATTGTAATAGGCTGATAATGAATGGTTGCTAATGATTCCTAGGAGATTAAAAACTATGCATCACATAATTGAATGCAATGATTGGTGGCAATTGAAATAAAAATTTGGATACGAAATGTACGAGCTACAACTACTCAATCCAGGATTTATTATAATATTATTATTCATAAATGTATGTGCTAAGAGTATAATAGGTTTTTTCATTGAAACTTTGGAACAAAGTTTTTATCTTATAATTAATTATATTTTGATCATGAAAAACTCGATTAATCAGAGTTATATTTAAAGTATCGAAAAAGTTTAAGTAGGAATGAGTTATTTTATGCATTGAAAATGATCATATATGTGAATATAAAAGTTGTAAATAATTTTGTTAGCTTTCTAACAAATAAAAATTCACCTCATTTAAATAATTGTGCAAAAAAAAAGATATGTTTAAAATAGTGTAGAGTGATCAAACAGTCGGCTCGTTAACTAGTCAACAAGTTAGAAGGAGCGATCAATCGATCAGCATAGAAAATGCAGAAATTGACAATGTTTGAAGATTGATCGACCGATTGGAGCCACTGATCCACCAGTGATATCAAAAATAGTGAGCGATCGACCGGTGGGTGAAAAAGTACGAGAGCCCATCAATCGAGAAAGTGTGAGACTCATTAAAACTCTTCAACAATCATATTTTTCAAAGGTCAAAAGGAGTGGTCAATCAGTGGGTGAAAAAGTGCGACCAACCCATCGATTGGAAAAGTGTGAGATTCATCATAAACCTCCAATTGTCATATTTTTCAAACATTCTGAAGAAACAATTCCGATCTGCACACATAGTGCACTTTAATGGTTAATTTTTGGCCAAATCAAGGGCAAAGATCATATTATCTAAAGAGGCATATAAAAGAGGTCCAAGGGTAACAAATTAACCAAGAATTGAAAGGAAACACCAAGTATAAAAAATTATTTCTTTAAGTTCTTAAGCCATATTGTTGAATATTCTCTTTTTTTCTCTTCTATTCATGTGAGCTGATATTGTAAAAGAGGGAAACATTTGTTTTGAATTTTGGGTGCGAGCTCCTATGCAACAGAGGTTTTACCTTACCTCTCGGATTAGAGAAAAGATTAAGAGTTCTCATTTGTAAAAGAGGTGTATCTGCCTTGTGAGAAAAAAATCGATGGATGAAAACTTTATATGAGGAGAGGTGCGTCTTATCTCTCCCCACCCTAAGTTTTGAAGTAAATACTTTTTATGTAGCCTCCTTCAGTCCATATATATTTGGAACAAAAAAAATGATGTGGTGTAAAAAGTTTCTTCTTTATTGAATTTGAAACAAAGAAAGAGTTAGTGAAATCTCCGACGATCTCGAGATCGAGAAGTTGGAGCGGAAATGTAAGCTAATGTGTACTCAAACTTCGTCAACAAACATTTTTGTTTCTTGTGATCATGCTCTTTCTCTCTCCTACCTACTCTATTATTCATGTGATTTTATTGTTATTATGTTGGTTCAAAGTTTAAGGAATCATGTTTTAAGTTTCCATGATGTATTTTATGAAATCTATTTTTTCGGTTTAACACTAATTCACCCCTTTGCCTTGTGGTACAACACATATCACTACAATATTTTAAAGGATTTTCGACAAAAAAGTTCATCGAAAATCTCATTAAATCTGTCAGAAAATTTAATTTCCCATGGAAATAATGTCGTTGGAAAAATGCTTTTCCAACGGGCCACAAGAACCGTTGATATTCTCGACGAGTAAAGTCATCGCAAAGACTCTGTCAGAAGTTTCGTCGATAATACAAAAGGCCAGACCTATAAAAAATAATAATGTTAAAGTATTAATCACATATTTATATTATATATACTTTATTATAAATAATTTTACCGGCTGATCAAATTTTTGTTATGATAATTTCAAAAGTGAAGATCGTCGATAAAATATCGACGACTTATGTCGTTAGTACTAGTGATGAACGTTTTGCCAATGAATATTTCGGAAAGACCTTTCTTGCTATCACAGATGTCGTCAGAAATTGCGAAGAATATTAGCCAATGGAAAATTGTCCGTAAAAAATGCATAATTTTTTTGTAGTGTATGTCCAGATGTCTTGTTGGATATATCAAGAATCGATCATTAAGCCATAACTTTGGTCTGTGTTTGTTTTTTTCTTCATTGTCCATTTAATTAATCAACTCAAGTTTCATATTATATAACCCAAGTTACGACACTGTGAACATTAGAACTCAGGGAGGTGATTGCTATGTTGCGCGAGAATGACCTTTAGTCACGGGATCATTCTCAGATACAAAATCACGTGTGATGACTAAGCAAAGGGGCATTCAATCAAGTCAATTTTGAGTATGCAACAAAAGTTTTATAGTCGAAGCGACTTGTGAGAGTCATTCTTATAGGCTTTCAATCACGGACATGACAAATGTTTTCAACGAGTCATCATAGAATCGTGACACTGACGTATTGAGGCACCAATGCGGGCACTTGAACGCTTGACATCCGAATGGTCATTCGGAGTATCATGGGGTACTGAGAATGGTCAACATGAATTGTCACGCACGCTCAAGGCACAAATATTAGAATTATTAAGCTTGCTTGCTTTATGTAAAAACATAAAATACATATGAACTTAGGAATGTACTAGCGAACTCCTCCTTAATATATTATTGGTACGGGAGTTGGGTTTGTGACATGTGATATGGGGAGCAGATTTTGGGGTTGCAATTTACATGTCCCCAAATTTCAAGTTTGACATTATCGATCTCTGCTAAGTCTGAATACAAAAAATGAAAATATAAAAGACTAATGCTCTTCAGGTAACTTGGTCATTTATAAGGATGACCTTACAAGATTGTGCTATAAGAGTGAATAACTTGATACTCCGTAAGAGGCGATTGCTTGTAGTCCCTGGACGGTACTGAACGATTGCAAGGTTGAGTTGGATGGCATTGACGTCGTGAGACTTTGCGCATCATGTCACAAAAAAAACACTCCATGATGTTCTTCCACACCAAAGTCGGCGATACCCATGACGTCGTCGTCGGGGATTCTTCAGGATTTTGGTTTTCAGTCTTGACTTCACTTGTCTAATTAGAGTTCTTGCCTTTTTTATCTTGACTTCTACTTCATCAGTGTTATGAAACATAGGAACGTTCGTGCCATTTCAGGACTCGTTGAGGACCCCTTACTCATAACTCTGCTTACTGATACTTCATCCGATCTAGATTTGTCACGTGTAATGCCAACGAAATCCACAATGTAAGCGGTATGACTTTACCAAGTAAATATTTTTTCATCAAATTTATGTTGACCTCATGTTCTCTAGACTTGCGTAGTGTCAACTCGATTTGTTTGACTTGTTGGAGAAGAATAACTCCTGAATGATTTCATGAGTAGCTCAAAGAAGGAGTTATTTCGGGATCATGATAAGAGCGCGATGAGAGTCTCGTCATTTGACAAGTATGACTTGACTCGATATCTCCAATGTTACAATTGGTTGTGACATGAAGTCATCCATCCGTCGAATGCAAATCATAGGACCAGCCACCTCAGTCTTGATGGTTATTAGGGAATTCGACAGTTCGAGGCAAAATAGAGTTCTTCGATTGGACACTATGAAACTTGTCTACTTCGAGTCGCTCTTGGGAAGAGTGAGAGTCTTCTCAAGTTTAGCTATGAACTTGACTCAATCCTTTTTTGGCAGGCCTGATTGTCATAGGATTTGCTAGGATGCATCCTTCCGATGTTTCGACCTCTTTTGAAGCTTCGACGATCCCTTTGGGCATAGATCGGGCGATGTCATTGTGCTTATCTATCTGTTGTGGTTGGACCAAGGGATATCCTTGATGTCAACAAAGATCATGCATAATTGATAAATTTTTCCAACGGATGACTAACTCTCTCAAAGACTAGTCGTTTCGAATCTTCATTGATCCATGGGATGTTTATGAAGATGGCTTGATGTTGGAAAACTCGTGGTGAGATCTTCCAACATTGTCTCCATCTACATTTGAAAGGACAACATCAACAATGTGTTTTTCAAGCCTGGGCTTTGATCATGGAGGCCACTTCGATTACTCGAAACATTGGCAAAAAGAAGACAAGCCTTTCTTCGGTTGACGGTTGAACACTTGACAACGATGTCGAGGGTTCGTTAAATGCTCGACGCTCAGACCATTTGTTGGATTGTTCGTTGGAGTTGAGGTGTCGATTTGTGTTGGCATGTAGCATGCTCATTCCATCTATTGATAAATGACATTACTCTTCTTGCGGGATGAGACTTGACAAGGTAAGTTAGGCTGACATCTCATTCGAGAGTGTTTGCAAAAGATCGACGCTTTACCAGTTGCGAGAGTCATCTTGATGCGACAAGATGCTTGTGGATGATGTTTCATAGCTGAAAGGGATGTTGAACATTGATGTTTGACATTAGGTCGACTGATCGGACTGTAACACCTTTACACTTGTGTAGGATGTTGTCAGTTTCATACCTCAGCTCGTACGATTTTATCACATATACACAGCATCTCTCTCGTGATTTATGTATGTGGGACTAATCCAAAGCATGCCTCATGCACCCTTTCCTCATAAGGGACTCAACGTCCTCGTTGAGTGGTCGCACCCCACTATGCACAGAGACTCTCGCGGAGTGGCCCTCATAACATATGTAATATTCTTGAACTTGCGTAAGATATTATTTGCTTTGAATCTCTGCCTACATGGTTTTACCATAATGCGTCCTCCAGTATTAGAGTGACGCAACGGCCCACTACCCCTTGGGGGCTCTATACTTGCTAAGATACTGTCCACTTTGTCATTGGGCTCATGATTTTCTACGTGTCATACCAAAACAAGATCACGTTCTCATATATCCCCACCATGCACAGAGGCTCACGCAGAGTGACTTTGATACGTAACATTCTTACACTTGCGTAAGATATTATCCTCTTTGGATATGTATGGAAATGTGACCTTGGTTTGATAGGACGCGTAGAAAATCATGAACCCAAGGGTAAAGTGGTACAGAGATCCCAAGGGATAGTGGACCACTGTGCCACTTTGATACTAGGACTCGTTTTGATAAAATCATGTAAATAGAGGTTCAAAGCGGATAATATTTTATGCAAATGCAAAAATGTTACATGACTATCATGATAATGCATGAGGAGCGTTTCTTGGCGCAGCACAGACGCACGAGAAACTTACTATTGGGCAATTATCATTGACGACCATGATCCAATAACATTGTTGGGGGGAGGGGAGAGTTGTTAGCGGAATCACTTTTTTCACGACAGAACATGTTGCAACAATATGAGCGGATCATCATCGCAAATTAAAATCATGATGTTATATTTTTATTACAATTTTATGTATTTCCTTATTTTTTTCTTTTACAATTACATATCTTCTCTTAATTCGTCGTGTATTACAAATAATGTTAAAATTATAATTTATTTATTACCTTTCTGTACCGTACTTTTATTACCATATACATTCATTTTTCTTTAATCCCGCTCCGAAGGTAAAAGAGTCCAATAAAATTATATTGTCGTATCCCTTATTTTTAAACAAAATTATGATTACTTCACATCATTAACCTTTTTTTTCGTCTAAACACGTGTTTATATAACCTTCCTCAACCCATCACGGCATCCATCCTCGTACTTCATTCTTAGATATCCAAACGAAGACGTGGAGGCTTCCATGTGCGGATTGAACGGTTCAAAGGCATTAAGTTTAATTGACACAACTAATTAAGGAGTGAATTTTTTAGTATTAGTAATTTTATATCTAACTTCTATAATCACTAAGAAAAATATTATTTTATTATTTTATTTAGACTTTGAATTAGTCACGTACTAATAATTTTAAATATCAAATACTCGGGTATGAAAAAAATTCGTCGCATAAGAAAATATATGTAAACGGACGTAGCCAAGGAAATGGGCTGCGGGCTGAGTTTAGTATTAGAATTGGAGAGCTATTGAACTTTGTTGGGTATTTATTTAGGAGATACCTGGGCCAAGTGTAAGACATTCTCAGATTTGGACTATGGGCTTTGGGCTTGGGAGAGTACGGGCATCTGCAATTTACCGGGTAATAGTTTTGGATTTTTTAGGGATGTTCATCGGGTCAGGTCGACCCGTGAACTCGATGACCCGACCCCGAATCGATTTGAGTCGGATCGGTGGTCAGGTCGGATCCGACCCGACCCGAACTCGATCCAACCATAGGTTGAGTCGGATGCGGGTTGGATTTTTTCAACCCGAGTCAATTCGACCCAACTTGATCAACTCGAATTTTTTATTTTTTTTTTAAATTGTTTTATTTAAATATAATTTTATATTTGATTTAAAAAATATTTTAAAAATATAAAATAAAATATTTTAAGTGCAAAAATAATATTAAATAATTAGAAAACTTATTTTATGCTTTAAAATAATATTAAATAATATTTTGTATTAAATAAAATATTAAAATAGTAAGAAAAAAATTTAAAAAAAAAAGAAAATTAGGTAGTCGGGTAACCCGACCCGACTCGACTTGGTCAGGTCGAATCGAATTTGTTCACGGATGGGGTCCAACTCGACCGTGAACACCCCTAAGGTTTCCACTTACATTTTGCTCTTTTTTTTGTAAAATCATAAGTGTTATTTTGTCTCAATTTTGTTATAATCAATAAGAATGCCACGTGGTTTGGAAATAGAAGAATGAATTAAGATTTTACTTTATGACTATAGGCTCAAATATAATCAAATAAGGTCGCAAATATTGTTATACAAAGGTATTTCCTAATTTACGTTGAAACTTTTCTTTTATTGGTTTTATTGTAAAACATTATTACTCTCTAAGACAACTACATAATTTTTTTCTAAGATGTTTTTTTTTCAAATTTGTGATATGTGATTAGGATTTTTTTTTATTTAATGGACTTCGCAGACAACTAACTATTTAACAATGAATAACGAACTCAAAATTCATTGACATGATTTTCTTGTAGGATTCTAAATCATTGATCGTAGAATTTTTTTCGGTCTAAACTTATTGATGTCTAATATTATTAGCACTTAATTAATTTAGTGATTGGATGAAGGAAAATATTAAATTCTGATTAAATTAATAATTTTAAAAATTAAATCCGAAATTACTAGCTCGTTTTAATTCTAGGATGACTCGTTAATAATTGTTTCACAACTTTAGAAGAAAAAAATTTAGAAGAAGAAAAAAGAATGAAAGAAAGATGTATGCGTAACAAAAAGAAAAAAAGAAAAGAAAAAGCTCAACACTCCATTCAGTTACTTGCAACTCGACCAGGCCTATTTGTTAGGATCTCACTTTAATCACCATCTCCGGGGAGCACTCCCACAAAAGATTTAGGCGCTCGCTCACGGCGAGAGACTCGCTCGGCACTGCGCGCTCCGCCCCAACCTCCTCGACGAACACGCGAACCTCCTGCTCCCCTCCCCCGTCGTCTTCTCCGGCAGCTTGCGCCGACGTGGTGACCTTCTTCCACCGCGTCTAGAAGATCCTCCGCCTTCTTCTTCGGCCGCCGGTTTTAGGTTACTGAACAAAGCGGAAGAAATCCATCATACATCGTACAGTGGCCTTTTCTCTCTGATCTTCCTCGTTGTACTGTAAGCTCTCGATCCTCCTCGAAGAGGAAGCCTCAAGCTACAAACCCCAAAATTGCGATTTTTCTGGAGTGATTTTTTCCGTTTGTTTGCGTTCTTGTTTTTTATGTGTGTGGTAATGTTTCTTGGCCATCAAAATCAATCCCTTTCCGGTTATTTGCCTCCTCTTCCTTATCTACACCCGAGGATTGATGTTTAGTTCGTTATTGTTTTATTTTATCAAGTGATTGCATTTTATGCGGGGCTTTCTGTAGGCTCTGGTTATGACAATGCATGCCCAACCTAAGAAGCGAACGAATACAGAAAATGGGGATGTTGGGGTCGATGTGGTACTTGCAACGTCAATCACAAACGGTGAGGATTTAGGCCCAATGGTAAGGCATGCCTTTGACAATGGGAAGCCCGAGGCTTTGTTGCATCAGCTGAGGATTATTGGCAAAAAGAAGGAGGTTGAGATAGAAGAATTGTGCAAGCTCCACTATGAAGATTTCATTGTTGCAGTTGATGAACTACGTGGTGTTCTGGTTGATGCAGATAAGCTCAAGAGCATGCTGATGAACGAGAATTTCCAGTTGCAGGAGGTGGGAAGTGCACTTCTCGTGAAGCTTGATGAGCTACTCGAGTTGTATTCAATCAAGAAAAATGTCATGGACGCAATGCAGATGCTGAAAGTCTGTGTGCAGGTTTCAAATCTGTGTTCCATATGCAACCAACATATCTCAGAGGGCCGGTTTTATCCTGCACTGAAGACACTTGACGTAATTGAGAAAGAGTATATACATAATATTCCTCTGAAAGCACTAAAAAGGGTGATTGAAAAGCAAATTCCTGCAATAAAGCAGCATATAGAGAAGAAAGTTTGCAGTGAGTTCAATGATTGGCTTTTCCAGGCAAGGAGCAGGGCAAGGGAGATTGGGCAATTGGCAATAGGACAAGCTGCCTCGGCTCGTCAGAGAGACGAGGAAATGCATGTCAGGCAAAAAGAAGCGGAAGAGCAAAGCCGTTCTGGCATTGGTCACTGCGTGTATACTTTAGATGTAGAGAGCACTGATGAAGATTCAGTCTTGGAATTTGATCTTACACCTGTATATCGTGCTCATCATATCCACTTTTGTCTTGGAATCGAGGACAAGTTCCGTGAGTATTATTGTAAAAATAGGCTTATGCAACTGAATCTGGACCTGCAGATTTCCTCTATGCAGCCCTTCCTCGAGTCACACCAGCCTTTCTTCCAACAGATTGCTGGCTTCTTTATTGTGGAGGATCGAGTTCTACGGACTGCAGGAGGATTGTTATCGGATAGTCAGGTGGAATCACTATGGGATACTGCTATTGCTAAGATGACCTCTATTCTGGAGGTTCAGTTTTCTCGTATGGACACCACGAGCCATCTTCTACTGATTAAAGACTTTGTTACTCTTCTTGGCTCAACTCTTACACGTTATGGGTACAAGGTATCACCTTTGCTTGATGTCCTCGATAAGAGCAGAGACAAATATCATGAACTTTTACTTAATGAATGCCAGAAACAGATGGCTGATATCCTTGCCAGTGATACATTTGAGCAAATGGTAATAAAGAAGGAATATGAGTACAATATGAATGTTGTATCATTTCATCTTCAGACCTCAGATCTGATGCCAGCTTTTCCATATATTGCACCTTTCTCATGTTCTGTTCCTGATGCTTGTCGTATTGTGCGCTCTTTTATTGAGGACTCAGTGAGCTATTTATCGTATGGTGGTTGCATGAACTTCTACGACGTTGTGAAGAAGTATCTGGACAAGCTTTTGATTGATGTATTGAACAAGGCTCTTCTTAACATGATACACTCTGCAAATGTAGGCGTGTCACAGGCTATGCAGATTGCAGCAAACATAGCTGTTCTTGAGCGTGCCTGTGATCTATTTTTGTGGCAAGCTGCCAAACTTTGTGGTGTCCCTGTGCGATTAGTTGAAAAGCGTGCTGTTGGATTGAAGGCAAAGGCTGTTCTTAAGGCATCTCAGAGTGTTGCGTATAACACACTGTTGAACCTGGTGAACTCCAAGTTGAATGAGTTTTTGGCACTTATGAACACTGTAAATTGGATAGCTGACGAGGCCCCAGAACATGAAAATGATTACATTAACGAAATCCTTATCTATCTTGACACTCTAATTTCTACAGCTCAGCAGATTTTACCTTTAGATGCCCTTTACAAGGTTGGAGTTGGTGCTTTACAACATATTTCTGATTCCATTGTTTCTGCTTTTCTCAATGATAGTTTAAAAAGGTTCACCCAGAGTGCTGTTACTGGCATAGACAATGACCTAAAGAAACTAGAATCATTTGCGGATGAGAGGTTTCAAAGCACAGGTTTGAGTTACTTGAAGAAAGATGTTGGTTTCAAAGATTGTTTAATAGAAGCAAGGCAGTTGGTGAACCTTCTTATGAGTAATCAGCCTGAGAATTTCATGAATCCTGTAATAAGGGAGAGGAATTATGGTGCTTTGGACTACAAAAAAGTCGCCACCATCTGCGAAAAATTCAAGGATTCACCAGATACACTATTTGGGAGTCTCTCCAGTCGCAACACGAAGCAAAATGCACGGAAAAAGTCGATGGATACGTTAAAAAAGAGATTGAAAGATTTTAGCTGATTATGTATGCACTTGTTTTTCCTTAGCTTCTTCTGCATAACTACTATGCAGATTCCTTATAGCTGCCTTTTTGTTATCTTTCTTTCGGCATACCTTATCCTGTGTAATATAATATCTATTCTCAATCATTTGCATGTAGTTTGATGGTGACAGTTGTGACTCAACTCCTAGAACTGAATCGTGGTTCTCACTTCTCACTGATTGTCCAAAATGAAGATACCCTTTTTGATTATGCAACAAGTTACGCATTCGGCATCAATTGAACACCCTTTGGCATGTGACTGAAACCTTCTTATGCTAATTTTAGCAGTTTGGTTTCTGTGCATATATTATTAGATGTCAAACGCTTTTTGTGTGAATCACGTGTAAAACAGTTTTACAGATACTTTTTTTTATTATTTTCGATATATTTCTTCGTGAATAGATTGGATGATCATTTATGATAAAAAAAAATAGTGATTGACCATTTCCTTAAGAGTTTGATTCTCTGCCTTCGATATTTCAAGTTAGAATATTTATGTTACTAGTGCATTGTAAATGCAATAATTGTGGATATCACGCAGGTTCTTATAGCGCTTATTTTACTGTATTTGCTTCTTTGAAATATATTATTCAACTAAGCATGCAAAGCTCACAAATAAAGTGTTTGGTGAATCTAACTTGGTAATCTCTTCTCGGCCTAGGATGAGAGTTGATAGTCCGAGCCCCGAGGTTCAATTTCCGAAAGTCATAAACTTGATCAGGGGGTGATACCAGTGTGGTCTTTATCTTGACTAGGAGCTTTGAATACTCGAGTCCCTAATGAGTAGGGAAAGGGAAAAAAACAAGTGTTTGGTGTCTCTCTTTCTAGGAAGAATATTATGTGACAATTAAACATCACAATATCTCTGAGTAAACCATGCAAATTACAAATCCTTTTCTCTCACGTAAAACCGCAGGTTTAATGGAAGCGATCAATTGGCAGGTCAACCATTTGTAACCAACAAAGTTGTATATCTCACACTTAAGCTTTGGCAACACAAAACTTAACGTTTTAATTAGTGTTTAACGGTTCAATCGTTAATTCTTTTATTTAGTAAATGATAAAAATAAGTAGCATTTAAATATTGAAAAGCTACTTCTACTAACGTTTAACAATTAGATGTTAACGATCCATAATTTTTTTTAATTTTACTCTTATTTAAATACATTATTTTTTTTAATAACTTATCTTGTTATTTTCTCATTTTTATTTCATCACCATTTAACTATATTTCTTTTCATATTCATGCTTAATTAATTACAAATTATTTGTATACTAATAATGAATAAAAAAGTTAATTTAATAAATAATATTTTTATATCATGGGTGCACGATATATAATTTATTGTCAACTGTATATTTTCACAAAAAAATCATTATGAATTTTTATTTTATTTAATTGAGATATAAATAATTATTTATTACATTGTAATAAAATTTATATAGTACTTGAATTGAATAATTTATCATATGTCATTTTATATATATCAACTAATTTTATCACCAAATTTATTAAATATTTATTTATTAAAATCTCTAACAATTAATCATCATTCACTATCCGCTTATCGAATAGTTAATAACGCCAAACAGTTAGCAGAAGATACACTCATGACTGGGGAAAGTTTATAAAAAAATAATACTTCCACCGACATAAGAGTAACTTTCATTATATAAAGTTTATTTTAAAATAATAAGTTGCACAAGTATTTTTTATAATTTAGAAAATGAACAAAAGGTTGGCAAGAGTCCAAATTAAGAATAAAGAACAAAATGATAAGCCAGGGTTGAGTTGAAACTTTTTAATCGACTAATTTGAAAAAAAAATCTAACTAAATTGGTAACTTTCAACAAGTTAGTAGGAAAAGAAATCGAAAAAGAAGCCAGACCCGGTTCAAGGCGGTATAATAATTGGCTCAACACAGAGAAAACCCTAGCCACCAGTGGGAGCCATATAAAGTATCCACTTCTTCCGTGGCGGCTTCTCTCTTTTTTTGTTGCATCGACGCCCTTTCGTTCCCCTCGGAGGGAAGAGATGGTGTCGTTGAAGATTCAGAAGCGCCTCGCGGCGAGCGTGCTCAAGTGCGGGCGAGGAAAGGTCTGGCTCGATCCCAATGAGGTCACTGAGATATCCATGGCCAACTCTCGTAAGTTCTCGCCTCCTCCCTCTTTCCCACTGACATGATTCGGGAGTCTTTCCTTGTTTCCGATGTTGTTTAATTCAGAATATGCTTAGGCTGCAATAATTCTTGGTTTAGTGTAAACTATTTGTGGTTATCTGATCGCTACTGTTGTCATATGTCTATATAACCTTGCTATCCGTCGAAAGTTTTGGTTTTATGCTATTTGTTTTTTTTATATAGCCCTCAATTTGTTCCGCTGATCCTCTATTTTATTACTTTACCTAGAAATGGTTGTTTCAATGCTTATGTTCAAAATTTAGGATGCGTGCATCTCTTTTTTACTTAAGTTGCATGAGTATTATTGTTGCTGATAATACTTTTGTATTTGATGTGAGTGTTATTATGTTATCAACTTAATAAAAGAAAATTCCTGTTTTTTTCTCCTCAAGAAATGGGGCAATTATATGTATGCTACTTTGTTGAAAGGGTAAAACATCGAATTGTACGCCTTTCTGACACTAAAGCTCTTGGGATTGATAACTTTGACTATGTGTTTTAGTTCGTCATTTCCTGTTATCCCATGAAACTTAAACTACTACCTAGTCTGGAGTGATAAGGGAGTTGCCTATTGTGCAATATTATAGGTCAAAATATCAGGAAGCTGGTGAAGGATGGTTTCATCATAAGGAAGCCTCAAAAGATCCATTCTCGATCTCGTGCCAGGCGTGCTTTGGAGGCCAAGAGGAAGGGACGTCATTCAGGATATGGTAATTATATTCAACACGAATTTTCATGATTTATATTTCTTTGTACTGTAAATTTTGTGATTCTAGTCCGTGAGCTATGCAGGTAAGCGTCGGGGAACCAGGGAGGCTCGGCTTCCAACAAAGATTCTGTGGATGAGGAGAATGCGTGTTCTTAGGCGCTTGCTGCGCAAGTATCGCGAGGCTAAGAAGATCGATAAACACATATATCATGACATGTACATGAAAGTGAAAGGTAATGTGTTCAAGAACAAGAGGGTGCTCATGGAGAGCATTCATAGGTCCAAGGCTGAGAAGGCGAGAGAGAAGACATTGTCTGATCAGTATGAAGCTAGGAGGGCCAAGAGCAAGGCTAGCAGGGAAAGGAAGATTGCTAGGAGGGAGGAGAGGTTGGCTCAGGTGAGTGAAAACCCAGCAATTCTGAAAATTTTATACTAGTATTTTTCACCGTGAAAATCTTTATTCTTCTGTGGTTCCTGTTTCTTATACAACATTAGCTCATTTTGTTTGAAGTGTCTTAAAGCTTCACAAGTATTATGCCTCTGGGCTTTGGTTAGTTTATTATCAGATTCAGGTCGAAATCCAGGTTGTTAATATCAAGTTTTGTATAGAAATGGAAAAAGAAAATAGGTTGGTTTGAGTTCTAAAACAATGTGAGTACATTGTGGCCACTCATCTATCAAAGTTCTATTTCTCTCCCCTGCTCCTTGGACAGATAGATTAGTTGAGGCATGTTTCATTTATTTGTCTGTCATGCTTTAATCAGACTTTCCAGTTCCAACACATAATTTCGCAACTTTAGGTACTTTTAATTTTCCACAAACAAGGCTCACAAGAGGTCCAAGCACTTCAATAGCTAGAAAGTGGGCAATAGAAATTGTTTTTCTAACATGGCAGTCTTTATGTTTGCCAAATTTATTAGTAGCCGTGGCGATTCGGTTAATCCCTACAGATAACAATTCACTGTCGCCTAAGTATGTTTTAGTTCTCTGGCATCTAATGCAATAACTGACAGCAAATACTTTTCATCTTCCAGAAACAAGGCTCACAAGAGGTCCTTGCTCTACAATAATTTGAAAGTTGAAAATAGAAATAGTTTTCTTAGCTTGGCAATATTTATGTTTGCCAACTTTATTCGTAGATGTAAGGATTTAGAAAATCCCTATAGATAACAATTTCTGTCGCCCAAGTATTTTTTAGTTCTAGGGCTTCTAATGCTAAATGGCAGAAGAAATCATCTCATTGTTCATAACGTAATCAATATGGTTCTTTATGTTAGTTTGTGTAATTAGATTCCTGAGTTTATTCAGAGTTTTGACTTCTTCTTTAGAAACTGGTGATGCTATTTAGTTTAACTTTTTGGCATTCAACTTTTGAGCAGGGTCCTGTAGAGAAACCTGCTGCAGCATCAGCACAACCAGTAGAGTAAGGATCTTTTTAGTACATATTTTATTGTTTTTATGTTTGACATGGATAACTAATAATGGATGGCTTTACTTGCAGTCCTCCTAAGAAAGCAAAGAAGTGAAGTTGAAAATAGGCTGTGGAGGAAGAGGAGTTCTTAGTATCAGGTGCAGGCTATTTCTTCAAGTTCCCTAGTACATTCGAGTTAGATGTTCCTTTTCTCAAAGACTTTTATGTTTTTTATCTGGCGCAACTCATGTTCCGAGTTGTCAGAAAGAAAACTATGTTCTTCCAGTGTTTTCTGCATTTTCCTGCTACCAGATGTGTGATATAGTTCCAATCTTATTCCATATATTTGTCTTTAATCGTCATTATTTCCTATGTAACAAGGGATTAATACTTAAAAAGTTTAATGATCATATCAAATAATTTTTGCGATCAAATGAATTTTCAATTATGTAACAAAGAGATGGTCAAGTGTTTTGTGAAATACGCCCGTGTGCTACATAGAAAACAAGTCTCTTATGCAATTAGGATATTTGTATTTTTTTCAAAATATCGTTTTAGTTTTTGTAAATATCAAGAAAAAAATGTTGTTTCTTGTGAAGTTATTCATACTACTAACCTTAAGAAAGTACTTTTAGACGTTTACAAGCAAAGTATCAGTTCTTGACCTGTAATGTCGAAATGATAGAACGTGTATGTCTGCTGTGACCACGATTGAGTTTCTTTTTGTTAAAGGCCTCATCCGGATGCTGAAAATGGGTCAAATTTCTCTTGTTAGGGATTGTGTGCGCCCACAACAATCATAGATCAAACTCTAATGTGTATTATTAGATTTCTGAATCAATTATGAATTCATACAAATATTTAATATATTTCAGTATATGATATCAGCATTTATATGTTTTGGCACGATGTTTAAATGAGCTTAGTCCATCTTTGAATATAATAAAATTGGTCAAAAGACAACTCCCCTCCCTCCCCTTTAATATAGGATTTAATATTTGTGTCAAACTATTTTATACATATTTTTTTATTTTTATATCTTTTTTTATTAAACAAAAGTGTGAGTGAAATTATCAATAATATAATTATATTTATTATTTTTAAACTTTTATAAATTTTTATACATTATCATTCTTCGTAAAGTCAGTTTGACACGAAAAATGTTTTACACGAATATTTTTCACTTTAAATAGAACTCCTCTCAACCCCACTCAAAACCGTCTCGTAGTCTGATGCCACTCTTTTTCATTTTTATTTTTTAAGGTCAAACAATAATTTAACAGAAAAAATAATGTTGCTAGCTTTTTCGGGTTAGATGAGGATATTAAAAAAACTGTAGTGGAGATAAATATTTTTAGTATCAAAGTTATAAGGGGATTCCTTTGTTTAGGAAAGGTAGAGGAAGATATCCCTTTAAAATAAATAAAAAAAAAGTGAAACTGCAAAGGAAGTGTACGAAAGACGTTAAAAATGTTTTGGGGATGGGTATGAACAAAATAAACTAAAAATTAATGGCACAGGGTACACATGAAATGTTCATGGGAGCTGAAATTAGAAGCATGGATGGACCGGAAGGTGGAATGGAGAGGCTCCTCAACACTCCTCCTCATTTGACTTAAAACTCCCTAATTATTTTTTTTCTATTCTGATCTAAATTATATATATATATATATATATATTACATATAAAAAATATTATTAATAATTTCTTTCTTTTCACTTTAATCATATCATTTAAATAAGATTAATATTTTGTTTTCCTGTTTTTCCTTCCATTCCATTAACTTTTCGAGCAAGATACTATTTTGAATTATGGAAATTCGTCAACTTAGAAGAATATTATTAGTTTGAATTATGGAGTAATTAAATTTTCAAGTCGTCAATTTGATTAAAAGATTTTTTTTAGTTTGACACCTGCCTGTATAGAAAAATAAAATGATATCAAACCATGCAAAGTTACCTGTGACTTCAATGCCGAGTAAATACATCAAATACCCTCTAATTTTCATCGTTTTCTCAACGCTATCCTCTTTCAACTTCATTTTGTAACAAGATTGACCTCCATCTTTTAGCTTATTTCATCCGATACCCTTTTCACATGTGATCAGTCATCTCTCGATTGCCCAATTTGATGTCTATGCGGTCGTTTCTTCTCTCCTTCATATCGTCTAACGTGACAACATTAAACATAAAATAATAATTTAAATTTTCTCTCTCCTTCCACGCCGATGAGCACGAGGAGGATGGCCGGAAGTCGTAGAGGGGGCGAGGCCGTCCCACTCCCATTGGTGAAGAGAAAGGGGGGTGGGCCTCGCCCCCTCTATGACGTCGCCGGCACTGCCAAAGTCAGACCTTCATCGGTCAGCGAAGTCGCAACCCCCCCCCCCCCCCGGACCTCTCTTCTCCGTTGTCGAAGAGGAGAGGGGTGAGGCTGGCCGCATCTCCTCTTCTCCCTCTGGCCGCTGGCGATCAGGCGATCGGTGCTCGAAGATAGAGGAGGGGGCGGCCATCCCCCTCCTTTTTATTTATTATTATTATATTTTTAATTTAATCTTATTTTGTTATCTTATATTTATTTTATATTTTAATAATTTACTAACGTGGATGGTAATTTGCGTGGTGATGCCACATCGGTGCCTGTATGGAGAAGAGAGAAAGTCATCACGTCAACAATCGATGATGAAAATGACATTCGATGAAATGAGTTAAAAGATGAATGATATTGTTATTATAAATTAAAATTGAAAGGTACGCATGAATAAGCGTAAAAATTGGTGCCACATCGGTGATAATTTACGTGGTGATGTCACATCGGTGCCTGTGTGGAGAAGAAAGAAAGTCATCACGTCAACGATAAAATGACATTCGATGAAATTAGTTAAAAGATGAATGATATTGTTATTACAAATTAAAATTGAAAGGTACGAATGAATAAGCGTAAAAATTGGAGGACGTTTATGTCCCTTCAATGTCCTCTCCTCTCTGTCCGTCCTTAGCTTCCATCTCTCTGTCTCTGTCTCTGACTGTCCTTTGCTTGCACATGGAAAACCTATCGGAACGCAGAGAAGGATCACAGATCACATGCCTGGTTGCATGCTTTCATGCACGCGGTCACACCCCTGCTGCTCCCTACTAGATCTGATGCACCCACAGCAATCCTGGCCGTTTAAAAGTGCTGTCGATGCCACCACAACTACATTGAATGAATGGACAAAATCTTCACATGCCCCCTCCTCAGACGGACAAAGTTCAACATCAGAGAAGCAAACACCCCCACCGCCCCCCTGCACTTGCTTTGTGTACTTGGCCAGATATTTATCACACTTATATGATGTAACTTTGCCACATGCCATCAAAGACTCAAAGTCATATTAAATGCATTATGTGATTATTTTACTATCTTCTTTTTAGTATATTTTTTTTTCAAAAAAAGGTATGAGTATTAGGAGAGTATGAGTTGGGAGGTAGTAGTATTTCTTCTAAATCCAATGTATTGGGACTGAGCAAATTCTGGTTCGCACTCGAATTTCAGCCGTCCGATTCCATTTGCTTCAAGTGTTTGAAAAAAAATTCGGTTCCGACCCCGATCAAGACGTCAGGTCAAATCGAAATAAAATTTAAGAAATTCCTGATTATTTCAATTTGACCATAAAAAATAAAATAATAATAAGAAAATTGAATATGAATATGTAAATATGATAATGATCAATTAAAGTATATATATATAATAATATAATAATGTACATTTAAGACATATATAAAATAAATTATAAATTTTTTATTTAAAATAAATATAATATTATAAAATAATTTAATATTAATATAATATATTTAATTGGATCGAATGGTCGTAATTCGAACATGATCTCGATTGGGTCTCAAGAAATGAGTCCTAGTTCCGACCCAATTACTCATTTAATCGAGAAAAAAATCTGAAAAACTTGGATCAGTGCGGGCCAACTTGTGTTTGAAGCATCAACTAAATTAAACTAATAAATCATATTTTATTCGTTTTTTGTAAACAAATAGCATTACAAAAATTTCAAGAGTAACCTACAGATGTCTAAATATTAATACAAAGTCACAATTTCTTTTACTTTAAAATGTTGGTACTTACTCCAATATTATTTAAGTTTGGTGACTAGTAGGATACTATCAAAAATTTTTATTTCACATCATAGTAGATATGCTACTAATTTACTTCACCCAAAGAAAAGTTACTCTTATTTCTTTTATTCTTAACATCTTTTTTTCTATTTATATTTCTTTCTTTTTGCAATCCTATTAATTCTCCTCCATCGTCCTTTATTTTTTTATTATATCACGGATGATACTCCAACTTGATGCATACTTAAGCGACTTAACGTAATATTAGAATATGTTAATTAATATTTCATAATTATTCGTCTCTCTCCTGCCCCATCTATAGAAATATGTGATATAAAGGTGCACATGAAACTTACAAGAGAAAAAAAAATGAAAATTATGCCATAAATCATTAATGGAATATGCATCGAATCCCCTCCTTTAGGTAATAAATCCAGACAATTTTTTATATATGCAATAAATTTGAAGAGATCGACATTTTCTAATATGCATTTATTAAGCCTTCAATGTAGCTGAAAATTAGGCAAGCTTCTATTCAAATTTAGAGAGATGCTGCTGTGTACAGACTACAGATGCAGACTACAAAGGGGTTTGCGTTAACGGTTTTCTAAATAAAAAAATGCATTTGCCCACTATATTAAAAAAAATCATATTTTTATTGTGTGTTCCGATTGCGTAAACCCGATGGAAACAAAAAAAAAACATACATAATCAATAAGGATTGAGGTGAACTGGGGGCCCCATGTACGTGATGGTAATCGAATGCAAACAGCTGTTGAGCACGATAATAGAGAGAGAAAAAAAAAACGAAGCCGCTTAACGTGATTACCATTTCCAATCATATACATTTATTTATCTATATACTACTCGGTTACATTTGGGAATTAAAACATTTTAATTTTAATTTTCGGCAAACTTTTTATATTAAAATAATTCTTCTTCTGCGTTTTTCTTTACCTTTAGTTAATGTTTAATAAGGAGGTATATTTTCAATATTTTATTTGTGCAGTCACTGAACTTTTCATCTGAATTATGAAAATAAAAAATCTTCTCATAAAGTTTTCATCCACTTTTTAATTAAATCAATTACTCACTAAATTATTTGGAAATTAGCTAAATAAATTTTTTTTACATTTATTTGTTTTTTTAGATTAATTCGTCGTGTCACCGCCGGCCGGATTCCACATCACGCCACTCCACTTCTCGCGTAACGATAAGAATTCAACAAATCCGTCAAATAAATTTACACTCAGCCCCTCCTCCTTTCTCCAAATTGCTGGAACAGTTACGGTTAGGCCCTTAGAACGGCGCCCACGGTTAAAATTAATAAACTTAACGAGGGATATGTGCAAAGATCGCAAATATATACTCACCGCTCTTTCTCTCTCCTTTTCCTTCTCGTCGTCGTCTCCTTCATTTCTTCTCTTCGATTTCGCCATTGGAGCGAGAGCTCCAAGGTACCCCAATCCTCGCAGAGTAGCCCCCTACTACTATCCCTGATCCCATCACCTAGGGATTTCGTCGGATCTTCGGTGATGCTCGAGTGCCGCCGTCACCGCAGATGATGCCGCCGTCCATCCGTCGGGTAGGGCGGTTCCTGCTCGCCGTCCTCCTCGCGGGGTCCTTCCTCGTCACTCTGGTTCTCCTCCTGCTCATCCCCTCGGATGACATCTCTCCGTCCCTCGGTAAATGTTCTTCCCCGATCTAGAGAAAACGAGGAGACCTCTCTTTTGTTATATTTTTCTTTTCCCTGTGAATTCGCTCTTCTGATTTGGATCGGGTCTAGAACTTCTGAAATCCCTGATGACTTGAGTTTTTGTTGGCATTACTCGATGCGACAGGGAGGAAGGAGTTCGTCCGCGGCGGCGATGACGGTGTCGGGATCGTCACGAATTTGCCCCCTGTGCGTTCTCGAGTTTTATTTCCGCCCTTTGTGTGGTTAAATTGGTTAAATTTGTTTTACAATGTAATTTTGAATGACTCGTACTCGATGACTGCAGGTCGAAACTCTTAATGCTGTTCGCCAGGTGTGTTGCCTTTCCCCGTTTTGATATCTTTTGATTCTGGGATGCATGGGTTAACTCTTCTTCTTTATTTTTGAGGTTTTAGGAAGTTGGTGCAGGAATAAAGTTGCCTACGGGAACCGTATATAAAGATGAAGTTTTGAGTGACATTTTGGATAGCCAGCACAATTCTTCTGTTAACATCAACGATCAGGGTGTAGAAACTGGTAAAGGTTTCCGTAGCTTTGGTTTGCAACTGATGATCTTTGATTTTAATATCCACTTTAACTTATTTACCCTTTTCTTCTGTTTCTGTTTAGCCAAAGATAGTGGGACCAGAAATTACGGAGGTGGACACCATGTATCAGGTTCTTCAGCTGCAAAGGTACTTCCTTTTTGTGACTTTTTTTAATGTGTTGTTTCCCTTCCTACTATAGGTTTTGTTGACGTCCCATCAAATGCTTACATTTGCCTCATAGATAAGCTTCTTGATTATTTTTCTTAGATAAAGTGGCAGTTCAGCATTTTGATATGTACCCTGGACTTGGGCAATTCACGAATAGTAATCATTCTATCATGCGTTACATGTTCTTTGGTCATAAAGTTTTTAAGTCCATTTTTAGAATAACTTTTTCGTAATTACTTCAGTTGTTGGGGTTATGCAGAAATTCATACATTTCATCGAGTCCTTCTGTCAAAATCTATCAATATTCCAAAAGTTGAAAAATATAAGTCATTGCACCAAATTCTTGATGACTACTATGGAACACATCAATTGAAACTTTTGAATCTTCCTTTACCAGAGGTTTCCTTGATATTTTTTTCGAGAGAGAGTTTCCTTGCTATTGTATGTGCATAACTAGCAACATATTCATTCTTCTATAATGGTAAGAACTTGAGGTGACTCAAAAAAATTATCTTGACAATAAGTTCGAGTTGAATGTCTTTATACAAAAAGAGTTAAACATCCTGTAGAATTTGTATTGCTCATTATCAACTGATTTCTTCCAATTTGAGATAATAAAGTTGAGCCTGTATTATATATATAATTGATATTTGGATTCTTGTAGTGTTTTTTTAGGGAAGTTTTTTTATCTATTTAATTCATGGGATGTAAACTTGATGATTTAGGTTATCATATTTTGCATATTTTTCTTTTTTTGGGTTTGAGAATCAGTGGTATTACAGTTGATTTCATTTCTCAGAAAGAGGAATTCTCTTATGATATTAGACTTTGGTTATCCTGTTGAGAATTCATTTGTTCTTAAGTTTTTTCTGAGATTCTTATATGTTAACATTGGCCCACATTTATAATATGGACTTAGACACCCTTAAGGGGCAAGCATTTCGCCGCTCTATTTGCTAAATGAAATAAAACTGTCAAGTCACTGGTTTTATAATCAGACCACAGGTTAACTTCATAACATGTTCTGAAAAAAATCTATTATTCACCATTTGCATAAGAGCCTATTGCTGCATGCATTCATCAGTCATCCTAGCTCAAACTATCTCAACTGTTAGTTTTGGAACTTTCTGGAAACTTTGATGACTAGATCATGCTAGCTATCCATTCTTTCTTGACATTCTTCTGCACTCCCAATGCATAACTTTGTGAGTTGTATTTAATGACTTAATTTGGTTTGGATTCTTCTTCTCAAATCTCTCATTGTCACCCCATATTGTTCGGAGTCTTCTGTTTTCATTTTCCCTAAAAGTGGATTGTCTTTGTTAATACATGAAAAATTATTTTCTTCTCTTCTGTTCTGGAAACAGTTGTCTAAGCAAATACCTAACAGGATTCACGTCATCGTCCAATGACAAGGGAGAAATTGAAGACTTTGGAAGATCAACTCATTACAGCAAAGGCATACTTGCATTTTTTCCCGAAAGGTAGCAATTCACGCTTACTACGTGAGCTAAAGCTGAGAATAAAAGAGATAAACAGGGTACTAGCTCATGCAACCAGAGACTCAGACTTATCTAGAAGGTAATCTATCATATAAGCAGCATGCTAGTTGAAATAATTAGAAATAATGCTAACCGATTTTCCATGTATTTTGAGAGGTCACACTAGTAACAAAAAGAGTGAACTAACTTGATATGGTGAAAATGATATTTGTTATTCTTAAAAATGTGTATGTTGTTTTTACCGAGGATGGATGCCCTATGCAGTGATGTGCAAAAAATGAGAATGATGGAAGAAACTTTGCTTAAAACCGCAAAGGCTTTCCCAGATTGCTCTGCAATGTCATCAGTATTACGAGCCCAACTATACAACTCTGAGGAACAGCTTAAGGCAGAACAGGATCAGTCTTCTTATTTTTTGCAGCTTGCTGGCAGGACCTACCCTAAGGGTCTTCATTGCTTATCCATGCGCCTTACCACAGAGTTCTTCTCTCTACCACCTGATAATCAGCAGTTGCCTGGAAGTCGAAATGTGCTTGAACATGATCAATATCATTATGCTATTTTCTCCGACAATGTATTGGCATGTGCAGTTGTTGTGAACTCTACAGTTTCAACAGCAAAGGTATCTTCTTCAGTACTTTTCTAGCTATCTTTAGGAGACCATATTACTACAAATACAATTTGTGCAGACCCCATGTTAAATTGGTTTTGAAGGGAGAATCAACTGCGTCCAACAAATTGACTCAAGAATTGTTGCAGTGATGTAATTTGGATTAAGATTCAATTAATTAATTGTGGCTAAATAAAACAAAATAATAAGAATTCATAATCTGCTAGATTAAATAAATAAGTTATATTTCTTTATTTAACTAAAAACTTTAATGAAGATTATATGAATTCATTTGGGTCATTAGTAAATGTTTATGATTATCATTAATTTATTTGACACTACATAATTTAAGGTAATATAGATGGATCTATATAGGACAATATATCAGTTTTATAAAACTAAGAATATAAGAAGGAAATTACTAACAAAAAAGTATGTGTGATAGAAACTGACTTTCTTAAACTAGTCAACGTATGTAAGCATAATCTATATATAATTATTTTACAAATATAGCATAATCTATATATAATTATTTTACAAATATATATATGTATGTATATATATTAATTCTGATATATTAATTATTCTTTTCAACCTTGACAGTTTCCTTTATTCTCTCAAACATAATATATGTTCAAATAATATCGATACATAGTAGTCTTTGATTTTGTAGATATTGGCTCAAATCGGTCTGTGTCCATGGAATTATATTGAATGTCTCAGAATCAATCAGTTCACTTGATGACTGAGAATTTGCTATGCAATTTGTTGCCTGCCAACACATCCATTTTACAATATTAGAATATTCTTTTTTGAGAACGAAAGTCTAACGAGACCGATGACCATCCTTGCTTTAATATTTTTTCCAGAAAGTTGAAGCTTTAATAAGTACCTTTCATATATTCTTTAACGTGATACATATATTAGTCTACTTGTTTTCGTTGATGTGGTACACTTCATTAATCCACTTGAATTAGACCTTTTTCCCTTGAAGATGGAGTTAAATTTGAGCTTTTTTATTTTGAGTTTTCATGGTTATTGATCAAAATGAAAGTCAATCAGTAATGGGTTTCCTAGTTGCTTATGTTTGCTTAAAGATATTGTTGCACTTAATTGGGAATATGCCTTGCTAAGTTTACGACATGACTTTACCCTCCCTAAAATAGTTTTATGTAGAAACTCGAATTTGACAACCTTGGTCAGGCCTTTGGTGATTTCACTTGACTTTTTAGTATTAAATAATATGTAACATCCATTTTCTCATGCGGGATTTTCCCTTCTAGATCCGTATTAGTCTTCTGAATTTCTCTTGTTAGGTTTGACGTTTGACTCTTCTAGGTATCCCGCATATGCACCCACCAGTTGCATCATGTTTGAGCTCACATTCATCCAAAGTCTTTTATCTTCTACTATCAATTAATAGCTATGTTTTACTAACCAGAAAGAAAAGATCTGTTGTCAAACCCAATATATGTGGGCCTTGCTTGAAATTTATTGATTATTTGAATGTACATGTCATAATTGATCTCTTTCTCCAAAAAAAAAAAGGAAAAAAAAACAAGTCATAACTGATCTGTTGATATATGACGTTCTTTCTCATTAAACAAATTTGTACACAACCGTATGATAAACTAGTTGCTGAAATTTGAAATTTAATTAATTTCTAGTCAATTTTGGTACACTTACTATGGGTTTTCTGAATCTTTACTGTTTGTTTTTCTATAGGAATCTTTACTGTTGTGATGTTATGCAGGAAGCAGGGAAGATTGTCTTTCATATAGTAACTGATTCACTTAATTTTCCAGCAATGTCAATGTGGTTTCTGTTAAATCCTCCTGGTCAAGCTACTATTCATGTACAAAGTTTGGATGATTTTGAGTTTTTACCCTCTGGCTTCAGTTCAATGTTTATGCAGTCAACTTCTGTTGATCCGAGATATACTTCAGCACTCAATCATCTTCGTTTCTACTTGCCAGAAATATTCCCCTTTCTGAATAAGGTTCTGCTTTTGGACCATGATGTGGTTGTACAAAGAGATATGACCGGATTGTGGAGTATAAATATGAATGGGAAAGTAAATGGGGCTGTTGAAGCTTGTAAAGAAGGTGTCTCATTTCATAAATTGGAGACGCTTGTCAATTTCTCGGATCCAGTTATAGCTAATACATTTAATGCCAGTGCATGTGTCTGGTCATTTGGTATGAACATGTTTGACCTGCAAGAGTGGCGAAGACAGGGCCTGAAAGAAAATTATCTTAGATGGCATCAAGAGGTATGCACTTCTTTGTGGCTTTTGATTGTCTGTCTGTTGCTCACTGATATTTACATTACCATTAGATACACTATGAGTTGGTTCGCACTTATCACTTTTTTTTTTTGAGAAGGTAAAGGATGTGAACCAGGTGCTCACATCCATTTTTTATTCATTATAAAAACTTGTATCTATTGCAAAATATCTTATAATCTCGCCCACTCACTCGCCAAGTTTCTAGCTGCTATTAGAATGTTATCAACATAACACTTTTCTCCCTTGAAAATGCAATCATTGCGTTGTCGCCATATCGCCCATAAAACCGCAGCTGTTTTGATTCATTGTCTTTTTTGATACATATATGTGTAAATTGTTACCATGTCTGCCTTGATACATATACTTATCACATTTGTTTTGAACAATTGCTTTTTAGGTGGCCTAGGTTACCATTGGCAACATTTGTTTGAGTAATAAATTAAACCTGTTTTTCATTATTCATTCATTTGCTTGTGCTTGCAAGTTGAAGGTTTTGTTTGATAAAGTTTTTAGGGTGATTACCAATGTTTTTTAGTCAACCTTTGATGGTGTTGAGTTGATGGTATTGAGTTGATGGTATTTCCATTGTATCTATCAATAGCATCCATGTTTGTCTTTATTTCAAGTGCACGATGAATCTGATCTAATTATTGGAGTTTTGAGGGCTTCAATATGGGGATGATATTGTTCCTAAGTTGGGCATGAATTCATTTGTGTAACCTGTCACAAATTTTGGAATTCTGATCAGAGTTGTGGCATCAGAATTCTTCTGCTTATCTTTTTTTTTGTTTTTCTAATTTTTCTTATTTGAAATGATGAACAATGGATTGATCAACCTGACAATATTCTAATTAACGAAATGTGAAACTGCCTCAAGTACTTCTAAACTTCCATTTGCATCACTTGTTGGTAATTCGCATGTGCTACAGGGAAGCAGTAGGCAGTTATGGAAGGTCGGAAGCCTGCCGCTAGGCCAGCTTATTTTCTACAACACCACTTTGGCTCTTGATCGGCGGTGGCATCTTTTGGGGCTTGGTCAGGATTCAAGTATTGGAGTGGCGGAGATTGAGAAGGCAGCTGTTATTCATTATGATGGGAAAAGGAAGCCATGGCTTGAAATTGCCATTTCAAAGTACAAGGGTTATTGGAGCAAGTTTCTCGACTACAATAACCCTTACTTGCAACAGTGCAACATCCATGCGTAGTGATTAGTAATTAGCAACAAGGTAACCATAAAATCCTCTCTTGACAGCATTAAGTTGTCCCGTCTTTTGCCTAGTTATTATGTCCTTTCACTTCTGTCATGTAAAGCTTCTTACAATCATTCTTTATCTCCCCATAGGCACGTCTCTGATACTATGTTGATTTTTTTCTTCGAAAAAAAAAAGAAGAGAGGAAGGGAACGAATTATCAGCCCCTTTAGGTTTGCTCATTTTCCATGTCCTGTCAAACGTGAAGAACCCAACTTCATTTTTGTGCCGACCCTTTAGTCTGCATAGCACAATGTAAAGGGCACCTGAAATTCTTGTTAAACTAGAGAAACAGCAAAATTTTAACATACTTCCATACATATATTTTACTTTGGTCAATATTCTGCTGCTTATGCATCACATCTTGGTGTCACCTGGGCTCCATGATACTAGCTTATATTTCAGTGCCTATGCATCACATTTTTTGTCATCTGGGTTCTATGGTATTAACTGGCATCTGGGCTTACTTTCTTTCAAGCTTATATTTTTCATCACCCATTAATTTCTTCCAAGCTTAATTCACATTGTTGTTGAAATTGTGTGATACAATGAGCTTAAAATGAACCTGTACGAAACCTTCCTGCGAGATTTGCTTACATGAGCTCGTCAGGCGAGCTCTGTTTGTGGCCGCGGGCACGCTGGTAAACCCCCGTGTCTGTGAGCTTGCCAAACATTATTTGTAAGAGCTTTTCCGACAAGCTTGCAGGAGCACGCCAGGGCTCCTCCGATGAGTTCGTTGGCTCATGCGAGAGCGTGCCTAATGAGACCACTCTTGTGGGTGCAAGAGCTCGCCCGATGAGCTTGATCGGATTGGAGAAGGGACCTGCTGCCGCCATCATCTTGACAAACTCAGAAAGGTGGACATGATTTCTTTTTCTTTCATCAAAACCCAACGGTGCATAACCAATTTCACACAGCCGGTTAGCAGGGTCGTATCCCGAGTTGTTCGACGGATGCTAATAGTCCTGCGATCAATGAAGTATCGTTTGTTTTTAATTTCAAAATTAATCAGGTGGTCTTGAACACCGGACCGGAGCCTTGAGTGACTACCAAAAATATCCAGCGGTGCATGTTAGCATTTACCAAATATTGAATTTGATCGTATATTTCAATGGTTATGATCAGGTTCTTCTGTCTAACTAGTTAATGATCCAACCGTCACTAGTTTCTCATTATGATTGCGAATAAATGTAGAGACTTAAATGAGCAATTCGTCCATGATGCATGATGAACAAATATAGATCAATCTGACTATCAAAATTAAACATTAGGGTGCCATTTGATTGGTTGGAGAATATTTTCAATCGGAATAAGCTATTTAAAAGCAAACATATCTCTATTCGTTTAATTCGAGAATATCATAATTTAAAAATATAATATTTTATTATTAAAGTGTTTTATTTTAAATATTTTACATTTATTAATATTGCTAATACAAAATAATAAAATAAAAATATATTTTAAAATTATAAAACTAAAATAAATAATTAAAAAGTGTAAACGATGAGAATATGATTATTCTTCATTTTGAAAAATATAAAAATTCGAGTCGTGTGGATAAAAATGATAGTATTGCATCTTTTAATGAAGTCATAAAAAATGAAATTTGATCAATATATTCTTATTCTCTTTGACAGTATTCTTGAAATAACAATTAGTTTTACAACAAAACTGCCCCATATATATATATATATATATATATATATATATATATATATATATATATAATGTGTCGTGCAAGGTGCGCTACATATATCCGGTGCTTGAAGATATTATTTCACGAACAGTTGGACATCCATTTTTTTCTAATTCTTTTACAATGTTCAAATGCCTTTTATTAAATAGAAAAGAAATAGCAGAAAGTTGATTTGACGGAAGTATTAAATATTAAATAACAACATATAGCAAAAAAAGTCTCCTGTCCTTCGCAACTTGTTTCGCCTCTCGCTTTAACCCAATAAAAAAGTCAAACTACATTAATTACGATAAGCAGTTTATTTCATATAAATAAAATTAAAATTCTATAAGAATATTCGATTTAAATAGATTAGTAAAGGATAAATCAATTACATTTTTTTATGTTGAATCGATATTTTTTATCAAAAATAATAACAAGCAAAGAAAACATAAAGATTTGATTAGTATACCATGGAAATAAAAACAGTGAGAAAATTTCATCAGCAGAATCCAATTAGTAGGGGTGTACTCGGTGCAGGTGGAGTGATTTTTACGTTAAAAAAGTCACCTTATATAATTTGGTTGGCTTTTAAAATTTTAAAAAAATTATCAACATTTTCAGATGATTTTTTTGGAGCCCTATATTTTATACATTTTATATTTGTACAAAAAATTAATGATATAAAGAGATGTTTTGTTTCATAAATTAATGACATTCACATGGTATATATTGTAATAGTGCTATTTATGACATTTAAATTTTCTATACATATAATAGGATAAATAATATATTTATCGACTAATTTTATATATATTATAAATTATAAATACTTAAAATATAATGTCAATATACATTGGGCTCCTCTGGTGATTTTTTTAACTTTAAAAACTGTCTAAAGTTTTTAAATATAAAAAATACAAAAACTTTGTGTCGAACCGAATCGATTTTTTAGGTTTTGGATTTTTTCTTTGCACCCTACCAATTAGTAATAGATATAAACAAATACTAGGAAATTTCAAAGAATAAGCGCTCGAAAATTGTGCTGCTCTGTTCTTGTTCCTTGTTCTTTTTTCATGAACAGCTGTTACTCTGTTTTTTTTTTACTCAACAATCTATGCACAAAAAATGTGTGATCACCATCAGAAACAAAGAACAATATGACAACTTTTTACCGCGTAAAAAAAAAACAAAAGAAGACGGAGGCATGAAACAAGTGATGGATGCTGCAATCAGAAAACCCGAATGACCTGCACAGGGAGCCCTGCCACCAATCCCCCGGCCGCGGCCTCGCTCTCGTCCAGGAACAAGTCGTCGCTGTTCCGGAACAGGGCGTGGAACCCCACGAGCGCCAGCCCCACCGCCGCCGACCTGAACATGTTCGACCCGATGTCCGTGAGGAAGAATGCCAGGATCGTCAGGACGGACAGCGCGCCGACGACCGCCCCGTCGTCGACGGCCCGGCCCACGAATACGAGGGGCTCCTGCTCGCCGCGGGAGAAGTAGAGGACCAGCCAGAGGGCGACGAGTGCGGCGAGGGCGAGGAGGGAGCTCGGCTGGAAGACGAAGCCCGCGGTGACGGCAGCGAGGACGGCCACTGCGTAGTTGGAGCGGAAGTACACGAGGTTGCGACGGAGGCGGGTGAGGGCCACGCCGGCGGTCGGCGGCCCGGAGAGGGCGGACGCGTCTAGAAGCTGCGCCCAGGGGCGCTGGGCGGCGATGAGGGCCGCCCCTTGATCCTTGAACCGGGCGAGCAGCGTCGCGGAGCGGGCCGCGGCCTGGTGAGGAGGCGGGACCGCCGGCGGCGGATTGGGGAAGCGTGTGGAGACGGCTCCGTATCCCGGAGGCGGAGCACCGGCGTTGGAGCGCATCGCGTGAGCCGTGATACCAACTCCGACGGCCGTCGAAGGAGACGGCGGTAACCGGCCGGCGGGAAGGGGACGGGGAGGGGCGAGGGGGGAGAACCGACGGGAAGCAGTTAAGGGAGAGATCCAAATGGTCGTTTAAAAGGTCGTGGGGCCGTTGGAATTTTGGGGCCTTTTAATTAATTAGTTAATAATAACTCGTTTTTCTTCTTCTTATTTTAGAAATATGACTTTTGTTATATTTACACAACACAGGAAAAGAATATTTTTAAATAAAAAATATTTCTTTCGAAAAATTTGTTATGCGCTAAAAAAATTGTGATATTGTCTTTGACGTCTCTTACATGGCGCATAAATTTTATGATTTGACTTACATATGAAAATTTAAAAATATTTTTAAAGATATGTTAAACTTATATGCATGGTTCAAACAGAACCAATTCACTCAAAAAATAATGCATTATTTTAAAATTTTATATTTGTTTGAGGACTTTCTCATAATCTTTGGGCCACAAACAAGCATTTTTCAAGTGTGTAAAGAAGACATTTTTTTATCGAAAGATATTTCAATTAAATTTTGCCTCTAAAAAATGGAGATTTGGGCAAATGCTAGTTGTAAAGGAGGCAAAAGCAAACCATTGACTCAAAAACTTGTTGTCTACTTTGTATTATTATTGTTATTATTAAGATGGGTAGCTTAGTGTGCAATCAATGCATAAGGGGTACACCCTATATATTTCTTTTTTTCTTCCTTTTTTTTTAGTTCTCTTATTATCTGTCAAAGAATGATTCCTTGTTCCATGGGTCGCATTGTTTCCTTAATTTTGCTCAAGGAAAATATCTTGGTGAAACATAATTTTCTAATTGTTTATTCCCAAGATTTTTAATTCTTTCATGGACAACAAAGATTTGTCCGGAATGAAAAAAATGGAAGAACGAATTCCTTTAGTCAATTTTGCTTCGTGATGGATGCTTCTCGAATTCCTTGATATAATTAACATGAGTTTGAAGGCTAACTTTGCATTAAAGAAAGCAAAATTGAGAAAAAAAATATAGTCATATCTAAGAGGTACTACTCAACCATGACAATTGAAAATATGTGGGCACTGGGCAATACTAAATTGGCACAATGATGTCATGCAATTCGAAGTTATACGTCCTTTTTCAGGGAAATAAATATTCAAAAATAAAAACAGCACAATATTTATGGGTAAAGATCACACACAAAGTTATGTTTGTTTCGAGAATAAATACCAGAATAATGTTCTATTATATATTATTCTATCAAACACTAAAGTTATTATGCAATAATGATGAAGAGTACAATGATCATTTTTAAAAAGTTTATACTCATGAATAGTAACTTTTTTAGAAATAAAGTATTCCACCTTTTAATTGGAATTATTTATTCTGAGCTCATACTTCAAAAAAAAATAAAAAATTATATGTTAAGCAGAATAAAAACTTTTATTCTTGGAATAGCAATCTTCAAACCAAACACCACAAGTGTCCTAGGAAGATACTAAGCTATACAGAATTTATAATTATAGTCGTATATTCTTGCCGTTACTTGTATTCAAAATAACATAATTACCTAATGTTTTTTGTCCTCTTATTTTAGTCTCTTCTCTCTCCATAAGTTCAAACAAATACTCAAAATTGATGTAAAAAATCACCAGCTGCAATGCCTACCTTAGCAGATGGGTTGCTAACAAATGAAATGAAAAAATATGTATGTCTGAATGCCTTTCATAAGGCTTGTAATACAGTTAATGATGAAGGATGATAAAGTTTCAAATGGGAGCATTCTCCCAACTTCAGAGGGGGTCGCCATGATCGTTTGATGCCTTTTAGTCTGTGACCTCCATGATGGCTTTCTTCACCTTGATGACTTTGAAAAATTAAAACTTAAAGAGACATGATCGTTGGATTAGTATCCTATGAAAAAATTGATCCTGAAACAATATGTTATCACTTATCAGACTGGAGCAAAGTTTACATTAGCTCCATGCATGTGCTTCAAATTAACTCAAATTGCAGGGTTGGTAGCCTTCAAAGTACCTCATCATCGCAAGAAAAGGTAGACATCAAGACCCGTTGTTGTTCAAATAATGTTAAGATAGACGATTAGTTGAAGGAAAATAGCCAATGGAGAGGATTTTGATTATTTTAACATCCAATATATCGACATATCTATCTCTTGTTAAAATAATATTCTAATACAAACTTCACCTTTATAATGCTAAGTACTTGCAAGTCAAACCATCCAAAAAAGCCTTTCATGAAGACCCATAGGTAAATTTATAATGCTAAGAAGTTGCATTTTCCATGATTTTAGAAGTTGCCTAATCCTTAATCCCGAGTCATTTAAAATGAGCACATAATACAAAGAAAATTATATGCTATAGGTCCATGATTCGGAGAAGCGATACCGACGATTCAACCCGTGCGACACCATCGAATTCAACTAATCCAATTAAGTTCGCTTCGTATTCCATACCTAGCAGTGACAGATGAGACTCCCAGTAGAAATATTCTACGTTCACAAGGATTCGAACTTAAGATCTTACTTAAGCGAGGAGGAACCGTTTAACACTCAATTTCAACTCTTGTTGATAGATCAATGTGAATGTTTAAATAAGAAGATTATATGCCATAATTTTTTTCATATATCATTCTACCATCCACTACACTGGAACAAACCATTATAATCTGCTTGTATCAGGTGAAATACATGTATAATATATTAGTTTGTACAAAGATAAAATGGCCATATAAACGTCAACATATCAAACTTCTCCATTAATAAGAAAAAT
The DNA here is from genome assembly GCA_030549335.1 of Pontederia crassipes. Lineage (NCBI taxonomy): Eukaryota > Viridiplantae > Streptophyta > Magnoliopsida > Commelinales > Pontederiaceae > Pontederia > Pontederia crassipes. The sequence goes on from CM060192.1 coordinate 74,720,605, forward strand.
TCAAAGTTCAAACTTTAAGTTACCAAATTAACGAAAGTCAAAACGATTCCAAGACAACAACAGAGCTAAAGCAAGACATTTAAATCATATTCATTATGCATTGCATCATCGACAACATCATCTTGCAAGTTATCACCAAGTCCATCTCCATCTTCATTAGTCGCTGCATGGTCAATTTCACTTTTAGCATTATCACTTTCTAGAATATCTTACATCTGGTTGGATTGCATTATCATCACTTTCAATTTTCATTTTCTCCAGTTATGACCCTTTGGTTAGATGTTTAGATTGTTCCATTTCTGAAAATATCAGTTCTTTTTACTTCAATTTCGAATTAGCTAAATGCTAGTAATGCTGCGTACCCAAAGCCTTAGATGAATATATATATATATATATATATATATATATATATATAAACTATACAAAATGTGTTTGAATCCCATTTTAGCTATTTTTTTCTCAATTTTTTTTAATTGATCACGACAATGATTACAAACAATTCTTTTTCCTTTGTATGACCCTAAATAATTAAATAACAAATTATTTAAGTGAATAATTCAATAAGCAATGTGGTTTTAAGAAATTTATTTCTAATAAATACTTCATTTTTGTCCATATTCTTGATGTGTTTGACAACTGAAACTAAACGGAACCACTACCTAATTCCATTCGATTCCGTCAAATGACATGACTTTTGACAGAATCAAATTAAAAATTTAAAGTGGAAACTTGAGGTCACGTGATCTCAAGTTCTGACATTTATATTTCTTCAAAATGGTGGAACCTGATTATCCCGGTGGAAAACTAATTGTTTTCAATTTTTTTTAATTGACGTGATGATAGTTTTGTTTTTTCAATATTCTTTATTTTTTTTCTTTATTTTCAATCTTTCACATTTCTCTTATAAAATAATTTATTTATTAATATATGAAGCACATTTCTCTTATACATATAATATATGAAGCAAGCTTAGTTTACATGACAAAATTAGATAAACTAAAAAATAAATCACTTAAATTAAATCCAATTTATCATTTTCTTAATACCTTATAACCATTTTAGATCTTCTCTTTGGCATTGTATATGAAATCCATGATAACTTTTTTTTTCATCAAGATCAACCAAACAAAACACATTCATCAAAAGATAAGCACCTCAAAATAATATAAAACTTTTTTCCAAAAACGTGCAACATCATCAATATATATATATATATATATATATATATATATATTTAATTAATTAAATTGACTAGATTTGGAAAAAGCTATTGCTCGGGGAGCAAGTCGTCGTTGTTCCGGACCAGGGCGTGGAACCCCACGTGCGATACCCCCACCGCCGCCGACCTCAACATGTTCGACCCGATGTCCGTGAGGAAGAACGCCAGGATCGTGAAGACGGACAACGCGCGGACGACCGCCCCGTTAACCACCTGCTCGCCGCGGGAGAAGTAGAGGACCCGCCAGGGCGCAACGACTGCGGCGAGGGCGACGAGGGAGCTCGGCTGGAAGACGAAACCCGCGGCGACGGCGGCGTGGAAGACGATGGCGTAGTTGGGGCGGAAGGCGCTGGTCGGCGATGAGGGCCTCCCTTTGTGCCCTGAACCGGGCGAGCGGCGTCGCGGATAGGACGGCCGCCTGGGGAGGAGGTGGAACCGCCAGCGGTGGAGCACCGGCGTTCGGGTGCATGGTGTGGGCCGTGATACCAAGCCCGACGGCCGGCGAAGGAAACGGCGGTAGCCTGCCGGCAGGAAGGGAGCGGGCGAGTGAAGACTGAAGAGAAACGACGGGGAGCGGTTAATGGGGAGATCGCAATGGTCGTTTAAAAGGTCGAGGGACCGCTGGGTTTTTGGGGACTTCTAATTAATTAATGATAACTCGTTTGTTCTTCTTAGTTAAGGAATAGGAGTTTTGTGTTATATTTTAGACCCACTCAACAAAAAGTTATTAATTTCGTCTGATATATTTTTTTAGGATTATTTTCTCTAACCATCTTAAACTACCGTGAATTACCATATCTAATCTCAGTCTACGAATTTCATTTTTTTGGATACCTAAACTATTACGATTTTTTCAGTTTGATTCTTCCGTCTAATTTCATCGACTTCTCCGTTTATTTTTTATTTTTCACATTTGTGAAAAATCTATTATACCCCTTCTCTCAATTAAATTCTATTTTTATATAAAATAATATATAAAAATAATTTTAAAAAAAAAAAAGAAAAACCAGGGGGGGTCGCCGTCCCCCCCCCCCCTTTTTCCAGCATTGGGAAGGAGAAGAAGGTCGCCGCACAGGTCGTCTGAACTCCGATCGACGTGGTCTGCCAGCGTCTCATGGTCCAGGGCAGCTCCGCTGGCGTGGCCGCTGCCGCGGCCGCCGCCAGGTACCGCGGCTACGTGGACGCCTTTAGGAAGATTCTCCATTCGGACGTGGTAGCGGCGGTGACGCTATAAGGTCGGACTACAGGATGGTCATGGCGGTGCAGGGAGCGAGCGCGACTGTGGCAAGCAGAGCATCGGCTGTGGTGACGATGCCACTGGACACGATCAAAACGAGGATGCAGATCCTGGAAGGCGACGGCGGCGGCAAGGACGCAAAGATGACCTTCGCTCGCACCGCGCGGCTGTTGCTGAGGGAAGGGGGTGACAAAGGGGCGGCGACCCCAGCGCCCCTCTTTCCCGGCGTCGGGAAAGAAGGGGGGTCGCCCGCCCCCGCAACGACGCAGGGGGCGACGACCCCCTTGGTTTTTCTTTTTATTTATTTATTTTTTCTTTTTATTATTATATATTATTTTATATATAATAGAATTTAATTGAGAGCAGGGGTATAATAGATTTTTCACAAATACGAAAAAAAAATAACGGAGAAGTCGACGAAATTGGACAGAATGACTAAACTGAAAAAATCGTGATAGTTTAGGTACCCAAAAAATGAAGTTCACAATCTGAGATTTGATGTGGTAATTCGCGATAGTAACTTTTTTTATGTCTTTTACATGACGCATAAAATTTATGACTTGGCTTACATATGTAAATTAAAAAATATTTGTAAAGAGATGCCAAACTTATATAGGTGGTTCAAACAGAAAAGAGAGAGAGGTTTAAGGGCTGCAATTTGCTCAAAAAATAATGCATCATAGATTTTTTTTTCCAAAAAAAAACATTTATTTGTTTGGGAGCTTTTTCATAATCTTTGGGCACAGGGTGTAAAAAAGTGTTTTTTTTATCAAAATGGATATTCAAATTAAAATTTGGCATCTAGAAACTTGGGCAAAACACTAGTTGTAAAGAAGCCATATTCAAATTAAAATTTTGCATCTAGAAACTTGGGCAAAATTGTAGTTGTAAAGAAGGCAAAGTCAAATCATTTGACTCAAAAGTTGTTGTATTATTACATTATTAAGGCCCCTAGCATTATATTTTTTTTTCTTTTTAAATTCTCATATTATCTATCAAATTCATTGTTCTGCCGGTCTATTTGCCTCTTTTATTTTGCTCAAAGAAAATATCTTCTGGAAATATCATTTGGAAATTGTTTATTCCCAAAGTTTTTAATTCTTCGTAGAGAAGAAAGATCTGTCCAGAACGAAGAAATGGAAAGACGAATTTCTTTGGACAATTTTGATCCATGATGAATGCTTGTCGATTTCCTATTTCCTTAGATTAACAAATGTTTAAAGCTAATTTTACATTCAAGAATGCCAAATTTAAAAATAAAGCATAGTTATATCAACGCCCGATACATCCACATTAAGTGAAAATTCTGAAATGAGAATTTACTAAACGTTTACAAGCAAGAAGAAATAATTTTCTGAAAAGTAGTTTCAGCCGAGTGGAGCTGTCGGAGTGACGCCCGTGACCTCTCACACGAGGAGCATGACCCCCGAAAACAACTTTGACGGCGCAGATTCGACGGTCGAGATCCATACGCCAGTAACTGTTGACCTACATGCCCACTCGGATCCGTTGAACACGACCTCTTCGTTTCTCGTGTACTGTAGTTGTAACGTCCCAAAGAAAGAAAAAAAAAAAAAGAAAAGCTACCCAAGGCCCACTGCCGCACCTAGCCCACAAGCCCATGTAACTAAGTGACCTAAAAGCTATAGGCTTTTCCCCAAACTCCATCACCTCACGGCCGAAAGCACTCCTAAATCACTCAAAGCTACAGTGATCCACTCCACTCATTCATCTCCTCTCTCATTCCAAACCCCGCCTCCTTAGTGCTACAGTAGGTCTCCACTTTACCCTTTGGACAATAGCAAGCACATAGTTACAGTAAGTGTGTTTCTCTTTTTTCTCAATTATTAGCAAGTGATTAGCTCTCCAAGCTCTCTCCTGCTCTCTCTAACTACTGTAGTCGAACCAGGAGATTAAGAAGAGGAAAAAAGCTAGGTTTTTAGACATAAGTTATTAAGGTATGTTTGAGAGAATCTAAACTCTTAATCACCTTCCTAATGATGATTGTGTGAATGGATTAGAACATGAAGAATCAATTTGTGTTTTTGAAAAGGATGATTAGGACTTATGCATATTAGTGTTTATATGTACCATATTTTATGAAGCTTTATGTTCTAATGCTAATTATGTTTGGAATAATGATGTGCGTTATTATTTATGCTAGCTCAAATGAAGTAGTTTTATGTTTATGTACATGTATGAACTTAGATAGTATGATTAGATGCTTCATGTGAAAACTTCATTTATTTCATGATTAGAATACTAAGAAATGTCATATATGATGTTTGGAATCCTGTAGATGTTCAATGTGTCAATGCATGAAAGATTTGGAACGGAATGATGTAAAAGTCGTATGTCTGTCGGTCCAGAACGAGCGACCAATAATGTATCGATCGACCATTTTGGAGACCATTGTAGTGTAAAACTCTGTCCAACGGTCGACTGGTTCTATAACGGTCGTCCGTTCTGAAAGGGCAAATACATTATGTGATTAGCGGTCGTTCGAAAACCCTATTTCGGACGTCCGAAAGACATGTAGCGGTCGATCGATTTTTTAACGTTCGTCCGATATGGTGGTCAAAAACATTCGACACATTCTGTGATTAACGATCGAACACTTCGATTCGGTCGTCCGAAAAGTCAAGTACCGGTCGATCGATTTACAAGCGATCGTCCGATATGTGATGATAAAACAGTCGGGACATTCTGTGATTAGCGGTTGAACTAAAATTCCTTTTCGGTCGTCTGAAGGACCCATGAGCGGTCGACCGATTTAATAACGGTCGTTCAATATAGAAGTGTGTCACATTCTGTGATTAGCGGACGAATCGAAGTCCGATTTCGGTCGTCCAAATGGACCATAACGATCGATCGATAATCTGATCGGTTGACCGATATCCTACCAATGTCGACCGATACTCAAAACGATCGTCCGTTCTGGAGGCTGATTTGCTATGATTGAATGACCACACATAATATGATTTGAAGTATATACGACCTTAAATAGGGTTAAAATAGGCAACATGTGTGACTGATTGTATGTATTGATGAAAGCAAGTAAAAGACGGATTGACGTGAAGGTGACTTGTTGCAATCAAGAAAAGGGGAAATGAGTTCCACCCCAAGCGTGGCATTTCTCGAGAAAACGAGTTCCACCCAAAGCGTGGCGTTTCCATAAGTTTGAGACGAGTTCCACCCCAAGCGTGGCATCTCTATTGGCCTCTCGCGAATCCAACATGTTGGCCTAGCTAGTCATTTTTTTTCTTGAGCTTCAACATGGTCTTCCCAATCAAACAAGATAAGAAAATATCTAAATAAAAATGAATGATGAATGACTTGGGACATAAAGTAAAGATGTTAAAGAAGTATGATGAAGTATGCACCTATGAGGATGCCATGTAAATGTCCACTTGTCACATCATATCATGACATGATAAAAGATGCTAAAGTAAAGTAAGATAAGATTATGGCATGCATTAGCATGATGATAAGTTATGATATGCACGACTTAAAGATTATGATGTTACTTGTTATCTTATATTGTCATGATGATATGATCACATGTCATGTAGTATGCATAAGTAGTTCATAGCATGCATATGATTTATGTTCCATGATGATGATATGCATATGTCATGACATATAGAGATTATGTTATAAGGTCATAGCATGCATGAGTCTCAACATACTCTAACGGGAGAAATTCTCTGTACCCCATGAATCCGTGCATGTATGAATGAGGCTTAGGTTCAGCGGTGAGGGTCTCTTGACGAAGACATTGCACATGGACGAGTCGGGCTACGACCCAAGTTATCTTACTTATATTATATCATGTTGATGAACTCTTGTAATAGTCATTTATGTATGGCTTATGGGCCTCATGGAGACATGTATTTCACTTGAACTCATTATGTTGTAAGAACTCTTTTGTTGGGTATATGTTAGAGCCTATTAGGTTCATGGACCAGTTTATGTTATCTTGAGTTTTATCTATAAAGTCTTCCGTTGTTATGATGTTAATGTCTTAAGTTTTATTATATTATGTTTTCGCTGCAAAGTTTTATGAAATTAGGTCAAAGTCAAGGTCGATATAATGCCGTCTAAGGTTCGGTAAAATTTAAAAATTAGGACCGAATTTTGGGGGCGTTCCAGTAGATATATATATATATATATATATTTTCGTCGCGTGGGGGAAAAATCCCATTCCTCGCGCATCGGATTCACGTGTTTCTCTACTTCCCGATGTCTTGACCGCCTTCTCGATTTGACCACGTTTGTCCAAGTTACGATCGCCGCCCGCATAAAACTATAAAAGTTGCCGCCTGCGACGTTCAAAAACTTAGCGGGGGAAAAAAGTGAAAAAGAGTTCCCGGCGGAGCTGAAAGCCTGGAAGAGCAGGGGCGATGGCGACGGATCCTTTCGATTACTTCCAACCGGAGCTCGTCCATGGGGACAACGCACCTCTCTGGGCCATGTCGCCGGACTTTCCGGCGTTCGACGCCTTCCTCGACTTTATGATGCAGGAACAGGAGGTAGAAGCGCCGCCGCCGCCGCCGATATCTCACCGGAGCTCATTCCGGCGGTATAGCAGTCCGGGATACGAGGGATTGAAATGTATGAATTCGTCCGAGAGCAGGAACATTCACCGGCGGGCGATCGAGATGCTGAGGAGGATCCCTGAGCTGCGGCAGGAGGCCGGCGAGGGCGCTGGCGGAGGTGGCGAAGGTGCAGAGATGAGCCGGGGATTCCGGCACATGATGCGAGAGCGGCAGCGGAGGGAGAAGCTCAGCCAGAGCTACGCTGACTTGTACTCCATGGTTTCCTCCAGATCAAAGGTGGTTTCATTTCTGTTCCCCTCGCTTCTCTAATAAGCAAACTCATGAAAATTTGAGCTGGGGAAGTCGCATTTTTCTCCGTGATTTCAGAATGATAAGAACTCAATTGTGCGATCGGCGACCGCGTTCATTCGGGAGCTGAAAGCAGTGGAGGATGCGCTTCGCCGGCGCAATGCCGAGCTCAAGGCGAGGATTTTAGGAAGCGCAAATGAGGGGAATCGGATCAAGATTCGAGCGGCGAATCAGCACTCCGCCTTCGACTCGGTGATCGGGGCGCTCCGGTGCTTAAAGAACATGAATGTGAAGGTCAAAGCCATGCGCGCCGATCTCTCCGAGAACGAAATTTCAGCTGTCATGAGCATCGACGCAAAGGTCAGTAAGATGAACACTGCTCGTGTCTGAAATTTCACAGTGCAATAGGACCTCTCTCTCTCTTCCTCTTAATTTAACTACACTTCTGTGGTAAAAAGAAAAAAATATGCTGTTTCTGTAATTATTGTACAGTCAAGTGATAGCGTGGATTCAGAATTCCGTCCTGCCATACCATCGAATCTATTCCATCATGCAGAATTAAACCACATGTTTGTCATCTAATAATAATATTTCTTTTTAATAAGAGAGATTCTTCGGACTTTGAAGAGTCTCTTAACTTTATTATATTAGATGAAGTTATAAATAATCCTAAAAACGTCATCTTTATATTATGGTAATATATATTAACATGCCCATGGTCAACTTACACATCTGGGCGTTCTCTGAAAAAAGTATGTACTTGGAAAGGAATTCTATATAGTGCAGATATTCTGATCTCAGGATTCTTCTTATTATTCCAATTCCTTTGATAGTTTACTATCAGAGAGAGAGAGAGAGAGTATATAACATGTGCAGTCTTTAGGTGAAACTAAATAAATAATATCAGAGTTGACTCATTCATGCTAATCCCCCAAGCAGATGGTGATTAATTAGTTTAATACTTTGTCTGATGGTCAAGTAAGAAAGTCAATTCAGCATGTGCACTATTTGTGACTCGTTCAACTCAGATAAAATTTTATATCCTAAATCCATGGCAGATTGGAGCAGCTGACGTGGAGAGAGCGGTGGAGGGGGCCCTGATGGAAGCAGACAAGAAGCTGCAGTGCCAGTTTCCAGGAACCAACAAATACTCCCAAGAATTTTTTGTGCAAAATGTGACCTAACAGAAGAACTCACATTTTCAACGTGTTCAGCATTGAAATTAAAATTCTTTCCTTTTTTTTTTCCTGTTCCTGTTTTTTGACGCTCGCTTTCGTCGACAAGCCGCCTTTTTTTTTTCTCAGAACTTTTTTTCCCCCTGTGGAAGGAGGAGTTCTGGGATTTAATCATGTAGATTGACCGGATTCAATTAACAAGCTTAAAAAGTTAGTGGATCAACTTTATTGTGCATATGTATTCCAATTTATTTTATTGTGTTCTTAGTTTGATCAGTTGAAGTCGATTGCGTAAGAGACTGTTGTTTCCATGTTGTTGATGTATATAAAATTTTAAATAACCATTGCACGCCACATGCTTGTCCATATATTAATGACGGGATATGGACATTATTAGTAAAATATGTTTGGAAGTACCGTGATGATAAGTTAATTAAGATCATTAATTGTCAAAAAGATGTTATCATGATAACAGCGATCCAACTCACTATCTCATGAACAGTATTTTAAACCCTATCCAATTCCATCTTTTGGGCAGCGTTTTAAAATTCAGCCCCATGGTGTAACGCAGCGAAATGATGTACATGATCTTGAATTGAATTTTTTATCGTGTCTTTCATTTTTAATCTTTAATTTTCTTGTATTATGTTATAAACTTTTCGTTTGTAGTAAAAGAAATGGTTCCCCAATAATCTAAAACTTGACATCTGCATTCATCTTATTAAACTCAGTCAAAATTCTCATTCAACCGATCGATCCAAGGAATTTGAATAATCTACTCAGATGAAATTGAAAAAATAAAACATTTCTTAGGACACTAAAAAGATAATTTTTTAGAACACATTATACCTATAATTTTACTTGTTATGCTCAATTTTTTCCTTAGATTTCATCGCTTTTTTATTTATAACTATTTCAAATAAAATTTCTTTTCTTTATTTAATAAATATTGGATTGATGATGCAATTTATGCTTACATATTATTTGATTCGAATTATTTTATTTTAATTTATTATATTATACTAGTGTACTTTGGAGATTATAATAAAATATTTAATAAAAAAATAATTTAGGATACGCTAAATTTTTTTTTCACAATAATGCTAAGCCTGCTGGTGATAATATTAATTAATTATCACCAAAATTTATAATTATTTTGAAAGATAATAATAAGAATGGATCATTTTAAGTAAATAATATTTCTCAGGACCAAATAAAAATTTCTTTCAAGCAGTATAATGACTTTTGCCATAGTGATAAAATTTTGGTCCCGCGAAATAACTAAATATCGTTTTATTCTATATCGAGAATCAATGGCTCGGATTAAAAGTGGCTTACGACTTAAAATAAATATACGGTTCAAATAAAAAAATCAGGTCGACGGCAAAGATCAAATCACGATTACATCGACTACTAAGATTAAATCCACGACTGTGACGTTAATGTCAAATAATGCATATAAATCGACGATTACGATTCAACAACTTGAGATGACAATCTAAGGCTAGGATTAAATCGTGATATAAATTAACGGCTCAATCGTCTTCCTCTCCGATGTGCGTACCTTTTACCGGCGGCCGACGGCCGACCAGGGGAGATGCGATCGGCGGCGAGGAACAGACGTCCGGCGGAACATTTGGCGGACGCGTCCAACTCTCCCGGAATCGTCAACTTGAGGTCGTCCTGTTCGGTGGTCGCCGGCGTCGAACGGCGGCAATCGAACTCGGGTGCGCCAGAGGATCGTCGGCGTTTGTGCAGTGCGCCGCCGCCGATTGGGAAAGGCGACAAGGACCGCGTAGTTGTTTAATTTTTTTTTTCAGCACGTGGCAAAGATCTTTTGCATCACATCACCGTGTGTTTCTTTCCGAAATTTTGACCGCTCTCAATTTGACCATGTTTTCTAAGTGCTGAAACGGCGCGTATAAAAAGGCCGTCCGCGGAGTTCAAGGCTCAGGAAGAGGAAGGAGAGCTCTTTCAGAGTGGAGCACAAGCTGAGAAAGATGATGGCAATGGAGCCTTGCGATTACTTCCAAGGGGATCTTTTCATCCACGGGGACAATTCGCACCTCTGGGCCTTGTCGCCGGAGTTTCAGCCGTACGACGCCTTCCTGGACTTGATGATGCAGGAGGTAGAAGCATCGTCGGAGCTCTCAGCGCCGACGCCGCTGCCGCCGCCGCCAATGGCACGCCAGAGCGCATTCCGGAGCTTTAGCAGACCGGAATGTCAGGGCCTGACGCATTCGAAATTGCCGGCGGGCGGTGCCGAGGGAATGAACATTCACCGGAGGGTTATCGACGTGCTGAGAAGACTGCCGACGATGCGGCAGGAGGCCGAAGGGAGTGAGGTTGGGGGAAGCAAAGGTGTGGAGACGAGCCGGGGCTTCCGACACATGATGCGAGAGCGGCAGCGGAGAGAGAAGCTCAGCCAGAGCTATGCCGATCTATACTCCATGGTCTCCTTCAGATCAAAGGTTCGATTTCCACTGTAGTTTCAGCTTTGGGGCCTTACATTTTTTTCTTTTGGATAATTGAATTTGGGGAAGCAAGAAACATGAGGGAGAAGAATTTGGGGCAAGCACATTTTTTTCACATAGGTATCATCCTCATGCATTAGACAGAATCGAATGACTCTGCAATATAGCAAGATATAGATTTGTGCATATCGATGTCCGAAAGTGAAAAAAGTAATAAACTTGTCATATCAGTTAACTCGTGCTAGCTTAAATTCATTGTTCCTTTTTTTTGTGTGTTATCACATATTTCTTTCCTACCCTGTCAGCAGCAATTGATTTCAAGAGGGCAATGCTTCTGATTCAGTGTGTTAACATTTTTTTCCCTTTTATTCTTTTGGCTTACAGAGTGATAAGAACTCGATTGTGCAATCGGCGTCTGCTTATGTTCGGGAGCTGAAAGGAGTGAAAGAAGCACTTCAGCAGCGGAATGAGGAGCTTAAGGCAACGATTTTAGGATGCTCCAATGGAGGGTCGAAGATAAAGATTGAAGTGTCCGATCAACATTCTTCCATCGACTCCATGATTGGGGCACTTCGATGCTTGAGTAGTATGAATGTGAAGGTCAAGGCTATGCGTTCAGATCTCTCGAACCGAAAGATTTCGGCAATCATGAGCATTGACACAAAGGTCCGTAAGATAAACAATTTGCTATTGTAAATTTCATAAGATAAATGCAGGATGCTTGGTTGTTTATTTCTTCTTAATTTTGTTACTGCTATTCTGTAGTGACATAACTGAGTATCTTGCGTGATTTTATAGTTAACTGATAACAGTGTTTCACAGTTCAGTCTGCCATGATCTGGGAACTTTTGTTGTATTCTTCAATGCAAACTAATCTGACTTTTCATTCATGTTGTGATTCTAAGTTGAAGGTCAAATTGCTTCTTCTTCCATCATCGATGCATTAATCTGTTAAATCCTTTCTACTGGGTACCATAGTTATAATCAATGTAGAACTTTTTGCTGTCTTCATTACGTTTAGGATTCCTTGAATCGACAACGCATATTTTATAACTCCAGGGGCCACACTTGTACTAAACAAGGAAATAAGATGTGACAGCAGATAAGAACAACTCAAAAGTTCGATCTTTGACTTTCGAATCTTAAGACAGAGCCCAGGCACTCAAGTTTTCTAAAATGGGGATTCTTGCTGTCTCACTAAATATCCAATTAAAAACTTATCAGAGACATGTTTATTCTTGTTTCCCTCTGTCGCCTCTTTTGCTTTTGAAATGTTAAGATTGCTGATTTTGCTGGCTTCAAGGATTCGACAGCTCTGTCTATTTCCTGATTTCTGATAGTTCAGAGAATCCATTAACTTTAATTAAGACATATAGCTTATTAGTCTCTTCAGAAAATAGGTTTCGTGTGTCTGTTGCTAATCAATCCTTGCTTTACCAATGCTTAACGTGTATAAACAACTAACTTATACACAAGATGTAGTTTTCAACTGCAAAATTTAATCATCTACAACCATATTCCCACCAGACAGGCTACATGATCGAAACAGTAATATTTGCAGATTTAATTGTGTTATATCAGGATTGACTCATTCATGAGCACTATACAATATGCTTAAAGTGGCTGGATTTAGTTTAATCTAATGTGTTGGTCAAGAAGAAAGTCCATTCAACCTGTGCACCATTTTTGACTTTTCATCTCTAATTTTGTATCTTATCTCCATGGCAGATTGCGACAGCTGATGTGGAGAGAGCAGTGGGGGGAGCTCTGATGGAAGTAGAGAAGAAGCTTCGATGCCAGTTTCCAGGAACCAGCAGATACTCCGAAGACTGTCTTGTGCAGAATGTTGCCTAAACTCCCATTTTTAACACGTTCTGCACTGTTTCTCAAAATTCTTTCTTGAAGAAAATGACCAAGTTCATGAAGAAGCGGTCAAGCTGCTGTTCAAGGAAGCATTCAATTCTGTATATAGCGGGCCAGCGTTTTTTTACAGTTGCCATCCCAATGTTTGGGAGCATTGCTCTCTCACACATCTGATTCATCCGAGTCGCACGCCTGACTATGACGGATGAATTTACGGAGATGTTCTGCATACTGTATTTCGTGGCCAAGTTAATTTCCATGTTAAATCTGCAGGTTAATATCAGGACTATGTCATTTAGATGTGTATTAATTATGTTTCAGCCAATTCGAGGAAGTTTGTATCACTTAATTTTTTTCTTTCCTGTGATGTTGATGTAAATATTTCTTCCCAGATTTCATCCAAGTTAATATAATGACAGAAATGTCTTATTCAACGTTATCTAGTTAATTATATATGTCTCAGTTATAATAATTTGACTGTGTTCCTATTATTATATTTCTAAGCATTACAATATACAATTTTCTAATATAGCACAAGCCCTTCAAAGTGTTCTTTTCGGTATTGTTTTGGTTAAAAAAATATTATATTTATCCCCATGGAATAATTGAACCCAAATATTAAGAAAATAAAATTGCTTGTCCTTATTATTTTTGTATCTAAGTTGGAACTTGAAAGTGCTATTTTCTATAGCAATTCTAGCTATTTCCAATAGCAATCCTTATTATATTTATAATTGTCTCGCCTTTTGCACCCAACCCAAAGATGAACTGCCTCTAAATCATAGTCAAAATTATCAAACAATATTTAACAATTTTGTATAATTTCAATTAGTTATAGTTCAAATATTCTCGATGCGATCATATTTCGAAAGTGGCCTCTTAAGATTAAAGCTTCCAGACAAATTGATTATATCTTTTAAAAAAAGGTGTGTATGAGAGAGGGAGAAATGTTCCTTGAGTTTAATATGTTGGTGACATGGGCTGGACATGATCTTGGGCCGTGTGTTCATTTGTTGACCACTGTTTTATTCTTAGGAGGTGTTTGGTTATAGAACAAAATTGAAGAAAATAAAATAGTGTAATAGCGTATTCTCGTAAAAGTAAATATATTTTTATTTTACGTCTTATTTGGTTAGAAAATAATAAATTTTAAAAATATAATATTTTATATTTAAAATATTTTATTACACAGAACTTGCGTTTAATATTATAATAATAAAAGAATATTTATATAATAATATATGATTGAATTTTTAAAAAATAATATACGTTTGAAAAAATTAAAAAAATTGAGAATAACCATATTTTATCATTTTAGAAGAATAAGTTTATTCTTCTGACGAGGTATAAAACGATGGTTTTCCTTTTTTTAAGATGATTTTATGTTTTTTGAACTTTGACTGATATAATCTTATTCTGTGAATTATTTGGCTATATTCTCGAAATATCGACGTATTTTCGTGTTTATTCCATAACCAAACGGCCTCTTAGGGTTTAGGGTTTGTTCGAGGAATACGAAGAATTGAGGTGGAATATTATGAATGAAATTAGTTAAATCATGATTATATTTTTATTTTAAGTTAAGAAGAATGAGTGAAATAGTTAAGCTCTTCAAACATTATATTTTTTATTTCATCAAATTGATGAAACGATGAGAAATAAATTATTTTAAACCAAATTAACATCTTTTTTTTATTACCAAATGAAATTATTTCTCTCTCTACCAAATTAAACCACCTCTCTCTCATCTCTCTCATTGATATATTATCTTTATCATTTTTTATTTTAAAGGGTAAGAATGACTTTTTAGTAAATAAAATTTTCATCTCTCGTATCATCATATTTTACATTTTATTATTCAAACATGAACTTTCTAATAACACGCCACACTCTACCATCCCATCCCTCACTACACCACCCCATCCTACCCTTCTATTAGTTTATTACCAAACAGATCCTTAAGAGTTGTTTGATATAAGATAATTTAAATAGATTATCAATTATTTTATTTAAAATTTTCAGGACTCATCACATTATTTCGTTTGGCTACGATTGATTATCGATAATTTTAATTACTCTAATAATATTGATTATCATCTTATTAGTAGCAAACACCGGAGGTGTCTTTCCCAATTATCATCCATTAAATTATTTTTTATTTTAAATATTTTATTAATAAATAAATATAATTTAACTTCATTTTTTTAATATTTGAAATCTTTGACAAATAACTCTTAATTTTGTCTCATTTATATATATGTTTTTCTATTTTTTTCTTTGTTTATTTATAATACCATGTTATTAAAGTTTAAAATATTTTTTATGAATATTTTCATAATTTTATCGCTATCCATTTTGACTATTATTTATATTATTAGTTCTTACGAAATACTGTAATATAATAGTATCGATAATTTAAATAATGATAATTTACTAAGTGGGGTTAATTAAATCGGTAAACGGCCTTACGAAGTTTGTAAGTCATCTGACGAGGATTCGTGCAAGGCTGAGAGAGAGAGAGAGAGAGAGAGAGAGAGAGAGAGAGAGAGAAATCAACTAAACATTGATCGTCCTGTTGATTCGTGAAGGGAATCGATCACCAGCCCATAAATATCCAATGGCCAGATTGTTTGGTTGTAGGCTGCAAATCATATTGTTTTGGTTGTATGCTGCTATCTACTTGGCAAGACAAAAGTCTTTTCTAGGAATAGAGTTTTGTTCGTAAATATATTTTTATATTAGAGTTTAGAGTTTTGTCCATATATCTAATTGTCAATTTTAAAGGTCGAGGTCGAATATTTATTCCAAATATATATTTTTTTTTGTCTATTGAAAATATTTTATCTAATATTTAAACTCATATTTATTTTTTTAATACTTTTATTTCTCTTTTCTGTCTCGTCAATATAAATTTATCTATAAATTTGAATTTAACTTTATTAAATTTGTCTTTATTTTCATGATAAGCGATACTTCGAATAAAACAAAAATATAGTAATAATAAACAAAGTAGCTATTGTATTACAATAAATAATCTCAGGCATACGAGTATAGATGTCTGTGTGTTTATTTATGATTTTATGAGCATTGTTTGATCGAATCATTATATTTATCAAATACTTTTACTAAATCTAATAATCAGATCATTATCCACTAATATTTAATTATTATTAGCTTCAAGCTTGTCAAAACATAGCCTAAACTCATATATAGGCATCTACTTTGAGCAAGTGGATCCGTATAATTTTGAATTGATGGTCCAAAGTGTAAATCAAAATAATGTCACATGTATGTATTGACAGATGTTACACACATATAGTATAAGAATATATACTATATTTTTTTGTATAAAATATATATTAGTAACTTAAAAAGGAATAGCTTGACGCCGGATTTGTGTTGTTGTAATGGCACCATCAGAATAATTATGACATGCATTTACTTTCAATCCATATATGTAGCTTCAAAGTATTTTGAGATTGCAATTCTGATGCAGATATTATATTAATATCTTGTTTTTTTATCAAGAAACTTCGTGCATTTTTCTGTTATATAATTGTGTTATGAAAAGAGGGAGAAAAATCGTGCGAACATAGAGAACACACGAGATTTACGAGATTCATTTTAAATTGAGTTACGTCCTTGAGTGGCGAATTTTTTTATTATGAAATATTGATGACTACAAGAATGTAAAATAATTCAATCGTCATAAAAATTCTAATACAAAATAGGAAACATAAACTCTAAATCGTAAGAAATGCACGCCTTTTTCGGTGTCTTAGTGCTCGACTAATATAAGAATTCAACTAACATTATAGTTGATTCAAATTCAATACATTATCAACAAATTGAAAAAGGATGTAAATCAATTTTGGATTTACACATGTAAATAGATCGCAAATTTGATCCGTTGATCTTACATTAAATTTAGTATGCCCATAAGAAATCACGTATTTATACGTAAAGTCGATCAACCTTCCATTAAAAAATAAATTATCTTCTTTTATAATATTATCAACATATATTTCAACCTAATTTGATGACATTACGATCAATATTGTCAAAATCGGATCGGTTGGTTCAATCGATTCAATCGCGAATCGGCCGATGATTTGGTCTAGTTAGATATAAAAATCAATTTTTATATTGAACTGAAAAAAAAATCAGTTGAACTGATTTAACCTGGTTCAATTCAAAATTTAATAAAAAAATAAAAAATGATAAAAATAGGAAAGTTAAAAAAAGCCAAAAAAAAAAAGAAATACAAGGAAGGTTAAGAAAGAGAGAATATGATATATACAAAACTAAATTGGAATTGAAATAAAAAAGATAAGTATTTAAAATTGAATAACATTAAAATGAAAATTTATCAAAGAGCATAAATAAATGAAATAAAAAGAAAGTGTTAAAAAAACAAGAATAAGTTAAGATAATTTTATTAATATAACATCTACCATCATTAAATAATAGATATGAAATTAATAATAATAATATATTTATACCTATATGCTAATCATTATTAAAAGTTTTAATAAATAAAAATTATATTATATTTATTTAAAATATTTTAATAAATTATTAATACGATATTTATTTACTATATCATATAACTTATATTATATCTTTATAATTATTATAAATAATATTATTTTAATAAAATTAGATTCCATTCGATCGAATTCGGTTGAATCGATCGAACCGCGACTCGATGACGAGATGGATCCGATCGGTCTGATTCCAAAAGTATTGATATTTACGACAGCAACGTAACAATTAGACACGCGATAGCAACTTCATATACCCCAAGTCCAAAATGGTAGGCGATCAAAGATCAATCAGCATGAGCTCAATCAAATGGAGAGTGGCGGCCTCATCACTGCCCACCATGCAAATGTTCATGCATCTGATTCGTGCTCCACCTTTTCGGTCACTAAGTCTCTTTCTCCTTTTTAAGCGTGCCATGGATTTTAAGGCATCAAATCCAATCGTAGAATGCAAGCGTGCCATCTCGGAATCCACCTGAGTATTTTTGGATAATACTTTTATATACGAGTTAGGCAAAATCATGAAGCTGCTGAGGATCTTGCTGGTATGATGATAAGGTGACGATGATTATTATGATGATGATGATGAGGATGTTTTTATCACTTTGCTAACTCTCTTAGTAAAAAAAAAAGGTGTTTTCATTATTGGATGTCATGATCCTCGATGTATTTATGATCTCCAAATAAGAAAGTCCAAAATGAGAAGTCAAAAGAAGTATCCATCATCTCATATAGGGATCATGATTTTTTTATCACCTTTTAATCAAGAACTTGAGGAAAGCTTTCCAAGATACATATGAATCATACATCTACGTATGAATTACATTTTAGTGCGTGATTTCCTTATTTTATGTCTTTTGGAGAAATTTTCGTATGTTTATGGTGTTTCTCAAAATGAAATAACTAATAAATTATTCATATTTATCTGGTTTAAATATTTGTGTTAGATATAGTGTGGAACATAATCTTAATAATCATAGTTTGGATTTACGATTCACTACAAGAAAATCACGATTTTCCGACAGATAATTCCGACGGTTCTAAATCCGTCGCAATTTGCGACGGATTTTTCGACGGTTCCGTTTCCGACGGATTTTTCAACGGTTATAATCGTCGGAAATGATTTATATTATTATTTAATTTTTCGACGATTAGGAACGTCGATATTTCCGACGGATATCCATCCGTCGCAAAATCCGCCGTAATTTTTGAAGGTCGTAACCGTCGATAAATGTATACTAATATCATATAAAGAATATTTTATTAATATAACTAGCGACGGCCCAAATCGTCGGTAAAATAAAAAATAAATATTATATATAACTAAATATATTTTCGACAGTCACAACCGTCAGTAATTATAAAAATAGTTAATATTTATATTTTTTACGACCGAAACCGTCGGTAATTAAAATTTCGTTATCCCGCTTTTTTTTTTCCTTTTATCGCTTTCTTTTCATTTTTTCCCTTTATATTCCTCCTCCTCCCTCTTCTCTCTCTCCCTCCTCCTTCCACTCCTCTCTCTCTCCTTCCTCTCCTCTCTCTCCCGGTCGCGAGCACTCTCTCCCGCGCCGTACGCCGGCGACCCTCTCCTGTATCGGCGACCCTCTCCCGCACCGACGTCTCTCTCTCTCTTTCTCTCTCCGGCTCCGCGCCGGCGTCTCTCTCTCTTTCTCGCCGCTGGCTGGATCGGCCGCCGGCGGCCGGATATCGCCGCTGGCGGCCGGATCCGGCCGTGGCCGTTCGGATCCGACCCCCAGCAGTCGATCGGCCGCCAGGCGGCCGGATCCGACCGCTATTTTTTTTTATATTTAAAAAAATATTTGCGACGGTTGCGACCGCCGAAAGATCGATGGTTGCGACGCCCGTCGAAAGTTTCGACCGTCGGAAAGGGCGGCGGTTCGACGGCGGTCCGAACCGTCGAAATTTTCGACGGTTCGAACTGTCGGGGACTGTTCCGACGGTTGCAACCGTCGAAAAATTTCAACGGTTCGAACCGTCGGGGACTGTTCCGACGGTCAGAACCGTCGATATTTTCGACGAATTTTTTTCAACCGTCGCAAATCGGTTTGCGACGAACGTTTTTCCAACGGATCAATTTCGACTAAAAAACCGTCGGTAATTGCGTTACCGACGGTTTTCAGGCTGATTACCGACGGTCCGGACCGTAGGTAATCAGCGTTTTTCTAGTAGTGATTATTCTGCAGGTTAAATGCAATTTTATATATGGATAATGCATATATGAGAAATAAGGATATGATGACCCTGTTTGAGAAAATTAAACGATTTGATTAGAGAACAACGAAAAAAATTTAATTATAATATATCAATTTGTTTTGTATAAAATAATAAAAAAATTATAAGATACAATCTTTGATCATTTTTATTGCACATCATATTCATAATAATTAATTTATCATTTTTAATAATATTTTTTTAAAATATTGTTCTAATATAAAATATTGATTATTTGAGTTGTAAGTAAATTTAAAGATGTGATATATTAAATAAAAATAATATATGATGTTTAATAATTAAATATTTTTTATATAGAAAATGATGGGATAATAGAATAAAATATGAAATCGTTATCTCTATATTCTATAAACTTTGTAGCTTGCATCGCTCGGGTTAAAACTTGTAAACACTATTAGAAAGAAATATTTACTAAACACTTATAATAACGTTTTGATTCTAACAAAAATGTTATTCACTATTAAATGCTATACTTTTTTTACTTGTCAAATAGTACTGAAAGCAAATTCGAAAACATTAGTTTCACAAAATCACGAGTTCAAATAATTCTATTTGAAGAATACAATTCAATAATTGTCAAGACACCTTTTTATTTCTCATGTACATACTTTTTTTTCCTTTTCTAATACCAATTTATATATTTTTATTTTCATGACACCTCTTTAATTCAATTCAAGCTATTCTACTCTCATTTGACACGAAACAAGAGTCATAGAATAAGACACTTATTCTTGTCATTTTTGTCAAAATTATTTTTCGCGGGCCCACGTCAATGATTATAAAAATAAAATTTCTATGAGAGCAATGAATTACTTCCAATCTTAAGAATAGTCTTGTTCTCGGATTAAGTTGCCTGAGATTTTTTGTTGATTAATTTTTCTTAACTCTGAGATACGAAATTA
Organism: Pontederia crassipes; assembly: GCA_030549335.1. Classification (NCBI taxonomy): domain Eukaryota; kingdom Viridiplantae; phylum Streptophyta; class Magnoliopsida; order Commelinales; family Pontederiaceae; genus Pontederia; species Pontederia crassipes. The sequence goes on from CM060192.1 coordinate 74,741,122, forward strand.
TTAACAATAACATTTTAAAAAATGTTCACATTTGACTGAGCCAATCAATCATGCCAAAAGAATTGCCGTAAAATGAGATGGCTATATATTACAAGCAACAAAAATATTATTAGAAAAAATACTAATTTTTAATATTTTTATATTATTAATTAAATTAATTATGTTAGATTTTAGTAGTTTATAGATGTTGACGGGCTTCGACTTAAAAAAATGATAAAATCATGGGAGAAGTTTTTCATGACCGATGCCGTGAGAAATTTTTTCCACGACTAAAGTCGTGAGAATTTTTCACGACTTAAGTCGTACCATAAAAAAATTTGACGAAAATTTCGTTCTTAAAAAATTATTCGTCATTTTTTTGTAGTCACATGCTACATTATCGAGAGATTATCAGGAGATTCAATTGCTAATATTACTTATTTTGAATTAAAATATGATTGAAAAATAGAGTAATGATTAGACACACATTATTGTAAAAGAATAAAAAAAATGGTTGTAGAATGTTAGAACTTAGAAGTGCTCACCCTTGGCAATTCAAACCGTAGCAATCTCAACATGATCAAGGTGGCATACTCTGACGAGTCAATAAATTATTTTAATTTTTAATTAGACTAAATTGAATTAATATAAAGTTTAAATTGTTATAGCATTAAAGTATTATATACATGGAAAATAGTTTTAGACGTTGGAAAAACTTATATCCTAATTTGTAAATGAGTATGAATAATAATAAATATTAGAAAAAAATAATAACTCGATAATTTAAATTCAACTTTATTTATTGGAGTTCGGGTTGGAGGGAATTTGATAGCCTTTTTATATTTTTTTAAGTTATTTCCTCTAATCATTCTTAAACTATTACGAATTATCACATTTAATTCTATATTACGAATTTCATTTTTTGAGTACCCAAACTATCACGATTTTTTTTATTTGGTCCTTCCGTCTAATTTCGTCGACTTCTTCGTTATTTTTTATTTTTCGCATTTGTAAAAAGTTCATTATATTCCTGCTCTGAATTTTATATTTTTATACAAAATAATATATAATAATTATAAAAATAATTAAAAAAAGAGAAACACCACGTGGAGCCGCCCCCTCTTCGACGGCGGGGGGCGGCGACCCCCCTTTCCTTTTTTTGGCACCGGGAAAGAAAAGGGGGGGGGGGGTCGCCGCCCCCCTCGTCGACGACGCAGGTCAATGAAGAGGGGAGCGCCCTCTCCATGTCGTGTTTTTTTATATTTATTATGATATATTATTTTATGTAAAAATAGAATTCAATTCAGAGTAAGGGTATAATGAATTTTTTATAAAGACAAAAAATAAAAATAACGGAGAAGTCGTCAGGATTGAACGAAAGGATCAAATTAAAAAAATCGTGATAGTTTAGGTATCCAAAAAATGAAATTCATAATCTAAGATTAGATGTGATAATTCGTGATAATTTATGAGTGGTCAGAGAAAATAAGCTTATTTTTTTGCTCGGAACACCCCACACGTGAAAAAAAATGCTTGATTCTCAAAATTATTTTACAAGTTCGAAAACACTTATATTTCATATTTTGAGAAATATTGTTGTAAAAACGATAAAAATGTTGAATAATTGTGTAACTTATTTTTTTCAGTCACAATAGTTAACATATAATTAATTCAATATTAAATAAAGAATTTTAGAAATCGAACTCAAGACCATCAATCTTAGCAAGATGGAATAATTATACTTTATTATAAAAAAATATAATAATGCGAGCTCGTGCTCTTTGAAAAAAAAAATACTTGACCAATGACATTGGAAGCGGTCTCCTCGAGGTCGTGTTGACCGTCGTGGGGCCCGCACGTGAGAGGTGGGGGCTCCGTGCGAATTCCACGCCAGGCTGGGAAGACACGTGCCATCCTACATGTGTCTCACACGCAAAAGAGGACACGTGGCGCATACCCGCTCGCCGTAACGTACTCTCAACGGCTGTCGCTCGATTGCTCCCACGCACCGCATCCCGCTCCCACTCCCCGACCCCACCCCACACACTCCAACAACGTCTTGACCAACTCTTTGACGAGTGGCATCACAAAACGCCACGCAGATTAATTGGATTATTTTCCAAATGTTACATATTTATTTTTTTTCTAGGAAAAAAAGAAGCATATGAAAAATCTGACACCTCGTAGCAGCCGTCTGATCATCTATCAACGGCAGATGAATGCGAACTGTGAAAAGGGCATTTTATCTAGTACTAGTATGGTTTTTCATATACTGTTTTCTAATCGAGATGTTACTATTTGTACAATTTTAATTATATATATTTTCTGAATATTTTAAATATTATATATTTTCGAAGACAGGAGGAGGAGAAAAAAAAAGAATATAAAACGGGTCTTCGGGTGTCACAGTCAGCTTTCCACACCATTTTTAACCTCTTTCCCCACTCGCACAAGTGCAGCAATGGCAGCTATCCATTTCTAGGGTTTCCTCAGCTTCCCTCTGCGCCAAGGTCTCTCTCTCTCTCCCCACACCCCTGTTTCTTTTGTGGATTTCTTTGTTTGATCAAGCATCCGAAATCGGCATGTTTAGTTAACTGGAGTTATTGGACAGTCCTCTCAGTATGATCTTATTTTGGATTCGTGGAGTTTTTTTTTATGTCTTTTCGTCCTGGATTCTTGCTATTTTTTTTTCTAGGTTTCTAAAGTTATTTTTGAGGCGATTTTTTTTTTCTTCAGCTAGTATTCGGGCGCTCATTTGATCTTGTTCTTGTTCGACACCTCATTCATGGTGGCCCTCCTCTTGTGATCTTATCACAGTGCTTTCGATCGTCCCTTACCTTGGTATACGGCTTCTGAGATGGAGGGGGTGGAGGATGCTAACAGGGCGGCCGTGGAGAGCTGCCACAGGGTGCTCAGCGTGCTGTCTCAGGCCCAAGGCCAGAACTTGTCTTACCGGAGCGTCATGGCGGAGACGGGAGAGACCGTGTCCAAGTTTAGGAGGGTTGTTTCCATGCTCGGTAATGGCGTGGGCCATGCGAGGGCGAGGATGTCGAAGAGCCCCAAACACCTCCATTTTAGTCACAAGATCTTCATGGAAGCCCCCGTCGTTGCCAGAGCCGTCGAGCCCTCGCCGCCACCATCGCTCCAACTGTTTATAGGAAAGCCGCTCGAGAAGGCACTGTTCGACTCAGGCTCCAATGCCAAAATCCCTCCCCAGATCCCCCAAAGGATGCTCCTGGAGAACCCGATGCTGGAACTCGGTCCGGCTTCCTTGGCCAGCAGTGGCCATGTTGCTCCCAGTAATCCTGCTGCAGCTGCTTCTACCCACCTTCATTACCTCCAACAGCAGCATGGCAGCAAGATGATGCAGCTGCAGCTGCAGCAGCAACTGAAGCTGCATAATGAGATGTGCGCGAGGGGCAACAGTGGCGTCAACCTCATGTTTGATGGCTCGAGCTGCACTGCCACCGCCTCCTCCTCTAGGTCCTTCTTGTCATCCCTGAGCGTGGATGGGAGTGTTGCCAGCATGGATGGGAAGGCCTTCCACATGATTGGCCGGTCGCAGCTATCTGATCCGATGAACTGGCAACCGCATCACAGGAAGAAGTGCACGGGAAGAGGGGATGATAAAAATGGCAAATGTTCAAGCTCTGGCAGGTGCCATTGCTCCAAGAAAAGGTAGTGGTGTTGCTGCACTTGTAAAGTACTCTATTTTACTTTCAGGGACGACCTCTGATTGTATAATAAAAATGCTAATGTGCTCCATTTATTTTATAGGAAACTGAGGATTAAGAGAACTATCAAGGTTCCTGCAATAAGTAATAAGCTGGCTGATATCCCTCCTGATGACTATTCATGGAGGAAGTATGGACAGAAGCCGATCAAAGGGTCTCCTCATCCGAGGTATTCTCTTTATTCCTTTTCCCTCGTGATTTGCTAAAAAAACTTAGTTACTATTTATTGCAGACACCCGTTTTACTGGTTGTTTATTCTTCTAAAAAAACATTGTTTTTTTGTTTATCAGTGTATTTATCACATAGGAAATTGTTAGCTTCTTAATATGTGATCCTCTTGTTGTTATATCAGTAGTTTTTAGGTTTGCTGGGAAAAAAAAACAGAGTAATGTGATTAATAATGCTGACATTGAGTACACCATTAATGAAACTAATAACTTCGTGCTTTGCGGGCTTCTTGTTTACTGGAAAGTTGAAATCTTAAACGAAGTCCATTAGTCACTGGATCATATTATTTGTCACACTTGATCTCACGATTTATACAGAATATTTGTTGGCATTAGTATTTCTTTATCAAGGACTGTCTGCCGGTAATATTTTGGAACAGTTATTAAAAGTGGGGTAAGTTTTGATCTAATCTATTTAGCATACTATGTCTGGTAAGAGGCATGAAGCGTTTCAACTGTGACTGGATCTCATTTGTCATTATTTCACTATAGTAAGATCTGATTGGAAACTCCAATCACGATAGATCTAACAGTTGAGTTTAAATCTGGCTGACAATTTAGCAGTTTGATTTCTTCATGTTCCAGAAAAGATTTTAGTATGGCCGTCCAAAAGTTCTCAAGCAATGCAATCTTAGATACTTGTCATTCTGAAGGAAATGAAAAAATAGTCAATGGTTCTTTTTTGGTTATTTTCACCTATAGTGAGCCAAGAGTTCCGTATGCCATTTTAGATTTAATGTACTTTCCACTTGAATTATGTAGGGGCTATTACAAATGTAGCAGCATGAGAGGCTGCCCTGCCAGAAAGCATGTGGAAAGGAGCTTGGAAGACCCCTCAATGTTGATTGTGACTTATGAAAATGAGCACAATCATGCGAGGTTGTTGACTCAATCTGCTCACACATAAAGGGGATGGATGATCACTGCTGACACAGTTCCTGCCTCATTCCGTCTCATACTCAGATCAAGATTATTACTCTGTAAATACGGGTGGAGTTATCAAGAGAGTAACAGTTTATGCTATGGCTATTTACTCATTTCAAATTCTAGGATTGAGAATTTAGAGGGGATTAAAAAAAAGGAATTACCGTAGATCCAGTGTGATGGTAGTTGTTGATTTGTGAGAATCATTTTTGATATTTCAGGAATATCGTGAACCTTATTTTATTTGAAATTAGAAGGCTTAGTTGGGACATTTGCAGTTGCTCTATATGATCTAACTCCAAAGGGCTAACTGACAACCATACAAAATAGTTGTATTGTTGATGCAAGTTGTAAAACCTCTTGGGATCATTTTACCTCAAGAAATGGTACTTGTTTCTGGTGATGCATATCTACAATTGATCATGCTTATGCTGGAATGAATCGAGATGACTTCTAAACATTTCAACTTTTGATATGATCAGCGTTAAAGAAGAAAAAAACTAGCACCCAACAAGCAATTCTAAGCTTTTAGCTTCACAGTTTCTTGCTGAAATGTGCTTCACATTGTGGGAACAGGTGAGAAGCTTGTTGGGTTGCCTTTTTACTTTTTTGTCGTTGCTGTTTTTAAGCTCTCTGAATTAGTTTCAGTTGGAGACACATGCATGGGAATTCTGTGAGCAGCTGTAGCTGAGGGGTCTCAGTATGTTGGGTGGGGCCAGCCAAGTGTGTTCCATGCATCAAACACCAGCACTGTATTAGATACTTTGTCTACTGATGCAGATGAAACGCCAAACAGCATCAGGAAAGGCTCCAAGTCCAGAGCAGAAAGAAACATTTTGTGCAGTTGTAAGTTTTCCCTGTGCCATTCCAGAGACAGTGACTAGTGTATGGAAGAATAAGGAAATTGTCAGCTGCTCAGTTTGCATGTGAAAACTCAAAAACTTCATCTCCAACTGGGACCCCACCTGTTCTTTTTTTTTTCCCTCGAACATAAAATTATCATTGATCAACAACTCATTACCCAGAGAAAAAAAACTCTGTTTTTACATGGAAAGTATACTGATGGACCGATGGTGATGCAACTAGCTCTATCTTACATAATGCTTTATTATGATTAACATCACATGAATCACATCCAATAAGTTCTGGTTTAAGAATTTCCTTGTTATCGAGTAAAAAAGGTAAATGTTGGAGAAACGCTGCAACTTATTCTGCCAGATACTCTTTTTTTTCTTCCTTTTCCCTGAGTTGGTCAGTCACTAGCTGTCATCAAGAGGGGGACCATCTTTGCTACCTGCCTAAACTTGCACATAATTTTATCTGCCTGAGAATATTATTGTGCCCTAGTGGTGGACTGTTCAATTATGGAGCTATATTTAGGTCAAATCTTGGACATGATGAATAATGTGCAAAGGGGCTACCTCTCCTTTGAACTCGCCTGCTCTGCAGGTATAGATAGATGTGATGAACAGGACCCTACTGGAGACATGACGGTGCATGTGAACTGTTGCTAGGCGACATTTAGATGCTTTGGGCTGAAGTAATGCATATGACTTGCATTTGGTTCCTCAATTCGAGACCTCTCATATCGAGATTCAATCAATCACTTGTTGATGAATGCTACCACGGATTCTAACAACTTAACGTGAGCTCAACGATGCTTCGATAGCATTTTCTTTCTTTTTTAATGAAACGCAGGGGACAAAAAAAAAACGATGTCTAAGAGGAATATTCTTGTTTAATATCATTTTCATGAAATATGCTCCTCTCCAAATGAACACTTTTTTAGCATATAAACGAGAATTTTGCGTGTACTAAACTACTAATGAAAACAGATGTTCTTTTTTAGCAAGTTTAATACATGATCATTTTAAATTAGAGTTTGTTTGGCTTAGTTGATACAAAATAATTAATAAATTAGAGTGCTGATAACTAATTTAATAGCTGAAGTTAATTTTGAAATAATAAAAAATTTAGGATTTTTTTGTTGATCTTTTGAATTATGAATTTTTTTCACGTCTATCCATGTCATTTGAATATTCCGTTGACCCTTCTAGAACTATATTGTCTTTTTCACTTAAGTCCGCCGTCAACTTCTTTCATCTTTTCCGTTAATTTTTATTTTTTATTTATGAAATGACCAAATTATCGTTCTCTAGTATCATATAATATTAAAAAATAAAAAAAATATATTATAAAAATAAAAAAAGTTTACTTTGCCCAAGTATCAGGCGAGGTCGCAGCCGGAGAGATGGGGGGCGTCCTCGGCAAAGTAAATTTTTTTATTTTATAATATATTATTTTTTAATATTAGATTATACGAGGGAGGGATAATTTGGTAATTTCATTAATAAAAAAAATAAAAATTAATGAAAAAGTTGACAGAAATTGACGGATGGACTTAAATAAAAAAGACGGTATAATTCAAAGGGGTTTCAGCGGAATATTTGAAAGACATAGATAGACGCGAAAAAAGTTTTCAGGGAGGGGTTAGCGAAAAAACCCAAAAATTTATAAATTATTATTTTAATCAAATGATTAAAAAATCTTAATATTACAATAGATAAAATACGTGAAAAATGTATATTTTAAGAATAAAATAATAGATTTATTGATTAATTAACAACTTTTTTTTATAAAATAAGTTGAGGTTCTTCAACTTTTTTTTTTTTTACTTATAAACGGATAAAATAAGTGCTTATCAAACTTTTTTTCAATTATCAAATAAAGAAAAAATTTAAAACTGTTTATAAATGATTTTAATTGATTTATAAATTTAGTCAAACATCCTCTTAATTTAGTTTTAAATAATGTCACCCTACCCACCCAAAAAGAAAGTAAGAACGAATTGTGCATTGAAATTTGAACATGTTACAAACAACCGCAACAAAGAAACATAAAAGAGTATATTATTATAACTTTCAATCCGCAGATGCTTTGGGCATTAATTGTTACATTTTTATGAACAAATAGCAGGTACTTAATATTAATGATGTGTAAAAATTTAAAGCTCATTGTATATTAATGATGTGTACTTAATATTAATAATCTTATAACAATCTTTAAATTACCAGGTATAAAATATTTTATCCAATGATTTATGTGTTTAACTCTCTCTCCTCTTTCCTTCGTCACCTATTTTCTTTTTCATTCATCGTCTCGCTTATTTTCTATTTCGTTTGTTTAACTTTTTTGTTTTGTCATCTTCTTTAATTTTCTATCTATATTTCTCTCATCTAATAGCTTCTCTTTTCCTTTTTTTTTATCGTAATCTCATCATTTATGTTGTCTTTAATCTTTATTTTCTCTCTCCTATAATCTCTTCCACTTTTTTTTATTTCCTCTCTTGTCGATTTTCCTTACTTTTCTTCTTCCCTAATTTCCTTAATCGTATAAACGTTTTGGACTTTTTCTTTCCTTTCTCTCTCATAATAAATCATTATTAAATCATTATTTTTGTTATAAGGAGAATTGGTTTTAGTTAAACATCAACTTTAGTTTTGTTCTTTTAAACGTGCGTAAACGTTAAAATAAGAAAAATAATGAAACAAAGTTAATTTTTTTGTTAAAATAATATATAAATTTTACCTTTTATTTTTTATTTATCTACAAAACCTTTTTTAAAAATTGTCATTATTTTGTATTTAATGTACTGTCGATGTAACTTTGTGTTTGGGCCTTCCCCAAGTGGGTCTTGCATATTTACGCAACTACAAGCCCGATCCAACAGAATGATATGAGATCTTTAGTGGGAAAAGAATTGGGGAAAAAAAAGAATTATCTTAAACCCTAATCTCGGATTCATTCCTTCGTTGCCTCCACGAGATGAAGGTGAAATAGATTTCTTTACTGAACTTATCGTTGATTTTTCCCTTCTCAACTCCGTTATGCTGTGTTTTCTGCTCGATTCGCCAAATTCTGTTTCGTCTCGTCTTCCGTTTTCAATAGATTCATCTATTTTTGTTACTTTTACCGCATTGTCATCAACCCTAATTGGTGCACGCAGATAGCAGTGGAGGGATGCATGCACGGGGAGCTCGACCGTGTTTACGAAACAATTAAGCGGGTTGAGGAGGCCGAGAAGATCAAAATCGACCTCCTAATTTGCTGCGGTGATTTCCAGGTAAAGCATACTAGAAAACTCATTGCTCAATGTTTTCTGGTGGTGACATGGGGTGACTGGTTAAATCTGCGGTGGTATTATCTTTTGTAGTAAAAGTAATCCTATTACAGCATAAATTTTCTTCACTTTGATGGCTTTAGTGCATCTTGAGATACTATTATATGCTTGAATAGATGCAAAATGAGTTTGTTTCTTGACTGTAAGCTGTAGCCACTGATGTGTATAAAAAATGCCTCAGACTACTAAGGGAAACGCATGTGAATAGTTAGGTGGATAGTTGAACTGGATTATGCAACAACAACAACAAAGCCTTATCCCACTAGGTGGGGTCGGCTACATGGATCATACGACGCCATCGTTGATCCATGTTCATGAGATTCGACAGAGTTTTACGCTGGCTGTCGGGGCCTAACACAACCCTCCTCCTTTATCCGGGCTTGGGACCGGCTATAAAACATAGGCGGAGTTATGCATTTAGAAATATTATTAGGTTGTTGATAACTGTTAGTGTTTAGTGCAACCATCATTTTCCTTCACAGGAATACAAAAACTATAATGTCTATGTTGTTGGTTATCAAGTGGAGTCATGTGCTTTGCTATTTGTTTATGTGTTTATTAGTGTAGTAAAGAGATGTCTGTAAGGTTATTGCTTTCTTCTGCTAATGAGACAGCAGATTTGCGTATAGGAGTTTTAGAAGACGTGAGAAAGGTTCAGATTTTAAGATGTGTTTTGTACTTATTACTTGCCTCTAGATCTAAAATCATGCATCAAGGCACAGAAAGATGCAGTGCATAAATTCTTGCTTATCCTCTTATAAGCACTTCAGGGGTTATTTTTTTTTTGACACATTCTGATATCTTAGTGCTCAGAATGATTTTGAACTTTTCATTGTTCTTGTACCTATAGGCCGCCATCACATTCAGCAATCTTTGTATGTATTATGTCTTTAAGTTGTGTACCTCAAAGTGTATGTACTGGCCAGATAACAAGTGTGTTTGTCTGTCTGTGCTCTGTGCAGGCAGTTAGAAACGAGAATGATTTAGAAAGCTTATGTGTTAAGCCGAAGTATCGTTCAATGAAATCCTTTTGGAAATATTACTCTGGAGAAGAAGTAGCTCCTGTTCCTACCATATTCATTGGTGGCAATCATGAAGCATCAAACTATCTTTGGGAACTGTGAGTTCTTTTTAAATACTTGGGTATTTCCATGGTAGAGCATAATGTTCCTTCTCAAAGTTGTCAGGAGGATTATAAGGAGTTTTGAGGATTGAGGATCAGAAGATCCTGCCATATGAATAATAAATTACTTTGTGTATATCTATTAACAACTGATATATACATATATATGATTAATCAACCAACAAACATTGATATTTTGTTCACATTTTTTTCAAATCTAATATACATTCTTATTTAGCATGAAGTACAAAATTTTAAATAAATATACTTATTATTTAATATTGAACTGGAAAGAAGTAGAAAATTCTTAGTTTACATGTGAGAATGAAATTTAATTTTGATGAAAGACAACAAAAGCATGAATTGGTAACATAACATTGTAACTATTAGATGATATTAGAGTTCATACAAGTGAGAATGTATAAGAGATAAAAATGTAGTAGCCAAAGCAAATTTAGTCGAGGTCTTTTATCTTTAATTTTATTTTTTATTCGAATAAAAGTAGTTGTACCGTTATCATAAGATCATAGGATCCTATCGATCCTAAGATCCAGATCTAGATTCTATATAGATACTATGTTTAACATTCTATAGGTAACATTAGGATTGGTTTTTCTCACAAAGATCATAAGATCTTACTAGTCAGATCGGGATCATGACAACCTTTTTTCTTGTAATGACATAAGATCCTTATTTTGAAGTATTTGTGCTATCATAATAGTTTGAATGCTGCTAATGTCCATGTTTATAAACAAAGCTTTGGTGAGAACGCTCAGGATTTGAAAAGTTAATCCAACATTTTTTTTTTCAAGATTCTCATATGATGCCACTTTTGTAGTATCCTTAAGTAGATGATTGGGTGTGAAGCTGTGTTTTCGTTGAGTAACAAAATTTTTTCTTGTTTAAAAAACATCATAATAGATTTTTATTTGGCGTAAGCAGAAAAATATTCTGTCCAATTGTCATTCAGCAATGGTTATTTTTGCCTTGTGGAATATGTAAATGCTCAGGTTAATGTGATGTTGCCTTAGCAGTAGTTATTACTTTACATCATAAACTGGCCACTCCTACAGGACTTCAGAACTACGAACCCTAAATTGAAATTTAATGAGTAGATAGACAATATTAACTTTCAGACACTATGCTGCATCAATTTTAGCAGCTCAGGTTTGGATGTTAATTAGACATCAGAAAACATGCTTGTTAGATGCATATTCAAGGATTTCTTCAAAAAAACATACATAAGCGTGTTTGTTAGTGCTATTTTGATTCACTTTTTCCCTTAAATACTGGTTCAATTTTTCAAACTGGCTGTACTTTCACTAATATATGTTTTGCTGCATTGCTATATTTTCAGTTATTATGGAGGATGGGCTGCGCCTAATATTTATTTCTTAGGATACTCTGGAGTGATTAAGTTTGGTAATATTCGAATAGGAGGACTTTCTGGGATCTATAAGGCTTACAGCTACAAAAGAGGCAGGACTTTCTATTCCCATGAATGAAAATTTTATAAAATATGCATGACATTGTCAGTTTTATTTGAAAGGGAAGCATTTTATTTCCACATTCCTTGAATTGAAGCAAAAAAAATATACCATGATGTACTTATTTGGGGATTGAAGTCAGAAAGGTCATTGATTTTTTGCAGAATTATTATTTTGGTCACTCAACTTTAGTTTCCAATATTCAAGTCACTCAACTTTTATAAAATCATATTTTAGGTTGCACATCTATTAGAAAATCACTATTTCATTCAGTTGTCTTTAGATGTCAATATATAACTTGCCGAACTTTATTATGCCAACATGTAAGTCACCGGTCAAGTTAATAATACCAAGTGGCAGTTATGTGGCATCTGCCACATCATCTAACTTTAAAAATAATATTATCGTTTTGTGTTGTTGTTTAATAAATTAAAATACTCTATACAAGATATATTCAGAGTCTCAATGTTTTGTAACATCAAAGCTATTTCTTATTTTTTATTTTAAAAAATGGTTGATGTGGTACATGCCATTAGACGTCGCATAGCATAATAAACGAGTTAAGGGCGAATGGCCTAAATCTTGAAGGAATAGAAGTTAAGTCACTTGCTTCCAAAGCTGAATGATGTATACCCTGATTTCTTTAAAACTAGAGTAGTTTGCATGTTGAAAGTCAAAATTGAGTTTCTCAAATAATGATTTTGCGAAACTTCAATGACCCGGAGCACTTTAAACCTTCTTATTTGTCATTTTCGGAACTTTCGAAATACTCCATTAATTATAAACCTTCGTATAATTTCTTTCTTATATATCATATTTGTTAAAATAACTACCAGAGGATTCTCTCCTAAAAAAAATATTCTTTCCGAATCTTGGGAGCCTTCCTTTGTGCAATTAGTTTATGCTTTCCATCATATTTCTTTATAAGCTTAAGATTTAAGCGCACTTTATCTGTATGATAATAATCTTAATATCTTTTACTCAAGCAGGACATTACGAGAGACCTCCATATAATAATGATGATCTTCGCTCTGTGTACCATGTGCGGGAATATGATGTGTTTAAGCTCAAGCATATTAAGGAACCGTTGGATATTGTCATCTCACATGACTGGCCTTGTGGAATCACAGAATATGGAAATTGGCAGAAGCTTATAAAACAGAAACGATTTTTTGCAGATGAGGTGCATTAAAGTTCATTTTGTTGTCGCACATTTTATTTTCTTGCTACAAGGCCTTAATTCTCCACATTTTATTAGCATATACATCTGATATTTTCTGATGAAATTGGAACAAGAAGTAGCTTCTGAAACATGAAAGCGATTTCTTGATGATGTGCGTTAGATTTCATTTGTTCTTGTACACACTGCATTTCTTCCTCATGTTATCATTCAAGGGTTAGCCTCTGTTTTTTATTTGTTTGTATGCCAAATAATTTTCTTAAACTTCCAATCTAATTACACAGAAAAGAAACAGGTAGTTGTCCTTTTTAATGAATGTTGTTTTCTATGGATGTGTTATCCAGAATATAAATTCCCATTTCGGTGCAGATTAGGACAAATGTTCAGTCCTTAATCCTGATATTTGTGAAATTTAAGTATTTAATACATATAATCTACACTCATCATTGAATGACAATAATTTTAGTGAATATCCAGAAATAGAGAAACAACCAGCAACCCCTTCACTTCGCAAAATATTTTACTTCAACACCTGGATCTTTTTATAAGCAGGTATAGTTCTTTTCTCCTCCATCGAATCTGGAACAAGCTCCATCAGGTCATTGATTGTGCAGGAACAATATATCTAGCTTTCAACAGCTCCAGATATAACTTAGTATTGATGTTTTAAAATTCAGTGCATGACAAGACGGTTCATGTCTTGCATTGAGCCCTTATCCACCTTGAGCACTTTTCATCTTGTTAATGGTAGTGTTTGCTCTAACACATGAAATATGATGGGAAAATTAAGTTTGTAGTAATAACGTTGTACATTTCCAAGGTACAATATGAAACATAGCTCCACGTCAATAAATATGGATGGTTGTACAATTTGGCATGTATGCAATGTTTAGTTTGAATCCAATCTCAACTGATCAGGAGGAATTGGCAAAAGCAATGGCCAGTGTATAATAGTTGTTTTTGTCTTTTATAAAGTAAAATGATCAATCACAGTTATTTTAGTGGTTTTCCATTGGATTTGAATTGTGCTTGTCTATTGTCCCAAATCAGAAACATAGGTGTAATTGTTTGTTTTTGTCTTTTATAAAGGAAAATGATAAATCACAGTTATTTTAGTGGATTTCCATTGGATTTGAACTGTGCTTGTCCGTTGTCCCAAATCAGAAACATAAAACTATCTTCTTGAGTGAATGCCTTTATTGTCTATTAATTGATTGAATTGATATTCTCAAAATGAATTTCTCTTATAAAAACCTTTTTGTCATTCTCAGGTCCAGAAGAGATCTTTGGGTAGTGTACCTGCTGCAGAGCTGCTTAACCAACTCAAACCACATTACTGGTTCTCTGCTCATCTTCACTGTAAATTTCCAGCTGTCATCCAGCATAAGGAAGATGGTTCTGTCACAAAATTCCTTGCACTAGATAAATGTCTACCAGGTCGAAAATTTTTGCAGGTACTTGGATGGATTTCATTCAGACGTTTCTCCTGTTAATCTTAGCCGACCCCACCTAGTGGGATAAGGCTTTGTTGTTGTTGTTGTTGTTTCTCCTGTTAATCTTGTATCTGAAACTAAACTTTTCTGATTTTTTATGTATTCCTCAGGTTGTTGACATTGAATCAGATCCAGGACCTCATGAAATGCATTATGATGAAGAGTGGTTAGCAATAACAAAGAAGTTTAATAATATCTTTCCTTTGACCCGACAAAACTTTTGGCCAAGGTATGCAAAATTATCATAACTTTAACTTGTAGTTTCTTTTTGTGTCACAATAATAAGTGGAGGATTACTTCAAAAAAAGAAAACAGTAACAAGTGGAGGAAGTTGATAGCTGCCCCATTTATGCAGGTCTGATGAACTGGATGACCAAGATTACCGTGAGTGGGTGAGGAATAAATTAAATGATAGAGGGAGTAGACCTTTCGAATTTTTACAGTCTGCATTGCCATTTGATCCATCTAAACAATCAGGGAACCAACCATCTTGTGGTAATGCATTTGGGCCTGGCCTTCTGTTCTGGTGTGATCTTTAGTCCAAACTTGTGTGTGTGCATGCATGCCTAAAGTATACACCCGTCTTCGTCTCATGTCCTTATTCTAGTTTTTTTGGATTATACTGATATGATGATAACATATGAAAATAGTATGTCTCATCAAAAAAAGAAAATAGTATCTTTATGTTCCCTATGGATTGCTAGACCTTAGTATCCTCCCTGCATGTCACAAAACTGCTGAAATGTCGTCTCCTTTTTTATGGAAGTTTATCGACTTCAAATTATTTTTCTTCAGTGCCTTATGATTAATATGTTTCAATAAATTGTTTTAAATAATACGTTATGTAATTTAGCCCAGTTTCCATTAGTTTGTCAATTTTCTTGAAGTGGAAATGTGTTATAAAGTCCTATTTGCTACAGTTCGAGAGTTGTCATGATACATGAAGAAGAAAAGATCTTTTTTATCCCTAAATAAAAATTCCTTTTTCATGGACGGATCCCTTATCTCAGAATTCAAAGGGGATAAGGTTCTGTGACGTCCTAGTTTCTTTATCTCATGACTTCTTCATTTAGTCACAGGACATTGCCGGAATCAACAGACAGAGTCATTTCTGCAATTCTTAGATCTCCCCTATATTCTTGATAATACAACAGGAGGTGTTGATACAGCAACAAGAAGTACTAACATATTATACTCTACAGGTAGATTAGGAGGTGGATTTTCTTGCAACTTTTTGATTTGGTGCACATCATGTTTTCTGTTATATTGTTGCTAATACTAGATACATTATATCTAAATCCTAAACATGCCAAATAAAGGCTCTAAACTCTGCTACCATAGTATTACCTCACTCATTTCAATTGTGTGGCAAGAAAGTAAATTTGGAGAGGTTTACTTGTGGAATTATCTTAAATACAAAAAGTAAATTTGGAGAGGGTTACTTATGGAATTATCTTAAATAATATTTCGGTGACAAGACCCACTCTGTGGAGATTAATAAACTAACCTCAGAATTTGGCCATCTATTGCACACGTCAAACTTATTCCTTCTGGACAGAGCAAGAATAATTTTGACAAAACACGGCACATTCAAGGTTGGGTTGCACAGAAAAGTAATCTTCCATCTTGTTCTTGTGTTCTTTATCTTCGGGTCAAGTATTTAATGGGGCATTGAATAACCTATTTTGATGAGGAAACAATAATAACAAAGCCTTATCCCATTTTGATGAGGAAACATGGCTTATTATTACGTACCACCTGACATCAAAACAGAGCCGTTGTAAATAAGTTCACCTTTTCTTTCAATCAAGTGTAACCTTAGTTTCTCCTCTTTCGTCTTTTGCTCTATTCCTGTAGAGTTGTCATCATGCATTGCCTTATTCTAGTTCCAAACAGCATGTAATCGCATTGGTCGGTGTTCTCAGGTGCATGCAGTAATGCTTTTGATGAGGATGAGCCCGGGGAAACAGACGAGGAAGATTGAACAAAATGAGCTTCTGATACACTTTCACATGCATGATGAGTGGCCATTCAGGTACATGACCGGACCTAACAAGATGTAGTGTTAGGGTTCTGTAAAAATATTTGATAATCGTGTATAACCTAGGAAAAACACTGATAACCATAAATTGCATTTTGTTCATGCGCAATCTTGTTTTGGATCTGATCTATGCAATTGGTATTACGTATGTGGGGAGGGGGGCACTACTTTGCTGATCACTATTGATAACCCAAGATCGATCGGGGGCAACGAATGCTGATCGGTCGATTCAGCCTGACAGCTCTTTTTGTCGTATAAATATTTTTCTATTGTCTAATTATTTTGTTAGTTCTAACTTTATTATTCAGAAGGCTATTAGCTATTTTTCAATAGTAACGACGTGAGTTTTTTTTTGCTATGAAGTTCGGCAGGTTACTATTGCTCCAATTTGCTCGACAGGTCTGATGATATTATATGGATATGACTATTTTAACAGTGAAAATGGATCTAATTTCTTTTAGAACAATATTATAGCAGTTAGAAACTGTTTTGATCATCAAACATTAATATAAGAATTATTTTTGAATAATATCTTGTAAAGAAATACTTTTTTTCCTACATAGAATGTCAAAGCGTCGATGCTACTTTAAATTTGAGATTCGTATTATTCATTTTCATTTTTTTTTTCGTATCCTTTAACTTTTGATGTTTAGTCACTTTGCCTCTAGTATTTATTTCTTTAAACAAAATTTCACTGAAGACCAAATGGGTACAGGTGATTTGATTTTCAGTTTATTGTACTTGTATATTTTTTAAATTTCCTTCTTACTTTTCACTCTCCCATCTCTCCTCTTGCAAGGAATCCAAAATTATTCACTTAAATTCTTTTAGTTACGAGTGAAAGACTTGTCGATATGTGAAGTCGAGGGCCTAGGAACATATAAATTGTGAATAAATTAGTATATAAAATTTCACAATCGAAAGGAGGTGTGATTTGATTTTTAGTTATTTCTATTGCATGAAGCCCATCTCGCAGGGATCCCGTTGTCCTATTCATGCACACACTAACCAAGTGATGGGTTTGGTCTACTGTTTTGTAAGGATA
Organism: Pontederia crassipes; assembly: GCA_030549335.1. NCBI lineage: Eukaryota > Viridiplantae > Streptophyta > Magnoliopsida > Commelinales > Pontederiaceae > Pontederia > Pontederia crassipes. The sequence continues at coordinate 74,758,535 of CM060192.1, forward strand.
GATAAATGATAATTGGAAAACCCAATGCTATAGAGGTAACCGATTATAGGGAAAACGCCCATGACTTTGTTGTGAGAAAAATAAAAATTTAAAGTAAATAGGTGACGAGTTTCATTGATGAAAATGGGATTTGGCACGTGTAAAATCATGAATCATCTGAATCATATATATAAAATATATCTTAACCGTTTAATCTCTCTCTCTCTCTCTATATATATGACCCGAAAGAAAAGTTTAAATTCATTTTAGAAATTTACACACAAATTTGGGAAGAAAATAAATAAATGGTTCACTAGTATATATGTATGTGTAAGTAAATTAAATATGGTCCCGTGTATCTCATGTATTATTTTTAGGTTACAATAGCACCACGCGAAACCGGCAGCAAGAAATTGAGCAGCATTGTGCTGTTGATTCGTCCCTAACCGAAATAACAAAAAACCGCAGTTTTTTTTTCTCTCATCACAGTAAAAGCTAAGAAATGGTATTTGGATGCTATTTTTTTTATCCAATTTTGTTGTTTGAAGCCATTGTGACGCAAGAAAATATTTTTTCTTTGGACAGCTCCTTGCGTGAGATTAAACGTAAATAAGAGGTCTGTAATGCTTCATTATTATTATTTTTTATTTTTTAGATGCTTATAAACTTTGGTATGACACCTTTTTTTTTTTGACATACCATAATATTTTTTTTCATCTACAGGATAAAATACTTTTTAGCCAAAAGGGCCCCAAGCTGTAAATTACTTAATTAGTTAATGTATTTGTCAGATATAATCAAACACGCATGTAGCTAGTAAAAGATCGTTGCCCGGTCAATCGGCCATAAAATAAATACCACGGTTTTCGGTCACAATCTTTACACAACAACACGTATCCAATTACTCGGTCAATGTTAAGGACTTTGAAATCAAACATTTCATGTCGATCCGGCACTACCATTAATTGGTCTTTTACGTTTACATATTTTTTTCTCCTATGTTAACCCTCGTATTAATTCCTAACATTAACCATCATAACGTCGACCAATGAACATAAAATTAAATGTGGCCCAGAACCAATCGAACTTGAGAGTTCAATTTGCATTTTATTTTAGTCGCAAATCGGCTTTCAAACAAAAAATGCACATTGTTAAATATATATCGCTTAATTATTAACATTAGCTTTAAATCACGTTTACCACATAATCCTATAATTGGTTATATTTTTTTTATTAGTCTCGTATTGTAAAGTCCATGAGTTCGATTTTTTTGGAGGCGTCAATTTGGCCACAGAATATATATATATATATATATATATATATATATATATATATATATATATATTATATAGTCCTAAATATCGGTCCGAGTGGTATCTAAAATACATACTAAACGTACAATCAAAGTACATAAATCTTCGTCAAATTGCGAATGGAAATAGTCAAAGTCATATATGGAATTCAAAACCTGCTAATATTACATGAGTGCATGCATGTATATATATTCAAGCACCCCCTCTCCTCTTCTTACACAATCTCAGGAAGGGAGGGAAGGGGAGAGAGAGAGAGAGAGAAATCAAGTTGGCATCTGCATCACCCGGTTACTTAGTAGTCTTCTTTTTTGGAGGAGTGAGAATTAGCACGTAGGTAATTGAGCAATCAGTACTTATACTACGTATACAAGGAAGAAGATCGAAGTTGATACAAATACTTAATGGCCATGCAAAGGAAGCATCTGCTGCTGGTTCTGCTGCTGCTGGCGTCGACGTGCCTGCTGCTGCTGCCCGATCTGACGGCGGCAGCAAGGCCGATGGCCGGAGGGGAGTCGTGGCTGGAGAACGGCGGCCTCGTCTTCCAGAAGCTGTGTTCGGGGCCTTCGTGTACCACCGTTGGCTCGGCCAAGATTAAATGTTGTCCGTGACCACCCTAAAAATGGCTGTCAACGATCCATTGTTAAATTTAATCGAGGAGCGAGAAAAAAAGAAACGTAGTGCCGTGATATATAGATCTCGCATTCCATATACTTGTCCCTTTATTTAATTTTTTTGTAATACCAGGCGATTAACGGCCTCTCTTTGTATAATATATGATTAGCAAATTTAAATTATTGTCACATTGCTTTGAAGAAAATAATATAAAGAGTGTTATTTAGTGGGCAGTTTATGCTACTCTCATGTCCAAATTAATTTAGCAATCTTGACTGTGTTTTCTTTTGTGTTGATGCATGGTTTGCCGTATAAGTACCCGATTATCATACATATGATCTATTAATTAACATCAAAGCTTTGGTGGTTTTTAACTTTGCTGTGATCTAATGCATTATTTGCTTTGCCGTGTTAAGCACCAATAAATATCGATAAACCAGAGTATAAATTAATTACAAGTCTTCACTAATGCAAAGAATCGATTTGAGTATATACGGCCTTCAAATATTTGTTTCAAATCGATTACTTGTTCCCTAACTTTAGAAGACAGAAGAATGACGTGCAAACTCCTCCAAAGATATTCCGATAGGTATTTGGGTTGTGACATCCTTCAAAGTTGTTAAGTCATGAATGGCCTATTTGGCTACAACAAGATTATTCTAGGGTCAAGATCAAAATAATCCAACTTTGTTCTACCTGTGAGGTTTCAGCAAGAACATCATGTTCTTGGTCCCATAGAGCATGTTTTCCTTTTGTTCTTGCCATCATAACTATGGGGTCCACCAGTACAAAAAAATAGGAGTTTGGTTGAAGAAGTAAGAACAAGTTGATGTTCTTGGTGAAATTCTTCTACCAAACACGATTAAAGAGTTTATGTATTTTTTAAAAAAAACTCGTATACTTACTATGTTTAACTGCTTACAATTAGTAATGAATGAAATCCATGAATTAGTGATCTAATTAGTTATCATTTTGTTGTACCATGTCATCGTATGGATATAAATCTTTAAGCAAGAGAAAATAAGCACCAAGTAATTTTTAAGAAAAGACTAATTAATTAGCACTACAAAGTTACTATGATGTCAATGATCATGACTCCTCAAGTACCAAGTAACGAAATAGTCATCGCCATTATATATATCATTATAATAGTTAAATTTTGCATGTTTTCTTGAGTCCAAAAAGATAAAAAGTTTTCTCTCACATTGTTACTTTCCACTATATGTAGATAGGTTTGCTAGTTAAGCAAACTATTGTAAATTTTTATAAATATTTATTACTATTATTATTAAGATAAAAGATACAAGATTCACAAGAAAAGAACAGAAATACAGAAAATAAAATGACAAACAATGAAAATCGAGCTTAACCCCTCTTACTTTATGTAATTGGATTTCCGCTTTCGATGATTATTATCTTCTCTTGGCTATTTAGAGGTTCCAATATCCTTAATTATCCTTAAATATCCAATATCCTTAATTAAGGAATGTTGCGATCCATAATTCCATAATAAGTTGGATGCGACAAGAAGATATCGACAACCGTTGAAACTTTATTTTAATTTCCAACTCAATTGGATTCAATGTCAAACCATAAGGATGCAAACGTGTAGACTTTTCTACCTTTTTTTTAAGTGGACAGCACGTAAAAGAGGCCCTTAACGTGCATGATGAATTTTTAGGCTATCAAGTCCTTTCTAATTTAATTTTTTGTTATTTGGTTAGACAAAAAAATGATACGTAGAGCCTACGATTATGGTTTATTTATCTTTATTACTCTAATGATAATGTAATTATGTTTTTTTACCACGGATTAATTACATGAATTAGGTCCCAATTTCTTTTTTAAAATTATTTTTCACTCTTATATCTGATTTGGGCTATTTCTAATAATGTTAGTCTAAATTTTCATAACTATGTTAGTTTTGAAATCCAAATGTCAAGTCTAATAACTCAACTTATTTTGTTACATTTGACATGCAGAAAAAGAATTGACTCAATTCTGAAAATTAATTGTTTTTGGCCAACTCATCGGCTTTTGGTGTCTCTCCCGTCACTCTGATCTTCGTATGTCCTTGTCACTATGATCCTAAGATACCAACCAACGACCCATGACTACGAACGCTTCTATGTAGCTATGCAAACACACACAAGTATTAGACTTTTTCTGAATGATACGTTGGACACGCATCATGATCGAGTCTTAACACATAGATGAAGACTTTGGACCCATGTACACTTGAATCAAAATGCAGGACTTTGGAGCCGTTCAAATCTTGGTTACTTATTTGAACTGACTAATTGCGTACATATATAGCCGTAGCTTGATGGATTAGCGATCAAAATCGCACGTATTAATTACCCCCAAATTAGTTGTTCAGAGACCGTCCATGCAGCACGTATGATGAATTGTATTTATATATGCATTGATTAATGAATGGACACTATTAATAACTCAGAAAAGTTCGATTCAAAGGCATGCACGTCCTGAACATAAATAAAAATGTATAATACTACGTACGACTTCAAAGTTTTAAACCTACCCTTTCGTCCTAAAATCTAACGTGACCTCGTAGTTTCATACCTACACCTGCAAATGAACCACATACGCGTGCGTGCATGCATGTGCATGTTTATATATATACAAGTTTGCTCAGTTCCTTGTCTCATCGCCTCTTGTTGCCTTGTAGAGCACAATAAGCATCTGATCTGATATATATAATTAATAAGACTCGCCCTCCCGTTAATTAGTTTGTGTACGTACTGCACTCCACCATCGGTCCATGGCGCCCATGCAAGCGAAGTATGTGGTGCTCCTTCTGATCCTGGTGCAGGTTTCCTCCTTGCAACGGCCTCTAATGGCGGCGAGGCCGATGAACGGCGAGTCGTGGGGAGCGGACGATGGCATGGACCTCTTCCTGCAGCAATCTCTGCCGAAGACCCCGGTGTGCTCTCCGCACGCTTCATGCGAGACCAACGACCCCAACTCCAGCAAGGGGTGTTGTTCTTAATCGAACAGTTGTGAACACACCTAGAAAGATAATTCGACATTTTTTCTGATCAGTATAAACCCTAGTATTTGACTAGGTTTCTCTGATCAGCTAATCCAACCGTAAAGGTATTGAAGGATTTGAAGTTTGAAACATGCAAGTAAGTGTTGGAAATATCACATTGTCGTAGCAGCAGCACGTCGTCGAATTGAGAGTTGCAGAGATAAAATTAGTTTGTAACGTTGTCTTGTATCGGTTCCACTTTCTCCATATCGGTTATATTTTAGTATAAATAGGTCTCTATAGTGTGAGTTGGTCAGTGTGTGTCATTGTAGCGTTCTTTATTTTTAATGGAATTTTACCTCCTCTGCCTCCTCCACTTTTTTCCCTTTTGCGCTTTCCTCTTCCATTTCTTTCCGATGATTGAGAGATCTACATCCGGTGATTGAGTGGTGCTCGGTTTCTTGGCAGTAAGATAGACATGTGTGTGCACATTGTAATAATGTGTGTAACTAGCAGCTGTCCGAGGTTTTAGTTAATTATTTGTTATTCCTAATTTTCTTTTATTTGTTCGTTTAGTGCAGAAATACAATACATCAGAAGTTTATCTTAATCAACACTGTTGGAGTTACTTGCCTCTGTATTTTTGCTTGTATATGATGTGTTTACTAATAAATACGAATTTCGAAATAGATTACCTTTATTTTTTTTATCTCGTGCGAATATTATTTTTGGATAATACACTGTGAAAATATTAAGAATCATAAATATTGTTCTTCATAATAATTTTAGTTTTTAAGAAAATTGATCAGCACATAAAATTTAACATAATATTAGAGTCAGAGATCAAGAATTTAAATTTTATTAAATTCTTATTAAAAAATATTTCATCCTTTTATTATCCACGTGATGGGTTGGATTAGATCAAAATTGTCAATAGTCCATACATGAGAGGAATTGTTAAAAATATAAAATTATAAATATTACTTTTTCTAAAGAATTAAGCTTTTAAGAAAATTAATGGGATGCTTTTACTCAATCCAATGTTCTCGACGCATTTGATGCTAAATTCGCCGAAAACATTAGATTGAGTAAAAAGATCATTCTGTTCAAATATTTTGTATATTTGGTTATGCATTAATTTAATTATTCATAAAAAAAATTTACACGCACATGAGGGCATGTTTCAATCCCCTCGTGTTCGAGTGAAATGAGTTTTTTTAAGCCCAACTAAAATAAGATATTGTTTATAAAGACACTTTTTGATTTAAATCAAAATTTAAATAAAACTTTTAGTTTTAATGGGACTTGTGGCTTTTATTTATGCTATAAATACAAATGCATAGTTAGAAAGTTTTAAAGCTTTCATCTTGAAGTTCATACAAAAAAAATTGAGAAAAATTAGAGAGAAGAATAAAAGAGACCTTTTTATCTCCGGTCGATAACTCGGACACACTACAAGAAATATGAGAATTACAGACCGTTTATAATTTCACCGAAAATAATCGGAAACGTCATTTTCGACGATTTTTTTGACGGAATCGATTCGTCTGAAAAATGGCCGTCGCAAATCAATTTCCAGACGGTTGAAAAAAAATGTCGAAAATTTCGACGAAAGTCCGGCGGTCACGACCGCCGATATTTGCGGCGGTCGACGAAACCGTTGAAACTTTCGACGGTCGCAACGACCCCCGTAAATTTCGGCGGTAGCAACCGTCAAAAATTTCGGCGGTCGTCGCGCAACCGCCGAAACTTTCGACGGTCAAAACCGTCGTAAAGAATTTTTATAATATAAAAAAGTTAGTCGGCCGCTGGCGGCCGACAGCCGGCGACCAGATTCGGCCGCCAGACGACAAATCCGAACGCCAGCGGCCGAGATCCAGCTGTCAACCGGGCAGCCGGCCGTGGTTGGATCCGGCCGAGCGGTTGGTCGGCCGCCCGCGGCTGGATCCGACTGCCCGCAGTAGGATCTGTGTAACGCCCCCAAATCGACCCCCGCCACGTGGCAAAGACCAATCTGGAGACGCTACGTCATGCTATAACTTGACTATAATATTGACCATATCTCAGTCAAGAACTGAGACACGTCAGCGGAAAGATAATAAAGTCAAAGAAGATAACATAATTATGCGGAAGTCTAAAAGTGGCTATATCATTGCTAAGAAATAAAATAAGTTCTACATCATGAATCTAAAATACGGAAGGTAAATGAAAACTAATAAGCATTCTAAAAGTCCTATGGTTCATGTGCTGTCCTATCGCCAGAGCCCCGTCACCACACGCCTACTCCACCATGTCACTGACATGGTCCTGTGGAAATCAGACACAGGGGAGGAGGTCCTCCCGTAAGCTTTACAGCCTAGTGGGGAACCACATGATATACAATGCATGACATGAATATAATAATCAGCGATAATTAATCAGGCTTAACTTGAGCATGAAAGATAACATATCAGTATCATGGATCATAATAAGGATAAGATCAGCGATATCATGAATCATGAGGATCAATAGTACATAGTAAACTTGGAATCATGACATACTTGACTTGACTTGAACTTGAACTTGAACTTGAACATGCTTGTCGATCTTGGTTATTAATTAACAATCAGGGTGACTTTGAGGTGCCTTTAATTCTTAGGGTATGCCCAGCAAACGATACGACCTTGTGCGGGTCAATGAGTGATCAAACCATGACCAAGGGAGCGACCCTTATCTTGATGCACTTGGCTTGGACTGGCAACCCATCATTAATATTTCATCTGAACTTATTAATCACTTTGATTATCTTTTCATTCTTTGTATCATGTGATGAAGGAGATATGATCGGTATGAGGTAAATCAAGACAAAGAGTTCATGTTGGAATTATAAAGAAATCAATAATATTCATATAAAAATAAAGAGAGATTAATAGGTGAATTTTGCTGGATTTTATGCCCTAGGAATCTCCTCCACCTTACGGCCGTAAAACCCTAATTCTTTGGATTTTACGCCCGAGGAGTTCTTTCATTTTACGGCCGTAAAAATCCACCCTTATTACGTTACGGCCGTAAAACCCTATTTTCTATTCTATTTCGGCCGTAATAATTCAACCCTTATTTCGTTACGGCCATCGTCTGTTACTCCCATCCGTTACGGCCTATCCCGTTACGGCCGTAAAAACCCTATTTTCTATTCTATTTCGGCCGTAACAATTCACCCCTTTTTCATTAGGCCGTAATCTCGACTCTCCATTCTATTTCAGCCGTAAAAATTAACCCTTACGGCCAATCCATCTCCTTCTCTCTCCATCATTTCCTTACGGCCGTAAAGTCTTCCTCTATTGCATTACGGCCGTAAGCTTCATCCCTTTTTCCCTTTTTTTTTTCTTTCTCTTACGGCCAATCCTTACGGCCGTAAAAATTTTACCTCTATTGCATTACGGCCGTAAGAATTCACCCTTTTTTCTCTCTCCATCTTTTTCTCGACCGTAAGACAATTACGCCCAACAAATTTTACGGCCGTAATACTTCTATTTTAAAATTGGGTCGTGTTATAAAACCGAAAACGGAATCCCCTCTAAATCTTACATCTTAGCAATCAATAATACGGAGATATAACAAACAGAAATAACTATGCATGCAACAATCAACCAATCAAAGAATTCAAGAAATCAAACAATTAACAATAATAACTTGAATCATATTCATATTCTTTTCATAACGATTCGGGCATGAATTGAGAAAATTCAGAGGCCATGCAAGGTGATTTCGATTCACCCACCTTTGTTCGCGATTGATTCGTTCCTCGGTTCGTCGAAAAATCGATCAATGGCTCCCTCCCCTGACTCTCCCTTGTTTTTCCCTCTGTTCTTCGCCTCTGGACGTTTGCAAAGTGGCCGCACGAAATCAAGACCAACAAAAGGCTTTCGTGGGGGTTAGGAGGGTGAGGTGTTCTTATATAAGGTTTTGTTTAAATCTAATCTTCCTTTCCTAATTAATTTTGAAGAGATCAGATTTGATTCCCTTTCTTTCCTAACTTTGATTAGGATATGATTTGTTTACTGCGTGTTTAAATTCTGATTTATTTTCTCTTTTTTTTTTATCTTTTTGTTGGTTGTTACATTCTTACCCCCTTAAAAGAAAATTCGTCCTCGAATTTTGCACTAAGTAGAGGGCTTACCGAAAAGATGAGGGAATTCTTGGCGCATTTCCGATTCGAGCTCCCATGTCGCGTCATCGCCTTTATGGAAATGCCAAGCTACTCTGACCATGGTTACGTCGTTGTTCTTCAGGCGTTGCACCTTGCGCTCCACTATGTGCGTCGGATACTCAGCGAAGGTCAGGTCTACGAATTCTTAACGTCATGCATCATCATCTAATAGGATTTTTGATGCTCTATATTTTTTTTTCTCCACATTGACATGCTGGGTACTTGGGACTTATTTTCGTATCTCCATGTTTCATGTCATAACTATTTGTTCATCCTTATACATCCGTGTCCTTCTCGAATGGATCGCAACCCAGGCTTATGGTTATATCCTTATACTTCTTTGTACTTTTTAAATGGATCGTAACCCAGGCTTATAATATTCATCACATATTTCCTATAAGACTTATTCCTAAATGGACCGCAACCGAGGCTTATGTTATTTATCTAGTACTTATCTCTTTAGGACTTCATCATTTGGGTTTCACATGCTTGGTTCCTTCATCATTACATACGCAGCCTCATGAAGCCTAGCGAGCATCATTTGTGTCTGAGTGTATGTGTAACTGAGTTCTTTTTTTACCAAAATGGTACTTCATGAAGAACTCATAATCTTTCAAACTTCATGTTATCTTCATTATCACATATTAGCATACTACTAAAAGAAAATATACCTAGGACTTTTTTTTTAAACGATGAACACTTCAAATTTTTTTTCTACGTAAATGTGGGCATAGTTTGAACACAATGTTCTTGAGAACTTAAAGGTTTGAGGGATGTTCTTAGTCCAATGGCATCGCTCAATTTATAGTAATCATTCATTGCCAGGAAAATTACCTTCATTACATCTTCTTCGGCAACTCGAAACTCCTGGTACTCACTCCATAGGTCGATCTTGAGAACACTTAGTCTTAAATAGGTCATCTTTGCATGGTAACAAACACTTATGTCTTGATAGTTATTTTAATTAATAACTTGTTAATAAATTTTCAGATTTATATAGTCATCATTCTTCTTTACAAAAGATGTGGAGCATCTAAAAATGAGACCATCAGTCTCATAAACCCTTTGTCTTGAAGTTATTAAATTTGTCTTTTTCAGTTCGTGTGTCATGGGGCCTTGAAAATCAAAGTCATGCGTGAAAGGAGGTCGATATGACACTCAACTTCTAACTATATCTTTTAGATTTTTCAATACTGGCAACTATCTTCTTCTTTTTTTTTTAATACTTATACATCTTAAAAAGAATCAAGTAGGAATCCCAACGTAATCCTCCTAAGAAGTTTCTAGCCGATGTGAAGAATAGATCTTATCTTCAATCGTCATTAATATCACTAGCATGAACTTCATGGTATGAAGTTATTTCCATAGGGTCATCGTCCTTATCGGGCGACCTATGTCGTGTAAGGATCAATAGATCACTAAGAACATTGTCCATCATCGTAGATAATGGCATCATCATATGATTCGATAAAATAGGTGATGGAATCATGTCAATCATCATCTTTATAAGGTCAATTTAGATCAATCACTTTCACGATGACCTATGTTTGATGTGACCCTACTCTAAACATCATCATAATCATTTAACTTTTTGAGTGGAAGGAATAACTTATTTGACTACATTGATTTGGTTCTTGCAATGTCATTTCATATAATTCCATAGGAGGCTAGTGATTATATATTATCACAATAAATTCTTTCCTTGAGTATCTTGAAGCACTTTGAATTAATGTTAAGGTCGAACGATATTTACGATGAGGGGTTGATCATATAGTACAATCTAGTTTTTAATGAACAAAACCATTTATGCACATTCTCTAACATAAGTCCTTAGTAAAACATCATGAATGCAAGTGAACACATGAAATGAATTCAAACAATAAGATAAGAGAACAAAACAATCAATCAAACAGAATACAAGCAAGCATTCTTCTTCTTTTCGTATCATTTCATGATCCTTTTGCATTAACGATATCTTGTAGCACATGGGAGAGGGTCGGGATAACTTTAAAGTTGGAAAGGAGAACTAATCCCTTTATAAAACTTATGATCAAATCATAAGTGGTCCACTTGATCAAGGCAAAATCTCGAACATTTTTCATCATACTAACTTAGAGGCATCTTAGAGAACATTCTATGTATCATCCAATGACTTAACCCATTATCTAAACATATATATGATTTATTTTTCCTCCTGAACCATCAACTATGATTATATAATTAAATACTCTATACGTTTTGACATTATTATGAAAACTATAATTATATCAATAATCAAGATAAATCAATTAAAACTTGCATAATCATCCCTCTCGGGTGCATAACTTGCTTTTCCAGAAATCTTGTAGGAGACTTATAAAATTCCTCGTACTTTACCTTAACCCCTCATACTTTCTAAAGTTTTCCTCACTTGATGTTTTGATCTTTTAATACTTAATGGCTGGAGGCTCATATCCTCCTCAAGCATATCTCAATTAAGAGACCTTAAATCTTTTTAAAATTTCTCACATTCATTTGTAACCCTTTCATGTCTTACTTGTTCTTATATAATTCTTGTATTAATCATATTAGTCTATTTTGAAAATATATATACATTGCGATGATAGAGAATTCATTCTTTAATAATGGCTATTTAAAAATATATTTCATATTAATAAAATTTCAAATATACTAATACTAAACTAAGTTAATTAAATCTGTTTACTTATTTATTTATCCTTATATATTTATAAGTATACTATGTTATATGTACATATGCGTATGAATATGCTAGATTTAAATGTTCGATTAACTCAAACAGTCACTTACTCATTGAAAATTCCTTCTAACATTTATTCAAGCCAAGGTGACTTCTTAACACTTTAAGCTTCTATATTTGTCCATCCATACCTTATGCATGATTCTTGGGCAGCTCACTAATACTTAAATTATTGTTTAACAAATCTTACATAACTTGAACATGATTAATCTTTCTAATTCCTATTTCCAATATAAGGTAATCTAATTAGAAATTCGTATAACTAATTTGATTTATTATTATTATTATTATTTTGATTAGGACCTTTATCCACATAATAAAGGGATCATATGAAGTCTAAAGCGCAAGAAGCATTATGGGCCCATACTTATCAACATAAACATATAAGATAATTTATTGAACCCTTATATTGGTAGACCAATGGAACCACATAAGTCATCACCATAAATCATAACTTATGCATGCTTGGTTTCACCTCTACTATTTGAAATCATCTCACACCTGCGTGTTGTGTGAGTCGAATCCTTTAATTACTCTTATAATTCTCTCGTTTCTTTCTTAAATCTACATCTCTTTGCAACTGATATGCCTATTCATTTTCCTCTTCATACTGCTGCAGTCAGCAGAAGAAGTCCGTGAATAGAGCAATCATGAAAGAGATGAAAAATATGAATTATAAGAAACATAATCATTTCTTATATTTTACCCTTTAAATATCTGTAAGACTCATTCTTCACATGAGTATATTTATCCACATCCTTATTACATATTCATTTTCACTTTGTTCGTAACCTTTATGAACATTTTTGTCTAAACACTAATAACATTTAGGTTGATTCCTACCATACAGAATAATCTTCTTAGGAATCAACCACTCATATCAAATATATATCAATACATCAATAAACAGTAACTTAGCATAAACATGAGCTTGACTTACAATGCTTTTCAGTGGAGGGTGTGGCGACTGCTCGGCGATAGCACATGAACCTTTTACCATACTATATTATTCTATACACTAGGACGTCAAGAGAGTCCTAACTTTAGGCTCTGATACCATAAATGTAACGCCCCCAAATCGACCCCCGCCACGTGGCAAAGACCAATCTGGAGACGCTACGTCATGCTATAACTTGACTATAATATTGACCATATCTCAGTCAAGAACTGAGACACGTCAGCGGAAAGATAATAAAGTCAAAGAAGATAACATAATTATGCGGAAGTCTAAAAGTGGCTATATCATTGCTAAGAAATAAAATAAGTTCTACATCATGAATCTAAAATACGGAAGGTAAATGAAAACTAATAAGCATTCTAAAAGTCCTATGGTTCATGTGCTGTCCTATCGCCAGAGCCCCGTCACCACACGCCTACTCCACCATGTCACTGACCTGGTCCTGTGGAAATCAGACACAGGGGAGGAGGTCCTCCCGTAAGCTTTACAACCTAGTGGGGAACCACATGATATACAATGCATGACATGAATATAATAATCAGCGATAATTAATCAGGCTTAACTTGAGCATGAAAGATAACATATCAGTATCATGGATCATAATAAGGATAAGATCAGCGATATCATGAATCATGAGGATCAATAGTACATAGTAAACTTGGAATCATGACATACTTGACTTGACTTGAACTTGAACTTGAACTTGAACATGCTTGTCGATCTTGGTTATTAATTAACAATCAGGGTGACTTTGAGGTGCCTTTAATTCTTAGGGTATGCCCAGCAAACGATACGGCCTTGTGCGGGTCAATGAGTGATCAAACCATGACCAAGGGAGCGACCCTTATCTTGATGCACTTGGCTTGGACTGGCAACCCATCATTAATCTTTCATCTGAACTTATTAATCACTTTGATTATCTTTTCATTCTTTGTATCATGTGATGAAGGAGATATGATCGGTATGAGGTAAATCAAGACAAAGAGTTCATGTTGGAATTATAAAGAAATCAATAATATTCATATAAAAATAAAGAGAGATTAATAGGTGAATTTTGCTAGATTTTATGCCCTAGGAATCTCCTCCACCTTACGGCCGTAAAACCCTAATTCTTTGGATTTTACGCCCGAGGAGTTCTTTCATTTTACGGCCGTAAAAATCCACCCTTATTACGTTACGGCCGTAAAACCCTATTTTCTATTCTATTTCGGCCGTAATAATTCAACCCTTATTTCGTTACGGCCATCGTCTGTTACTCCCATCCGTTACGGCCTATCCCGTTACGGCCGTAAAAACCCTATTTTCTATTCTATTTCGGCCGTAACAATTCACCCCTTTTTCATTAGGCCGTAATCTCGACTCTCCATTCTATTTCGGCCGTAAAAATTAACCCTTACGGCCAATCCATCTCCTTCTCTCTCCATCCTTTCCTTACGGCCGTAAAGTCTTCCTCTATTGCATTACGGCCGTAAGCTTCATCCCTTTTTCCCCTTTTTTTTTTCTTTCTCTTACGGCCAATCCTTACGACCGTAAAAATTTTACCTCTATTGCATTACGGCCGTAAGAATTCACCCTTTTTTTTCTCTCTCCATCTTTTTCTCGACCGTAAGACAATTACGTCCAACAAATTTTACGGCCGTAATACTTCTATTTTAAAATTGGGTCGTGTTATAAAACCGAAAACGGAATCCCCTCTAAATCTTACATCTTAGCAATCAATAATACGGAGATATAACAAACAGAAATAACTATGCATGCAACAATTAACCAATCAAAGAATTCAAGAAATCAAACAATTAACAATAATAACTTGAATCATATTCATATTCTTTTCATAACGATTCGGGCATGAATTGAGAAAATTCAGAGGCCATGCAAGGTGATTTCGATTCACCCACCTTTATTCGCGATTGATTCGTTCCTCGGTTCGTCGAAAAATCGATCAATGGCTCCCTCCCCTGACTCTCCCTTGTTTTTCCCTCTGTTCTTCGCCTCTGGACGTTTGCAAAGTGGCCGCACGAAATCAAGACCAACAAAAGGCTTTCGTGGGGGTTAGGAGGGTGAGGTGTTCTTATATAAGGTTTTGTTTAAATCTAATCTTCCTTTCCTAATTAATTTTGAAGAGATCAGATTTGATTCCCTTTCTTTCCTAACTTTGATTAGGATATGATTTGTTTACTGCGTGTTTAAATTCTGATTTATTTTCTCTTTTTTTTTTATCTTTTTGTTGGTTGTTACAATCTGGCCGCAGGCCGTCGAATCCTGCCGCTAGGCGGCCGATCCGGCGGCCAGCGGCTGGATCAGACCGTCAGCGGCCGGATCTGGCCCCTCCGGCTGCCAAGCGGCTGGATCCGGCCGCTTGACGATCCGGACCAGGGAGAGAGAGGGGGGGAGGGACGTCAGCGGTCGACGCTTGACATCCGGTCGGGAGGCTCGCCGACAAAGAGAGGGAGAGGGATTCGCCGGCAGGGAGAGGGAGAGAGAGAGAGGAAGAGGAGAGGGGGAGGAGAAAGGGATTGTGTATATATATATGCCTCGCGATATTGTGGAATAGGTAGAGGAGTGCACTATATATATATATATATATATATATATATATATATATATATATATATATATATATAGGTGGAAAGATGAGAAAGCGGGAAAACGGAAAAAATGTGATAATGAAATTTTAATTACTGATGGCTCTGACCGTCGGAAAATAAATATTAATTATTTTTAAAGTTACCGACGATTGTGACCGTAAAAAATTATTTAATTATAAAAATAAATTACTATATTTAGTTATATATAATATTTATTTTTTTATTTTACCGATGGTTTGAACTATCGCTAATTATTATCGATGGTCGTAACCGTCGGAAATTGCGACGATTTGGACAGCCACAAATTATATTAATAAAATACTCTGTATATTATATTATTATACATTTACCGACGGTTACGACCGTCGGAAATATCGACATTCCTAATCGTCGAAAAATAAAATAATAATATAATAAATTACATAATTTATTTTTTTCATTTCCGACGGTTGCAACCGTCGAAAATTACGACGGATGGATATCCGTCGGAAATATCGACATTCCTAATCGTCGAAAAATAAAATAATAATATAATAAATTATATGATTTATTATTTTCATTTCCGACGGTTGTAACCGTTGGAAATTCCATCAAAAATTGCGACGGATGCGTCGGAAATATCGACGTCCCTAATTGTTAAAAAATAAAATAATAATATAACAAATTACATAATTTATTATTTTTATTTTCGACGGTTGTAACCGTCGAAAATTCCGTCGGAAATGGATGGATATCCGTCAGAAATATCGATGTTCCTAATCGTCAAAAAATAAAATAATAATATAATAAATTATTTTCATTTTCGCAGTTGTAACCGTCGAAAATTCAATCGGAAACATTTACGTCGCAAAATCCATCGCAAATTGCGACGGATTTCTATCCGTCAGAAACTGTCCGTCGAAAAATGCTAATTTTCTTGTAGTAACATCTTGTGTCCTTTCTCGTCCATTCCTACTGTCCTTAATTAACGATATGACTGTGGAGATCATGCAGTGAACATAAATCGAATACATAAAATCTTGGATGTATACTATTTATTTTCCCTTCCCGGCCTCCTCACTTTTGAAATTTTTAATTATATATATATATCAATATATTATCTCAAAATTTAAAATTAGTTTGATCTTCTTAAATATTTATATTATAATATGAAAATATAAATAATAATATGTGATTGTAATACTTTAAAATTATAAAATGATCGTGGTTGAAATTAATTTCCTTCTGTTAGAATTTACATGCACGAGGCCAGGCTCACTTTGTACAAGACACGACTCGTAATGTGGGGAAATGGAAGGGTGTGTGATTCGCAGAAACTAATTATCCAATTCTTGCAAGCAATCTGAACTGGACGAATGGTGCAAAATGGCAGAAATTAATCATAAATTTATCTATCTATCTATCTATTTATATTGGGAACAAGAACCATTGATATTATTTCTGAAGAATAATATTTCTTACATGATAATTCTCGATGATGGGATATATATATATATATATCCAATTGAATAAAATTAATAGGCTTCAATAGCATTATGGAGCCACGGTGTTTTATTAAAATTTGGCACATGAAGTCATATCGAATATTTTTTTTAGATGAAGAACATCATGCAAAATAATATCAATATTTTAGTAATCACGAGTAGAGTAAACTATAAATTAGGTCATGACTGAGCCAATTCGTTTGAATTCAAGAAATTTTGGTATCATGCTAATAATGAAATATTTTTTATTCTATTCTAAAATTTTAACGCTGATATTGATTAGTGTTAAATATTTATTTATCATCTAATATTAGATGTCATCAATTTATCTGCATGCAGGGTATTTTTGTTGCAAGTATCATATGTCATAATTAAGCATGCAATTCGAAAGAACATATATTAATTGAATGATAGTAATTTTATATATTTATTCTATCAGTCACAATAGAAAAAATGTCAATTAATTTTACTATATATCACTATTATTCCTTTTTATTTCTATTTTCTTATTTTAATATTTTTCCTTTCTTATCTCCATTTCTTTCTCTCTCTCTCCCCTATTAATTCTCTACGTTAATTTCTTTTCTTTTTTTTTTCATTCGTTCACCCAAATATTTTCCTTCTTTATTCCCTTCATATTGAAACATTTTATTTCTTCTTATAATGAAATTTGTTTTTTCCACTTTTACATTTGAACCGAGTTTTTCTCCTATCAGGAGATTTTTCGCGTTTCTACTGTTTTTTCGAAGACCGAAAGCCATTTTTTTTATTTTTTTATGTTGAACCAAACCGGACCTAATGCTGGTTCTCAATTGAACCAATCCTTCCCATCTGATTTTAACAATCTCGATCTCTTCGGCCGTAAACTCCACACACAGCACTTTCCGGCCTGATCCATCATTAATTAATTTGTTTGTCAGAAAGAAAATGAAATTAATCAAGCTTTGAGTCACATATATGTAGGGAGGAAGTAAAACACTACACCAAAAAAGTTGTTTAAAAATCAAACACATCAGTCTCTAAAATTTCAATTTTAGTCCTTAATACTTTTTGAGACCAAAACTTCTTAGTCCCTACAACTTAGTCATTAAAAATTCTTAGTGGTCAATTTTTTTCATTAGTTCTAAAAAGATGACCTTTTAATAATCACAAATGAAATTTGGATTTCAAATGAGGCGCAATATAAATGAAGATAATGATTTTGTATTTTTTTATTCCATAAATAAAAAACAGGTTATTAAAGACAACAAAATAAGAATAAAAAAGTATTAAAATAGTTAAAACCTGAGAAAATAGTTGCTTATAGGTATTTTTAATATTCATTAATATGTGCTATTCTTAGAAGTTTTAGGGGGGCCAAATTATACTTTAACTAATAAACTTCATATAACCTATATATTAATATTAAGTGTTTAAAAAAAATTGGGAGGGGCCAAAGCCCCCTAACCTATACTGTAGCTCCATCCCTACCAATACTTATCTTTTTAAAAATTAAATATTATTAGTTCCTAAAAAATTAATCTCTAAATCATAGTTTTGTTGTAGTGAAACCATACTGCATTGGTCAATTGGACACAAGGTACCAAGGTTCCGATCACATTCCTACCATTCGACCACAAAACGCATGCAACACGTATCGAACAAGTCGGTCAATATCAATTCAAGGACTTTGAAATTAGGCATTTAATTTAGGCCCGCCACTTCACCTAATTAATTTGGTCTTTTACGTTTACGTATATTTTTTTTCCTCGTGTTAATATCCCTGTTTAATTTCACATCGTTTCCCATCCATCGCAAGATCCCCTTAGCTCAATCTGCACTCAGGCACATACTAATTTTCTTCACACAGCAAAAATTAATATTGCGTTATATATCAAATATCGCTAATAATTTTAATTAAAGCGCGCCAATAATCATAATCGTAATTTTATTAGTTTCGTGTTGCAAGCCAAAGATTACTCCAATCGTAATTATATAGCTAGCGTGGTTCGCGGGGGATCCATGAAATTTATCAAATCAAGTTCATGTATATT
The DNA here is from genome assembly GCA_030549335.1 of Pontederia crassipes. NCBI lineage: Eukaryota > Viridiplantae > Streptophyta > Magnoliopsida > Commelinales > Pontederiaceae > Pontederia > Pontederia crassipes. The sequence goes on from CM060192.1 coordinate 74,777,441, forward strand.
TGTCACGTTAAATGCATGTAAAATTGTCAAGTTCATGCGAGCCTCTGTGCAATAAACGTAACGGACCTACTTTGACTTCAAAACCTGCTACAGCTGATGTTGTGTTCATACTTCATATATATATGTACCCTACACCCTCTCTCTTCTTACGCCGTCGCAGAGAGGTGAGGGGAGAGAGAGAGAGAGAGGAGGAGGAGGAGGAGGAGAAGAAGAAGCTGATAATGGCCATACAAAGGAAGCAGGTGGTGCTGGTTCTGCTGTTGGTCGTGTCGACGTGCCTGCTGCTGCTACCCGATCTGACGGCCGCCGCAAGGCCGATGGCCGGGAAGTCGTGGCTGGATAACGGCGGCCTCGTCTTCCAGAAGCTGTGCTCGGGGCCTTCGTGTACCATCGTCGGCTCGTCCGGCGGCATTAAATGTTGTCCGTGACCCTAAAAATGGCGTCGTATATGCAGCTTTCAATCAATACTGAGTGATATAACTGAAAAAAAAAGAAGAAACTATTACAGTGATACAAAGGCCAAGAGCTTTTGAGTGGAACATGTTTTTTTATTAATATTTTATCGTTTTTTATTTGTATTAATCTTTTGATTTCATTATATCAATCAATACAAAATAATACGGTTTGAATCTTATCAATTCTTTATACATTTATTCGCTCAAAGTATTCATCCCACGATACAAATTTTTTTTTTACAAGAACGGTGTATATGGTAGGAGTGGAAGTCAGGTCGGATTGGGTTTTCGTTTTAAACCAATCGTTATTTTTTTATCGATTTTTAAAATTAAAAAATATCTTAAAATCATTTTGAAAAAAATAAAAATCACCCTTTAACAGATCAGTTTTTTTGGATGATTTTTTCGGAGCCCTACTTTTATATAATTATATTATAAAAATATATTTAATAACTTAAAATTAATATAAAAATATTTAATTTTATGCAAAAATATTATATCTATAATAAAAGAATTAATAACATATGTATTAATTATATAAATAAAAAATAAAAAATAGAAAATGGGCTCCACGAGCCCCTACGATTTTTTCAGGTGGGGCCCTAATTTTAGCAAGTGTATTTTAATTTATTTAAAACCGTCCTAAAAATTTTTTTCGGCTCTTAATTTTTAATTTTTTTGATTTATTTTTTCAAGTCGAATGGATTTTTCAATTGGTCGGACTTTTCTTACACCCTAGTATATGGTAGAAATTCAAGGGTTAATTAATGATTAATGGTCATATCTGTCAGAAGAGCAAATTATCCACAGATCAAAAGTCGGCCTATCATCGAGTCCAACTAAATCGGTAAGGTTGCCCCGGGTCGCGTACTTGACATTGGACTTCCAACAAGAATTTTCTATGTTCACATGGCTCAAATTCAAAATTTTGCTTAAGCGATGATGAGCCGCTTACCACTCGACTCCCAGCTCTTTTTGGTAATAGACTTTCTTTAATGGTCATACTTTTGAAAGTTAAGTTTGTAGTCTCATCTTATCATGACTTGACCTTCTTAATTAATGCACTTTAAACTAACTCAATCGTGTTATCTGCACGGCAACAAAATTTTTAAACTAAATATTTCGAAACTTGTTTTTAGCCAATTTCGATCATTATGAATTTGGAAACGAAGTACATATATGTGCACATATAATACCTGAAATTAAAAATGTAAAAAATTAAGAAGTAAATGTGTAACATAGACAGGAATTCTCAATTCTGTATCATATATATGAAACATGGACACGCATCAGGAGTGACACAGCAGTCAAGAGGAAGACCTTTGACCTGCTCAAAATTACTTGCTTGAACTGGTTAATTATATAGAATTCGTAGGCTCGAAGCTTAATTAGTTGATTAGTGAATCGTACGCATTAACTTACGAGCAAATATTTCAGAGCTTGGATGCAGCATATATTATGTCATGTAATTAAATAGCTAACTTGCCGATAAGTTGTATTTATGTACATAGTTAATAATTAATATATAAGCATTAATTATTATTATTCGTTCTGGGAAAGAACATTTCTTTTAATTATTGTTAGCAACAGCCGCGTTTGGAAGTATCCTAAACAGCTGCAAAGACATGCCAGACTTGGAACATTAGTAATTAATATGAATTCAAATCAAGCTTCAAATCTACATTTGTATTAACTATCAAGATCTAGTTAAGAAGCATCACTACAAGAAAAATAATGTTTTCCTACGGTTTTGTCTGTCAAAAAATCGAAAGGAACTGTCGGAAATGGACGTTTCTGACGGGATCATCCAAAAAATTCGTCAAAAGTTCTAACGGTTGGAACCGTCGCAAAACTCCGGAGGCCGCAACCGTCGAAAAGTTATGGCGGCCGTGATGAACAAATCTATTCTCAATGAATAATATGTAATCAGAAAGTAGATATATATTAACTTTGTTTTTCATTTGCTATCCTTTCACATTATATAGTAATGTATTATTTATTCCTTTAAAAGTGTGATAAATGTTATTCATTGGGGTTAAAATTGATATGCTAGATTCATAGTTTAGTTAATAGTATGTTATATGTGTTTAGATTGAACTTATTTATTATATGCATCTATATTAATTAATATTAAAATTAAAAAGTGGCAAAGGCACAAATGGAGTCAAATGGATTCCGTGCAATAAAATGCATATATTTATTATGCAGAACTAAATTTTCCTTATATCGACTATTGATTTACTGGATGGAGCTGCAATATTTTGAAGCTATTCAAGTTTGAAACTCCATCGTGTCAAGAATCAAGCTCCAGTCTCCCATCGCCTCATCAGAGGTAGATGAAGGAAGAAACCAAGACAAAAGGGAAAGCATGTGCAAAGGAAGAGAACAATTCTATTCAAGACGTGACTCGAATAAAGTATGTATAAAGAATGCAACGTGAAATGGAACTGGCACATTTAATTTAAAAAGGACATGTATGAGAGGCAAGAGGCTTTGAGACCTATTTATGTCCCTTACATTAGTGTATTACTCTTAAATACAGAAGAAAATGTCAAATAAAATTTATAATCTTTCTACACTATCGAAATATGATGCGCAAGTATACGGAACATCATTATAGTGCTTGAGGTTCAATTCACAGCGAACAACTTTACGAAATCTTCAAGAAAGCACCAACTAACTCAGTATCTAAAAATACTAAAAATAGGGGGAGAAATATTGCGGTAAAATAATAGCGAAAGAAAGCAACGCAAGTAATCTAATGTTTTTGTTGATTTTGGAATATAAGAATAGCGAGGAAATAAGAGCAAGATCGGGAAAGTGAAAGACAATCACTAGAAACACATGCTAAGGGCTTGCGGGAGGTGCTACTCTATCGGTATGGGTGAAAACGGTTAAATGCCACTTCATGTGTATATTTGGGTAACTTCGTGATGAAAGACACTCGACTTACTCATGTCATTCTCATGTTCATAGGAAGTCTAATTTACACACGTGAAGGGGCTCATCTAGCACAACTGTCACTCTCGTGCACGATACTTAGACATATAAACATGAGCTTTCCTTTTCAGATTGATATAAACCTTCATGACTTCCCAGTGCCCCGACGTTCTTAAAGAAGTAAACTAAAAATAGAGACAACTACGGTCGGCCTGAATCCATCTCAAAGTAATAAGGATAACCCTCCCGTGTAAAACACAGGAAACTGAGATTTCACTAAGAGCATTTAGACGATTTAGGAGAGAAGCCATTTTGGAAACAAAGTGTAGGATAGCTAAGAGTCTTCAAGATGTAACTTGATCGTCGTGTGCCCTCTCGGGTTTCCAATGATGAAGGAGGAATAAAATCTTCCTTTTCGGGCAGAAGCTCTTAGAATCAAAGGCAATCGGAAGTGACAATGGCATAGAAAGCAAAAAATAAAAAGAACCCCGCACACACTTCAAACTCGTCTAAAATGGTTTGAGCTCCGATTCAACATGATGATATATTATCGGAGCTTGCGCACATCTCTCTTGGGATTCGAGTTTAGAAATGTGTGATGTCTAAACTGAATAACAAACAATGACTATTGCCGGTGCAACACAAAAAATAAATGGAGAATCACTTCACCGACGCTCGATGTCTCTGCGTTCGGGAGCGCAGAGCATATAAACATCCCTCTCGGGAGAGCGTGGCAAGAGTGATTCAAAACCTCAATCTAAATACAACTACATGAAGTTACATATTCGCAACATAACACAAGCCAAAGATGGATATCATAAAGCAGAGGTAAAGCTTGACATTCTGTTTTAATGATAAAAATGACGATGTAAAGTAAGAACACGAGACATGAATCCACAAAGCATCAGACACCTCCCGGCCTCAACTGACCGATTAGTTGTAGTTCATCGAGGGTGAACAGACTCCCCTCAATGCCATAGTTAAGTGAGACATTTTTTCTTCTCAGAACTCTCAACTATGTACCCTCTCTATAATACTTCCTCTCCAAGAAATTATCTCCCAAACCCGATGATGGAATCTCTCACCTTTTCCAATTGCTCCAGACTTCCTTTTATAAGCTCCCCCCTTTTGTCCTCCTCTTGCAGCTGCCGCTTCTACAGTTTTGTCCCATGGCTGTAACAGTGGTCCCCTCCTTTAGGAAGAGAAAGCTTCCTTACGTGATGTGGCTGGAGGAGCTGGTTGGTCCCTAGGATTTGGTCTATGTTTGTTGTTGGTTTGATGGGTCGTGAAGCAAATCATCTTATGTTGATGCAGACACTAGTGCATGGTGTCTAACATGCTCCACTCCATCCATTACGTGTTCGTCGGCTTCCTGCATTGGTGTTTATTTCAGGGGACAATTTAGTAGCAAATGAATAGCAATGACATATAAATGAACTTGATGTGGAGAATGTGTGGAAACATAGCAAAATGGTGTCGTGCATGCATTTGTAATGAAATTAAGCATAGTATAAGAGCAAAATACATATAAATCAGTGATAAAAATATATACATGAATTCTCCACATCAAGATGAAAAGATGTTTACAACTGCTCAGTATCAATTACAGCCAACTCATGTCCTATTTATACTAATATGGGATGGGATTAAAATGATATTTACTACAAGATGACATTGCTACAACAGTTGCACGAACTCTGCAACATAGGGGTGACGCTGTGAGACGTCGACATGGCATGACTTCCAACAGCCCCCTCAAGTTGACGGCGGGAAGAACCCGAATGTCATCAACTTGAAGACGCCATGCACAGCGACGATAGGAGGAAGGATCTGTCTGTCGAGGCAATGAGGCAGCGAAGGAAAGAACCAGAACAGAGCACATTTTGTCGAACACCTCTAAGTCATGATCCATCACCCGCCAGAGAGATTGTAAACGCTGGAAGAAGATGCACTCGTTGATACCTTGATGAAAGGAAGCCACGATCCATCACCAAGAAAGGCCACCTGAGGAATGCTTCTAACATGGTTCCATCGCCAGAGAAACGATATGAGGAACTCTTTGCTATTCCGTCATCCGTGACTAGAGGATCGTTTTAATGAAACTTCCATCTAATATGTCGATGACGAACTTCATGATTGGAATGTTGTAGTAGAAGATGTAGACATGTGAAGGTAGCATGACAGTTGTTCGCGCGACGACAGTCGATGACCCAAGAAGCTGCGAAACAAATCGGCAGAAGGTGATGAACAAGAAGAAGGAGGAAGAACAACCAAGCGAAATGTAGAATAAAATCGGAAATGGATAATGACTAAAGAAACTGAAAATAGGAGCCTAGAGCAAAGATAAGGGAAATCTGGCGACTAGATATGGGGCTCAACGATGAAGTCGGCCAGATTGACGTCGAAGAAGAGGAGCAATCGACGAAGAAGTAGGAGTGGAACATAGAATGAAGAAAAACTAAGATAAGGAAAGCTAAAGAAACTATTCGGAAGAGAAAATGATCCCAAGACGAACTCCAATCAAATTATGCCACTCGAAAGTAGAACGAAAGAAAGCAAAAACAAAGGAAAATATGTCAGTGCTAGATCGGGAAGATGAAGCTGAAGCGAATAGAGGAAAACAAGGAGGCGCATTGATGTGATTAAAAAGGAAGGCTTCAATCCACCTCTGATCTTGAAGTACCTGGGCTCATGAGCGCCATGGAAGCCGGTGGAACACCCGGCGACGAAGAAGACATAAACGACAAGCTTAAGGCAACAACTGATGATGAAGTAGGCGACGAGGTAGGAGCTCAAGCGGATCAACAATCACGTAGCTTTGATACGACCATGTCAAGAATCAAGCTCTAGTCACACATCGCCAGTCACCGAAGGTAGATCGGAGTAGGTGAAGGAAGAAAGCATGACAAAAGGGAAAGTGTGTGTAGAGGAAGAGAATAATTAATCTGAGCTCAAGATTGTCTCTTGTCGGAGAGACGTCAGAGAGAAGGAAGAAGATGGGGGAAAGTTGCAGAGGAAAAAACTAAAGGAAGCAAAGACAATTCTATTCAAATGTGAGAAAGGATTACAACCACTTAAGATTTGTAACACAGTCTATGGCACATATTTATACTAATCTACAACTATTACAAAGTAACCAAACTGGTATGATGCTGCTACAATATCTCTGCAAGACGTAACACCATCTTCTTCTTTCAGCTGGGCGACATGCACATAGCTGCTCGGCTGGACATGGGGAGAAACTTCGATGCCCATTAGTGTACATTCCAACACGCCCCCTCAAGTCGTTGCCGGGAAGAAACTAAATGGCGGCGACTTGAAGTCATACGATGGCGGAACAATTCGTCGAGCGCCCTATTGTCGAGCATCTGTAAGCGATCATACGACAATCTATAACTCAGGAACAAGAGAGAAGCTTCGCCTTGTAAGATGACTGGATCAAGACAACACACTGCAGCTTTGCCTCTGCTTCTTCGCTTCCTTCAGCACAACTCAGCCAGAGAAGTTGTCGAACAATGCAACTTGGGACAGCACAGGACATTGTCAAGATGAAGCAGTAAAGTTGCATAAGATGATCCATCCAAGCCACGAACCATAGAGACATTTCGCCAAACACCTGGAGAACGACTGCTACAAATAGAAAGATGGAAATACACGCCAGAGATGGAGAAGAGAACTGGTAGTGAACTATAACACTTGGATTTGGAGACCGAGGAATCATGAGGGAATCGAAGGACGATCAGAGGCACAACATCTCCCGACCTCAACAACCCAAGAAACTTTGAGAACGTCAAAAAACATCGACAAATTGGGGAATTTTTCAAAACACTCAAGGATGCCAAAAAACCATTGACAAAACGAGGCACACGGAGAGAAGGCTCCTACCACTCTGACTAAAACATCGAGAATAAGCTCTGAACAACTCCAAGAACGAGTTGATGAAGAATGAAACACAGAGGAAAAAAATGGAGGGCAAAGAGGAATTGGAAGCTCCGATCGATGGAGAAGAAAATTGAAGAAGAGGACCAAAGAAGAACCAATTTTCGATCGCCGATCTAGATGCCGGTGAGCTGCGATGCACGTTGAAAAACAAATCGGTCTTGATCATGACCATATGGACGTCGCTTGGGCTCACGGGCATCATGTAAGCTGATGGATCACCCGACAATGAAGAAAATGGAGACGACGAGCTTCCAGGATCTAAAACGACAAGGCAAATGACAAAGGAGCTCAAAGGGATCGCCTACAACCTATCACGGACGTGCTCCATAAACATCAATTTTTATGTAATTATGCATCTAATTAGCATATTAAGTTAGTCTAGATGCTCATATAGTCATGATTGCATATAGCAATTAACTTTTGGATTAAAGCATAATGATAATTAAATTATCGATAAGTATTATAAAGAAATTATATAATATTATTAGGAATAAATTTTAATATTTGTAAATATTATAATAAACATGTTTAACTATGATTAACTAAGATTAATTAGAGGTTTAACATTAATTCATAACACAATAATATGATTGGACCTTTATTTCAACCAATGGGACTTCAAGCAACTGAAGCAGGCAGCTCTTAGTAATGCAGTTTTTCGAACCGCCATAAGACATGTTAAAATTTGAAAAAATATATATTAAATAATATTATCCTCTGAGAGCCGAAAAATTGGCAGAAGAAAATCCCCAGTAGAATGGCCTGAGGAAATTCGCCAAAGTCGCTTGGTTAAGGTAAACTTCCTAATCCGAAATTGACCTTCATTTTCATATGGCTATCTCTTCGTGGATAGTTCTCCATAAGTTATGAAATTTTGCATGGCGCATCCTTTCGAAATTATCTTTCCATGGTCTCAAGAATCACTTAAAAATGAGTTTTATAGAGAAAGTTATGTATCCAGGTTCATGGGTCACTCAATCTGTCTTGAGTCGGAGATAGGTTCGCCTTTTCAATTAGGGCATGATAAAACAAAATAGGATTTGAAACTTAGATATGTTTAATTAGACTTCACAAGGGTTATGTGAGAAGTGGGGTCATCCAATTTGGATGTGTAGATGTGAAGAAATGAATTCTGTCAGGTTCCAAGACATTGATAGATCATGACCCAAATTGACTATTTTTGTTATAGAGTTATAGGAGTTAAATTCTCTAAATTTTATGACTAAATACTATGGAAGTCTAGTTTCTAAGAAAATTAGGATCAATCTTGTCAAATGGATAAGTATTGTTAAAGATATAAATTAATCATTCAGTGATACACAATCTACCAGAACACAAACTCTAGTTCAAATTGCTTTGAATTTTATGACTTACTCACTTGAAATTAGTTAACGATATTTGGGAATTTTAAATCTTAGTAAGTCTAGTTTCTAATTTATCTAGAATCATAAGATTTGCAATTAGGGTTAAGAAGTTATGAATTATTTATTGACATACACTCAGTCTGAAATCCTGAAGAGCACCTAATTAAGCTATGGAAGATTGAGAACTTTCAAGTGTGAAGTAACATATGAATATAAACACCTAAAATTACACATTAGTATTAGAAGGGATTTTAAGGTGAACAAGTGTTCATGCATGAGCATGCATTGCATATTGTTATTAGTAGCAATGGGAAAGTGAAATAACATTATTACTTGTAGGAGACTATCAAGCTACAAGTGAAATGAGAAAAATCTAGACCTCCTTTAAAAAGGTAAAGTATAAAGTGAATGGGTAAATTTACAACATAGCAAAATGTTATATGATAGTTCTTTTATTTATAATATTATCTCAAGCAAAGATTATTACTATTATCATTAATGAAACATATCTTGAGTTATGATTAGTATTTATGATATGTTTCAATGATTTTATATGAGATGGAGTAACCTTTTACACGAAAATGTTTTCAGGGAACGATGCTTGTAAAGTTAAAATAAGTTTTACTTGATAATGATATGTGATTATTATACGTGTATTTTGATATTGTTAAACTCCATGTGTTCATTGACCATATTGTTTGAAAAAAGTCTTTGGGATCGCATTCGATATACATGAAGTCTTTGGGGCGTATGTCGAGTGTCTTTCCCTTTTGGGGGCTACTTTGCGTGCATATATTGACCCATGATTTGATCTGCATATCTGAGACTCTTGATTGTGAAGCTTTGCTTAACTATATGTCACACAATCATGGAGGGATCCGTATTTACTCATGATTTGCTCTGCGTATCTGAGACTCTTGATTATGAAGCTCTGCTTAACTGTATGACATACAATCATAGAGGGATATGTATGGACCCATGATTTGCTCTGTGTATACGACACTCTTGATTATGAAGCTTTACTTAATTGTATAACACAGATCATAGAGGGATATGTATTGACCCAAGATGACTATATGCAATGACATATGTGTGGAGTTTAACTGTGAATATGATGATATTTTGGATTACTTTTATTGATGTAAAAGTTCATATAATTTAGTAACTTATGTTATATGAGTCATACTTTAAATGGAGAACCTGATTATTTATATTATATGCACTCGTATTGTTCCTTATGTTGTACTTTTATTTCATTTATTGTGCAAACGATTGTTGCTCACATTACCCTTATTGAATTTTTTCAGATGATTCTAAGTTTTCGAGTTGAGTCGACTCGAAGCTTGCCTTTGATATATATAGAAGAGGTCGAGCCGTTGGAGCATTTTTATTTTCCCTTCACTTTCATTTTTAAAAAGCATGCATGTAATAGATAAACTCAAGAGTTGTACTAGAGTTTATTAGAACCATTTTGTAAGATTGTATAAAACTTGATCCTGTGGAGTGTTAAATGTAAAATGAGTTGTGAAATAATTATGATAATGTGTAATGTTATGTCTTATAACTTTTTATTAAACTTTGATGAGTATATATATGTATATATTGTATGTATTAACAAATGACATAAGATAATTAAGGGAGAGAATTTGTCGATTTATTTTTAGAATTGCTAAATAAAATTAAAGGACATAATAATTACGATTAGAACTTAGTCATGGAGTTATGTGTGACAACCTCACTTTGATACCATGTCAAGATCTGAGCGTAGGATCGTCGCTTACTGGAGAGACATCAAAGAGGAGGAAGAAGATGGGGAAAGTTGTAGAGAAAAACGCAGAGGAAAAAACTTAAGGAAGCAAAGACGATTCTATTCAAATGTGAGAAAGGATTACAACCACTTAAGATTTGCAACATAGTCTATGGCACTTATTTATACTAATCTACAATTGTTATAAAGTAATCAAACTGGCACGATGCTGCTACAAGATTTGATCTGCAATACGTAACACCATCTTCTTCTTTTAGCTAGGCGACACACACATAGCTGCTCAGCTGGACATGTAGAGAAACTTCGACGCTGACTACTATACATTCCAACACATTGCATGAATTGTTCTACTTATTTTTACGGTTGGTATGCTAATTTGATATATCATTATTATATATGATTGATATAAGAAAAAAAATTGTGCAATATTGTTTCATTAATAATTATTGTAATTAAATATTTATATTTACTATTCTATATTATACTTAGTTCTTTTATCGTTAAATATTAACATGTTTTTAAATAATTTCATTAGATTGATTCACTACAACAAAATTATCATTTTTCGACGAGCAATTTCCGACAGATTTCGCACCGGGGGTGCAAAATTTCGCGCGCGCGTCTTTACTCGGATTTTCAGCCAAGAAGGTCAAAAAACGCAAAATTTTTTACGCTGTCATATTTCCGAAGGATATCCATCCGTCGCAATTTCCGACGGATTTTCCGACGGTTACAACAGTCGGAAATGAAAATATAAATTATGTAATTTGTTATGTTATTATTTTATTTTTCGACGATTAGGAACGTCGATATTTCCGATGGATATCTATCCGTCGCAATTTCCGACGGATTTTCCGACGATTATGACCATCGGAAATAAAAATAATAAATTATGTAAATTATTATATTATTATTTTATTTTTTGACGATTAGGAACGTCGATATTTCCGACGGATATCCGTCCGTCGCAAAATCCACCGTAATTTCTGACGATCATAACCGTCGATAAATTTATAATAATATAATATGAGGAGTATTTTATTAATATAATTTGCGATAGTTCAAACCGTAATTTCCGCTGATTTCGACCGTCGGTAATATTTAGCGACTGTTCAAACCATCGGTAAAATAAAAAATAAATATTATATATAAACAAATATAGTATTTTATTTTTATAATTAAATAATTTTCGATGGTCACAGCCGTCGGTAAGTTTAAAAATAATTAATATTTATTTTTTCGACGGCCAAAGGCGTCGATAATTAAAATTTCGTTATCCCGCTTTTTTTTCGTTTTCCCGCTTTCTCAACATTCCATTCTTTCGCCTCCCCTCTCTCTCTCTCCCTCCCTCTCCCTCACCCTCTCCCTCTCCTGCCCGGCGAGCTACCGAGCTCCCTCTCCCGACCGACAAGCCTCTGACCGGACGTCGGCATCGACCGCCGGCGACCCTCTTCCGCCGACGCCTCTCTCTCTCTCTCTCTGGTCGGATCGCCAGGCGGCTGGATCCGGCTCCAACGGTCGGATCTCGCCGCTAGCGGCCGGATCTCGCCGCTCGCGGCCGGATCGGGCAGTGGGCGTTTGGATCTAGCCCCCAGCGGAGGTCGGATCCAGCCTTCGGAGGTCGGATCCGGCCTCGGCGGCGGATCCGAGCCCCAGCGGCGGGATCCGCTGCCAGGCATTCGGATTCGGCCGCTGGCCGCCTGGCGGGCGGATCCGGCCCCCAGCGGCCGGATCGGCCGCCTTACGGGCGGATCTGGCCCCCAGCGGCCGGATCCGACATCGGCCGCTGGCCATTGGCGGCCGAATCTGGCCGCCGGCCGGCTAATTTTTTTAAATTATAAAAATTTTTTACGACGGTTTTGACCGCCGAAACTTCGGCGGTCGGCAAATATCGGCGGTCACAACCGTCGGAAATCCGTCGAAATTTTCGGCAGTCCCTTCACAACCGTCGGAAAATGATTTGCGACGACCGTTTTTTGGACGTCCAGTTTCCGTCGAAAAAACCGTCGGAAACACCATTTCCGATGATTTTTGGGAAAATTACCGACGGTCGAAATCGTCGGTAATCCCGAGTTTCTTGTAGTGATTATATCATAACTTAATTTAATGAATTTAAATCTATTTAATTAGTTTAAAATTAATATATATTTTAAAAACAAATGACAAAGGGTCTGCAACCCACTCAAAATATTAGCAAAGGTCGGGCCATTAGATTGGGAGTAATTTTTCATTCTAATTATTTTAAGGATTTGTAGGCATAAAAATATTATAAAAATCTGAATGATTTTTATGGCGAAAAAACCATCCCATATAAGCAACTTTCACTATTGGTAGGAAAGTACTTGACTCTCGTGAATCAATCTAAAAATTACAGAACATTCATTGATATGTTTTATTGCATGATTATAAAAACCGAATCAGATCGTTCAATCGGTTCAATCACGAATCGACTGTTGGTTCGGTCCGAATTAATTAAAAATTAAAATTGTAGTTGAACCAACCAAAAACTAATTCAACCACTTAATCGAAAAACTCGTTTCAACATTCAAATTGAAAAAAAATGAAATAAAAAGTTAGAAAGGAAGGTAAAAAAATGAGAAAATATTTGAATTAATAATTGATAAAAATTAAAAAGAAAATAAATGTGGGAAATCAATATGGGAGAGGAATTAATGGAAATAAAAAGGAAACTATTAAAATGAAAATAAAGAAGAAAATAAAAGGAAGTAGGTGTGATGTATGGCAAATTAAATTAATTTATTGTCATCACAAAATAGTATCAAAGAATAAAATAAAAGGACGAATATAGTATATCAATAATTATAACTTAATGTTTTTTTATGAACATTAAAACTTTTGATATCTTTTTTATTCTAAAAAGGTAAATAAATATGGTAATTAATGGGGAGAGAGGAATTAATGGAAATAGAAAAATAAAAATATTAAAATTAAAGTAAAGAAAAAAAATAAGCATGAGAGTGATATATTTCAAAATTAATTAATATATTATCATCATAAAATAGTATTAAGAATAAAATAAAAGAATTAATATAATATATTAATAATAAAAATTCAAACTCTTTTTATGAATATTAATATTTAATTAAATATTTGTTTATTATATTTTATTATGAATTATAAGCTATTATATAATATTCATTATATATATAATTATAATAAATAATATTAATTTAATAATTTCGATTAAACTCAATTGAATCTGATCAAATCGGTCCAACCACGACCCAATTGATGGTTCGATCGGATGGCCGGTCAAGTTATTAAAACATTATTTTATTGCAAGTTTTTATTTGTAACTGCACCCCTTCCTATTTTGTTAGCTCCATAGATCTCGAGCCCACAGTTGTATATATCCAATGATACGTAGTAATTGATGTCACGATGGCATCATAAGTCTTTAGACTCACACTAACAATTGCATTTTGGTATTTAGCGGTGCGGACCCTTTTGGTTAACTATGTGTTTGAATTAAGATGTAGCTTGGCACGTACATGATTAACGAAAGGGAGGCCCTAATTATAATTAGGTCTTTTTCTCATAAAGGAAAATTAAAATTTTAACTTTTATTTTGTTAAGCTAGTCAGCTTAATTTCTTTTATATTATTATTGGACTTCGGCTATAGATATGATGCATGAAAAATACAACATATTTTAGTTTATTATTTTAATTAATTTTTCTGTAATTTAATCATGACACGCATCATTTTAGATCACTTTTAGTCGTAATTCCATATTTATCAATTTTAATTATTAATTCTCTAAATATTTTAATTGGGGATGGATTAACTAAATTTTGATAATTATTTTGCAAGAAAAATTGAACACGTGACTATCCGAGAACACCAACGTATCGGCCGAAATTCAAAAGAATTTATTCCTTACGGTCAAGATTTGGCTTTACCCTCAAGACATTTTGGCCGAGATTTGGATAAAGGATTTTATCTTTTTGGGCGTAATGACAAGTAAATCTTGGTTTTGGCCGAGATTCGAAGGGAGTAAAAGGGTTTATCTCTTAGGGCGTAAAGATAAAAGAATCTGTGTTTTGGCCGAGATTTGAAGAGAGTAAAGATAAAAGAGTTTATCTTTGGGCGTAATGATTAAAATGATTTGTCGTTTTGGCCGAGTTTATCCCGTAAATTTAAATCCAGCTGTACGATGTTAAGACCGTGATCAAATTGAAGGCCGTCCGCACCTATAAATACGGGAAGATATCGTCATCCTAATTCATGCTCTGAAGTTCAGGTTTCTTCCATGGCGAGTCGAGAGTCTGCAGGCTTAGACCAAGAGGAGAGATGTGCGACGACTGAAAATTGATCGCGACCTTGATCAAGTCTGAGAGGCTGCCCAACTATCTGCCCAAATCTGAAGATCCTATTTTATTCTTGGTGTAATTCTTCCAATTATTATTATTATTTTGTTATTATTCTCTCCAGAATTTTTAGGATGAACTTCATATTTTTATTTATTTCATTTTAGGAGATTATTATTGAAGGGAAACTATTTAGACCCTATATTATTTATTTTAATCTTTTCTGATCAATTAGTTAATTGTGCTTAGTATTTTTAATTTAATTATTTGGATTTCTGAGTTGAGTAATTATCAGTTTGTGGACTATTTGATTTTAGAATTCATTAATTAAATTAATTGATTTTATGTGAAATTAATAATTGATATAAATTTGATAACTAGTGTGTGGAGAATTAAGTTTGTGTGTTCTGTTAATCTATACCAGTTTGTGGAGTGATTAATAGTCTAGGGAATTCAATTTAATGCGTTTTAATTTTAATATGATTTGATGGGATGCCAGTTTGTGGAGACTTCAATTCTTATTAAATTAAGATAGTTTAATTTGCATACTTAGATTGAGGGGATGTCAGTTTGTGGAGACCGCAATTTAATCATGTCAAGTTAATAATTTGGGGAGACTCTAATTCATCTTTAAATATTAAATTTATCTTTTATGGTTCAAATATTTATCCTGATATATTTTTATCCTAAAGCCTAACTTCAACACCATTATCTTATCTTTATCTTATTTTATTTATTTTATTTTACAAAATATTTTTTCCAAAATTTCATGTTTTTTCCTCTCTTATGAATTTATAAATTCAGATATTAAATTAATAATATTCCTCGTGGGTTCGACACTCTTTACTCCTATTTTCTATATTACTTGAGCGACTAGTGCACTTGCTAGCGATTTTATTTTGCTACATCATTTTACGCATCAAGTTTTTGGCGTCGTTGTCAGAAATATTTTATTAATTAATTTTTTATTTTTATAAATTATTAGGAGATATAAATAAATTATAAATAAATCTTTGTAAATATGTACTATTTGTTTTGATTATTTTAATTTTTTTGTGAATAAACTAATATTTTTCTTTTGCAGATAAAGGTCACGACATTTTTAAATTTGTTGACTCTCGGGTTAAACTCTGATGCCGATTGGATCTTTCGGATTATGTGGACTTATGATTTTACGATCGTGATTTATTTTGTCGGCTTTATTGGTTTTACGACCTCGCAATGTATCGATTCTGAATTTTAAACTCAATTTTGCGGCCGCAAACTTTTAACTTTTATTCTGCGATTAATGACCATCTTATTTGATTTCAAATCTGTTTTAGTTATTGGCCGAGAAATAGTTTTGATTTTTGCGGCCGTAAACTTCTAATCTTCTGACTCATTTCGGCATTAATAGCAATCTTTATCTGAATTATACGGTCGAGATTCACTTTATTCACATGATCGAATTGATTTCTTTCTCTTGCACATGGATTGATTAATTATTCGATTAAGGCATGATTTTGCAGCCGAGAAGTGTTTGCGGCCGACTTTGATGAATTCGTATTTGGTTGGGAATGTTAATTCGACTTTGTTTCGGCCGTAATTTAACGAGATCTACGTTGATTAATCCCTTTCGACATTATTTCATGGCTTTGGCGGTCAAGGTGTACTGAACAATTACGACGATCTGCTCATTCTCGACTGTGATTTTGTTAAAAATTCATCTCCGTATCACGCCCATCTATATTTTCTCTTTAATAGATGGACTTCTTAATTTACCGCTGGACGTGATTTCCCTCCGTCTTCTCGTGATTTCTTTCCTTGATTATCTCTCGATATCTTTTAATTTTGTGTGGCGCAAGGTTTATTAATTAGTTTTTTGGAATCTTTTGCTTCCAAATTTATTTTTTTTGAGAACATAATTATTCAGAATATTTTTTTATAATATGACAAAATTATAACCGTCATATATCTTTGATTTTTCTACGGCTGGATGTGTTTGTCTCGTTCATATTTTTCTCTTCGAAGATCTTTATTGATGCTAAAATTTCGGGATTGGTTTTTGCTTTTTGGAGCCTGGATTTTTTTTTGAAGATTTCCATATCAGCCTGATGTTATTACGCCAAGCATGCGCACATTTCTATTATTTCTCTAGCCTGTTATGCCTTCAAATTTCAACCAACTTTTACGTCCGCAATGTCGCCCAATTTCATTTCGGCCGAGATATGGAAAGTTTTCATTTGGGCCAAGCGAATATGTGTCTGAGATATTTCTTTCATTACTTTTACGCCTTAGGTTGTTTAAGCATCTGATTATGCATGACTTTTGGCGCCCGTGTGTTTAATTGTGTTTAATTTTGTTTAGGCCGTAATGAATTTTTCTCTGGATTTTGCCCCCACAATTGATCTACTAATTTTGCGCCCGCAAGTTGTCATCTTCCGATATTCCACCTTAATTGCCCATCTCCTGATTTTGCGCCCGGATTGATTGTTTACTAATTTGATTGGGCCTCCACTGATTGCCTATTGATTTCATTTTTCTCATATCACCCTTATTACGGCTTGTACTTTTCTCTTCACTGATTACGCTAGTACCCGTAATTTCCAATTTCGGCCGCAAATTCTGATCCCGCCCGCAATTTTGCCAATATCATATTACTCTATCGACTTTTAAATTTCACTTCTAGACGTGATTTCCATCCATTAATTTCTCTTTCCGTCGAAAATAGTTGACAATAATGACTATAAGTATACGAAAGATAAAGAATCCTATTTTTGTAATTCCTATGATGCGCTTGGAGCTTATCGGCAAAAACGAATTTCCTTCCTTATTGTCTCAAAATTTCCATGAATTTTCTGAACGTGTTTTACGCCTTGATTCAATTCAAATTTGTTTTAGCCGAAATGTGGTGTTGCTTAATTTGTTTTGCCCGAGATGTGGTGTTGTCCAATTTGTTTTGGCCGAGATGTGGTGTTGCTTAATTTGTTTTGGCCGATAAACTTGAGTGATGTGGACTTCTTGCCTAATTTGTTTCGGCCGAGATTGCTTACTGAATTATTGTTTGTCCAATTTGTTTCGGCCGAGATTGCCAGAATTGATTGTTTGCCCAATTTCTTTCGGCCGAAATTGCCTACTGTGAATTTTTGCCCAATTTATTTGGCGTCCGGATTGCTACTGATATGTTTTGCGCCCATTTATTACGCCCGCAATTTTTTATTTCGGCCGCAATTCATGATTACGCCTAGCAGCGTTCTTTACGCCCGCAATTTCCTAATTTAATGATGACATATTACATAAATATCATGCCGATTTATTACCAAACACAATATGCAACTAATTTTGGAATGGTCTTTTTTTTATATGATTTCTTATTGTATTTCTCCATGATTTTTGTGCCTAACTATTTTGCTTATCACCATCTGTTGGCATCTCGATTTTTCTTTGCAAATTTATGATATCTCCCTGATTTTTCTCCCTAATTACGTCTAGAATTTAACTGACTTTCATGCCGACTTTTTTTTATCTTATTCGGTGGTAAAATAAATACTCCTTTGGCACCCCAATGATTAATTATGATTAATTAATTTCCTTAAAGATTGTTGGTGCCTTAAAGAATATTGAGACAATTTGATTACACCTTTCGATATTATTTCCTGATTATGAACTTCACTTATATCTTTTGAATCGTAATTATCAATTTTTGAAAAAAAAAATCATTTCAACGCATCAAGTTCCATTGTCAACAAAATAATTTTACTGTGACTCATTATTTGTATTTATTAATGTTTATTTTTATTCTTTTTCTTCTTTCTTATCTTACTGAAAATTAGTTGTTGTAGGGCTTGAGTGAAAATCTAATCATAACTAATTTAATTCTTTGGACAAATTTGTCACACATTCTGATCAGACGTTAAATTCTTTTTTATCTGATACTTGGTTGTTGCAGAAATTATTTGAAAATTATATCACAACCAAATTTTTTTTTCTACTGTTTAGTTTAGTTAAGGCTTTAGATATTTTAGTTAATTAGTGAAGATTAGTTACCTTTTAATCTCTTTCTTTAGTTCATAGTTATTAGTTAGTTACTTGTCAAGTTTCTTTAATTGATTAGTTCTTGTCTTGGAGTCATCTAACTATTTTTCGTTCGCGTAAGGAGAGAACTTCAGACATGACAAGGCGAACGGACGACTCACCTCGAAAATCGGCCGATCACATGAATACTGTTCATTTTTGCACCCCAATTCCAACCGACATGACTCGTCACTGCATGCCATCATGTCGGAATAGGTATTACCCCCGAAATTTCATCTATAAAATCTTACCCCTTCTCATTTTCTGCAGATCAAGCACCGCCGTCTCCACCCTGCTCCTTACGGCCGATGTCTCACCGACGCCACACAGCCACTCCCTTACGCTCAAAAGCACCACACCCAGTTCCTTACGGCCGAGATTGCATGGCCGAAATCTTCATCGACCATACATTGCTGCCAACATCTCCTTGAATATCGACCGGAGTCTCTTCATCGAATACCGACCGCCAAACTCTCTCTCCCGTTGCGGCCGAGAAACCAGCTTTAAGCAAATCTCGGCCGAGATATTAAGCAACCACTCCAATCTCGGCCGAGAACTTCATCCACAACACATTACGGTCAAGCGCACCTCTATCAATTTCGGCCGAGATCTCCATCCACCGACACCATTTACGGCCGAGACTTCAGCTGACCACCGATTTCGAGATCTTCATCGAATTACGGCCAACACACTGACATATATATTGCAGCCGAGACCTTACAACTATTGAGGCCGAGTACTTCACCACCCCATCGACGATAAATCCGTTTGTATCTTTTCTCTCTTACTTATTTCTTTAGTTTTTTTCATTTTATTTGTATCTCTTTCCCTTGTTGGCCTAACACTGAGGATAGTGTCTAGTTCAAGCTTGGGGGAGTTTGCATTTCATCCATTGCATTTTTCTTTATTTTTTTATTTGCTTATGTTTGCATGTATTTCTAAAATTCCAAAAAATTGAAAATTTTAAAATTTTCCAAAAATACCATTGCATGCATTTTTGCTACCATGTTGCAAACTCTTGTCTTACTGTTTTAATTATCTTTAAGTAAAGTTCAAAGACATATTGTTAATTGATAAAATTTGAATGCTTTTCGTTCTTATCACTTGCTATTTTAGTATCAAACTTATGAACTATGTACCTATGCTAAGTAGAATTATGAATGGCTAGACGACAAAATCATATTCATGTCTTTTTATTTATTTCTTTTAAGTCTTGATAATAGTAGCCTTTTTATTTACCATATTAAGTGCTTTTTGAGCTTAAAAATAAAATAAAATAAAGAATGGTTAGTTGAACCCCCAATGTTAAAAAATAGAATAAAAAGAAGGGTTAGTTAAATCCCAACAAAAACAACAGAAAAAAAGAGAGAACAAAAAGAAGGGTTAGTCAAACGTCAAACAAAAAAATAAATGAATAAAATTTTAAGCTCAATTAGTACTTATGTGTTCAATATTAATGCTATTATTTGACAGACAATTTATTTTTCTACAAGGCTGAATTTGGGATTGTTTAAATTTGTGTAGCATTTAAAACTTCTATGAAGCTTAGTGCATGGAAAATGATGAGAGATTGAGTAGTAGGTGTGCAGAAGAACTGTGAGAGAAAATTAGTCAGTTGACAATGTGGAGACTATGATGGAACTTTCTTAAGCATTGCTTTGAATTTTTGCTTGAGGAGAAGCAAGACTTTAAGCTTGGGGGAGTTTGATGCATGCAAAATACAACATATTTTAGTTTATTATTTTAATTAATTTTTCTGTAATTTAATCATAGCATGCATCATTTTAGATCACTTTTAGTTCTAATTCCATATTTATCAATTTTAATTATTAATTCTCTAAATATTTTAATTGGGGATGTATTAACTAAATTTTGATAATTATTTTGCAGTAAAAATCGAACACGTGACTATCCAAGAACACCAACGTATCAGCCGAAATTCAAAAGAATTTATTTATTACGGCCGAGATTTGGCTTTACCCCAAGACGTTTTGGCCGAGATTTGGATAAATGATTTTATCTTTTTGGACGTAATGGCAAGTAAATCTTGGTTTTGGCCGAGATTCGAAGGGAGTAAAATGATTTATCTCTTTGGGCGTAAAGATAAAAGAATCTTTGTTCTGGCCGAGATTTGAAGGGAGTAAAGATAAAAGAGTTTATCTTTTGGCGTACTGATTAAAAGGATTTATCATTTTGGCTGAGTTTATCCCGTAAATTTAAATTCAGCCGTACGATGTTAAGACCGTGTTCAAATTGAAAGCCGTCCGCACCTATAACTACGGAACGATACCGTCATCCCAATTCGTGCTCTGAAGTTCAGGTTTCTTCCACGGCGAGTCGAGAGTCTGCAGGCTTCGACCAAGAGGAGAGAGGTGCGACGGCTGGAAGTTGATCGCGACCCTGATCAAATCCGAGAGGCTGCCCAACTATCTGCCCAAATCTGAGGATCCTATTTTATTCTTAGTGTAATTCTTCCAATTATTATTATTATTTTGTTATTATCTCTCCAGAATTTCTAGGATGAACTTCATATTTTTATTTATTTCATTTTAGGATATTATTATTGAAGGAAAACTATTTGGACCCTATATTATTTATTTTAATCTTTTCTGATCAATTAGTTAATTGTGCTTTGTGCTTTTAATTTAATTATTTGGATTTCTGAGTTGAGTAATTACCAGTTTGTGGACTATTTGATTTTAGAATTCATTAATTAAATTAATTGATTTTATGTGAAATTTATAATTTACATAAATTTGATAACTAGTGTGTGGAGAATCAAGTTTGTGTAGTCTGTTAATCTATACCAGTTTGTGGAGTGATTAATAGTGTAGGGAATCCAATTTAATGCGTCTTAATTTTAATATGATTTGATGGGATGTCAGTTTGTGGAGACCTCAATTCTTATTAAATTAAGATAGTTTAATTTGCATACTTAGATTGAGAGAATGTCAGTTTGTGGAGACTACAATTTAATCATGTCAAGTTAATAATTTGGGGAGACTTTAATCCATCTTTAAAGATTAAATTTATATTTTATGGTTCAAATATTTATCCTGATCTATTTTCATCCTAAGGCCTAACTTCAACATCATTATCTTATCTTTATCTTATTTTTTTATTTTATTTTACAAAATCTCTTTTCCAAAATTTCATGTTTTTTCCTCTCTTATGAATTTATAAATTTAGATATTAAATTAATAATATTCCTCATGAGTTCGACACTCTTTACTCCTATTTTCTATATTATTTGAACGACTAGTACACTTGCTAGCGATTTTATTTTGCTACATCATTTTACCTATCAAGATATTATATATAAAGAGAGTAAAACCATCTTGGTCAAGATACCACGATTACATCATGGTCATATTACTATAATTCGACTACCAAAGTACCAAACGCATGCAAGAACATAGAAAGTAGGAACGAGTCGGTCAATATTAAGGACTTTGAAAGCATTGGTTTCATTTGGATCTATCAGTACAATTACTTTCGTGTTATATGCTCACATAAGTTTTACGATGTAAACCTCTATAACATTATTGATTATTGGGCCTCTTAATTTCCAATTAGTTAAAGATCGAACAAAGGGATCTGAGATCGATCTCCAGAATCACAAGTTAAATTTCTTCAGTTAAAAAATGTTGTTAAATATTGCTTAATAAAGTTAGTCATATAGATCTCCACTGTACTTTGCGAGGAATCAAATCGATCAGAGTATATAATCTTTGCCAAAGTCAAAAGTCATGCTAGTATTTGTTCCATACAAGTAAAAAGTTGGACCTCAAAACTAACCAGCTAAACATGCATGTGCGCATGTGTATATATACACACATCCTATCTTGTTATTGTTAGAGTCTATGAATCACAATGATAAATTGACGAGCTTGAGCAGCAAAATTGTGACACAGCATAGCAGAGGAGACTGTCGGGATTCAGGCAGTTAACCATTATACTGTAGATATAATCCAATTGTATATATCAATCTTTATATAACGTAGCATTTTACTCTATCGATATAATCCATCAAATCTTTATATAAGGACAGAGACTCTATGTAGTTATGCTCGATTTTCTTTTTGCCTTTACTAGCAAGAAATGAAGAAGGCGTTAGTTCTTCCCCAAATCTGTGAGTATTTTCTTTATGCAGATTAATTACTGCATCTCGACATGGTATCAGAGCTTGTTCAGATCTGGATCTGTGAAGAAGAAGGTTGCAGTGTGGTTAGTATCATTTAACCTTCAGATTGTAGTATGGATTCCTCTTCTTCGATCGGACTTTCGTCTTCGGTTAGTATATATCCAAGCATACCTCTGTTTTTTAGTTCATCAGATATGCCTAGTTTGATTGTCACACATCATATTCTTGTGGATTCAAACAACTATATTCCTTAGAATAAATTACTATATAATGCATTATGTGCTAAGAATAAACAAGGTTTTGTGGATGGATCTTGTTTGATGGAATCTTTTGATCGAACTTTGCATTTTCAATGGAAACGTTGTGATTCACTAGTTATTTCTTGGATTACTAGCACTGTTTCTAAGGAGTTAATCAGCAATGCTGCATATGATGAGACTGCTTTAATCATTTGGTTAGATCTCAAAGAAAGGCTTCAGAGATCTAATGGAACAAAAATCTTACATGTTAATTACATGGTGAAATCTATTCTATACATCAAGGCTCATTATCCATAAGAGAGTATTATAATAAGTTTAAGTTTCTCTGGGAAGAATTATCCCTGATGATTCCATCAAACACATCAAAAGAATTTACTGAATACATGTTTCAACAAAAAATTTACAAGTTCTTATTGGGGCTTAATGAATGCTATAGTCAAGTCAGATCTCAAATCCTTTTGATGTCTCTATTGCCTTCTCTAAACCAAGTGTATTCTATGATTGCTGAAGAGGAACAAAGAAATCGACTCATAGTTAATTCGAATCAGAATGTTGTATTTTTTTCTAATACCAGACAATTCAACCAACAATTTAATCAGTCAATGTAAGACAATACAATAAATCAAGATCGAAGAGGAATCCATCAGTCATATGTGATCATTGTCAAAAGTCCGGACACACAAAAGCTCAATTTTATAAGCTAATTGGTTATACTTCAGGTTCCAAATTCAGAAGCAATAAAAATCAGAATCAAATTGCTGCTAATGTGTCAGATCTACAGAACTATAATCCACAACAGAATATACCTCAGCCTCAGCAGAATTGTGTTTATTAGAGTCCTTTTCAGAATGTACCTCAACAATTTTTTTTATCCTCAGAATCATGTTTCTAGTAATGTGACTCAAGGGAATCTTTTAGATACTTGTGAAAATTTTAAGTCTGAAAATTTTGGAAAGGCACATGTACTCATTGAAGATTAATATCAGAAGATTCTTAAAGTCCTAGAGAAGGTGCAAAAAATTGAGCTAGCTACAAATGCTCATGTAGCAGGTACAATTGATAATTCTTGTCGAATTGCAAATAATGTCTAGATTATAGATACTGGAGCTACTCAACATATGACTTCAAATGTGAATTGTCTTTATAACATTTGTGAGTTGGCTAATGAAAAGTATGTTACTCTTCCTAATGGTGATCGGCTAAACATAACACATTCTAGATCAGTTGCTGTCAATTCACGAATATATTTTACTAATGTTTTATATGTTCTTGACTTTAAATTTAGCCTCATATCTGTTTCACAACTAACAAATTACCTTGGGTGTTAAATTGCCTTCTTTCCAAACTTTTGTTTCATACAGGATTTGCACAATGGGAAAATGCACCTAATTGGTAGAGAGAGCAATGTTTTATACTACTTGGATTTGGATGAGCAGGAGATACAAAGTTCAGAAAACAAACAAACTATTCATGTTACAGTTGCTGCTGTCAAGGAAGATCAGGCTATGCTGTGGCACAGAAGGCTTGGACATTTACTTGTACAAAGGCTTAGACTAATCACTAGTTGTGGAGAGAATTTACAATGTGATGTATGTCCTTTAGCTAAACAAATTAGGATTCCTTTTCTTGTAAAAGAAAGATATCAGTGCAGAACCAGATTAACCATTCACATGGATATTTGGGGACCTTATAAATTTATTTCACATGCTGGAAACAAGTATTTTCTTACTCTTGTGGATGATTTCAATCGAATTACATGGATATATTTGTTAAAGTGACAACTTTGGATGTTTAAAACATTTTGTTAACCACATGGCAAATCAATATGGTGATACAATTAAAATAATAAGATCTGACAATGATGCTGAATTCATGAGTAATCAATGTCAAAATTTTTTACATGATAAAGGGATTGTGCATCAAACTTCTTGTCCCTATACTCAACAGCAAAATGGACTTGTGGAAAGGAAACATAAGCACTTACTGGAAGTTGCAAGAGCTTTGTATTTTCAATCTTCCATACCTATTAAATTTTCGAATGAATGTGTAAAGACTGCAGTTTATCTAATTAATAGAATGCCTCTCAAAGTATTGGATAATAAATCAACTTATAAAAAAATTCTTTGGAGAGTCTTAAAGTATTTGGTTGTCTCTGTTATGCGACTAATCTGCAAGTTACAGACAGATAAGTTTGATCCAAGCGTCAATCCAGCAGCTTTTTTAAGATATAGTAACACTCAAAAGGGTTATAAATATCTTGATTTGATTACTAACAAAATATCAGTAAGTATAAGTGTCATTTTCTATGAAGATACATTTCCATTCTCTTGTAAAAGGCCACATGTCCTTGCTTGAAAATTAATAGTTAATACTCCCTATTTTGATGATATATTACTAGAAAAGATTTATTTTCCTACTTCTGATGATGGTCAGGACATCTTATTGGATTCTCCTAGTTCCTTACCCACAGTTGATCGTCATGTTGAATTGCCCACTATTTCACTTGAATCATCTCCAGTTTCCCTTAATCCAGTCTGACATTTCTCTTGTTTTGCCACCTAGTATATCTCCTGTTGTGACTCAAGAGAAGATGCAAACTAAAAGGCCTATATGGATGCAGGATTATGCGATGTCTTCTAAAATTTCATATCCTTTTATCTAATCATTTCACCTTTGATAATCTGTCAGCTAATTGCGCTAGCTTTTTGGCAGCTGCCGATTCAATGTTTGAGCCTACATCTTACTCACAAGCAGTTACTGATCTAGAATGGATAAAGGCTATGAATTTAGAGCTTGAAGCACTTATCTCTAAAACTTGTTGACTGCAAATGGATATATAAAGTTAAGTTGAAATCAAATGGTGATTCAGTCAAAAGGAAGGAACAGATTATAAAAACACATTTTCTCCAATTGCAAAAGTCGTGATCATTAGAGCTTTTCTTATCTCAGCTACCCAGCATAGCTTTCTCATATTTCATATGGATGTGAATAATGCATTTTTAAACGGGGATCTCTTTGAAGAAGTATATATGTTACCTCCTCCAGGTCTTCCATCTTCAGGAAAAGTCTGCAAACTCAATAAATCCTTATATGGTTTAAAAGAGGCATCTCAAAATTTTTGAAGTTTTATTAGCTAATGGTTTTGTTCAAAGCTACAATGATTATACTCTTTTTTACAAAGAAGACTCATGATCAATATGTTGCCATTCTGATTTATGTTGATGATATCTTATTAACTGGCAATTCTGCTTCACTTATTGATCAAACCAAGACATATCTTCATATGATGTTTAAACTCAAGGATCTTGGACCTCTGAAATTCTTTCTTGGTATGGAGGTCTTACGTTTAGCCAAAGGTATTTTGTTAACTCAACGAAAGGATACTCTTTCCTTGATTGCTGATGTGGGACTCATTGCCTCCAAGCCTTTCGCTACCCCCTTAGAAGAAAATTTGAAATTAACCACTGCTGCCTTTGACCAATATATGTCTCAGAAGCATGTTGTTCCATTAACTGATAATCTTTTATCCTGAATCTTTCAAACGCCTGATTGGTCGATTGATTCACTTAACCCAGACGAACATTACCTTTGTTGTAAGACACTTGAGCCAATTCATGCATACTCCTAAAGTATCTCATATGAATGCTGCAATTAGAGTACTCCGATACTAGAAAGGCTCTCTTGGCTGTAGTTTATTCTTTTGCTCATATCACAGTCAGACTTTGATGGCCTATTCTGATGTTGATTGGGGATTTTGCCTTGCGACCAATTGCTCTGTTTCAGCCTTCTGTATTCAATTGGGCTCTTCCTTAGTTTCCTAGAAATAAAAAAAAACAACTAGTAGCTCGCTCTTCTGCAGAAGCAGAATACAAAAGCATTGCTCTCACAGTTGCTGAACTTATTTGGCTTGAGCATTTGTTCCAGGACTTGCAGCTTTCAGTTACACTGCCAATTTCTATTTTTACAGATAGTCGCCCTACCATCCAGATCGCGGAAAAACCTGTCTTTCATGAGCAGATGAAACACATTGACATCGATATTATTTTGTTAGGGAGCGTGTTCTTCAACAGTTTGTCAAGCTTAGCTACATCTCTACTAATCTTCAGTTGGCAGATATCCTTACGAAAGGACTTTCACGAAGGCAACATGATTTTCTGATTTCCAAGTTGGGCTTATTGGACGTTTTCCAATCGCCAATTTGCGGGGGGCTGTTAGAGTCTATGAATCACAAGGATAAATCGATGAGCTCGAGCAGTAGAATTGTGACACAGCGTAGCAGAGGAGACTATCGGGATTCAAGCAGTTAACCGTTATACTATAGATATAATCCAATTGTATATATCAGTCTTTATATAGCATAGCATTTTACTCTTCCGATATAATCCATCAGATCTGTATATAAGAACAGAGACTCTATGTAGTTATGCTCGATTTTCTTTTTGCCTTTATTAGCAAGAAATGAAGAAGGAGACGTTAGTTCTTTCCCAAATATTTGAGTGACTTCATTATGTAGATTGATTACTGCATCTTGGCATGCCTGCTGCTGCTACCCGATATGGCGGCCGCCATGAGGCCAATGGCCGGAGAGTCGTGGCTGGAGACCGGTGCCCTCGTCTTCCAGAAGCTGTGATCATGGCCGACGCATACGACCACCGGCTCTGGCAGCCCTAAAAACTGTTTGAATTAATTGGTTAGCAAATGCAAATTCGAAATAGGTAGCACAATGGTTTGAAAGGCCGAAAGGATTATTTGATGGTCATGTAGTTGATTTCTGCTAGGCCTGTCCAAATTGATTTAGCACTTTCATCTTATTGTGTGTGTGCATGTGTGTTTAGGGTTTGCCGTATATTTATGCAATTATCGATTCTATTAACATTAAAATTTGGCGATTTAAACTTTGTTGTGATCTACTCTAATAGGTCCATGAACATTCTTTCAATTAAAAAGACATGATTCATGATTATCTAATTAATAAGAGGATTAATTAATTGTATATATACATATTTATATTAATTAATTAATATAACTTTATTAGATTACAACCTCTTTTGCTGATAAAAGATGATGAATCTCCCACATTTATGATTAACCTTATCAAATTAACTAATATGACCAATTGTGATTAAGTTAGATTATCAAGAACTTATCGACAACGTCGAAACTTTGTTCTCCAGCTTAATTGGGTTCAACTTCAATGTCACCACCTTTGACAGAATTAATTAATTCTGTTGACTTTTATTTGTTGAAGTGGACTGTACGAAGTCCTTCACGTCATTAACCATCTAAGAATCTTATACATTGTCTCCGTAGTGGTATGCTATGTTGTCCTTTTTTTTATTTTGTTGTGATGAACTAGAAAAAGAAATTAGTATAAGGAAAATTAATTGAGTTGATGGAGGAAAATTGGTGGATGAAATTACATAAGAGAAATAGATAAAAAAATATAGATAAAACCAAGTGTTCACAATTTTTTTTTAAAAAAACAAGAAAATAATATGACTAAGATTAATAGAAAAAAAATAATTTATTAGTATTTAAGTTTTTGAAATAATCACTATTAAGTTATTATTCAATTATCTTTATAATTTCACACTTTCGTCCATATTATATTTTTCAAAGTCAATAAAAATATAATGTTACTTTAATAAAAATTCAGCTATCGTGCAGAATGGATTGAAATTGAATAGACCACTTCATCTTAGATTGGTGAGAAGGACGGACAGAGGGGAAAATAATATATATATATATATATATATATATATATATATAATATTATATACATGGCCACCTAAATTTTGGATTGGGTCCGTTGCTGATTGGTGATCCTATTTTCAAAACATGCTCATTCTGTGTCTGTGTCTGTGTCACTCTACCAACCAACCAGGCCATGACTATGAACGTTTCTATTTTATTAAATCGTACAAATATATGAGAATACGTTACATGTGTGAAGTTGCAATGTCAAAACTACTAAGCACAAGCAAATATCACGCCGGATTTACTCTGAATGATGCAGTGGACACGCATCACAAGTGATGCAGCCAAGAGGAAGACCTTGGACCCATTCAAAATTACTCTGATCAGCCGTTCAGAAATGGATCACATTTTACTTAACGTGAAAATTACGAGGTAATCACGAGGTATACTATTAATCGCTCAGAAAAGTTCGTGTGAAACCTTTGGAACGAGTCCTAAGCAGCTGCAAGAAGCATGCACACTTGGAGCATTACTAGTAATTACTATGACTAGCTTCAAAGTTTCAAATCCACCTCTTTACGTAGTAAGATCCATAAGGACTACCATGATAAAACATATTTATATACACATACACATGCACATACACATATTATAAGTTTGCCTTTTAGCTTATTAAGCATCTGATCTATTGAGATTTCCATGGAGACGCTCTGTGAATCGAGGAATTTTGACACTTGATCTATAAAAAAAATAATATTATAAAAAAATGCTTACTCTTAAAGAAAAAATATAGAAAATAAAACAATGGCAAATGATGAAAACCCAAATTAATTAACACATCTTACTAATTTTATGCCATTTTGGATTTTCACTTTCGATGGTAAGATGATGTTTTGGCCTATTAAGTGATTTCAATATATTTAATCTTTTTTTTAAAAAAAATTGGAGTGGATTGTATTGAACTAACAGAGAATTCAAAAGATTATATATTTATATCTATACTTCCCAATGGTAAACTGTAGCATGTGGCAATTATATTTAAGTTGGATGCGGCAAAAACAAATATCGACAATTAACGCTAAAACTTCGTTTTCCATCTTAACTGGATTCAATTTCAAGTCACGTTTGACATGATCCAACCGTGTTGATATTTTTTTTCCTTTTGAATTGGACCGTAAAAGAGGTCGTCAACGTGATTAATGGCAATAAAAGATATTGCATATGGTCCATTTATCGTTGTGCTATCAAAGTCTTCTGAGAAAACTTGGGATGCAGGGCACTGCTGGTTTTAGTCATTTGATCCAATTATTAATTTAATTATCTTATTCGTTAGATTGTGATCATGTACTTATTTCATTATAATTAAGTTCAACAATTATGATTTATTTGTTTTTATTTGCTTGGGTTTATCTTATGAGTTCTAAATATATTTGTTCATGATTTTTCACCTTGAACTGATCATTAAACAAGCTAGGAATATTGCATGTTGATTTTTTTTTCTCTTTCGGCTATAACTCGTTAATTTTGAGACGTTTGCTAATAATGATACATTTAGTTTTGGATCTCATTTTATCATGAATTGTGACTTCATAATAAAATAAACTAACTCCCTATTGTATGATCCTCATTCATTATCGTGTTTTACGTGCATGCCAACAAAATATTTGACTTGATTTCGAACTTTGTTTTTAGCCAAACATGTGGGACTAACTTTGATTTTTCTTTAATTATTAACATGCAGCCGCGTTTTGAAGCGAGTAATAACCAGCTGCAAGAAGTTATCCAGACTTAGTAATTACTATGACTTCGATGTTTCAAACTTACCATTGTACGTTGTAAGATCTATATATATAAGAACCACGCATGCATAATTTTTATCTCTCAGCTTACTCAAATCCAATTCTCTCACTGCCTCTTCTTGCCACCCTCCAGGCTCCAGTTGATTAATTTTTGTACGTACTGCAGTATTCGATCGCCGGACGATCCATGGCTCCCATGAAAGCAAAGCATGCGGTGCTACTCCTCCTGATCGTACTGCAGGTTTCCTGCTTGCAGCGGCCTCTAATGGCAGCGAGGCCGATGACCGGAGAATCGTGGCGAGAGAACGGTGGCATCGACCTCTTCTTGCAGACTCTGCCAAAGGGGGAGGTGTGCTCTCCGCACACTTCGTGCGACACCCACGATCCAAACTACAATCAGGCGTGTTGTCCTTAATCGAACAGTTATAAACACCACCGTCAAGATAAATTTGATATTTTTTCTGATCTGTATAAACCCTAGTATTTTACCAGGGTGCTCTCAGCTAATCCAACCGGAAAGGAACTGAAGGATTTGAGGGTTCAATGCGTGTGTGTAATAATGTTTTAGTCGATCATAGTTCGTATGCATGTACATGCAGCCAACTAGCAGCTGTCACAGGTTTTATTAGTTGGTTGTTATTTTAATCTCTTTATTTATTTGTTTGGTTAGTCCATACATATATATAGTATAACAACAGAAGTTGGAGATTTACAAATATTTTAATCAACACTGTTGAAGTTGTTGCCTCCCACATTTATTTATTTTTAGCTTTTGTCTCCAATTCTAGTCTTTTTGGATAATTGGAGGTCAAATGCCTCGAAAACGTTGTAATCGATTTGGAGTATTCAGTTTATCATCAACTGTGTTGTTTCCAATTTTGTAAGGTCGATATTTTGCTTTTTGGTGAACGCAAATATTCATTATTTACCCAAAAGTTCGAACTCGTCTATGTGGGCAGGTTTTAATCAACATATTACTCATGCCTTCTCTTAATCTAATGTTCATAACTCGCCACGAAATAATAACTGTATGTAAATATATACCTAGCTATTTATCTATAAATATATATACTATAGCTCATTTTTTTTCGAATTAATTTACAGCACGGTAGATCAATCAACTTTAATATGTAAGTCGACCAAGGATTGGGTGTTAGTTCGGGCTAAACAAAAAATAAGATTTATTCAAAATGGTATATATATAGTACGTACCTACCAAAATTCACCGAATAATGACAGTATTAGCTCTACGCCTACTTTATTAATATCTAAATTTCTATATAATATGAGTTTAATGATAATATTGGTGATGCATTCATTGAAGCATAGCGTAATGGTTATTCATATATTTTATATATCCATTATAATATTATTTTCCTTAATTTGAGGCAGAAAAGACAACCATCTCAGACACGAATTTTGTTTTAGGTTTTCCGTTAGAAACTACATTTTTTTTGGGCATTAACAAAGAGTTCTATGAATATATATGACCTAAGGTCCACATAAACTCTTCAGTATTTGAATTAGGAAAAACATCTGAGATTTTTTTAAAAAAAAAAGAAAAGAAAAGACGAACATGATGTTTGCAATTGTTACATATTTACAAGGGTTTAATTCATATGCTACCAACTTGAGTTGGTAGCATCATGCTACCAAGATTTGGGCCGCCGGATAATTCATTCACGGTCTATAAATGTCGATCATTCTCGGCCGTCCGATGCTTGATCGACGGCCGAGATTACCTTTTTTTCTTTCGATGACTTCGGCCGCAGCCCTCCTCTCTTTCTCTCTTCTTCGTCCGTGCAGTCGCCCCCTCCTCTCTCCCTCTCTTCTTCGTCCACGGCGCCGGCCGCCTCCGCCATCGAAGAAGAGATCGGCCGCATCCGAGATCCCCCTCCTCTCTCTCTCTTCTTCTTCGTCCGCCTAGCTCCGAGATCGGCTGCATCCGACGCGGATCCGGCAAGATCCGCACGGATCTGCCGCATCTGAGATCCCCCTCCTCGCTCTCTTCTTCTTCGTCTGCATCCGCTCTCTCGCCCTCGCCGGCTCTCTCTCGCCCCCCTCCGTCGGTCTCTCGACCCGCCGCCGCTCTCGACCCGCCGCCGTTCTCGCCCCCGCCGCGGAGGACTCGCCCACCGCGGCTGCTCTCTCGCCCCACCTCCGCCGCGCTCTCGCCCGCCACCGCTGCCGCCGTGCTCTCTCGCCCCTTTCCGCCGCCGATCTCGCCCTGCCGCTGCTGTGCTCTCACCCCGCCGCCGCCGTGCTCTCTCTCCTTTCCGCCGCCGCTCTCGCCCTGTCGCCGCTGTGCTCTCGCCCCTTTCCGCCGCTGCTCTCGCCCCTTTCCGCCGCTGCTCTCGCCCCTTTCCGTCGCCTCTCTCGCCCTGCCGCCGCCGTGCTCGCCCCGCTCTCTCACCCCGCCGCCGCTGCAATTGATTCTGAAATGTGTTTAT
Organism: Pontederia crassipes; assembly: GCA_030549335.1. NCBI lineage: Eukaryota > Viridiplantae > Streptophyta > Magnoliopsida > Commelinales > Pontederiaceae > Pontederia > Pontederia crassipes. The sequence continues at coordinate 74,810,643 of CM060192.1, forward strand.
GTCGATGTTTTCATGAAAAATGTAATTTAAGAATTGTAATTGATTCATGTCGATGTAATGTTAGATTCATGAAAAATGTAATTTTGGAATGTAAGTGCTGTAATGTGATACAAACGTACCTCATGCTGAGGGTTGCGAGCTCAACGTCGTTTCGAGATACAAACATACAATCGTCGTTATGAGCTCGTTTGATGTGCGATATGTGGACGACAAATGAAATGGAATTCACCTGTTCGACAATCATGTTCATATATTAAAATCGAACCACATCAAAGTGCATGTGTATTCAAATTCTTTGACGACAAATGAAATGAAATTCACCTTTTCGACAATCATGTTCAAATACGTATACAAGAAAAAATCAAATCATATCAAAGTGTAAATGCATACAAATTTGTCGACGACAAATGAAATGAAATTCAATCTTTCGACAATCATGTTTAAGGGCTTATACAAGAATCAAACTACATCAAAGTGCACTTAAACTGCACTTAAACCACATGCAAGTGCATACAAATTCTTTGACAACAAATGAAATTAAATACAATCATATTCCACAAATTAAATACAATCATATTCCACAAATTCTTTGACGACAAATGAAATCATGTTCACATTCGAACCCCATAGTGCACTTAATGTAAAAGTGCAAATACGCCATGTTGTCTTCACAAGATTAATAAAATTATCATTAATTTAAATTACAAATTTTACTAATTATCGGAGGCTTGTAGGGCGGGGCTAGTCGGCGGGCGAGGTTCACGGCCGCACAATCCTCGGTCGACGGCAGGACGAGGGCGCGGCGGTGGCGGCAGGGCGAGACCGATGGCGGAAAGGGGCGAGAGAGCACGGCGGCGGGTGAGAGTACGGCGGCGGGTGAGAGCGCGGCGGAGGGGGCGAGAGAGCGGCGGCGGGGGCGAGAACGGCGGCGGAGGGGGGTGAGAGAGCGGCGGCGGCGGAAACGGGGGAGAGAGCACGACGGCGGAGGAGAGCGCGGCGGAGGGGGGCGAGAGCGGTGACGGGGGCGAGACCGACGGCAGAAAGGGGCGAGAGAGCACGGCGGCGGTAGCGGCGGGCAAGAGGGTGGCGGAGGCGGGGCGAGAGCGCGGCAAAGGCGGGGCGAGAGAGCGGCCACGGTGGGCGAGAGCACAGCGGCGATGGGCGAGAGCACGGCAGCGGCGGGCGAGAGCACGGCGACGGGGGCGAGAGCGGCGGCGGGTTGAGAGACCGGCGGAGGGGGGCGAGAGAGAGCCGGCGGGGGCGAGAGAGCGGTAGATCCGTGCGGATCTGGCCGGATCCGCATCAGATGCGGTCGATCTCGGAGGCAGACGAAGAAGAAGAAAGAGAGGAGGGGGATCTCGGATGCGGCAGATCCGTGTGGATCTGGCTGGATCCGCGTCGGACGCGGCCGATCTCGGAGGCGGACGAAGAAGAAGAAGAGAGAGAGGAGGGGGATCTCGGATGCGGCTGATCTCTTCTTCGATGGCGGAGGCGGCCGACGCCGTGGACGAAGAAGAGAGGGAAAGAGGAGGGGGCGACTACGAGGACGAAGAAGAGAGGAAGAGAGAGAGAGAGGAGGGCTGCGGCCGAAGTCATCGAAAGAAAAAAAGGGTAATCTCAGCCGTCGATCAAGCGTCGGACGGTTGAGAAAGATCGACATTTGGAGATCGTGGATGAATGATCCGGTGGCTCAAATCTTGGTAGCATGATGCTACCAACTCAAGTTGGTAGCATATGAATTAAACCCTATTTACATTGTAAATAGGACTCAAGTTTTAAGTCAAGAATAGAATTTGAAATTAGGGAGGAAGATCTATTCGAAATTAGGGAGGAAGAAACATGTGGACTAATCTAAAAATACATGTATTCAAGCTCTCCACTAAACACTCCAAATGTCTGTCTTATTGGGACAGCAACAATATTGATATCGCTAGTTATGAGCACTGATCACACATTTGAATTTCCATCATCGAATTCGATTATTTTGATGTATAATAGAAGAGGCTGGAAAATTTTTTTCATTCACAAAAATTAGATAAGAAAATGCTATCCACTTCACCATCGCTCTAACAACGTACACCTGTCTTTGTCACGTTAAATGCATGTAAATGGTCAATCTCATGCGAGCCTCCGTGGAATAAACGCAACGGAGCTACTTTGACTTCACCAGTACACCCTCTCTCTTCTTACGCCATCGCAGAGAGGTGAGAGGAGAGAGAGAAAGGAGGAGGAGAAGAAGCTGATAATGGCCATGTAAAGGAAGCAGGTGGTGCTGGTTCCGCTGCTGGTCGTGTCGACGTGCCTACTGCTGCTACCCGATCTCACGGCCGCCGCAAGGCCGATGGCCGGGAAGTCGTGGCTGGATAACGGCGGTCTCGTCTTCCAGAAGCTGTGCTCGGGGCCTTCGTGTACCACCGTCGGCTCGTCCAGCGGCATTACATGTTGTCCGTGACCCTAAAAATGGCATCGTATATGCAGCTTTCAATCAATACTGAGTGATATAACTGAAAAAAAAAAGAAGAAACTATTACACAGTGATACAAATGCCAAGAGCTTTTGAGTGGAACATGCTTTTTTTATTAATATTTTATCGTTTTTTATTTGTATTAATCTTTTGATTTCATTATATCAATCAATACAAAAAAATACGGTTTGAATCTTATCAATTCTTTATACATTTATTCGCTCAAAGTATTCATCCCACGGTACAATTTTTTTTTACAAGAACTATGGTAGAAATTCGAGGGTTAATTAATGATTAATGGGCATATATGTTTGTAATGGAGAAAAGTTTAGTTAGAGAATTTAAATTCCGGATAGTGTTGCATAATAAGAAAGAAATCGGTAGGGAGGTCACAAAAGACGCCGTTGGACATATTGTACAAAAATTCTAAGATAGAAAATTTATCAAAAACAAAATCACCACAAACGGTGAAAATTAAGTAACACCTCTTACGTAAGTACTTTATATCATTGGATTCTCACTTTCGATTTGTAATATGCAAGGAAATTTTAACTTTGGCAACATTAATTAATTATAAAATGTCAAGAAAGAATTCCTTCTGTTCTAAAGTCGGCCGTCTTCCTTTTTAAAAAGTAAATGTGCTAATGTTTTGTAAATATCTGTTTGTCAATTTATGTCGTGATTATAATTTTGTAATGGAGTCCCCAAGATTTTCCATTCAATTCTATAGATAATCAGGAAATTTGATTAGATCGAGGAGGATATTTTTATTTTTTTCTAGGAACTAATATCAAAAATTCGTTTTTTGAATATCAATGGTCAGAAGTATGCTTTTATTTCACATTTATTTATTTATAAATATTATTCTCAATTATGTTTAGATAAATTAATTATTTATTCTATAAAAACAAACGATAGTTCTTGTATTTCTAATCATAACTAATCTTAATATTTAGGAGAAAAATGTTCATAAATTCTGTTATCAACAATAACGATTAAGAGGTGTCAATATTCTTATCTCTTGTGGTTGATTGGATTGAAATTAATAAAATATCAAAAGATATGTATTTACGATTTTCGATGGTTAACATGAGATGCTAATATATGTGATCCATTATTAATTAATTAATTAATTAAAATGCACCGGCTAGCGGTCACTAAGTACATATCGACACGGATCGCAAAGTTACCGATTCCATTAGCAATAACTGTTATTAGATAATAATAATTTGATTAGAAGATAGTGAATAACGATTTGCTTATAAATATGATAAAAATTATTGGGTAAATATAACGGTTGGACTAGTGTATACTTATACAATGATAAAAATAGACATAAGAATATAATTTAGATTTATTCTTATAAGCATCATATCCATAATAATTAATTTAAAATATTTTATTTTGAATAGAAATATTTTAATACAAAAATATTGATTATTTTAAAATATTTTTTGCTTTAAGTAAAATTAGTGATATATTAAATAAAAAATAATATAAGATGGTATAATATGAATAAATACACAACCAATATATATATTCTCTACTCTATAAGCTATATGAGTAATTTATGGCATTCTGTTCTAAAACTTCACGCTACTTTAAAAAAAATATTTACGAAATAATCACACTAGCATTTTAATTCGACGAAAACACTATTAGTTACTTAATACTCTAATTTTGGTAAGTGCCAAACAGTGCCAAAGTTTTTTTTTCCAGCCCAAGTATTTGAGAAGCGGTGCCGGCGATTCAACCCGTGCAGTGGTACTGCACGCTATCCATATGTTGAAAGACGGCTTATCATCGAGCTCAACTAATCCGGTTAGATCGTTCCGAGTCGCGTACTTAACCGTGACAGATGAGACTCATAATAAAAAAAATTTATATTCGTAAAATTCCCAATTACTATTACATACAATCCTTGTTGGTGCCACGTTTGACAGGATCCAACCGTGTAGACTTTTTTTTTTTTTTTTTTTTGGTTTGAAAGTGGACCTTGTAAGGAGGTCCTTAACCCGTTTTGCTTGCTTATTAGGAGACATTTTTCGTGTTGCCGAGCTATTATTTGACTCTACCTAATTCTGGGCTATGACCATTAACTAAGTTTGAATGAAAGAATGTTAAAATAGACTTTTTTTAATGGTGATACTTTTGAAAGTTAATTTTGTAGTCTCGTCTTATTCTGATTTGACTTTCTTAATTAATGCACTTAAACTAACTCAATCGTGTTATCTGCACGGCAACAAAACTTTTAAACTAAACATTTCGAGACTTGTTTTTAGCCAATTTCGATCATTATGAACTTGGAAACTAAGTACATATATGTGCTGTAACACTTTCAAAATCGTCCCTCCTATCACGTAAGCAGTCAGGTTGACCCCGTGAGTGCTACACTATCTACTATACTATTGACCATGATCATTCAATAATATGGCTTACGTGGCACTAATATAATAATAAAAATGTAATCAAAGACTTTAATGCGAAAGATTAAAAGGTGAAATGTCAAAAAATATTTGATAACATAAATAGTACAATATGCGAAAGTTCAATCGTTAAACATCAAAGCGGAAAGTGGTTAACATGATTTATGACGAAATACAGAAATGCATCAGTTCAACATGCGAAAGAGAAGTTCGATGAGCAGAATAACGTAGTATCTCTGGACCAATTACAACTTGAAAGAAATAGAGCAATGAAAACTTTAAGCAATGTATTAGTCATGTGCAGCATTCTCCAAACTCTGTGCCTTCCATCCTCATTAGTTGGTATTCTCACCTGCAAAATCCCATTGCAGGGGAATCGAATACCCGTGAGCAAAAAGTCCAGTATGATAGCAATTAGACGGTGAAATAAAAATCAATAATAAATATGGAATCAATGAATCAATCTTTGGCTGTAACAATGTTTATGCTTTATTCTTTACTATAATTAATCTTTGTCTTTACCATGCTTCGTACTTTACTCTACTTTACTTTACTATACTCTCTGCTTTACTTTACAGTACTCTGCTTTACATTGCTTTATTTTACAATACACTGCTTTTCATTGCTTTACATTACTGTCCTCTACTTTACAATACATTGCTTTATTGTGAGTTGCACTACGTCTTTTATATTAATATAATATTCTTAAAGTTAGTTGTCCTATGCGAGCTCGACTTTATTAGGTTGGGATGCTAGGGGTGCCTCTTTGCTTTGAAGCCAGTAAGCCCTTAAAGAGAAAAGGGGTGGGTGTTAGGATCTCACTCAATTTGAAAGGTAGGGGGAAGAATTCTTACAATATAGGAACAATGATCAATTAAGAAATCTATAGGTTCAGTGTCTCCTCAGCTAGCTACCTGTCCCTCTGGCACCATACAATAATATTAAGGGGAAGGAGTGTGACCATTGCATCACCCTTCATTCGAGAAAACAGGTAGGAGAAGATCTGAAATCTCAGGAATAGTGGTCATTGAAGATAGTAGCTTCGCTGTCCCCTCAGCTAACTACCTATCCCTCCACTCCTTTAACTTTAATCTTTTCTTTAACATTGTGGGCGGCACATAGCAATCCCATATCTTTATCTTTGCATTATTTATCTTTGATTAAAATGACATCTAAGGTTCAGAACTCAACTAGGAGTAAATCTCTGTACAATATGACTCAACCAATATAGGTAAATTAGTTAGAGTCTCAGATTCTGGTTTAAATTGGAATTTAAATTCTCTGTCGGAATCGGTCGACCGTTCCTGGACAGGTCGACCGTTACTTCGTGTTCGGCCGAGCCGACTTGGCAGACTTGAACCAGTCAACCGCTTCTGGAGTTTCGGTCGTCTGATCTTCTTGGATCGGTTGAACCTCGGGTGTCTGTGGGTCGGTCGACCGTGCTTACGAGCCGGTCGACTAGTTACTCTACAGGATCGGTCGACCATTCTGGTGATCGGTCGACCGGTCCTAAGGTTAATGAGATGCGCACATCGCGAAGGATCGGTCGTCCGCTCAAAGAGTCGGTCGATCGATTTCAAGACTCAGATCTGTCCGATAACGGATAGATCAGAACTCCGATGAGTTCTTTGTAGGAATCTGTCGACCGTTTCTGAATCAGTCGACCGGTCTCCTCTATAAAACAGTGCCACCGGACTTCTCCATTGATTCCGGCGGTCCTCCGGTCGTTAAACGACGACGATATCAATACGAAAAATATAGGTAACCATCGCGGGATCATAATGAACTAGTCATACATATCAAATAATCACTATTTCTTCGTCTAGGGATTTAGAACCCTAAGGTACCTCTATTTTCGCATTTAACGGTCGTCGGTCACTGTTCGTGTCGTTTGGACGATCGTCGGTCATCCTGGGTCGATGGGAAGGAGCGCCTAAGCCTTGCGCACACCGAGGGAGGTCGCCGGACGTCGAGAGGTCATCGGTCGTTTGTCGGCGAAATCGCACTCTGCTCTACGTCGATCAGCGGTCGTCGGTTCGCAGGAAGAAGAAGAGGAAGACGAGGCGGCGGTCGGCGAGGGTTGCAAGGGGGTGCGATGTCGCCCTCGCGTTCTCTCTTTATAGGATCGGCCGGCCAGGGTGGCTGGCCGATTCCGAACGAAATCAAGGGAGGAAATCCCTCCCCTGTCGATCGTTTCTTTTCTTTTCGTTTCCTTTTTTATTTTGAATCCGAATTGATTTTGAATATGATTTTGAATTCGTTTTGAATTCTGTCATTAATAGCAATTATTTTTCCTTTTATTGCTTTGATTTGCCATTGATTTCCTTCTATGAAAATGGCATTCGTTACAATATTACACCCTTAAAAGAAAATTTGTCCTCGAATTTTGATAAGAGTCAGGACTTACCGAATAATTGTGGAAACTTTTCTCGCATCTCTGATTCTACTTCCCAAGTGACCTCTTTTCTTTGATGATGCTTCCACGCTACTTTGACTAGTGACACTTTCTTCCTTTCTTGTTGGTGTTCCTGATACTCCAATATCTCTATGGGTTGTTCTTCATATGTCAGATCCTCCTTGAGGTTTGGTTCCTCAATTTGGATCACGTTGGCGTAATCATGCTTGTACATCCGGAGTAAAGAGATATGCAAGACGTTGTTACTATAGCATATCCTAGGGGTAGTGCCAACCTGCATGCTGAATCTCCAACCATATCTAAAATTTCAAATGGGCATACGTACCTTGGACTTAATTTCTCACGCTTACTAAAATGCATTACTCCTTTGGTGGGGGAGACCTTAAGCAGAACTTGGTCTCTTGTCTTGAACTTATGTTCTCGGCGCTTCTTGTCCGCGTAGGCTTTCTGACGATCTTGAGCAGATTTCATATTTTTCTTTATCAGTTCCACCCTGTTTGTATACTTCTATGTCTGCTTCTGTAATTCAGCACTCAAGATCTTCCTTTCGCCCACTTCGCCCCAACATGTCGGGAAGCGACATGATCTACCATACAATGCTTCAAAAGGAGATATCTCTATGCTAGCATGGAAGCTGTTGTTATAAGAGAACTCTATAAGAGGTAGATGCTTATCCTAATTACCATGTCAATCTAGCGCACATGCTCTAAGCATGTCCTCCAGTGTCTGGATCGTCCTCTCTGATTGTCCGTCTGTCTAGGGATGAAAGGTTGTACTATAACGAAGCCTAGTCCCAAAAGCATTCTGGAGGCTCTTTCAGAATCCGGATGTGAACTTGGGATCTCTATCAGACACAATGGTTGATGAAATCCCATGAAGCCTAACAATCTCCTGCACATATAAATCCATTAAACTTTCAAGAGATTGTTTTACCTTGATGGGTAGAAAATGAGCTAATTTAGTGAGTCGGTCCACTATTATCCATATGGCATCATGCCCTTTCTGAGTCCGGGGTAAGCTGGTGATGAAGTCCATTGATATCTCTTCCCACTTCTACTGTGGGATACCCAGACTCTTCAAGGTTTCTTGGGGTGTCTGGTGTTCTATCTTGACTTGTTGACACACTATGCATTTGGAAACATATTCAGTGATTTCCTTCTTCATATCCAGCCACCAGAAACTCCGTTGTACATCCTTGTACATTTTGGTATTTCCTAGATGAATTGCAAATTCAGAATTGTGACATTCGTCTAGAACTTTCCTTCGGAGTTCAAGGTTATTTGGTACCCATAAGCGATCACGGTACTTGATGCCACCATCTGTAGAGACCTTGAAATTGGTGGTTTTAAGACTCGTCTTTATCATCATTGCTTGATACTCTGAGTCTTCTACTTGAGCTTCAATGATTCTCCCAATCACATCCGGGACTATACGCTGCATCATCATCAATGACCCATCATGTCTTACTCTTGGGATCCACTTGAAAAGTTCTTCCATCATCTCAAATTGTCGAAGGCGCATGAAGGCAACAGATCCTTCCCACTTTCGACTGAGTGCATCCGCCACTGAGTTTGCTTTGCCTGGATGGTAGTTGATAGCAAACTCATAGTCCTTTAGGAACTTCATCCATCGTCTTTGGCGCATATTCAACTCCTTTTGTGTAAAAACGTACTTTAAACACTTGTGGTCATTGTAGACCATAAATTCTTCTCCGTACAGATAATGGCGCCAAAGCTTGAAGGCAAACACCACTGCTGCCAATTCGAGGTCGTGGGTTGGATAGTTGACCTCATGTTTCTTCAACTGTCGGGATGCATATGCCACTACTTTCCCGTGTTGCATCAGTACACACCCCAATTCTGTACCACTAGCATCACTGTAAATCACGTACCCACCGTTGCCCGATGGTAACGTCAGGATTGGTGCTGAAGTTAGTCGCTTATTTAACTCTTGAAAACTTTCTTCACACTTGGTCGACCAGATAAACTTTTCCCCTTTTCTTGTGAGTTTGGTTAGTGGCAATGCAATTTTGGAAAAATCTTTAATGAAGCGTTTGTAATAGCCCGCTAAACCAAGAAAGCTCCTGATCTCAGAAACATTCTTTGGTTGCGTCCAGTTGGACACTGCTTCTACATTTGCCGGATCCACTGCAATCCCATCTTTGGAGATAATGTGGCCTAGAAACATCATCTGTTCTAGCCAAAATTCACATTTGAAAAACTTCGCATACAACTTCTTTGCTCGCAAAGTCTCCAATACTATTCTTAGATGTTCCTTGTGTTGCTCTATGCTCGGCGAGTAGATGAGGATGTTGTCAACAAAGACAATTACGAACTTGTCCAGGTGTTCATGGAAAGTTCGATTCATGAGGTCCATGAATGCTGCTGGGGCATTTGTTAACCCAAATGGCATTACAAGGAACTCATAGTGCCCATATCTTGATCGGAATGCTGTCTTAGGAATGTTCTTTTCTGCTACCTTTAGCTGGTGATATCCGCTCCTCAGATCGATCTTGAAAAATACCTTTGCTTTGGACAGCTGATCGAATAAACCATCGATGTGAGGGAGCGGGTACTTGTTCTTGATTGTGATTTTGTTCAACATCCTGTAGTCAATACAAAGTCTCAACCATCCGCCCTTCTTCTTGACAAAAAGGACTAGTGCACCCCATGGCGAGACACTAGACCTGATGAAATCTTTGTCAAGTAGTTCTTGAATCTGATCCTTCAGTTCCTTCATCTCTGTTGGAGCCATGCGGTATGGAGCTTTGGAGATTGGTGTTGTGCCGGGTGCCACTCTAATATGAAAGTCTATCTCCTTTCTGGGTGGTAGACCACTAACATCGTCAGGGAATACATTAAGAAATTCCCTCACAACTTCTATGTCTTGAGGGGTCTTGGCTGGCTCTGTTATCTTGGTAATACTTGCAAGATAACCTCTACACCCTTTCTGGAGTAGTTTATGTGTTTTCATGACAGACACTATTATCTTTGGTTCTTTCTGTGCAATGCCTCTGACTATAACTTTATCTGTACTCTGTGTACCAATAATCACCTTCTTTTGCTTGCACAATATAGAAGCATCATGGGAGGTTAGCCAATCCATGCCCAAAATAATATCATAATCTCTCATGGGGATAATGATAAGATTTATATGAAAGTTCTTTGTCCCTATCTCTATGGGTACATTAGGGAGATATTTTGTAGTATCTAGAGTTCCTTGTGGGGTCAAGATGTTCATCTTAGGTCCTAAGTTCGTTGCAATTAACCTTAATGTCTGGACACATTCTTCAGATATAAATGAATGGAAGGCACCAAAATCAAACAATACTGTAGTGGGTAGCTTAGCTACGAATAGCGTACCTCGAATGACCTCAGTGTCATTCTGTGGGGCATCTTCTTTCAGATTGAAGAGTCTCCCTTGTACCAACTGTTGCTGCCCACGTCTTGGGCAATTCATTGCATAGTGGCCCATTCCGCCACAGTAGTAGTAGGCTCCAGACTTTATTCGGCATTCTCCTGCACGGGTCGTGCCACAGGTGTTGCATAAAACCCGCTCACCTTATGCGGGTGCTGCTTGAGGAGCTCTGGGAGGCTGTTGCCTCTGCTGCTGAGCTGGACGCCTCCGCACCTGCTGTGGGGGCCTTTGGTTCTGCTGTTGTTGTTGCTATGGTGGAAAAGCTATGCGGAGGGCGTAGGGCTTTTGCTATTGAGGACGATTGTACTATTGTGGTGCTGGGTAAGGACGGGTCCGATTATCCCGTCGATGCTACTGATGGTTGTTCCATCTAAATTGTTGAGGCTAGTGATGGAAACTCTGCCCTACAGTCTGTTGGGCCTTCTGAGCTTTCTGCAGGTCTTGATGATCCTTCTCAGTCAGAGTAGCCAAACTGATGACGTCCTTTAAGGTTCTGCAGTTCCCCGATCTGGTATGAGACCTCAGAGTGGGGTTCAGTCCGTCCACAAAGCGCTTGGTCACATCCAGTTCATCCATGATAAGCCTGAAGTACTTCCTCAGTCTGACAAACTTTATCATGTATTGATCCACGGTCATAGTTCCTTGCACTAGGTCTAGGAACTCCTTTTGTTTCAAGTCCCTTTGAAATTTAGGAAAGTACTGTGTCTCGAATGCCTTACGGAAGTCATCCCAGGCAACAACCCTTACGTCAGGAAAACTGGTGGCCTTCCTTGCCTTCCACCACTGCTTAGCATCTTTCTGGAGATGAGTGTCTCCAGCGAACAGTACCTTTTTGTTTTCGGGAATGCAAGTATATTGAATTTGTCCTCTATGGCATCTATCCATTGCTCTGCTGTTACGACGCCTCCTTCTCCATTAAACATTGGAGGTTTTGACCTCCAGAAGTCTTGTAAGGTGCAGATAGAAAGGACTTGGCGTCCTTGCTGGACTGGTGGTTCTGGTGGAGGAGGAGAAAGTGGAAGTGGAGGTGGGTAAGGTGGCGGTGGGGGAATGTAAGAGGTTTCCCCTTCATTGGGTATCTCGTACTCATTCCCACTGGTAGAGGCATGTTCCCTTCTTTGATATGACATCTATAAAAAGATCATGACAATAATTGAGAAAAGCACATATAATCAAAGATCTTTACTTAAAATAAAAATCTTAGATAACAATTGAGACCTTACGGCTCAATATCCGCTTAAAGCAAAAGTTAATATCATTGTAAGGTTAGTCAAAGAAAATAATAAATATTTGTCTAAGGCACACGAAGGCCTTCACATTAAGAAGCATTAAATGCTAATCACTACGTCTAGAAAGTCCTCTAGGTTCATTCCCGAAATTCTTCGGAGGAGGAGGACGATTTGGGCACTCATCATCACCATGTCCCTCTTGATAACAGAGCCCACAACATTCCTCTGGATCTGTCTGACTGATGGGGCTTGCGTCTCTGAACCGTAGTCCCTTTAAGGGCTCAAGAACTTCTTCTTCATCATCTGATGATATGTAAATTGGGTTGCTCGGTCGTCCTCCTCTCATCTCCAAGTGCCATCTCCTATTTATTTCTTCACGTGTTTCAATGGGGAAGAAGTGGCACGGGGAGAGTGACTCAGAATCAGAATCATTACTTTCCACGCTCTCTAGATACGGATACGTCAGTTCCTCTAGAGTAGGCTGTGGTGGAATTAAGTATTTATCTTCACGTCCTGGAGCGTATTCTACGTCCTGAATACGGAGAACTAGTGGGCGTGTACTTGTCCCAACTATATGACCCCTACCTCTTCGTACAACTCTGGTTACCATGTGACATGGATGCATCTATAAAAATGAGTTAACTCAATAATATAAGTATGATTCTCATAAGAATATACTCATTACTTACATGAGGAGTGGAGCCGCAGATGCTTGAGAAGTTTGCACATGACTTTACTTTGAGCTAAGAAATAATATGAACAATAAATGCTATGCATGAACATCTATCCTACTATGATCAATGAGGAAGCCAATAACTTAGGCTCTGATACCAAACTGTAACACCTCCAAAATCGCCCCTCCTGCCACGTAGACAGTGAGGTTGATCCCGGGAGCGCTACACTATCTACTACACTAATGACCATGATCATTCAACAATATGGCTTACGTGACACTAATATAATAATAAAAATATAATCAAAGACTTTAATGCGGAAGATTAAAAGGTGGAATGTCAAGAAATATTTGATAACATAAATAGTCCAATATGCGGAAGTTCAATCGTTAAACATCAAAGCGGAAAGTGGTTAACATGATTTATGACGAAATACGAAAATGCATCAGTTCAACATGCGAAAGAGAAGTTCGATGAGCGGAATAACGTAGTATCTCTAGACCAATTACAACTTGAAAGAAATAGAGCAAGAAAAACTTTAAGCAATGTATCAGTCATGTGCAGCATTCTCCAAGCTCTGTGCTCTCCATCCTCATCAGTTGGCATTCTCACCTGCAAAATCCCATTGCAGGGGAATCGAATACCCGTGAGCAAAAAACCCAGTACAATAGCAATTAGACGGTGAAATAAAGATCAATGATAAATATGAAATCAATGAATCAATCTCTGGCTGTAACAATGTTTATGCTTTATTCTTTACTATAACTAATCTTTGTCTTTACCATGCTCCGTACTTTACTTTACTATACTCTCTGCTTTACTTTACAGAAGAAGAAGAGGAAGACGAGGCGGCGGTCGGTGAGGGTTGCAAGAGGGCGCGAGGTCGCCCTCGCGTCCTCTCTTTATAGGATCAGCCGGCTAGGGTGGCCGGCCGATTCCGAGCGGAATCAGGGGAGGAAATCCCTCCCCCGTCGGCCATTTCTTTTCTTTTCGTTTTCTTTTTTATTTTGAATCCGAATTGATTTTGAATACGATTTTGAATTCGTTTTGAATTCTGTCATTAATGGCAATTATTTTTCCTTTTATTGCTTTGATTTGTCATTGATTTCCTTCTATGAAAATGGCATCCGTTACATGTGCACATATAATACCTGAAATAAAAAAAAATATAAAAAATTAAGAAGTAAATGTGTAACATAGATAGGAATTCTCAATTCTGTATCATATACATATTTTTTTTAAGGTGTATCATATATATGAAACATGGACAGGCATCAGGAGTGGCACCGCAGTCAAGAGGAAGACTTTTGACCTGTTCAAAATTACTTGCTTGAACTGGTTAATTATATAGAATTCGTAGGATCGAAGCTTAATTAGTTGATTAGTGAATCATACGCATTAACTTGAGAGCAAATATTTCAGAGCTTGGATGCAGCATATATTATGTCATGTAATTAAATAGATAACTTGCCACTGAGTTGTATTTATGTACATAGTTAATAATTAATATATAAGCATTATTATTATTCGTACTCGGAAAGAACATTTCTTTTAACTATTATTAGCAACAGCCGAAGTATCCTAAACAGCTGCAAAGACATGCCAGACGTGGAACATTAGTAATAAATATGAAGTCAAATCACGCTTCAAATCTACATTTGTATTAACTATCAAGAGTCTACTTAAGAAGCATTAATTACCAATATCATCGTTTCTATCGTTACAAGAAAATTGAGATTTTCTGACGAAAAATTTTCGATGGGCACAATTTTTTCGCAATTTGTGACGGATTTTACAACGGATGAGTATCCGTCGAAATTTCTGAGAGTCGAGGCCATCAAAAGTAAAGAAATAAATTATGAAGTCTATTATATTATTTGTAAATTTTCGGACGATTTCGAAATTTTCGACGAATGCTTATCCATCTAAACTTCCCACAATCACGCCCATCAGTAATAAAAATAATGAAATATTCTACAATATATAATATTATTTAATATATAATATAGTCGATATTTTATTATTACAATTATCGACGTTTCGTACCGTCGAAAGTTTAGACGGTCTGGACCATCGGTAACTATAAAAATAATTAAATATTGTAATCATACATGTCATAATATATAATATGATTGGTTATTTATTTATTTAATTATAATCATATATATCATAATATATAACATTATATATATTATATTTATTTAATTATCGACGGTTCGAACCATCGGTACTTTCGACGATCTCACAAGTTGGTAACTATAAAAATAATTAAATATTATAATCATATATATCATAACATATAATATGATATATATTTTATTTATTTATTTACCGATGATTTGGACCGTCGGTACTTTTGACAGTCTCAAACGTCAGTAATTCTAAAAATAATTAAATATTATAATCATATATATTATAATATATAATATGATATATATTTTATTTATTTATTTATCGACGGTTCGGACCGTCGGTACTTTCGACTGTCAGTACTTTCGACTATCCGAAACATCGAAAACTGTAAAATAATTAAATATTATATTCATATATATCATAATATATAATATGATATATATTTTATTTATTTATTTACCGACGGTTCGAACCATCGGTATTTCGACGATCTCATACATCAGTAACTATAAAAATAATTAAATATTATAATCATATATATCATAACATATAATATGATATATATTTTATTTATTTATTTACCGATGGTTTGGACCGTCGGTACTTTTGACAGTCTCAAACGTCAGTAATTCTAAAGAATAATTAAATATTATAATCATATATATTATAATATATAATATGATATATATTTTATTTATTTATTTATTTATCGACGGTTCGGACCGTCGGTACTTTTGACGGTCTCAAACGTCAGTAATTATAAAAATAATTAAATATTATAATCATATATATCATAATATATAATATGATATATATTTTATTTATTTATTTATCGACGATTCGAACTGTCGGTACTTTCGACAGTCTCAATCGTCGTAGTTCTAATTTCATTTCCGCCCATCCTCCCCGCCAATTTTTCTTATATTTTTCCTCTCCCTCCTTCCATCATCTCCTCACCCCCTCCGGCTCTCTCCCCCCTCTCAATCGCACTTCCTCTCTCCGACTCTCTCCCCCCTCCCTCTCCAGCTCTCTTCCCGTCCGGCAGCGGCAGCGGTTCTTCTTCGGCTCGGCTCTGACTTCCTCTCCGACTCTCTCTCCCTTTCTCTCGATCTCCATTTTCGATCCGGCCGCAACCGACTTGGGCCGGCCGATCTGGCCAGCTGTAGCCGGATCGGCTGTCTGGCAACTAGGCAGCTCGATCAGCCGAAGGCGCCCATATCGGCCGCCAGGCGGCGTTTCGACGGTCGTGACTGTCGATACGTTCCGGCGGTTGTGGCCGTCGAAACATTTCGATGATTACACCCGTTTGAACTTTCGACGGATGTTTTTTGAATCGTCCGAACCATTTACAACGTCACTTTTTTCGACCGATCGATTCTGGCGATAAATTCGTCGAGAACCTCTATTTTTGATGAATTCTTATGATTTTCTGACGGACAAAACCGTGAGAACACATCATTTTTCTTGTGGTGTATCTATTCATCTTGTAAAGATCAAGTAAAAGGGAGAAACTCCCAACAAGCTCCATATGCACGGTCATCTAAAATAACATATGAACTATACATAATTGTCTTTAGTGTATATATTATCATTTAGTTTCATAAGACATCATATTAATATACATAAGTCAATAAAAATAACAATAATCAATGAAGCAACCATCATTTCAATTATAAGCAATTAACTATCAATCGTAATAATTTTCTATATAATCAATTAAATGAAGAGAATTAATATCAATTAACAACTAATAATGCACCAATTGTCGACAATTGACTTCATTAATAAGTCAAGGATTGCCAAATTTTTAACGAAAAATATGTTAGAATTCAAGTTGTGCCTAGAGGAACCAATACCAAGTTTGATGAAATCTATGTTGTTCCACTGCAACATTGGCCAAAAGGGATGAAAAATCTGTCAAAAATTATAAGAAATAAAAAATTGTCGCAACTTGTGAAGGTCAGCATCATTCATAAGTTGCAAAAGCTTACGGACCTCACTACTTTTGATAGGTTAATCCATTGAAAGTTGCAATAGATTAATATCCATCATAAATTTATTTGTGACAAGTGTTTTTCGAAGATCCATAATCCATTGGAATTTCAGGAGATTTGTGATGAACAAATCTTTTGTCAATAAATAATCTATAATTAGAAAGTAGATATATATATATATATATTAATTTTGTTCTTTTCATTTGCTATGGTTTCACATTATATAGTAATGTATTATTTATTCTTTTAAAATTGTGATAAATGCTATTCAATGGGGTTAAAATTGATATGTTAGATTCATATTTTAGTTAATAATGTGTTATATATGTTTAGATTGAACTTATTTCTTATATGCATCCATATTAATTAATATTAAGATTAAAAAGTGCCAAAGGCACGAACGGAGTCAAATGGATTCCCGTGTACTAGAATGCATATATTTATTATGCAGTACTAAATTTTTCTTATATGGACTATTGATTTACTGGATGGTGGTGCTGCAATATTTTCAAGCTATTCAAGTTTGAAACTCCCATCGCACAAATTGCTCTACTTATTTTTACGATTGGTATGCTAATTTGATATATGATTATTATATATGATTGATATAAAAAAATTTGTACAATATTGTTTCATTAATAATTAATAATTATTTTAATTAAATATTTATATTTACTATAATATATTATATTTAGTTTTTTTATCTTTAAATATTAACATATTTTAAATAATTTCATTAAATTGAGTAATAACATAATTTTTTCTGATCATGATCAGTAACCCTCCGATGTCCGGAGCTATTAACACCTGACTAATCCAGTGTTCGGACTCGAGTGGAAAGATATACCTTGACCAACGATAACGACTCTGGGATTGAACCTGTAGCACCGAGCGTCTCAGGGCACACCCCACTAATCAGTTGTGCCAACCATTGGTTGATTAATAACGTAATTTAAGAAAATTAAATCAATTTATTCTGTTAAAGTTAATATATATATATATTAAAAAAATTACGAAAAGTCATATTTTATATGGCCGTGGGTCTGCAACCCACTCAAAATATTAGTAAAGGTCGGACCATTAGATTGAGAGTAATTTTTTAATTCTAAATATTATTTTAAAGATTTTTAGGTTTGAAAATATTATAAAAATCTGGATGATGTTTATGGCCGAAAAATCACTCCCATATAAACAAATTTTGTATAAAAGTACATAACTCTCATGAATCAATCTAAACATTTTGTTGCAAGTTTTTTTTGTAACTCCGCCCCTTCCTATTTTTATTAGCTCCATCTCGAGCCCACAGTTGTATATATCCAATGATATGTAGCAATTGATGTCACGACGGCATCATAAGAAGTCTTTAGTCTCACACTAACAATTGCATTTTGGTATTTAGAGGTGTGGACCCTTTTGGTTAACTAAGTTTTTGAATTTAGATGTGGCTTGCCACGTATATGATTAACGAAAGGGATGCCCTAATTAGATCTTTTTCTCAAAAAGGAAAATCGAAGTTAAAACTTTTATTTTGTTAAGCTAGTCAGCTTAATTTTTTTAGTTTTATATTACTATTGAACTTCGGTTATATATATATATATATATATATATATATATATATATATATATATATAGAGAGAGAGAGAGAGAGAGAGAGAGAGAGAGAGAGAGTAAAACCATCTTGGTCAAGATACTACGATTACATCGTGGTCATATTATTATAATTCGACTACCAAGTACCAAACGCATGCAAGAGCAGAGAAAGTAGGAACGAGTCGGTCAATATTAAGGACTTTGAAAGCATTGGTTTCATTTGGATCTACCAGTACGATTACTCTCTTGTTTTATGCTCACAAAGTTTTACGATGTAAACCACTATAACATTCTTAGGCCTCTTAATTTCCAATTAGTTAAAGATCGAACAAAGGGATCTGAGATCGATCTCCGGAATCACAAGTTAAATTTCTTCACATAAAAAACGTTGTTAAATATTGCTTAATAAGGTTAGTCATATAAATCTCCACTGTACTTCGCGAGGAATCAAATCGATCAGAGTATATAATGTTTGCCAATTTGCACGATGAAGTGTGTTGGAATCTTCTGTGTCATCTCAGCAGAATGGAAACAGAGAGGTGAAGGAGGCGTCTGCAATGATATCTGATGCTGTCCGATTTCAGGCGGTTGGCGGTTAAGTGAATTCAAATATAACAGTTCGTGTTTTGTATACCGGTTTATATGTTTCGTTTTTTGTTTTGTTCTTCCGTTATATTCAGTTTCTTGTATATAAAGACATGGACATTCTTCTTTGTTGGCTGCTTGATCCAATCATTTTTTCCACATAAAAATGAAAGAAAAGAAAAGGTAGTTCTTCCCCAATTCTGTGGTGTTCAATCTATTGCTGGTTTCAATCTTCATCCTGTTCTGCCGATAGCTGTATCTTGACATGGTATCAGAGCTACAGATTAAGAAGCTTTCATTGGTTAGTATCAATCTGATCTCTTAAGTATGGATGCTTCTTCATCGTCGATTGGACCTTCTTCTCCCTCTATTGCCATCGATTTGAACAGTCCTTTGTATTTGAGTTCATCTGATACGCCTGACCTAATTCTTACTCATCATGTTCTAATCGATTCAAGCAATTACTTACCCTGGAGCAAATCCTTAGTTAATGCATTAAGAGCTAAGAATAAACAAGGCTTTGTGGATGGATCTTGTTTGTTGGAATCCTTTGATCGAGCTTTGCATCACCAATGGAAGCGATGCGATTCACTCATGATTTCCTAGATCTAAAGTAGAGGTTTCAACGATCGAATGGAACGAAAATATATATGCTACATGGTGAGATATATGCTATTAATCAAGGCTCCTTATATGTTGACGAATATTATAATAAACTCAAGTTTCTATGGGAGGAATTAACTCTTATGGTTCTGGTTAAGGAGTTTCTGGTTCTTTTAAAGAATTATCTAAATACATGCTGCAATAGAAAGTGTATAAGTTTCTTTTGGGACTTAATGAGTGTTACAATCAAGTTAGATCTCAGATTTTATTAATGTCACATTTGCCTTCTTTGAATCAAGTCTACTCAATGGTTGCTGAAGAAGAACAAAGAAGTAGATTATCTGTTAATTCAACCCAACATGCTATTTTTCTGTCTAACACTAAGCAATACAATCAGCAATCTAATTAGTCTGGCAATAGACAATATTATCAGCAGAAGCCTAAAAGGAATCCATCTGTTATATGTGATCATTGTAAAAAATCAAATCACACTAGAGCTCAATGTTATAAACTCATAGGATATCCTCCAGGTTCAAGATTCAGAGGTCCAAGGAATCAGAATCCCATTGCTGCAAATGTTTTCAGATTTGCAGGGTTGTGACACAACAAAGTTATCTTTCACAGAATACTTCTAATCAGATTCTTGGCTCTACAAATCAAAATTATATTCCTTTTCAGAATCTTAGTATTCAGAGTAATGCATCAGCAGGCACAAGTCAGAGGGTTTCTTCAGATAATTGTGAGAATTTCAAGAATGAAAATAGTTCTAATGCCAGAGCACCTGTTCTTACAGAGGACCAGTATCAGAGAATTCTCAAAGTCATTGAAAAAGAACAAAAAATTGAGTTAGCTGCCAATGTACATGTTGCAGGTACAATAGATGAATCTTGTCATATTGCTAATAACATATGGATTATTGACATTGGTGCCACCCAACATATGACTTCAAACATAAACTGTCTTTTTAATGTATGTGAATTAACTAAACCAAAGCATGTTACCTTGCCTAATGGAAATAGATTATCAGTGACACACTATGGTTCAGTTGCAGTTGATTCACATTTTTCCTTGACAAATGTCCTATATGTTCCTGATTTTAAGTTTCGCCTCTTGTCTGCATCACAACTAACTAAGGAGATTGGATGTTCAATTGCATTTTTCCCAAACTTTTGCCTTATACAGGATCTGCACAATGGGAAGGTGCACCTGATTGGTAAAAAGAGCAATGGACTATACTATCTGGATTTTGCTGATCGAGAGGTGCAAATTTCTGAGAATAAAGAGATTGTTGCAGCTTCTGTTTACGAGGATAGAGATAAAGATATGCTGTGGCACAGGAGGCTTGGACATATACCTTTGCAAAGACTTCAGATTGTTACCGGCCGTGGTTCTAGTTGTGGAAATAATTTTCAATGTGATGTCTGCTCATTGGCCAAGCAAATCAGAGTTCCCTTTCCTGTAAAAGACAGATATCATTGTAAACATAGGTTACATACAATTCATATGGATATATGGGGCCCTTATAAATTTGTTTCTCATGCTGGCAATAGATATTTCTTGACACTTGTGGATGATTTTAGTAGATTAACATGGATTTATCTGCTGAAATTGAAGTCAGATAGTATAATCTGTTTGAAACAGTTTGTAAACCTTATGTCCACACAATATGATGAAAAAATCAAAATTATCATATCTGACAATGGTGCTGAATTTATGAGTAAACAGTGTCAAAACTTCTTAAGTGACAAGGGCATAATCCATCAAACTTCATGTTCCTATACTCCTCAACAAAATGGTCTAGTGGAAAGAAAACATAGGCACATTTTGGAGGTTGCTAGAGCTGTGTTTTTTCAGTCTTCTATGCCTATTAAGTACTGGGATGAGTGTGTGAGAACAACAGTTTTTTTAATTAATAGAATTCCTCTCAAAGTGTTAAATGATCAGTCAGCGTATCAAAAATTCTTTGGAGACAGGCCTAACTTGGACACAATTAGAGTCTTTGGATGCTTGTGCTATGTTACTAAT
The DNA here is from genome assembly GCA_030549335.1 of Pontederia crassipes. Lineage (NCBI taxonomy): Eukaryota > Viridiplantae > Streptophyta > Magnoliopsida > Commelinales > Pontederiaceae > Pontederia > Pontederia crassipes. The sequence continues at coordinate 74,832,199 of CM060192.1, forward strand.
CTTCAGATTGCAGATAAGTTTGATCCCAGGGCTAACCCGTGTGTTTTTTTGGGTATAGTAACACTCAAAAAGGGTATAAATGTTTGGATCTAGTTACTAACAAAATATCAGGAATGTCATCTTTTATGAGAATGTCTTTCCTTTTTCCATAAAGAAGCCACATATAGTTACTGGAAAGCTCTCTTCTGCTGCACCTGAGTTTGATGATCTGTTTTCAGAGAGAATTATTTTTCCTACATCTGATTGCTCTGAGGAAGAATTTTTTACAACTGATTCTCCACCTGTAACTGATTCTCTACCATCCATAGATCTTCATGTCGAATTACTTGTTATTTCTTCTGATGCCACAACACCCCTTTCTGGTAATTCTTCCAATGGTCCAGATACTGCAATTCTTCCTATTTCAGTCAGAGAAAAAAGGAAAATGAAAAGGACACTATGGATGCAAGATTATGTGATGAACTCTCACACTTCTTATCCTTTATCTGACCATTTCACTCTTGCCAATCTTTTTAGCTCATGTGCTGTCTTCTTAGCTGCCTCAGATTCAGTTTTTGAACCTACATCCTATTCTCAAGCTGTCAATGATCCAGAATGGATCAAGGCAATGAATCTAGAACTTGATGCTTTCATTTCTAATAATACTTGGAGTCTTATTCCCTTGCCCACTGGTAAGAAAGCAATTGGTTGTAAATGGGTCTATAAGGTCAAACTTAAATCTAATAGTGATATTGAAAGATATAAGGCAAGACTTGTTGCCAAAGTGTTTAATCAACAAGAGGGAATAGACTACAAGGATACATTATCAGTGGCTAAAGTAGTGACCATTCGAGCCTTCCTCATTTCAATAGCTCAACAAAATTTGCCAATTTACCATATGGATGTTAACAATGCTTTTTTGAATGGAGATCTTTTTGAGGAAGTTTATATGCATCCACCTGCTGGTCTTCCCTCTGCTAATGGTCTTGTTTGCAAGTTGAACAAGTCTTTGTATGAGCTCAAACAGGCTTCTCGACAATGGTACATTAAATTTTCTAGTGTTGGTGGCTGATGACTTTATACAAAGTTACAATGACTATACTCTTTTTATAAAGAGAAACCAGGATCTATATGTTGCAATTTTGGTCTATGTCGATGATATATTGCTCACAGGGAATTCTATTTCTTTAATTGATCAAACCAAGGCCTATCTCAATGATAAATTTAAACTAAAGGATCTTGGTCCTTTAAAATACTTTCTTGGTATGGAAGTTTTAAGATCAGATAAAGGAATTCTTCTTACTCAAAGGAAGTATATATTATCTCTGATTGCTGATATGGGGCTTACTGCTGCTAAACCTTTGAGCACTCCTTTAGAAGAGAATTTAAAACTGACTACTGCTACATTTGATCAGTTTATGTCCCAAAAACTTTCAATTACTACTTCTGATCCTATATTACCCAATCCTGAAGCTTTTCAACGCCTTATTGGTCGGTTGATTCATCTTACTCAGACTCGACCTAATGTAACTTTTGCAGTTCGACACCTCAGTCAGTTTATGCACACTCCTAAATCCTCACATATGAATGCTGCAATTTGTATTGTTCGATATCTGAAATGGTCCCCTGGTTGTGGATTATTTTTTTCTTCTGCTGCTAATAATTCTCTTGTGGCTTATTCAGATGCTGATTGGGGATCCTGCTTATCTACTCGTTGATCAGTTTCCGTTTTTTGCATTAAGTTAGGATCCTCTCTAGTTTCTTGGAAATCAAAGAAACAACAAACTGTTGCACGATTGTCTGCAGAAGCCGAGTACAGAAGCATTGTTTTGACAGCAGCAAAACTTATATGGCTCGAACGTTTATTTCGTGAGCTTCAACTTCCTGTTCAATTGTCAATTCCTCTTTTTTCTGACAGTCGTCCGGCAATCCAAATTGCTGAAAATCCTGTGTTTCATGAATGCACGAAACACATCGACATTGATTGTTATTTTGTTCATGAGCGCGTGCTTCAACAGTTCGTTCGTCTTACTTACATATCAACAGGTCTTCAAATTGCTGATATACTTACCAAGGGGCTTTCACGTCGACAACATGAGTTTCTCATGGCCAAGTTGGGACTGTTTGATGTCTTCCAGTCTCCAACTTGCGGGCGGCCGTTGGAATCTTCCATGTCATCTCAGCAGAATGGAAACAGAGAGGTGAAGGAGGCGTCTGCAATGGTGAAGGAGACGTCTGCAATGATATCTGATGCTGTCCGATTTCAGGCGGTTGGCAGTTAAGTGAATTCAAATATAACAGTTTGTGTTTTGTATACCGGTTTATATATTTCATTTTTTGTTTTCTTCTTCCGTTATATTCAGTTTCTTGTATATAAAGACATGGACATTCTTCTTTGTTGGCTGCTTGATCCGATCATTTTTTCCACATAAAAATGAAAGAAAAGAAGAGGTAGTTCTTCCCCAATTCTGTGGTGTTCAATCTATTGCTGGTTTCAATCTTCATCCTGTTCTGCCGATAGCGAGCGAGCGAGCGAAAATAAGCATCTGCATCGTCCGGTTACTCGGTCTCCTTTCCTGAAGGTGAGAGAGAAATAGTACATACGTAGGTCGATCACGTTATAATATACAATTAATGGCGGCCATGCAAAGGAAGCCGATGCTGCTGCTGGTTCTGTTGCTGCTTGGGTTGACGTGCCTGCTGCTGCTACCCGATATGGCGGCGCCACGAGGCCAATGGTCGGAGAGTCGTGGCTGGAGAACCGCGGCCTCGTCTTCCAAAAGCTGTGTTCAGGGCCGACGTGTACCACCACCGTCTCGGACAGCCCTAAAAACTGTTGTCTCCCATGATAAGAGTTGCTTCATACATCTTCCAACTATTTGTTTGAATTAATTGGTTTGCGAATGCAAATTCGAAACAGGTAGCAGAATGGTTTGGGAGGCCAAAAGAATTATTTGATGGTCATGCAGTTGATTTCTGCTCGTCCTGTCCAAATTGATTTAGCACTTTCATCTTATTGTGTGTGTGTGTGTTTAGGTTTTGCCGTATGTTTATGCAATTATCGATTCTATTGACATTAAAATTTGGTGATTTAAACTTTGTTGTGATCTACTCTAATATCGACAAGAGTGTAATTAACCATCCCCTACTATTTGATCCAATGCTTTGAGCATGTCATCTTCTGTTGCATCTATATATATTTTGATTAATAGGTTCATAAACATTCTTTCAATTAAAAAGACATGATTCATGATTATATAATTAATAAGAGAATTAATTAATTATATATATACATATTTTTATTAATTAATTAATATAACTTTATTAAATTTCAACCTCTTTTGCTGATAAATTCTGATGACTTTTATTAGTTGAAGTGGACTGTACGTAGTCCTTACGTCATTAACCATCTAAGAATCACTACAAGAAAAATACAAATTACAGATGATATAATTTGCAAAAAACCGTCGGAATTGCAAAAAACCGTCGGAAAATATGATTTCCGATGGGTTTTTCTACGAAATCGATTCGACAAAAAAATGGTCATCGCAAATCGTTTTCGACGGTCGGAAAAAATTCGTCGATAGTTCCGACGGTCATAACCGTCGCAAATGTCCGATGGCCGCAACCGTCGAAAGTTTCGACGGTCTGGACAGTCGAAATTTTCGGTGGGTGCGACGACCGTCGAAACTTTCGGCGGTCGCAACCATCCCAAAGAATTTTTATAATATTAAAAAAACTAGCCCGCCGCCAATGATCGGATCCGGCAGCCAGAGGTCGAATTCGGTCGATCGCGACTGTTTCCAGCCCCCCGCGGCGGGATCCCGCAACCAGGCAGACGATCCGGCCGTCCGCGGCGGGATCTCGCAACCAGGTGGCCCATTCTGCCGCCCGGGCTGGATTCGACCGCCCGCGACTAGAATCGGCCGCTAGGCTGCCAGATTCGGCCGTCAATGATTGGATCCGATGGCCAGCTGCTAGATCCGGCCATCAGACCAGATCGGCCGGATCTAGCTGCGGGAGAGGGAGGGGGAGAGGGCCGCCGACGGGAGAGGATCGTCCGGGAGAGAGAGGGTCGTCGGTGGGAGAGGTCGTCGTCCGGGAGGGATATGGTCGCCGGCAAAATAGGAGAGGGAGAGAGCGAGGAGAGAGGTAGAGTAATAAAAAGTGAAAGAAAGTGGATATATATATAGCGGGAAAGTAAAAATAATTAATAATAAAAGTAGCGGGAAAACGGAAAAAAATGTAGCGAGAGAGTGATTTTTAATTATCGACGGCTATGGCCGGCAAAAACTAAGTAAATATTAATAATATATATTATTATGATATATATATATATGAATATGATATTTAATTATTTTTAAAATTATCGACGGTCGAAATCGTCAACAATTATTTAATAATAAAATACTATGTACATATATATAATATTTCGCTAATTAGTTTAATAAAAGTTTTTTCATATTATATTATTTCTTCATTTACCGACGATTGGAACCGTCAAAACCGACAAAAATTGTGATAGTTTGAACTGTCGCTAATTATATTAATAAAATATTTCTTATATTATATTATTTTTTATTTACCGACGGTCCGGGCCGTCAGAAATTATGACGGTTGTATATCCGACGAAACTTTTGACGTTTCTAATCGTTAAAAAATAAAATAATAATATAATAAATTACCTTATTTTTTTATTTTTTATTTACCGCGACGGTCGGAAATTGCGACGGTTGGATATCCGTCGAAACTTTCGACGTTCCTAATCGTCAACAAATATAATAATAATATAATAAATTAAATAATTGATTTTTTTCATTTACCGACGGTCCGTACTGTCAGAAATTGCGACGGTTGCATATCCGTCGAAACTTTCGACGTTTCTAATCATCGAAAAATAAAATAATAATATAATAAATTATATAATTTATTATTTTTATTTTCGACGATTGTGACCATCGAAAATTTCAACAGATCACTATCCGTCGGAAATTGCTTTCTTGTAGTGAATCTTATATATTGTCTCCGTAGTGGTATGCTATGTTGTCTTTTTTTTCTATTTTGTTGTGATTTTTTTTATATTTTGTTAGAGATCGAAAAATTCAAATGAAGAGCACTACTATTTTTGTCATTTGATTTATCGTTCAATTATTAATTTATCTAACTTGCTAAATCGTGATTGTGACTCTTAATTTACATGTTTGATTAATTATTTCACAATTATGATTCTTTGTTTTTGTTTACTTATGATATTTCTTACTCCTTACATATTTTATTTACCCTGATATTTTGATACATTTAATCGTAATTAGATATCAAGAATAATCAAGCAATTAAATATCATACGCATATTGAAATTTAAGGTATTAGGACGCATTTTTCATTTCCCAGAGTTATTGTTTTACTCCTCCATCTAATATTGGGTTATAATTAATTAATTCAGTTTTATATGAAAGATTTTTAGTTAAAATAAACATTTTTTTCAATACTGAAACTCTTGAAATTGATTTTCTTAATATCTTCTTATCGTGACTTACTTTTGTTGATAAGCTAATTATACCAACTCACTATTGATAATTAAAGAAATGGTAAGATATAGAAAATAGTGAAAATATAAAATAAGGAAATATAAGTAAGAAAGTAAGATGGGAGAATTGAAAATCGAGTATAATAGGAGATAAAATAAATTATAGGAGGCAGAATTAAGGAGACGTGGAAGAATTGAAAAGGTGAAAAATAGGAAATAAAACATATTATAAGAGATGAACTAGAAAATGAAATTAGTATAAGGAAAATTAATTGAGTTGATGGAGGAAAATTGGTGGATGAAATTACATAAGAGAAATAGATAAAAAAATATATAGATAAAACAAAGTGTTCACAATTTTTTAAAAAAAAACAAGAAAATAATATGACTAAGATTAATAGAAAAAATAATTTATTACTATTTAAGTTTTAGAAATAATCATTAATAAGTTATTATTCAATTATCTTTATAATTTCACACTTTCATCCATGTTATATTTTTCAAAATCATTAAAATATAATATTACTTCAATAAAAATTCAGCTATCGTGCAGAATGGATTGAATAGACCAGTTCATCTTAGATTGGTGAGAACGACGGACAGAGGGGAAAAATAAAATATACATATATATTATATGCATGGCCTCCTAAATTCAAAACATGCTCTTTCTGTGTGTGTCACTCTACCAACCAACCAACTCTACCAACCAACCAGGTCAGGACTATATGAGAATAACATGTGTGAAGCTGCAATGTCAAAACCACTAAGCACAAGCAAATAACACGTCGGATTTACTCTGAATGATGCAGTGGACACGCATCTGATCACAAGTGATGCAGTCAAGAGGAAGACTTTGGACCCATTCAAAATTACTCTCACTACAAGAAGATCATGATTTTCCGACGAATAATTTCTGACGGTTCGAAATCCATCGCAATTTGACACGAATTTTTCGACGGTTTCATTTCCGACGGATTTTTCGACGGTTACGACTGTCGGAAAGGATTTATATTATTATTTAATTTTTTGACGATTAGGAACGTCGATATTTTCGACGGTTATCCATCCGTCGCAATTTTCGATGAATTTTCCGACGGTTACGACCGTCGGAAATAAAAAATTGAATTATACATTTTTTATATTATTATTTAATTTTTTCGACGAATTTTTCGACGATCACGATCGTCAAAAATAAAAAAATAAATTATGTAATTTGTTATATTATTATTTAATTTTTCCGATGGATTTTTCGACGATTACGATCGTCGGAAATGAAAAATTAAATTATGTATTTTTATATTATTGTTTAATTTTTTTACTATTAGACACGTCGATATTTTCGACGGATATTCATCCGTCGCAAAATGATGCCGTTTAGAAACTTGTTATATATTCACGAGCTTGCATTACGGGGCTAAAATGTGATTCACTGGTGAAGTTATCATTAGCTTCACCAGTGAATCGCATTTTAATTAACGTGAAAATTACTTTTTATATGAGTTAATTAATCACGAGGAACACTATTAATCGCTCAGAAAAGTTCGTGTGAAGCTTCAAAGGCGTGTTCATGCACCCCAAACATTAGAAGGAAACATTTACTTATTCTTCAATCGTTTGGAAGGAATCCTAAGCAGCTGCAAGAAGCATGCAGACTTGGAGCATTACTAGTAATATACTATGACTAGCTTCAAAGTTTCAAACCCACCTCTTTACGTAGTAAGATCCATAAGGACTACCATAGAATGCCCATGCATGCACATACACATTTATATATCAGTTTGTCTTTTAGCTCATTAAGCATCTGAGAATTAATGAGATTTTGACACTTGATCTATTGAGATTTACATGAGACGCTATGTGAATCTAGGAATTTTGACACTTGATCTATATATTATACGAATTATAAAAAAATGCTTTACTCTTAAAGAAAAAAAATATAGAAAATAAAACAATGGCAAACTATGAAAACCCAAATGATGTGTATCCACGAGAACAATTGCGCAAAGAATGATAAAATTTGTTAATAAATTATTATATTTAAGTATAAGAAAACTTTATTTGAAAATTTTAACTGCAGGAGAAAGTGATTTACGTAGAGTACCCACTCAGAATGAGATATTTCTCCGAATTCATAAAAAAAAGAATGGGTTTTATTGTTTGCTCGGAAGACATGGGTAAGAAAATAGATCCTAACATAAGATATCAAATTCGTGATATGAAAAAAATTGATGTATTTTTTAAAATTTTCAGGAGGTTACAAAATAAGAGAAACCGAACATATTACGCAGGCCACGCAATAGGGGACGACACCGCTGACACCTCGACAACTTTGGACAGATTACGTCGGCATAAAGAAGGGTCGCGTTTACGATCTTGGATCATCAGTTAGTCGTATAGATATTGGATATGGCAGTAAATCGATATCCGATTTCCTGAGTCAAGATATGCGACGAATGTTTGATAATATGTGAGAACAATGTTTATCCGATGTCCGACAGGAGGTTGGACAGGAGCTCAGACAAGAGTTTGAAGAATGCAACCGATGCATGGCAAGAGCTCAAAGGAAAGAGATGAAAAAAAATGAAGCGTCAAATGATACAGCTGCATGAAGAGGTTGGTAAATGCATCAAATGAAAAAAATGAAACGTCAAATGACATGAAAAGTCTGGATAACTTCATCCGTCGAAAAGTCCCATTGTCGTAATCGTCGATAAATGCGATTTTTCTTGTAGTGGGAGGCGGCAAAAACAAATATCGACAATTAACGCAAAAACTTCGTTTTCCAGCTTAACTGGATTCAATTTCAAGTCACGTTTGACATGATCCAACCGTGCTGACACTACAAGAAAATGGGCACTTAGCGATGCAAAATGGCGTCACATAAGAGGTGACGCTACATACACGCCACTAGCACCTTTATGGCATCCACTTTGCGTCACAACAACGAAACGCTATTTGTCTGTAGCTAACGTCTCATTAGCATGTTCTTAGTTATTCATGAGATAGACGTTAATACTAGAGCAATGGAGACACTACGTAGACGCTATTATTGCGCGCCACGGAGCAAAAATGCGCGGCAGAACCTAACGCCATTCTCGCGTCGACCATGATCAACGTGAATCTCGCATCGCACACTTTGCGGCTATAAAGCGACGCTATATGGCATCACAGGCTTAGGCGACGAGATGTAGATGCGAATGTATATTTATATCACTACAAGAAAATCGGTGCTTAGCGACACAAAGTAGCGTCTCCAAGAGCAGTGACGATACATAGACGCTACTAGCGCTTTTATGGCGTGTACTTTGCATCACAATTTTGAGACACTACTTGCCTCTCGATAGCGTCTCATTAGCGTCTTCTTAGCTATTCTGGAGATAGATGCTAAAACTGGCGTAATCGAGACGCTACGTAGACGCTATTATTTCGCACCATAAAACGAAAATGTGCGGCAGCATCTAGCGCCGTTCTCGCGTTGACGACGATTGACGCGAACCTAGCGTTGCAAGTTCTGCGACTCTAAAGAGACGCTATATGGCGCCTCAGTCGTAGGCGACGCTATTTGGACGCTACTGTGTTACTCATACCTTATCTACGTTTATCTCGCTATTTGTTTTATATTTAAACCCTATATATTATATGTATACTATATGTTAATCAATAAATTAATTAAATATTATATTAGTATTAATTACGATTATCAACATATTATCAATAGCGTATTATCAACATATATATGTATTAATTACATGATTATATATATATGTATTTTTACATGATAGGAGTGTTCCTACATATATAATTTGTTACCTATATTATTTATGTTATCTATACATACAATATATATAATATCTTAATTATGTATATATTATTATTATATACTTAATCATGAAATTACGATGGTTGAATTAAGAGAGTGATTTGCTACCATTTTAGCGTCACCGTGGAGACTCAATAGCATCCACGTAGCGTCTAACTAGAGCCTCCGTTAGTGTCGACGCTATTGTGACACTATTGGCATCATTGTAGCGTCGCACAATTGAGACGCAAAAAAGTATTAGATGCTAGTTCTGCGCTACGGTGTCATTAAATGTAAATAGCGACTCAATAGCGTCGGTATTGCGCCTCATAAGCCGACTTTTTACCCCCTCGCTTAATCGGGCACATATAGACATATAAATACGTGTATATGCTTATACTTATATATAATAAGTGCATATATACATATTATTATAACTTAATCTCACACATATATTCACTTCGAATACGTATACATATATGCGTTATCTATATATATATGACTCGCACATGTATAGACATATACATACACATATATATTTATAATACATATAGATAAACACATTGTTGTAACTTAATCTCCCACACATCGACATATATATACATACGCATATATTACATATGTATATATATACACACACACAATTTTATTATAGACACATATACATATAGATTTATAATTTTATATACATACATGATAGATTGTTGGAAGGAAAAAACAATTGGAACGGGGCACAATGCTATGAGACGCTACATTGATAAATAAAATTTCATACATACTAAAAATTTGAAAAAGACTTTTAATGAGCGTCTCAATGGCGTCGCATTTTTGAGACGCTAAATCCATGGAGACGCCCCTACGACGCTATAGTGTTGCTACGTTATCTTAGCGACACATTAGCTTCTTCATAGCGCCGCACTAGACGAATTTTGACACAATCGGCGCCTACATTGCGTCTACATAGTGTCGCGTTCTTGGGAGACGCTAAAAAATTTACTTAAATCCCTAACCCCTCTTCTTCGTTTTAACTTTTACCGTCTATCACTTTTACTATGCGACGCACGACCGTTCGACCTCCGACGCCCGACGCCCGACCTCCGACGGCCGATGCCCGACCTCCACGCCCGACGCCCGACCTCCGACGGCCGATGCCCGACCTCCACGCCCGACGCCCGCCACCTCCACTACGCCCCTCCGCCACCCTCCACACCGCCTCCGCCTCCTCCACCGCCCTCCGGCCACGTGCCTCCTCCACCGACCTCCGCCGACCCTCCGCCTCCACTGCCGCCGCCTCCACTGCCGCCGCCTCCTCCTCCTCCCTCTGCCTCTTCCGCCCTCCACCGCCGCCGCCGCCCTTCACCGCCGCCACCCTCCGTCACCACTGTCGCCCTCCACCTCCACCGGCGCCTCCTCCTCCTCCTCCTCCCTCCGCCTCGTCCGCCCTCCGCCTCGTCCATCCTCCACCGTTGCCCTTGGCTTCCACCACTGCCTCGTCCGCCCTCCACCGCCTCCGCCGCCCTCCGCCTCCACCGCCACCTCGTCCGTCCTCCGCCCTTCGCCGCCTTCCTCATCGGATGAGAAGGTACTAGCCCGCCACCATAATTATCAACTAATGCATGTTAAGTTAAGTATTACTTAATTACATGATTATTTTGCTGGTTGTTAAGTTATGAACTTATGCATGTTAAGTTAAGTTATGAACTAATGCATGTTAAGTTAAGTTATGAACTAATGCATGTTAAGTTAAGTATTACTTAAGTTAAGTTATGAACTAATGCATGTTAAGTTAAGTATTACTTAATTAATTAATTACTTGATTGTTAAGTATTACTTAATTACTTGATTGTTAAATACTATTTTTTTTCAAAATTCTAGAACCTCTTTTTGATCATGTTCTCATAAATTTTACTAAGAATGTACTTCAACATTATTGATGATAAAATGAGATTATGATTCGACGATAAAGTACTTGAAACATGTGATTTTGGACTTCATAAGTTCAAAATCACACGTTTCAAGTACACAAATTTATTGACATATGACTTAATATTGTCCGTTACAGAAATGATAAAGCTAGATCATAGTTGGATTCATCGTTGGAAGAATAAACATGGCATCATAACTGAAGAATATAAGGATGGTGTTGATGAATTCATTAATGTGGCATATCAAAATGAAAGTGTTGCTTCTTCATATAGCGAAATCTTACCATGCTGGAAGTGCAAATGTTATCAGTGGAAAGTAAGATATGATGTGCAGAAGGATTTATATTACACCGGTTTCTTACTGACATACACCAATTGGTTCTTTCATGGCGAAGAAAGATGGGCTAAAGTAGCAAGTAATGCAGATACCGTTGTGGGCGACTCGAGCAATCCGTACAGAGACATGATACGAGATGCAATGTTAGGAGAAAATATTGGCGAAACATTGATTGAAGAAGACCCGAATCCTTCGGCTTCTAAGTACTAATGAACTTAAAATTAGAATTTAATATGAGTGAAAGTTGTTTTGACCGGATGCTTGTCATTATTAAGAGTATGATTCCAGCTTCAGAGAAATTACCGGGACATTTTTACAAGTGCAAACGGTTGATGAGATATTTAGGGTTGGAATATCAAAAGATTGATGTATGTCGCAATCATTGCATATTGTACTACTAGAAAAATAACTCATTTATGAGTTGTTCTATTTATGGCGAGCTCAGATTCAAGCCGAAAAAGAATTCCCAAAGTTCGAAAAAAATGTGGCAAATGCAATATTTAGATACTTTCCGATTGTTCCAAGATTACAATGATTATTTCTTTATGAAAAAACTGCATCATTTATGAGGTGGCACAAAGAAGGGGCACGTGAAGATCCAAATTCAATTACACATCGTTCGAATGCGGAGGTATGGAGACGATTTGATGCACTTCATCCGAATTTTTCTGCAGAATCATGCAATGTTAGATTAGGACTTTGCACTGATGGCTTCAACCCATTTGGCTCATCGAGTACTGCTTATTCATGTTGGCCTGTTTTTGTCACACCGTATAATTTGCCTCCAAGCATGTGTATTAGACGAGAGAATATATTGTTTACCTGTATCATCCCGGGTCATCGATCTCCTGGTAAAAGTTTAGATGTTTACTTAAGACCTTTGATTGACGAACTCAAGATGTTGTGGGAGGATGGCATGATTATCTCTGACAAATTTAAAAAGAAAAATTTCATTATGAGAGCCGCATTAATGTTGACCATAAGTGATTTTTCGACATATGGAATGTTGAGTGGTTGGAGCATAGAAGGAAAACTTGCTTGTCCCATATGTGAAAAGAATAGGAAATCATTTTATTTGAAAAACTGTAGGAAAGTTTGCTGGTTCGATTGTCATAGGATGTTTTTGTCATTGGAGAATTCGATGCGTCGTGATCGAAACTCATTTAAAAAGAATACATCCGAGAACACTTTGTCTCCAACTCATTTGACGGGACAATTGCTAGAGCAAGTAAACAAGCTTAGTAAAGTCCCATTCAGACTGAAGGCCGGTAGTTAAAAACAAATTGGGTTTGGAATTGAACATAACTGGGAGAAAAGAAGTATTTTTTGGGAGTTGTCTTATTGGTCTTCAAACTTGGTACGTCATAACTTGGACGTCATGCATGTGGAGAAGAATGTATTTGACAACATCTTCAATACTATTATCGATGTTAAAGGAAGAACAAAAGATAGCATATAAGCTCACGAAGACATGAAATTAATATGCAAAAGACCAGAATTAGATATCATTCATCTTCAAAATGGTAAATGTAAAAAGCCAAAAGCTACTTATGTCTTGAGCAATGATCAAAGAAAAGTGGTTTTCGAATGAGTAAAGCAATTGAAATTCCCCGACGGATATATAAAAAACATATCTCGTTGTTTTAACTTGAACAATGGGAAGATATATAGGATGAAGAGTTATGACTGTCATATTTTTATGCAAAGACTGCTTCCAATTGCCTTTAAAGAACTTTTGCCAAAGGCCATTTGAGAGGTTTTAACAGAATTGTTTATGTTCTTTAATGAGCTTTGTGCATCCATCGTTCAAAAAGAAGACATCTTTCGGTTAGAGGCTTCTATTGTGATTACCATGTGCAAGGCTGAGAAGATATTTTCACCTTCTTTCTTTAATATGATGGAACATTTGATTGTACATCTACCATATGAAATAAAAATTGCAAGTCCAGTTCAGTATCGATGGATGTAACCTTTTGAAAGGTACATGTTATATTTGAAAAGGAAGGCGAAGAATAAGGCAAAAATTGAAGGCTCCATATGTGAAGCATATTTCATTGAGGAGGTGTCAAACTTCACTTCAAAATACTTTGAGCCACACATACAATCACGACACACCCAAGTTTCAAGAAACGATGATGATGGTGAAGGAGACATGAATATTTTATCCATATTCAAGTACCCATGTCGACTTCTTGGTGCAGGGCGCAAAGTTATCTTGAATGACAGAGATCTCATCGCCGTTGAGAATTATGTTCTTGCAAATTATCTCGAAGTGACGCCATATCTCAAGTAAGGCATTTTGTTTTAATTTGTTATATAATTTAAAGTTAATTGTTGCTATATGATTGCATTAATTGAAAACTATGAATTCAGGAGATTCGAAGAATTACAGTGAGAAATTAATCTGTTAGTTTCAAACGATGAGTTATTGAAACTACGAGATGAACATCTTGCCGATTGGTTGAGATGTGAAGTGAGAAATTTTTTCGCTTGTTCTTAATTGTTATAAGTTCGTAATTTTTAATAAAGTTTTTAGTTATTTTTCTTGTAGGTTATTAATGGCTCAGTCATAGAGAACAAAATACGAGATCTCGGTTATGGCTCGAAGAAACAAGTTCTTAGCTACTGTGACGTCATAATCAATGGATATTGATTCCATACAGAAGAATATAGCCGACAACGTTCAACTATTAATAGTGGCATATGTGTTCTAGGAAGCATGTACGTGTAGGATCGAAAGCACCAAGAGGGGGGTGAATTGGTGAAATTAAATTTCCAAAAATTCACCTTCGAAGAAAAATGATAAAACCGATCACAAGCAAATAAAGATAATGCGTAGATGAAGAATAAAGAACAAACACAAGAAGGCATGATATGTTGACGAGGTTCGGCCTAACGTTTTGGCCTACGTCCCCGCTCCGACTTCTCGACCTCGAGATCGTCGGAGATTCACTATCTTTCTCTTTTCTTTTAGGGAGAGAACAACCCTCTTAATACAACCACGCCTTCTTCTCCGCTCAAGAAGCAAGGCACATCTCTCTTACAAGGAGCTCTCAATCTCACTATATTTCATAAAGTGAATGTTTTCCTCTAACTCTTTTCTTTTACAAAACTTTTTTTCACACCCAAAGCTAAGAAAAGAAAAAGGGAAGAAATTGTAATTCTATGCTCAAAAACTTGAGAGGAGCTCTAGGATGTTCCTTCTTGCTTGGATGAATTTTCTTCAGGCTTTGGCACTCCTTTTATAGGCTCCTAGGGGTGAGAATTCGTTCAAAAGGTCTCCCCCAATTTTCTCCTTCAAATTTTAGCCGTTACTGTTCATTTGACTAAAGGGTTGGTCGACCGCTGGGATGGGCCGGTCGACCGTTGGGATGGGCCGGTCGACCGGTCTATGTGACTGTTGTCTTATTTCTTCACTTTGACTCTGTTCGGTCGACCGGTCCTTCGACCGATACAACGACCGGTAATATCTCGACGTCGGCCGGTCTATATTGTTGTCGACTGGTCTATCGACCGGTGTAATCTCGACGTCGACCGGCATCTTCTCGTCTTTTCTTCCACCAAATATCAATCGACCGGTGCTTCTGGTCGGTCGACCGATGGGTCGACCGGTCGTGCTGAAAACGTTTCTTCCAACTTTAAATTTAGCGATTTCTTCGACGAATCTGTTCATATTAATTCTACACATGTATTATCACTACTTCAGCATAGATTAGTAACTTTATGTCCATTTTAATTTGTTATCATCAAAACATAGGATTCAACAATCTCCCCCTTTTTTATGATGGCAAATTAATTGGACGATAAGGAAAAGAAAGAATTAAAATGAAATGTAAGTTTTACATAGAAAGTAATAAACAAGCTCCCCCTACATTCATGCATATTTTACTTTTTCTCCCCGTAAATAAGTGGTATTTATATTCTCATAATTGATATGAACATATGGCAAAAATTAAATATGATATCAAAGGTGAAATCAACAAGTCATCACATAAGAAAAAGTCAAATCACATAATAAAATCATTCCATTACATAGTTAATAATACATCATGCACTAACAAATGTGACTGAAGTCACTACAAAATGGTGCACGATATGCACGATACAAGTGTAACATATGTAACATAGTAAGACACATATAATATCGTCCTAGACTTCTCCCCCTTTTGACATCATCAAAGAGGGAGGCAACCCAACTACTCGTCATCGGGACTATCATCCTCACGAGCTACAAGCGGAATAAAACCCTGATGCGTAGTATGCCTGCAGTGAACCGATAAGGTAACGAGAATCACGCTCCATTCGTCGAACACGTCGATCCATCTGAGTCACACGTTGATCTATGGCAGCCACCTACTGTGAAAGAGCTATGAACTCATAGGTGCCGTGAAAGTCTGAAGTACTGTGCTGAGAAGGACCAAACTACTCAGCGGGTGCCGATGGTGGCGGGAAGCTGGGGCCAGCCTCCTGAGTGTCCATCGGTGCTGGCTCACCATCTGTGGCGTTATCTCTATCGTCAGAATCTGGCGCTGTCTGCTCACTAAACCGAAGTCTCATTCGGTGTAAAGTCCCGGAACCAATGACATCGGTGGCACGAGGTCGAATGTACTCCTCGTCAATAGGGATGTCGACACCAAAGTGGAGTAAGATCTTCGTGATCCAAGCACCAAAATATAAGTGGTGCCATCCACGAGCAGCAGAAGAGATCTTCTGAAAAGTGTAGTCCATGTGATAGAACACATAATGACCGAAATGTAGAAAGGAGGCATCACGTATATAGAGACAGTAAAGAAAGAAAAGATCAAAGTGAGTGACCTCTGTATAGTGCCCGGCTCGAGGAGTGATCATTCGTTTAAGGAGATGATGGGCCATTTTCATCAGTGGATGAAGATGTCGATAGGCCATTTCGACAGTATATTGGATGTCCTATCCAGAAAAGACGGTCTGAATGCCATCTGAGATGGGAAGATAGTCGGAAGGCCAACCATGAGTGACAAATGAATAAAGACCAGGTAATGGGCATGCAACCCCAAAGATGCGACAAAGATGATCTGGATCAAAACGAATCACATGCCAAGGACATAGGTAATAATGGCATCTCGAGTGATTGTCATGTTCGCATAAAAATGACGAACAAGATGAGGGTACACACGCTCCATGAGGGAGAGAAGTGGCAGTCAACCGATGGTTGCGAACATTTCTTGAACATCTGGAATGTTCAGAGCGTCCCAATCAATGGTATAGGCGCGTCAAACTTCGCGAGAGGCGTACAAGGTTTCGAACCTAACAGATACATCCCGAGTGACAAACAAATGACTATCAAACTCAGGGGACTTGGAAGAGGATGGTTGACGAGTACGTCCACGGGATCGTCCTCATCCACGACCTCGTCCACGTTGGATAGGCTCGGGTTCGGGTTCAGGTTCAGATTCTGGTGGGAGGATATGAATGGTACCACCGGAACCGGGGAAGCGACGGCGACGCTGAAAGACCATCTAAATATGGGAATGTCCATCGTCGTCGGTCATGGGATTCAACAATGGTGGTGGTCCGAACGAAAGGTTGGAACAGCACTGAGGCGAATGTCGAAAGGAGTGTGTCGGGCTGTCGAGTTTGAAGAGGGTTGGAAATCGAGAAAGAGCAGAAGGTCAGCGGGTCGCCGGAATTTGTGTTTCCGACGAACGGTGAGAGAGAGATGGCTGACGGAGAGAGAGATCGGCCGTGAGAGATAGAGAAAGGCCGACGGGAAGGTCGGCCGGTGGTGGCAGTGCGACTGGCCGGAGAGAGAGACTGGCGAGGGAGAGAGAGAAGGCCGACGGTGGCAGGGCGCTGGAGAGTGAGAGAGAGAGTGGCCGAAAAAGAGAGGAAGAGACGGCGGTCGGAGTTAGGGAGGTCGAGAGAGGGAAAGAAAGAACGGCCGGAGAAGGAAAGGAAAGGAAGAGGCGGCGGCCGGCGGATGCGGTTGACCTAGGAGGCGGCGGCCGACGGATGCGGCCGGTCGTTGGAGTTGCCGGAGGGCGGCTGTCGAAGGAGGGCAGGAGCGGCAGTCGCGCGAAGAGAGGTTTTTTTTATTTTTTGGTCGACCGGTTCGAGCGGTCGGTTGCTTATAATGCGCGATTTTGGCATATACCGGTCGACCGGTCATGCCCCGCGGTCGACCGTACACTTCATTTCGTATGGCGCAGTCGGTCGCAGTAATATACCGGTCGATCGGTTGTATCATATCGGTCGATCGATCGTTTGTCTGCATATAGTGTTCGATCGATCCTTCCAGTCGATCGACCGGTCCATTCTGTAGATCGACCAATCCCTGTATTTTTCAAATTTTGAACCATTTAAACTCATTAAAAATCATAAAAATCATATTCCAAAAAGGATCATACAAATGTAAGTGTTGTGCAACACTTTTAATGTTCAATTCAGGTCATAAGTGATATTGTATAACCAAGTCATTTTTAGTTTGAATTGATATGCAATCAAGAGTTAATCATTCCTAATTCCCTTGTAATCATGCAAAATCGTTCTTCACTTAAGGGTTTTGTAAATATGTCTGCAAGTTGAACTTCAGTGGACACATGTTCAATGGTAATGTTCTTAAGGGACACATGTTCTCTAATGAAATGATACCGTAAATCAATGTCTTTAGTCCTAGAGTGTTGAATTGGATTTTTGATCATTTCTATAGCACTTGTGTTATCGCACTTCATGGGTACATTTGAACAATTTACTCCATAATCAAGCAATTGTTGTTTCACCCATAGTATTTGTACACAACAACTACCGGCGGTTATATATTCGGCCTCGGCGGTAGAAAATGCGATGGAGTTTTATTTCTTGCTAGCCCATGAAATGAGAGAACTACCAAGAAAATAACACATCCCATTAGTGCTTTTTCTATCAACTTTACACCCGGCAAAATTCGCATCGGTGTAGGCATACAATTCAAATGGGGAATTTCTATCATACCAAATGCTTAAGTCACTTGTATGTTTTAAGTAACGCAATATTCTTTTTACAGCAATTAAGTGCGATTCTTTGGGCGGATTGAAACCTAGCACACAAACACACACTAAACATTATGTCCGGCCTAGATGCCGTCAAGTAGAGCAAACTACCAATCATACCTCTGTACCTTTTTTTATAAATGGACTTGCCTTTTTCATCTTTATCTAATTTTGTAATAGTGCTCATGGGAGTTGTGCTCGGCTTGCATTCGTTCATCCCGAATCTTTTGAGTAGTTCCCTTGTATATTTTTCTTGATTAAGAAAAATACCTTCCTTCTTGTAGGCCTAGAAAAAAAGGTGAGTTCTCCTACAAGACTCATTTCAAATTCTTGTTGCATAAGAATTTCAAACTCTTTGCATAGGTATTCATTAGTAGCACCATAAACAATATCATCAACATAAATGTGAACTATTAAAATATCATTTTTAAAATTCTTTAAAAACAATGTGATGTCAACTTTCCCTTTTTGAAAATCATTTTCAATTAAAAATGAACTCAATCTTTCATACCAAGGTCGAGGGGCTTGTTTCAATCCATAAAGAGCTTTTGAGAGTTTGAAAACATGACGGGAAAATTTGGATTTTCAAAACCTTGAGATTGTTCGACATAAACTTCCTCATTTATAAAACCATCCAAGAAAGCCGATTTAACATCCATTTGAAAAAGTTTAAAACCTTTATAGCATGCAAAAGCCAAAAGCATTCGAATTGCCTCAAGTCTAGTAACATGAGCAAAAGTTTCATCAAAATCAATCTTTTCAATTTGTGAGTAACCCTTGGCCACTAATCTAACCTTGTTCCTCACAATTACACCATTTTCATCTAACTTGTTTCGAAAGACTCATTTGATTCCAATGATAGGATGGTCCTTGGGTCTTTCTACAAGTTTCCACACTTGATTTCTTTCAAAATTATTTAATTCCTCATGCATTGCATTTATCCAGTTTGGATCTTCAAGTGCTTCATCTATATTATTGGCTCATAATTTTCAAGAAAAGCCAAAAAAACACAGATTTTTTAAAGAATTTCTAGTTTTTATACTTTCATTTAAATTACTTATAACTTGATCAAGTGGGTGTGATGAGACATGTCTCCAATTTCTTGGGATGATTTGATTCTCTTCCCTTTGGGGTACTTCCATTTCTTCCATCTTTGGGGTGTAAGCTTTTGCTTCCTCTATGTCCACAACTTCGAGTTTTCTTTGTACTTCAACTATTTCTTCATCATCATACTGTGCTTGTTTGCTCAAAAAGTCATTAGTTTCATTGAATTTAACATTAATAGACTCTTCAACAACTAATGTTCTTTTGTTGTATACTCTATAGGCTTTACTTGTATTAGAATAATCAAGAAAAATACCATCATCATATTTATCGTCAAATTTGCCTAGTTTATCTTTAATGTTCAAGATATAACATTTACATCCAAAAATTTTAAAATGGGAGATGTTTGGTTTCTTACCAAATAATATTTCAAAACATGTTTTCTTTTCAAGAGGTCTAAGTAGAATTCTATTGAGAACATAGCAAGATGTGTTTACGGCTTCCGCTCAAAAATATTTTGGTAATTTGCTTTCATTTAAGATTGTTCTAGCCATTTCTTGTATAGTTCTATTTTTTCTTTCTACTACTCCATTTTGTTGAGGTGTTCTAGGAGTGGAAAAATTATGAGTAATTTTATTTTCTTCGCAAAATAATTCAAATTTATGATTTTCAAATTCTCCTCCATTATCACTTCTAATTTTTGAAATCTTTTGTTCAAATTCGTTTTGAATTCTTTTTGCAAATTTGGTAAACATGTTTAGCGTCTCGTCTTTACTAGCAAGAAAAATTATCCAAGTGAAACGAGAGAAATTATCAACAATTACAAATACATATCTTTTTTCCTCATAAACTAGTCACATCAATAGGCCCAAACAAATCAAGATGTAAAAGTTCCAAGGCCCTATGTGTACTAATAATTCATTTTAATTTAAAAAAACTTTTGGTTTGTTTACCTTTTAAACATGCATCACAAACATTGTTTTTTCTCAAATTTGATCTTAGGTAAGCCTCTAACCAATTCATGATTTGAGAGTTTATTTAGCAATTTGTAATTTGCATGTCCTAATCTCCTATGCCACAAGTTTATGTTATCATGCATGACACTAAGACATTTTTTTACTTTTCAAGTTATCAAAATCAATTTTGTATACATTATTGTGTCTAAATCCCATGTGTAAAACTTTGTTATTTTCATCTAATATCAAACATTTGTCCTTCTCAAATTTAACTAAATAATTTTTATCACAAAGTTGTCTTATGCTAATTAGATTATGTTTTAGATTTTCAACAAGCCAAATATTTTCTAAATACACTTTGTCATTCTTACCAATATTACCTATACCAATTACTCTTCATTTGTTGTTGTCTCCAAAAGTGTCTTTACCTTCATTTTTCTTTTCCAAATTGATGAAATTTGAGACATCGCCGGTCATATGTCTTGAGCATCCACTATTCAAATACCATTTACCTTCATTGTACATAGAAGCTTCCTACAAGAAAGAAGTTAGGAGTTTCATGTTTTTGGTACCCAAACTTGCTTGGGTCCATCTTGGTTAGTCATGGTCTTTTTCGGGACCCAAATTTTCTTCATTCATTTACTTATTCCTTTCCTAATTCAGCAATCATAAGAATAATGCCATTCATATCCACAATAAAAACAAACAATTTGTGATCTTGTGTAATCATTCGATGCTTTAACAAATATAATTATTTTGTCATTCTTCTTTTCAAAAGAGTTGAAACAAAGTTTCTTTTTGTTTGAAGATATTCTAGATCCACTAAGCATTGCGTCTAACATTTTACTTCCATTTGAGAATTTTTCAAGTTTAAATTTCAATTGATTAATTTCTTTGTTCAAACATGCACTTGCTACAATTTGTCTTTTACATATTGATTTTAGTGCATTATTTTCCGATTTCAATTATTCAATTGAGAGTTCTAAGCTAGAATTTTCTTTATTCAATATATCACATTTTTCACATGCTTTAACATTCTTATTTTTCTTTTGCAAATTTTCAAACTATATTTTTATCTCATCGTATTTCTTTTTTAAGCATCCATATTTATTAATTAGACCTCTAAACTCCTTATGCACATTGAAAGATTCACTATCACTATAGTTAGAGGAGTTAGATGATACCTCATGGCTATTAGCCATTAGAAATATGTAGGCTTCCTCGTCATCACTGGAAGAGGTGTTGGAGTCATTCTCTTCATTTTCACTTTCGTCCCAAGTGGCTTGGAGAGCTTTTTTCTTCCTTCTTGAGCTTCCTCCATCTTTCTCCTTTTTGACCAAATTTGGACATTCATTTTTGTAGTGTCCAATCTTTTTGCATTCAAAGCAAGTTATTTGGCTTTTGCTTAATGATCTTCTCTTGAAATAGCCTTTCTTCTTCTTAGCGAACCTGAGATATTTGCCAAGCTTCTTTGCATATATAGAAAACTTCTTTTCATCAAGATCCTCATCTTTTTCACTTATATCTTCCTCATCTTTGTTTGCTTTCAATACAAGTGTTTTCCTTTTTGGAGTGTTTGCTTCTTCATCCTCCTTGATCCCGATCTCATAGGTCAAGAGTGAACCTATAAGATCATCAAAGTCCAACTTGTTTAAGTCCTTTTCTTCAATCACCATCCTCTTTGTATGCCACTTGGAGGAAAGAGACCTGAGAAACTTTTTCACTTTTTGAGGATTAGCCATTTGCTCGCCCAAAGAGGCTAAGCCATTTATAATATCATTAAAGCGAACAACCATCTCATTAATGGATTCATTTTCAAGCATTTTAAAAGAATCATATTGATGATTTAAAATATTTAATCTAGACTCCTTAACTTTATCCGTTCCTTCATGAGTAATAATGAGTTTTTTTCAAATATCATTGGCACTTTCACAATTAGAAATACGATTAAACTCCGTTGGATCCAAAGCACAATAAAAAATATTTTTAACTTTCCAATCTAGTTTTGCTAAAAGTTTTTCTCCTTAGGTATATTCTGAAAGTTTTTTCTTACTTAAATCAAAACCATTTTGAATAATTTCCCACATATCAATATCAATAGAACAAACGTTGGCTTGCATCCTAATTTTTCAATAAGCAAAATTTGAGGCATTGAAAAGTGGAGGACGATTGATAGATTGACCTTCGGAAAAACCAAAACCACTTAATGTCATAGCTCTAAAGATATTTTAAATCTTAAAGATAGAGCAACTTGGCTCTGATACCAATTGTAGGATCGAAAGCACCAAGAGGGGGGTGAATTGGTGAAATTAAATTTTCAAAAATTCACCTTCGGAGAAAAATGATAAAACCGATCACAAGCAAATAAAGATAATGCGTAGATGAAGAATAAAGAACAAACACAAGAAGGCATGATATGTTGACGAGGTTCGACCCAACGTTTTGGTCTATGTCCCCGCTCCGACTTATCGACCTCGAGACCGTCGGAGATTCACTATCTTTCTCTTTTCTTTTAGGGAGAGAACAACCCTCTTAATACAACCACGCCTTTTTCTCCGCTCAAGAGGCAAAGCACACCTCTCTTACAAGGAGCTCTCAATCTCATTATATTTCAGAAAGTGAATGTTTCTCACTAACTCTTTTCTTTTACAAAACTTTTTTTCACACTCAAAGCTAAGAAAAGAAAAAGGGAAGAAATTGCAATTCTATGCTAAAAAACTTGAGAGGAGCTCTAGATGTTCCTTCTTGCTTGGATGAATTTTCTTCAGGCTTTGGCACTCCTTTTATAGGCACATAGGGGTGAGAATTCGTTCAAAAGGTCTCCCCCAATTTTCTCCTTCAAATTCTAGCCGGATCGTCACATAAGAGACGATCCATTGGTGGGTCTGCTCAGCGTATCACTCCAGGTATGTGACACATTGTAGGTGATACACGGTAGGAGATAGAATTTTTTAAAATATTTTGCTTTTGTGATAGTTGCTCGACCGTCGACGAGGAACATAGTCCGGATGTCTCGATCGGACGATGACGATCGTCATGTTGCACTAGGTTATTTTTTGTATATTTCATAATTTTAAATAGGAGCCAAATTTTATATATTTTCTTATGATGACAGTTGCTACCCCACCGCCACCGCTGAGAATACTAGACGCTTCAGTACATTCTAGCATTGGTGAGCGACATCTTATGCCAAGTGATATATTTATTGTTAATGACATTTTTCAATAAATTATATTAATTATTTTTTAATAATGTCAGTTGCTACGCCGCCGATAGCACAAGCATCTGGCTCAATTCATTCAGACGAGCGGACTGACGTTGATCATGCTGCGGTACACATCAATCGAAGTGAGAACATTACTGTACATCTATCAATTATCACAATTTTAATTTAGTATGACACTAATGATTTATTATGTATTTGGGCCCGTAGATGATGTCGGACCTTCACAGCCTACCCCAGCTGTACACAACGATGATGATTCCTCTTCGAGCGATGAAGAGGGGTTACACGATAATGGGGTGGTCACTGTGAATAATATTGCTCGACCGTAAGTTAAATAAGTTGTACAAATTTTATTATAGTTTTGGTTATCGTTGAAAATTAATTCTTCTTTGTAATTGACAGTACCACTTTCATACCCGCTAGTACCATGCGGAATGTCAGTGCTCTCGTTCTTTCCCACTTGTCGAAAGGGGCAGAATCTTGGAATGATGTCCCAATTCAAGTGCGGGATGACATCTTTCGAACCTTTACGGTACAATCTTCTATTTGGGTTACATAATTGAATTTATATTATTTTAAAAGTACTAAGTTTTAACGTATTTTGTAAGAGGCAAATCAGTTTCATCTGGATCTTAGTTTAGAGATGATCCGGAGAGCTTTTGAGGAGGTCACTGCGAAACGCCTCCGAAATTGATTATACAAGTTTCGCAAGGTCGTCGCGTCCGCCGACCTCACTTTGGAGCAGGGCATACAAAGATGCCCAAGGCATATTAGGTGTTCGGTTTGGGAGTCCTTATGTAAGAAGTGGTAAGTATGTTTACTTTTAAATTATTTTTATTAAATTTATAGTTTTTGACAGTGTAAGTATTTGATGTTCACAAAGGACGAATGAACGATGGCAAAGGAAGTTAGAAAAGGCAAGAGTTAATCGTCTTTTGAAGTCTGAGGCCCACATCCACACAGGGAGGTCAATGCATTTTGATGAGCATCGACGGTGCATGATAATTTACATATAAATTCAATTTATCAAACTTTTGACTTATACTTGTGTTATCAAATTTAAAACTTTATTGTAGGAGGAGAAAGAAGACGGTCCCGTAAGCTTTCGTGTGGTCTATGAGGCCACGCATAAGAGCCGGAAGACAAACGACTTAGTCACGCACACTGCTCGTAGGCTTTTGGCAAGTCTCATGACATGGTCATTTGGTTCTTGATGTTAGTGCACTATATTTGAAATACACAATGTTTAAATTTTTTAGGATGAGTATAATGCGAAAATGGCTGAAAAGTATGGAGATGATCCGAGTACTCAGTCACCAGATAATGTTTCTTCGTTGATTTAGCCATGTTTTTAATTTATGTGTTTCTTGATATATAATTAATATATTATATGATTGTATATTTTTTCTATTTCGTAGAGAACTCTGCTGTTTGGAAGGAGATAGCCGGCACGACACAAGGGGATACTTGCGTGACCTCGGCACAGTCGCTCAGATACCTAGGATGATCGGATGATATGCAGGAGGTGCATCTGCTCCTAGCTCATCCGCTACACCTGATATGACGCAGCTATCACAGTAGTTATCGGCGCAGATATCGCAGCAGGTGTTGCAGCAGTTGTCGCAGCAGTTGGCTCCACTATTGCAGACGATTTAAGGATTTATCCCGACGTAGAATCCATCCCTGCGAGGTCATGGACCGAGCATGTCTGAGTCGAACGTCCGGAATGATAACAATAACTCCCAAACCTAGGATAAAAATGAACCATGAATACAAACTATACTTTTGTTACTTATAGATTTAGATATACATATAGTTTTAATTCGGTTTATTACTTTTCTTATTCTTATGTTAAATATGATGTTTGTTATGCTTTTATATTGTCTGTGATGCTTTTATATTGCCTATGATAAATATCAATGCATTTTTATATGCATTATGTAATTGTACGGTGTGGGAAGGGGAAAAATAAGGATTGGATGCGTAAAAAAATCGGCAATTAGCGACTCCATAGCATTACATTTGCGTCGCAAAGGCTGACGACGCTACGTTAAATATATCGTACTTAGCGTCATATTAGTGTCTCATTGGCGATGTGTACACCATCATATTTGCGTCACTTCAGCGCTTTCCTAGTGCCTAAAATAGCGACTCGTGCGCGCCGGAATAGTGCCTCAGAGCTAGCGCCCCTTGAGCGTCGACATAGCGACGCACATGTTGTACGATTGCCAGAAACCACGCGTCTTAATAATGTCGAGATAGCGTCAACACGTGGCGCTAGTAGCGTCTCATTTTCTTTGACTCTAGTGCGATGCCACTAACCATCGATTTTCATTGTCCCCCGATTGTGGCGTTAGGTGAACGTTAATGAGACGCTCTTCACAACGGATACGTAATGTCTCCCTAGTGTCGCCTACGTTGGATCGCTAATCGTCAATTTTCTTGTAGTTTGACTATTTTTTTCCTTTTGAATTGGACCGTAAAAGAGGTAGTCAACGTGATTAATGTCGATAAAAGATATTGCATATGGTCCATTTATCGATGTGCTATCAAAGTCTTCTGAGAAAACTTGGGATGCTAGGGCACTGCTGGTTTTAGTCATTTGATCCAATTATTAATTTATCTTATTCCTTAGATCGTGATCATGTACTTATTTCATTATAATTAAGTTCAACAATTATGATTTATTTGTTTTTTATTTGCTTGGGTTTATCTTATGAGTTATAAATATACTCGTTCATGATTATTTCACCTTGAATTGATCATTAAACGAGCTAGGAATATTGCATGTTGATTTTTTTCTCTTTCGGGCTATATCATATTATCATTATTTTTAGCTAATAATGATACATTTAATCTTGGATCTGATTTTATCATGACTTGTGACTACATAACAAAATAAACTAACTCGCTATTGTATGATCCTCCTTCATTATCGTGTTTTACGTGCACGCCAACAAAATATTTGACTGGATTTCTAACTTTGTTTTTAGCCAAACATTTGGGACTAACTTTGATTTTTTCGTTAATTATTAACATGCAGCCGCGTTTTGGAGCGAGTCATAACTGCTGCAAGAAGTTATCCAGACTTAGTAATTACTATGACTTCGATGTTTCAAACCTACCATTGTACGTTGTACGATCTATATATATATATATATATATATGAACCACGCATGCATAATATTTATTATTTACCTCTCAGCTTACTCAAATCCAATTCTCTCACTGCCTCTTCCTGCCACCCTCCAGTTGATTAGTTGTTGTACTTACGTACTGCAGTACTCGATCGTCGGACGATCCATGGCTCCCATGCAAGCAAAGCATGCGGTGGTGCTCCTTCTGATCCTACTGCAGGTTTCCTGCTTGCAGCGGCCTCTAATGGCGGCGAGGCCGATGATCGGAGAATCGTGGCGAGAGAACGGTGGCATCGACCTCTTCTTGCAGACTCTGCCAAAGGGGAAGGTGTGCCCTTCGCACGCTTCGTGCGACACCCACGATCCAAACTACAATCCGACGTGTTGTAGTTAATCGAACAGTTATAAACACCCCCGTCGAGATAAATTTGATATTTTTTCTGATCAGTATAAACCCTAGTATTTTACCGGGGTGCTCTCAGCTAATCCCACCGGAAAGGAACTGAAGGATTTAAGGGTTCAGTGTGTGCAATAATGTTTTAGTTGATCATAATTCATATGCATGTACATGCAGCTGTCACAGGTTTTATTAGTTGGTTGTTATTTTAATCTCTTTATTTATTTGTTTGGTTAGTCCATACATACGTATATATAACAAGAGAAGTTGTTGATTTACAAATGCTTTAATCAATACTGTTAAAGTTGTTGCCTCCTACGTTTATTTACTTGTGTATGATGTTAGTTCAACTAATAAAATTGAATTTTAGAATGCACAATATGTTGACGAAGTTCAGCCCAACTCCTTGGAATGTCCCCGCTCCGACTTCTCGATCTCGAGACCATCGAAAATTCATTAGCTTTTTCTTTTCTTATATGGAGAGAATAATCATTTCTATACCATAATGTCTTCTTCTTTATTCAAGAGATAAGACACACCTCTTTTTATAAGGAGCTCTCAAACTCTCTAAACAAGAACACAAAATTTTTTTCAAATTCTTTCTTCTTACAAAGAATGTTTACACTTAGAAACTAGAAGAGGGAATGGATGATTTGCAAGATTAGGCTCAAAAAAATGCTTTGGACTTGAAAGAAGCTTTTAGAATTATTTGTCTTGCTTAGATGATCTTCCTTCAGCCTTTTGGATCTCTTTTATATGCTTCTCTTGAAAATATGATCATTGTAAATCAATTTGAAAAGTGTTATGCTGTCACCTCTAAAATGATCGACCGTTTTGATTTCAGTCATCCGTTTTGAATATAACGGTCGACCGTTACTGTTTCGGTCATCCATTTTATGAATGAAAGTAGCCGTTTCATTTGTTTTTTCTACGCAATTATTCGTCGATGGTAGTCCGTAAAAGGATTTAGCTGTTGCTGTTATCTTTGCTCCGAAAGTGATTCGGTTGTCCATTTTAGAAATGTCCGTGCTCTTTATAATCTGCGATCGTTCATGCAATGACTTCGATTGTCCGATTTCCACATTTTTGTTCTTTGTCATTCAGAACGATCGACTGTTAGTGTTTCGATCGTCCGATTTAAAAATGTTCACGCTATCTGTAATTAGCGGTCGTTCCAACTCTATTTTAATCGTCCATTGCCTGTCAAAACAGACGCCCGATAGAGTTTCAGTCGTCTGTTTTGTCATCGACAACCTAATAGACATGCACTCTTTTGTGCATAACTTTTTACATCGTTATCGAAATGAGATGATTTTTTATTCTATGAAAAGATAACAAAATTATCTACAACTTTAATATTCATCATTCATTCAAAATCAAATTATTCATAGTTGAAATATTCAATCAAAATTCAGTGCATAAAGTTGTCGATTTAAACCTTTTAGACCTTACTCTTTTATGCATAACTTTTCATACGAGCATCCAGATGAGATGATTTTTTATTATATGAAAAGATAACAGAATTCTTTACAACTTTGATATTCATCATTCATCTATAATCTAATGAGATCATAGTCCAATATTAATTCAAAGTTTAGTACACAAAGTTGTCCACTTCAAATGAAACATTTTAGAATTTACTCTTTTATATATAACGTTTCATACTAGTATATGATATTTGATTCTATGAAAACCTAACAACTTTGTTTACAACTTTCATGCTCATCTCTTTTCCCAAATCCGTTAATAAAGTAATCAAATATTAAATGCAAATTCAGCACATACAGATATTAACTTCAAATAGAACTTGTCGACCCTCACTATTTTTAGCATAATATTTTATACGGTTATCCAAATAAGGTGATTATTAATTCTAAAAAGATAAGATTATATATAACTTTTATATTAATCTCTTTATCCAAATTTGATAATGGAATACTCAAATATTAAGTGCAAGTTTAGTACATTGAAATATCAATTTTAATTTGAACTTTTCAAGCTTCACTTGTTTAAACATAACGCTTTATGTGGTTGTCCTAATGAGGTGATTCTTAATTTTCTACAAAGATAAGAAAGTTATTTATAACTTTTATATTCATCTCTTAATGTAAATCTTATGGGAACATAAACAAATATTAATTGAAGCTTTAGTGCATGAAGTAACTCATTTCTATTTATTTTTTTTAAATATAACTTCATTTCTTTTGAGATTTGTATAATCAAAATATAATTATATAAGAAATAAAAAGGTTGCTCCAACTCTAGTCTTTTTGGATAATTGGAGGTAAAATTAATGCGTTGAACATTTACTAATACAATATTAGTCATCTTATATAATTTATTAAATGTTATTAATCAAAAATTATAAAATATTTACTTCTAATATTAATAAATATTTTATTAATTAGTCTGTTCAATTATTTTTATAAAAAAATATATTATATTTGGATTTTAAGATTTATGTAAATGATAATATTATTAACATTTAAAAGATTTAATAAAATAATATTAACAATATAATTATTTACATAAATTATAATATTATTTATATATTTTTATTTACTATAATTGTATACCTCATAAAATAATAAATTATATTTTTAATTCTTATTTTTTATCCAAACATCCACTACAACTTATCTATCAAATTAACTTTTTAAATAATCATCATTACATTTTCTCATCCAAACACTAACCTAAATTTTTCTATCAAATCGATTAGTTCTCAAAAACTAATTTTCTCTCAAAATCTCCGTATCAAACACACCCATAAAAACTGTGTAGACTAGATTAACTAATATTATCATTAATAAATATTTGACGATTATTGTTGGGCTGCATTGTTTAATATATTTATACATTTAAAAATAAATATATTTAAAATATTCACAAAAATATAAAGATCCATACAAAATCTTTAAGTATATAAAAAATTATCGAAGAATTTTAAATTATATAAAATTATTATATTACTTAATAACACCAATGGCATGACTTGCAAGCTAATGAATTTCTTTTTTTTTTTGTTTTTTTTTAATTTTTCATATCGAATAGGTGTATATAGGATTTATATATATACTTATTATAAGGATTATTATAATATTTTTTATAGAGCATAATACTTATTATTTAATTATCTTTATAATCATAATCAAATTATATGGGTACAATTATATAAAAAGTTAGTTTTGATTATTGATGTGTATCCAAACACTATGGTATACCTTTTTTAGTTATTTAACTTACATCATAATCAACCTTTTGAAATATAATTTGTAAATTTTTATAAAGGATTCGTATAGAGCCTAAACGTTGTTATGATTTTAGGTAGAATTATTTGGACTTATATTATGACGTCAGGATAGAAATGGCGAAGATAATAATTTTGTTTCAGAACTTGTCGATGGTTCAAGAGAATGACAAAAAAAAGCCTGATCTTGAAAACTCACCCAGAGAATTGGAATCTTGAAAATTCACCAAGATTTAATAATTCATTTTCAAGAATTTTGTTTAATATTCATACTTTTTTAACTCCTCTTTTTTCCATTCAGTCTAATAAAATGTTCCAAGAAAATTATTTTAGAAAACAAATTATCAATGTATAGTACAAGTTTTCAGCTGTCGCCCAACAGCTATTCATGTGGGTACCCATTATTTTAGAATTAATTTGTGAGTGTACAGTATAATGATGTCTATTACTAGCCATGAGCATATGAACGTTACACAAAGGGCTTACTTGGTTCAGAAAAAGATTAATAGAAAAAGAAACAATTTGTTATTATTTAATTTTTAGAAATAATAATTAATAAGTTATTATTCAAATATCTTTATAATTTCACATTTCAACTACAAGAAAAAAATCATCTTTTTCGAAGGTCACGACCGTCAGTGTTGAGAAAAAACCATCGGAAATGGCACTTCAAATTATTTTCGGCGGCTACCACGTGACCGTCAATGGTCAATTTGACGGACCGAGCCGTCGAACAATCGAGACTTAAGACGGTTTGAGCCGTCGGACAATCGAGACTTAAGACGGTTTGAGCCGTCGATATCTATCGACAATTTATGCCGTAGATACTATCGAAAACCATCGATATTTATCAACGGATCCAACTGTTTATATTTTTAACGGCTCAAACCGACGATGTTTATCGACGGCATAAACCATCGATATGATACTATCGACGATATGAGCCATCGGAAACATTTAAATAAATGTAAATTTCAAAAGCATTTATTAGAAACATTTAATTAATCATTTGACTAAATAATTTAAAAGAAAATTAAATAAATAATTTATATCCAAACTAAAGTAAATGAAATTGAAATACGTCAAATGTCAATACAACATAACGTCAAATATTCAAACATCAAATACATCACTACAATACAACATCACTACAATACAACATCATCATCGTCATCGAGCTCGTCCATATTATATTTTTCAAAATCAATAAATTATAATATTATTTTAATAAAAATTTCAGCTATCGTGCAGATATGGATTGAATAGACCAGTTCATCTTAGATTGGTGAGAACGACGAACAGAGGGGAAAAATTATATATATATATATATATATATATATATATATATATATATATATATATCTGTGTGTGTAACTTATTATATGCATGGCCTCCTAAATTCAAAACATGCTCTTTCTGTGTCTGTGTCACTCTACCAACCAATCAGGCCATGACCATGAACGTCTCTATTTTATTAATTGTACAAATATATGAGAATACGTTACATGTGTGAAGTTGCAATGTCAAAACCACTAAGCACAAACAAATAACACGTCGGATTTACTCTGAATGATGCAGTGGACACACATCTGATAACAAGTGATGCAGTCAAGAGGAAGACTTTGGACCCATTCAAAATTACTCGGATCAGCACACTTGTTATATATTCATGAGCTTGAATTACAGGGCTAAAATGTGATTCACTGGTGAAGTTATCAGTAGCTTCACCAGTGAATCGCATTTTAATTAACGTGAAAATTACTTTTTATATGAGTTAATTAATCACGAGGAACACTATTAATCGCTTAGAAAAATTCGTGTGAAGCTTCAAAGGCATGTACATGCACCCCAAAGATTAGAATGAAACATTTACTTATTTTTCAATTATCCACAAGAGAATTACAAGTAAATATTATGACTAGCTTCAAAGTTTCAAACCCATATCTTTACGTAGTAACCATAAGGACTACCATAGAATGCTCACGCATGCACATACACATTTATATATCAGTTT
Source organism: Pontederia crassipes (assembly GCA_030549335.1). Taxonomy (NCBI): domain Eukaryota; kingdom Viridiplantae; phylum Streptophyta; class Magnoliopsida; order Commelinales; family Pontederiaceae; genus Pontederia; species Pontederia crassipes. The sequence goes on from CM060192.1 coordinate 74,864,794, forward strand.
GCCTTTTAGTTCATTAAGCATATGAGAATTAATGAGATTTTGACACGATCTATTGAGATTTCCAGGGAGACGCTTTGTGAACCTAGGAATTTTGACACTTGATCTATATATTATAACGTATAGGAATTATAAAAAAAATGCTTTACTCTTAAAGAAAATATATAGAAAATTAAACAATGGCAAACGATGAAAACCCAAATGATATATATCCATGAGCACGATTGCGAAAAGAATAATAAAATTTTTGAATAAATTATTATATTTAAGTGTAAGAAAACTATTACGAAAAGAGGGAGAGAGAGATCGCACGAAACACAGAAGAACACGAAGAGGAAAAAAATGGCAACGGCTCTTTATTATAGAATAACGATGATTACAAGGATGTGTCTCTGTCTAGACCCCTAGGGAGTTTATATAGGCACTCACTTTGACAGATGATAGGAATTACATACGGACTGGAACTCTAAATAAATCTTCTGAAAATAGGACACCTATCTCGTGATAAGGAAATAAATCAAATCCGAATCACATACAGAATGCTCCTAAAATTTTTGCTCAGGAGGCTCTGCCCCCTTGCAACCCTCGCAGGGGGAATCCCCCCTTGACCACCCACAGGCTCGCTGATAGGGCAACGAGACCCCCGTAGGAGAATTCTGCTGAAGTGCCTGACTATGTAGGGAGATCAATTGGGTTCAGATTCAATGTATTATTAACAAATCTTCACCTTGACTTGAATCATCTTCAGAGCACAAAATCACGTCATGCCGCCGTCAGTCCCATCTTGGAGCTATTACCAAGTATTTATGTTAAGCAAGTCCAAGCAATGTCGAAATTTGTCATGAGGAACAGATTTGGTGAACATATCAGCTGGATTGTCTTCAGTGCCAATCTTCTTCACCTTGATCCTCTTCTCAGTGCAGATGAAGTGATACCTGACATCAATATGTTTGATTCTTTCATGATGTACTTGATCCTTGGCTAAACATATTACACTCAGACTATCACAGTGCATTATAGTCTGCTCCTGATGTAATCTGAGATATCCAACCAAGCCTTTTAACCAGATGCCTTGCTTGGCATCTTTTGTCAGTGCCATGTATTCAGCCTCTGTGGTGGACAATGTAACTGATGGCTGAAGTGTGATCTTCCAACTAATAACTGAATTGCCCAAAGTGAAGACATAGCCCGTCATAAATCGTCTTCCATTAACATCTCCAGCATAGTCTGAATCTGAGTACCCTACAATCAAATACTCTTTATCACTTCTATAGATGAGGCCAATATCGGATGTTCCTCTCAGATACCGAAAGATTTGCTTCACTGCTTGCCAGTGCTCCTTTCCTGGATCGCTCATGAACCTGCTGACAACACTGACTGCATGAGCAATGTCCGGTCTTGTGCAAATCATGGCATACATCAGACTTCCAACTGCACTAGCATATGGAACCCGAGACATGTACTCCTTTTCTGCTTCTGATTTTGGTGCGAAGGTAACAGAAAGATGAACATTTGCAGCTGATGGAGTATTCAAATGCTTCGCTCTAGACATCCCAAACCTGAATAAAATTTTCTCAATATAACTTTTTTGAGATAAGAAGAGTTTACCATGTGCATGATCCCTTAGAATTTTCATCTCCAGAATCTTCTGTGTTGTACCAAGATTCTTCATGTCAAATTCTGCACTGAGAAGCTTCTTCAGATTCTGAATGTCTGTCATGTCTCTGGCAGCAATAAGCATATCATCAACATACAATAGCAGATAGATGGTGGAGCCGTCCTTCACCTTCTTATGGTATACACAGCAATCATAGGGACTTCGACTGAATCCCTTACTAATCATGAAGCTATTGAACCTCTTGTACCATTGTCTGGGAGACTGTTTCAAGCCATACAGAGATTTCTTCATACTGCAAACTTGATTCTCCTTTCCTGAAATGGAGAATCCTTCTGGTTGGCTCATAAGAATGTCTTCTTCAAGTTTTCCATGGAGGAATGCAGTCTTCACATCTAATTGCTCGAGCTCTATATTCTGATGTGCTACAAGAGCAAGTAGCACCTTGATAGAAGTATGTCTGACAACATGTGAGAATATCTCATTGTAGTCAACACCTTCTTTCTGACTATAACCTGTAACAATCAGTCGTGCTTTGTATCTTGTGCCTTCAACTCCTAGAATTTCAGCTTTCTTCTTGAAGACCCACTTACAGCCAACAACATTTCTGCCTTTAGGCAGCTTGACCAGCTCCCACGTTTGATTTTTGTGAAGAGACCCCCGTAGGAAAATTCTGCTGAACCGCCTGACTATGTAGGGGGGTCAACTGGGTTCAGATTCAAGGCATTATTAATAAAAACTTTATTTAAATTTTTAACTACAAGAGAAAGAGACGAGTATAGCACCTACTCGGGATGACATATTTCTCAAAACTCATCAGAAAAAATAAAAAATGGATTTCATCGTTTGCTCGGGATACATGAATAAAAAAATAGATCATAAGATAAGATATCAAATTCGTGATGTAATTGAGACCATTCGTTATGAGATAAATTATATTGATAATGACCCTTTAACCAATTTTTCCATTCATTCATTTCGAACTTTCTGAAACATGGAAAACAATCATTGGCTTATCAAATTATCTATCGAGCCATGAAAAATATTCAACAAAAGACAGAAACAAATCCGAAAAAAAGTTTATGTAATTTTTTCTAATTTTCATGAGGATTACAAAACAAGAGAAGTCGAGCATATTTCGCAGGCCACGCAAGAGAGGACGACACCACTAACTCCTCGACAACTTTAGACAGATCACGTCAACATAAAGAAGGGTCGAATCTCGGATCATCTGTTAGTAGTGCAGATATTGGATATGACCATAAATCGATATCTGGTTCCCCGAGTAAAAATATGCAACGAATGTTTGACAATATGTGGAAACAACGTTTATTCGATGTCCGACAGGAGATCGGACAGGAGACAGGAGCTTAGATAAGAGTTTGAAGAACGTGAGCGACTCATGAAAAGAGCTCAAACGGAAGAGATGAAAAAAAATGATGCATCAAATGACGCATGGCGAGCTCGACAACGAGGAGGACAGTCACTACAAGAAAAGTGTCATTTTTCGACGGACAATTTTCGACGGCTAGAAATCCATCGCATTTTGCGACAGAAATATTTGCGACGGATTTTTCGACGATCACAACCGTCGGAAATGAAAATAATAAATTATGTCATTTGTTATATTATTATTTTATTTTTCTACGATTAGGAACGTCGATATTTTCGACGGATATCCATCCGTCATAATTTTCGACGATTTTTCGACGGTTATGGCCGTCAAAAATGAAAATAATAAATTATGTAATTTATTATATTTTTATTATATTTTCGACGAATGGGAATGTCGATATTTCCGATGGATATTCATCCATCATAATTTCCGACAAATTTTTAGACGGTCGCAATCGTCGGAAATTAAAATAATAAATTATGTAATTTATTATATTATTATTTTATTTTTTGACGATTAGGAACGTCGATATTTTCGACGGATATCCATCCGTCACAAAATTCATCGCAATTTTCGATGGTCGTAACCGTCGGTAAATGTATGATAATATAATATGAGGAGTATTTTATTAATATAATTAGCGACAGTCCAAATCGTCATAATTTTCGACAGTATCGACCGTCGGTAATAATTAGCGACTGTTCAGACCGTCTTAGTGAATCGTACACATTAAATTACGAGCAAATATTTCAGAGCTTGGATGCAGCATATATTATGTCATGTAATTAAATAGCTAACTTGCCGCTGAGTTGTATTTATGTACATAGTTAATAATTAATATATAAGCATTATTATTCGTTCTGGGAAAGAACATTTCTTTTAATTATTATTAGCAACAGCCCGCGTTTGGAAGTATCCTAAACAAGTAAACAGCTGCAAAGACATGCTAGACTTGGAACATTAGTAATTAATATGAATTCAAATCAAGCTTCAAATCTACATTTGTATTAACTATCAAGATCTAGTTAAGAAGCATCACTACAAGAAAAGTGATGTTTTCCGACGGTTTCGTTCGTCGGAAAATCGAAAGAAACCATCGAAATGGACGTTTCTGACGGGTTTACTGACGAAAATGATCCGTCGAAAAGAGGACGTCGTAAAACGATTTCCGACGGTTCCAAAAAATCTGTCGAAAGTTCTGATGGAACCGTCACAAAACTTCGGCGGCCGTAATCATCAAAATGTTCCGGCGGTCACAACCGTCGAAAAATTCTGACTCTCAACTGTCAAAACATTTCGGCGGTGGTATCGTCAAAAGATTCCGACAGCAGCAATCGTCACAAACAATTTTTATAATGTAAAAAAAATTGCTCGCCACCAGGTGGCCGATTTGGCCGCCCATGGCAAGATCAGGTCGCCTGGCGCCCGATCGGAGAGGGAGCCAAAGGCGGAGTCGAAGAGGGAGATATTCCGGGACTGCGATCGTCGTGCCACGAGAGAGAGAGGGTCGCCAGCGGGTCGTCATCTGGGACGAGGGTCGTCGAAAATTTCGACGTTCGTAACCGTCAGAAAATAAAATAATAATAAAATAGATTTCATAATTTATTATTTTTATTTTCGATGAATTCCTATCCGTTGTAAAATCCTTCACAAATTACGAAGGATTTCTACCCGTTGGAAATTGTCGGATGAAAATCCCAATTTTCTTGTGATACATTAATTACCAATATCATTGTCTCTATCTATTCATCTTGTAAAGATCCAACTAAAAGGGAGAAACTCCCAACAAGCTCCATATGTACGGTCATATAAAATAACATATGAACTATGCATGTCTTTGGGTAAATTACACGAATGGTCTCCCAACTTTGAGTCGATTTTCCGTTGTTCCCCCAACTTCAATTTATAACCAGAACGTCATCCATCTTTCACTTTCTTGCACGCCTAGTCCTCTTGACCGGTGATCACAGGTTCCCCGGTTGCCTTGCTGACGTTGCCGATTTTCTCTCTCATCATCGTCAGCTTAAGTCGGTCACATCAGCTTAAAAATTTTAAAAATTAATAAAAAAATATGAAACTGTCCATGTCATTAAAAAAATAAAAAAAAGAGTTGGAGAGAGAGAGGGAGCGGGGCGACCGCCCCCCTCCGATCCAACTCGTCGGTGAGCTAGATCGGAGGGGGGCGGTCGCTCCCCTCCGGTCGAGCTCGCCCAGCTCCGACGAGCTCGACCAGAGTGCGAGAGAGAGAGGGAGGGGGGCGACCGCCCCCCTCCGACTGAGCTTGCCGACTCTCATCGTGCGGGAGAGAGAGAGGGAGGGGGGCGACAGCCCCCCTCCGGTCGAGCTCGTTGGAGCTCGGCGAGCTCGACCGGAGGGGGCGGTCACCCCCTTCCCTCTCTCTCTCGCCGTGCGGGGGAGAGGAGGGGGGCAACCGCGACCGCTCGGCGAGCTCGACCGTAGGGGGGCGGTCGCCCCCCTCCTTCTCTCTCCCGCACGGCGAGAGAGGGAGGGAAGGGGGCGACCACCCCCTCCAGTCGAGCTCGTCGAGCTCCGGCGGCGAGCTCGACCGGAGGGACCCTCTCTCTCTCGCCGTGCGGGAGAGAGAAGGAGGGGGGCGGTCGCCCCCTTCCCTCTCTCTCTCTCCAACTCTTTTTTATATTTTTTAATGACGTGGGCAGTTTCATATTTTTAATTTTTTTAAGCTGACGTGGCCGACTTAAGCTGACGTGAATGAGAGAGAAAGCTGACCACATCAGCAAGGCAATCGGGGAACCTGTGATCACCGGTCAAGAGGACTAGACGTGCAAGAAAGTGAAAGATGGAGGACGTTCTAGTTATAAATTGAAGTTGGGGGACCAAATGAAAATCGACTCAAAGTTGGGGGACCATTCGTGTAATTTACCCCGTGTCTTTAGAGTAAATATTAACATTTAGATTCATAAAACATCATATAAATATATATAAGTCAATAAAAAATACCAATAATAAATGTAGCAACCATCAATTCAATAATAAGAACTACAAGAAAAATTGCTCTTTCCGACTGTCTGTGCCGTTGGAAATTATGAAAAATCCGTCGCAAAATTCAATTTGTGACAAATATTCCAAGGGAAGAGAATCGTCAAAAAATTGCTCGTTGCAAATATTTTCTGATGGCTCTATTACAACTGTCGAAAGTTTCCACGACGCGAGCCCCAAGAAAACTTGTCACGACTTAGGCCATGAGCTCAAGCCGTGGAAAGTTCCCATGGCTTGGGCTATGAGAAATGATTCCCACGGCCCGGACCATGAGAACTTCCCACGGCTAGAGCCATGGGAGCATTTGTCACGACTTTAGCCGTGGAAACTTCTCATGAATATATGATTTTCCGACAGCGTCAGCCGTCGAAAAAGTTATTTCAAACATTAAAAAATTCGCCGCCGGCAGGCGGGATCTACCGCAAGGCTGCCCGCGGCCGGATACTGCCTACGGCAGCACGACCGCTGCCTACAACGGATCTGACTGCCCACAGGTGGGTTCCAGTTGTGGGCGGCCAGATCCGACGCTTGCATGCGGGATCCGGACACGGGCGGCCAAATTGGCTGCCCGCATGCAGAATCCGGCCACGGGTGGCCAGATCCGTCGTCCGCAGGACGAATCTCACCTGTGGCGGGACGGGATCCGGCCAGGGGTGGCCCGATTCGCCACCCGTAAGCCGGAGTCGAGAGGGAGGAAGAGAGAGAGCCGGAGGTGGTCGTCGGAGCCGCTGGAGGTGTTCTCCAGAGTCGAGGAAGAGATCGTGTGATGGAGAGAGATAGAGGAGAGACGTGAGAAAGAGAGAGGGTGAGAAAGAAAAAGGGGACAGGGCGAGATACATATGGAGTAAGCAAAAAATGTCGTGGGATATATAGGCGGGAACGTATTTAAATTTTACGACGGTTTAGGCTGTGAGAAACCTTTCTACGGTCGAAGTCGTGGGAAAAGTTTCTCATGGTTTGAGCCGTGGGAAAAGTTTTCACGATCTGAGCCATGGGAAAAGTCATGAGAAAAGTTTCTTACGGTCTAAACTCTAGAAAATTCCTACAGTTCGGACCGTGGAAAATTTTTCCCATGGCTCGAGCTATCGGAAATTTCGACAAAAGATAATCTGACGGAAATCCGTTGCAAATTGTGATGGATTTTCGTCCAACAGAAAAATATCTTTTTCTTGTAATGAAGCAATTAACGATCAATCATAATAATTTTTTATATAATTAATTAAATGATAGAGAATTAATATCAATTAACAACTAATAATGCACCAATTGTCGACAATGGACTTCATTAATAAGTCATTGATTGCCAAATTTTTAACGAACCATATGTCAGAACTCAAGTTGTGTCTAGAGGAACCAAGACCAGGTTTGATGAAATCTTTGTTGTGGCACTGCAACATTGGCCAAAAGGGATGAAAAATCTATCAAAAATTATAAGAAATAAAAAATTGTCGCAACTTGTGAAGGTCAGCATCCTTCAGAAGTTGCAAAAGCTTACGGACCTCACTACTTTTGATAGGTTAATCTATTGAAAGTTGCAATAGATGTTAATATCCGTCATAAATTTATTTGTGACAAGTGTTTTTTCAAAGATCCATAATCCGTTGGAATTTCAAGAGATTTGTGATGAAAAAATCTATTCTCAATGAATAATATATAATTAGAAAGTAGATATATATATATATATTAATTTTGTTCTTTTCATTTGCTATGGTTTCACATTATATAGTAATGTACTATTTATTCCTTTAAAATTGTGATAAATACTATTCGATGGGGTTAAAATTGATATGTTAGATTCATATTTTAGTTAATAGTGTGTTATATATGTTTAGATTGAACTTATTTTTTATATGCGTCTATATTTATTATGTACCAAAATTTAGTTTTCGAGATAATTGTCCATTTTCATGCTATTATTTTTATTTTGCATTATATTTTCTATTTTATTTCCATGTTAACATCGGTGACTCACAAAATATGTGACTCTATATATATATATATATATATATATATATAACAAAGGCAAGAATAAAATTGCATGCACAACGTGTATTAATAATGCAATTAGTTAATGTTGTATCATATATTAAGCTTGTACTTCATTTCTAGATGGAAAAAATTTCTAATGATTAATTAATTGTCAAAGGATATCTTGTAACTAACTATAATAATTATTTATTTAAAAATAATTATCCTATGAGATAATAATTTGCTAAACATTTTTTAAAATATTATATTTTTTCAACACATAGACTCATGAAAATTTTGTTATTTTTTTATGATTATAATTTTTTCTTTCAGTTACCAAGTCCTATATTACCTAATGAATATGCTATTATGTGTTACAATAATAATTATTAGGATATGAACATGTGACACTCTATAAATGTGCCAAATGTCAATTTCTCTTTGCAAACTTCTTTGTTTTTAATATAGTATAGATTAAAAGGAAGATAGTATGTGAGGAGTTGACACTTGGCATAAGCAAATGTGGACAAATGTCCTAAAAATTATGAAGAAAGTTTTTTAATCAATACATGAGTTAGTTACAAGATTAATATGTAAAATATTTTTAATGATTAATATCAAGATTAATTATAAGATTCATTAATTATATAATTACATACTCTTATTGGAATAGTGGATAATAATTATTCATAATAGGTATACATAAAAGTTGACTTATATTGTTTATATGAAGATAGAAAACAAAGTTATTATTACATAATATACTATAATTATATAATTTTAATATGTTAAAGGTTATATAGTAACTACAATATATAATAAGATAATCTATACTCTATTAAAAAGCAAAGAAGTTTATTGGCATAAATGTATTTTGACAAGTGTCCCAAAAAATAATTACAATTTATATATATTATGATTACAAAAATAAGATATACTATTATATAACCATATAGTTTTTATATACGGTTATAATAACTATCTATAGTAACTTCGTTTATAATAATATACTAATTAATAGATGGTTTCGAAAATAATAAGCAAATAAAAATAATCATAGAAAATTAATTTATAAAAAAATATTTTTACAATTATTTCAAAACTCAACTACAATAAATATGCAATTGCAAACCGGAACATTTTTTTCTTGGGTGGGTTTGCAAGTCAATTTTATTAGCAGAATTACATGTGGATGGAGATATTAGTTAATACAACTACTACTATAAATATCATATAAAAGACTATGTTTCTGAAATCCCATAGTAGGATGGATGAGAAAAAAAAAAGTAAAGTTGAAAAAGTAGTGGAGCAACCATCCCTTTGATCCATAATCCAGTTTCATCCTATAAATACGTACAAGTTTCATCCTATAAATACGTACAAGTCAGGAACAAATAATCACGTGATGGTGTTTTCTCTGTGCCAAGTGGATCACATGCAAGTCTTGACAGGTTTTTTTTTGTACTTGAATTTATTATTATTTAATATAATTATGCTAAAAAGGAATTTGTATATATTCATTTCTCATCAGGAATAATTATTATTTTTTGTTTGAGCATTTTCATGTGTATACACCATTTTAATATATTTTTTTTCTTCAAAGTATTGTTAATGTATAAGTGAAATAGTTTTTGTAGTTCATTATTTATTCAATTACTACTATATTTGTGCCATTAATTTCTCATAAGCAAAGTACTGTATATTTTTACTTTTCCAATATGACATTCCATGCCGCTAAGTAAAGTTGTTTATGCTATTTTTTTCTTTCTGATCGTATTAATTATTTTTCTTAATCACTATGGTGTATTAATAAAATTTGTTTACTTCATAAATTTACTTTTTATTCTCAATGCACTTTTTTGTAAATGTTTGTAGTACATTTTTTTATTTATTTACTGTTACATTCTTGCCATTTTCTTATAAATTCCTTAAATTATTATAATTATAAGAAATCAAAGATATCGTCCATTTTCATACATTCTCTATCTCAAGCTATGCATGCATAAATGTTTCATTTAAACTATACGGCACGGAGGAATGCAGACATTTTCTAACATGCTGCATTATATAACGATCAAGTAACTTGAATGCACACATGATTATTATGGCAAGTAACTTGAATGCATGCTAAAATTTCAGTATATCTTGAATGCACTAAAACTTATCCGAGGAGAGCACATCTTAAAATGTATTTATTTTTTAAATGAATAAATTTCTATTTGTACAATATAGAATCTTATTACGTTCTTTTCGAAAAAAAAGTTATTTATTACTTTGTATTATTTAACTTTAATCTAAAACTTTATATACAATGATCTATTATTAAAATCTATATCTATATATTATATTAAAAGGAGGATATTCCCATGAAATATGGCATGCTCTCAATTTTTTTAAAAAATATATAAATAATTACTTTTACACAAACCTGGGAAGAAAAAATTAGTTATAAGTGACAATTGAAGTGAATAAATCTATGAGGCATGACATGCTCTCAATTTTTCAAAAAAAAACTAATGTAAATAATTACTTTTACACAATCGTTGGAAGACGAGATTAGTTATAACAATTAAAGTGAATAAATATTAATTAAAATATTAATCTATTCTAATTTTGAGTGAATGATTAGTTAGTTAGTAACTATAATATGTTATGAACTATTCTATCATTTTTTTATAAACAAAAGTTATTGGAAGAATTATTAAACTACTATGGAAAATGGGTTACACGGTTAAGTTTATTGGGAACTTTAATCATATATTCTAATAATCAAGCATGGATAAAATAATAAATGGAAAATGCATAAATCTATCAAATATTCTCAAATAATAAAACTAAAACATTAATCTATCTATCATAATATTTTTAATGGTTGATTACTTAGTAACTATCCATAAGATGATTATTTAGTAAGTAGTAACTATCTCTTCTACGGGTTCTTAGATGTAATGCCTCGATATAAATACTACGGAGGAAATCTTCATGCACGTCCTTTAGTTTCTTTTGGGGAGATTATTTCCTTTGATGCTTTTGCAATTATAGTTTATCAGTTCCTTAGTTTTTATCTTTAAAAGTTATTAAGTTAATTTTTATCTCATTAATATATAATCATAATGTTAGAAGTTTCATGTTTATTATATATTGAAAAAATGTCAGGAAGTAAATAAACACTGAGCTATTTTGTATCCTCATTACTGTTTATTTTCAATAAGATTTTTTTATGATTATATTAGAACATCATTTTCTTAATGGCCATATTTTATTTTCTATAAAATTATTCATTGTAATTTATGGGAGAATTGGATTCCTTATAGTTTATTTTACCACATTTACATTACTTTTTTATTTATATAGTTATAACTATATATATATATATATATAGAGAGAGAGAGAGAGAGAGGAATATTAAGGTGCTACCACACCTTTGTGGTAGCACCCTGCGCCCACATATCTAGAATCGTCAGACATGAGATGGACGGTCTTGATCAATGCGCGCTGGTCCAGCGCAAGTTCAAGCATCCGGTTCACACATGGGGATCGGTTCATGCAAGGTCAGACCACGTTTCTCCTCCCTTCTCATGAGAATCCTTCTCTATGCCGGGGACGACGACGGCGGTGGCGTTGGGCGACGAAGGCATTCCAGTGATGTGACGAAGGCAGCGGCAATCAATCTACGTGCGACGACCTGTGAGCTAGGACGGCGGCGATTGATGGCGAGTCATAGATCAATCGATCGATGGCGAGCCAAGGGCGGATGGTAGCAAACGATCTGCGAGGGCAGAGCACGGCGGTCATCGACCTGCGAGGGCGAAGGGCAATGGCGAACCGATCTGCGATGACTTGCGAAGGCGGAGGGTGAATGGTGGCAGAGATCGATCTACGATGACCTGCGAGATGCTGAGCAAATGGCGGCGACGACTACGGAGACGTGGTCTGCGATGACCGATCTAAGATGGATGGTGCGAAGGATCTGCGAACGCCGATCCGTCAGTCGCATCGTTGCCCTCTAATATGAGATGTGCAGGCGAGGATGGTTTGGCGGCGACCGAAGGAAGGCGAAGGTTCTACGATGGTGCAATCGATCTATGTGATGGACGGATCTAATCGACGGACGGATTTGCGCAGCGGACGGATCTGCGCGTCATTCCTCCGCCCTCGACGATCGTCGGTGAGTTCATGATGGATGGATCGACCGACGGAGGGATCTATGCAATGAGTGTGAGTCGTTCCTCCTCCCTCACCATTCGCTAGCGTGGCAACGAAAAAGAGGGGCATCGGCCCCCCTCCGCGAGCTCGCTGAGGGGGGCCGACGCCCCCCTTTTTTGTGGTCGCCGATGCGATAGAGAGAGGAGGCGTAGAGAGGTGGTGACGGGGAAAGTGCATAGAGGGGGAGGAGGAGATGCGCAGCGAAACATGGGTGAGGAGTGGAGATAAACCTGTTGTGAAACAAAATGTGAGAGGAGAGAACCATTGAACCCGACGCGCCATCATCAGAGTCATTCATCTCAGATCCGATGGCTCTGAAAGAGGGGGCGCAAGGTGCTACCACAAAGGTGTGGTAGCACCTTAATATTCCTCGTATATATATGTATCAAGAAATAAAAAAATAAGTAACTAAATACGAATAATTTAAACTGACATAATATTTTTATAACTACATTCTAATAGCATTTTATGGAAATATGTTTTTCTATAAATAATTCTTTTTAAATTCTGTGCACATTAGTTTTCTTTTATTTTATTTCAGAACAATGTCATAAGTGTTTAATTTGTGTTCATTATAAGGATCAGTAACTAAGTATTTAATTTCTGATTATAATTTTCTATAACCATATTTTATCAGCATTTTTCACATGTGATAATTGGATTTATTTAAAATGGTTTTATAACATCATAATTATTGCTTATTTTTTATTCATTTATAAAAATATTATTTATCATTAAACATTATCATATTTGTTTACATAATTTTTATATAATGGTGTTTCTCTTAAAATATTGTTAGTGAACAAATGCAATCATTAAGTATATTATTTATTTCTATATGGATAGTCCTCACTATGAGTTATTTCTTTATGTAAACTTTTTATTACCATATATTCTATTTCAATAGATAATTATTTTTTATTTTGTGAGAATTGGATTTCTTTTAATTTTCTTTAGAGCATTGCCATTGCTGCTTATTTTTTGTTTACTTTAATATATATATATATCAAGAATAAATAAATACAAAAAAATTTAAAAAATTTAAACAATAATTTTGTGACAATATTATATTATCATTATTTTATAAAACAATTTTTTTGTTCTATAAAGTAATTTCATTTAAATTCTAATATAATTATACTCCTTTTTATTTATTTTAGAAAATTTTTCATGACTTAATTTCTATTCATTATAAAGAGTATATTTTTATTTATCTTTTAGCATTATCATACTCATTTATAGCATTTTTATATGATTGCATTTTTCTTCTTAAAATATTGTTTGTGTACAAAAGTAAATGCTTTTATAGTATATTATTTATTTCTAAAATAATAGCTCTCACTATGAGCTATTCTATTTTATTCTTTTACGAGAGTTCTATGAACGTTTTGAGATAATTAGAGTAGTAATCAAAACAAATATAATATATGATTATATGTGTCATGAAATTTATATAAGTTTGAAATATACTAACAAATTAATATCCCAATTTTAAATGAAAATATTATGTTCTAAGAATAGAGAAAAATAAATGGGACATAAAAAATTAAATAGACTAATAACTTATTTTTCAATTTATAATTATCATATTTTTTATGTAATATTAAAATATATCATACTAATATTTAATTATTGTATAAACATTCGATTCATCTAATTTCACATTGTCCGCGCATCGCACTAGTTAAGATTAAAAAGTGTCAAAGGCACGAATGGAGTCAAATGGATTCCCGTGTACTAGAATGCATATATTTATTATGCAATACTAAGTTTTCTTTATATGGACTATTGATTTGCTGAATGGTGGTGCTGTAATATTTTCAAGCTATTCAAGTTTGAAACTCCCATCGCACAAATTGTTTTACTTATTTTTACGATTGGTATGCTGTTTTGATATATGATTATTATATATGATTGATATAAAAAATTTTGTGCAATATTGTTTCATTAATAACTATTTTAATTAAATATTTATATTTATTATTTCTATATTATATTTAGTTTTTTATCATTAAGTATTAACATATTTTAAATTTCATTAAATTGATTAATAACATATTTTTTTGTCATGATCAGTAATCCACCGATGTCTGTTGCATCTATATGTATATGTCGATTGATTAATAGGTCATGACATTCTTTCAATTAAAAAGACATGATTCATGATTATCTAATTAATAAGAGAATTAATTAATTATATATATATATATATATTAATTAATTAATATAACTTTATTAGATTACAACCTCTTTTGCTGATAAAAGATGATGAATCCCCCACATTTATGATTAACTTTATTAAATTAACTAATATGACCAATTGTGATTAAGTTAGATTATCAAGAACTTATCGACAACGTTGAAACTTAATTTGTTCTCCAGCTTAATTGGGTTCAATGTCACCACATTTGACAGAATTAATTAAGAATTTTATTTGTTGAAGTGGACTGTACGGCGTACGCAGTCCTTAACGTCATTAACCATCTAAGAATCTTATATATTGTCTCCGTAGTGGTATACTATGTTGTCTTTTTTTCTATTTTGTTGTGATTTTTTTTATTTTGTTAGAGATCGAAAAATCCAAATGAAGGGAGCTACTATTTTCGTCATTTGATTTATCATTCAATTATGAATTTATCTAACTTGCTAAATCGTGATTGTGACTCTTTACATGTTTGATTAATTTCACAATTATGATTATTTGTATTTGTTTACTTATCATATATCTTACTCTTTGCATATTTTATTTACCCTGATATTTTGATACATTTAATCGTAATTAGATACCACGAATAATCAAGCAATTAATTATCATATGCATATTGAATTTTAAGGTATTAGGACGCATTTTTCATTTCCCAGAGTTATTGTTTTACTCCTCCATCTAATATTGGGTTATAATTAATTAACTCAGTTTTATATGAAATATTGTTAGTTAAAATAAACATTTTTTTTCAGTACTGAAACTTTTGAAATTGATTTTCGTAATCTCTTCTTATCGTGACTTGACTTTTGTTTATGAGCTAATTAAACCAACTCACTATTGATAATTAAAGAAATGGTAAGATATAGAAAATAGTGAAAATATAAAATAAGGAAATATAAGTAAGAAAGTAAGATGGGGGAATTGACAATCGAATATAATAGGAGATAAAATAGATTATAGGAGGCAGAATTAAAGAACGTGGAAGAATTGAAAAGGTGAAAATTAAGAAATAAAACATATTACAGGAGATGGACTAGAAAAAGAAATTGGTATAAGGAAAATTAATTGAGTCGATGGAGGAAAGTTAGTTTGAAATTGGTGGATGAAACTTAAGAGAAATAGATGAAAAATATAGATAAAACAGAGTGCTCACAAAATTTTTTAAAGAAAATAATTTATTATTATTTACTTTTAGAAATAATCATTAACATCAAGTATCTTTATAATTTCACACATTCGTCCATATTATATTTTTCAAAATCAATAAAGTATAATATTATTTTAATAAAATTCAGCTATCGTGCAGAATGGATTGAATAGACCAGTTCATCTTAGATTGGTGAGAACGACGGACGGAGGGAAAAATAAAAATATACATACATATATATATATATATATATATATATATATATTATATACATGCCCCCTAAATTTTGGATTGGTGATCCTATTTTCAAAACATGCTCTTTCTGTGTCTGTCACTCTACCAACCAACCAACCAAACAGGCCATGACTATGAACGTTTCTATTTTATTAATCGTACAAATATATGAGAATACGTTACATGTGTGAAGTTGCAATGTCAAAACTACTAAGCACAAGCAAATATCACGTCGGATTTACTCTGAATGATGCAGTGGACACGCATCACAAGTGATGCAGTCAAGAGGAAGACTTCGGACCCATTCAAAATTACTCGGATCAGCCGTTCAGAAACTTGTTATATATTCACTGGCTAAAATGTGATTCACCGGTCAAGTTATTAGTAGCTTGACCAGTGGATCACATTTTACTTAACGTGAACATTATTTTTATATCAGTTAATTAATCACGAGGAGCGCTATTAATCGCTCAGAAAAGTTCGTGTGAAGCTTCAAAGGCGTGTACATGCATCCCAAACATTAGAAGGAAACATTTACTTATTTTTCAATACCTGGCCCGCCTTTGGAATGAGTCCTAAGCAGCTGCAAGAAGCATGCAGACTTGGAGCGTTACTATTAATATACTATGACTAGCTTCAAAGTTTCAAACCCACCTCTTTACGTAGTGAGATCCATAAGGACTACCCTAGAATGCTCATGCATGCACATACACATTTATATATCAGTTTGCTCAATCCCTTCTTTCATATCCCCTTCTTGCCTTTTAGCTCATTTAGCATCTGAACTGATCTGAACTCAGTCACCAGTTAGTTTCTGTACGCACGTACGTAATTGGGGATCGGTCCATGGCGCCCATGCAAGCGAAGTATGCGGTGCTCCTTCTGATCCTACTGCAGGTTTCCTGCTTGCAACGGCCTCTCATGGCGGCGAGGCCGATGACCGGAGAATCGTGGCGAGAGAACGGTGGCATCGACCTCTTATTGCAGACTCTACCAAAGGGGCAGGTGTGCGATCCGCACGCTTCATGCGACACCCACGATCCAAACTACAGTCCGACGTGTTGTCGTTAATCGAGCAGTTATAAACACCACTATCAAGATAAATTTGATATTTTTTTCTGATCAGTATAAACCCTAGTATTTTGCCAGGGTGCTCTCAGCTAATCCAACCGGAAAGGAACTGAAGGATTTGAGGGTTCAATGCGTGTGTGTAATAATGTTTTAGTTTATCATAATTCGTATGCATGTACATGCAGCTGTCACAGGTTTTATTAGTCGGTTGTTATTTTAATCTCTTTATTTATTTGTTTGGTTAGTCCATGCATACATATATATAACAACAGAAGTTGGTGATTAAATTTACAAATACTTTAAATAATACTGTTGAAGTTGTTGCCTCCTACATTTATTTACTTGTGTATGATGTTAGTTCAACTAATAAAATTATTAGTAATTACTATACCTCATTCAACAGAGCCGCCCTCTCCCCCTCCCACTTTCCCTCTCTTCCCTTGCCACTCTCCAAGCCCAACCTTCTCTCACCGGCGATCCGACCATCGAAGCGCCCCCTCCCAAGCAGACCTCCACACCGCCCCTTCACCAGCATCTGCAATCACCAAAGGAAGCCGTTCCTGGGCAAATGTTGTCCGTGGGACTTCCCCTCCTCAAACCATGTCAACAATCTCTCCTAATCAGCTCAGGAGCATCGAGGCTACAGTCACAGAGGAATTTATAGGATGACATATCCCACAAGGCCGCTGAGTTACAGCAATTTCTCATAAGAACAACACCTGATACTACAAGACGATAACATTTGTTTTGGTTCATACATAAACAATTGAAAGTTTTAATTTAAGATTTACGCGAGAAACACTAAATATATACCTGTGAACTAACTATCAAATTTCGATTTGTTCATCTTTTTTTTTTTTTGAATGTTGGAGGCCGACCAGTGATAGACTAAATAAGTCTCACTTGGATGCTTCTGCTATTCGCATTGCTAAATTTCTAAAAACTTCTCAGGGCATGGGTCTGCTTTTTCTTCTCAAGAATAATGGCATTGAAGCTTTTTGTTGCACCGATTGAGCGTCATTCTTGTTCTCTCTTAAATTTGTATCTACGTATTCAAGTTGGCAACCCTTTCGTTTCGTGAAAGTCCAAGAAGAAGATACAATTAGGGGTAGCAGACTAAATTTGGTCAGTGGATTATTCGATCATTCAATTTTTTTTAAAAAAAAATTCTTACTATTTTTATATTTTATTTAATAAAAAATATTATTTAATATTGTTTTAAAAGCATAGAATAAATTTTTCTGACTATTTAATATTATTTTTGCACTTAAAATATTTTATTTCAATTTTTTAAAATTTTTAAATCTAAAATAAGCCTAAGTTTGAATAAAAAATAAAAAAATAAAAAATTCAAGTTGATCAATCGGGTCGAGTCGGGTCGGATCGGAAAAATCCAACCTATACTCGAGGCCAAGGGTCGACTTCAGGTCGGCGAATTCATAGGTCGACCGACCCGGTGAACACCCCTAGACACAATCTTGGCTCTCTAGTAACTTTAAGTACTAGGATAGCCATTGTTCTTGTTGTGGTTTCATCATCTTTTCATAGTGCATTCTGATAGTAAAATTGGAACCTCGTTAGTTCTAGATGTGGGCACGATGCACATTGATGTGGGCTCCCTGTTAGTTCTTGATCAGCAGTTGGTCGAGTTGAAGCATATCTCTACCACTGAGTAGGCTACCGGTCTCTTGATCAAGGCTTTGGGCAAGCACCGATTCTCTTGTCTACTTCGCAAGTTGGAGATTTTTTATTTGTTTCACCCTAAAACTTAGAGAGAGAGAGAGATAGCTTGTAGCGGTAGTTAAGACAGTTGTTACTACCCTCATATTGATATTAATATCAATTTTGATTAGCACATCAATTCCATGCATACGAATGAAATCTAAGACATCAAGCTGAATCCGTCTCCCTCCCCCCCCCCCCCCCCCCCCCCCCCCCCCAACTATTTTCATCTTTCATCTTGCTAACTTTTATCAAATTGAGATTTCCATGGAGACGCTCTGTGAACCGAGGAATTTTGACGCGATCTATATAACGTATAGGAATTATAAAAAAAGGCTTTACTCTTAAAGAAAAAAAATGTAGAAAATAAAACAATGGCAAACGATGAAAACCCAAATTAATTAACACACCTTACTTATTTTATGCCATTCTGGATTTTCACTTTCGATGGTAAGATGATGTTTTGGCCTATTCTATTAAGTAGTGGTTTCAATATATTTAATTTTTTTAAAAAATTTTGGAGTGGATTAATTGTATTGAACTAACAGAGAATTCGAAAGATTAGATGTATCCTCCCCAATGGTAAACTGTGGAATGTGGCAATTATATTTAAGTCGGATGCGGCAAAAACAAATATCGACAATTAATTAACGCTAAAACTTCGTTTTCCAGCTTAACTGGATTCAATTTCAAGTCACGTTTGACATGATCCAACCGTGTTGACTATTTTTTTCCTTTCGAATTGGACCGTAAAGAGCTCGTCAACGTCATTAATGACAATAAAAGATATTGCATATGGTCCATCTATCGTTGTGCTATCAAAGTCTTCTGAGAAAACTTGGGATGCAGGGCACTGCTGGTTTTAGTCATTTGATTAATTGATCATCCAATTATTAATTTATCTTATACGTTTGATCGTGATCATGTACTTATTTCATTATAATTAATTTCAACAATTGTGATTTATTTATTTTTATTTGCTTGGGTTTATCTTATGAGTTATGAATATATTTGTTCATGATTTTTCGCCTTGAACTGATCATTAAACAAGCTAGGAATATTGCATGTTGATTTTTTCTCTTTCGGGCTATAACTCGTTAATTTTGAGACGTTTGCTAATAAAGATACATTTAGTTTTGGATCTCATTTTATCATGAATTGTGACTTCATAATAAAATAAACTAACTCCCTATTGTATGATCCTCATTCATTATCGTGTTTACTTGCATGCCAACAAAATATTTGACTGGATTTCGAGCTTTGTTTTTAGCCAATTCATACTTTTTGTTGTCTATCTGTACATGTCTGATCCTTGGTGTTGTCCTTGTCACTCCGATCCTACCAACTCCGCTAAACATCCACCCAATGACTAGGAAACGGTATATTTTACTATATTGTCGTTATAATAAAAAAATAGAATAAAAAGTTAAAAGTAAATATAAAATGCCATAAAAAAAGTTATTTTTACTATATTGTCGTTATATTTTATACGTTACTCTCACTTAATTACTTCACTCTAATATTATTTAATAGTTCAATGTTATCTTACAAGTTCATCATTATGTTATTTTTATTAAAATGAAATTTTCTTTTTTTTACGTAAAATATTTTTATAATTATCTTTTAACACAAATTTTGTAGTTTTTGAAGATTCATTAGTGTTTTTGTGATTTATATTCATAAATATCGTGTTGGGCTTCATAATATATACATTGGGCACACAAGTATATATAAATACTTTGGACTTCGATCTTTGAACGAACATTGGACACGCATTTGGAGTGAGACAGTCAAGAGAAGACTTTTGACCCGTTCAAAATTACTTTATTTGAATGCCCGACTTTGGAGCCGTTCAAAACTTACGTAATTATTCACCTGAACTCGTTAATTAACATCACATGTCAGTCGTAACTTGCTTAATGAATCGTATAAATTACGTGCTAATTGCATGCATTAGTTAACTAGTTAATGAGCACCATTAATATAAATCATTCAGAAAACTTTGATCCAAGCCAGAGGCATCCCAAACCTTTGGGACAAACTTTGATTTTTCTTTAATTATTAACATGGAGCCGCGTTTTGGAGCGAGTCATAACCAGCTGCAGGAAGTTATCCAGACTTAGTAATTACTATGACTTCGATGTTTCTAACCTACCATTGTACGTAGTAAGATCTATATAAGAACCACCCATGCGTAATATTTATCTCTCAGCTTACTCAAATCCGATTCTCTCATTGCCTCTTCTTGCCACACCCTCCAGTTGATTAGTTTTTGTACGTACTGCAGTACTCGATCGTCGGACGCTCCATGGCTCTCATGCAAGCAAAGCATGCGGTGGTGCTCCTTCTGATCCTACTGCAGGTTTCCTGCTTGCAGCGGCCTCTAATGGCGGCGAGGCCGATGACCGGAGAATCGTGGCGAGAGAACGGTGGCATCGACCTCTTCTTGCAGACTCTACCAAAGAGGCCGGTGTGCCCTCCGCACGCTTCATGCGACACCCACGATCCAAACTACAATCCGGCGTGTTGTAATTAATCGAACAGTTATAAACACCACCGTCAAGATAATTTGATAGTTTTCTGATCAGTGTAAAGGTAACCTTAGTATTTTACCAGGGTGCTCTCAGCTAATCCGACCGGAAGGGAACTGAAGGATTTGAGGGTTCAATGATTGTAATAATGTTTTAGTTGATCATAATTCGTATGAATGTACATGCAGCTAACTAGCAGCTGTCACAGATTTTATTAGTTGGTTGTTATTTTAATCTATTTATTTATTTGTTGGTTAGTCCATATATATATATATATATATATATATATGTATGTAACAACAGAAGTTGGAGATTTACAAATATTCTAATCAATACTGTTGAAGTTGTTGCCTCCTACATTTATTTACTTGTGTATGATGTTAGTTCAACTAATGAAATTGAATTTTGAGATAGATTTATTTTTAGCTTTTGTCTCCAATTCTAGTATTTTTGTATAATTGGAGGTCAAATGCCTCGAAAACGTTGTAATCGATTTGCAGTATTCAGTTTATCATCAACTGTGTTGTTCCCAATTTTGTAAACGGTTGGTGTGAGTAAGGTCTCGATATTTTGCTTTTTGGTGAACGCAAATATTCACTATTCATCCAAAAGTTCGAACTCGTCTATGGGGACAGTTAATCAACATATTACTTATGCCTTCTCTTAGTATAATGTTCATAACTCGCCGCCAAATAATAACTAAATAAAAATAAATAAATATCATATATATTGTTGATGTGCCTTGAATTATGTATTTTATATTTAAAATTATGAAAGAAAAAAATGAGAAAAAAGAAAAAATGAATATTTGTGACGGAAGCGGAAGGTCTATGTCTGTAGTCTGCCATTGATTTTCGTAGGATGCGGGGGCGAAACCTTCCGCAATCTAGACTGAGGGTTTGGATTTTGTCATGATGTATTCTCTTTTATTTATAATGAATTTCTTCTGACAACGACATATGTTTTTCTCTTATTCATATTAATTAAGAAGATTTTACCATATTAAATCTATATGTTCATCTTCTTTTTTTTATTATTTTAATTATTCATCGATGATCAGTGTTCTATTCTTTACATATATAATATACCTCATTTTTATTCAAATTTACAGCACGATAGATCAATCGACTTTAATATGTAAGTCGACCAAGGATTGGGCATTTGGGCTAGACAAAAAATCAGATTTATTCAAAATGGTTGTACGTACGTAAGAAAATTCACCGAATAATGACCGTATACATAAAGCAATAGCTCTACGCCTACTTTGTTACTATCTAAATTCTATATAATATGAGTTTAATGATGATATTGGTGATGACATTGAAGGATAACGTAATGGTTATTCATATATTTTATATATCCAATATGGTATTATTTTCCTTAATTTGAGGCAGAAAACACAGCCATCTCAGACAGAGGAATTTTGTTTTAGGTTTTCCGATAGAAACTACATTTGTTTGGCACCAACACAGAGTTCTATGAATATGACCTAAGGTCCACATAAACTCTTCAGTATTTGAGTTGGGAACAACTTCTGAAATTTAAAATAAAAAATACAAACTTGATGTTTGTAATTGTTACATATTTATGAAGGACTCGATTTTCTGAGTCAAGAATAGAATTTGAAATTAGGGAGTAAGAACATGTGGACTAATCTAAAAATACATGTATTCAATCTCTCCACCAAAGACAAAATATGTGTATTTGTCTGCATAACTGGGACAGCAACAACACTGATATTGCTAGTTAATCATATATATTACAATTATTTTTTATTTGTTGATAGATCTCAATGAATATCCTATATATTATAACTTAAGAAAATATTTAAGAAACTCCAAACTTCTGATGATATATATATATATACTCGGTTAACAATACAATTCATCTATTCATACATTAAAACCAGTGGCAGTTGCTAGTTAATTTGCTCCATGTATAAGATCAATATACAAGTCATTTACAATGTCTTTGATTCTTTGAATTAATAAATGAGAGGAATATAAACATTTACATGTTGGAAAAAAAAAATCTTTGTATATGTGTGTAGTTTGGACCCTTTGGATCAAGAACAACACGCCGGCTTGTAGTTTGGGTCGTGGGTGTCGCACGAAGGGTGCGGAGGGCATGGCGTTCCCTTGGGCAGAGACTGCTGGAAGAGTTCGATGCCGCCGTTCTCTCGCCACGACTCGCCGGTCATCGGCCTCGCCGCCATGAGAGGCCGCTGCAAGCAGGAAACCTGCAGTAGGATCAGAAGGAGCACCACCGCGTGCTTTGCTTGCATGGGAGCCATTGATGAGCACGTACACCACTACGGTTGTTCAGAAGACTAATTAACTGAAGGATGATATGAGATGAGAGGAGATCAGATCAGATCAGATCGAGGCTTAATGAGATCCACACTGCAAGAAGAGGCAGAGAGACAAGGGGTCGATTGAGCAAACTGAGATATTAGTATGTGCATGCATGCGTGGTTCTTATATAGACGTTATCACAAGGAGCTGGTATGAAGCTTTGACGTAGTCCAAAGTAAAACTAATAATATTCCGTATCTACATGCACTGCGTACTCTTCTTCCTGCCGCTGTTTAGGACTCGTTCTAAACGCGGCTCCTAGTTGTTGTAAATAATCACAGATTAGGGTTCCTTTCCCTCCGTATCTACACATGAATCCCTATTCCATGTGATTACAAATCAAGTCATTGTGTTATATTTCTATGCCGTTAATTAGTTACTTAATACTTTATATGACAGCAACTCTCTGATAAAGGAAAAAACATAGAGCACACTTGACTGTATATACATATATATGTTGGATCGATCAGTTTAATCACCTTCTCTCTGCCTAACTGAGAGATCTATATAGGTATTGGATTAGCAATTATCATGCAAATTAATGCAACATATATGATAGTCGTGCATGACTACACGGCTTTGAAGACCAAATGGGTAGTCATGCATGCAAATTGCTCGTCTGTGGCGTGGCTCATTTCATACGCCTTTAGGTTTGAATATTCCACTATACCGGATCTTCGACCTGGATTAACGAAAAATTGAATGGGGACGATTCAATTGTGCCAATTTAATTTATTTTATTTTTTATATAATAAATTTTAATAGAAAATCGTTACAATTAATTTAAAGCCTTATTTTGTTATTTATTACTAATAAAATCATTCCATACATAATTAATATTTTGTTATTCCACTATACATAATTAATATAACATAATTAAAAAAAATTATAACATAATATATAAATTATACATAATTAATATTATAGTATTAAATAATTGAATCAGAAATTTCCACGCATAACACAAGTCATATTGGTCTCTACAACGTAATTTTTCTTCCACATATATATATAGTCATTCTAATTAAATTTGCCGCCATTTAAGGCTAATTAATTTCAAAGTCAATGGAGCTTTGAGGTGTTAAATCGATAATATCAGTCTACTCCTGACTTTAACGAAAACTACGAAAATCTCCTTTATGTGGTGATGTATTACCACAACAATTCAAACAACGAGCTTTCTTAATTATGTGTCATGATCTATATACGATTAAGTGAAGAATAACGAAATAAAATGAGATGAGGACCCATTATAATAAAATAATTAAACACGATAAGCCACATATTCACACTTCGACTTGAGTATGTTAATATTTCACAAGTATTTTCCTATATTAAGCATCTTCGGCCGGTATATGTCATACAGGTTTTTTTCGATTACAATATTATTTCAATATTTAGTATATATATTTGTTTATCCCTTATTGTTATTCATCAGATCAAGAATTTACGAATTAGATTTATTAAAAATGAATAAAATAGAATTCATAGATTTCTAATCTAATAAATAGAAATCTCTTTTTTAAAGAGGGGACACCTCTATTTCTTCTCAATATATATATTCTAAAAAATAATAAAATCACGTAAAATAAGCCATCAGAAATTAGGACCCTATTCCACGAGAAATTACATAGATATGTATTCATAAAAGATTTTTAGCTTGATATGGTTAGGGCCATTTGGCTTTGCTTGTATAAGTAATTTAATAATTGATTTTTAAAATAATTCGTTATGTGTTTGGTAATAAAAAATTATATATTATTATTTTAGTCAAATAATTAAAAAGTTCTTAATATTATAATAAAAAAATGTGAAGAAAAGTTATGTTTATTTTAAGGACAGATCAAATTTGATAAGTTTAAAGTTATCAGTATTTTTCTCCCACAAAATAAGTTTAGTCCTCCAATTTATTTTTCCCTCATTCATAAGTAAGTAAAATAAGTATCAATTCTTTTTTTCAATTACCAAGAAGAAAATTTTAAAACTATTTATAAATTATTTAAACTGATTCATAAGCTTAGTCAAACTCTTCCTTAGTCTCCATCTGAAATATAACTAATGTTATTTTAGCTATTGAATATATCTAACTTGTTTAAATATAATATCATTTCTTATAATAAAATTTTATGGTTCATTATTAACTTTTAAATTTTGATTCATTATTGAAAGTATCCATATGAAAAACTGCGATATGATATCACAATTTTACTTACATGATATCACAACTTCTTTTGTAGTGAGTGTACTTATATGATATCAGAATTTCATGCTTAAAAAAATACCATGGCTATAAATATAATTATACTTCACACGATATCAATAAATTGATTGATGCATGACACCATCATTTTTTTTCAGTCTTAAATGGTTAAGGCATAGTTAGTTCTGTCCCGGGCAATAAGCATTTTATTCTTGATATAAAAAATATTTATTATAATATTTGGACTAAATATTCATAATCTCGATATTTATCCAAAAACAAATAATGTTTACGAAATTAGGAGAAACTATGCATCTTTCTATTTGGCTGCCCGAAAAATGAGTAATCCTACCTGCTTCGACCTATAAGAGGAAGGTCACACGATCAAATCCAATTTCATCTTTTATTCTTTGTTTTCTCATAAAACAAAAATGTTGCGTGTTTTATTTTAATTTAAATAGTTGTGACGTATTTTATTTTAATTTAAATAGTCTACAAAAATGCTTTCTTGCAAATGGTCAGAAAATGAAAATGAAAAAAGTTTATGTTTTTATTTCAATAAAATTTTATGACGACAAAAATGAAAATATAATTCATAGGCGATGTATTGAGCATTTAAAAGATAAGAAATGTTTTTTTTTTCGTTTTTTAGCCTTAATGGGCCTTGAGAGTCTTGCTTATGGCAAAGCACAAACCGGGTCGACCTGGTTGACCGGGTCTGACTCGAACCGGATAGAATGGGGAACGGGTCTAGTGCTCTTGAAACCTGACGAGTTTCGGGTCGGTTTCGGTCCAACTTTCAAAATATCAACCCGTGACCCGACCCGATTATATTTTATTCTACTAATATTATTAATAATTTATTTGTATAAGTAAAACCTATCTCTCGGCCCGTGCACAGCGACAAGTGGTGATCCATCACTTCTCTCTCTTGCCCTCTCCCTCTCTCTCCCATGACGACGACGACTCTGGCTCCTGCGATTTTGACTCCGATTCTTGCGATTTTGACTCCGACGACCCTCTCCCTCTCCCTCTCCCCCTCTGTCTCTACTCCGACCGTCAAGCGCTGAATTGGTTGCCAGAGTCGGATCACGGCCGCTAAAAGCCAGATCCGGCTGTGAGGCGTTGGATCGTGGC
Organism: Pontederia crassipes; assembly: GCA_030549335.1. NCBI lineage: Eukaryota > Viridiplantae > Streptophyta > Magnoliopsida > Commelinales > Pontederiaceae > Pontederia > Pontederia crassipes. The sequence goes on from CM060192.1 coordinate 74,891,596, forward strand.
AGTTGGCAATCAGATCCGATGGCTGGCGGCTGGATCCAATGCCTAGCGGCCGGATCCGGCTCTTGGAGACCGGATCCGACACTTGTGACCGGATTCGACGCCTAACGACCGGATCGGCCGCCTTGCGACCGAATTGGCTCCCTGGCGTGAGTCGATCCGGCTGCCAAGCGCTGCATCATGGCCGTTGGCATCGGATCGCGGGCGCCAGATGCTAGAACGGCCGCTTTTCTTGGAATCGATCGAATCTCGCCTAGCGGCTGTTGATTCCCGGTCGCAAACCCAATCAAATTCCCGAATTTGAGGGTCTGGCCCAGTGTCGGGTTTGCTCAGGCCTAGTCTTGCTATCGCAGTTATGTTTATATTATTTCTCTCCTTTTTTATAAAACAATAATATTGTTATTATTACTACTACTATGATTATATATATTGGTCAAGCCTAATACTACAAAATATTTGTCATAAGTTTATAAATCACAAATACACCTACGAACATTGCATCACAATAGTCTGATTAAAATTATTTCATTTATAACAGTTGATATTTAGTGAAATGGCGTCGTATGATCCATGTAGCCGACCCCACCTAGTGGGATAAGGCTTTGTTGTTGTTGTTGTTGTTGTTGTTGTTGTTGTTGTTGTTATTGTTGTTGTTGTATAACAGTTGATATTTAATCGTGCAGACATCCCCCTCTCCCGCACTTTGTCCATCTCTGTCGGTCCCCTCCTTCGTCGTGCAAGACGCTGCCTACACGATGAATGCAACCGGCCCTCCACTCTTTCGCAACCTCTTGCCATCTTCGTTGCTTCCTTTTTTGTTGCTTTGAAGGTGCTGATGCTAGAGGCGGAGGCGGGGGAGAGGGCAGCGAAGTTGTGGACTCTAGAGTCCAACTTTCTATCCCCTTGCCACAAACATCCCTCCTCCCTCACTTTCTCCTTCATCCCCTCCTTCGTCAAGACGCTGCCTCCATGATGGACACAACCAATCCTCCTCTCTTTTTGTTTCTGAGCATGTTTCCATCCTCGCACTCCTTTTTTTGTTACTTCGAAGGTGCCGATACTGGAGGAAGAGACGGGGGCGAGGGGAGTGAAGATGTGAGCATGTCACGGGGCGTTTCTCGTGACACGAAGCGTGAAGTCTCGCGGCACCAGTGCCGCCCAACTTATAGCCCTCGTCCGCTTAGCGCCGAAAACATGGAACACATGCAACCGCCCCGCACTGCGTAATATTGCGGAGTACCAAGTTATCCACCCTTAGGGCATTTATCTTGTAAGACCGTCCTTATGAATGGCCAAGTAGGTGACGTTCCCGTAGGATACGTCTTTTGCATCTTCAATATGTAACAAGACTCCTATACCTACGGTACAGTGGGAGGAGTTCACTAATGCCTTCCGATGCCCAATTGTATGTTATGTTTCATCATATTTAATACAAGTAAGCTTTCCTTTAATTCTAGTGTCATGGCCTTGAGCGTGGGGTGGCAACCCACATCGGTGTCCCTTCGTGGCGTCCCGTGGTCCCTTCGTCGCCCCTTCGGACTTTAAGCGCCCAAGCGCCTACATTAGTGCCGCAACGCGCTAATGCCACGGTCTCGTGACGAGTAGTCCAACACTCTAGTCATGTCCGTGATTGAATGCCTATAAGAGCGACTCTCGGCAAAGTCGTCTCGACCATAAAACTTCCGCTGCAAACTCAAAACAGGCTTGGCTAGGTGCCTATCCGCCTAGTCGCCGCACGTGGTCTAGTGTCCGAGAATGACCCCGTGACAAGTGGTATCAGAGCAGTTCTTCCTGCTCGGATTACCCAGCGACGATGACTTGCTTGTGTCGTCGCAACGTGCCCTGGCGTAGGAAATGTGCTTCCGCTCAAATACTCCATCACGCCCAGGCGCACTGGTACCATGGTCTTTGATCGTGGACGCCAACGAGGAATGCATAGCAAGCCTCCTCGCTGCATGCTCAGTCGTGCTCCGCAGCATGTTCCTCATACACCCGTGTCGTGTCAAGGAACGTCCGTCATGCATCATGATGGCGGATTGATCGCCCTGCCTAATCGGGACGGTCATGCGTCGCTTACTCGAGCAGATCAACCACCTCAGGTATACAGTCGGGAATCCTGAAGTGTCGCGCTGCGTCAAAAAGTGGCAATATGCTCCGCATGATGGTCTTGCGCTGCTCATATCATGAGATCGCTTACACGAGCGTCATGTAACTCGGAGGACCCGTGTCACATTCAGGGACTGTCGGTCATGCACTATCATGATGACCTGGCGCTGCTCGGTATTTTGGGACGTCGCATCGCATGCCCAGTCATGCAACGTGAAGTGCACAACCGCTTCATGGGAGAAGTTGGCTTAAAGACAAATATCAAGGTTCATGGTCCCTTTTCGGCTAGAGAATATCATCTTTTCGGCCAAGGAGCATCAATTACAAGCATCTTGTCGTGCCGCAGCATCGCCTGCCACGCCACGATGACTTTCGGGAATGGAGCAAAGCGTTGATTACTTGCAAACACTCGTGGACGAGCCGTCAGCCTTGCCTGCCTCATCAAGTGTCGCCCCGCAAGCGGCGCGATGTCATCCATCGAGGAGTGGGACGAACCTGATACATGCCAACGCAAATCAACGCCTCAACTCAGCGACCAATTTGGCAAATGGTCTGAGCGTCGAGCATCGGCGAACCTTGACATGCTGCTGTCAAGCGTTCTGTCGCCAATCGAAGGAAGGAGTGCCATTTCCTTTCGGACATCGCCTCGAGTAATCGAAGCGGCCTCCAAAGATCGCAATGCGAAGGTTTTGAAGGATACATTGGCGATGTCATCCCTTCGAATGGAGATGGAGGTAATGTTGGGAGCTCACGCCACGAGTTCACCAATCGCAGTCCGCTTATCTAAGCGAAGCGTCTTCACAAGCATCCGCACGGATTAGTGAAGGCCCGGAACAGCTACTCTTTCGCAAGGGTCAAGCCGCCCGGTGGACGAGTATGTCAAAGGTGTATGATCTAGGATGACAAGCACAGTGACATTACTTCGTCCAAGGTGCGGACGGACGAGCATCTAAGGTGCATCCTCTTCGTGAACGAGCACAATGATCTCGCCCCGTCCATACCCCAAAGGGATTGTCAAAGCTTCAAAGGAGGTCCCAGGATCGGAAGAAGGCATATCCCAAGAACGCTGCAAGATGTGGCAAACTCAGGATGACGTTGCCACTGCGACAATGTAGAATGTGGCAAACATGCATCCCAGACATGGGACAGAAGAAGTGGCAGTTCATCAATTATGCAAGCCCTGACAAGTTGGGACTAGAGGTCAAGATCGCATTGTTCAACATCGGCCAGATGGGCATGTTGAAGGAGGAAGTGAAAGGAATCACCGAGCTCCGCCTACAGTGTTCCTAGGAGGATGAAGACCCAGTGTTGGTGCTCTTCAAGCAGAGGAGTTAGAAGCTTTGGACAAGGAAGGAGTTGGAACGACCGGATCGTCCAACCTCCGCTCACTAGTCGACGCTGCCAAGTCAATCGGGACAAGTGCCATACCACCAAAGTCCTTGGGCAAGGGCAATGGTGGGGGAGAGAAGCTCAAGTCGCAAGGAGGAAGCTACTTATGCCGAAGATAAAGATCGCCCATCGAAGCAGGAGAAGAGAGTCGAACCACAGGCACATGTGGGGAGACCCTCATCGTCGCTCACTATAGCGACTGGGAGTGGACAAGGTGCAGAATGTTATACCAAAGAACCTTGTTCCACCTCAAACCGTCAAGATATCTCTTGTCCACCAAGGGGAAGGTGGAGTTGTTCTCAAGGCTCGACGGATGAAGGACTCAACGTTGCAGCCCTCTGCAACTTGGAGATAGCGAGTTGAACCACAAGGGAACGTGGGGAAACTCTCGTCGCCCACTATGGCGACTTGGATGGACAAGGCATGGATTGTCATATCAAAGAACCTTGTCCCGCCTCAAGACTGCCGAAACATCAAGTGATCACCAAGGAGGAGGTGGTCTTGCGCTTTTCGTTCGGCAGAGGTATGGAAGACTCTACGTTGCAATCATTTGTAACATAGAGACGTTGAGTCAAGCCCACAAAGAGACCTGAAACGTCCCTGAGTATCCATGGGAAGACTCTTGTCGCTCATCATAGCGACCCTAGGCACTCGAAGCAGACAAGCTACAAGCATCGACGTCGGAGAGCTTGTGCTGTTTCAAGCCGTCAAAATTCAAGAATGATCATCGAGGGTGAGATGGTCCCGTACTTCACATTCGACGGAAGGAAGACCTTATGCTGCGGCCATCCGCAAAAGTTAAGTCATGCAGGTCGAATGGCGAGACTCTTCATCGTGTTCTACACGACCCTGAGACAACTCTTCTCCGTGTTATTCCTGAAGGCATACAAGAGTTGTTTCACCCCCAAAGAAGCCAAACCACACAAGTTGACGCTGCGCAAGTCGAAGAGAAGTGAAGCCAACAGAGACTTGATGGACGGATAGTTGCTTGATGAAGTCAGACCGCACATGGCGAACTCCACTGGCGTTGCACAAGTGATGACCCCGGATTGGACGAAGGATCAACGAGCGAAGCAGGCCTGAAGGAGGAGTCCTCAGTGAGACCCCAAGGAGCGGGCATTCCTGGTGTTGCGTGATGCTGGTGAAGTTGAAGTCAAGGCAAAGAAGGCAGAATTGAACGAGACAAGCGAAGTCAAGACTCAAGACGAAGGCCCCGAGGAAGCCCGGACAGCGGCGTCGGGGGCGTCGCCGACTTTGGTGGGGAAGAATGTCACGGGGTGTTTTCCGTGACACGAAGCGTGAAGTCTCGCGGCACCAGTGCCGCCCAACTTATAGCTCTCGGCCGCTTAGCGTCGAAAACATGGAACACATGCAGCCGTCCCGCACTGCGTAATATTGCGGAGTACCAAGTTATCCGCCCTTATGGCATTTATCTTGTAAGGCCGTCCTTATGAATGGCCAAGTAGGTGACGTTCCCGTAGGATACGTCTTTTGCATCTTCAATATGTAACAAGACTCATATACCTACGGTACACTGGGAGGAGTTCACTAGTGCCTTCCGATGCCCAATTGTATGTTATGTTTCATCATATTTAATACAAGTAAGCTTTCTTTAATTCTAGTGTCATGACCTTGAGCGTGGGGTGGCAACCCACATCGGTGTCCCTTCGTGGCGTCTCGTGGTCCCTTCGTCGCCCCTTCGGACTTTAAGCGCCCAAGCGCCTACATTAGTGCCGCAACGCGCTAATGCCATGGTCTCGTGACGAGTAATCCAACACTCTAGTCATGTCCGTGATTGAATACCTATAAGAGCGACTCTCGGCAAAGTCGTCTCGACCATAAAACTTCCGCTGCAAACTCAAAACAGGCTTGGCTAGGTGCCTATCCGCCTAGTCGCCGCACGTGGTCTAGTGTCCGAGAATGACCCCATGACAGGCGCAGGAGGTGAAGCCAAGGGCGAGGGTAGCGAAGGTGTTGACGCTAGAGTCCGATGCCACTCCAACTAGGGAGGGCCTTCCTCCTTCGGTGAACCTGATCATGTCCTCCGGCGAGATGGAGAGGAGAGATCGTGAACCCTTGTCGCACAAAGGGATCAACAGACAAGAGAGAATCTCTTGCTCGTGAAGGATGGAGAGGAGTGAACCGCAAACGAATCAAACTGCGCAGGCGACTGTGACGCAATATATATATATATATATTAAGAACATTTGTATATTTGTGTGTGTGTGTATATATATAGGGTGACATAAAGAAATTGATGATGATGACGATGACGTAGAAGTATTATTTAATTTTGACGACGATTATATATATTGGCCAAACCTAATACTATAAAATATTTGTCATAAATTTATAAATCATAAATACACTTGAAAACATTGCATCATGATAGTCTGATTAAAACTATTTCATTTATAACGATTGATATTTAATCATTTATCACACTTTGTTTCCAAAAAAAAATCCGGTTCAAAATAGAAAAATGGTACCAACAAGAGTTGGGGTGGAGTGGTAAGCAGCTCCTCCTCGTTTAAGCAAGGTCTCGAGTTCGAGTTCTCGTGAATGTAGAAAATTCTTGTTGGGAGCCTCACCTGCCATTGTCAGGTACGCGACGCGAGGCGATCATCCTGGATCAGTTGGACTTCATGGCGGACCGGCCTTCAACTTATAGACAGTATGCATAATCGTTATCGACGCACGGGTTGGGTCGTCGGCACAGCTTCCCATATACTGGGGGCTAGCTACCCAAAAAAATAATAAAAATTGGTTGTGCATCGGTCTCCTCTTCTCTATTGTCGTCGGCTCTCCCCTGTCGCTAGCTGTCCTTCGCCACCTGCCAATTTCCTCTTTCTTTCCCCTTGCTGCAGACATCCCTCCCCCCTCACTTTATCCTTCATTTCCTTCGGTCCCCTCCTTCGTCATGCAAGACGTTGCCTACACGATGAACGCAGTCAGCCCTCCTCTCTTTCATAGCCTCTTGCCATCTTCATTGCTACTCTCTTTTGGTGCTAATGCTAGAGGCGGAGGCAGAGGGAGAGGCAGTGGCTAGGGCAGCGAAGGTGTCAACTCTAGAGTCCAGCTCTCTTTCCCCTTGCCACAGACATCTCTCCTCCCTCCCTCACTTTCTCCTCCATCCCCTCCTTCGTCAAGACGCTGCCTCCATGATGGACACAATCGACCCTCCTCTCTTTTGGAGCATGTTTCCATCCTCTTCACTCCTTTTTTGTTGTTTCGAAGGTGCCGATGTCGGAGGCAGAGATGGGGGCGAGGGCAGCGAAGGTGTGGGAGAGGGTAGCGAAGGTGCCGATGCTGGAGTCCGATGCCACTCCAACTGGGGGCCTTCCTCCTTCGGTGAACCTAGTCGTCCTCCGGCGAGATGGAGAGGAGAGATCGTGAACCCTAGTCGCACAAAGGGATCAACAGGCAAGGGCAAGAGAGAACCTCTTGCTCGTGAAGGATGGAGAGGAGTGAACTGCGTACGAATCAAACTGCGTAGGCGACTGCTGTGATGCATTATTTGTATATGCACCCTAATATATATATATATATATATATATATATATATATATATTGGTTTAATGGAGGTGTAACCCCCTTCTGGTGTAACCTTGTGTTATCTCTCATATCACAGCCATCCGATCTAATGGACGGATGAGATCAGATTAGGAGATTACTCCCCTCTCCCCTACCGCCCCCACTGCCTTTCCCTCTGGTGACTGATGCCATCGTCACCCAGCTAAGAGGTAGCGAACGAGGGCGACGATGGGGGCGGATGTGTAGAGGTCGGTCGGCGATGGTGGAAGGCACAACGTGTGCGATCGGCGGTGGCAGAGCGTCGGATCGCCGCCATCGAGCGTGGGAACCAGCCACTGTCGAGCGTGAGACCCATTCTACGAGTACCGTCCTTCTCGGGCCCAATTTGCAACCCCTCACTGTCGATCTATGACCCCCACGCCGCCGATCTACAACCCCATCATCGCCCCTGTTCGTCATTGAGCCCATGCCTCTTCCCCTCGTCATTGACTCCTCTCCTCTTCCCCTCATCTTCTCATCCACTGTTGACCGCCATCGCTAACAGCCGTCGACCGCCGACCCTCTTGTGTCGCGACATCCCCGCTTGCGCCACCGTCGTCGTCGACCTCCATTAAGAAAGAAGAAGCAAGATCTGACACCAAATCTCTTGAACTGATCTCATCCGTCTGTTATATCGGACGGCTCTGATGTGGGAGGTTACACAAGGTTACATCATAAGATGGTTACACCCCCATTAAAACCTTAAATATGTGTGTGTGGTGAGATAAAGAAATTGTTAATTTTTTAATCATGATCATTATAACTTAAGGTGCATTGATTCCACTACAAGAAAGATGGCAATTACCTGTAATTTCCCGAAAACCATCTGAAATGACAATTTTCGACAGGTTTTTCGACGAAATCGATTCATCCGAAAAATTATCATCGTAAATCAATTTTCGACGGTTGAAAAAATAACGTCGAAAGTTTCGACGGTCACGATCGTCAATATTTGCGGTGGTCGATGAAATAGTCAAAACTTTCGACGATCGTCGCGACCGTCGAAACTTTTGACAGTCAAAATCATCGTAAAGAATTTTTATAATATAAAAAAAATTAGCCGGCACCCGCTGGCGGCCGGTCCAGTAGCCAGCGACCAGATTCAATCTGAAGGCCCACGGCCAATCAGGCGAGGCCTCCCCCGGCTGGATCCGACCACCATCGCGGTCAGATCCGACCGCCAGCGGCTGGACCCGGCCGCCTGGCGGTCCGGGCTGGAGAGAGAGAGCGAGAGAGAGAGAGAGAGGGAGAGGATCACCAGCGAGAGACGTTCGTCCGGGAGGGAGAGGCTTGTCGTCCGGAGAGGGAGAGGAGAGTGGGAAAGAAACCATGAGAGGTTTATGGGAAAAATTATATATATATATATAGGTGGAAAAATGAGAAAATGGGAAAACGAAAAAAGAAGTAGCGGAATAGTGAAATTTTAATTACCGACGGCTATGACCGTCGAAAATTTAGCAAATATTAATAATATATATTAACTATTTTTAAAGTTACTGACGATCATGACCGTCGAAAATTATTTAGTTATAAAAATCAAATACTATATTTAGTTATATATAATATTTATTTTTAGTTTATCGACGGTTTTAACTATCGTTAATTATTATCGACGGTCGGAACCGTAAAAAATTACGATGGTTCAAACTGTCGCTAATTATATTAATAAAATACTCCTTATATTATATTACTTTTTATTTACCGACAGTCGGAATCATAAGAAATTATGATGGTTTAAACTTTCGCTAATTATATTAATAAAATACTCCTTATATTGTATTATTTTACATTTACCGATAGTCAGGACCGTCGGAAATTACGATGAAATCCGTCAAAAATTTTGACGTTCCTAATCGTCAAAAAATAAAATAATAATATAATAAATTATATAATTTTTATTTTTATTTCCGACGATTGTGATCGTCGAAAATTCTGACGGATCGCTATTCGTCGCAAATTGCGACGAATTTCTATCCGTCGAAAACTATCCATCGGAAAATTTTAATTTTCTTATAGTGTTCAACGGTCGATCATGCAAATTAGAATATCCTAATTGAATCAATTTCAGATGAAAAAAAAGACCAGATTCCTCCTCAACTAGGTTCAGCCCACCCCGATGTCCCTCCGAAGACCTGCCAGCGGAGGACCGACAGACGACGGCTTGTTTGTTTTTTAATGGCTGGTTCAACTTGGTGGAGCGTCCAATCAACATCTATGCCATTATAAGGGTGAGGATTAAAAGATTTGATCTCACCCTAATTTTCGTATGGCGGGTCAAAGAACATTTGGGATTAGGGAATAAGAACATGTGGATGAACCCAATTAAAACACGCCATGAAATTTTTTTTTCTAACTGATAAATTAATAAGCGCGTCCACCTAAAACAAAATATTTGATGAACATGAACCTTTTGCTCAAATATTATATTTGCATATATAATTGGAGTCCCAATAACTGCAAAATCGATTATAACTTGTTTTTGTTTCGTACATCTCCAACAATCAAAACTTTAAGTTTTTTTATAAAAAAAAACCAAAATATTTGAAAAGCGCCAACTTGTGACGATATATATGTATGAACTACTAACCATACAATTCAAATAATCGAATAATTATAACCTGTGGCAGCAGCTAATTAATTAGCTCCATGTACATAATCAATGTACAAAATAAATACGTCGTTGGGTTAATTAATCACAACTCTCTCTCTCTCTCTCTCTCTCTCTCTCTCTCTCTCTCTCTCTCTCTCTCTCTCTCTCTCTCTCTAGAAGGAATATCAAGATTTACATAAATTGACATTAGTTAGGATCCGGGCCGGCGGCCAGGCCAGGCGTATAGTTAAGAACAGCACTCCGGCTTGCGGTTCGGATCGTGGGTGCCGCACGAAGGGTGCGGAGGGCACACATGCCTTCCCTTGGGCAGAGACTGCAGGAAGAGTTCGATGCCGCCGTTCTCTCGCCATGTCTCGCCGCTCATCGGCCTCGCCGCCATGAGAGGCTGCGGCAAACAGGAAACCTGCAGTAGGATCAAGAGGAGCAACGCCGCGCACTTTGCTTGCATTGGCGCCATTGATGAATACAGTGCTACTACGTACAGAAAACTAATCAACTGGAGCTTGCTTAATGAGGTCTACAAGACAAGAAGAGGCCGGCAATGGGGCAAGGGTTCGATTGAGCAAACTGAGACACATATACATATATATATGTGCATGCATGCATGGTTCTTATATGTGTAGACGTTACGGCAAGGGCCGATTAGAAACATTGACGTGGTCTAAAGTAATTAGTAATGCACTGCGTACTTCTTCTTGCACCGGTTTAGGACTGGTTCCACACGCGGTTCCTGTTGTGCATGGTCATACAGGACTCTTTTAAAGTTCCCTCCCCTCCGAATTTGCACAGTTTAGTACATGAAATCGTTTTGTTAGAAGTCAAGTTATAATTTATGTCTTATGACACTAGTTATTCGATATTTTATAAATATGTGTATATAGAACGGCTTCATGGCATGCAACAGCACACGCAAATCTAGAGAACTTCACCTCCTTAACAAAATGGCAAATAGTAATAATTTTCAGAAAAAAAAACTTTGTTTTTTTGACCGAGACTTATCGGTGTCTAAAAATATTAGCACCTGATTAATCCGATATTGGGACAGGAAACGGTAAGAGAATAAACATTGACTGACGATCCCGAGGATCGAACTTGGACTATTAGTACCTAGTGATCTCGAAACACAATCCAAAAAAAAAACTTTGCATAATTGATAAATCAATTTAGTCATTTAACGTTTTACTGAGAGATCTGTTGAGTTTATGGAGAGTACGTATGTGGAGAGAGAGAGAGCACTGCATGCATGGCGTTGAAGTCCAAATAGGTAGGTAGTCATGCATATTGCACGTAGTCGTTGTCGCCTGGGTCATTAATTTCATAAGGTTTGAATCTTACTATAATACAACCTCCCAGAATTAAACCTAATTAAGAGTCCGAAATTTTGAGTATAATGTTAATCGATTCAACATAACGTGTCCACTTAATCTGTTGACGCAGTAACATAGATAAGTACACAAATATATGGTCACTCCCATTAAATTGACCGCCATTGAAGGTTAAGTCCAACGTCGATTAATTGCATGAGGTCAGAAGTCTTAAATCGTTCCATATCATTATTATTCCTCGTTTTGATTATGAACAGAATGCCGCTATTATGCTGACTTCAAATAGGACGAAAATTATTCAAGCCCTAACTCTTAACGTGGTTTCATACCACGGCAAACTACAAGAAGCATTTTATAGGTCATGATCTTATATAGTTGAGCGAATAATAATGAAAGAAAATGAATGAGGGTCCGTCGTAATAAAACAGATGTAACGAATAAGCAAATTCTAAACCGGATGCAACATGTTTTTAATTTTTTGTTTTCGGATCGGTGAAATAAAAAAATCAGATAAATACACATATTACATATACCATTGATAACTACCAGTTTACACAACGCCACTGATTCGCACTTCGACGTGAATATTTAATTAATGTTTTCTTAGCCTAATAAGTATATTTTAGTAAAGTGTCAAATAGTTGTTTTAATACATTATATTAATTTTTTTAATAAATATGCACCAAACAAACAGCATAAGTAAATCTGTCACCAATGTAAAAGTTGATTATTATTTTTTGCATAATTCTTATCCACAAATAATTCATTATATTACACTTCGATTCATAGAAGTTTAGTTAATTAAGGTTTTTGCCATTTTTTGAATGATTAGTCTCCAATATTCAGAAAGTGAATTGACAATGCAATTCGTACGACGTGAATAATTATATACATTGATCATAAATTAAAGCTCAATTTATCATCGAATTCAACTAATTCAGTAGGTCACTTCGTATTACACGTCTGACAATAATAAATGAGACTAGAGTATTCACGAATCAAAACCTTTCGATGAATAAATCAAACCCAATCCGACCAAACGGGATGGGTTGGGGCCCTTTTGGGGTCAAATATGATCCAACTCAATCGAATTTGAGGCAGGTCGGATCGGGTGATCAGATTATCTGAATAATATTTTTTAAAAAATCTTATTTTTTATATTTATTCAATATAAAGTATTATTTAATATTTATTTTAAAGTATAAAATAAGTTTTTTAAAATATTTTAATATTATTTTCATACGTAAAATGTTTAATTTTAATTTTTTAAAAAAATCAAATATAGGCTTAAATTTAAATAAAATATTAGGTAACCGCTATTTAAATTGTGGTCGTATTCGACCTGACCATTGATCCAACTTAACTTAACCTAAGTTGAATTTGATCATTGGGTTCACAAATCGATCTGACCGGTAAATACCTCTAAAACAGGTTCGCTTAAGAGTCCATTCTAGAATTTGGCATTTTGATCACCCCAATTTTCCCTCGACTATGCCTAAAACTCGACAACACTAATCAATATATAGCTAGGGATCATTCTGATGTGTTCAATAAAATACAAGTTTTATTGATATTTTACATCCACTTTTAAAAGCTGGCATAAGTTTTTTTCTACTATATTTCTTTCTTAATTAAAACCAGGAGCAATACCTAATTATAAGATCATCTTCATTTGTTATAATTATAAGATCAACATTCCGAAGCTCGCACGGTAAGTAGTTTTAAATGGCGGACAATTCCGAGTAAGCAGAATAGACAAAGTTGGCAAGCGATCGATGTTGAATTAACAAAACTTAAGTATGCAGTCAAAATTATATAAAGACAATATATTCAAAGCTATAAACGTATGGAATGTGCCACGAGTTCTCAAGAGGACCAACATAGATAGGCAGATGGATGCTTGACTAGCTATCTACTTGGACTGTAAAACCCACGCAGTTAATGCTATATATATGAGCATCTACATTTAATTGATCAGCTCAACATACACCTCTCTCATCTGAAAATTAATTAACTAATTCATAGGAGGAAAGAGAAAGAGGATAGTGGGAGAGAGAGAAAGAGAGCTTACGTAAGAGTTTCAGTATATTATAGGTTTTCTCCAACTTTTCATGTGCATGCAAAGTAAGCATCTGCTGTTGGTTCTTCTGCTGGTTTGCTGCGTGCAACCTCTGACGGGGGCGGGAGGCTGATGGCCGGTGTAACGTCCCGAAATTTGATCCCACCACGTGGCGATATCTTCTTTGGGTCGTTACTTTCTTTGGTCTTTCTTTGACTTTTTTATTGATCTAAATGATCAATAAGAGTGACGCGTAAGCGAAAGACTTAAATAATAAAATATTACATAATAATATGACGAAAAGCGGAAGCTAAATAAGAAAAGGTACATCAATGTCTCACATAGGGCATATAAAGGTCCATGCCATAATACAACACCATAAGTTCTATCCAAATGAAAATACAACTCGATGTGCTGAAAGATAAAGACTCCATCTAAACCCTACAATAACCATATGCACACGCCACCAAGCTGTAGTCACCGCACACACATCAACTCGGCACGCATCCATGTCAAGTACCTATGGGGATCACACAGGGGAGCAAGCTCAACCGTTAGCATAAAGCTAAGTGTGAATTCGTATAAATCATATATTAGTTCCATTAGAATAAGCATGAGATAAGTATGGAAATCAAGTATAAGAGTGAATCATTGTATAAGAGTGAATCATAATAGAGGAGTCGATAAGAGGATCATAGTTCATACTTTTTTATTTTCTTTCTTTTTTTCTTTTTTCATGTTCAGTCTCATGTTCACTGTTCATATTCATGTTCATATGGACAAAGTCCTTTCATTCATCTTTTATCATTCATATTCTTTCATCATATTCATATTTTAAAAGAGCTCTTCTTCTTTTAGGGAATATCATTGCAGGCATACAAATGTGCATCTATCTAGACCATGATGGGCCAGTGGGGGATCAGTGTCCCGTCGGGCAGAATGACCTCGCGTAAAGCGAAAACATCCATAGGGGAAAAACTCCCATCTAGATAGGCAATTGATAACCCTCCTTCTTATAAGTCATGGACCTATCTTTAGATCAATTGGATCAATCAAGGCCGTAGGGAGCAGGGGAAACTCTGAATCATTTTTAGATTTATATCTTTCATTATCAATTAGATGGACAGAAACTTATCAAATCAGAGGGTTTTGATTAAAGTCATTTTCTTTCTGCCCACATATCGGATGCCCGAAAGTTGAGTGGTCGTCCGATTGAAGTTCATTTAGCGGCCGTCCGAAAAGAAAGCGAACGTCCATTTATCAATATTTTTCAATCGATCTGAAGGTGAGCAGTCGTCCGAATTCGGGATTGAACATTAGGTATTGGATCCTATCTCTTGAGCATCAAGGAAACTAAGCAAAAGAATAAGCGCAGATTGAATCAAACATATATATATAATTCCTTTATCACTACTCTTACATATTTCCTGCATATGTGATTATAGAATTTATGGAGAAACAATCAAATCATAATTATGTAATAAATTACTTTCTAATTACATGTAAGATATCATCATCAGATATAATAGGAGTATAATAACACTACAAGGACAGATCATTATGCATAATGGTTGAATCATAAGTTAGGTAAATCAATATCATAGGTGTCACTGCCAGCATTCTTCCCAGCATGCAATTTACACCTAGCTGTCGACACCACTTTTTCCTTGTTGCCAAATAAACAACTTAAGATTTGTACCCACTCTCTTTATCTCACTGACAACCAACGTGACAGCATTCTAATCATAGCATTTCTAACATTTGAAGCCATTTACATGTTACCACCACAACATCATGATTTTTATGCATATCATTATTAACACAGCAACAATGGCTAATCTAGATTTCTCTAAGAGAGAGAAAAAAAATGCAAACATGCATCATATGATCATTTATCATGTTACAGTGCGAAATCATGCATGAGTGGTAAGGGCCAACATGATAGGCCAAATCTGCACTTTCTGAAATTAAATTAATATATGCAATATGCGCAGAATAATCATTAAATCAGTAGTACATGAATAAGAACAACATCACGACAGATCTCGCGTGATAATGATTATCTTGTGTTAAGTCGTTATCATCACCGACGAGACAAAATGCACAACATATATGTGTTCCTTGTAAGGTTCAACTCGGTGAAACCAAGCATATAAGTAGGAAGAAGCCCATCACGAAATCTTACAATAAATTTTAAATTTATGCAAGTTCGGTCCACATGATTTTCTACCCATTTCAGCATGGATTTTAAATCTTAAAATTAGTCTTTAAAGCATGCAAATCATTCAAAAATTATCCTATGATCCAAATCCCGAAAATACACACCTCTTGTAGACAAGTCTCGATCGAATCTCCGAATGATGGCGTGCTAGTTGTGTCTCGCTCTTCCTCCTTGTGCTCTCGTGTCCACAACACCTGCAGGGACTCCTTCCTCTGCCCCAAGTTGTGTCGTGAAGTCAAAACCCAAAAGAAACAATGAAGACAAATGATAAATGGAAAGGGAGAAGAGAGGAGAAGTTAAATGGGCTTTAAATTGCCAGCCAGCTAGGGAATTTCAACTTTTGAAATCTCTAATCTCATGGAGGAAAAAGGGGATTAGGATCCCGGGTGTTAATTGAGTATAATGATGCATTAATATAAAGATTTGATTTTTATTTGGTTTCTATTTTTTTTTAATACGGTACGTTACAGCCAGAGAGTCATGGCCTCGGTGGGCCGGCGGCGACCATGATCGTGGTGTGTGGGAGTCTCTCTCCAAGGTGGTCTGCCCTCCGCAAGTTTCATGCTTGACCAACGATCCCAATTACAAACCGAGCTGTTGCCCGAGTCCATAAAAGTTATATATATATATATATGGGAGCTCTTATAATTTGTTTATTTACAAGAATGTATGCATGCACGGTCAGCTGCTCAATAGTTTATACGTTTTGCTGCTTAGCATTTGATTCTAATTACTAAGCCTGTTAGGATCTCTCTCTCTCTCTTTGAGAGACGATTTCCGATTTCTCTCTTTTTATTCGTCCCATGAAATTTTAAATTATAGTATACTATCTTATTAGATTATAATTTCAATAATAATAAGTTTAAAATTTAGAATCAATCATGTCTTAAAAATTCTCCTAGACTGTGTTTGAATCCCATAACTATCCAAGTTCTGGAATTTTTTATCAAACAGTTAATGTGCCAAACAAGTTCTCATCACGTGACTGATGTTCTTCAATTTAAAGAACGAAAAGTTCTCGTTGGAAGCGAGCTCCAGCGAGAACTTCTATATTTTTTTTTTTGCATTTTTGTTTTCAATCTTTATTATATTTTAATTACCAATTGCTAATTAATATTATTAAGTAAACTATTTTTTGTATTAACTTTAAATAATAATCAATTATAATATTTTATTTATTAATATATTATCATTTTGCTATAAAATAACATTTTTTAACTTAATATAATATTTTTCATAAATTATAATATTAATAATATATGAAAATAATAAATATAATATTACTATTTTCACAAATTATAAATTATAATATAAATACTTTTTGAAAATTATAAATTACAATATTAATATAGATATTTTCATAAATTATTATTTTAATTGAATAAAGATATCATATTTAAATTTACTATACTTTTATATTCAATAAAATAACACATTATATTCTTAGTTCTTATTTCTTAGCCAAACACCTACTAAAATTTATCTATCAAATTAACTTTTCAAATTCTCATCATTACATTTTTCATCCAAACACCAAACTTAAACTTTTCTATTAAATCGATTAGTTTTTTAGAACTAACGAGAACTACAAGTTCTCATGCCAAACACAGCCATAGAATGTGTTTGGCACTAGAACTTGGGCAAGAATTTGCCCAAGTTTCGCCAAACATCACCTTTTTTGGGTGGGCCCGACCAGAACATAAATTCCAGTCAACGCTCAAAGTTCGCGTGAAAAGTTATGTCATTCGCCTGGAACTTCGAAAGTTCTCACTCTACTGTCGAACTTTTGCCTCGTAACCCATGCGTTGCTCTCTCTCTGGTAACCCATGCACTACTTCCATCAAATCATTTGGGAAAGTTCTGCTATGCAGGAACTTTTTCCAAACACCGAGCAAGAATAAAATTGTCTTATCCGCAAGTTCTCCAGAATTTTGCAGAACGAAAATTCCCCTAAACAAACACAGAAACTGTGTAGACTAGCTTAATTAATACTATTATTAATAAATATTTAACGATGATTGTTGGGCTGCATTGTTTAATATATTTTAAAAATAAATATATTTAAAATTTTCACAAAAATATAAAGGTCCATAAAAAATCGTTAAGTATATAAAAAATATCAAAGAATGTTAAATTACATAAAATTATTATATTACTTAATAACACAAATGACATGACGTATGAGCTAATGAATTTCTCTTTTTTTTTATTTTCATATCGAATAGGTGTGTATAGTGTATTTAGGATTTTCACTTATATATATACTTATTATAATGAATATTATAATAATTTTTATAGAGCATAATACTTATTATTTAATTATATTTATAATTATAATTAAATTATATGGGTACAATTATATAAAATAAATTAGTTTTGATTATTGACGTGTATCCAAACACTATGTTATAGCTTTTTTAGTTATTTAACTTACATCATAATCAACTTTTTGAAGTATAAGTTATATATTTTTATAAAGGATTCATATAAAGCCTAAATGATGTTATGATTTTAGCAATATTTTTAAAATCAGACCGGACCGATCGGCTCAATCGCGAACCGATCGGTCCGATTTAGTATTAAGAATCGTTTTGATAAAAAACCGAATTGAACGGATTAATCTGGTCAAAATTGAGTTAAACTTTTTATCGAAAAATAAAAAAACTGGATATATATAAATATTAAAAATAAAAATAAGGAAAGTATATTATAATAGGAAAAGTTGAAGAATAGGAAGAAGAGTTGAAAACGGATGATTAATTTGAATAGCAAATTGTAATATATCAAATTTTATAGGATGAAGATAAAAATGGATAATAATCATAATAATAAGGAAAACTAAATTTGAATTTGAAAATAAAAGGAGGGAAATAGTAATAAAAATAAATTTTAAATAAAAATATAAAATTACAATGATCTTAAATAACAAAATGATAAATTTTAAAATAACAGATATCAAGAATATTCAAACAAAAATATATTATAAATTTTATAGGATGAATTACAAAAAAGTAAGATATATATGGAAAGACAATTTGAATTTGAAAAATAAAATATGAGAATATAGTAATAAGAAAAAATCCAAACAAAAAAGAAAATTCATTACATTATTTAATTAAAAAATGATAAAACTAAATTATTATAAATGATATATATATTCCAAATATGTAAAATATAATTTATTAACATTTGATTAATTTAAAATGATGGTTAAAATACTTTTATTTCATTTTTTACCTTTAATACTTTATTTGTTTTCAAATATGTTTTCTCTTGTTATTCACCAAACACTAATGATTCCTTATTTATAATAAAAGGTAGATAATAAAAAAAGAGAATATGCTAGAATATTACTCCAAAATATCTAAGCTATTATCATAGAAAATTTGGGATATTAATCTTTAATAATATTACAAAGATATAAAAAAAATATGCAAATCATATCTCAACGCTCTCCCTCAAGCCGGAGCATTGATATCAATCATGCATAGCTTGTCGTATATCAATCATGCCTAACTTGGTAGCCAGAAAGTTGATGAAGCCGGCGATTCTATATTTTAACACACCCTTGCAAGTCGACGCTAATAAGAGACTGAACGACGACGACTAGGGAAATCACACAATAATGATAGTGTAACCACTCGTCGTACAACTGTTGGGTGACCTGTGCTGAAGACGATGATCAAGATTAGACTTCAAATAGTGGAGATAATTTGACAAACACCTAGAGGACAACTGTTGAAAGAACATCAAAGAGGAAGACACCAACAATGATTTTGCGGCATTCCCCTACTTGAAGAGAGCTTGAGCAGCAGTAGCAGAACATCCAATGAGGTAGAGATTCTTCGATGGAAGTAGAGAACTAGAGATGAATCCTCATCAACTTGAAGATCGATCTATCAATTAGAAGAAGCGTAGAATAGGATGGACAACGTTGAGCGACGATCTTTGCCACGAAGGAACAAAAAATGGTGAGTCATAAGAAGGAGATGAGCTCTGAAATGTCCGACGAGTCAAGATCGACCGACGAGGAGTGAGGTCGGAGGCAAGTAAACTCCTCTCTACGACTAGAAGCAAAGTTGGAGGCGATTTAATCAGCTCTCTACAAACCATGACTAATAAAAAAACAAAAGAAAATAGTAGGAACAAGATTCAAATAAAAAAAAATTAGTGTAACCAGAAATATAGAGAAAAGGGAAAATCAGAAATATCAACCATCGAGCCATAATACGAAGATAAAGAACTTCATATTTCCTAAACTTAAAAGAACCATGAAAGCCAATGAATCACTCAGTGAGAGGAGTTCATGCGAATCTCTAATCAACTCGCTTTGATACCATATCGAGAAATATGTTTTCTCTTATTATTCACCAAACACTAATGTCTCCTTATTTATAATAAAGGTAGTCAATACAAGAAAGATGAATATGTTAGAATATTATTTTAAAATATTTGGAATATTATCCTAGAAAATATGAGATATTAATCTTGAATAATATTTTAAAGATATGCAAAAATATAAAAAAATATGCAAATCATATTACAACATTATTTATAATATATTTTCAGACAATAAAAATATTATCTATTTTAATAAAAAATTGATTCAACCTGGTTGAACCTTGACATAATTGGTTGATTGATTTGATTATCGATCCAATCATGAAAATATTGAATTTCAAGTAAAATTATTTGGAATTATATTATAACGTCAAGATAGAAATGGCGAAGATTATATTTTTGTTTCAGATCTTGTCGAAGGCAAAATAATGTCAAAAAAAGCCTGATCTTGAAAGCTCGCCGAGAGAAATAGAGTTTTGGAATAAATCATTCACTGAATTTTACATATATTCATCTTTAAAACTCACCAAGAGAAATAGAGTCTTGAAAATTCATCAAGATATAGTAATTCATTTTTTTAAAGAATTTCGTAAAATATTCAGACGTTTTGAACTCCTCTTTTTTCATTCAGTCTAATAAAATGTTCCACGAGAAAATTACTTTAGAATAAATTTATTAATGTACAGTAGTGTAACATATTCAACCAAATTAGCATAATGTTTGTTTTGAACTCTTGATCCGCACGAATTTAAAATAAGTAAAAAGATAGTCATATATAAGATATCTTGCCCTATGGAACTATTCGTTTAGTCAAATCATCTTAATCCTTAGAACTGAGTCTGTTATAATCTTCTTCGCTTAAAGAGCTCAACATCCTTGTTGAATAATTCGTGTTGATTTTCGTATAGCTCAAGTGAATACGCGAGATTATATGATAATATTTTGTAATACTCTCGGCCCAATCCAAATATTTTTAGCTTTAATTTTTTTGTTCGTATAAATTTAAAATATGTCTTGATATATAAAGAGATAATTATATATAACCTTGACCACGTTCATGTTTTACTCAGGGAAGATTATTCAATCAAATCGAACGTGAACTAGTTTCAGATGTCATCCAACAGCCATTCATGTGGGAACTCATATTTTAGAATTAATTCGTGAATGTACAGTCAATGATGTCTATTACAAGCCATAAGGGTTAAAGAATTTCGAGTCGGGTCAGGTTTTTCGTCTAGAAAATCATTCGCTATTTTTTGGATCAATTTTTAAAATTAAAAAAACCACCATAAAACCATTCTAGTGGGTTAATTTTTTCGAATGATTTTTTAGGGTCATACTTTTATATAATTATATTTAAAAAAATTAAAATTAATATAATATATAATTTTATATTAAATATAAAATATACTACTAAAATTTTAAAATTATTAAATTAGAGTTTGATAATGTGCTAAAAAGTTATGAAATTTTATATCTATAATAAAAGAATTAATAACATGCATAGTAATTATATAAATAAAAAATGAACTCCACGAGTGAGATCCTAATTTTAGCAGGTGAATTTTAATTTATTAAAAATTATCTTAAATCATATTCGAATCTTTTATTTTTTTTATATTTTTTAAGTTCAATTTTTTCTAATCGAATCAATTTTTCGGATTGGTTGGATTTCTTTACACTCCTGACATAAGCATCTGAACATTGCACAAATGTGTCACTTCAGGGGGTGATGGTGGGCGGGGATTAGAGAAGAAGATCGAACTTAATATCTTATTATTACGTATTAACAAGTTAACTGAAACGTCATCTGGCATATCAAACTTACTATAAATTACAGTTCAGAAACCATTTTTTATTACAGAATTGAACTCAGAATATTATTAATAAAAGTAGAAACCTCACGGTCCAAAAGTTGACTATGTCCCACTCCCACCCACATGAGCACGATCAAACATTCAACGTCGCATCTCTTAATATCACAAAAAACATTTATTATTAAACTAATTCCAAAGAATTATATAATTATATAAATAAATAATCAAAATGAAATGCATAAAAAATGTATATGTATAAAGAAGTGCTGCACATATATAAAGAGGACTTTTGGAACAATTAGATCTCATAAATAATAAATCTGACGATGCAAATATGTGTCGCAGAAGCACAATGTAAAGTTTAGTTGTATAACAATCGAATATAAAAGTTTTAAATTTATAAGTCAGATATAAAATTCCGGCGCACACAATAATTAATTAAAATTTGATATTATGCAATCATTATAATGTATGGTGCATTATTATTACTATAAGATAATACACGCATGGTCACTTCCTCCCTCCTGCCCACTGTAATATTTGCGCGAAACTGCGATGGCCAACTGTTTGATGATTTGCTTCCGCTTGCCAGTTTTTCAAACCTCTACAGCTCCCCGAAACCCCCCAACTTCAAATAGCCCTGGAACTCGAATGCGTCCTCGCCTCGCTCCTTCCAACATCTCTTCGCCGCGATCGAATACCCCTCCGATCCCATCCTGCAACAATGGAGAGCAATCCCGAGCCCAGTGCCACCGTGGCTGGGAATGGAAATAGCAGCGGCGGGGGCGCAGGCCGTGGCCGGAGGTGGTCTTCTGCCTTGGCCGTCGCCGCTGCGGCCGCGGTCGCCGTGGTAGCGGTCCTCGTCGCATTTCCGGCAACCTCCAGCCACTTGTCTGAGAGGATCCCGATCCCCGGGATCGCCAGGAAGTCCTGCGAATGCCCCGTATGTTTCGCTCGTCTCTCCTTTGTTGGGTTTCTTTTTTCTTTTAGTTTTGGAACTTTATGGGTGGTATCAGGTCTCTTCTTTGGGCAAACAGGGCGTGAGCGATTTCAGGGGGTTGGTGGAGGAATGCTGTTGCGACTACGAGACTACGAATTCGCTGAACGAGGAAGTGTTGCATCCGATCCTTCAGGAGCTCGTCACGACGCCCTTCTTCCGGTATTTTAAGGTGACTGCCTTCTACTTTGTTTTTCTAAATTCCGAGATATTTGGTTAATTTGAGGTAATATGTTGGACTGTGGTTTGAATTATAGTTGTTATCTTCGATGCAGACGGATTGCTTGAAGTAACATCATAGTAGATCTGCAATAAAACACTTTTTCTCTTTCAAATTTGCTTGTATATGTCAACTTCATTGCTTCAAGTTAAGTATATTCTTTATTCTACTTAACATTATTTGCAAGGGTCACAAATATCTTCACCACATGTACGTAAGAAAGGTCAAGGTCATTAGGTGTCATATGATCTCAAATCTGAATTGTATTCAACAGTTCAGAGATCATTATGTATCCATTACACTTTCACATGTTTCTTAAATATGTGCATGTTGAAGAAGGAAATCTTCCCTAAGTAGGCTAGGCTTTGGGATTGGAACAAAAATATCTCCATTTCTTGTATTAGTGAACCCGAGGATTACTAGTTTGATATTGTGTGGGGAAAAGCAAATAGGGCATGCCACTTCACCATTTTCTCACATCCTTATAGTTTTTTTTAGAGCCATATCCTTATAGTTTTGTACAATGCATTGTACAGGACCATGGAAGCAATTATAGGAGAAATTATTTGATGGTAATGAGGCTATCATTTTAACATCTTCAATGAAAACAGAAAATGAAGATTCTATTTTAGGACAGTCAAGAAGTCACATTTGGTTTCTCTAACTACAATTTCATACTGCAATTGGGAACTATCTCTCTCTGCTCATTGTGTTTTGTACCTAATAAATCTTTATCACGTTTTTTGTGATCTTTATCTCACATTCTGCTGGGATCTTTCTTTTACTCATATTTGTCCCAGTCAGGTCACCTTATTTGTTTTTTTAGGAGAGGTCACATTATTTGTTTTGCTGTCGCTAGTTTGAAATATTCTCATCTATTTTGTCAATCTCACCTCAATTAGATGTTTAGCTAGTGCAGCTTCAGGCATGTCCTTCTTACTTCCAAAGATCTTTTATTTATTTTATTTCTCTTAATGATGGCATCCTCGTAATGTGAAAGCATACTGAAACATTGTTGTCATCATAGTTCTGCTAATCTATGTACCTTATACCACTGTGAATCTGAAAGGAGAACACCTGTCCAAGAAGACAATGTGACTGAAGAATATTATGATATGTACTCATTATTTACCCATCCACCATTCCCTTTTTTTTTTCTGAAATTATGCATTTCCTATGATATGTAAGACATCATTCAATTGTAATTCTTGTATGATAATTGGAATTCTTTCAACTTTATCTCTTCTTCATCAATGAGTAATCATATCTTGAGATTATATGCATCATGACATTGTAGGTTAAGTTGTGGTGTGACTGTCCATTTTGGCCTGATGATGGGATGTGCCGTCTTCGGGATTGCACTGTTTGTGAATGTCCAGAAAGCGAGTTTCCTGAGCCCTTTAAGAAGTCCTCAAGTTGGCTTTCTGCTGATGATATGAGTTGTCAAGAGGGGAAACCACAATCCACTGTAGATAGGACCCTTGATGGCAAAGCTTTCAAGGGATGGATTGAGATTGACAATCCTTGGACATATGATGATGAAACTGATAATGGTAACCTCCCTCATCAAAAAATTTAAAAACTTATGTTCACTTTTCTTTGACTAGAATATGATGGTTCATTTTCTCCCTGCAGCTGAGTTGACATATGTGAACCTCCAGCTAAACCCAGAGAGATATACTGGCTATGCAGGACCATCATCTCACAAGATTTGGGACAACATTTACAAGGAGAATTGTCCTGGTTAGTTTTGCTTGCATAGTAGTTTACTATTTATTATTTGGTTCATGTGCTTTTTCCCTTCATATCACAGCCAGCTATGTTTTTTTTATTAGTATTTTTAGTTTCTCTTACTTTATGTTAGATACAACTCCGCCTATATTTTATAGCCGGTCCCAAGCCCGGATAAAGGAGGAGGGTTGTGTTAGGCCCCGACAGCCAGCATAAAATCCTGTCGAATCTTATGAACATGAATCAACGAATATAGGAATGGCGTCGTATGATCCATGTAGCCGACCCCACCTAGTGGGATAAGGTTTTGTTGTTGTTGTTGTTGTTGTACTTTATGTTAGATACATATACATTGAGAATGGTTTAGTGCTTTTATTGCTTAAAGTTACTAGTTCTGATGGGATCCGGTTCATTAATACTGGTATTTTTATGTTACCTGTTATCTTTTTCTTCTCATTCCAATACCTTAAATGGTAAGGTATAGTTCCTATATACTCCTATTCTCATGATACTGCACATGTAGGCGAGAAAGGTGGCCAGTTATTATTTTGTTCCTATCTTTTTAGCTCACCGAAGAAACTATTCAGTCATTATTTTGTTATTGGTTCAGGGTACTGTGAAACCTCGTCACAATCCCAGAAAAATCTAGGGTACATGACAATATACTTTTTACATAGTTTTTTTTTATTTTTCTCCTGGCCAAATTCCTGAAATGAAAATTTGTTTTCCTCATATGTTATTTACTTGTCACAATTTTTCATTACTGATGGTATGAGGGAGTGAAGAAGCTAAGATATGAGGTTGAAGGTTGTGCCTCTATCATCCTTTTTGTTCTGTTTTGTTTTCTCTTTTCTTCTTCTTCTTTTTCTTTTCTTTTCTTCTCTTTCCTTCTTTTTTGAGGAGGGTGTTTCCATCATATTAGCTCATTGACAATGTGAAGCCTTCCTAATAAAAAAGAAATAAACGATCTTGGATAAAGGAGTCAAATTACGGGGTTGTATTTCGGAAAACAACTAATGTATTGGTTTCTTTACTTGCTCTTTATGGATGTCCATCGTGATGGCCATTCACTAATAATTTAAAATCCATGCTCACAGATCTGCCTTAATTGATGTGTGAGAAAACTCATGCACAGAGATATGTTGTAATTGGTATATGAGCATTCAAATACTTGATATTTGTTAGTAATCAGTTTCACATGTTATGGAACATGAGCATCTATCAATTTGTTTGGGAAAATGCATACATAAATGCTTATCAGGGATGATGTCGATTAGCTTCAGTCAGAATAGAGTTACACAAGTTCATTGACTGTTTTCTTCTTCAGATTCTTCGGAAGAAGTGTGCCATGAGAAGAAAGTTATGTACAAGTTGATTTCAGGGCTGCATTCTTCAATTTCAGTTCACATAGCTTCTGAATATCTAGTTGACAAAGTTAATAATGTGGTACATGTATTTCATATCTTGATATTTACAGGTTGTTTTCTTATTTTCTAATGAAGACTTACTGACATATTTCGTCTTGATGAATTCAGTGGGGACATAATCTGGAGTTGTTGTATGACCGCGTTATGAAATACTCAGACCGCATAAAAAATTTGTATTTCACTTATCTTTTCGTTCTGCGAGCGGTGACAAAGGTTTTTTCTCTTGAAACTTTGTCCAATTTTGTTCATCCATCAGACCATAGTCCCCAAATAGTTGCTTTTACAAATATTTTCTATTTCTTCATCTGTTTTGGTATTTGGAGTTCTTTGTGATAGAAAAGTACCCAATAAAAACAAAGCCCAAAGCCTTATCCCACTAGGTGGGGTCGGTTACATGAATCATACGACGTCATTCCGGTCATATTCGTTGATCCATGTTCATGAGATTCGACAGGGTTTTACGTTGGCTGTCGAGGCCTAACACAACCCTTCTCCTTTATCCGAACTTGGGACCGGCTATAAAACACAACCGGCTATAAAAATCTCCCAAACAATTACGAGTAAATAGTCAAATAACATAGAGTTAACAATTCCAACACGTAGAAATTTAGTGTGCTTTTGCAGCATTAACTTAATGAACTAAAATAACAGTTTGCCCAATCATACGGAGCAAGGGACCAAAAATATCATAGACGCAAAAGAACCCAAAAATAAAATAACACCAGAAGCAAAGTAAGAAATGCAAGAGTGCAGATTGATTGCGGCTGCTGGTACCTCATACGTCAGGGTGCCACCACAGGAACCTGGTTGGCGCAGGGTAACATTAGAAATAGCCCCATTAGCAGAGAGTATACATATAGCCCTTGGGCCCTTCTGCGAAAAAGAAAGTATCTTGGCAGCAACATCCTCTCCTGTGGCAACAGTCACTACATGTGGTGTAAAATTCCCTCCAGCGGAGCAAGTAAACCACTCCCCAAAAGTACCCAATAAAGTTAAAGGAAAATTCTATCGTACTGCTATAAGGCCAGCAGTGTTATATGGTAATGAATGTTGGGTATGAAGGGACAACATGAACGTAAAGTGGGGGTAGCCGAAATGAGGATGTTGAGATGGATGTGTGGTCATACAAGATTAGATAAGATTAGGAATGACCATATACGTGAACGAGTCGGAGTGGCTCATATTAGTGAGAAAATGGTAGAGAATCGTTTGAGATGGTTTGGTCATGTTCAGATAAGACCATTAGATGCGCCAGTAAGAAGAGTAGATCAAATAATCTGGAGTCCGATTAAAAGAGGGAGAGGGAGGCCAAGGCGGACACTTGGCGAACTAATAGAGCAAGATCTATTGGTGAATAATATACCGAAAGGTTTGGTTACTAATAGAGCGGAATGGCGTCGTATTATCCATGTAGCCGACCCCACCTAGTGGGATAAGGCTTTGTTGTTGTTGTTGTTGTTGTTGTTTTCCTGTTTATCATGTTCTATTCAACTATATTTCTAACTGATTTAATATACCAATAATCGTCGAAAACTTAGCTTCTGCTTGGACATGTCATCTGATGATTCTGTTTATATTCTTTTTTTTTAAACGAGATTCTGTTTATGGAAAGCCACTGGAGTTCTTTGTGATAGAAAAGTACCCAATAAAGTTAAAGGAAAATTCTATCGTACTGCTATAAGGCCAGCAGTGTTATATGGTAGTGAATGTTGGGCTATGAAGGGACAACATGAACGTAAAGTGGGGGTAGCCGAAATGAGGATGTTGAGATGGATGTGTGGTCATACAAGATTAGATAAGATTAGGAATGACCATATACGTGAACGAGTCGGAGTGGCTCCTATTAGTGAGAAAATGGTAGAGAATCGTTTGAGATGGTTTGGTCATGTTCAGAGAAGACCATTAGATGCGCTAGTAAGAAGAGTAGATCAAATAATCTGGAGTCCGATTAAAAGAGGGAGAGGGAGGCCAAGGCGGACACTTGGCGAACTAATAGAGCAAGATCTATTGGTGAATAATATACCGAAAGGTTTGGTTACTAATAGAGCGGAATGGCGTCGTATGATCCATGTAGCCGACCCCACCTAGTGGGATAAGGTTTTGTTGTTGTTGTTGTTGTTGTTTTGGTATTTGGATTGAGATATCAATGCTGAAACAGTTCATTGGAATCAGTTGTCTCATGTATAGCTGAAGTCTAGAAAACATATCTTTCACTAGGTTCCAGCATATGCGACTACTTGACAATATGATGAATAATATTTAGGTTCCAAATATTTTTTGGATGTAAATAATCCCAAATTAACAATAGTTCGAATTTTTTTGGCTCAAAATAGGTCCATTGTGAATGTGACATTCTGAAATGAAGTGGAATGAAGAAATAATTTGAGTTAATAGTGTAAAGAGAATACAGATTTGGGGCATCATATGCATTTCTTTTATACTTATACAGATGGATGTACAAAATATCAAATTATTACAATTCATATATAACATATTTTAGATCATGAATTGAAATGTCCTAGAATTGATTAATTTAGACTCGGTTTGATATGTTAACTCTATATGTTATAATTTGGAATAGTAATTCATACATTTGGTTTGGACATTGGAGCTCTTGAGTCGGAGACATTAGTATCGCCCTATCCATATGCATGCCAGAGCAAATTATGAGCTGGTTTAGGCACATGGAAGCCTTTTCCTATAGCAATATCTTTAGACTATTGGGTTGTTGCAGCAAATTATTGGACAACTACAAGTATAATGCTCGCGTGTTCACTTAATTTTGTGATAGATTTTAGAAGACTGCATTTCCATTTGTATTCACCATAAGTGAATGACTTGATATAGTTATATATTATTTGTGTTATGCTACAGTGATGTTTTTGGCTTATTTTGTTTATTCCTAATGTGTGGCATCTTATTCTTTATTTATATTTAGGCTGCAGTTTATCTGGAACAAGCTGAATATAATACTGGAAATCCAGAAGAGGACTTAAGAACACAGTCACTAGTTAGACAACTACTTTACAACCCCAAACTTTTAACTTCTTGTCCAGTTCCTTTTGATGAAGCCAAGCTTTGGCAAGGTGAAAAAGGTCCGGAATTGATGCTGAGCATTCAGAAGCAGTTCCGAAATATCAGGTAAAAGGTCATCATGGACATGGTTTGTTAATTAAGCTTCTGATATGTGATATGCTAAGTGATCCTTTTTTTTATTGTGAAGTGCTCTAATGGACTGTGCGGGATGCGAAAAGTGCCGACTGTGGGGGAAACTTCAAGTCAACGGTCTGGCAACAGCTTTGAAGATCCTTTTCTCGGTTGATGGTCAAAACGATGTAGACCAATCAGTATGTCACCTTTTTCATTACAAGAGACTATTTTACTTCCGGAATGCCATTACTTTCTCCATTGTAGTTTTTATGTGTGCAATAATCTTTACTTTCAAATTACTTTGACTAATCATCGCATTTGAATGTGTAAAACATGATCGTCCTTTTTGGCTATCAGGACATGAACATTTCATTTGCCCTCAAGAATAGATGTTTTAGGGAGGTTATTTATATTTGTTTATTCAAAATCCTAATGTACAACTTCAAATTTTCTCCTGCCATTGATTTCAGATTTTTAATTGCACTTATTTCTTTAATGCTATTCATTGATGTATTTTCTTTGCGGACTTTCGTTTTCAGATACAGCTACAAAGAAACGAAGTTATTGCTCTGGTCAATCTTCTAAACAGACTTTCTGAGTCTGTCGATTTTGTGCACAAAATGGGCCCTGCTGCCCAAAAAGTAGCAAGCACATTAAGAACTCCCACAGCAGAGGCAACATCTTAGGTATTCAAAGCCCTGTGCCCCCTACTTCTCTTCCGATCATAATAATGTGTTCAATGTAATTGAACAAAAAAAAAGTGTTTGATGCAATGCCATTCTATTGAAATTCCAGGATATTTATTGGGTGCTGAGTAAAGAAGAGGAAGCCTGCTACTGCGAGGATTTCATATGATTGTACATTTCATGTAGTTAATCTAATACAAAACTGACGAAAGTGAATACCCAGACTAGAAATTGAAACTAGGACCGAAACATATGCATAGTACCTTAAACTTTGTATACTTTGATTCAATAAATGAGGGCATTTTCTAGGGTTTGAACCCAAGTCAAATCCTCGACCACAACATATTACATCTAAAAAACTTCGTAGTTAGTAGTATGCGGAGATTAAGTACTTGTAATGGAGCCTCTTTTAAAAAAAATTGATTTGTCACATATTTTAAGCCTAAATTATGTTTAGCTTTAAAGGGTGTTGTAGTTGAATCTGGAAAGAATGTAACCTCCAAGTTGAGAATTGTGTCAGTATGACATCTAAAGAGGAATCAGATCTAAATTCTAGAAGTCAATCAATCTTCGTGTAGTTTAGGAATGTGTAGAGTATGTATTAATTTCGCTTCCATCAAAAGTATTAATAGTCTTGAACATAATCTTTCTACTTGTAATTCAGGGACTTGGTTTTTAATGCTTACAAACTTTGTCATTTAAGATGTACATTCATTAATCTTTTTCATATATAATGTAATATGCATATATAATTAAAGGATTCTCCATATTATATGTATGGAAGGTGTAATCAGTGGATTCCGAATCGAAATAACGTTCCCCCAATATCCTCTCAATGTTGGATTAGGAATTTATGATCTACTTGATTGTTACATGTAATAATAAATAAATACACACAAAATTGAGTAAATTATAAAACAAACCAGCCAACCAACGGTTGGCTATCAGAGAGGATTTGTGCAAATTTAATGACATTGTGATTCCACAAGTTTTTTTAGAAACTTTATTTTAAATAATTAATGAATACTATATCTTTTTTATTGTAATCACAATTAAACTCACATGGAAATTATAACAATTTTTTTGGCCTTTTCCTAGAGAACGTCATTTGAACTATTGAAATTCTCATTTGTCACATCTGATTTTTCAACCTTTGGCGTATCCATTAATGTCCAAGATTATGAACAGCTAGCTGATACGGTGTGTATAACAATTAGGATCGGACCATACGACGATCCGAACAAATGTCCATTTCAGATCGAATCGATTGAATCGGACAATAATAAAATATTATATTTATTATGATATAGTAAATCAAGTTATGATATTTTGATTATATAAATATATATATGATGTCAAAATATAATTATATAAAATAATAATAATAATAAATGTATAATTAATTTTAACATTTGATGTTAAAATTAATTTTAACATTTGATGTTAAAATTATTATACACTTAATAAATTAAAATCCTATTGAATTTGATTATTATATACAAATTTTTTATTGGTTAACTCTTTTTGCATTTCATATCTTTATTTTTTTATGTTAGAAACAACAAATACATATTTTTCTCCAAAATATTATGACAATATTATATATTTTATAAATAAATATATAGTATAACTAATAGTTAACTATTTAATTTGACTTATTACATATTAAATTAAAGAAATTTAAAGTTGTGTATACATATTATTATATATAATATTATACTATACTAAGCATAATATAGTATTGTTGTAGAAGTTTAATTTGACTTATTTAATTTCTTATTACATATTAAATTAAAGAAATTTAAAGTTGTGTATACATATTATTATATATAATATTATACTATACTAAGCATAATATAGTATTGTTGTAGAAGTTTGCACCATTCATTCATAACTAATTTATCTAATATGATAAATATTATATTAACATAATAAATATATAATTAATTTATATTATAATATACATTTATGATATTAAAAAATTTGAATAAGATCATAATCCATAAGTTAAGATTCAAAGTCTAATAAATTCAAGATTAAATGAAGGGAAAAAGAGCAAGTGAGTGTATAAAAATAATCTCTCATTGATAATAGCAAGGTTGTAAGATCCGAACCGGACGTCGACCCAGATAGGTCTCCGGGTCAGGTTAGACCGGTCGAACCGATTAACCCGGACGGTCGAATCGAATATTAATAAAATAATATAAAAAGATAAACTATAATACTTATATATTCTTATATAAAATAATATTAATTAATATATTTCTATATCAAAGTACATATGATTAAATCATTTTATTAAAGTTAAGAAATCAAATGTGACATATTTAATTATTGATATGAGTTCTATGTGATTTTAATGTATTCAATTAAAATTTACAAATTCATATTTCTCAAATTCAACTATTAATATTTACTAGAAAGATTATTGTAGTTTCTATTTTTTAAATTTAATTAGGTAACTAATCTTTTCATATTTAATATTTGACATTTAAAAGTATTATAAATTTTCTTATTAAAAAAATAATTTGATAAATGAGTAATGATAACCATTGTATAATATAAAATAAATTAATATTCAAATGAATAAACATAGCATAGTGGAATATACACATTAAGTTATTTAAGCGGTCATGGGTTCAAAACTTAGTGTGCTCACATTTTTCTAATATTTGAACCGGCTGATTTATCTAAAACTGGCGGTTTTAGTCCGGTCTTGACCGGTTCGAAACGGTCCAAATGTCAATCCAATTTTAGGGTCGAACCAAATTCGTCTTAAGTGACAGTCGACGGTTGGACCAGTCGGACCGGCCGGTCCGGTCTGGTCCAAACAACCATGGATAATAGTAGCAAAGTGAGAATAAATGGACAAGTATAAATGAAAGAGGAGATTAATGGTTCAATATAAATGTAAAGTCCATCTTTGAATATTTTTTAAATTTATAATAATATTTTTTATCAAATTATCTTTTAGAAAAATTAATAAAAAATTCAACTGAATCAAAAAGCGTAATTCAACCTGATTTTTTTGCGATTTTGATCGGTTTTCCGATTTTGATCAGTTCAATTCAATTCAATTCAATCGGGTCCGATTTCGGACTTCAATTGAGTTCAGTCCAACATTGGTGTATAAGTAGAACCTCTTCAATTCATCTTAATGTCAACTTTTTAAACGTGTTAGATTATCTAAATATTTTTTTAGAATTTGAGAAACGAAATAAAATAAATTTAACGGTAAACTATGTGTGCGTTAGGTGTTTCATCATTCAAATATATTTCATTTTTTCTTGATTTTTTTTTCAAATTCTAGAAAAAGTAAGATTGCAATCAGATAAATAAAAGTTTTAGAAAAAGTGACAGTGTAGTAAAATGAAAAAAAAGTTCGAATAGTTTAGGAGGAGCTAAATGAATATTTTTACAATTTCGAAAGTAAATCGGAAATAGCTCAAAAATGGAAACAACTCCTCAGTTTTAGCCCAAAAAAAGTACTACTAAACAATAATTCTTTTTAATTGTAATTTAAATTGCCACTTCCAACGAATAATGGTTGAAGAATGTAAAATTAAACTGTTTGAAAGGGTTTGTGTGTAATTTCAAGTTTATTTTAAGTTTTACTGGTGAGATCGATGCGTTGCCTTCGATCAATCGAACTGTGGGGTTGCGTTGGTTTGGGACTTTGGGGAGAAAGATATGAAAGGGAGCGTCAGCAGAGTTCGGATCGCTTTATTGATGACGGAGCGGTGAGAAGAGGAAGGAAGGAGCAAAGCTGAAGCCATGGATCGGATACTGAGATCTGCCAGGGAGTCCGGATCGCTTAATCTCTCGAACCGATCCCTCAGGTCTGCTGCATTTCCTTCGATCGTCCTAAAATTTGTTCTTTGACGTTGCTTTTCAGCTTCGAAATGGCTCCAGATTGTAAACATTCGTAAAATCTCTTTACTAGTCGCCAAAATGGACTAATCTTTGTCTCTATGATCGCTGTAAAGAAGATCTAATCCAAAAAATGGCGTCACCTTCGTCAAAATATGTTTTTGTTAGCTGTTCAACTTTATACTTTTTAGTTTGTACAGGAAAGTTTTGCAATTCGACATGCTGCTCCCTTATTTTTTTTTATTTAATCGAGCTGTTGTTAGGGAGGTGCCTGCTGCGGTCTATGGAAACTTGGAATCACTTGGCGGCGAGGATGAGAAATGGTGGGAGGTAAAGATTTCAGCTTTTTGCAATCTCCAAGTTCTGGAATAATAATTTAGCTGCATTTTAATATTTCTTGGGGAAGGTGATTGGACCGTATCGTAAATTTCCAGGGGGTGGAGTTGCAAAGGCTGATTTTGGCTCATAACAATCTTGAGGCACTGAAAGAGGACCTGAGAAACTTGACTATGCTGACGGTTTTAAATGTCAGCCACAATAAGCTTTCTGGTCTTCCATCATCCATAGGGGAGTGAGTAGGCTGCATTTCTCATGCACTTGTTAATCTTCTTCCTCACTCGTGGTCACCTATCAGATGTTCTTGGCAGGCTCACTTTGCTGAAGTCGCTGGATGTATCATTTAACTTAATAAGTAGTATTCCCGAAGAGATTGGTTCTGCGACTTCTTTAGTCAAGTAAGCTTATTTTGGTGAAATGTATTAGGGTATCATATGTACTTAAATTAAGATGATAAATAACTTCTTTGATTTCTACAAATATTAAATATGTCAACTACACGATCCCTCCAGTTCAACATCATGAACCTCCTTGTTAAATTTTACTTGAAGAATTAACGAGATAACCACTAGTAGCATCATGCAAAGCTGCAGCGCTTTGTGGTCAAAATTTTTTGTCCGCCGTGTATATCCTTCTCCTTAGCCGACCCCACCTAGTGGGATAAGGCTTCGTTGTCGTTGTCGTCGTGTATATCCTTCTCCTGATTGACATGATAATCAGAAAAGTTCTCTTTCCATGATGGGTTCAATCCCTTCATCTATTGTCATGTGACCCATCACCCATGCTTAACCCCATAATGTGATTTTTCTGATGATCTATTACAAAGTTCTGAATTGAACCTGCAACCAGAAGTTCTCGCTAGATATTGATATCTTTTGCCTAAGGAGTTCCAAATGACAATGTGCAAATGTGCTCTTTTTATAGTGAAGAGGGCACCCATAAGTTCAAGTCAGACTGGCGATTTTCCATGTTTTATTGGTTTCACTTCAGAGTGACTTAAACTCATTTTCTAGTGGATCCATAATCACTGTGAACCATAGCAGTTTCGTTAATATACAAGAAACATCATTTTAATCAATTAAATTCACTCACCACTTCACCGAAAAAAAAATTCACCAACCACTTTATATGCAGGTTAGACTGTTCAAATAACCAACTCAAAGAACTACCTTGCAGTCTTGGTAGGTGCCTAGACTTGTCAGAGATTAAGGTAATGTACTATCGTATTTATTTCAAGCCTCTAGCCCTTTTGAATATAATATGACATAGTTATTCCCAATGAGGCACTATTAAATGTTTTTTCCTTTTGAACACCTACAAAAGCTACTTTAATTTGTGAATGAAAACCATATATGTTTGCACCATTAAGTATTTGTTTGATGCACCTAGTGGGATAAGACTTTGTTGTTATTCTTTCCTTGATCTTTAGGCATCAAACAATGCTCTCTCGGGACTACCAGATGAACTCATCAACTGCTCCAAATTGTTTAAATTGGATGTTGAGGTATTGTTCTTTGAGAACTTGCAAATTCCTACTTCATCGTCCTACAAAATTCTAGTGCATCTTTTAGTGTTCTTTTCTCAGGACACTAATAGGGTTCTTCAACATTGTAGGGAAATAAGCTGGCAATACTATCCAATGACATGATGGCTGCATGGACTGCACTTACAGAACTCAATGCAGGTATATAGACAACAGGTCTTTTGCTCTTAGTGATCAACTGCTGAATCCTACTAAAATGTTAGTTAATGTCCTTAGTTGTTCCTTCTGGTGTATTACAGCAAGAAATCTGCTAACAAGCATCCCAGAAAGTATTGGTCTCCTTGGGAAACTGATTCGTCTAGATTTGCATCAAAATAGTGAGGCTTCTGAATATTGAATTGCTTTCATTTGCTCCACACAAGTTTTAGGTGATGTTTATGTTAGTCTTACCTGCTTTATGCTGATGCTTCTATAATGTTATTCCTTATTCCAGAAATCTTATCACTTCCATCTTCGATTGGAGGGTGCACTTCACTTACTGAGCTCTATGTGGGGTGGGTTTTTATAAATAACTACACAACTTGTATGACCTATCCTTCCCAAGTTTTTTCTCAGCTGCACTTTTCTGTGCTTCTTTATTGTTTCAAATTGCAGAACCAATTTATTGACGTCATTACCTGCAGAAATCAGTGCCCTCTCTCAGTTAGGCACTTTAGACCTTCAATCAAACAAGGTGAACACTGATTTTTGTTAGTTTCTCCATCTTGTCATTTGTAGTAATAAGTGACTAGTGTTTAGTTGTGTTAGTATATTTCATTGAGGACTGATCATCTTTATTTTAGATGATGAACTTATTCCTAAGTGTTGCACTTAATTCATATGCATTAACTGGTTGAATTCGCTCTTTGTATCTTATGCATCTAATGTCTACTAATGTCTCAACATTCAATCTCATTATGTGGTGTATGAGGAGAATATGGGGTAGACAGTCCTGCGGCATATTAAAGACTGCTTGTAACTCTGTACATGTGACATGTGCTTGTAACTCTGTACATTCCTTCTTGTAACCCTATATTTAAAAGCTTTTAATAAATGGGTGATTGGCCCATTATCAACATCCTATCTTTCTTTCAAAAAAGAAACGTTATAATCAAATCAAATAAAAGTTGCTTATTTTTCTTCTAAAAGTTGTTGGAATTTAAATGAGTTCATTAATTTGTAGTACGATATTCTATTTATTTTGCTTCTTAAGAAATTATTGTGTTTGATTGAGGTGTCTTTTCTTCAAAAACAAAATCAATATCTCCTCTCATTTTAGATGTTTTAGAACTTCATTCAAAGAAGGGGAAGTGCAGCTGTCTACTTCTCCATCTTGTCTACACCAACAAGTGTTTAACGCTTTTGTGATAATTTTGTATAACTGTGTATCGCTGGCTGAGTGGATGTTTTTGTTTTAGTATTTGAGATTATGCCTAATGGAATACTTCTTCATTTATACATTGTGTCTTATTTTTATTTTTTTTTAAAAAATTCTTAATGTTACCTGATGCCTTCAAATTGCCTTTAATGCATGTACTTTCTTTTCAATGGAATCAAAATAAAATTGCCATATCAAACACCTAAACTATATATTCTCGGCAATTTTATTATTCTCCATCTTCCAACTTAATGTGTTTAATTCTATCTTGCTTCTTAGACTATATTATCTTTAAGTTAATAGTCAAGGGATAGTAAAAGGATCTACAATTTGTTGGTACTCAGCAACCACAGAAAATTCTTCTTCTGAAATCAGGAAGGGATACTTGACTGCATGCAGATAACTTGTCTGCATGTAGTTTTGACTTTTTTTTTTTGTGACTCAACTTTCATTGATGTGCATTTGTTATGGGTTGCTCTGCAGATAAAGGAGTATCCAGTGGAAGCATGCAAACTGAAACTTTCTGCCCTTGATCTGACAAATAATGCTTTATCAGGGTTGCCACCTGAAATTGGTAAGGTTAGCATAATGTTTTGTCTTTTTCTGTTAAGACTGGTCTATATGTTGATTTTCTTGAAGACTTTGCAGGTCCAAGTTTTAATCATTATCTTCTATGATGATCCACGCCTTTATTTAACAACTCTCTATCCATCTATTGCAAGTTTTCTATGTTCATGACATTTTATGGATTTTCACTTGTCTTCATTCTTTGTCCAGTTCCTTTCTTCTTAGTAATACTTTTTTTTTTTTTGCTTTTTCCTAACTTATACCCAAGGTACTATGACTACCTTAAGAAAACTCTTACTTAGCGGGAACCCCTTGAGATCTATTCGGAGGTATGAATCATAGGACTAAATTTATGATTTGACAAGTGCATATGAGGATTTCAAATCTTATTTGGTTTTCTATTTTTCTTACAGCTCTCTAGTGACTGGACCAACACCAGTACTATTGAAGTATCTGCGAAGCCGCCTCTCTTCTGAAGAAGGTAATAACTCATATTGAACTGAAGTTTGCAGTCTGTTGAATATTATTTTGTTTATTATCATGCTTCTTCACAAACATTCTACGCCTAAGGAAATACCATTGCAAAATTTGTCTTTCTCCCCTCTCGAAAAAAAAAGGTTCTTTCTCTGTGTTTCTATTAATCAGCCATTATTATGTGAAATACAGAGTCAGCATCTGGAAATACACCCACAAAAGATGTTCAGATTGCAATGGCAACTCGGTTGTCGTTGTCATCAAAGGTGGATCCTGTCTGCACTTGTTTTCTTGTCTTATCTCAACAGTCATAACTCAATCTTACTCAATTATTTCATGAATCCAGGGTGTTGTATGAGCACTTATTTTCTTTTCTATTCTCGGACATGAAATATCTTGTATTCCAGTTTGTTTCAGTTATATCCAATTTGTTCTTCATCACACACACTCAAATTTTGCATTTATTGATCAGGAATTATCTCTAAGTGGTCTAGGATTGACCAGTGTACCTCCTGCAGTATGGGAGGCAGGTGAGGTAGTGAAGGTCGATATTTCTCGTTCTCGTAATTTGATTGCAGAACTACCAAGTGAGCTTTCAACTGTCTCCTCGCTTCAGGTAATGAAATATCAACCTGATGGTGATGTCATTGTGATTTATTATTATTATCTCTATGTTAAGCAAGTGCACTAGGAACATTGAAATTGACAATTTGTTTAGTTCTTTTTCTAGAAGTTGAATCTGTTAACTATTTAGGGTGTTTTTATCCTTAGAGGAGATTGTGTCATTGAGCTAAATTATAAACAGCCAAACCTCAGACATCAAAACGTATGAGACCTGCAAGTTGTCTGGCCCACTGTATTCATCTCCACAAGACAACTTTGAATAAGTATGAAGACTGTTTGGGGTTGCAGAATTAATTATCATCCTCATAAAATACACTGGAAAATGAAGCATGCTTTTCTTTTTTCTTGTAAGACAATTAATTATCATCCTCATAAGATACACTGGAAAATGAAGCATGCTTTTCTTTTTCTTGTAAGGCTTGTTATTATGAGTCCTTTTTAGACTATCTCGACCTTACACAGTAAATGATTGTGCAACTGGTACTTAATTGCATAACTATTAACAACTTCAACCAAGAGTTCTCCTGGACTACTGCACATATATGATCCATTGGCACTGTCACAGCTCGAATGTTATTAATCTATATATGGTAATTTCTCTGTTGGCACGTGTGCTTTTTTCTGTACTGTTTCTTTGAACAGTCTTATTATAAAACATAAACAGATCCTTTGGTATTTCATAAAGGTCGTAAAGATAAATTACTTTTTGGTATTTCCAGAAACTCGAAGTTTCAACATTGGCAACAGAAACTGAGTTGATGTACTTTGGTTTATATGCTCACAAAATGGATGCTATGGAGACAAAAAAAAAAAGTCATGAAATGTACTTAGTTCCTACAACTTTGATCCTGATCACAACAATGTTTGCAGACTCTTCATCTCTCTGGAAACAAAATAAGAGAATGGCCAAGTGCAGTGCTTTCCTCTCTTCCTAATCTTTCTTGTTTGAAGATTGACAATAATCCATTGGCACAGGTTTGAACTAGTTGAAACTTTTTTACTCTGGAAAATGTCATTCCTGTTTCGCAATTTTGATCGATAGAAAATCTAACTGGTCAACTGGTTCACATTCTGAATGACCTTGCTCATTCGTTTGTCGTATTAGCATACTGCTATTATCCTGTTTGCTTGGAAGGCAGACGCGCATTTCATAATTGTTGTGCTTTACAGATTCCTATTACTGGTTTTGAAAACCTCACCAAGCTTGAAATATTGGATATAAGTGGCAATCCTAGCTCATGGCCAGACCCTTGTACATTTTCTAGTATTCCACAATTGCAGGAACTTTACCTGAGGTTTGAACCAACTAGCAGATTGTTTCACATTACTGAAGATGATAACAATAAACATGTCTATTTACTGACTATTTTTAATTTTCAGACGCATGCGACTTTCTGAAATCCCTCTAAGTTTATTGGGTTTGCAACGACTTAGGATTCTTGACCTAAGTCAGAATAACCTTGCATTTATACCCAAGGTAAACACCTTTGTTGGACGGTATTTTGAGCTACTTATAACATATTTTATTTGCCTTTCTTATATAGGGGTTTGTTTCAGATATGACAATATTTTCTCTTGTGATGAAAACAGGAAATCAAGAACTTAACTTTGCTTTCAGAGCTTGATCTCTCTGATAATAACATTTCTGCACTTCCACCAGAGCTGGTCTGTTATCTTTTCTGAGTTTTTGTATCTCCCTTTTTAATAGTGCTTAGGTATTTTTACTCGTTTGAACAAGATTGAACTTACATAAGAAATAGAAGTCACAGTGCAAGTGACGTGTAGAAACTTTGACTCTAGTAGTTTTAAAATGCGTCAGTTCCTTTGCAGGGGTGTCTTGAGCCAAATCTGCAGGTTTTGAAACTTGATGGCAACCCATTGAGAAGGTGCGTCTGAACAAATTTCTTTTTTGCTTTCAGTTCTCTATGGATCTCAAATGGTCTGGCATGCTCTTGCTAGTTCTTAATTTCCAAAATGATGAACTGTGCCATACTTGCCAGTGCACTAATACCCATTTATTTTCTTATTTCTAAGAAGATCTACTCTCCTTGCAGCATTAGACGGACTATTCTGGATCGGGGAACTAAAGCCATACTTGCTTATCTCAAAGACAAGCTTCCAAATTGTTAATCCGGTTGATATGTCTCTCACTCATCTTGTTTTCTCATTGGCGGTGAGATAATTCGAATTGAGATCACCTGTTTTCTGTACATGGAGGAATTGTAGCAAGATTTGGGCTTTAGACAACTAATGGATTTGTTGCATTATTTGTATAACATGATTTTGCACTCTCACAAAAAAAAAGACGAAGAAGAAGAAAGAAAGAAAGATCTTGCAGATCATCTTTAGTTTTCAAGGGCGCTTGCCAGATGGTGGTGTTGTAAACAAAAGGTTTTGCTACGGTGATGGCGTGTTGAACTGTTAACAACAGAGGATAATGTCCATTTTTCTGTATCTTTCCCATTTTTGTTGCCATGGTTTGTAATTTGTCATTTTTATGCTGTTGACTTTTATCTATGGGAGGCCTCCAGATTGCTTCGTTGTGTGTATGTATGTAACATGGATGAACCAGTCTGTGATCAATTTTTCTATAATCTTTATTTCTACTCATTGGTGTCAAAGTATTTGAATTAATTTCCTGATGCAACTGGCGATCAGGCAGATAAGGCTCGCATGCATTTGTATTTTACAGTTCTTTTTTCTGCTATTTTACATGTTAAATTAATACAATATATTGGAGTTATCTCGTCAAAAAAAAAAATTACTGCAGTTATACAAACATAGGTTCATGTCTGTAGCCATCAAATTCATGGCCTGAAGTGAGGTGGATTTTGTCTTTTCGTAATGTTAGAAATATGGTCAAAAGTTATTGCAAGATTACAATTTTTAAAAATATATATATGTTCATAATCATAAAATGTGTTGTAGAGTTTGGTTGGAAATTAAGTTTGGGGGTGTCATGTTTATCTATCAATAAATTACAAAGGGATATAACCCAATGTTGAGTTGAGTCTCAAACGTTCATAATTTGAATTTTGAAGTCGACCGTAAATAATCTTGGACATCGACATCCTAAAAAATCACAAAGGGATATATATGTATTCATAAAATGTTACACATGACTTATAAATTATCATCCCTTACTTTCATTTTCAAGAAAGTAATTACTTTTCCGAGGCATTTGTTAAATGTTTTTAGCTGACATCAATTTTATGTTCTTTGGTGTATGATAAAGTTTCATCCTTAATTAAACAGGAACAAATTTTCCATTCATTATGAACTCCTTACTCTAATTTGGACCTCCTGGACAAAATATACTTACACACCTTTACATTTCTCGAGTAACTTCCGTAAGAAGTCCGTAATAAAATTTAGACTTTAAACTTTTTTTTTCTAAAGGAATCTTTTAACGTGGTAAGCTTATGTGCTTAAATGAAAGCTTATCATCCATAAGCTACACGAGAAATGTTAATTGCAAACAAGTTGTTATTTTTTTTTTCCTCTATATCCACGGATTACTGGCATGTGACTAATCATTTGTCTAAAACTTGGTTTAAAACAAATAAAGAAGTTTTTGAAACTTGATTTTAAAAGAAAAAAACAAATATTTTTTTAAAAAAAAAGTTTGCAAAACGCTGGACACTATTTAAAATATCTTATGTGGATCATTATAAGTGATAAGATTTATATGACAACACGTCTTGATCTCCTTTTCTAAAATCGTGATGGTCCTCAAAGTGTATTTGAATTGTATTATTGTCACATCATTCAAATAATCACCAGTAATGTTAAAATAAAGTATACATGATAAATTATTTTGTATCTCCAAATGATAATTAGAAGCTAAAATTTTGGTGCCGGGTACCTTTTTTAGTTACTATAACTGGGATGTGATGCGTGAATATTGATTTTTTATATATAAATGAAAAGAGGTTTAGAAATTTCAGATATTAAAAATAAAAATTGGTGACCTAGACATGCCACGATCTAAATCCAATATTTGAGAAAATTACTCAATTTTTCCTCCCAAGCAGTGTTTGATTGAAGATTCATCAATGAAAAGATCGTATTTGGTTAAATTCAATTGGATTAGGCGATTAGAGAGTCTAAATCACAAACCAAAAGTTATTTCAAATCTAACTTTTCCCTACCACGAATTGTAACATCAAGATTTGATTTCATCAGTGAAGTGTTATTAGTATTATCTGAATATTATCAGATTTGGGATTTGTTCAGTCATATTTGATCATTTTCCTTATTTTTTAAATGGGAAAACAATTGAGTATCAAAAAATTTTCAATGGTAAATTTATCTTAACAAAATTAAATAACAAATTTCTAAACAGGATCAATCGACTCGACTCCCCTTTCACCGCAAGAACTTCAGAATTTCACTTCACCAAACTACATCCATTTTCCACCTAACTTCATAATCAACCCCGTTCATTCCCTCAACTTATTAAAGACACAAATACTTAAAATACAGTTCATTTTTAAACATAATATTTCCTTTTTTATACATGCGAAATTTTATACATTTAAATTTGAAAATAATTAAATGCGGCCACACCCTAACCTTAACATCATATTCATGGGTCTTATTTAATTTTAAAATTTAAAAGTTAAATATTAAAAAAATTTAACGATAGTAAAAAAACAAATGCACGATTAGAAATAAATATCTTTGATGCATTTAAGATAAGTAAAAG
Source organism: Pontederia crassipes (assembly GCA_030549335.1). Classification (NCBI taxonomy): domain Eukaryota; kingdom Viridiplantae; phylum Streptophyta; class Magnoliopsida; order Commelinales; family Pontederiaceae; genus Pontederia; species Pontederia crassipes. The sequence goes on from CM060192.1 coordinate 74,934,725, forward strand.
ATGAAATATAATTTTTTGCATATTTTGAGACTAACTTATGGTGGTTAGATCATAAAAGCATTTAACATAAGAAAGCCGTAGGACGTCCGAATTAAACCTAAAAGATGATATATTCGAACTCCGCTGATAAATTTAACTATATACAAATATATATATTCATCTTTTTTATCACTAAATTATAGTCGTATGAGACTATCCTATCACATATGTTCATAAGGATCACTAACTATATCACAAGTGTAGAACGCAGAAAAGTAGTGATGCTCGTCGGTTTTTGTATCATTCAGGTCATACATATTCTATTTGTTACATATATTCGTATACGATTTTAATCTTACGTCGCTTCAATATTTGAATAGATTGATGCATTATATCACATTCACACACACCAGGACATTGCTAAAAATCATATTCATGCCCCATATAAGCAAATATAAAGATAACATACATATATACTACATGTGACATTTAGCACATCCCAACATCATTTCATGGACTATTGGAGAATGTATGGATACCTTAAATATTTTATTGGGAAAATTTACAGACTCTAATTAGACATCATATACATAGATATTCGATAAACATTCATTAAATGACCATACATACTTCCATCATGAAGTCATTAACAAAGTTGCAGCTAAACAGCAAATACAACCGAATGCAAGATAACAGTTTCGCAAGTATAGTAGCAATAAATCGACAAAAATAATGCACAAACCTAGCATGAAATAATTAAAAGCGTAAATGTGAAGAGAAGCTACAACATCATTCCTCCGGCATATGAAGATGCTTGACGTCGACATTAAGTTTCAGGAACACCAGTATTTTAAATAAAGCCACAAGTGCCTATACCTTTTTGTTGTTTACCATATTCCATGATACATGTCAATAACCTTATAGCAAATTACAAGAAAAATAATACATATATCGACCAAAAACCCTAGAAGCTTCAGGATAATTATGTTGGCGAACCCCAGCTAAAAGCTCTAAGACAATTATGTTCGAATTGTTTAGCCGTAAACTGGCATGCATGCTACCATATACCAAACCTGCACATTAGTAATCTCGCAATTTCATTAACAAAAGAATACAAATAAATAAAAGTTAATGTATGAAAAACATCAATAAGAATAAGATTCAAAGCTTATCAGCAAGCACCACAAAAAGGAAGAACCACCTTTAACATGAAATAAAGTCTGGAAAGGACAAGAATATTTGAAATTTAAATATCTTAAGGATTAAAAGGAGAATCTATGAAGTAAAACTGGTAAGAACTCAAAAGGAGATGCCTTTTAGAACACACACACACGCAAGAGGCAAATTTGGAACTAGCGGCCACGAGAACTTTAGTGCTAGCATGATAATTACAGTTGACTTGGAAGGAAAAAAATGAAAAAGATGTTATGCTCTGATATCAAGTATGCAAATATGGTGTGGATTTAGGAATGAGAGTGCATCTTACTGCTGATTAATTGATGGAAAAAATGAATAGGAAAGGTATGGATGTAGAGCTCCCTTCAATCCAAAGAAGAGTCAAGCAGGGCTAATGCAGCTCCTCGGTTATGCAAACCACAGGCCTACCTCAATACAGCACCATGGGGTAGGATAGTGGAATCCATAACCCAGCAGCTCAATCCAACCCCTCCATGACCCTCTTTTGGACATCAAGGAGCTCCACCTCAAAACCTCCCAACAAAACAAAAGGCAGCCAAGCAAACAAAGAGAAGAAGGGAACTCACATACAAGCAATAAATCGAAAGCAATCATACTGCTAAGAGAACATCAGAAGATGAGGCAGGAGAGAGAGAGAGAGTTAGTTCGGAGAAGATGAAGGAAGACGGGCGCCTGGTGGTGAGGGCGAGAGCGAGAGGCTGGTACAGAGGGAGAGGGAGAGGCAATGGAAAGCTTATCTTTCTGAGTGTCGAGTAAGCTTCTTCTTTTTTAATAGCAAGCAAAGGCTCCAATCTTGAAAAGTCTCGGGAAGCGGATTGAATAGATGCGTCTGACGCCGTTCACATGTCTTTTGATCGATTCTGCATTTCAACTTCAACCCTCCCTCCCTTTCTCTTTCTCTTTCTCTTTCTCTTTCCACCCCCCACCTATGGATTTTTACTGTGCTCCCACATGCCGCTTAAATAGCATCATCGTCATGTCATATTATGTGTCAATATATGTCAAGGTTGCTATCAGACTACCATATATGTAAATATGTATTATTGGAGGGATCATTGATACATGAACCAATTTACTGCGTGCCATTTTAGTAGAAAATTTATTAACGATTTCTTTCCCGAAAAAGAGAAGAAAAATAGTGAATAACATTAGTTTTCTTGTTATCTTCATTAGTCCTTTTTCACCTATATTAAGTTAGAATAAAGATGAAAATAAGAAAACTGATTCAAGTCTGATGTTTTCCCATGTAAAAAATAATTGATTATAAATTACCATCTTAATTTTTTTATAAAAAAATCAGCTTAGAGAAAGAGTCACAACCTAATTTAAAATAATATTTTTTTGAAAAACATAAATACTAAAATATTGTATTAAATATTTAAATCAATTTGTCTAACTAATATATTATCACATATATGTATTCTAACTTCATCAAAATATCTTAAAATTTTATCGGCTTAATAACTTATGTACTTAACCATATTAAAATAATTTAAGTCAATAAAAAATACTCTATTCAAAAAGTATTTATAATTGGTATTTTTAAAGTGTTCCATTTTTTAATTGGGATCGTTTGAAGCCCCCCACATATTTATACAACACTGTCAATAATAATAACTATGTTACAACCTTAATCTATACATCCTACGGAAATTTCAACTGCCTATGATATGTTAAATGTAAAAATATTTACGTGTGGATCCTTTTTGGAGATCCACGACTTTTTTTTTTCTCTCTCTCTCTCCTATATGATGATGGCGTAAATTGGGAGTAGAGCCCTGAAGTGGGCAACAAAATTGAGAGGCGTGTGAGAAAGGGTGGAAAGTAAAAGGGAGAGAGAAAGCTGATGGAGACAGCACGGAGACAGAGGTATTAATAATGCAAACGGCCAAAAACAAATCACATTATTAATTATTAAGCAAACGCTCACGAACCAGTTAAGCGTGCCTTTTATAAACCACCCCATTAATCTCGATTAATTAGCGTCCCATTTTGCAATTTCGCAGTCTCTGCCTCTGCTACGCTGGGAAGTCGAGGCCAAAGCGTCCCAAAACCCTAGAACATATATCGAACGGTGGACGTCAGAGGGAGCGTGATCGTGCGGTTCAGATGTTTTTGGCGCTTTTTCTATGCGTACGTGGACGTTTTGGTCCTTCCCGCCTCGGGTACGACCGCGGGGGCAGAGCGAATCTAGCGGTAGATCTCGCTGGCTGTTGACTGGTCAACTGGGCGCGAGGTCGAGCTCGTCCTCTAGCGGCAGCGGCGCTGAACGGTGGGACCCGACGTATTTAACGCAAAGAATAAGAATGAAAAGAATAATGGCAATATGATGTTGCAGTGGACCCTTTAAAAAAGATGGAAAAAAAAGAAAAGAATCATTAGTCATAAACATGTCAAAATTGATTTTGACATTTTGCGAAACCTTTGGATTAACCTGTTTATTGGTAGAAGAAGATCTCGCTATATCCTCCTAGAGATAGTAATTTTTCACTTTTTTATATTTTAATTTTATAAGTGTTAATAGATTTCTTACCGGAAAGGATTGGGGGGATTTAGCATTTTTTTATGGACTCGTGACCTCAAATTTAACCTAACTCCCGGGTTTATTGAACATAGGAAAAATTCTTCAATCTCCATTATATATCGTGAATTATATGTATATTGATTTTTTTTATTTTAAACGTGAATTAGTTTTTTCAAAATATTAAATTATTTTTTCTATTGAGAATTTAAAGTGATTTCAATTTATATTTGAAAATAGATCAAGCCTTATCGAACATTGAGTTTGTTTGATGAATTTACTTTGTAATCATTTAAAATTTAAACAAAAGAAAGAAAATGTTTGTTCGCTCTTTGTTCTAACTATTAGTAAGAATCACGAAATTCCATTTTTTTAAAAAAAACTACAATAATTTTTCATTCTTTCTCCCTATTTGATAAAAGTGTATTGGCTCGAGTCCACCATGACTCTACCGACTATGAGTGTTCACGACTCAGATTGGACTCAACCCGTGAACAAATTCGATCCGACCAATCGGGTTAAGAGGGTTCGGGGGCTGGATCTGATCCAACGGGTGGTCGAGTAATTTTCTTACTATTTTCTTATGATTTTTAAAAAATTTAAATCAAATATAAACCTTAAACTTAAATAAAAATAAAAAAGATAAAAGATAAATAAAAGGTCGGGTCAGGTGAACTCGGGTTGAATTTTTCCAACTCTTATCCGACCCGACCCATGACGGGGTCGAATTCGAGTCAGGTCCGACCCGACCACCGATCAAGTTCACGGGTTGACCCGACCGGATGAACATCTCTACTACCAGTCCAAAGAGATGTCTTCAATGCACAACCACTATTGTCATACCATTAACATCTTTTTACACATTTGATAATTTAATTTCTTAGTAATAGTAATCTATAGGCACTGTTGTCAATTTGTCATATCATTGACATTTTTTAAGGTCGAGTTTGCTCGTGGAATTAGGTAACGCAAATTAGAAGTTTGATTTTCGAATTAGATAATGCATTGGATCACATATTCCAGCGTTCCGAGATTCGGAGCATTACAATAAAACTTCTCTTGTTCTTTTTTTTTAGGGTTCTTTTCTCGAACCCCTCGAACTATAAATTTTTTTCGCGTCTACTCACGTCTTTCGAATATTCCGCTGATCCCAAGGAATGGCTTGGGGTAACAATGTTGTCGACGGAATAACCAAATTGAAGAAAAAAATTATAAAGCGAAAAGGAGAATCACTTATTTAGAGGGCCAAAATGATATATATCAAAGAGAATTGAAGTTTACCAATGAGAATGTAATGGCAAAAGCTGCAGAAGCCTAGAATAGAAGAGCAGTAGTGATTATTATTAGCCTCGTTATAGTTATTGTCATGAGTTGTCACTATAAGAAAACTGCCTTTTACCGACGGTCCTAACCGTCGGTAAAATGGCCAGATCCGTCGGAAATCACGATTTCCGACGGTTCTTTCGACGGACAATGATCGTGTGAAAAAGGGGCGTCGCAAATATTTTGCGATGATTTCTTCTGAACCATTGGTACGGCTCGAACCGTCAATACTATTGTCGGTTCAAACCGTCGATATATATCGACGGTTTGAACCGACAATAGTATTGACGGTTCGAGCCGTCGATATTTATCGGCGACTTAAACCGTCGATAGTATCGGCGGTTCGTGCCGTCGATATCTATCGGCGACTTGAACCGTAGAAACTATCGACGGTTTTAACCGTCGATATATATCGGCGGCATGAACCGTCGATATTATCGACGGTTAAAACCGTCGACAATCTTGTATCGACGACTTTTACTCGTGGGCTACGACCGTCGATAATTGTGTACCGACGGATATAATCGTCGGTAAGTATCGAAAAAATCCGTTGAAAATTGCAATATTTCAGCTGTTTCCGACGGTCAGGACCGTCGGAAACATAAAAAAATTTAAAAAAATAGTGACTTCACAGATAATTCCCAGATAATACAACACATTTGATAGTTCAATTATAAAGCATAACGTAATTCACATATAAAGCACATTATATCACAGATTCAATTACATCACATCACAGATAGTTCAATTCGGCATAAGGGTATCCAAACATGAAACGTAATCCATAATGTAATCCATAATTCACAGATTCAATAACGTAATCCATAATGGAACGAGATAATGGAACAGCGCGCTTAATTCACGTAATCCAAACAGCAAACAAATTTAACATCACATGAATTCACAAATTGAACGGCATAACGTCTTCGTCACGACGAAGAGCTGAAGTTCAATTCGCATATCATCTTCGTCGCAAAACATCACTGCACAAAATTGAAATAGAGTAAAAGTTATAACATATAAAATGCAAAAAAAACATGAATTCAGTTTTGAAGATGCGTAATCACAATCTAATTGAATCTAAAATCTAAAATATAAAAACATAATTTGAATTTAACATCAACATAATTTGATAAATTCAATAGAAGATGCGTAAACTAACAAGGTAACGCCGAATCTCAAAATTGAAGCAAATCGAGCATAATCATCCAAAATAATAGAAAAAGGCATATGACTTTTAATCATCATTACCATTAAAATCCAAAATGCCAAAGTTATCATTAAAATAAGGTTGCTAAGTTTTTTTCCTATGATTTCATGCGGTGATCATTAATGTATGTTGAAGTTTATACTAAGTACTGACATTTACATGATCCAGCTGTCTGCACTCCATTTCCGGTGAAAACTTTGAAAGTCTACAGATCTAACTGAAAGGGATGAAGAGTAAAATCTAAGTTAGTGTCAAAGTGCATATGAATCTAATGAGTACAATGATGCATCAAATTAAAGCAAATTCCAAAAATAATTATGTATTATATATGAATCTACCTCGACGTCATCGTCATTCAATTCGCCACGCATGAAGGCACGCATCATTTTCTTCATTTCAAGCATGTTACGACGTTCACGTTCTTCGAATTCCTGTCTGACCTCTTCCCTAATCTTGATGGTCACCTGATCCACAATTTCTTGCATAGTAGAAGGAGATGAACCTGAAGTACTTCGTCGACCATATCCAATATCTGTGTCACTCACAGAAGATCCAAGTCCGTAAATGCGACCCTTCATCACGCCGACGTGGTCCGTCCAAAGTTGTCTTGGAGTCAACGGTGTGGTCCCCTCCTGCGTGGCTTGCGTAATATGATTAACTTCTTTTGTTTTCTAAGACTCCTGAAATATAAAGAAAACAATTAACTACAAACGACGACTAGGTGATCGACTTCAAAGTTTTGTTAATTAATTATTAACTTGTAATTTAGAAAAAAAAGTAAAGGCACAAAAATTTACATACATATGTCTCTCGGGCATAATTCGAGACACATTCTTTGTTCTTCTTCTGATGGGTTCGGAGAAATATTTTGTCCTGAGTCGGTGATCTACCCGTCTCTTTCTCCTGCAATGAGATAATATTTTAAAATTTGTAAATTACTTACCATTTTCTTAAAGTATAATATTTCGTCCTGAGTTCGGAAAAAGACCTTACCATTTTCTTAGCAATCATGCTCGTGGATAGACATCCGCCCGAATGCAAGCACGCTCCCTGGTCGGACTCTCGACTGGTTTTTGCTTTTTCGCATTTCACTTTGTACTCCTCGAGACCACTTTCCTAGCAAATCGATCCAAACGGCCTCGGAGATCAAATTGGGTCGTTCTCCGTCAGCTCGAGCTTCAGAAAGCATCGCGGACAATCTCTTTGAGCACCGAGAGTTAAAAGCCTTCCACATTTTTTTCGTATGCTCGGGCTCCCACCACACATCAGCCTGTAAGTGTTTAAAAATAATTAATGTGCATGACGAAGAAAAATATTAATGATGATGTTGGCTTCTAATGATACCTGAAATTCATTAAATAACATCTGTCTCATGGCATAAGGAACTTCCCTCCATGTAAGCCACGCTTCAGTATACCTATGTCGCAATACTTTAGTAACTGCTGCAGCCGCTGGTTTCGACGGTACAAATCTAGAAGGACACAGAATTATAAAATGTCATGGCTGAATCAAAGCATGAATAAGGATTCGATATACATAAAATAACACTTACCCTAAATTCCCATCTGACTGCACGTATGCTTTGTAAACACGATTTGACGAAGCCTGGTCCGAGTCTTCCACGGAACAATGAGCTCTGACGGGTTGTTGTGACAATTGTGTATCCAAATCCGCAATATCAGCGTGAGAGGAAGGACCCGACGGAGAAGAACGTTCTATTATGCGAATGCCCATGGCTGATCTAGGAGCTGACGGAGGAGAAGAACACTTTGTTATGCGAATGCCCGTTACTGATATAGGAGCACACGGAGTACTGAGATCTCTAGGGACGACCGACTCTTTTCCTTTGTTTTTACTTTTAACAAATCGATACATCTGCATAGTACAAAATTTATTACAAGTCAAATTCACAATTGACAAAAAATTCAAATGTCACAACGTCTCGACCTGACTATGTTCGGCCACGTCTTGTGTTGCATCTTGAGGAACGAAATTGTACGTATAACTCGAGAATCAATTCCTAATATCCGGAGGCGCTTATAAAAAATAAACAAATTAATTCAAATAAGCTTTTGCGAATGACTTCTTATGATAATTATTTCAAACACTCACGAGATGATAGCGAATATAATAATGCATCGTCCGCGTCAAACATCTGTTGATCCGTTTGTTTGTCCACATGCATCGCTAATGCCTCAAACAAACTATTGCCTCAAACAAAATGAATACGAATCGTAAATGAACAATCCATAAGATGACAACATTCGTAATAAAATATCCTAATTGTAAGGTAAAAAAAATTGATAATTCATGACCACAAGTAAAAACACCTTTACTCATCATCTAAATTTCCACATGACTGGTACCTGTCATCATCATCATCATCAGAAGTCGTCGTAGTTTCAAATTCATCTTCGTCCGAATCCTTTTCATCATTTTGTATGTCGACGTTATCGAAGTCTTCAAATACGTGTTCCGAATCATGTAGATCATCGACTAATTCGGTGTCGACAATAGGGGCCACAGACGTCTGCGAGTCATCTTGAAAGGCACATTGCAATACACCATCAACTTCTATCGTGCTTATTGTCTTCGTCTTTATTACAACCCACCATTGTGATTTGTCTTTGGTCTTCTCCGAATATGGCATATAATATACTTGTCTTGTAGAAGACGGAATAATGAAAGGATCAAAACGATCATAACACCTATTGTGATGTATTTCAACTATTTTGAAATCTTTGTGAACCCGCATCCCTCTCATTTCCTTTGGATCAAACCAATTACACTCAAATAATGTGACTTTATTACCTCCAGTATATTGCAACTGAATAATGTCTTTGAGAACACCGTAGTAGTCACGCTCATTTTTTCCGTCCGTGGATCCCACGACACATACTCCACTGTTCACAGTTTTCTTCCCGATCGACCAAGTTTCAGTGTGAAACTTATAACCATTCACAAAATACACCGGCCAACTTTTCACCTCTCGAGCCGGTCTCCATGCCAAATTATGGAGATCAAACGCCGTGCCGGTATTGAGAACCTAATATGAAAATAAATGAGTGTAGTAGACGCTGAAGACATCAAATTGTTTAGAATATTTTGATAATTATCTGTTCCTTAAACCACGGTGCGAAATCATTTTCGATTCTATGTTATACATGTTCTTCAGGGACAATGTAGTATTGCAAGAAAGCACTACATACGAAGTGATGGCTAAATCAAAATGGTGTTTGGGAAGACGTTAAACAAAAGAACGCATGGATATTAAACTTACTTAATGTAGCCTTGCACCTCCGGCGTGTTTAGAAGGACATGATTCGTGGCAGACTTGAATTCTACATCACTGAGTCATCTACTTCTTGGCTTCCCAAAATGTCGTCCTAACTAATTGAAGAGCGACAAAGATGCCACATCAGACTGTTCTTCTGGAACTTCATCATTTCGACGGACTCTGATCCTCGCACACTTAACATGGGACTCGAAGTAGTAAGAACAGAAGTATGAAATCTCCTGAATCATATACGCTTCACAAATGGATCCTTCGACACGTGCTTTGTTCTTAATCGTCCTTTTTATTCGATTGAGATATCTTTCAAAAGGATACATCCACCAATATTGTACTGGTCCACCTACCCTTGCCTCATATGACAGATGAATAGGTAAGTGCTCCATGGAATCAAAGAATCCCGGTGAAAATATTCGTTCCAACTTACATAATGTTATCGGAATATTACGTTCTAATTGGATCATATTTTCCACAGTTAATATTGTAGAACACAATTCTTTGAAAAATTGACTCAACTCCGTTATCGGCTACCAAATCTTATCCGGGAGTGAAGAAAAAGCAGTAGGAAGCAAAGTTTCCATTAATATGTGGCAGTCGTGACTCTTCATGCCAAACAAACGCAAGTTATTCATGTCCACACATCGGGTCAGATTTGATGCATAACCATCCGACATTCTCGGCTCTTGGATCCAGCGACACACTTGGGTCTTCTGCTCCTTAGTGAGAACATAACTTGCTTTTGGTTTAGATAATCTTTCGTTAGGTAAAGTCACTAAGTGCAACTCTAGCCGTCGACAGTACTCGTTCAAATCTAGTCTCGCCTTGAGGTTGTCCTTTGTTTTACCCTTAATGTCCATTACGGTGTTGAATATATTTTCAAACACATTTCTCTCAATGTGCATGACGTCCAAGTTATGACGTATCAAACAATCAGACCAATAAGGTAAATCCCAGAATGTACTTCATTTGGTCTAATTATGACAAACACCATACTCATTGTATGTGACATTTGGGTCGTCGATAATTCTGCATAAAGCATTGACAATACGACGTAATTGAGCTCCCGAGCATCTGACCGGAGGCATGTCTTCTACAACCCTATTCCGTCGAAATGCATTTCGGATATTTCTGTACGGATGATCAGCTGTAAGAAATCGTCTATGGCAATCAAACCAAGTATTTTTACTCCCATTTCTCAAAGTGAACGCATCTGAGTGTTCCATGCAAGATGGACAAGCTAATTTCCCTGCAGTCATCCAATCAGACAACATCTCGTAGGCTGGAATATCATTAACAGTCCACAATAAGACAGATCTCAATGTGAAATTTGATTTGGTCGACACATCATAAGCGACGACACCATCCCACAGTTCTTTTAACTCGTCTATTAGAGATTGTAAATACACGTCTATCCTCTATTTAGGACTCTGAGGACCAGGAATAATGCATGTCAAAAACATATAAGGTGCGGACATACAAATTCCAGGTGGCAAATTATAAGGTGTTATTGTTACCGGCCAACATGAATAAGGAATTGAAGTTTGACCATATGGTGTAAAACCATTTGCGCATAATCCGAGCCTTATGTTCCTTTGGTCCCTAGCAAAATCAGGATGCTTACGATCAAAATGTTTCCACGCTTCACCATCCGATGGGTGAAGCATGACACCTTCAGAAGTATTATGCTGTGCATGCCACTTCATCTGCGACGCTGACCCTATAGACGAGTATAGTCTTTTAAGCCTTGGAATAAGAGACAAATAATGCATTCTTTTCACAACGACTTGAGACTTGTTAGTCACTCTATATCGTTCGGCCTCACAAAACTTGCATTCATTTTGATTGATGTCATCGCCGTAATATAACATACAACCATCACGACAACAATCTATTTTAGTTGAGCCAAGACCAGGTTTACTGACCAATCTTTTTGTCCTATAAAAATTTTCAAGAATACGAGCCCCAGTTGGTGTGACCTCTTTTAAAATATCTAAAAATGCATCAAAACATGCTTATGAAATATTGTGGTCGGCTTTCAGATTCAACAATTTAACAGCAAGTGATAGTTCCGAATGACTTTCATACCCAGGCCATAAGGGTTGGCTCGATGCGTTTAGTAAGTCATAAAAATATCTTGCTTTTGGATTTGGTGCCTCTTCATTCTGCTCAAATCTAATATTGTCATACTCAGTTGCAGCTACGTCATAAACAGACTGTTCATATTGCAAAGCAAATGTTGGTTCAGCATCCACAAAATGAAGGCCTTCATTTGGGATGCTTGTCGAAGGCGCTCCTTCGCCTAAATCATCCCATTCCCAATAATTGGGTTTGAAACCCTTTCTATATAAGTGAACTTTGACAGTCTCTATCGTCTATAATTTTGTGCTAGCACATTTCAAACAAGGACACCTAATTGTTCCCTCCCGCTGAAATTGTAAAGATTGACAAGCCACAGTAACATAATAGTCAACGCCATCTATAAATTCTTGTGTCAAGCCTCTACGACCAGGATTATTTCTTTTGTACATCAATCATTCAAGTATGACATAATGACTGCATTATTTGTAAATCATAAAAAATTTCAGTCATACAAAATTATATAAGAAAAGAAAAATGAATATGAAACAACTGAGGAAGAACAGATTGTTTAGCTAATGTTTACTAATCATACTGCTAGGTATAGAGATAGCATATAATAAGTATATATAACATAATTGTCCTTTTTCTTCCTTTTTCTTGTAGTGTGTGATTTTCAGTTTGGAGTGAGTTGTATTTTCAGTTTGTAGTGAAGACTTGTAATTTCTAACAGTGTTATGTCGAAACTAGAAATTTCGTAATGTACTTTTGCTTAATTGAAGTTAGCACTTTTTTTGTCTAAAACATTATTGTCTAAACCATTATTATGTATATTGTCATTGTTATGTACTTTTGCTTAATTCAATTTCTTTGTTAAGTACATTGTCATTATACCAAAATAAACTATCATTACACAGGCACTACAAATGCTCACGTAGGATAACAAGAATTTGTTTAAAGGAAAGCACACATAATATAATTGGAGCTTCAGAAGTAGGGCACTATATGTCGGATGAAGTGGGGGACGATAGCACAAACCGAATGTCCTAATTCATTTAATACGTAACATGAAGTAGGGGACCATAACACAAAACGACATGCAAATCATGTTGTATGGGACCACAACATTTCTCAACAAATTTGTCAACGCATTTATGAATGATCCAAATAAACTTATTAGAAAGGTACCGTCGCAATCGCACGCAGAAAGCTTTGTCACCGGTCGAAGGAGAATGCCGGAAAGAGATCGTCGTAGAAGATCATCGAAAAAGATCGTCGGAGAATGTTGGAAGGACGTCTAGGGATTAACCATGTTCGGTACACAAAAGGGAACTTTTAGGGGACCGCGATCTAGGTCAACACATGAAAGAGGAAAACATTTTATCAGCAATGTACGAGGGGCAAATTGGTCATTTCATAGATAAAAAAAGAAAATTAACTAGAAACTTGACAAAGTTAGACGGATGGACTTAGGTGAAAAAGACAGTATAGTTCAAGAGGGGACAACGAAATATTCGAAAGACGTGAGTAGGCGCGAAAAAAGTTCATAGTTCAGGGGGGTCCGAGGAAAAAACCTTTAACCGACGTGACTTTCTTTTTTTCTCTAGTTTCATTTTTTCTTTTATTTTTTTATTTTGACTTACTCTCACGTTTATCAGTGAAAATAAATCGGAGCACTATCTGCGCTGACGAGGTCAGAGAGCCTCCCGCTCGTCGGCGAGCTAGCAGTTTTTATTTTTTAAATTATTATAACATTTCTTATTTTATTATTTTCATTTTTTATTAATTTGCTAATGTGGAGTCTGTGCAGCGGTGCCACATCGAATGCTCTCCTGGTGACAGAGAGAGAGAGCATCGTCACATCAATGAATCGATCAAAAAATTGAGTATTTCCGATCGGAAGAGCATTTCATGAAATAAATTATAAAATAAATGACATTCATGTTATAAAATGAATTTGGAAAATATAATTAAACGTCAAAGTTGAAAGACATTTAGTGTAATTTACCCCTTCATTGTCACATTGACCTTTCTAACTTGGACAAGTTAACTCAAGCCAAGTTCTGAAACTCAAACATTGCCTTGTAAATAATTTCCTTCTATCTTTACGAGCTTCTCGATCATGCACCCTTCGTCCTTGTTTCTTTTGTGTGAATATCCAATATAGTATAATTGTTGAGCTTGGAATTTTGTCAAAAAAAATTGAATTTTAAGAGTGTTTAATATTAATCAATCTAAATTTTGAATCTACTTTAATTCCCTACTTAGAATGGAACGCATGGTATATATGTTTCAAAACAAATTTATTTCATCATCTCAAATATAATAGTTAAATTAACATTTCGATTATGCCATAGTAATTCAACATTCTCATTCAAATTTTCAAGGGCACAAAATGCCACAGTTGATAATGGATCAACCACGACCATATTTAGGAGATGAAGGCCTGTGACAAATTGAAATAAGAGTGTAGTTCATATCGCAACATTGATAGAATAGTAACAATAATTCGAGATGGAAATCAATCGTCAAATGAGGTCGATTTCCATCATCTGATTCCACCTTTAACCGGAGTTTTGAAATCACTTTTCTTTAGTTTTTTTGTTAATGTTGACATTTATTTTCACTCACGTTATCTTGTTTTCTTCTTATTTTCTCTCTCTTACTTTTCTCTCACAAAATACATTATCTATTAAATATAACATATTTATTATTTAGAAAATAATATAATATTATTTAGCATTTCATTAAAAATATAATTATTTGAAAAATAATTTACTATATTCGAATAATATATTTTCAACAAAATTTTTTAACATTTTTTAACATTCTCCACCTTCTTTTAACATTCTTTCAAAAGCAAATTTAGGTTTTCTTGAATAAATAGCGGACGACTCTTTTGAATGGAAAATCCGATCCGACCTGAATTACTTTGACCCCTACTAACTACTTTTAACCAATTCATGCTCCATAGTAGATAATATAGAAAAGATAAGAAAAAGAAAATATATGGTTATTTTGGAAAGTAATACTCCTAATACATCAAATCCTAAAGCATAATATTGAAAAATATATTAGTTAAAATGATAATACCCGTGTTTAATATACGAGATGACCTTGATATTTTCATTATAAACCTTGATGTCAACTATATATTTCTGTAATTCATGTTTTATCCATCCCACGAAGTGGACAGATAACTAATACATTTTATTCCCATATGACATCTAACAAGAAAGGTTATTTATCTTTGAAATAATATTTATTTATTTTCTAAATCCAATTAATTTATCTCATAAATGAAGATTTATAATCGTGCAAAGTGCGAAAATTTCCCTAGTTTGTAAAATAATTGTATAAGAGGGTACAAAAATAAGAAAAATGAATATTTCAATACAAATAGCTTATTGTAAGTTTCATGTCAAATTAATTATCATTTTATAATAGTATTCTTCTTATTGTTGTACTAATCATGTTTTTGTAATTTATGAATCATCAGATATATCAAAAGGAAATGCAATGATAATTTATCAAACAAACATCGAATCGTTAAGAAAATATGGGAAGATGATGTTTCTTATTTTCTTCATGCAATACTTAATTCCTTGATACTTATCTAAACTTTTGTTTGACCTCGTTGCCTAGGGTTACAAATGTTGGATTATTATTATAAAGGAAGGGATTGAGATAGCTAAAAAAAATGTTACATATGGCCTTGACATAATATCCATGGAAAACAAATAGAAAATCTCCATTTAGGTCATATTAATCATTACGTTATTAACCACTGATTTTGATCGCCGTTATAATAGATTATCTTTTTTAAACTTATGAATAACATAATCTTATAGTGTTTTAATCTTAGCGTAACTAATAATTAAAATTATTATGACTTTTACGAAGGCAAGATACTACTAAAATATCCTAAAATTGAACCTTATCATATACTATAAAATAAAATAAATATAAATAGAGTTGCAAAAGATATAGGTAGAGTCAATGTCAAGTGATATAAACAATTTGAGCAGATCTAATCGAACAATATCCTTTTTTTTCTATACAATATCCAAATGTTTGAAGTTAGGTTGGAAAACTAATTTCAAGAAGATATATTTCCACCTTACCTTTACCAATAAGGTAAAATGACACCTAAGCTATAATTAAATTATCAATTAGGTGATCATTTACATTATGGGAAAAATATCAATAATGTATTTCAATCAAATGTGATAGTATGGAGAGTCATGAAAATTTTAAACACAAAAATAAGTAATATATATTATCATGTATACAAAATGATCTCTCTGTGGTTTGAGCTTATTTGGATGTTTGTCATGGAATCTTTCATTTTCCTTATGATGACTGGGTTTATTATTTCAATTTGAACATATATAAGCTCATATATGATGGGCAGAGCCCCAATTAAATCTTGTATTCATTATAATAATAAGAAAAATCATGAGAGATGACAAAAAAAACTATTAATTCCTCGTGTTAAATACAATAGGACAAGTCATTTAGAATTTCCCAACAGATGACAATGGATGTTACATTGCTATGTTCAAAGAGAAAAAAAAATCTAAGAAGAGGATGCAAGTACACATATAACAATGGTTGTCAGGATCTCGATCCGAATAGTAATAAGATCTTACGATCCTCCTGACAAAAAATGATTTGGATCCTATCCGAAGGATTTTAAACGTAGGATCTACACTGAATCTATAACCAAGTCTTAATATGATCTTGCAGTACGATCTTACGATATAAATTTATTTATTTGAATAAAAAATAAATATAAATATAAAGATCCTTGAGAAAATTAAATTTAACTATTTTATTTATATATATTGTATATGTTAGTCTCACTTTCATGAATTTAAAAATCTTCTAATAATTTAATGTTACGTTATGAATTTAATACTATATCAAAATTAATTTTTTGCACATATACTAAAAATTATATCACACTTTATAAATATTATAGTTAATTAAGATCACATATTATATATTGTTATTTTAGTATTTTTTAAGAATATATCATATTGTCTTTCAGATAATATAAAAAATATATATTAAAATTGAAAATATGAATAAAGTAGTAATGATAAATATTTAATTAATTTATATACCCGGGAACGGACCGGAGTGAACCATAACATTTAATTTATATGCTATTTTATTATTTTATATTTAAAAAAATAATTTTTTATTCATGTGGTAAGATCTTACGATTCTCGATCTAATCGTACGATCCTCAATTTTCAAAGCCCTTTACGATCCTATTTCGAAAAGTGATCATAATAATCTTGATATAACGACATAAAATTCATCATGTTTATATATCTAATGTGTATAAAATTAAACACGAAAGAATAACGAAATTATAGTTGCGCTCAAAAGTCTACATCTTAATCCATCTATATCAAAATACTTACTAAATATATATGACTTAAGTTGGTTTATGTGTTTTGTTGGTTGCATTCGAGGAGAAGAGTAAAAGAGACGAGATGGACTTTTTACTCATAATTCATTTGTTGGATATTTGAAATCAGATAAATGATTATTTTGTTGGATAAAAAAAACACCATAAGCCTTTTTTACTCATAGTTTTGTGCTACATCAATGGAAATCAAGGTTCCAACTTCTACAATTGCTAGTTGTTAACTTAGAAGATGAAGAAGAAAAGTGGTTGTTCCTTTTTTTTCCTCCTATATAAGTTGATTCCTTAATAAATATTTTTTTTTCATATAAATGACACCTAAACTCCACAAAGAATTAATATGTATTCTTGAATAAAACTTCATTACGACATTGTCCAAAGTATTTAAGATGATATAAAGAATATCATAAACATAAAATAGATTATTTTAAAATTTAAGCACACTATAAACTCCACCTATGTTTTATAGCCGATCACAAGCCCAGATAAAGGAGAAGGGTTGTGTTAGGCCCCGACAGCCAGCGTAAAATCCTGTCGAATCTTATGAACATGGATCAACGAATATATTGTTACTAATAAAGCGAAATGACGTCGTATGATCCATGTAGCCGACCCCACCTAGTGGGATAAGGCTTTGTTGTTGTTGTATAAACTTAATTAGTTTATTCTATATTGAATTACGATAGGAGGAGGCTGCAGGTTCTTCTCTTAACATAATCCTCAAAATCAAAACAAAAATAAGATAAAAAAATAATGAGCATTTTATGATTTATATATATAACGTATGAACTAATTAACAAGGGCATGTCTGGTTGACTTGATTTTTTTCTTAGGTTCCTAAAAATTCTTAGTAGAACACTTCCCCCAAAAAATACTTTACTATGATTTATAAACCTATGAAATAACTTTCAACTTGGGTTTGAATTATAAAAAAACATTAAAAGCAATGGCGGACAAAAATAAAGGTCAAACCTCATAACATATATCATTTTTACAACGAATTCAATACATAGTTTTTTTTTTTTAACCAATCAAAATGGTTGGCCAATCAAAGTGCATTGTATTGAATAAATACTTAAACTAAGCTAAGTACGATACGACGTGCGTGCATGAATGAGACATGGTAAAATAGACAATATAATTTGAGAAGCTGACGGAATTAATTGCCTAATGAGAAGGAACCAAATTAAAGTTGGTTCGGTGGATCACAAGAGCTTTTGTGAAAGCTCCCCTTAACTGACTTCCATTGCTCTCTCTCTCTCTCTCTCTCTCTCTCTCTCTCTCTCTCTCTCTCTCTCTCTCTCTCTCTCTCTCTCTCTCTTGGGTATTTCTATATGCGAGATTATTTTCTTCTTCAAAATGGAAACAACTCTTTTTATGAACAATGCTCCTAAATAGCTGAAGATGACTTTTCTACCTTTTTTTCGCTAAGCATTGCTCGTAAACATAGGAGTTGCTGCCGTGGACATGACAAAATCTAGAGAATTATTGATTATTATTTATTATTAGTGAGCGATATCACTACTTCTGTTCTATTGGAATAAATTTAAGAATATTAATTTTCTTTAATATATAGTATTTTTTCGGCTTATCGATTCGGCCAAGATGTTGGATAAAAATGTTTAAGGGTCCGATTAATTTGACTCGGCCCATTTACAAGCGTTCACCATTTTTTTCATAGTAGGCTGGAAATTTATGTATACTGGGCCGGCCTGTTGGTCTTCATTCCAGTGGGCCTTGACATATCTAAAATAAGAGCTTTTTTTTTGCCTCCGCTAATATCGAACGGTCCACAATCTCGATCAAACTACTCCAACGGACGGTAGAGATCTATTCGCAGAGCAGCCAAAACTTCCACTGCAACTCACAGGCCACCCAGCACTCACTATAATCCATTCACGTCTCCCCAAAACCCTTCGGTCCGCCGCGCCGTCGCCATGGCTTCCGCCGCCTCCAGTCCGGGCGCCGCCACCGCCTTCTCATCTCCCTCCCCCCGACACCTCCGATCCAAAGCCCTGAATCCCTTGCACCTCCGATTCGCCCAAGGCGCTGCACGTAGCCGCCGCCACGTCCGTCTCGTCACCCGCTCCGCCGCCCCCGACGCCCCCGGCGCTGCGGCCTCCTCTGTCACTACCCCCACGGCCGCCCACCCCAACATTCGCGAGGTGGCGATTCAGCGCGAACTGGACTCCCCGGCGGACGGCTTCTCCGCGCGCTACGTGCCCTTCAACGCCCCGGCTGACTCCACCGAGTCTTACTCCCTGGACGACGTCGTTTACCGGAGCCGCTCCGGAGGCCTCCTCGACGTCCAGCACGACATCGACGCCCTGAAGAGGTTCCCGGGCTCGTACTGGCGCAATCTGTTCGACTCCCGCGTCGGGCGCACCACCTGGCCCTACGGCTCCGGCGTGTGGTCGAAGAAGGAGTTCGTTCTCCCGGAGATCGACTCCAACCACATCGTCTCTCTCTTTGAGGGCAACTCCAACCTCTTCTGGGCGGAGAGGCTCGGCGTCGAATACCTTGATGGCATGAACGATCTCTGGGTGAAGCAATGCGGCATCTCCCATACGGGATCCTTCAAGGACCTTGGCATGACCGTCCTCGTCTCCCAGGTAAACCGACTACGCCGGCCCCCCCACGGTCGCCCCATCGTTGGCGTTGGCTGTGCCTCGACGGGAGACACATCCGCCGCCCTCTCCGCCTACTGCGCCGCAGCCGGCATTCCCGCCATCGTCTTCCTCCCAGCCGATCGCATCTCGCTTGCGCAGCTCGTCCAGCCCATCGCCAACGGTGCCACCGTCCTATCGATTGACACCGACTTTGACGGCTGCATGCGACTCATCCGCGAAGTCACTGCAGAGCTCCCTATCTACCTTGCTAACTCCCTCAACTCGCTGCGCCTCGAGGGACAAAAGACTGCCGCCATCGAGATCCTGCAGCAGTTCGATTGGGAGGTACCGGACTGGGTCATCGTTCCCGGTGGTAACCTGGGAAACATCTACGCCTTCTACAAGGGTTTCGAGATGTGCCGTGAGCTTGGCCTCGTCGACCGTTTGCCGCGCCTCGTCTGTGCACAGGCTGCCAATGCAAACCCCCTCTACCTGTACTACAAATCCGGGTGGGCGGACTACAAGCCGGTGACGGCGATCGACACCTTTGCTTCGGCCATCCAAATTGGCGATCCAGTCTCGATAGATCGTGCTGTTTTCACCCTCCAGAAGACCAATGGTATCGTGGAGGAAGCCACCGAGGAGGAGCTGATGAATGCCATGTCGTTGGCCGACCTCACTGGGATGTTTGCCTGCCCACACACCGGGGTGGCACTGGCTGCACTATTCAAGCTGAGGGAAAGAGGAATTATTGGGACTAACGATCGCACGGTGGTTGTAAGCACCGCGCATGGCCTCAAATTTGCGCAGTCGAAGGTGGCATATCATTCCAGCGAGATTGCAGACATGAACTGTGTGTATGCCAACCCGCCTGTTAATGTGAAGGCTAATTTTGGTGCGGTTATGGATGTCTTGAAGAAGAAGCTACAAGGAAAACTAGGGCTGTAAGTTCTCTTTATTAAACATTGCTTCAGTCGCTTCTGCGTTTGATATTTTGTACCTAAACCAAGAATGTTATCCATTCAACTCAATGTGACCATTCCTTGTTTCTTGTGTTGAGAGTTAATTTTTCGTTGGTCGGATTAGGTGATAAGGTATCACCTTTCGTTGTATCAGTAGGATTGCTAAAACGTTCAATGCTTGTCCAGCCAATAAAACTCGTAGTTTTGGTGTGCTCGGAAATGTCTTCTCTTTATTCAGTTTCATGATATGGCATCGTTGCGTCGGAGAATTAACCATGAGAGGGCTGCCTTTGATTTTTGAGGGGAGACCATGAGATGACTGTTTGGGATGTGCCACTACTTTGCTTTGTGCATTACAATTAATTCCCATGGTCTCTAATCCAGCTATATTTTTCATCAATGATTAAAGGTTTGATGGAGGATGTACATGGACTGCATTTGTGGAATTATATTTCTCAATATGACATGGTACATGTGTAGGTTTCTTTCTTCTTTCACTCTCTGACAGAAGGCAAGAACTTGTGTTTTGCTAGAGTCTAAACACATTAAACTAGTATTTTTTTTAATTTTTTCTTTGGCTAGAGCCAATTTAAATTTTTCTTTGGCTAGAGCCAAAACACTCATTAAACTAGTGTTTTTGCTGGAAAAAGCACCTGATTGCCTGACAAGCTAATAAAGGAAGAATTTTACATCACCTCCTGTTCAGATCTTACATTAGTAACCCTGTCATTGTGCACTCATTAAAGTCAATGAACACTATTTGTAATTAGAGATGATTAACATACTACGGAATGCACATTTACTTCATAAGCTAAACAAAGAACTTGGAGATTAAACATCAGGATCCTGCACAAAGAGTCTTACAGTCTGATGGTAACGGAGTGTGGAGAGAAGAAATTGTCTTATTAGAAACTTAAAATCATAAAGGATATGATTAGGATAAAGAGCTCCCTAAAAAAAGTTAGCATAGAGAAATTCCCTCTTGTTTAGCTCACCGATTGGGAGAGTAAAAAAGAAAGCAAACATATAGACAAACTTCTTAATTTATGTCCTCTCCATTTTCTTTTTCCCTGCATTTAACAAGTGAATTTGGACAAACTTGTAGATCTATTTTCTGAGAGGCTGTTGTAGATTTTTTTCCTCTGCTGTTGCAAGGAGATGTCAGAAGTCTTAGCAAGAATGAAATGAAATATGAGATATGGTGACTCTTCTTTTTAGGGGAAGATAAGGTGACCCTTGAAAATAAATGGGCACATCTTCAGACTTTCCCAATGCTAATACCTCAATCTTCTTTTTTTATAAACTAAAGATGGTTTGTTCCGGTGAATCTAAAAGTGATCTGTGTTCCAAGTAAAAAAAAATGTAGAAAATGGATTTAGGTCCCATTGTTACAAGAGATATGTGTGACCTAGAGAATATACTTAAAGGATAAATGGCAAATACCTGGTTAAGATTGAAATGTTTATAAGTTGAAAAAAAAGGTAGATGTATATTTGGCTTTTGGCTTATGTATCCATGCCCCTATTCCTGCTACGATTGAATTCTCTTACATTTTGCAGATAAGTCAGTTGTTAGTTTCTTTTTGTCTGCTTTGTTCTTGTGGTTTCCTTTCTCTTCTTTTGTTACTCGTATCCTCTGTCCTCTGCTCATCAACCAAATTGTGTTCATGATGAGTTACAAACTCGATATCGATTTTAAGACGAACTTGTTCTTGAAAAAGAAATATCTTATACAAGGGATTCTATGCAAGCCAACAACCTTATCATCCTTTCTACCCAAGTAATATCTGATAGTGATGGCTTGCACTGAAGGTTCCTGTGAACACTTGATTTTGTCGAATGAGATCTAAGTTCACCTTCCTCAAAATAATAATAATAATAATAATAATAATAAACCTTCAGGCCAAACTTTTTGAGACCTAGGGACTAATTTTTTTTCTTTGTTTTCTCTTGGATTAAGCTTCGTTCATATATTTCGTTCCTCACAATACGTATGTATCTTCTCATCTTTAATCATCATTATTATTAGGGGGTATTGCTTTGGTCTTTATTTTTATCTCAACGGATGGTAGTGAAGTACTAATTTGATTTGATTTGCATGATGTGCTTATTTGGGTATCGGAAAAAAGTTCGACGTTTGAGGTCAAATCCATTTAACATAATCTAAACAATTACACCAAATGTTCTTGGACTTTCAAATTTGTTCAGCAATGCTTTGTAACTTCACTTTATAACAACGATATTTTTTATTTTTTAACAACGATATTTTTTATTTTTTAACTCATTTCATTCGATGACATTTTAACATAGGATAGGCGATCTTTCGATCGCGGAGTTGACAAAACATTTTCTCTTCTCTTCACGTTGATGTGACAATATTAAAACAAATAAAAAATGGCACCTCACTAGTCAGGTTCCCCCTTGGCCATCTCGGTCCATCGCCAGCGAAGTTGTAGAGGGGGTCAGCGTGGAGAGGAGAAAATATATTTTATTAGCATCACGTCAGCTCCATGATCACGTCGAGAGGAGAAAAAATATTCTATCAACATCATATTTATGTCACGCCAGCTCCGCGATCAGGAGATCGTCTATTTCAAATAAAAATGACATCAAGTAAAATGAGTTAAAAAAATAGATGATAGATGACATCATTATTATAAAGTGAAATTAAAGGACATTTGGTGTATTATTAATTTTTTCTGATCCCAGTTGATTCCACCTCGGCTTGGGTCAACGTGTCCAACGTCTATATATGGCATAAGGATGTCTTACATGATTTCACCTCATAATCATGTAATTTTTCTTTAAGTTATTTCTTTTGGCCTTTCCTGAATTATAACTTTTTTTTACCTAATTCTAATTATAAATTTATATTTTTTTAGCTCTACAAGGAAATATTTGTTTTTAACTTCCATTTAAAATTTTGTCAATTTAGTAATTTTAAGACATCATTCGTATTTCTTTATTAAAATATAAATGTTTTAAAAATAAAAAAGCATAAAGGTTATTTCCATAAACATCCTCCGAATTATCACGATTTTCAAAATCTAACTCTAAATTATAAACTTATTTTTGTGAATCCTTAAATTATCACGACTTTTTCATTTTAGTCCTCCCATCACTTTTGTTACGTCTTCCATTAATTTTATTTTTTTATTTATGAAAAAAATAAATTACCCCTTCGAGAAAAATATGAAATAAAAATATAAAAAATAAAAAAATTGTTTGAAGGATCAAAGTGGTAAACAAAAAAAATTATCATTTATGAAAAAGACTAAATTATCTTCTCCTTCATTTATTTATTATTTGATATGTTATGGAGGGAATGATAATTTAGTCTTCGTAAATGAAAAAAAATCAAAAGTAATGTAACATAAATAGACGAAAGGACTAAAGTGAAAAATTCATAATAGTTTAGGGATAAAAAAATAAATTTGTAGTTTTGAGTTAGATGCGGAAAATCGTGATAGTTTAGGGGTGATTTATGAAAATAATTCAAAACATAATCAATATGGATAAAATATTATATAATAATCTTATTTCATACAATATTATGCCCATGGTATCATTTTGATTTTTTTATACTAAAAGAGTAAGGTTGAAATTGACATTTAATAAATAATAAATAATGACTTAACAAAATTTTGAGTGGATTTAATTATCAAAATTCGATAATTTTAAGGATTAAATTTTATATATTTATAATTTAAAGTTAGATGCAGAAAAAAAACTATAATAGAATTTTGCTCCTTGTAAATAGTTATTCCGTGGGGGTAAAATAATGCTCTGATCTAAGTGATCTTCTACTTTTCTTGGAAAATATAATAAATTGCACAGCTAGCGAATGAAAAATATTTTATTTTTATGAGTCAGATACACGGGCTTTATAAAATGCCAATGAATGGGAATATAAAATGAAGAGATTAAGAAAGAAAAATGGATTTCTGTTTAGTAAAAAAAGAAAACAATCTATTATCCTAAACAAGCACACTAGTTTTCTATCGATCAAATTATTGGATGCTAAAACAATAAAAAACACAGGACTAGTTTTCTGAAAAATATTTCACAACATATGGATATTTTTAATTTCTCCCGTCTAGATCAACCAATGCTTGGATGAAAGTAGAAAATTAAATTATCAATGACTTAAAAAAAATCTTTAATTTAAAAGAATTGAGACACAGAATGATTCAAATTCTAAAAAAAATGTCTATAGAGATTACAAATCTTAAATAAGAAATATAAAGCTCATAACTGCTTATGCTTGGTTGTCCACATCTTTCAGAAAGGTTTACTAAATATTGGTGTGAAATGCATGAATTTTGTGGTGTGTTATGTTTTTTTTATTAGAAAAAACCTTTATGGTGTCATTATTCTAATGTAGAATTGGTGTTAATTACTATGTTTAAAATTACCTATAAATAGATAATCATGTTTAATTCACTGTCTATGTGTGTTTTGCATCGAAATTTAAGAAATTAAAAGATGCTGAATGCTTTATTAACCGCTCAAATAAAGAGTGATTAAATCTTCCCACTTAAACATGTCATGATCTAAATCGATGAAAAAAAAGTGTTCAACGCTTAGATACATTAAATATATATATTTACAGTCTCATTTTTTTAAAAACAATCTCAACTCTGATAATTGTGCAAATATACTATGCATTTTTATTTATTAAACATCAACTTAATAAAGATGGTGGATGTAGTGACATGGTCTGCGTTTATGATATCTTAATCGATTCAAATTGCTCTATTTGGCTCACAAATTGCTACGTAATCCGGTATGGTCGCCCCGGGTGCGTGCCTGACAATGACAGGTGAGACTCCCAACAATAATTTTTTATATTCACAATGACTCAAACTCAATATCTCTGTTTAAGTAAGGAGGAGCCGCTACCATTCTACACCAACTCTTGTTGGTACTATCGATCTTTATTTCCTGAAAATAAAGACTACCGATCTTTATTTCCACATATCGAATTTGGGTTTTTTTTTCTATGACTATTTTCATAAATTACCCCTAAACTATTATAATTCTCTACGTATAATTTCAAACTATGAATTTATTTTTTGGATCCTTAAGCTATTGCGGTATTTTCAATTTGATTCTTCCGTCAACTTTTTCATTATCTTTAATTTTTTTATTTATGAAATGTTTATAATATTCCTTGGAGTTGGAGAGGTTGAAACGAAGCATCAAAAGGAAGTATATTTTTTACTTTTTGATAAATGAAAAATAAAAAATAATAAAAAAATTGATAGAAGAATCAAATTAAAAAATCGAAGTTTATGAATTTAAAAAATAAATTAATAATTTAGGATTAGACGTGAGAAATCGTAATAATTTAGATGTGGTGTAGGAAAATAATTTTTTTTTCTAATAGTTAACCATGAAAAAAAACACATTTTACTAGCTCTTATATTTTTCTTTATCCGTCGTCATTCTAAATTATTAATAGAATAATTAAATTTTATGTTTCTTTAAAAAATGTATTTGTGCTTGAAACCCAAATCATCCGATATCCGTTAGTAATCATGTTTCTCACAAGATTACGGGAGGTCAATTTAAATAAAGATTTAAACACGTATACTACTATGAGTGGGCCACAGTGCATTTAATCGTAAACTTGATTTAATATTTTTTTCCGTCAAACTTTATCAGTAAATTGAAATAAATAAATAAATTTAGGACTAATTAACCTTTTGTGATTTATTAACCTGGAATTCAGAATTACTAACCATGTGAATCACATAATCAACCAGGTTTAGTTTCAGCAAATTGATTATATCATTATTGCATTGTAATTTATGTAAAATCACTGATAATGTCATGAATTTTAACACAATTATGAGTTCTTTTTAGAAGCAAACTCCGTTAAATTTCTCGTCTTCTTAGTCATAATCACATGCCAATATCGCTTTTTTAAGTGCCCCTAGTTATCACTTGGAAAAGAAAATACTCTCACTCTATCTATTTATTCTTAGATTTTTTCCTGAATTTTCAATTGGCTCACTTTTCTTTATCATAGAGTATGTTAATAAAACTATCCAAACAACATATAAATATATATTTTTATTTATATCAAAACTCATAATCCATTTTTTATCAATATTTTTTTTCGATCGATACCATGTTTAGAATTATTAGCATTCGATTAATTCGATGTTTGAAAGAAAATGATACGAATAAACTCTGATAAGAATGATCAGTCTAAAAATTAAATCTGGATTACACCCAGGTACCCATTTATCTCTGTTTTTTGAAACGTCAATTTTTACTCGGAGTTGCCAATTAATTCCATTTTTGTTGTGTAGCGCTTTTATTTCCACACTCTTTCTCTATATATGCACTCCCGAGCGCTTCGTCTGCCAACGTCGACATGGCGCCCGGGGCGGAGACGTCACAGGACGACTTGAAGCGCATCGCCGCGCTCCGGGCGGTCGAGCTGGTGGAGTCCAGCATGGTCGTCGGCCTCGGGACGGGCTCCACAGCCGGCCACGTTCTCGACCGCATCGGCGAGCTCCTCCGCCGCGGCCACCTGCGCGACGTCGTCGGCGTGCCCACTTCTGAGTGGGCCGCGGCCCGCGCCTCCGCCGCGGGCATCCCCCTCTCCGACCTCGGCGCCCACCCCGTCGTCGACCTCTCCATCGACGGCGCGGACGAGGTTGATAGCTCGCTCAATCTCGTCAAGGGCCGGGGCGGGGCTCTCCTGCGCGAGAAGATGGTCGAGGGCGCCAGCCGCCGCTTCGTCGTTGTCGTGGACGAGTCCAAGCGCGTGCGCCGCCTCGGCAGCAGCGGCATGGCCGTGCCCGTGGAGGTCGTGCCCTTCGGCTGGGCGCTCACGCTGCGGCGCCTGAGGGAGCTCTTCGACGGCCGCGCGCCGGGGTTCAGCCTCAAGCTGAGGACCAAGGACGGCGGCGCTGGCGCCATGCAGACGGCCGAGGCCGACAGGGAGCCGGCGCCGTTCGTGACGGACAACGGGAACTACATAGTGGATTTGTACTTCGGCGACGAGGGGATAGAGGGCGATCTCGAGTTGGTGAGCGACCAGATTCTTAGGATCGCCGGAGTGGTGGAGCACGGCCTGTTCCTCGGGCTGGCCACGTCGGTGATCGTCGCCGGCATGGACGGCGTGACGGTGCTGAACAGAGAGTAGGCCTGTTGACGTCGGAGTGTAATATCTCTCGTGCATAATAACAAGGGACCAATTGAGATACTTCTATCAAGTTTATAAATTCTTTTCTAATTAAACGTAAAAATATGAATAATAATTATAAATAAAGCCATTGATTCAATTGCTGGCTTTTATTTTGTGTCTAAAACTACAAATGGTTTTTATTTATTTTTATTGTGTCATTATCATTAGTAATCGTGGAGAAAAGTTTACAAAATAAATTAAAATAAAAGGTTCTAAACGCCAAAGTGTTTTTTTTCGATTTATTATTATTATTTCGTAAATTGTAATTAGCGCAAGTGGAAAGTTGTGGTAGTCCAAAAATGTAACTCAGATAAATGAATGAAGGCTAAAATAAGTTATAGTTCTATGAGTAAACGCTTACACTACTCAAAAAATCAAATCGATCCAACTGTTCATGACCACTTTCTTTCTCTGTAAGAACTTGATAAATATTTTGCATCTATGGAACTTTATTTCAAAATTGGGACATTAATAACTCCCCCAAAGAAAACGTGTGCTTGTAAAAGAAGAGAGGGAAATAAAATAAAATAAAAGAAAAAGACAACAACGTGTGTTGTGCTCTCCAAAAGCGAGCGAAGGCATGCAAACGCATGCAGCTGCTTACTTGCCACAAAAGCACATAACTTAAAAGTGGTTCTGATTAAATTGATGTGCCACAAACCCTCACGCCATTCTTATTTCACTGATTTGTCCAGGTACTTTTCTGACTTAGCAGCAGGAAGCATTTAATGATCAGTTACATATACAGTAGACATGCATCATGGCACCAGCTAAGTTTATAGAATGCTGTTAATTCTATTTGTAAGCACTTTCTGATGAAACAAGTTAGCTGTTACTTCTCTTATTTCCCCGGAACATGCCACTAAATCAGTTAATGCAATATGAGAATTATATTTTTTTCACATGAAAATAAGACAGAGATCTCAAATAAGAATGTGTCTTATATAGGGCTGATAAAACATAGTGATCAAGTTTCTGTAGTTAGTGTTATGGCATTGTCATCGAGTGGAAATCTGCTTCCAGTGCACTTACTTTCTCCTCTGATAAATCGGTATGCCAGGAGTGCGTGCAAGTGTAGCTTACAATAACTAACATGACATGCTTTCCAGTAATTGAGTCGCACAAGATTTGCTGTGAAATTAATTCTACTTTCCAAGTAGATTATAAATAAGAACCTGAAATTTAGTTCAGTCACCATATGAATGGATAACATGATGCCATCATCTTTAAGTTATTCTTGGATGATGTTTATTGCAAAAATTAAGCACATAGGTTCAGCACAACATACTATAAATTACATCAATGGACCAATTCGAAACTGTCTGCATTCAGTAAGGACTCTTTGCCAGCCCAGTGATGAAACAATCACATAGTTTCGCCCAACAAAACTTGAGAACTGGACCTCATCGTATACTCGGAGACAAGTTTTGCAAACATGGATGATTTGTCTGATATTAGTCTATCCAGCTCATCGCATTCAGCAATCACTCCTGACCAGCAAAATTGAACACGAAATATCAATACTAGGAAACAACTTTGGAGAGACTAGTACTTTGTGTTAGTTTGAATGCACTGACCATTATCAAGTACCAGGACTATGTCACTGTCAAGAACTGAAGTTATCCGGTGTGCTACTGTTATGACTGTCGACTTGGAGAACTCCTGCCTCAAGGTCCTCTGGATGACATTGTCAGTGGCTGTATCTACTGACGCTGTTGCTTCATCAAGGATCAAAATTTTGCTTCTTTTCAAGATTACTCTTGCTAAACAAACAAGCTGTCGCTGACCGACACTCCAATTCTCACCATTTTCGGTGACTGCAATATAGACTCTTTTAGTATAAGAAATCAGATGATACCTTGCTCATGGAAACTTAAAAAATGGATGCCAAGATCATGTTGCAATGTTTGTGTTGACATGAGAACCAACCATAAAGGATTAGAATGACACATCTTAAGAATCAAGGACAGGAGAAATCACAGAATTGCTGTGCAGGTATATTGAGATGTCAACGAATGTAGCTTGTATTCAACTGGTTAAGAAAAACTAGCCTACCTTCAGAGTCAAGCTTCAATTCTTTATTTCTAACTTCTCCAAGCTGGCAGCAGTCTAAAACCTGAAGTTTGACATAGATGAGAACTGATATGACTATTAACGTTTTTACAAGTTGATAATCTTAATAGACAATTGTAAGCAAAATCAATGCTGTATTGGACAGTGAAGCACCTTCCATATCTGTTCATCATTGTATTCCTCAAGTGGATCTAAGTTGCTGCGCAAAGTTCCTTTGAACATAGTTGGGTCTTGTGGGATGATGCTTAATCTGGATCTGAGATCATGCAACCCAATACTTGAAATATCAATGCCATCTATACTTATCTGACCCATAGCAGGCTCCATGATGCGAAAGATTGCCTGTATTAAAGTGGACTTTCCACTGCCAGTTCTTCCAACGATGCCGATCTTCTTCCCTCCCGGAAAGGTAAAAGTGAACCCCTTCAACACCAATGGCAGATTCGGCCGATACTTGACCTGTATTAATGCCAATTAGAAGGCGAAAGGAAAGCAGCCGAATGCGCAAAGTGCTAGTCTTTTCGACAACGATTTGCATTCTGATTAAGCTACATGGCTAGCCGAAACGACTTAATTTTCTCACTTTATGTGGTCTGTCAGTCTACTGAAACCTTGTTTGCCTTCCAGTAAGTAATATCTAGCATTGGACAATTATTATCTAAATTCTATTAAACTGGCCATCAATGTTAGGAAAACACATTCCAAGTGAATTTTTCTTCTATCCTGAAAATTTACAAATGGTCAATACCATGCATCAAGTACATGCTATCCTTTCCTTCTCTGGTCGATTACTTTGGCAAACCTATTGAACGTATTTTATGAAAAATTTTCAATTCAAGAAGCACATTTCTATGTTGCAATGAGACACACAATTGATGATATATCATAGGACACTTTCTGATCCTTTTGATCCAAAAGAAATGACAGAACACCTCAAACAAAATTTTTTTTTTTAATGAACAAACAAATTGGTATTTAATCACCTGAAGGTTAAGAATGTCAATTTCTCCTTTTGATGGCCAGTCACTGTCCAGTTTCTTTCCTTCTATGCTAAGAGATGGTTCACTTGGAATGCTAGTATATTGCAGTATCCTCTCCACAGAGATCATCGCGTTTTCGATATTGCATAGATTCGATATGAGAGATCTTTGTAGCCCATTCACTCTAAGACCATAAATCACTGAAACTCCAGCAATACCTGAACTCATAAGAAAGAGAGGAAAAGGTAAAGCCCACTGTTGTTTTACATAAATTTGCAGAATAAGATGGAAACATGAAAGCAGTTCTATGAATTTTTTACCTGGATTCATTAACCCAACTGGTATAAGTACCAAGCATATCAAAGTAAAGGCAAATGTAAGAGATGACAACATGTCAACGCGAAAAGAGAGCCACAGCCTTGTTCCACTATTATGGAACATAAGTCGAGAGAGATCATTCACAAGTTTGCAGTTAGTATCCATAAACCTGTTTTCCTGGCCAAAACATCTGATCGAAAGTGATCCCGATAATGATTCTGAGAAATGATGGATTATGGGTGCATTGCAAACTCCGGTCAGCCTTGATAGTTCTCTTGAAGTAACTAAATAAAATTGCTGAAAGAAAAACCAAAAATGTCAGATGGAACAGGTTAAGACTAGTAGGGAATTAGGATCTACCTAACACACACCCAAAGGTGGCCAAATCATCATCTTAAAGCATATAATTTCAAAAGACAATTGTTTGTTAGTTCTTTTTTTCTCATCGAAGTTTGGGAAAAAGGGGTGATGCAGCATGGATGATATCACAAATAACCAGAGGATAGAATACTTCACAAACTAAATTAAGGTTCATTTTCTATAATGTAGAGTTAAGCACAAACGAATTGGTTCTTAAAGATTTTATCATAAGTATAAATCAAAAGTAAATGAAAGATATACTGGCAGAAAAATGGCATAATTAGTGAAGTCCGAATGTTGCATTTCATAATTCTTGCAAAGGTGCTATAATGTTAGTCTTCTAAGATGATCAAGTAAAGTTTGATTGACGTACGAGTTTATATTTTCAGAAGTAGAATCTGTTAGAAACGTCTTGTATTACCTACCTGGAATCACTCAATAACCTGCTTTTTTCCCTATTTTATATCACTTTTCACTCTGTAAATGCTAATTACAGCAACAAAGCATAAGTTCTACTTGGTTCATGGCATCATAATCTTAAGAGAAAAGGAAGACAAAGAACATGCCGATTTTGGTGTAGAGACTTGAAAAAGAATACTAAATTTTTAACTCATTTAAGAATCATATACATTTATAAATTAGTACCTGGTACCAGATGCAGGCAGCTATTACAGGAATGAACATCATCAGAACTTGCCATGAAACTTGTGACATGGCCACAATTGATCCCAAAAGTTGTATAATTGAAAACGCAAGGTAATACATTTGAGAGGGAATAGATAGATCTACTTTATTTTGATCACTCGATACCTGCATCAAGATTTAGGATATTGAATTCGTATAAATCTAAGGCGATCCAGTTCTGACTCTGGAGGATCTCGCAACATAGTTTCATTGAGACCATGCCAGAAATAGTACTACTTACTCTGTTCAAGATACGGCCACTTGGTGTAGAATCAAAGAATGCCATGGGAGCACGAAATATGCATGTATGCATCTTGTCAAAGAGTAATGTTGCTGTCTTAAATCCTGTAATTTGTAAAAGCAAGGATCCTACAAGCATACAAAGAGAGCTTCCAGTAGTTAGTGCTATATAAACAGCTATGAGCATCATGCCACTGACATGTCCTGAATTATCTGACAGAGGTGCTGCCAAAGCCATCCAGTAAGTGCTACCAATCCTAAAGATTTGATAAAGAATATGAACCAGCAATATCAGCGGCACGAGGGTTCCTTTATATGCCATTGTGATATATCTCCAGTAAACCTTAAATTCCACTTTGCCTTCCATCCTCTCTTCTTCTTGAACAAGCTGCTCCTTACTAAGTTCATCTGGGCAGTCGGTTTTTGCATTAGTTTGTTTTGTATCAGAAGAGTCATCTTCAGTTGTCGTACTTGTAGTATCAGAGGTAAGTTCCTTCAAGTCATATGATGCCAAGGCATCACCATGGGCCTTAACCAGTTCCATGAAATTTGTTCCTGAATTAAGTATGTCATTGTACTTGCCTGCTTGCTCAATTCTTCCATCTTTTATGACCTGACACGTTGAAACAATTTTATCTGGAATGGCAAGTACAAATACAAATGAGAAAATGACAACAGGAACTGTGCTTACTAGGATGAGATCTGCTGAAGGTAAAAATTCCACCTGGTGTGTGACATATACCACGGTCTTTTGTCGTAGCATTTTAAGTAATAATTCCTGTAACATGAAGGCAATCAAAATTGAAAATATGGAAACTCAAACGAACAGTGATCACAGTTGGAAGCTTGCAATGGAATTCCTCTTTGATGGACCACCTATTAAATACATACATCTCTTTTTTAGTACATAACACTTAATTTGATAAGTTGTGTTCACTTCTTTTCCATCTCACGGCAAAAAATTACTAATTATGTGTTAGGCCCCGACAGCCAGCGTAAAACTCTGTCGAATCTCATGACATGGATCAACGAAGCGTCGTATGATCCATGTAGCCGACCCCACCTGGTGGGATAAGGTTTTGTTGTTGTTGTTATTGTTGTAAAGGAATTGAAGAATGACAAGATGATATGAAGCAAAGCTGAATTTTGTTCAAGTATTGTTCTGATCATCTGCAGTGATAGAAGCTAGTACCTTGTAGAGATGAGATCCGGTGTGAGCGTCAACAGCACTAAATGGATCATCAAAAAGATAAATATCTGAATCATGATACATAGCACGGGCTATCTGAACTCGTTGCTTTTGTCCCCCACTCAAGTTGATGCCTCTCTCTCCTATAATTGTCTGATCACCAAATGCCATGATCTCCAAATCCTTCTTCAGCGAGCAGGCATCGAGGATCCTGTCATACTTGTCTATGTCCATTTCTTTACCAAATAGTATGTTCTCCTGAACTGTGCCACTAAGTATCCAAGCTGACTGAGGAACATAAGCCACTGTACCACATATCTGCACACTTCCAGACATTTTTGGCACTTCACCTAGCAAACAAGATAGGAGGCTTGATTTGCCAGAACCTGTGGTTCCGCAGACAGCAACCTTCATTCCTTGCAGGACCCGGAAATCCAAACCCCTTAGTGTGAGGGATTCAACTGATGAGTTCCAGGAGAAACTTGCATTGATCACCTGAATTGCTACTTCTGAGCTACCTGCAGGGAGCTTCTGTACAACATCTGGCTGCAGTTCTTCAAGCCTCAGAAACGATGAAATCCTATCAAGGGAAACTTTTGTCCGAATATAATGTTGAAAGAAAAATGGCAGGGAATTAACTGGCTGCTGCAAGGAGTTAAGTGTTGCAAGGGCTGTAAGAACATTTCCCGATCTCAGAGGTATCCCCATAAGCATACAGGCCCCAAAAGTTAACGCTGAAACGAGAGTAGACGAACAGAAGAACAAGAAAGTTAGTGCCGCCTGCGTGTATGAGTATTTCCAAAGATACCTGACCTCGTGATTCCTCAAGTCAAGTATTTTGGATAAGAATTTCATTTCCCATGCTTGAAGCTTGAGAACTCTCATGTTCCTCAGGGTCTCTGAGGTAGCCTTCATCCTATCGTCCCTGGCCTCCATCAACTTCTTGATGTAGCCCTCCATCAACTTCGACAGAGGGATGTTGACCAGCATGAGGATGAAGGACGCCGACAGGGCGATCAACGCGGCGAGTCCGAGGCTCGAATACAGAACCAACAATGCAAGCACGATTTGCAAAGGTATCTGCCAAAGGCTAT
Organism: Pontederia crassipes; assembly: GCA_030549335.1. Taxonomy (NCBI): domain Eukaryota; kingdom Viridiplantae; phylum Streptophyta; class Magnoliopsida; order Commelinales; family Pontederiaceae; genus Pontederia; species Pontederia crassipes. Next base: position 74,969,475 of record CM060192.1, read on the forward strand.
GCAGGCTGTCACAGGCATATCCTACAGTCCCAGCATCAACACTGATGTAATTGGTGATCTTCCCACCGGAATGGTGTTGCCTGGAAGAGCTTGAGAGCTTAAGACCCTTCTGATATATCATGGCCACAAGGGAGCCTCTGATCCGGATGCCCACTCGTGTCAAACTGAAGGAGTACTGCCTGTTACAGACTCCCACGACGAGCTTCGCTGCCAAGAAAGCACAAACCAGCAGGAGGCCTTCACTAGCGAACCTGCGATCGCCACCGAGGTACTGCACGAAGTAGTTGATGAGATACGGGCCGACGAACGAAGCCACCGTGGATATGAACTCTAAAACAGCCGTGAATGCTACTTGCTCCCATGTCGAGAGGACCAGGGCCTTGGCCAGCTGAAACGAAGTGATCCCGTTGGCGTCGGCAGCTTCAGAACTGGCACCAGGGGAAGATGAGTAAGCTTCGAGCCTTCGCTTGAATCCGGGGAAGAAGCCTGAGACGGTGTCACGGCCGTCCACTTGGGGCACATCTTTCAGGTCCAGCGCCTTGCTATGACCAGCGGAGAGCAAAGGGCCGATCCAAGAGAAGGTGAGAACGCTGAGTATGCCGGCGTCCGCGAACAGAGAAGGGGGAGCGTCGCCGGTGCCGCTGCTGCTCGGAGTAGAATGACCGTTCGCACCATTCAAGAGAGGCTCCTGGAGCAGTGTCTTGTCTTCTTGGGTTCTTCCTCCGAAGAGGCTAACCAAGCTAAGGAACAACCCGGCGACCAAGGAGCCGAGGTGGAGCAACAAGAGTCGCGCCTGCGGAAATCCATGGGAGTGGACCATGTCGAGGACGAAGGAGCAGCAAGACAGCACGAAGAAGAGACACCACCATATCCTGAGGAGGATGGGAAATCCATGCGCGCCCGAGCCGTGCGTTCCGAGAAGCAAAGAAGTGGCAAGCCATGCGATCATCCTGGCGGCTAAATCACATTCAGCAATCGGAAACCTGCCGCGGCTGTCGTCGTGGTGGTGGCAGAAGTAGTTCCAGACGTAGAGCAGGAGGTAAAAGAGAGCGAGGGAGAGGGAGATCCAGAGGGCGACTCTGTGACTATGCACGGATGCCGGCCTTCCCCTCCTCCCTTCTTCTCCGCCGGAACTTTGTGCACCTGTAAACTTCCGCCGGAGCCAAAGCACGGCCACAGCAACCGAGAGCACGAGGTGGCACGAGAGAGGGATGACATGGATCACCATGGAGTCCGCGAGGAAGGTAGTGCCGACATGTCCGTGCAGCGGCGGATACTCCATTTTTTTAGCTTGCTCTGATACTTGATTCACGCAGAAGCAGGCTACCAAAAGCTCTGCTCGATTAAATAGTAGCATTAGCAGCGTTGCATGCATCAGCATAAACTTGGTGGCAAAGTTATTTATGCACGTTGAGAAGCTTAGCGCATGGATGACAAGGACATGGACAACGATGTGAGATTAAATTAATTTGTGCTGATTTGCCTGCGAGTGACAGAGGAGCACTGGAAAAAACAGAGCACTTGACAATAATTGACATGCAAAAATTTATTGCAGAAAGATTGTGTTCATAGAAAATAAAAGAAGATACAGAATAAATTATATAAAACAAAACAAATGCTGGTTAGGATGAGATGGTAAGGGGATGACTTAATCCGGATTTTATATATCTTCAAAAAAATTCATTGGAACTCTCATTCGTCGTATTCAAGTGGACCGAAATTTTGAATCCGTGGTCAGTCAGCAATCGGAAATAAATAAATCGAATGAAAAAATGGGATTAGGAACCTTCTTTAGACATCAAAAGCTTCGTCACTAATTTGTTTGATTAATTAATATAACTTGTATGAAAATTATTCCATAATCAAATATCAGAAAATTTCATGGATATTTGATTCTCCCACCTTCGACTGAATTATTTGACTCCTCAGTTTGACTTTAATAGCATCAAAGAGAATTTTGAATATGAAACTTCTTATATAATGTGATGTTATGTAGTGAGATTGTGATGCTCGGATGCTCCTTCAGAATACCATTTTTTTTGTTGACGCATAGGAGAACAAAAATAAACGCATAAAAAGCAGCCTGATGGTGATTGCCACTATTAGCTTTATTGTTCACCTGCAACCGAGAAAAAAAAATGGGATCCACTTCGTTTTTTTTTTTTAAGGTCAGACGAGTTTAGAGTTGTTTCAGTTGGTAATATTACAGTGTTATAAATGCCCACAAGGTAAATATATATAAAAAAATTTCTTTTTTTATATATATTTACCTTGTGGGCACTTAAGTCAGGATACCACTTAGTCTAATTAAAACTATGAAAGAAAGAACTACAGGGCGTTTGACACATTATTAATTTAATTAATCAATAATTTAGATCATCATTTAGATGGATTACAATTATTTAAATTATCGGTAATATTACATTACAATATTTAGTAAGTACTATATATATATATATATATATATATATAAGTAGAGGTAGAAGCATGAGAGTCGAGACCGCGACAAATGACGGAATATGACGACGACATATGTCAAATAATAATAATTAACATAATTAACAAGTCTAAAATTAAAAGATAAAATTAATCTTATTTTCGAAATTAAAAAATAAGATAAAATAATAATTCAGTTTAAATCTAAAAGATAAAACTAATTTTATTTTCGGAATTAAAAAATAAGATAAAATAATAATTCAGTTTAAATCTAAAAGATAAGACTAATCTTAGAAAGTTTGTTGCATAAGGTAATAATATATAAAACTTAATATTAATAATATACAATACATAATGAAGTCAGATAAATAATATTATTTTAAAATTTAATCTTCAATTATTTTGAGTATGATTAAAATAAATATTATTTTCTTTCTAAAAGATAATATGTAAGTAAAAAATAATATGTTATTTTCAGAATTTAAAAATAATATAAAATAAAAATTCAATTTGATTCAAATTAAGATTAACCTTTTCTTTTTATCCATTTGAGTATATTAGAATAAATTATTTTATTTCTAAAAGATATTTTGCAAGTATTTTTTTATTTTCAAAATTTAAAAATAATTTAAAATAAATAATTCATTTTGAGTCAAATTAAGATTAATCTTTCTTCTTTTATCAATTTGAGTGTGATTAAAAGTAAATATAAATAATATTATAATAGTATGTTATATAAGGTAACAAAATTAAAAGAAATAATTTGTTATTTTCGGAAGAAAATATTTATAAATAAATAGTTTAATTTGAGTCAAATTAGGTTTAATAGTTCATTTATATCAATTTGAGTATGATTACAAGTAAAAATAATTCCTATTTAAAAAATAATTTGTCATTTTTTGGAATTAAAAAATAGTTTAAAATAAATAATTTAATTTGAGTAAAATTAAGATTAGTCTTTCTTCTTTTACCAATTTGAGTATAATTAAAAAGAAATAAATACTATCTTATAACAGTTTGTTATATAAGGTAACAAAAGTAAAATAAATAATTTATTACTTTAGGAATTTTAAAATAATTTTAAATAAATAATTTAATTTGAGTCAAATTAAGATTGATCTTTCATTTATATCAATTTGAGTATTATTACGAGTAACAACATTCCTTTTTAAAAAAAAAAATTGTTATTTTTGGAATTAAAAAATAATTTAAATTGTATAATTCAATTTGAGTCATATTAATATTAATATTTAAGATAATAATCTCAATTCAATTCAAATTATAGATATATATGTTTATAATTCTAATAATATGGAAATAAATTAAATACCTGCTAATCAAATCAATGATCCTTAGATAATTTTAATTTTTTTTAAAATTTTATTAGATAAATCTAAGTTGATTAGAAATATCATTTGAGTAGACAAAGAAATATATTTATTCTTATATATACATTATCCCGAAGACATATCATAATATTTAATACTTACAATAACTATTTTGTTCGGAACTAAAAAAATAATGTACGTATAAGAACAGTTTGTTATAATCCTAATTTTATTTCAAATCCTAATCTCGATATGTAATAATTATTATTTTATTCAGAATTAAAAAATGTATAATAAAATTTTGTCACAATCCTAATTTATTTCAAATCCTAATCCTAATATGTGTGCAAGTAATTCGTTAGTTTTATCCTAATCTTTTATAATAACAATATTTCTGCTAATCCTAACACATATGATTTAAAACTCAATTGAGTTATTGTATGCATATTTATTATTTTTTAACTATAACTATTACTAATGTATTAATAATATCTGAAGACATATCTTAATATTTATAATATTGTATTTTCGGAATTAAAAAATAATGTATAATAAAAGTTTGTTGTAAAGGCATAGTTATATGTTAACTATTACTAATGCATTAGTAAGATCCAAAGACGTGTCTTATTATTCAAATTCTAATTCTAATTCTAATATATGTAATATGTGCTAATATTTAAACTAATTTTCCTAATTATTAAAATCCAGATAAGATTTCCATCATAATATATTTACATATTTGATTAAAAATAAATATTAAGAATAAAAATTATTATTATTATTATTATTATTATTATTATTATTATTATTATTATTATTATTATTATTATTATTATTATTATTATTATTATTATTATTATTATTATTATTATTATATAAGGAGAGATAAAAACACAAAGTGGCATCATAGAATTTGGAATTAAAAAAATAATGTACGTATAACAACAATTTGTTATAATCGTAATTTTTATTTCAAATACTAATCCTAATATGTAATAATTATTATTTTATTCATAATTTAAAAAAAAATGTATAATAAAAGTTTGTCGCAATCCTAATTTATTTCAAATCTTAATCCTAATATGCATGCAAGTAATTCATATGTTAATTTTATCCTTAAATATTTAAATTAATCATTCTAAATATTCAAATCCAGATAAGATTTCCATCATAATATTTACATATTTGTTTTAAAAGAAATATTAAGGGTGAAAATTAGTTATCTATATTATTATTATTATTATTATTATTATTATTATTATTATTATTATTATTATTATTATTATTATTATTATTATTATTATTATTATTATTATTATTATTATTATTATTATTATTATAATATAAGGAGATAAAAACACAAAGTGGCATCATAGAATGATGATGTGTCAAATTTTTATATAAGGTAATATATACAATTCTAATTTATTTTCACAAAATAAAAACTTCTCTTACAATAGTTAGGTATATAAGGTAATAAAAATAAAATTTGTCTTATAACTTTATTACATAAGGTAATAAAAATGAAATAGGATTAATTTATAAGCATATTTATACAAGCAGATTTTTTTAGTATGATTAAAATAAATAATATTTTCTTTATAATAGATAATGTATAATTAAAAATAATTACTTTTTAAAAAAATTTCGTAATAAAAAATAATTTAAAATGAATAATATTTTAAAAAATAAATCAATAATATGTAATTTCTAATAGGCAATGTACAAGTATAATAAAAAGGTATTTCATTTTTTAAAAAAATAATGTATTATCTTTTAACTTAGAAAAATTAAGACAATGAATTCAATTCTGTCCAAAATAATTTAAATTAAAAGAACAATTTGAGTTAAAATAATTAATTATTTAAGAAAAATTAATTTAATTAGAAGTTGGGGTCTTGGTAATTTTAAATTGAATTTTAAACTTTTCAAAATAAAATATTATTTATGACATTTAAATACTAATAAATTAGTTTTGATAATTATTATAAATTAATAATATTTCAATTATATACTATATATTTTTATATTATCTGATATTCGTGCATCGCATGGGATTTAGTACTAGCACTAATAGATGTTGTTTAATTTCATAAATATTAGCATTGTGTATAATAATCTTTTATTAAATGATATTAATCAGATATTAAATATCAAATATCATCTTTATATATTAAAATAATATTTTCTATTTAAAAGTAATGGATAAGTATAATAAAATATTATAGTACTTCACTTTTATAAATTATTATACAAGTATAAATAAAGTTTTGATAATTATTATAAAATCATAATATTTTAATTATATATATATTTGTAATATCTGTCAATCGTGCATCGCACGGGATTTAGGATTAGTATAAATAATAGTCAAAACAGATAGTGACAAAATCATCAAAATACAGTTAAAATTTATTTTATATTTTAATGACATATTATTATAAATAAACAAAAAAATAGAAAAGTAAATATATATAAAAAAAGATGTGACAAAATCAAGAGTTAAAAGATTTCAAATAATAAAAAAGATGAAGTTAAATGATATTTATTTATTAATAAAATATTTAAAATAAAAAATTAATTGAATGAATATTTTTATTAAAATACATAAGACACCCTTCTTTGCTATCTAACTTATCAATGAGAACGGCAAGTGATAATATGGGTGATTTTGTTTGTTTTTTCGATGATTGATGTGATGTTTGTTGTTTCTTGAATAATAAAACGTATATATTTTGAAAATAAAAGTCTTAAAATCTTCCACGCTGCCAAAAGAAAGCTCCCAGAGAAGATTTGGTGGTTCTATCAAAATGTAAGGAACTCAAATGGCGCATTTTAACCCCAAAAAATATTATTGCTTCAACTTCCTGATAGATCAGACTCCTTTCACTACCAGAAAAGCTTGTGTTGGTTACTTCTTACTATTCTGCCTAATAAGAGACTGGTAATGGTATTAATTTTTTGCCCCTGTTCTGGATATAGGCAATAGAACATTTGTGTAAACTTCACGTAGGATCTTCTACTATATTTGAATTAAAGCACATGCACATGTCCAAAAGATGGCGATGGAAAAATCCATATCAAAGAAGATAAATTAGCATCACTAGCCCATGAAGTGAATGCTCTGATGCAGTTTAAGAATGTTGAAACTCCAAAATTTTGACAAAAATTACACTCAAATTTTCTGGAAGATCAGAGTATACAAGGGCAAAAGTCTATGTTGAAGCATAAATTACAAAGTCTTAGAGGTATCTCCTTGAAGCAATTAGAGATTATTTTGATGATACTAAAAGTAGATAACAGAAAAATGCTTGCAAAGAGTAGGTAACTACCGGAATCTGATAGTGTACCACTTCATGAGGACCTTTATTCTCTGCAATTAGAAAACAAGTACCCTATCAAAGTGAAGGATGAACATTAGAATCACTCAATAGGTGTAGCCCTTCTGGAACATTCCCTTCTTTGCCTCGTCACTTTCATTCTCAGCAGAATATTGGCCAAGCTGTGCCAGAGAGTTTGCCCTGGCACGTATCAACAATGCTCTCTGTGCAGTTTCTACATTCTCTGGAAGCCCCTTCCATGTTTTCAACACTGTGTTTTGAAGGGCTCTTGCATATGAGAATGAGACGTGCCATGGGTTAGGAGCTTGATTCATCGCATTCAGATTTAGAGTTGCCTCCATTTCAGACTGCCCTCCAGACAAGAACTGTAAAATTTCCACAGTATAAGCTCTCTATTTTATCAAATGTTATTTTGCTACACCTTAAAATAACACAACACAAATATTAGAACTATGATTTGCAACTCAAGGAAAAGAGTCATGCCCAAGACTTAATACTAAAACTTAAGTGGACCATTCCAAATTGGCGCAAGTTTCACAATGGAAAGGAAGTACCATGATTCCGGGCACTGCAGGTGGCACCCTCCTTTTCAATAACTTGAGTGTATATTTAGCAATTGTTTCAGGGGAAGCCTTCTCCTTGTGCTCAGCACCTGGAGTGACCATACTCGGCTTTAATAAGATTCCCTCAAACACAACGTTATTTTCAGCCAAGTAGAAGAAAACTTCTGCCCAAACATTTTCAGCCACCTCAAGTGTCCTCTCAATCGAGTGATCTCCATCAAGGAGAATCTCAGGTTCTACAATAGGCACAAGACCGTTATCCTGTAAATTCGACAATTAAGAAATTGTCAGAAAAATATTCTCATGCTTCAATAGGAAAACAAAATAGTTTGTATAAAGCAAAGTCATCACAGAAACTATATGTTTCTGTACCAAATTCACATATCTTTGATAATATGTTTCTTGACCAAGAATATCTCAAATAAGTTCAGTGACAAACATCATACAGGTACTTATCCTAATTCTCACATGTTTTGGTTTTTTCCACATAATAAAAAACTTCCTCAATTTTCGAATTAAAGTGGGGAATGTCACCATGATTTTAAACTAGGTAAAGACTTTAAGCTTGTAAGGGATTCATTCATACATCCAAACAAAATGTCATACCGCTGTTTAACCATTCACTTTTCATGGCATTTAGACAGGATAATTAACAAAAACTATGATCAACAGAAGTGCGCTGATCCAAAAATGACTGGTATCACATAAAGTATGTATCTATAGTTAGTTCGTTGCAGCAGAAACATAGAGACCTGAGATATTGCAGCATAACGGGCAAGACCCCATGCAGCCTCCTTGACAGCCAAAGCCGAGGGTCCGCAAGGAATGCTAACAACTGTTCTCCTGCACATAGAAAAAAAAACTAATCATTGACAGAAGTTCCAGTGAATAAAGGTTGAAAAGCATAATTTGAAGGGCATATTAGTAGATGAAAAAGGCACTAATGCCGCATTCATAATTTATGAAATCAATTTGGGCTAACCATTTAGCAAAACGAGCTCCTTGCTTGTAATATTCAGCACATCTCGAGGCCAGTCCATCTAGGCCTTGGCACCAGGATTCATTGTTGGATCCTGGGAGTGGGACCAATCCCTTTGGAAAGCATAAAAGATAGATACATCCATCAGCAGAATACACATGCACGTGAGAAATTGCAAAAAAATGAACTATGCCCTGAGATTACCTTATCAACTTTAATGCCCGGGGTGATATTCTCTTCAAGCATGCAATCCACAAATTTCTTTCCACCCTTTGTTGATTGGTAAAGTGTCTCCTCAAAAAGTATAGCACCAGAAATATATTCACCCAATCCAGGAGTAGTCAAAAGTAGCTCTCTATAGGCTTGACGGTTGACTTCTGTATTATCCAAACCAATGGAAGAAAGTCTCTTGCCACAAGTGGCATTTGATTCGTCAATGGCAAGGATTCCATGTCCAGGGGAAGCGATCGTTTTCTGTGGTAAAATATTGTTAGCCATATTAATAGATAATATGATAAGAGTAAATTATAGTTCAATAAAATACTGAAACTTCTCTAGTATACATACAAGAAAATATAATATGTTTTCTTGCACCAAAAGAATAATGACCTGAATTAAAATGATAAATTAGATTTTGAAGATATATTACACATGCATATCATAGTACACTATTTTTATCAACAGGCCCTCTCACCAAAAAAAAAATGAAGAGGAACCTAAGGCTTATAATTTTATCTGATTCCGGTGTACGAATTCATAAAAACTCAGCAGAATTCAAGAATTTCAGATGTGAATACCGCGTTACCACTACCTTTTTCTAGTGACTTTATTCATCTTGAAAGTGACATGAAAAGCTTTCAATTGAACATAGCAAAATAATTATTATCGCAGACCAAACAACTCTTCCACCCTGGATCATTTTAACAAGACAATCAACTATTTTATCATGCGCTCGTGACTTATCCTAAGGCATAGGGAATGCACTAGATTTAATGACAAAGCCAAAAACACATCATGCTCACATGATCACAATGGTCATGGAGAACCTTAGTTCCCATACTAATTTATCAAATAATATGATGATTTTCACTTTCAATAATAATAACTGATTCAAAATCATAAGTCCTTGAAAATATCAGTATTCCCTTTAGCCTAAATAGCGGGAATCAATTAATCTTCCATCTGACCTCGGCAACTAGGACTGCATCATTCTGCTTCTGAGTGAATTCGATTTTTTTTTCAGTATATAATGACAAATTCAACTTTTACAAATAGGAACAAGGGAAACTACATATGCTGCCAAGTAGGAACCCGTTTCCAGTCCCTGACGAATTAATATTAAAAGTACATTTCCATGTCAGGGACTTCTTTTGAACTATATCTCCACAAGTTAGATCAACGTAGCATCAAAGAAAGAGCAAGCCGCTTCTTTCTGTATCTAGATCTAAAAGTGAATAACACAATAAAACCTCCAGCGCCACATAAGTCTTTTCAGCATCCAGTTTTTCTCTTCTGGTAAATACCACGTATGACCTCACGATTACAGTAAGCACGACGGCGAAACTAGATCGAGTAATATATTTCTTGTTTCTCTCCGATGAATCGACGCGTTATACGCAACAAAGATCAACTCCATAGCATAAACATCATGATCGATTACGCAACTAATAGGAAAAACAATCATACTTGATAGCAAATAAGAAATAGTTGAACTTCGCTATTGCAATGGAAATACAGACAGAAAAAATAAATCATCTCAAAAGACGCCAATCGACCTAAAAAAAATCGCAACTTTACTGGAAAAAACAGACAAAAACTAGCCGAGAGATAGATCGACCAAAGAGTTTGCGGTCTCCGAAAGGCAAAGAAAACTAAAAGATCTAAGGGCGGCAGGGGGAGTCAGGGGATTCTCACGGCGGTCTTGACGAGTTCGTCGGTGTAGGCGCCGGCCCTGATCGGCGCAGCCGCCCGCCTCTGGGCCACCGGGCGGAGGGAGACGCTCCTTCTATCCAGCGGATTCCGGCCGATGGCTCCGGCGCCGGCGATCCACTGGCTGGAGGGAGCGCTAAGCTTCAACGACGCCATCTCGTTCGCCCTCGCGCTCTACGCTGCCGCCGCGATCTGTCTCGGGAGTAGTTGGCTTTGGAGGTATGGAGAACAAAAAAATAGTGGGGAACGGAGGTATTTAAACAACAGGATCGCACTTTTTCCTTCGTACTATTATACCCCTCAACAAATGTTGGATTTACGTCAATGGTTCTTATCTGTGGCCCATTAAGAGACGTCGGTTGTTGGGTCTTTTGTGTGCGTTGCAATGCACATACGCCAGAAAAGATGTACAGAAGTAGAGGGAGGGCAATAACGTCAATTCATAATTGTTACGAGAAAAAGGTCTTGGAATCATCGCCATCGTGAAGTAATTCTGACACAAATATGTTTAATCAATTTTCAAAAATTCAGACGTGGCACCAAGTGTTGGGTGGAACGGTCACAAAGTCTCAAATTTCATTGCAAATACAAAAAGTTTTTATTAAAAATATTATTTATCCGAAATTAATTGAACTGAATTAATTTTTTTAACTTCCGAATAATATATTTTTAATCTTATTTAACTTAGACCATCTTTTCAAACATCGAAGATTAACTACTAAAAAAATTCTAGATGTCACGTTTAAATAAAAATTAATAATCAACTTGTGATCTAGACTATTAATATGTAAATCAAGAATCAAATAATAGTTTACAAGTACATTATTAAGCTCTTGAAAAGAAATTAATTTGTTCATTATTAATAATGCTACACTTGGTAACAAAATTAATGTACTTATAAACCATCTTTTAGTTTATAAAAATGTTGACTGCATTTTTAAGTGCACAAAAGAAAAAGTTAATCACTCATGCTTCACATATTATTTTAAAGTACTGTTTGGCATATAAAAAGTTATTATTTAATAGCTGATAACATTTTATTACAGTAAACGTTTGATAAATTGCTCAAAACACTATAAATTACTCATATTATCTTATAAAGTATAAAGATAGTGTTTTCATATTTTCTTTCTATTATACCTTTATTTTAAAAATAAAATTTATTTAATTATTAAGCATCAAATATTAATTTTCTTTTATATATCACATCTTTAATTATACTTACAACTCAAATAAGATTTTTATTTTGAAGTAATCAATATTTTTTATATTAAAATAATATTTTAAAAAATATCAATATTTACAATAAAATATTTTAAAATAGATTTTATGAATATATACATATAATAGAGGGATTAAACTTATGAGTCACACAATGAAATTATGGGAAAAAGTTATTGAGCATAGATTGAGAATGGAGACTAGTATTTCTGAGAGACAGTTTGGATTCATGACAGGAAGATCCACTACAGAGGCGATTTATTTACTAAGGGGGATGATGGAGAAGTATCGAAGTAGGAGAAGAGACTTACATATGGCTTTCATTGACTTAGAGAAGACGCATGATCGGGTACCAAGGGATGTACTTTGGAAAGCCTTGCAAAAGAAGAGGGTGAATGTTGCTTACATTAAAGTAATACAAGATATGTACGATGGGGTATTGATTAGGGTTAGGACACCCGGAGGTGAGACAAATGAATTTCCTATAGGAATTGGCCTACATCAAGGATCATCTTTAAGTCCGTATCTATTTAACTTAGTTATCGATGCTATAATCGAGAATATCACAGAGGAGGTATCTAAGTGCATGCTATTTGCGGATGATATAGTACTTTTAGCGGATTCAAGAGAAAAGATTAATACAAAATTAAAAATATGAAGAAATACGTTGGAGTCAAAGGATTTTCGTTTAAGTAGGAATAAAACAGAATATATGCATAGCAATTTCACAAATAAATAACTTAGAGACGATTTGAAAGTTAGGCTATGGGAGGATATAATTTCTCAAGTGACAAAGTTTAAATATTTATGATCAATTGTAAGACAAGATGGTGAGATTGATGACGATGTTAATCATAGAATTCAAGCTGGTTGGTGTAAATGGAGGAAAGCCACTGGAGTTCTTTGTGATAGAAAAGTACCCAATAAAGTTAAAGGAAAATTCTATCGTACTGCTATAAGACCGGCAGTGTTATATGGTAGTGAATGTTGGGCCATGAAGGGACAACATGAACGTAAAGTGGGGGTAGCCGAAATGAGGATGTTAAGATGGATGTGTAGTCATACAAGATTAGATAAGATTAGGAATGACCATATACGTGAACGAGTCGGAGTGGCTCCTATTAGTGAGAAAATGGTAGAGAATCGTTTGAGATGGTTTGGTCATGTTCAGAGAAGACCATTAAATGCGTCAGTAAGAAGAGTAGATCAAATAATCTAGAGTCCGATTAAAAGAGGGAGAGGGAGGCCAAGGCGGACACTTGGCGAACTAATAGAGCAAGATCTATTAGTGAATAATATACCGAAAGATTTGGTTACTAATAGAGCGAAATGACGTCGTATGATCCATGTAGCCGACCCCACCTAGTGGGATAAGGCTTTGTTGTTGTTGTATACATATAAAAATGATCACAAATTATATCTTATATCTATTTTTTCATTTTGTACAATACACTAATTTAATCATTATGATTACCAAATAATTTTTATTAAATTGATGAATAAATCGCTATCCGGTATTAATAATAATTAATTGTTATATTTTAATCAAATCATTATTCTTTAAGTGAATCGTTATTCCTTAATAAAATGCTAGCTTTGTGAAACGGCGCCTAAAACAAAAAAAAAAGTTTTTAAATGCAATAAATTAGCACCATCTTTTTTTGCAGAGACAAACACATTCAGACAACGACTCACTAGTCAAAGGCTTATGTCACACTTAATGAAAAAAAAACTGCCATTCAAATCATTGATAAAATAAAGTAACTATAACACACTCGATCAAATCAAAAAATTATTCATTTTAAATTAGCTTTGCATGAATTAAAATATATATATAAGTGAATGAAGCAGCTAGTTGAAATATAAGCTCAGAATTATATTCATACTTTTACATATGCGAAACTATTCATCTATCCTTAAACATGGAGCTGTTAGAATTTTTCTTTTTTAAGACTTGGGGCATGGAATCAGCGACTAGTTCCATTTAGTTCCGTTAAACGTCCTCTAACCTAGTAAGTCGTCTGAAACAGAGTGTCAAACGTCCTCCTCTCTTAGTAGGCCGCCTAGAACAAGGTCTCGAATCGCAGGTTCCTAGGGCCGGACCCAAAGTGAAAATTGAGATTGGGCCAAAAATAATGAGTAAAAAAATTGAGAAAGGGAAGACTCAAACCCAAAAGCTCTTTCAACTTCCTCTACACCTTTTACCACTAGATCAATGCAAGATATTAACCTTAAAGTGACACTAAATATTATTAAGGGGGCCAAACTTAAACTTTAATCATAAAATTTGTATATTAATATATAGAGTTAAAAAAAATTTAAAATTTTGAGGGGGTCGGGCCTCACCCACAATGTGGGTCCGCCCCCCGAGCTTCCAATCATGGTTGCCTATTTTTGGAATTTGACATTTTACTTTTTTTCAAACTTTTCCAGTTTTCCTTTTATCATTTTTTTAATCTTTCTTATATAACTTAATTTTTATTATATATAAAATATTAATATAATATTATTTATTCTTTATTATTTCATTAAAAATTTTAATATTTCATTTAATATAACCTATTAAAATTTAGTTTTTTATATTGAAATAATATATTTTTAATAATTTTTTTGCCATAATTTTTTAATATATTTTATGTATTTTTTATTTTTAAGAAATTTATAATCTATATTTTTAATACATATTTTTAATTCAACCGTCCACTAAAATTAATCTGTGACATATATTTTTTCTTAACACATCAACTATCTTATTCCTCATCATCAAATTTTATTTCATCCAAACACATCCCGAATTAATATGTGAATTCAACTATTCACCCAAAAGTCGAAAGAAATCTAGTTCCAATTGCCACATGCCTTTAATGTTTTCTGTGGAATCATTTGACGGATTGAACCAGGTGGAACTAGTACCACCAAACGCTCTCGTGGCTTAGTTCTCGAGGCAGAATCAAGCCACATTAAATATGCTTGAAACCAGGTCACATGCTGCCGAGTAGTCATTATTTTTTTATACTTTTTTTGGGGAAATGACGTTTTGTTTTTTTTTCAAACTTTTGTCTTTATCACTTTTCTTATATAAGTTAATTCAATTGTTATAAATAAAGTATAAATAATAAATGATTAATGTAATATTATTTATTATTTCATTATAAATTTCTAATATTTCATTAAATATAATTTTTTTAAATAGTATATTTTTTAACAAACTATTGCCATAAATTTTTAATATATTATGTATTTAAAATTTTAACAATTTTATAACCTATATTTGTAATACATATTTTAAATTCAATCACCTACTAAAATTAACCTATCACATCTACTTTTTTTCTATCACATCAACTATATTATTCCTCGTCATCAAATTTCACTCCATCCAAATACACCCAGAACTAATTTGTCAATTTAACTATTCACTATAACTTGGTGAAACTTCAATTCCCGTTGTCAAATGGGCCCTTTGGGCGTGTTGATAATGCAACTCAGTTATAATCTAATTGAACCCTTATGTTAGCCAAGTGTTAAAGCAGTGGAGCGATAAAGTCGTCCGTTTCTTACGAAGGGCAAGCTTAAGGAGGGTATAGAAAATTCTTCTGCGGGGGTTTGGCCCTTTGGGAGCAGAGCTCCCGAAATATAAACGATTTTAAAGTTTTTTTTTCCTATTTTGTATTTGAGTTCTTTATATAAACTTTATGAAGATTGACTTATTTTGCATCGTTATTATCGTCATTTTTTTATATTAAAGATAGTTATTGCCGTCCAAAGACGTAGTTCAATTTAAGATGAAATGTGTTTGTGCTTTTGTAATAGTGATTCATATTGACACATGACTCGTATTTCTTATGCGACTCATGTTTGCACACGATGTGACATTAGTCCAATAAAAGTTTTGTTTGCTTTAAATCATTAGTCACGTCTTTATGGATAAAGAGGTAGGTATCAGTTAGTCCTTTACATTAACAATCAAGGTATGCGAAACATCCGTAAAAAAATATTACTGCTTTGTAGGTGCATAGAATTGTCTTTGAATTTAATTATGCACAAAATAATCTCTTATTTTTAAATACGTTGATCACCTTAGTTCATTTATGAATGACTCATATAAATGACATGCTTTATTTTAGTGAATAAAAATTAATCACTAGCAATACAAAATTCGTTAACGAAGAAATAAGGATCAAAATGCGGTACCATTAATCATCCCTACAAAATAGAGAGTGAGTTTGTAGGTATATTAATTAATACATATAAAAGCTTTGTCTTCTTTATAAGAATGTGGAGTGCATCTTAGTCATTTAATCGTTTGTGACATTTAATCACTCACGATGTGGATCTAAGTAAATAAATCGACGGTCATAGGGTTTGCTAATAGAATTAATGGGGTCATATATAAGGCGAATGACCCTCATACATAGCTCGCCCACTGTCAAATCTAATCAGACGATACCTTTTCGCCTGCAATCCTTGCGACCTCATCATCGTTCGGCGACACCTTCGACACGACGACCTTCCCATCGGGTGACGCCTTCAATCATCTCTTCTCCCTCGCTCTCTCTCTCTCTCTCTTCCCTTCACCCATCGGATCTCGTCGCCCATGAGTCGAGTGTCATCGTCGTGCCCAGATCTACGCTGAGCTCATGTGGTCGAAGTGAAAGATATGTGCCGTTCCGCATCGAAGGGGAAGATCCGTCGTTGATCCAACCTCGCATTCGGGGTCAGGAACTTGGGGGGCCACACGATCGACACTCGCGAAGGTTGGGAAGATGGGGGCTGCCGGGCGGCGAAAGGGAAGATGGGAAGGGAGAGAGGGGAGTGAGGCATGGGGAAGCGGTCACAGGGACAGAGACATCGACATGAGTAGAGCGGGCGTTCAATGGTCATACACCTTATACCCTGTTAAATCCTTGCCAATATATTAATCCATCTTCTTTTAAATAAACTTTTTGGAAGTCAAGAAATATAACTTTCAAGAAACATATTTGTTAAAAGAAAAAATATTTAGAAGTGAAATATTCATAATTTATGTGTTACTATTGGACATATAATTTTGTCCGAAACTAAAATAAACCAATCCTAAATTACAACCTCTAGGTTAGAACTACTACTTCTCTGGCACCCTGAATTATAATCTTTTCACAAGTAATCATAAACTATAAACTTCGAAAACTTAATCTTCCAACTTGTACCGATTTTAACTTCAAACTCTTTAACTTATTGATTAATAGTTAAAAAGTCAAATTTACCCTTATTATTTTAATATAATATGAAAAAAATAATAACATGATCATCATAATCTATATTATTAAAATATGTTTTTTTTAAATATATCCGTATTTATGATTCCAAAATATTATTATTATAATAAAAGTGCAATGCCAAAATTGATATTTTAGTATTATCAAAATATAGAATAACTTATATTTGGATGAGGCTTAAGAAAAAATGTAAGTGTCCAATTGGATAAGATTTTGGTCTAATATTTGTAAGTAATTTATAAATTACATGACGGGTGTACGAGGAAATAATACTTGGTAATTTATAATAGGATGTGTTATGATAGTGGAGTAAGGGTTAGTAATATTAAGTGTGATCACGTTCTATAAAGTAATGTTTCCATATAAATTAAGTGCATGTGTTTAGTTAGTTTAATTTTCTCTTTGTTTGAATATAAAATATAATATACGAATTAAGGAATGTTAAGTTTGGTAAATATTTTTATTTTATTGAGAAGATATAATGATAGAATGTGAATAATTATTTTTAATCCCTCCAAATACACCCTAAAACATATTTGTTGTTCAAAAGATAGAAAATTTTGATAAATTCATAAAATGGGCACAAAGTAGTATAAAAGCCTAAGAAGCACATAGCAGAACTATATATAATATATTGTTATTATATTATAAAAAAAATTAATATACATATATAACCGCTAGATATCATGTTTTATATTATTACAAATGTGAATTTTATAAACATATAGGTCGTGAAAAAAATGATAATATCCTTTTAAAATTGAATATATTATATGAAAATTGTATGATAGTTTTTTTTACATGTAACTCTTGCTGTGATTCATTTTTAATTGTTACAACAAAAAGCTTTCCATATGTCAAGAAAAATTGTGCAATAACAATTAATTGTAAATTTAATAATTATACAGTTTGAAGAACAATGGATGAATCAATAATCAAGAGAACATAAAATCCCGGAGAGAAAATGAGAAACTCCCGAGATTACAATTCTATTTTAAAAACGAAAATAAGAATTGTGTGGAGCAAAAAATGATATATATATAATCTGTCGTTAGATCGCAATTTGACAATTCACAAATATGCACTTGTTTGTAAATAATTATTTTTATTTGTAAATCGTTAAATCACGATCCAACGACAACTTATATATATGAATAATTTTTTGCCACACATAATCCTTATTCTCTTGCATTGTTTACAAAAATTGCGTAATTGTCATGTACCCAAAAGAATTCACTGGTAGAATTAATAAACTAAACTATATTAAAACCTTATACAGTACATTCTGTTTTACTTCCAGTCGCATTGAATTGTTAATTTTCTTTATTATTTACCCATAGTACATGTTCTTAATTTAAAATATTATATCTATTTAAGCATATTATCAATTCGAATGTTAAACTATTTTTTCCAATATTTTCATAACCGAATCGGTTATTGGACCAGATTTCTTACCGGATCACGATTGGACCGGTTCGATAAGGTTCGACAAGATTAAATCAGATTTTATTAAAATAATATTATTTATAATAATTATAAAGATATAATATAAATTACATGATATAGTATATGAATATTGTATTAATAACTTATTAATAATATTAAAAATTAATATAAAATATTTTTTTATTTATTAAAAGTTTAATAATGATTAACATATAAATATAAATAGATTATTATTAATTTAATATATACTATTTATTGATGATAGATGTTATATTAATAAATTTCATCTTAAATTACTCTTATTTCTTTAACACTTTCCTTTTTATCTTTTTTTATTTATGCTCTTTAATGATTTTCAATTTTAAATACTTGCCTTTTTATTTTAATTTCTAATTTATTTTATACATGTCATATTCCTTCTTTTTTTTACCTTTCTTATATTTCTTTGCTTTTTTAACTTTTCTATTTTCACTATTTTTTTAATATTATTTTCCAAAATTTAACTTGAACAGGGTTGAACCGGTTCAACCACCTCGATTCAATCAGACGATTCAACCGAGTTACAGAGGGTCGACGCCCCCCTTTCTATTTTGTGCGCGCCGGCGAGTACATGCGTGCCGACCAAAGAGAGGGGCCGACACCCTCCTTTCTCTCTCGCACGTCGACACGGGTGCACGTGAGAGAGAGAGAGGGGGCCATTCGAGCTCGCTGACTCCGACGAGTGGCGGCAACCGCAAGGCTACCACCTTTTTATTTTATATTGTATGTATTATTTTATTATTATTTTAAATGAGGTGGAAGAAAGAGAAATGACGTAGTAGCGGTCATGTAAGCGAGGAAATCGGGAACCCACTATTAGCGGTTAAGTGGATGAAATGTACAAGAAAATCAAAGTTGAGGACATTACAAATTGAAGTTAGAGGACCATTGAGTTATTGATTCAAAGGTAAGAAATAATTCGTGTAATTTACTTCAAAACTTCACTTTTTATTGTTCGGAGATTATTTAAAAAAGTAACTATATTTTTTATTTTCGAGTTTGATTCGAATGTAATATAGTTTAAAATATGATATTTTATATTCAAAGTATTTTATTACAAATAGTAGATTTTTATTATTATAATGTATGAATAATTACAAAATAAAATATGATTAAAAATGTTAATAAATGAAAACGTATATTCTTTTGTTATGAAATAATATATGTATTATGATTTACGAGTTAAAATAGTGGTTCTACAACTTTTAAGATGATTTTTAAAAATCAAAATTAGTTCAACATATACCTAATATTAGGGGTGAAAGTGATTTAGGTCGGGTGATTTTTTAGACAAAAAAATTCAAATTTCGAGTGGGTTTTTAATGCATAAAATATCATCTTAAATTTTTTGTTTCGAAGAAAAAAAATCCGACCTATGTGGTTTTGATTTTTTCGGATGGCCTACTTTAAAATAATATTTTTTAGAAAAACATTATAAATATTAAATATATCAAGTAGATGTTTAAAAAGTAAAACTTATCTCTAAGTTTAACTATTTAATATAAATAAACCAAAATAACGTATTATTACATTATAATTGAAAATATTCTAGTTAATTTTGTCCAAATTTTCTAAAAATAATTTAATAACTTGATCATATTCATGTTCAAATGTGTGATAATAAGTAAATAATATACCTAATCTAATAATTATGAATAAGATAAAAGGTAAAATTATAAATTATTTTTAAAAATTGAAGTAATAATTAATTATAAGAATTTTGAAAAAGTACTTGGTTTGGGTCAGCCTCATCCGATTTTTTTGATAAAGAGCACTAATTTAAGCGAGTGATTTTATTTATTTTAAAAAATCGACCTAATTTTTAATAGGAATCCACATTTTAAATTTTTTCGATTTGACTAAATTTTTTTCTGATGTTAGGTTATTACTTGCACCCTACCAAATATATGCATTGTTTGCCTCGTTATATTTTATCATTTAATCAAAAATAAATTGCCCCTAATGTGGGCCACGAATTAATCCAGCACTCGTTTAAATAAAAGTCTTGAGAATAAACCAGTAATCCCAAAGAATACCAATTGAATATTTACATTAAAAAACTACTTTAGATATAATTGCGAAGACAATATTATAATTGTGAAGAAACTACTTTAAATTGTTGTTTTGATAATTGTGAATAAAATAAAATATAATTGCCGTTCTTTTTTCCAATACCTTTATATTGTCAGGTACGCATTCGAAAATCCATACTGATTTAGTTGTCTTTCCAAATTCACGAATCTCCAAATCTTATATCATGCTTAATTTGACAATAATTCTAACCAAGTCAAAACTTAGATGGGAAAAAATCAATGTTATCAAAACCGGACCGGACCGTTCGGTTCAACCGTGAATCGGTCAAAAATTCGGTTCGATTTGATGCCAAAATTATTTTCGTTAATGACTTCGCAATCGACAAGGAGGATTGACGTGCCCTCTCTTTCCCGCACGTGTTACCGAGAAAGAAAGGGGGGAGTTGACCCCCTCTACAACTCATCCGCCGACAATGGGGCCGACGCTTTCTGTCTCTCCCGCGCGCATGAGAGAGAAAGGGGGGCGTCGTCCCCCTCCCCCTCTTTCGGCAACTCATCGGTGGACAAGTTGCGAGTGGTGATAGCCACGCGGCTGTCATTTTTTATTTTTATTACTTTCTTAAATGACTTGGATGAAAATGAGATGATGCATTGATCGTCACATAAGCAAGAAAATCGGGAAAGTGATTATCAACAGTCAAGTGGACGAAAACGTGCAAGAAAATCGAAGTTTGGAAACAATCTAGTTACAAATTGAAGAGTGGAGACTGAATAGTTACAACACCAAAGTTGATGAATGATCCGTGTAATATACCTTAGGTTTTGCTTACTCTTGATTTTTGTAATAATGAAGTTAATCACGATGGATTAAGTGAGGAATCAATTATAGAAAAAAGATTTTTAAATTTTATTTTTCATTAAAATACCGTCGGATCATTTGGTTGGGGATATTATACGCGGAATAATGGAATATCGAAGTGAATATACTCGTTTAGTTTTTAAAAATAATATAATTTAAAATTATAATATTTTAGAAAAAATAATTTATTATAAGTAGTTGATGTTTATAATAATAAAAATAATAATATAATAATACATATACAAAATATAAAAAATTATGTGTGAAAAAAGCGAAAAACATGAATGACATTATTTTTGTGTTTAAAAAAACATTTATATTTTTTATGAGGGTTAAAAAGGGTGGGGTAAATTATACGATTAGTCCCCTAACTTTGAGTCATTTTCAAACTGATCCCTCAACTTTAATTTTTAATCAGAACGTCATTTATCTTTGATTTTCTTGCACGATTAGTCATCTTGACCTGTGATAGTGAGTTTTTCGGTTGCCTTGCATACGTGGCCGACACGTGAACCATTTCTCTCTTATTCACGTCATTTAATGCTACAAAATTAGGTAAATTATACGGATCGTCCTCCAACTTTGAATCGATTTCTAAACGGTCTCCCAACTTTAATATTATTACACGATTCATCCAGTTGACCGATAAAGACAATCTTTCGACTATCTTACTGATGTGACATAATAAAATATATTAAAAAATTTAACTAGCTGACATCACATAATAATATTATAAAAAATTAAGGGCGAGAGCGAGCTGACAGAGGGGGTGTCCTTATAATATTATTTTAAACACACACTACATGCAATATGTAGGTTGTCACAATGTGAGAAAATCACTACACTAAAACTAAATTTATGATTATATTTAATAAGTATTTTATTTGAGGGGGTCAAATTTTATTTATAACCTTTAAATTTATATATTAACATATATACTTAATAAAATTTGAAGGGGCAGGCCCCTCGTGTCGTGATGTACCTAGATCTGCCCTTGGTTAAACGTATATTTATAATGTGTCCCTTATACTTAAAAATAAATGTATATTTATAATGAACTTAACTACTATTTTAGATCATAAGTTGGCAACAGTCATATATATATATATATATATATAATAAACATACACTATATATGTTCGGCTAATATGTAATTTACTTATTAATTAAATGTTAGACCAACTAAATATATTAATATTAAGTCATTTTAATACAATATACATATATATATTTCAATTATAAAGGGAAGGAAAAACATTTTTAAAAAATAATGAGCAGTTAACAATTGTGATAGAATTTGAAAAGTGAAAAATCATCATCATTATAATTGATATATAATGCATTTTTGTTCCGAACTATGCACACATGGATATGAACCGAATATCATAATCCACTCAATCTCAAATGAATTAATTTGTTTTTTTTACAACCTTCATCCTAATTTGATCGAAATTTAATCATCGATGAACGAAGTATGAGTTTAAATTTTCAACATATATGATCACTTCACAGTATTATATATGTATTAATTTTGGTTGTTTAAAGTTTAAATTACTTTGAAATTTCAAACTATTGATAATGCCTTGAATTTGAATCTAGTTGTAATCCTATGTGGTCTCCTTATCTAGTCAGGTGCTTTAGCAGATTTTCTCTGCAGGATCTGGAGGCGGAGCCCCTGAGCGAAAATTTATGGAGTATTCTGTATGTATTGAAAATAGATTTATTTTCTTATCACAAAATAATTTATCATATTTTTGGAGAATTAATTTATAGTTACAATCCGTATATAATTTATATCATTTGTACAAGAGAGTGCCTATATGAACTTTTTAGGGGTCCACACAGACACATATTATTGTAATCATCATTATTTCATAATAAAGAGAGTCGTCGCTTTCCGAGAACGTAATCCGATTTAAGATGAACATCGTAAATATCTGTGTTATTCTGCGTTTATGCTATATGTCTATTTTTTTGTAATAGAAACATATTAAAAAAATAATTTTATTTGACTTTGAAAAAACCTGTATATCATTAATGATTACTAGTATAAAACCGACGTGATGCATGGCGAAAAAAATAATTATATACGAAAAAATTAGTTTATTAAAAGATATGTAATTTTAATTGAATAATGTATTGTGAAACATATAAAATGATGTTTCCGTGTAAACTAAGATTTTTTTATTTATTTCATAACCACATTTGTTATTTGATCATCGTCAATGGTTAAAATAGCATAAATATCCAGATAATATTTTAAGAAATCAGTTATTTAAATTATTTTCAATATAATAAGTTAATTTATCATGTAGAAAATATGTTTTATGTAATTAGTAGCATATGAAAATAAAAAGTATCATTTTAATAATATTGAGTGCTATGAAATTATTGCTATATTCGTGTTGGAGCTTAATTATAATTATTTGTTTTAATTTTTTTTACTTTTAATTTTTCACGACACATTCATCCAAACCCATCAATATCATGAGTTTAGCATAATTTTGTATAAAGTTTTAGATTTAAAGTAAATAATTAAATAAAAATTTAACTTTTTATGTAATTCCTATTATCTATAGGGCTGAGCACGGACCCGGTCGACCCGGACCGGTCCGACCCGAGAAACCTGGTAAATAACTCGGCCTGGATCTAATCCGGGCCGGGACTGGGTCTCTTGGGTGGAAAACTCGCCGGATATCGGGTCAATACCGGATCTGCAGTGCAAATACTCGACACAATATTATTTACTATATAAACTCCATCTCTACTCTCTCATCTCATTTCAACCTATCTCTTTCTCTCTCTCGTCCTCTCCCTCTCTCTCACGACGGCGCGATTTCTAAACGGTCTCCCAACTTTAATATTATTACACGATTCATCCAGTTGACCGATAAAGACAATCTTTCGACTATCTTACTGATGTGACATAATAAAATATATTAAAAAATTTAATTAGCTGACATCACATAATAATATTATAAAAAATTAAGGGCGTGAGCGAGCTGACAGAGGGGGTGTCCTTATAATATTATTTTAAACACACACTACATGCAATATGTAGGTTGTCACAATGTGAGAAAATCACTACACTAAAACTAAATTTATGATTATATTTAATAAGTATTTTATTTGAGGGGGTCAAATTTTATTTATAACCTTTAAATTTATATATTAACATATATACTTAATAAAATTTGAAGGGGCAGGCCCCTCGTGTCGTGATGTACCTAGATCTGCCCTTGGTTAAACGTATATTTATAATGTGTCCCTTATACTTAAAAATAAATGTATATTTATAATGAACTTAACTACTATTTTAGATCATAAGTTGGCAACAGTCATATATATATATATATATATATAATAAACATACACTATATATGTTCGGCTAATATGTAATTTACTTATTAATTAAATGTTAGACCAACTAAATATATTAATATTAAGTCATTTTAATACAATATACATATATATATTTCAATTATAAAGGGAAGGAAAAACATTTTTAAAAAATAATGAGCAGTTAACAATTGTGATAGAATTTGAAAAGTGAAAAATCATCATCATTATAATTGATATATAATGCATTTTTGTTCCGAACTATGCACACATGGATATGAACCGAATATCATAATCCACTCAATCTCAAATGAATTAATTTGTTTTTTTTACAACCTTCATCCTAATTTGATCGAAATTTAATCATCGATGAACGAAGTATGAGTTTAAATTTTCAACATATATGATCACTTCACAGTATTATATATGTATTAATTTTGGTTGTTTAAAGTTTAAATTACTTTGAAATTTCAAACTATTGATAATGCCTTGAATTTGAATCTAGTTGTAATCCTATGTGGTCTCCTTATCTAGTCAGGTGCTTTAGCAGATTTTCTCTGCGGGATCTGGAGGCGGAGCCCCTGAGCGAAAATTTATGGAGTATTCTGTATGTATTGAAAATAGATTTATTTTCTTATCACAAAATAATTTATCATATTTTTGGAGAATTAATTTATAGTTACAATCCGTATATAATTTATATCATTTGTACAAGAGAGTGCCTATATGAATTTTTTAGGGGTCCACACAGACACATATTATTGTAATCATCATTATTTCATAATAAAGAGAGTCGTCGCTTTCCGAGAACGTAATCCGATTTAAGATGAACATCGTAAATATCTGTGTTATTCTGCGTTTATGCTATATGTCTATTTTTTTGTAATAGAAACATATTAAAAAAATAATTTTATTTGACTTTGAAAAAACCTGTATATCATTAATGATTACTAGTATAAAACCGACGTGATGCATGGCGAAAAAAATAATTATATACGAAAAAATTAGTTTATTAAAAGATATGTAATTTTAATTGAATAATGTATTGTGAAACATATAAAATGATGTTTCCGTGTAAACTAAGATTTTTTTATTTATTTCATAACCACATTTGTTATTTGATCATCGTCAATGGTTAAAATAGCATAAATATCCAGATAATATTTTAAGAAATCAGTTATTTAAATTATTTTCAATATAATAAGTTAATTTATCATGTAGAAAATATGTTTTATGTAATTAGTAGCATATGAAAATAAAAAGTATCATTTTAATAATATTGAGTGCTATGAAATTATTGCTATATTCGTGTTGGAGCTTAATTATAATTATTTGTTTTAATTTTTTTTACTTTTAATTTTTCACGACACATTCATCCAAACCCATCAATATCATGAGTTTAGCATAATTTTGTATAAAGTTTTAGATTTAAAGTAAATAATTAAATAAAAATTTAACTTTTTATGTAATTCCTATTATCTATAGGGCTGAGCACGGACCCGGTCGACCCGGACCGGTCCGACCCGAGAAACCTGGTAAATAACTCGGCCTGGATCTAATCCGGGCCGGGACTGGGTCTCTTGGGTGGAAAACTCGCCGGATATCGGGTCAATACCGGATCTGCAGTGCAAATACTCGACACGATATTATTTACTATATAAACTCCATCTCTACTCTCTCATCTCATTTCAACCTATCTCTTTCTCTCTCTCGTCCTCTCCCTCTCTCTCACGACGGCGCGATTTCTAAACGGTCTCCCAACTTTAATATTATTACACGATTCATCCAGTTGACCGATAAAGACAATCTTTCGACTATCTTACTGATGTGACATAATAAAATATATTAAAAAATTTAACTAGCTGACATCACATAATAATATTATAAAAAATTAAGGGCGTGAGCGAGCTGACAGAGGGGGTGTCCTTATAATATTATTTTAAACACACACTACATGCAATATGTAGGTTGTCACAATGTGAGAAAATCACTACACTAAAACTAAATTTATGATTATATTTAATAAGTATTTTATTTGAGGGGGTCAAATTTTATTTATAACCTTTAAATTTATATATTAACATATATACTTAATAAAATTTGAAGGGGCAGGCCCCTCGTGTCGTGATGTACCTAGATCTGCCCTTGGTTAAACGTATATTTATAATGTGTCCCTTATACTTAAAAATAAATGTATATTTATAATGAACTTAACTACTATTTTAGATCATAAGTTGGCAACAGTCATATATATATATATATATATATATAATAAACATACACTATATATGTTCGGCTAATATGTAATTTACTTATTAATTAAATGTTAGACCAACTAAATATATTAATATTAAGTCATTTTAATACAATATACATATATATATTTCAATTATAAAGGGAAGGAAAAACATTTTTAAAAAATAATGAGCAGTTAACAATTGTGATAGAATTTGAAAAGTGAAAAATCATCATCATTATAATTGATATATAATGCATTTTTGTTCCGAACTATGCACACATGGATATGAACCGAATATCATAATCCACTCAATCTCAAATGAATTAATTTGTTTTTTTTACAACCTTCATCCTAATTTGATCGAAATTTAATCATCGATGAACGAAGTATGAGTTTAAATTTTCAACATATATGATCACTTCACAGTATTATATATGTATTAATTTTGGTTGTTTAAAGTTTAAATTACTTTGAAATTTCAAACTATTGATAATGCCTTGAATTTGAATCTAGTTGTAATCCTATGTGGTCTCCTTATCTAGTCAGGTGCTTTAGCAGATTTTCTCTCGGGATCTGGAGGCGGAGCCCCTGAGCGAAAATTTTATGGAATATTCTGTATGTATTGAAAATAGATTTATTTTCTTATCACAAAATAATTTATCATATTTTTGGAGAATTAATTTATAGTTACAATCCGTATATAATTTATATCATTTGTACAAGAGAGTGCCTATATGAACTTTTTAGGGGTCCACACAGACACATATTATTGTAATCATCATTATTTCATAATAAAGAGAGTCGTCGCTTTCCGAGAACGTAATCCGATTTAAGATGAACATCGTAAATATCTGTGTTATTCTGCGTTTATGCTATATGTCTATTTTTTTGTAATAGAAACATATTAAAAAAATAATTTTATTTGACTTTGAAAAAACCTGTATATCATTAATGATTACTAGTATAAAACCGACGTGATGCATGGCGAAAAAAATAATTATATACGAAAAAATTAGTTTATTAAAAGATATGTAATTTTAATTGAATAATGTATTGTGAAACATATAAAATGATGTTTCCGTGTAAACTAAGATTTTTTTATTTATTTCATAACCACATTTGTTATTTGATCATCGTCAATGGTTAAAATAGCATAAATATCCAGATAATATTTTAAGAAATCAGTTATTTAAATTATTTTCAATATAATAAGTTAATTTATCATGTAGAAAATATGTTTTATGTAATTAGTAGCATATGAAAATAAAAAGTATCATTTTAATAATATTGAGTGCTATGAAATTATTGCTATATTCGTGTTGGAGCTTAATTATAATTATTTGTTTTAATTTTTTTTACTTTTAATTTTTCACGACACATTCATCCAAACCCATCAATATCATGAGTTTAGCATAATTTTGTATAAAGTTTTAGATTTAAAGTAAATAATTAAATAAAAATTTAACTTTTTATGTAATTCCTATTATCTATAGGGCTGAGCACGGACCCGGTCGACCCGGACCGGTCCGACCCGAGAAACCTGGTAAATAACTCGGCCTGGATCTAATCCGGGCCGGGACTGGGTCTCTTGGATGAAAAACTCGCCGGATATCGGGTCAATACCGGGTCTGCAGTGCAAATACTCGACACGATATTATTTACTATATAAACTCCATCTCTACTCTCTCATCTCATTTCAACCTATCTCTTTCTCTCTCTCGTCCTCTCCCTCTCTCTCACGACGGCGGTGGCACCGGCGACTCCGACGATCGTGATTCCGGCGGCCCTCCCCCTCTCGTAACTCCCTCTCTCTACTTCGGCCATCTGGTGCCGGATCGACCACTGGCAAGCCGATCTGATCGTCAGGCGAGCCGATCGATCCAGCCGTCAAGCACTGGATCAAGTCACTGATGGCCGGATCAGCTCGCCTGGTGGCCGATCCGGTCGCCAGGCGGCGGATTGGCTCGTCGGGTGGTCACGTCGGATCATGGCCGTCAATCGCGTGTGATCATTCATTTCTCGACGCTGGCAATTTCCGACCGCAAACCCGTTCGCATTCCCGGATTGTCGGGACCGACCCGTAACCGGATCCGGGTCCGGTACCGGATCGAAATTTTTTTGACCCGACATAATTTGGGTCAGGACCGGATCTGCTCAGACGCGGGACCCGGTCCCAGATTTGCTCAACCCTAATCATCTGTAAAGAGAGTGTATACGTAAATTTCATAAGGGTTCAAACAAAGACCTATAATTATAATCATCATTATTTCATAAAAAAAAGAGTCGCCATTTTTCGAGGACGTAATACGATTTATGATGAAACTTGTAAATTTCTACGTTCGTACGATATCTCAATCTTTTTGTAACAGAAACATATAAAAAATATAATTTTATTTGACTTTGAAAAAACCTGGATATCATTAATGATTATTATTAAAATATAAAAAAATCCACGGCTCTGAGGCTATCGGTCAATTTTATCTCTGAAGTCAGTTAACAAAAGATGAGGTTGATAATTACGGTCTTCATCTTTTGAGTAGCATTTGAAATTTTTAAAACAAGAACTTCAATTTTTATTAGTCACATAATTTTAAAAAGTTGATTAACATATAATTAGTCATTTCAATAAAAAAGTTTAAAAAATATTTATGTGTTTTATGAAATAAAAAAATTAATCAATTTGTGATATTTTACTTTAAAAATTGAATTAGTGACACTATTTTATTAAATTTATGCCTTGATTAGTCTTTAAAAAACTATCAACCGGAGTTGAAGTTGAGTAATTCGTTGCTCAAATAATGTCTCGACTTTCATTCTTTTATCAATGCAAAAAATTTATTTAAAAGTAACATCTCTCACCGTTAAGCCGTTAAGGATGCGATACAAGAAAATATAGTTGAATTAACTGTGCTTGATAATAGTGCTATAATTTTTAAGTGACGACATAATCGCCAACCTCGCGTGAAAAAAAAACCTGATAGTTAAAATAATATATTCATATAGGTTTCACCTTAATTCAATCCACGTTTTTCAAAATATAAAAATATAATATTTTATTTTAATCAATTCAAAACATTTAATTAATATATAATTAACCACATCTATAATTTTTTGATCCAATATTAATTCCTATTTTAAGATATTTACTAAATAAAAGGTGGAAATTATATTAAATATTTTTATTTATAATTTTCTTAAACCAAAAAGTTAATTCGTTAATGAATAATTAAATTAGTAAATTTATTAAAAATAACTCTGCATCAGAAAAGGGGAAAAAATGAAGTTTAGCTGTGGTCACATGTGCAAACCGAGTGGATGGATTTAGACAAATCGATATTTACGAATTTTATGTACATCCAAAGTTATGGAGGGAAGTGCAGATTTATTTATCAAATAAATAATGAAATTTATCTTTCGTAATTTAAATTATTAATTAACGAATCAACCATTGAAAATTGTTTAACATTTTACTTTGAAGGATAAACGTGGTATTTATTTTTTTGACTAAATTCAAATCCAAAATCATTTACCTAATTGCAAACTAATAGGAAAATAACTAAATTAGAATTCTTCATTTACCTAATTGCAATCTAATAGGAAAAATAAGAAAAAAACACAAAAGTGATAATATCCATAATTTCCGCATAAAACAGTGGCAAAAAAAAAAACAGAAAAAAACGTGCATTTCGCTGTCACGTAACGAAAAAGAGAACGAGAAATAAAAGCTAAAAAAAAAAACCATGCTTCACCACCTCCGCACCTCCTCGTACCAAACCCTAACCCTGCTCCCAACACCCCAACGTGATCTCCATTGCTTCCCTCGCCCGATCCTTCCCCCGCGCCATGCCCGTCGCGCGCTGATCTCCCGCACCCTCCGCCTGTCCCCGCGGAGGCTCTGTTATGTCTTTGGACGGCGCCGTCGAGAGGAAGGAGGGGCTGTCTGCTAGGAAAGGCGCTGGAAATGGGATGGTCGCTGCTGCGGCGATGCCGTCGAGTACTGCTCCCGGGAGGGCGACTTACGGGGACCGGAGGCTGAGGCTGAACCCCAACACTGAGCACCGGCCGGAGAGGTACGACGACGTGCAGGCCGAGTTCGACCCGGCCATCTTCAGCTCCCTGGAGCGACACCTCCCGCCGACTATGCTCGAGGCGCCGCGCGTCTCCAAGGTCCAGTTCATGAAGGAGATCCTTTCCCGGTACTTGCCAGATGGGGAGAGGAACAGGGTGAGCTCTCGTGCCCTTTGGATATATATATATATCTCTTCCAATTAGGGTTTCCCTTGATCGAATTGTGCTTTCATGACTGATATTGGCTTAAATTTTTGCAAAAAAATCTAATTCTTTTGATCAACTAAACGTCAGTGTCCAATTGGACGACTATCGGACCATTGAACTCCTCTAAAAAAAAATCAGACCATTGAGCTTTATTTAGGGTGGATCTCAGAGCAAATCCTGAAGTCTTCTCTAACTTGGAAGCAATTCTCTTGATCATTTAGAAGTTAGAGCGCCGCTTCTTATCAGGTTTCTTGCCTACTGTCATATTTGGTGTAACTTGCCATTTTTTGGGGATGGTCAGTACACGACCTGGAAAAGTCAGACATGCATTAATAATTTGTCGGTCCAGATATTTATGCTTTATTAGTTTAAGTCATAATGTGATTAGAAATTAAATGCATCCGCTCTAGGTTAATTAGTGTAGATGAATACAAGATCTGAAAAAGAAAACACCATTTATAAATAGTTGAAACATGCATAACACTAAGTCACATTTCCTAGAATTGTAGAGAGATTCTTTTTCTGAAAACATGTTTTTTTCCTGAAATGAGAAAGGACGACTAGCAAGCTGGTAGTCATCCAAAAGTTTCATTAATAATAGTAGGGGTTATCTGAAAACATGTTTTAGAACATTCGAACTGTCACCTTGATGAAGTATACTTTTAATTCTAGGATAAATCACAAAATAATTAAAAGAAATGTGTTAGAAACTATATTGTACTTGATTACACCATTTAACCTTAGTTGCATGATAATGTTGCATTCCAGACCATTTCGTTGTTTACTTGAAGGACCTTTTATATATTAATTATTGGAAACCGAGGAGATGATAAGCTCACAATTGGTTTAACAGCATGCTACTGGCATAAACCTAATGGAAAGTTTTTTTTTATTGAAAGGATGATTACATATTAAGACATGTCAATGCTGGTTGATAAGAGTGAGGACTGTTACAATTTACAATGCTAATACACTTTTGTTTCACAAGGCTGTATAAATCTACATCCAGATGAATGCTTCCTTTATTGTCGGTGTTACAGTTTATATTGATTTTAAAGTTCAAGCGATAATTTTTGAAACATTGTCCTAATTACATGAGATTTGTTTACATATTGCTACGAGAAGTTAAATGCTGAAATGCAGAAGCTCATACCTTACATTATAGTTGCATGATTACATACACATGTTGAAGTGATGATTTTTAATCTGAAAATTGATATAAGGATGATATTGTGAATGAGAACAAAAATAATTGTCATATAAACTGGGAATCTGAGGCAAGTTTAACTGCTAAATTTCATGTGAATGTTATCTCTACATTACATCCTTCAGGTTCAAGGTATGAAGAAGTTTAATGTGCAATGAACCTGATGTTGTTAGAGAGAGAGCGTGAGTAGGAGAGGTGGAAAATAGTATTTTGAGTTAACGAAAAATGCACTTAGTAGTAAATTGATTCAGCAAGTTATTTGTTAGAGGAGATCTCTTACACATTCTTGACCGAGGATACTGATGGAAGCTGAAAATATCAAACTGAAAGTAGCATGGAGTAGTAAAGTTACGAGAATCTTAAATACAATCACTAATTTTAACTTGCTTGTTCGAAGGGACAAATTTTCATAATGAAATATTCTGTGGGAGTGGACCAAACTCTAATTATATAGTTGATAAACACATTTCAACAATTTAAAAAAAGTTACAATCCATCATTATATTTATAACATGAAGGGATAGTTACTACAAGTCTACAACTATATGATATAACAACTAATGAAGGACATGAACATTATAACTACTGATTATTCTCTCAATTAGTTCATTATCTTTCTAATTACTACAAAGTGGTATCCTATCAATACACCCTCCCCACTAAAATTTTGCCTTGTTCCCAAGATGGAGAAAAGGAGATTGATTGATAATTTTCTGCAAGCACAATCTAATGCCTCCAAACTTAAGAAATTTCATCTTGATGTGAAGTTTTTTTTATTATACTGATGTGAAGATGTTGCAAAAGATGTTTGGACCACAATGAACTTTCAGCTTCATCTTTGTGTGAAATGAACTTTCCTCACTGATGTGCATGATGGTTGGTTTCTCTATATGTGGTTTTTTTTCTGCCTCTGATGTTTTTTTGGAAGTATACAAATATAGGATTTGTAATTTTGTTATTAATGCAGAAAAACATTGGGAAGTTTGATCGAGTGGTACTAGGTGCATTGGTCTTATGATCTTTGCGACTCTGATACCAATGATATAACAACAACAACAACAAAGCCTTATCCCACTAGGTGGGGTCGGCTACATGGATCATACGACGCCATTCCGATTCGTTGATCCATGTTCATGAGATTCGACAGGATTTTACGTTGGCTGTCGAGGCCTAACACAACCCTCCCTCCCCGCCGACCGCTTCGCCCAATCCGTTGATGCGGTTGAGCGGCTTGGCCTCCGCCCTGACACCGCGCTCTTCATCCATGCCCTCCGCGCCGTCAATGGCCTGCGTGACGACACCTGGGAACAAAGGGTGGCCTTCTTCCAGAGAAGGCTGGGATGGTCCCAGGAGGATTTCCGATTGGTATTTCAGAAGGCACCGCTCTGCATCCTGGTGTCGGAGGAGAAGCTTAATAGGATGGTGGATTTCTTTCTCAATGAGGCCCGGTTGGAGCTGGATGACATTGGCCGGCAGCCCAAACTGCTGATGTATGGATTTGACAAGAGGATTCTTCCAAGGTTTAGGGTGTTTCAGGCCTTAGAGTCCAATGAGCTGTTGCCGTTGAGGTATGCCACCAGGAAGAATAAGCTACTCGTTAACATGTTCACTTGCAACGAATCAACATTCTTGAATAAGTACGTCAATAAGTACAACAATGCACAACATTTGTTGATGAATGCTTACCATGGCAACAGAAAGATTGTGAAAAGCTGATAGCACTGGTCATCATGGATTTAGTTCTTTCAAGTAGACATTTTGACATGTCTTTTGGATTTTCTGGATAGAAAAAAAAAACTGAGGTCAAGGAAGAAATGCTCTGTTCAATTTTTGTGCATCCGCGGATCAGATGTTTCCCATTCAGTACTGTGAGCTGCTCATCTGAAAGTTGGGCGTGCACATTAACAATAAAGAGTATCACGGGAAGACAACGATTCATGCTTACTCAATTGTGAAGTATAATTTGATTGAAATGAATGTAGTAGTTGGTGAATAATTCAGGAACTACTTCTACTGGGTATGGCTAATTAACTCCCGTAGCTTACCTACTTGCCAAGATATTATTTAGATATGCACAAATCAAATTGTATGAGAAGTTTGTTACATTTTCCTTTCTTATTTGGTGAGTCATATTATTTTTCTGTGACATGATTGTTGTTGTACTATTTCATAGTTAGTTAATATATATAATTGTTATTTCCTTGTATTTTCACATAGATGCTTTTTTCTCTTTATGATTATGGCACTTAACTTTAGGGGATGATGGCTTATACCATGCTATGTGCAATCTTTTTATGTCTCACATATTTGGCTTTTTTCTTTTATTGGAAAAGGGTAAGGATGACTTATGGCTCTCTAAGTTCAATGGTCATCCAAAAATCAGTACGTATGTAGTTAGCTTCTATTAACATAGGAGTGGATATCTTTCATTTCATGAAAGAATAAGATTGTTATCATAGTCCTGACTCTTTAGCATAATATAGATTCTGCCTTGAATTCAAATGTTTGCTTAAATTTCTTTGATCAGACTAGATGTCATTTTCATTGATTCTGAAAAGAAAGTGTTAGGAGAAAAAAGGCTCTGGTGAACTGGGAGGCTACTCCTGTAGACCAGGAACTTTAGAGTCAATTTCCACTGTGGGCTCTTTTGCCTCATCATTTTCAATTTATTTTCCTATGTACTAAGCCCATGGACCTTCTTGCTAACAAAAGAAAGAAAGAATTAAGGGTGGATTATTTAGAAAAGAAGATTGTCAAGTTGGACAATCCTTTTGAGGAAGTGTTAGAATAGTTAGCCTTGTTTTTCTCAGAGAAATATAGTAAGCCGTGTTGAGAACCTTATATAAACTCCGCCTATATTTTATAGCCGGTCCCAAGCCCGGATAAAGGAGGAGGGTTGTGTTAGGCCCCGACCGTCAGCATAAAATCTTGTCGAATCTTATGAACATGGATCAACGAATATATTATTAATAGAGCAGGAATGACGTCGTATGATCCATGTAGCCGACCCCACCTAGTGGGATAAGGCTTTGTTGTTGTTGTTGTTGTACTGTATGCTTATGAAACTAAAAATAGGATATAAATTACTAATAGTAAAAATGCAAGAATCTTAAACACATTACTAAATTACTAATAGTATAAATTACTAAATTACTAATAGTTAATGACTTGTCAATTCGAGATGGC
Organism: Pontederia crassipes; assembly: GCA_030549335.1. Lineage (NCBI taxonomy): Eukaryota > Viridiplantae > Streptophyta > Magnoliopsida > Commelinales > Pontederiaceae > Pontederia > Pontederia crassipes. The sequence continues at coordinate 75,005,153 of CM060192.1, forward strand.
AATTCTCCATAATAAAATAGTATGTTGGTCAATTTATAATGAAGTAAATTTTTTCTTTTTAGTAGGCAGCTTTCTAACTTTAGCTGAATATGTAAGCTAGTCAAAGAGAGCAGGGGCTATACTTTTAGTACCTTGAGCATGGGCTTGCACAATCTGTGTATCATGAAAAAGCAGAAATACTTGTGTCACGTTTATCCATATCTAGCATTTTACTTATTTTGTTTCTTAATTTAGACCTTTTCTTTTTTTTTAGTTGGCATGTTTTTGTTGCCTTCCCATAACTAATATACCTATTTTTACCAGCTTCAGCGGCATAAAGAATACAGACAGAAAATATTGTCAGCTTATCAGGTTTGTGTTTTAGATGTGCTTGTGTTATTTTGTTTGGTTACTTTTGTCTTGTGCCCTTTCTTTTTCAAAGAATGATCTTTCCTAACCTTGATGAGTGCCTGAAGAACTTTTTTGACTGTTGTCAAAGAATGATCTTTCCTAACCTTGATGAGTGCCTGAAGAACTTTTTTAACTGTTGTACTGAAAATGCATCTGAATTCTTAAACTGGTTTCATACTACTATTTTTTAGAAGATTGTCTCATGTTGCTATTCATATTTCAGACTGCTTCTGACTAAATACTGATACCATAAAATATTTTTTTTGGAACGAGATACCATAAAATATTAAGGTTGGCTATTTGCTACCTTGCAATAACTAGAAGATAGAAAATTATTAGTCTTATCCATCTTACAAAGTAATTAAATTGTTCTAGTTGAAGTCCTTTAGACAGATTGTGAACGGAATTTGACTGAGGACAAAACACCTGTTTTAGTCATTTTTGGTGGGAGTTTGTCAAAACATGATGGAAGTTTCCTGTTCAAACGCTTTAATGAATTTTGTGGTCCTGTGTTGACGTTATCAGCAAAAAGGTTCTTTAACCCTTTTCATTTTTTTCTTTGACTTCATACATGTTTTGTGATTTGGACTATACTTTTTTTAATTTTGAAACGGCAAAGGACAACCAGCAAGGTGGTGGTTATACAGAGTTTCATTAATTTAAGGGAAATTACATAAGATTAAAAAGAAAAGGTCAGAAGAGGCCCATCATGCGGATTACATAAGATCTTTGGTAATTTTAGAATCTCCCTTTCTTATCTCCAGTTTTTTCTGTGTGCGATGTGCTTTACCAAATCAGGTTCCTTGTGTATCCTAGCAATTAGCAGTTAGATGGTAACATTGATAACCTGGTTCTAAACATCGATACGTCTTATATTTACCTTACCCTAACTGTGTTAATAACAAATTGAGTGTCTTGTGAAGTATATTTGTATGTTTGACAACTTTATCTCTAGAGTAGATTTTCTCAACAATTTTTTTTTTCTAGAGTTGAATTTTTGGTGTTCACTTAAGTGTATAACACGCATGGGAGGTCTCACTCAAGCCATCCACTGACCTTGTCACTGGTGATAACGTGGTACATGTATATGTGTTATAAAAAACATGTTATACATTATATTTTTTTATCCAGGGAGTAATGAATGTGGTAGTGGCGTTTTGTGTTGGCAACTTTTTCACTTTTTGGTTTTGATACACTTGTACAACTTCATAGTTTAATGCGAACAATGCCTACTAAACCTCAGTAGCCATTTTCCTTCTCTTCCGAAAAAATCAACCTTATCATATGCATTAATTTTTCAATTTGCTCCAGATCTAGGGTACAGCTTTCCGGTGAGAGTTTTTTTTAACAAAAAGATCATATGACCTTTATAATAGTTTGTTTTTCGATAGATGCTGTAAAATAGGAATTTCTTGTTCCATGTGCTCATCAAAGTCCTTCTGGGTTTTTTGTGATTTTGATTTTTTTTTTCTGAAAGGGTAATGATTCTGAACTTTGATTGCCATGCTGCTTGCCTACTCTGGGTGCTTGCTTTTCATAGTCCCCATGGGGTTTGACCTACAATCACTAAACACATCTGTACTGTGGTTGTTTGCACAGCCGCTACACAAGGAGTTATACAACTTGCATCCAGAATCTTTCTTCATGCCATCATTTATTAAAGCAATAAAAGCAAACACAGAGGAGAGCTTTAGGAATATCATATCGCAACCTTCACCTGGAATTTATACCTTTGCTATGCTTCAGCCAAGTTTTTGTCAGCTACTGTTAGATGAGGTATCATAAACTCTCTTGCAGTCTTGTACAAGGCGTGGTGGCACATGGAATTATTTTGAGGGGATGATACATAATGACTACTTTTCATTAATGATTAAACTTTATTTTATGACCTTCTAGATTGAGAACTTTGAAAAGTGGGTTAATGCAGTCAAATTCAAGATAATGAGACCAAATACAATGAATAAGTATGGAGCCGTTCTTGATGATTTTGGCCTGGATCCCATGCTTAGCAAGCTTATGGAAGAATTTGTGTCTCCGCTGTCAAGAGGTTATATTATTTCGCATTGACCCATACCAATTCAGTATATGGTGTCAGTTTCTGATTTTCTAGATCTGAGAGTTTCTCTTTTTCGTCAACTGCAGTATTCTTCCCTGAAGCTGGTGGAGCGACATTGGATTCACATCATGGATTTGTTGTCCAATATGGAAAGGATAAGGATGTTGATTTAGGTAATTGACTATAACATATATGTGTAACTAATAATTTTCTGGTGGATTGGCCATGTTTTTAACGGAATAAAGGACGTATTTTTATTGGCAAAAGTATCCACATTCATTTGTATTTGGTGGTTTACTTTTTTTTTTTGAGAAGGAAAAGGATGACCACCAATTTTGGTTGTCATCCATACATACATTTATGTGGTAAGCTCTCCAGAAGAGAGCGGCAAATATGCGAGTACAAGTACTAATCAAAACCCCACTCCCGAAAAAGACAAAAGATGTGATGTAATATTATCCACATGACATCTCTCCCCACAAAAAAATAACACGGTTGTACTGTAGCCAAATGGCTTAGGCACCGGCCAAAAAGGTCGCCAATGGAACTCTCGAGCCCTGTCTCTGTTTGCCAAGTTCCCTCAAAGTCAACCAGAAATCCTCAGCTGCCATAGGAATGAAATCCGCACCTCTCGGGACACCTGACACCCAAAGAATAAGTGGATGACATCCTCCTCCATCTCCCCACATAATGCACAAGACATATCCGGGTGGGGTGCCCATCGTGCCTTGTATACTCTGGTGAGAATCTGCTCGTGCCGATGCCAAGCAAAGATCTTGACTTTCAGCGGCACCCAAGAGCGCCAGATGAGTCCGCAACTTGCTCTGAAGTTCTCTGTATCTTTGGTAGCCGGAAGAAGGCAAAGATAGAGGCCACATGACGAGAATGAGTTCGAAATCCATATTCAACCTTCCATCCGCGCTGGGTTTGAACGGAGGGGAGCAATCCTTTGGTGAAGAGCTAATAACTTAGAAAAAACATTGGTCAGGAAGTGAAGAGTTGAAAAAGGGAGTCCAGGAATCGTTGCCTCGACTGCCACTCGGGCCAACACTCAGCCATAGATGCATCAGGATGTGCTGCCGAGGCCCACAACTGAGGGAAGACTCTGTCAACGGGCTCCCAGGTAGCCAGTCGTGTTTGTGGTTTACTTAAAGACAGCGTCTTTGCTTCAAGATGAAAATAAGATGCCTTCTTTGTTCAAGGTACCCATGATATGCTGATTGCAAGAATGCTGATAACTACTAGATTCCAACTATCAATCAGGGATATAATGGTTTCCCCCTTGTCAACCCTCCTCCCCTCTCCACACACACATTCTGGAGCCATCACTTCAAGCTATTGAATGACATTCATGCCAATTACTTGCTAAAACAATATGGTTCATTAGGCTTCGAGCAGCGCAAGAATAATTTAAGCCTTGATTGTCATAGCATCTTTTGCAATTACTGATATTTGGATATTAAGAATTGTGCAGAAGGTTGTGTATAAAAGAGAAGTGAATTATCCAGCAAGTATTAACTGTTTTCTTTGCGGAGAGAATAAAAAAGATAAAAAGAAAAAAATAGTGTTGAATTTCATCTAAGGTCCATAAAACGTGATTTTGTTCTTCAATGATGTCAGCTCGTGTGATGATTGTTTACTTATTCATAATTATTTTCAATCACGTGAATTGTTAAAGAAGAAGCAGTGCAATCCAAGACCATATATTGCAACCTGGAACGTTATTGCTTGCATTGCCTTGATTGAGTTGATAGATGTGAACTAAAATTATTCTCAAGTTCTTTAAGAAGGCATCTTTTTCAAAGGACTTGAAATAAAATCATATCATACAACAACAACAACAACAACAACAACAACAACAACAACAACAAAGCCTTATCCCACTAGGTGGGGTCGAAAATCATATCATAAGACATAAAAAAAAAATACTGTCATGTTGTCCAAATTTGTTAACTTAGTTCCATATTCCTCTAAAAAAACTTAGTTCCATATTCCAGATATGAAAACAAGACATTTTTTTGAGGGCATATCAAAAAGTGTGACAATGGGAGCTACTTCTAAAGTACTAAATGGAGTATTGAAAACTCGAAACAATCTATGGTGATATGCTTTCAATGTTTTCAATGTATGAATAATGGTTTGATCTTGAAATTAGTTTGATCTTGAAATTCTCGCTCCAATTATCTGTAATCTGTGGTGATATGCTTGTGTCAGTTATCCTGGTTAACAAAACTTCACTTTTAGACCTTTTGAATCCGGTGCAATTGAACTTTCTTTTCTGGAGCTTGTGACGGTGAAGGAAAATAAAAAGGATAGGAAGAAGAAAGAAAAGTAACAATAATGACATGTATATCACAGAAATAATGACAATCTGGAAAATTGGAAATTATTTTTTTTTACGAACATTTGCGATTTGAACTGCAGGCTTCCATGTTGATGATTCTGAAATTACCGTAAATGTGTGTTTGGGAAAGGAGTTCTCTGGTGGTGAATTGTTTTTCCGTGGTGTGAGATGTGACCAACATGTGAACTCAGATACACAGCCTGAGGTATTTGTTTATGTTTATCTTGTGATTGTATTTTGTATCTGAAAGAAATAACAAGCCAATGATGCTATCCTAATTTTCGTATGGTAGAGAACTAAATTTTCAAATGTCTCATAAAAAGAAAATGATAACAAATATGCTAATAAAAGTGATGGAGGATGAATCCACTTAGGAAGAAATGTGCTAATAACAAATATTCATCAATTAAGTCTATCCTCTAATAGAAACTATAAAGGGTATTTAAAGGGTTTTTCTTTGAAAGAAAGGTGTTTAAAGGGTTCTAAATACTCTTATACCAGATAACAAGAAAACCCGAATAAAAGGAAAACTAATTAAAAAAAAATCTATTACTAATGTGTGATATTAAAGGCCCACAACTAGAGATCAACTTTTAGGGCAAAGGGCCATAATTCTATTCTTATCCTGCATCAATTCTCCTCGGTTGAGGAAACCCGACCCTGACAAGTTGCAAGGTGATATAGGTGCTGAAGGTCAAGATGTCGGAAGGTAGCTTCATTAATCCAAACACAAACAGCAAGATCAAACCAACAAACAAAGGGGCATTGAGAGACTCATTTAAAAGCTTTGTGCGAAGTGCCTATAGACAAAGGAGAATGTTCAAAGGGTTCATAATATGGCAAAAATATTCAGCATTGAATATTGAGCTTATGCTGAAATCAGGTGGAGAATCCAGTATATCAGTATTGTGTTCCTGTCTACGCACAATATGTAGTAATGGTTCAGTCAGGATAGTCATTAAATGTGATGGAAGTATAAGGTTTTTTTTTTTTGAGGAGAATGGAAGTATAAGGTTCAGGCTGGAAGTATTGGCGTCGTATGATCCATGTAGCCGACCCCACCTAGTGGGATAAGGCTTTGTTGTTGTTGTTGTTGTTGTGGAAGTATAAGGTTCAGGACTTACAAACCATCACATAAGCATTCACATTTGTGTCATAAAATTTGTTGTGCTCATTGACAACAAGCTTAGAGTCATTATTGGATAATTTTACCTTTGGATGCATCTTCATAGGAATATTAACAATATGCTGAGCAAAAGAGCAAGGAGATTCGGAAACATCCTCAATCGATGACAAGGATGACAAAGTTGATAATGCTATTTAGTTGTCACTAGTTTTTTTTTTTTGAGAGGGATTGTCACTAGCTGTTGAATGTGATTAATTTCACAGTTATTGTGCATGCTTAAACTGACACTTGCTGCAGGAAATATTTGATTATTCTCATGTTCCGGGCCAAGCTATACTACATCATGGGCGCCATCGACATGGTGCTCGTGCGACAACTTCAGGATATAGAACTAATATGCTTCTGTGGTGTCGAAGGTAGATCCAGATTTTTCTCTGGAAATGTTGGTATCTTTTGCTCAAGTAATTCATTTCAATGGTGTGTTCTGTATCATAGTTGATGATGTCTTTTGTCCGCTCATAAGCAAACTTTTTTATCATCATCACTTTTTAGCTAGTCTGCTTCAACATGTTACTGGATAGTTTATAATATTTGAAGGCATGCTTTTGTAGTAACTTTAATCATGAATATATGACTTCTCAATGCTAATATTGGAATAAACTCTAAGCTTAATTAACAATATTGGAGAACTGGCTAATGCAAAACTTAAGAAAATGGTACGCGTATTGAGAAATGATTCCAACAAAAGTCACTTGGGTTTAGATGACCACATTAGGCAGAATGAATCAATTCAGTGATAACTTATCATCTAAAACGACAGTCAACCTAGCATATCAACATAGAAACGGGAAACAAATCTAAATCCTCATAATCAAAGTTCACATGTTATGGACTAGACTTGTCCTAAGTCGTATATTATGTCTTGACATCATCAAACTCTTGGTGTGGCTAACAAACCTTTTCTCTAGTTAGCCTTGTTGGTGCTTTGAGGTTTTTAGTGGATACAAAAAGTAGTTACATGGAGGTGAAGTCTCCTGACTTCGATGGTTTACCTGGAAACTCTGATATCAGTTAAATGACTTGCTTTACATCTATGAACTTTGCTGTCTGTTTGAAAAGCTTACTTGGAGTTGTTTGGCTAATCTAGTCTTTTGCGCTATGTTTCCAGACAACAATTCAGTTCATACATTCTATGATAACAAGCCATCACCACTCTTCCCTTATAAATTCCTGTTTGGCTAACTGGAAAAGATAGCAGGATCAGCTTAGCTGTTTCCATTATTGTGTATTCGAGTTCATGATATTGTTTCGTAAGTCAACTATCTAAAGTTATTAGGCCTAAAATTGATGTATCTCTACTGAAACACAATGGCACCACAAGATATTGTCACAAAAACTACAAGCACCAGAAGTAAAGTTTGCATCTTAAACAGATAAAATGCTAAGTTCGGCATTTTGTCTGGATGCTTCATAGATATAGTGGCCATAAAAGTCCTCAAAAAAAAAAAAAAAGCGGCCATAAAAGTGACAACTTAATGACTGAAATTTTAACTTTTCTAAATCAATCCTTGTAAACAAAAAGCTCATCTAAATTAATAGTTCCATGAGATTGTGAAAACTTAGAAAATGAATGTCAACTATAGAACTTTTCCTGGCTTCAGTAAAAAATGGTTTATCAAAATTCTTGTGCCTTCTGTCTTTTACTATTTGCACGATGTAAATTTTCTTTGCTAAAGAGATCCCATGTCATTACAGCTCGGTATTCAGAGAAATGAAGAAGTACCAAAAGGATTTCTCGAGCTGGTGCGGTGAGTGCCAACATGAGAAGAAAGAAAGACAACGGCAGTCTGTTGCTGCTACCAAAATGGTACTTTGGGTTTGATTTAGTTTCCATCTTGATTTGCATATGATGATGACTGTACTTGCTTGAACGCTGATGATACTTTCTCTGACAGGCTTTTCTGAGGACTAGCGGAGGAACCATCTGAGACTTTTTTTTCCCTTTCCATTTTTCTTTCATGTATTTCACCTCTGGGCCGTAGTAAAAAAATTATCTTTGTTGTCGCCCAGATGTTTTAACAAATTTCTGTTGTAATCCTCTAGAGGGACGCTCCCTTTTGGACATGTGATTGTAGTTAAAATGATTGTTGTAAATCCTTGATGAAACTGCCCCATTTATGTATATCGATGGTTTTAATGTTTCATGTAGGATTCGGGCAGGAAGAGTAAGCAATGAAATTAGGCAGGATCTTGCAATATTTTGGTGAAATGTTGGCAAAGATGAAGAGTTTTAATTCCTGTCCCGTCTTTTTTGAGATTGTTCCTCAAGCCACAAGAATGAATTTGACAGACTGCTTTTCCAAGTTTTGATAGCATTTTGTTACCAGCAAATTTTACCGAATGTTTTTGTATCATAACTATACAAGTTTATTTTCGAAAACGATTTATTGTGTAAAAAAAGTTTACTTTATACATAAATTACCTATTGTTTGCAGAACATGGAGTATAAAGTTTAAATGCTTCACATAATTCTTTTACCCCAACTCATCCATATTTTTGTGTCATCATTATTTTATATTTTCACATTTTAAGTAAAATATTTTCCTAAGAAATCTCGTGTGATGGTTAGTGAATCAAGTACCAAATTTAAATATTAAATCGGCGTGTTTATATTTCTAAAACAAAGATTTCTTTTTCGCTTTCCCTTGAGATTTATTTTTGGCGAAATAGGTGAACTCATTTGGTGTTCATTTATTTTGCACTTTTAAATTCCGTCACTTTTATTGTTCAAATATTTTTTTTTGAGTTCCCGGTCTTTAGGCTATCAAAATCTAATAGTAATTTGCTTCGAATGAACATTTATTTTGATGTGAACTTGAAAGAATAGGTAGATCCTAGGTGTAGAGCATTTTATCTTTAGCATGAGATTAGTTTTATAAATATAAATTATGATTCAATTAATCATTTTTGCATGAAGTAGCATATGTTCATTGAATATAATTCGAATGTGTCATGCATGATCAATAAATCATGAACTCATAGAATATATTAGTTATATTAAGGTGCATTCACATAATCTCATATTTTCGAACAATTAGATTGATCATTTTGATTCAATGGTTCATATTGCTTGTCTTGAACCGTAAGATCAAAATAATACCAATTTGATGTCTAAAAGTATGAGATTGTACGCTGCAATTTGCACCCTAATATAACTAATATATATATATATATATATATATATGATTTAATGGGGTCAGGGGAGAGGACCCCCTACTCCCATCCGCGCTCGCCGGATGGAGATCCGACGAGCGTGGATTTCGTGCGTGGTTCATAGGGTAAAAAATCGTCCGTGGAGATCCGACGGCCAACTGAAGTTGAACCGCCCCCATTGTCGAGATCTCCGATCCCCTTTGATCCTTGCCGCGGATTCGACGGCTCTCTCTCCCTTCGGCGATGTTCTCTTCCTCCGGTGACGCTCTCTCCCTACGGCGTCGGCTCCCTCTCTCGTTAACTCTCCCTCTATCGTGATATGGCTGCCCGACGATCAATCTGCCTGTGGATGGCAAGATCTGGCCGCTCGATAGTCGATCTGGCTGCGGTCGACTGGATTTGGCCGCGCGGCGGTCGATTTGGCTACATGTGGCCTGATATGGCCTCCCATGGCTGATCTGACCGCGCGACGGTGGATTTGGCTACGGGTGGCCTGATGTGGCCTCTCGCGGCCGATATGGCTACGGGTGGCCTGATGTGGCCTCCCCCGACCGAACTGGCTGTGGGCGATCGGATCTGACCGTCCGGTGGTCGATCTGGTTGCTGACGGTCGAATTTGGCCTCCCGATGGCCGATCAGCCTACGGGCGACGTGATCTATATGGTTGCCCGGTGGCCGATCTGCGGGCGGCCTGATCTGACCTCTTACGTCCGGATCTGGCTGTCGGATCTGTTGTCATTATGCCGAGGTCTTCGTCACCATGCTGAGATCGTTGCTGCCACGAGGTCATTGCTGCCCCGCGTGATCGGCCGCCCGTCACGCCGAGGTTTCATGATCGTCGACGCACGTTCTTTGCCTCTACCCCGTGGTCATCGTCGTCGCCGCCGCACCATCATCGTCGCCACACCGTCTTCATCGCCACTGCTTTGTTGTCATCCTTTTTCCTTCGATTTTTTGCATTGAACTGCAAGCATTTTTTCCCACGATGAACCAAACTACTTATTTTCCACTTTGAACCGCGCACGAAATCTGCGCCCATCGGATCTCCATCCAACGGGCCCGGATGGAGGAGAGGGGGGGCTCCCCCTTACCCCCATTAAATTCATATATATATATATATATATATATATATATATATATATATATATATGGGGAAACTAAATGTGTGAAGCGGCCTGTGCTCAGCGCATGCGCATTCTAAACTGTCCATCACCAGATCAATGGCAACCGGTGTCACGCGCGAAACTTGTCAGATCAACGACAATGCCAACATCTCACCATATTTCGTTGCTCTCTTTCCCTCCGCTCTCGGTCTCGGGCAGGACGCTCGACATGATCCTTCTTCTCCAGTGATTCCAAACATTAGGTTGGCGACTGGCGTTTCCGCTCACGCTGTCGTCAACCAAGCGCAGACCCGGCGACACCCTTTTCCCCCTCTCTGGCGATGGCAGCCAAATCTGACGATGGATGCTGAATTCACACTCACCGGAGAGGGAGAAAGGGGTTACGGATGCAGGCGCAGTGCGGCGACGAGGGAAGAGGGAGGCAAGGATGAGGGATGCAGACTGCAGTCGCGGCGTTGGGGTAAGAGGAAGGTAAATATCTGATATCGTGTAGATCGGCGTCGGTGTCCTTGGCTCCGCTGCCCAGTGGTGGTGGAGTAGCAGAAGGCGATGGTAACATACTTGCGGGAGATGGCGTCGATGTGGTGCCACATCTTAGAGGCCAAGTAGACGGCGTCGTGGTACCGGGATCTTCGAGGTAGGCAAAGACGATCTCCAGGACCAAGTCCATCACAACGGAGGAGCTCGTCGTCAACACCGCCCGTTGCCGCTTCTCTTGCTCCATGGGTTGATGAATCGAAGGAAAATTCTAATGATCTATGGACGGATCTACTTTGCAGGAGCCATTGACCACGATAGATCTCCACTTGTTCGACAACAAATTCCACAGGCCAGACCACCCGAAGGACGAAGAGATGAATTTGAGGGAGAGAGGATCTTACTTATGAGCACGTTCTATTTTGAAGTAATGTTTGTTGAATTAATGAATCAGATCATAAAGGATTAAATTTTATCATTTAGAATATTATTTATTTATATTGTTAATGGTTAGAAGGATTCAAATGCGATCAATATCTTTTTAAAATAAAATGTGCTCTGGAAGTACATTAGCCATATTATTAATGAAACATAGTATTAGGTTGGTTCTATATCTATTTTCCTCGTAACAATTATAAAAAAGTCAAAGAGAATTAGCATGTTTTGATAATTGTTTTCAGAAAATTGTATTCTCAAGTTTCTCAACTACAAAAAATAATTTGATAAAAAAATAAGATTAATATGGACGTGTAAACTCATAAAACTCAGCCGTTCAAAAAGCAAATTGTTCGAAGCACCTGCCGTCGGATCGGATCTGATCTGACGGCAGAGATCTTTCCTTCTCTGTTCCCTTCTCTCTTTTCTCGTCCCTCCCTCCCGATCGAGCGACTGCACACGTCGTGCTCGAAGCCCTTCCCAATCTCCGCCACCGTCGCCGTCCTCCACCACCACCTCCGCCTTCGTTCCCTTGACCGCTGCCGCGATTTCCCTCTCTCAGACGCATACTTCGGCCTCGGATTCCACCCTCTAATCGACCGCCGCCGTCTTCCTCTTCCTCTGCGGCGAAGATCTCCGGCGAGGGGGTTGCCTTTCTGCCTCCTCTCGCTAACGATGTTGTTGCAGACCCCTTGTTCACTTTTCTGTTTTAATTTCGTGATCGCATGCGTTAGTCGACCCTATTTATCGCTTTGCCTATTCGGTGCAGAAGTTATTCACAGCACTTGTGCTGAACGGCGTGGGAAGGACAAGCGGAGACGAACAGCGATGGCGGTTAGTGGCGGCGTGAAATCGTCCGAGAAGAAGCCGAGCGGCGGAAACGGCGACGAAGATCTGCAGATCTTCAACGCTGAGAACCTTCAGACGAACATCAAGTCCATATACTACAGGTTGAGTCTCTTACCATCACACGTCGTCGGAGTCGAGTGTTGTACTCTGTTAGTTTTTCAGTTTGCTTTTGTTCTCTTTCTCTGAGATTGATTGCCTACTGCTTGGATGAACCGTTGTTTGACGGATTTGATCGTTTATGATGGTGTTGAATTTTGATCTTGCAACTTGTGTGCATGTGTGATTGAATGTATAATAATTCAGGAGATTAAGGAGTTGAATGAAGAGAAAGTGATAACAAAGGTTGGGTCGTCCATGTGATTTGAGCCATGTTGTTGCATTAATTGTTTGTAGAGCTGACTGACAAGATAGGATGATCTAATAATCTTTGCTCATACCCTATGAAGAGAGTGTACCGTCAAATTTGTTCTCGAAGAAGTTTTATTTTTCTCTTTGTTGATTGTTTTTAGGAGTTTACTCTTCCCGGGTAAGAAAAGGGGTTACGTGCACAGAAGATAGATGGACCTTCCAATTCTTTGTCCCACGTTTTACTTTCCTAGACCACAAATAACTTAACAGCCAACTTCTATTGGAGACCCCTCTACTTTTGTTGGCTATTGTGCTTTGCTCCGTTCTCAGTGCTTGATACACTTATTGTAATGGTAGTTTAACCTCTAGCTTAATGAAGGTAGCAGGGCCTCAACCTCCTTTGTGGCTTATCACCATTCACCACTATCATGTAGTTTCATGACTTTTCACTGAACAGAGGAAAATAGGTAATGTGATCAGGAGGGATGTAAAATCACACCAAAGTTTCATGTTTACTGGAGGATAGCTTATCGATAACCACATCAGAGATATGCCATGTGCTAGTGCTAAAAAAGTTTCATGTGATGGTGAAATCATTGTTGGTGTTGGACAATGCTAGGATCTTATTGTCATTAAAGAATTTTAACTGATCAATAGATATTGTTGAGCTCACTCTAAAAAAAGGCATATTGTTGAGCACCTATTACAATTCCAACCCAGCTTGAGTAAGGTCTATAATTGAGATGAGATCAAATTAATCTACATTGAGATTTGAGGATCAGTCACCATTAACTTAAATCAAAGGAATAAAACTTAAATCATCCCCGAATGAAATATGTTGGTTCCTCTCATCTGTATTTGCATTATGTTGGATTGTCTAGAATGTTCGTTTTTATTTGGTTGGGGAAAGATTATTCTTGGAATAGTAACTAGCATTTGGTACCCTAATAAAGAACTACTCTTGGAATTGTTAATTTCATTAATTATTTCAAAATTTGTATTTGGATTAGACGTAATTAAATCTGTCTTATTGCAGCCATGTTTCATTGAACATGATTACTAGTAGAAAGAGGACAATTATATGAGGAAATCAAAATATGATTTCCTTGGAGAATTGTGGAATTAGCTAACCAGAAATTAGGATCTTTCACGTGATTACACAATTTTCGTGCTCCTTCTTGATTCTTTTGGTTGGTTCGGAATCTCTTATAGCCGTTATAGTCTGTGAGAATAGTTATGCCTTGCCAAAAAATAGGAATAACCTAATACCTGTCTCTCCTTGGTATTGGTTATACCCATCTTAATATTCAAATCGGTGTTGATTTTTTATAAATGGCAATACTGCCCTTGATTATTTTTAGGGTATAAAATTGCCTGTTTCGGTATAAAGTTGGAGATGAAGGCTTATCCCTTACTTTATACTCTAACCACACTGGCCTTAGAATTTATTCTCCAACCAAACTCGTTTTTCTCATCTTTTGATGTTTAATGTTTTTTCTCTTTTGAGAATGGGAAGGATGGTTGCTAAAAAATGCAACCATCCAGATTTATTGATGGAAATGTCATTCACATTAGATTGTATTATTACAGAGAGCTGATTGAATTTGTCACCATGTTTTCAACATAGCTGCGTTGGCCTTTGAATCTGACTCCAATCTATTGCAACCATATGGACCACATTTGGGATTGTTCGTTCATTTGCATTTGACATTATGCTTGTTTCTAGATTCTGGGAAAACAATGGTAGCCTTAAATACTGACTGAAACTAAATTCTGTAGGAAAAAATTCTTGGAAAAAAATTTTCTTGGTGAAAAGTAGTTTATTTCCTATAAATCTTAGGATGTTTATCTTCTTGGTAAAAAGTATAAATCAATTCTTTTATGTGAATGGCATAAGAGAGTGTGTTGAGACATTTTGAGGGAAAATCATTTCCCCAAGGTTTGAAAATCAAAAGCACAATAGAATGGAAATGCGTCTGAATCCTATATATAAAGGAGGCTGAATGCTTTGTTTCCTACAAAGATGCAATTGTCTTTCCGAAGATGCAATTTTTGTGATTGCACTGAAAAGGCTCAACAGGGAAAATCCAAGTAAAACTTTCAGTTAACTGGTGTTACAACCTTCTTGGTGTCTCCACAAGTCGCCTAGAAACATGCAGAGCTGCCTGCTTTGCTAGCAAAACCTTCCATTCAACCGATTGAATATAAAGTTGACATTATTTGTATAGTTGATAAGCCATTCAGAATTGCTACTTTGGATGAAGCGGTCTGTCAAGCTTTCTGTAAGTTGTATCACAGTGAAGCCATGGAATTCCCTCAGAAACAGAACCTTGATTATTAATAACATGGTTAATCATCCTTTTTACTCTAGAAAAGCTTGAAATTCTGGATCATTTTTCTTTTCTTGAATTACTATGCTCTCCTAACTCCGCCTATGTTTTATAGCTGGTCTCAAGTCCGGATAAAGGAGGAGGGTTGTGTTAGGCCCCGACAGCCAGCGTAAAATCCTGTCGAATCTCATGAACATGGATCAACGAAGCGTCGTATGATCCATGTAGCCGACCCCACCTAGTGGGATAAGGCTTTGTTGTTGTTGTTGCACTCAGATTTTTCTAGTTGTTAAACATATATTTTTTTAAACGAAAGCATAAAAAGAAATTAGGAAGAAGATTTTATTGGAAGACATTTTCCTGTAACAAACAGGCCCTAAATGTTTCAATCAGAAACTTGGAACAATTGCTTGCCATAACTGGTGGAACAGCTTTACGTGTTGGACATTTCCTGTTTACAACAACAACAAAGCCTTATCCCACTAGGTGGGGTCGGCTACATGGATCATACGATGGCATTCCGCTCATATTCGTTCATCCATGTTCATAAGATTCGACAGGGTTTTACGCTGGCTATCGGGGCCTAACACAACCCTCCTCCTTTATCCGGGCTTGGGATCGGCTATAAAACATAGGCGGAGTTTGGTCTTGCATAGATCAAATGGGAAAAATTGGATTCAATTGTCAACTGCCCCTATCGGAAATAGGAGACTGCAGATTCGAGCCATAGCACGTGGTTTCTGATAGAGTCCCCTCTATCATCAGAAGTATCCCACTTCTCCCACCACTAGCATCAAACCACCTTCCCACATAGTGAATGCTCATGCCCACTGACCCACCTTAGGCCCAGTAACTGTCAACTAACTGCCAGCACGTGTCCTCTTTAGTTGCAGCACTTACTAGTTAGTTTATTTCTTTATTTCTATAAATGTGTTTAGTATCTGTTTAAGGGTATGCTTTTTGTTGTTAGACCTTGAATTCCCGGAGGTTTGTCCACTCCATACGGACAGTTATCTTTTAATTCCATCTTGTGTTGCTTTCATTGCTGTTCTGAAAGTTGGTGTCCTATCAGTTTCCTAAAATCTGTACAATTTTCCCTATCTAAATCGAGCAGATTTTACATGATGAAGAATTTGTTCAGCATGTTCTCAAAAAAAAAAGTGAAAACAAAGGGATTGGGTAGCAAGAAAAAGAAAGATAAAAAAACCACTAGGTGGAATAAGTAGAAGCATTGTTCCAACCAATTCAACAATTCTATGTGCTTTTCTCAAAAAAAAAAAAAAAATTCTATGTGCTAGCATGTAATTTAATTATGTGCTAACAAAAACATGTCCAATTTGCAAATCGATATCTTTTGTAATATGGTGGACTTCAAGATGAATTGTTTGCCTTTTGCCTCTCAACTTCTTGATTTCACCCACATCCCACAACCCTGCAGATTTGGGCCCTGTCTGCATAATTTTGAAGTGTTTTGTTGATACGTCATAATATTTTTGGTCGACAAATTGTTTTACGAATATCTGTTTGGAAACAATTTCTACTGGGTCAAAAGATAACATTTTGACTAGAAAACATTGTAAAAAATTATTTTGATCCAAGCTGTGTTTTCTCATTGTAACTGCAAGCTCCCCTGTCTCCCTATTACTTCTTGTCATGCCTGACCACATCCTCTCTCTATCCCTCTTCTCTGTTACTTCTTGTCCTACTCGCCCCCGCCCACATCGTCTCTCTCACAGGAAAAGCCATTACTCTCTCTTCTCTTTCTCTCCCTATCCCTCTCCCCCCTGTTACTTTCATACCATGCAACTACAAAGTTACAAGAACTCTTTTTTAAGGGGAAAGAGGATGATTAAACTACAAAGTTACAATAACTAGGTAATTAGTAATACTATATTATATTTTTTTTCAGGACATAAATTATTTGAAAGGTAACTAAACAACTTTGTTGATAATCCCTTGAATCTTAACCCAGTTAACCAATTATAAACCCTAACCGACCCCTATGTTATACAGTTGTAAATGTTTTTAGGGTTTCTATTTCTTATTTTGTATTAGAGTTCCCCATATAAACTACATGAGTTGGGTCATTTTGTATCCTTGTAGTCACAATATTCCAGAGGACATAGCCAAATTTAGGGTGAACCTCATAAATCTCGTGTTCTTTTGTGTGTGCAAATTCTTTTCTCTCCCTTTTTTCCGTAACAAACTTAACTTACACTGAGAAATATCCAAACACTGGTATTTTGACGATGGTTATAGCAAAAGATGAGATGGAGATGGAATGATGATGACAATGTGGGGGAAAAGTGGACAAAGAAAATTCCAAACCAGCAGAAATTTTGGAATTATATAAAATATGTCAATTCTGTTGATAAGAGAAAATAATGATACATATCCTAAAATTCACTAATGTTACTATGCATGCTGTTAAAGTTTCCAAAGAACCCCTTTTATAGAATTTCTGCAACTATAATTACAGAAAATAAAACTAATAATAGCAAACAAATCAATCTAAGCCAAAAGAAACAAAGTAGATAATAATCCTAAACATTTAAATCGACAAGACTATTGTTAAGCAAAAGAAATGAAAACCTAATAACCCTAACATACAAATTCGCGCATAGACGCGTAAAGAAGGGACGTTTGTCGGTGAACTTACACTCAGTGTAGTGGACGTAGTACTCGTAGTCGTTGAGGCCGCCGAACGGGACCCTACGTCGCTCAATAACCTTAACAGGGTGGAGCTTGTGGTCGCGCCACCGGCACATCACCCTCATCCCCACCTCCAGCGGCATCGTTCCCGTCCTCGACCTTCCCCTCTTCGCCGTTTGCGCAGGTCCGCCTCCTCCGTCAGATGGATCTGTGTTCCCCGACGAACCGGCGGCGCCGGCGTCCCCGTTCGCGGCCTTCAGCCCTTCGATCGAGCCCATCAGCGAAGACGAAGACGGACATTTCCTGTTTGATGAAAATAATTTGTCTTATAGTAGTAAGGACGTCCTCAAAAAAAAAAAGGATATCTGCATGATTTGACTTCTATGCTGCATAGTGGTTTGAACTCATTTACCATCAGGGCACTAAGTGGCATGGAAAAATGACACCATATGAAGATGTGATCCACTTTTTGGTTATTGGTGTAGATTTTTGAGGTTCTTGACAAATATGTTTTTATTTTATTAATTTTGTCTCCTGAAGGAATATTATTTTTGTGCAGCCGCACCTTTTTGTCAATCATTGGTGGTGTAGTTGCTGGCATATGGGGATTTACAGGGTTGACAGGCTTCATCTTTTATTTCTTAGTGATGGCAGTTGCTTCTTTAGGGCTTGCAGCCAAGGCAAAGTTTTCTGTGCACACATATTTTGATTCTTGGAACAGGATTTTAGTTGATGGAGTTTTTGGTGGCCTTATGGTACGTCATCGAATCATTTTTATCCTTCTTGAAATGATTGTGACAGTGCTTTGTAATTTTTTGGTCGTATCTTCTATTGAAATTCATGAACTATTGCTCCTTCGATTTCCTCATTTTTCAGTTACGATGTCTCCATTGCGTAACCTTATATCATTACTGGCAATATAGATTTCCACTTAGAAAACTTACCATTACTTAGATAACCGGTAATTTATTTAGTATATATGAGTGATCTATTTTTATTTCACATTACTTTTATTAAGAAATAAAAATGCTATCAAGTAATATGTTTCTTTTATTAAAGAAATTTAAGATTTCTGATTAGATGGTCATCAAGACATACACGAACCCCATAGATAATATAGATTTCCAGTTGAAAGACAAAATGAATTGCTTAGGAATCCACATTTTTAACAGTTTAATGCACATGAACATGACAATTGGGTAGACCAAGTAATTTTAGCAAAGATTTCTAGATTATCTCAACAGAAACATCCCTTAGGGTCTTAAAAATCCAGTTTTTTTAGTGGACTTAAAATGTCCAGTTGTGTGTTTTGACATAATATGTATAGTTGTGCACTAGGAATTACCTGTTTGTTTTTTCCTTCTTTTGACGGGATTGGGCATTATCCAAATGTTCCAGCCACCTATGCAATATTTACGTACTTTTTCAGTCAATTCTTTCTTAAGTTAATGTGCATAATCAAATGCATGATGGACGCAGAACCCTGACTTTTGTCTGATGTCATTTTTGGACTAACATTGATCTGTTCCCATCTCAGAAGAAAAAAGAAAAATAAAGTGTTCACCTGAATTGATGTTCCTGATGGTTTCTCTAGAGAAACGAGTGAGAATTTGGATTTAGTAAATTTTGTAACTAGAAGACAACAATAGCATAGTTGTACTTAAAATTTCTTATATTATCAACATAAAGTTTCTCATGTTGATGACAAAAGGACAAGAAAAATATCTTGAAGTTGAAACTTGTCAACAATAAAATGTAATTTTCTGCTACATTATTTTATTATTGCATGCTTTATATTTTAGTCTGTCATTCCATGTCTCTATATTTGGATATCTCACTCCTCTTCTAATGCTATGTTTTTTGTCCTTGCAGTCCTTTGTGCTATTCTGGACGTATCCTTTTATCTGTTCATTTTTTATTTGTCAATTGTAGATTTCGTATATACTGGTATTGTAGATTTAGAATTTTTCATTATATTTGCTGACTTCTTTGCTCTATAATCTCCATACTAGGTGTCCAATTACCATGGCACACCTTTGGACATTTCTTTCCCTCTCAAAAAATTTGTTTTTTTTGCTGCTCCTCCCACTTTTGGATGGTCAGCCATATAACCTGAACATATATTTCCTAGACACTACATCTCTCTCCACCTCCTAAAGAGAAGAAACTGGAATTCATTTGAAGCACGGTGAACCTCTAATAACAGGCCTCGATACTTCTGAATAGCTTATGTTAACAATAATGCTGAATTATTTGGGAGAATACTAGTTGGATTCTTGCCATTATTGTGTTGGATGTCTTTGTCTTAATCTGACGAGTAATAACTATATGATTCTCTAGAAATTGTAGTGTGTGCGATAGCTTAACCATTTCATGAAGTAATTAGATAATCCTCAAGGAGTAACTCGTTGCAAATTGGACAATTTAGATCTTAAGCACCAGCCTTAAACCTGGTAATAATATTTTGCAGGCATTATGTTGAATATATTTTCTCCATATATTATCAGGGAAAATCCCTGTCTCTCTCATCTGCTTAATGTTTTTCTTCTTTTTTGCATTTGGCATCCTTGACCCCTCTAGATTTGCATATGATATCGTTCACATATTCTGAAGGAGATTCCAAGGATGTTGGGAATCGCACAAAGCACGCAAATTCTGCACGATTATGCCCCTCTTTGACGAGAATGAAACAGTTGGATTTACCTTTCGTTTAGCTGTGGACAGAAACACCTCAACCTTTTGCTATAAGCTTAGTGATATGTTAAAACGTCATTTTGTTTTATGCATGGATAGTTAAAGTTTTCCCTTGTACTTTAATGTGTACTATTCAGACAACTTGCGGATCGATCATGTGATTGCAAGAAAATGTACTTTTAGTTCTTTTTTGGGGGATTTAGTGTTTGCATCAGACTTGTTATTGACAAGATCTTGGGAGGTGTACTGTTTGAGATCTTTGAACTTCCATCACGCATCAGATAATTGATGCGAGGACACAAATATTAAATCTGTTCTTTTTTCCTATGATATTTTAAATTTATTGGTAAAAAAAGATAGTGAACTTTATAATACTGCTTGAAAGGCGTCTGTTCAACAGGAACAGTTGGCTAGAATATGAAGTTGGATGGAAGATTAGTTTAATTTTCATAAAATATATGTAGATGTGGGCAATTAATGCATTTGAGGTAGGGGTGTTCATCCCGATTCGATTATTTATTTTTTATTTTTAAATTTAATTTTAAGCTTATGTTTAATAAAAAATATTTAAAAAACTAAAATAAATTATTTAAAGTATGAAAATAATATCTAAATATTTAAAAACCTATTTTATACTTTAAAATAAAATTTAAATCCGATGTATCAGGTTGAGTTGGATTTGTCTTTAGAAAGGATTCAATCCCATCAAATTTGATCGTGCTTTCTTTTATTTATTTATTTTAGGTGCCTTTTATTTAATCTACACCTCGTTCTAAACTCTACATGGCCTACGCCCACAAAAGAATTTGCGCCTCACTTGCGGTGCTGCCGCGTTCGGTTCTTTGCCCACATGCAAAGGCCTTCAATTGTCCAATGATTGTTTTATATTATTATCCGCTTTCACACCGAACAATTTGCCAAAATTTTGGTAGAATTATTATACACATTTTAACCTTTTATTTATTTATGGGATTGTCCCAAAATTTACTGAGAGCTAATGATAAAGTTTAATTTTTAGAATGATCGATCTAATTAGAGTTTACCATTTTGCACCTTTTTGTTGCGTAATAAGGAAAAAGTAGCAAACCAAATTTAAATTTAGTTGATATAAAATTGAATAGAGCTATTGGTCAAAAGTTTCAATTTTGTTAGGATCTATCTTTCGACTATCCTCATTAGTCCTTGGGTACCTAACTGGGGAAGTAGACTGAAGAAAGAAGAAGAGTAGCAAATCTTTATTATACAAATTTCTTTTACGTTTTAACTAATAAAACAGCTTTGTTAACATGCTCATTATTAGAAAAAAAGGTGCCGGTAGACAATATTTAAGATAGTTTTTTTTACACACATAATTTATACATATACAATAATCTTAAAAGATAAACCCCTCTATTAATAATATATATTCCTTTACACCATGCACTCATCTCGTCAAATTTGAATAGCCCCACTTGAACTACTTTTCAATTATTTGGTATTAACATGATACCATGCATGCATGGTTCAAGAATTAGAAAAAAAATCATGATCTTTAAAGCTGTAGTATGTTAATTAATTAAGGAATATAATTAGCATGCATGGATGTTCTATCAGGGCTTTGTGATGTAGAAAAGGTGTGCAACTGTGCATGGGTGGGGGAGAACATATAAAGTCATGCCCAAAACTAAAAATAAAGAAGAGAATCTCTTGACCCTAAGAAGGTTGGCTTTTTTTTTTCAACTTGATAGGGACTCATCCTCTTCAATGTCTTGCTTGTCATCTCAATAATGGTACTTCAACAATTCTCATGTGCAATTTTCTGAATGACTCTGCAATGGAACTACAGTTGATTGAGCTAAAAATTTTTGGTACAAAACTCTTGGAGTAATAAGTATAAATGCATCCTTCAAGAACTACACTATCTGATGATCCAATACACAGAACTCAGATGCTCAAGTGATATGATTCCAATTTTGGATACTGAGATGGCATCCAAGAAACGTTATGTGGAACTTAAACATCTCAGTAACCAGAGGAGAAGTGCAAAGTGGGATCAACTTATAATATACTGTGAAAATAAAATATGGAGAGAACAATATTGCACCCATAATGATGAAAGTCCGATGAATTTGGATGTCATATGTTAAGATAACAACAAGTATTTCGGATTCCATTCTTAGACTATAATATATCACCGTAGAAAAATGGGTATTCGAGGTGTAATGTATGACAACCATATTGTTCTAAGTATTCACATGTTAGTACTCATAACTATCATTGTGACCCGATATAAATCAGTCATTTTGAGCTGCCAATAATGGAGGACATCAGCAACAATGGAAAAGCCAACCCGGCCCAATCCTCCTCTTCTTTCAGTCTGGTCAACACGAAGTTCCGTTCCACCTACCTTTCATGGCCAATAATTTAACATCTCTCTCTCTCTCTCCCCCCTCTCTCTCTCTCATGATCTTGAATCATGCGTTAGTGCATTTCGCATTCCCCACAAACATGCTCCCCTCACGCACACCCCAAGAACCATAAAAATCCACACACTATGCTCCAAAACCAACCAATCAAACTCTCTCTCTCCTCTCCCCCTCATATTTCATTTTCACCCCCACGCTTGCTCTTTCATCAGTCCCCTTCGCGTGCCTCCTCCTCCCCCTCCATCATGGAGGCTCCTGCTGCTTGGCCAAGCTGCCTCGGCGATGGTACGGGCGCCATGGACACGGTTGCCCCAAGGTCATGCACGGCTGCTGCATGCACAAGCGGAGTGATACTTCTTGCATGCAGAGCTGCATGCAAGGGTCATGAAGCGATCAAGTAACGCCAGCAGAAAAAGAAAGAAGAAGGAAGAAAAATTGCAGTCGCCCCTCTCTCTTCTCTGGTTCTACTTCATATGCACTCCAAAGTAGAGTCCTTGCTGCATGAGAGAGGAACTTTGCACTGCGGGGAATTGAGGTTTGATGGTCCGAGATCTCCTTTTAGGTAACTTTTGAATCTTCGATTAATCTTGTTTCTTGTTCTTGCTTGATGTAAGGGACGCATTCTGAAGGCTGAGGGAATAATGGTGGGTTCATTAGGTAGAAGGATTTTGGTGCTTGGAATGCATCACTTACACTTGTCATGTAACAGTAACACTACTTTCTTCTACTACTACTAGGTAGTATTATTGAATTGTTAGCTAAGACTTTGCATTATTGCGCAGTAATGTAACCTTTTTTTTTTCATGATTGTTAAATGGTGCGACTTGTGTCTTCACCTTTTTGCTGTTTTAAATGGCACTGTACTGAAATCATTCCGAGGGTTCTCCCTAAATTCTAATCTTTGGAGGGGGCAGGGAATATTCAGAAGGTGGGATAGATTTTGTCATGCATGCTGCCAAACAAAGGCCATGATCAGGCTCTCATTTATTTCTATCTTTTATGAGGTGGCTTTAAAGGAGGAGGAGAGAGGAGGAGGAAGGGGGTACAGTGGAGGGGCTGTGGCCGTACCTTGACCCTTGTCACAGGGGCAGGCAGTGTCCTAGCTCTTGTCTGTGTATGTAGTGAACCCTTTTGTGTGTGTGTATGGTGGACTAGTGTGACAGGTTTGTTTTTGCATCTCTGTATGGGAGAGGAAGTGGACTCTGACAGCCAGTGGCAGCAGCAGCAGCAGCAGGTCACAGTGGGCATGTGGAACATCTCAGCTTTAATCTTGATCTGCTAAGCACATCATTATGATCTTTGATTAAGATTAATGCTAATCACTCCTTGATGGCATCAATATGGTTCCTTTCATAATGAGTGCTTTCTGCCAAGTCTGTCAGCTCTGGGGTTCTGTATTGCGATGGGGGTGCAGCAGAGAGATTAGTCCTTCATTTCAGTGCCCCCTTTCATTTGCCACTTTTCCTTTTTATTGATGTAGCAGTTTCTGTTCACGGTTGAGGTCACCTCAAAACAAAAAAAAAAGTTTGCCTAATAAACAATAAATCAAGTAGTACATAACAAATAGAGTTACATGTCTCAGTCTTATGGATTCAAGGTCAATAATGGAGTAGTCTTCTCACTTCTGGTTAGGAAAAGATATACAGTGGTTAGCATGTGCCTTGTTCCATGTGGAATCAGAATTTCTCTCTTCTTTCTTTCTTTTCAGTTTTGCTATTATTTTTTCCCTGCATAATCTGCGACCTTTGGCAGAGAAAAATAAAAAATCTAACATTGCGAACAAAGGGGGAAGAGAGAGAGAAAAGCTGCATTGCATTGTGCCACACGGCATAATACTGTTTGTGCGCTTGTGAGGAAAAGCTGTACCATAAAGCACTGTTCATTGGTACTCCTGTGCGGGTGTAATTGAGCTGATTAAAGATGTTGAACTCTGAACAGTATCATATACATACATATTACACACTGTGTCAGAAATATGCTTGTGCTTCAATTCAACTCTGGAGACATGACCATTCATCTGTGCCCTTGTTTTATGATATCTCTTCCATAAAACGCCTGTTTTTTTTAGCATAAAAATATCATATCAGATTTGAAAACTAGCAAGTCTCATTTTCATACAGTTCGACAGGTGTTAAATAATCTCGGAAATCATTCCAGAAACTATTAATTTGGTCAGAACTTGTTTTATCACTCTACGTTCGAACATAGGATTAGTACATTGATCAGGGAGAAAAAGAATTAATATGTCACATAACTTTTGTTAGATTATAAGTTTCAGTCACCCAATAAGCTTCTGATTCCAATCGGTTGCTCTTTTATTTTATCAGAATTTGAGTCATCTGTTAGGTAAACGTCTTGGCAGCATCATATAGTGAGACGATATCTCTGCAATCTCGTCAATAAGGTTATGATTTAGCTTTTTATTTCCCTTTATTAGTAATCCTAAGTAGATTGGAAAAAAACATAATAATTCATTTTTGAATTATTTTCTTAAACTTCTTTTAAAGTACGTCATTTTAAATTATATCTCCTTCCATATCTCATTTTGTTAACTTTTTTATTAAATTATATATTCTTTTAAACTTTTTTTATTCTAATAAATAATATGATTATTTCCTTTAACATCTCTCCACTATAACTTTTTTTCACGGTTAATCCTAAATTATAAATTTATAAATTTTAGTCCCCAAACTTATTCAAATTTGATACTTAAATCTTTCTATTAAATTTTAACTAAGTTTTGTTAAATTTAATTTTGAAATGTCCTTTTTAACCATACATTCATATTACAATAAAAATATTTTAAAAATAAAAAATTAATACAAGTAAAAGCACTAACCGATAATAATATTTTTATAAAATATTATATTTATGTTGATATTTTTATTTTTTTTAATATTTTTTCATATTACAAATAAGGAGTGAAAATGACATTTCATAATTATTATAACAATAACAACAATAACAACAAAGTCTTATCCCAATAGGTGGGGTCGGCTACATGAATCATACGACGCCAATATATTCGTTGATCCATGTTTATGCGATTCGATAGAGTTTTACGCTGACTGTCGGAACCTAACACAACCCTCTTCCTTTATCCGGACTTGGGACCGGCTATAAAACATAGGCGAAGTTATGGTATGAACCAATAGTTTGTTTGAAATTGTGTGAAGCCTAATCATAGTTATCATATCTTAAATATATAAACTTTCCGTATATCAATAATTATTAGAAAAAGAAATTTTAAATTAAATTTAATTAAAGGACGTGTTAAATTTAAATAAGTTCTAGTTAGTTTAAAATTAGATATGAAAAAATTATAGTTCGATGCTAAAGGAAATAATCCTAAATAATATACAAATTAAAAAATATAAAAAAAAAGAAAGAGAAGCCCTTCGCCGGCGGCCTCCGCCTCTCTCCTTCACCCTCCGGCAACGGAGAGTAAGTGAGAGAGAGAGAGAAGATGCCAATTGGAGTGTGGCTCTGTACTTGCAACCCAAATCGTCAAAGAAAAAAAATGCAAAAAATTTTCACAGCTGAGACAAGTCCGACGAAACCCACGCACCATGATCAGGGGTACAACAAAGCTGATCTCCCACATGGACGCCGACTCCCGCGCCATTAACAACTGACAACAACCTTTCATATATTAAAACCGAATCACCGCCGCCGATGTTGAGGCATCTTGAGCGACACATAGAGCTGGCCGGACGCAGAAGAGTCCCCCCTCTACTGCCGACGTAGGCCAGGCCGCCGGAGTGTGAGGGGGAGGAGAAAGGGCAGAGCCCCCCCTTTTTCTAAAATAGTTTTAGTATTTTATATTATTTATTAATGCTATCATTATCTTTTTAAAAACATCAAAAAATTAATTTGTGGAAGGATATTTTTGTTTTTTATAAATAATAAAAAAATGAAAATAATCAGATTAATGATTCAGGATGATATGGTTTAATCAAAATGATAATGAATTTAAATATATATATGATCATTTTAACAAAATTAAGAGGAAGCATGTGTTTTAAACATAAAATAAAACATAATACTAACTATAAGACTAATAAAATAACTTAGTCTTAAAGCTTTCAGTTGATTTAATTGAGATGGACTTCATTAAAAGATCTTTTTATTGTCACTCCTACAATCTTAATGTCAATTATTTTAAGATTTTTATTTTTCAGTCCTAGCTATTAATATTTTTGAAACATAAAATATTATTTACTGTCTTAGAGAGACTAAAATTCTAAAGGGGAAAGACAAGTTATATATATATATATATATATATATATATATATATATATTAAATCACAAAAATCACCAAAAACAATTTAGAGAAAAGAAAAATCACCGAGTTTCGAGTGATTTTTGGTCACTATTTTAATAAATATTTTTTTAAAAAATATATAATAAATTAAAATTAACTTATTTAATTTTATAATTAAATATAAGATATAGTGTTAGAACTATTAAATTAGAATTTCATAATGTGATAGGAATATATTAAGTTATATAAAAAAATATTACATCAGTAATAAAATAATTGATTACATCTAAATTAATTATATAAATAAAAATTAATAAATAAAAGTTGGCTCTATGACCTCTACTATTTTTTCGGATGGGGCCCTAGTTTAAGTGGATTGGTTTTGCTCTATTTAAAAGTCGCCTTAAATCGTATTTGGTTCCCTATTTTTTGATTTTTTCGAATCAGGTATAGGTTTTTCAGTTCGGTCGAATTTTTCTTACACCCCCTAGTACGTATATATATATTATATATATATCTTAGCCAATATATATTTATATATAATTACTTAAAGATAAAAAAATGGGAGGGACAACCCCCTCCCTTCATCTTTGGATAAAATGGTTTTAAAAAGAGTGACATTAAAAGTTTAAGGTGACAATATAGAGGACCTTAGTAAGAAAAATCAACTGCTATAACATTCTTTTAGATTGAGTTTTGTGATTTTTTTTCTTATCGAAATTGACATTTGAATAAAGCGTTGGTGTTATCTAAATTGGAAATAAACTGCTCCATTTTAGCATCCAAGATTAAACCTTGGATAAATAGTTAAGGATTTCTATCTGATGAGCAAATTCGAATTCAGGATCGGATCTTGGTGATTCGTCTTTAGAAGATCATTTCCGTCCTGATCAAATCAGAATAATAAATTAAAACAACTCTGATTGTCATCATAATAAATTAAAGAAATAAAAATAAAGATATTTAATACTATAATATAAATACAAAAGTTATAATTACACCTATAACCTCATAACGGGTTTAAGTTGTACAAAAGTTGAATGATGCAACCAAAAGTTGTATAATCAATATATATCCAATGAATTTGAATCGTTGGATGATGATTAGATGATTGAGATTAAATATAATAACTTAACATTACATTCAATAGAGATTGAATCTCAACCATCTAATCATCATCTAACGATCCTGATTTATTGGTTGCATATTGGTTGTACAACTTTTGGTTGCATACTACATAACCTCATAATATAATGCATATTTAATATATGCAATAAAATAAAAACTTCTAGTTAAATAAATATAATATTTTTAAATAATTAATATATTGATATAATCATATTATCGAGTTAAGATAAGGTTGAAATTTCATAATTCAGATTCAATCTGACCCGATCTTAAGGAATGAGATTATGTACCAACTTATTTATAAAACATGAGTTTGGATTAGAATTTGTAGTCAGAACCTGTCAAACATCAACCAAAGTTCCCGTGGGACCCATGGCTCTGAAACATGGACTAGGCTCAAGTTTTAGAACTTTTGCCAAACAATCAATATGATGGGAACTTCTCAAGTGCCCGTCACGTAATGTACGACTAGAATTTTTAGTCAAAATTTTCAATCGTAAAGTTCTTGTCTTCGTGCCGTACTCAACTTTTTTTTTTGCTTTTTCTTTCTCAACGTCATGACTTTTCAATCGTCACATTTGAACTTTTTTTCTTTTTTTAGCTCCCTGACTTCTTCCTTTTTTAATTATTTTTAATATAAATATATATTATTTAGTTATTTATTAATACATTATTAGTCAACTTATAAAATAAATTATTAAAATTTATTAATTAAAAATCACAAAATATTTTATTAATTAAAATATTAAATTTTTTTTAAAAAAATTTATATTATATTTGGATCTTAAGATTTACGTAAATTATAATATTATTAATATTTAAATGATTTAATCAAAATAATATAATATTAATAATATAAAATATTTATGTAAATTATAATATTAATAACATATTTTTATTTACTATAATTTTATACCTCATAAAATAATAAATTTTATTCTTAATTTTTGTTTTTTATTCAAACACCCACTAAAACTTATCTATTAAATTAATTTTTTTAAATTCTCATTATTATATTTTTTTTCATCCAAACATCAACCCAAACTTTTCTATCTAAGAACTAACTTTTTCTCAATATCTCCATACCAAACACACTCATGGGAAACTTTGGTTCCGGTGAAACCAATTACTTCTACGAAGTTTTCGCGTAAAAGTTCCGCTCATATGCGAGAACTTGAGAATTCATGCGCAATCGCCAATATTGTACGTCTTGTCATTTACGAAAATTTTGTCACCATCAGAATTTTGTCCAAACGCATGCAAGAACTTCTATGTCACGTCTCAGAACTTCCGGGAACTAAAGTTCTCATGTTTTCATAGAGCCAAAAATTGAAAGGTGTGGACTAGGACGACTGAACTGAAAAAAAATGAAGATTTTATTAAATCTGCCATGGAAACAATAGTTAAAAGATTTAATATAAAACTATATTTAAATTTTACGACGTTTTTTTAATCCTTTGAAACTACCCTGAAAATAGTCGAGACCTGAGGGACCATTTATGACTTTTATTATTGACATATCATTTTTGTATAATTTAATATTTTCTATCAGATTATAAGTTATAGCACCCCTATAGGATAGCTTTAAAGTTTAGTCTTAATATTTATAATTTATTATATATATTTGGCTAAATCAGAAAACAATCTTATCCAGCTAGAATCAGGAAACCGATTCGAGAAAAAAACATTTGTCCAAATCTAATCGAAAAATAAATTTTGATGAGCCCTACTTCTGTTCATTTGAAGAAGAACGAACATAATCAAGCTTAATTCTGAGTTGGTTCCATTTTTCCCCAAGGCTGCCATGCATAAACATTTCCACCGAGAATTCAAGAGCTATTGTGGCATTTTTTGGCATAGGATTTAATGTACATACTACTTAATTAAATAGATAGTATCAGTCAACCTATATGAAGTATTGCTAACTATAGAATAAACCATGAATATAAAAAAGATAAAAAGAAAAAAAATAATTTTAAATAAAAAATATTATGATTGGTCAATATTAAATTCGATGATGCTTAATACATGCACATCATGGATTAGAACAATCCGTGAGGACTAAGAGTAATTCAGTCAAACAGTAACAAAAGTTCTCATGGAACCCACGGAAACTTTTGTTCTAATGAAATGCTCACATGACTCAAAATCCTTACAAAAAAATTCTTGTCATTGGCAAGAATTTCATAAGTTCTTTTCATGGCAAGAACAAACTTTTTTTTTAAAATTTTTTTTCGTGTAGGTCTAAAAGTAGATGGTCCTACTTTTAGACCTAATAATCCTATTTTATATATTATATATGTTATATATATATAGTTATCTATTTATTAATATATTAGTATTATAGTACAATAAATTTATACAATTATTTAGTATTATTAGTATTATTAATAAAAGGTTTATTGATCATAATTGTTTACTTAGTATTATAGTGCAATAAATTTATATAATTATTTATTTATCAATGCATAATCATTCTGCTCTTAAATTAACTATTATAATCCAATATTGAATAATTATTTTCTTAATTATGCATTATATTTATTTAGTATTATAGTATATTAAAATATTATTAATTAATATTTACCGTTAATATTAGGCCTATATATCTATTATATATATTATATACACATATAGTTATTTATTTATTAATATATTATTATGAAACTTATAAAATAAATTTTTTAGATCGAAAAAATAATTATTTACTTAGTATTATTATATTATAATCTTATTAATATATTGTGCCATAACTTAAATGTTTAATAGAAACCAAAAAAATAAATTAAATTAAAAATATATAAATATATACAGTAATAATTAAATTCTTATCTAATATAATTTTTTTATCTTATAAAATAATAAAATATTCTTTTAGTTCTTACTTTTTATTTAAACACCCACTAAAACTTATCTATCAAATCAACTTTTTAAATTTTCATTATTATATTTTTCATCCAAACACCAAACTTAAACTTTTTTATCTAATCAATTAGCTCTTAAAAACTTACGTGAACTTAAGTTTTTGTATCCAAACAAAGCCCATATGTGCCATGGAGTCAAAGTTCCAAGGTAGCACAATCAACTTGAGACATTATCTGTAACACCCTCCAAATCGACTCCCGCCATGTGGTGAAAATCAATCTGAAAACGCTACGGCATGCTATGACTTTGACCATAATAATGACCGTATCTCAGTCAAGAACCGAGACACGTCAACAGAAGAAAGAAAATAAAGAAATAAAGAAAATAAAAGTATAACTTTAATATGCGAAAGTCTAAAAGTGGCTACATCATTGCTAATAAATAAAATAAGTTTTACATCATGAATCTAAAATGCGGAAGGTAAAGAAAAACTAGTAAACACTCTAAAAAGTCCTATGGTTCATGTGCTGTCCTATCGCCAGAGCTTCATCACCACACGCCTACTTCATCACGTCACTGACTTGGTCCTGTGAAAATCAGACACAGGGAAGGAAGTTCTCCCGTAAGCTTTACAGCTTAGTGGGGAATCACATGATATATAATGCATGACATGAATATAATAATCAGCAATAAATAATCATGCTTAACTTGAACGTGAACAGAATAACATGTATGGATCATGATAGGAATGAGAGTAATAATCAGCATATATCATGAATTATGAGCATTGAATGATACTTAGTAAACTTGGAATAATGACATACTTGACTTGATTTGAACATGCTTTTTGATATTAGATTATTATTAAAATCAGGATGACTATAGGTGCCTTTAATTCTTGGGGTATGCCGAGCAAACGATACGACCTTGTGTGAGTCAGTGAGTGATCAAACTATGACAAAGGGAGCTACTCTTATCTTGCTGCACTTGGTTTGGACTTGTAACCCATGATTAATCTTTCATCTGAACTTATTAATCACTTTTAATAACTTATGTCTCTTCGTTCTTTATTCCATAGATATGATAAGATCAATAAGAAACGAATCAATAAGAGAATACATCTTGAGAATCAGGGAGGAATCTCTGTGGGGTCAAAAAATAGGATAAACTATATATAAGTAATGTTGGGATAAAAAGGGGAAATAATTAATAAGGCTAATAAAAATGTCTCTGGATATCGGTCGATTGATTCAGGGGAACGGTCGACCGGTGGTCTGCTGATCGGTCGACCGGTGGTCTGCTGATCGATCGACCGATCTGTTAAGATCTGTCGACCGGTGGGTAATTCGGAGTGGTCGGTCCGTTCAGTTGAACGGTCGACCGGTGGACATGTATTGGTCGACCGGGGACAGGGATCGGTCGACCGGTCGACATATGCAAAAATCGGCTGCAGTTCATTATATCGATCGACCGGTTGCTGGCAATGCCTACGGACCGGTCGACCGGTCGGCGTCCAGAGAAGTTGCATACTTTCGAATTTAATCAATTCTTCGATGCAATCTCAACCTAATGTAGTTCCTATCTCCTAGCAAATCAATCACACAACAATAGAACAACAAACAATGAATTATGCATGCAAATAATCAACCAATCAAAGAATTCAAGAAATCAAACAATTAAAATGATAACTTGAGCCTTAACCCTTTTCTTTTCCTTTCACATCGATTACGGCATGAATTGGAACAATTCAGAGGTCATGCAAGGTGATTTCGATTCACCCACCTCTATTTGCGACCAATCTATTCTTCGATTCGTCGAAAAATTGATTAACGGCCGAGTCCCCTATTTTCTACGTTTTCTGCCATGTTCTTCTTCTCTGCCCTCTCGCTGCTCTCCCTCTCAATCTCTGCCTGCCACCTGTTCGGTGCAGAGAAGCGACGTGAGGAGATGCCAAGGAATCAAGTAGGAAGGAGAGGAAGAAAAATCTTACCTACCCTTTCACCTAGAACCCTGAACGAACTCTCTCTTTGCCCTTGCTCACGTACGAGGGGAACAAGGAAAAAGGCCAAACCAGAAGAAATGTCGTGTAGGTTGAGGGGAGGTTAATTTCTTTGGTTTAATAAATTCCCTCTCTTAATCTAACTCTAATCTAATTAATGAGTTAAGATTTTTATCTCCCCAACATAATTAAATCCTTCCTTGAGTCCAATCCTAATTGGGCTTTGGGTTCGGCCGAGATTTGTTTCCTCTCTTTTTTTTGTTGGTTATTACATTCTTACTCCTTTAAAAGAAAATTCGTCTTCGAATTTTGCACTAAGTAGAGAGCTTACAAAAAAGATGAAGAAATTCTTGGCGCATTTTCGACTCGAGCTCCCATGTTGCATCATCTCCGTTATGGTAACGCCAGGTTACTCGGACCATGGGCACATCCTTATTCTTCTGACATTGCACTTTACGCTCTACTATATGCATTGGATACTCATCGAAGGTCAAGTCTGCAGTTATATCTGACTCCTCTATCCTTAGAACATTCGCAGCATCGTGCTTGTACTTCTTGAGCATGGATACATGAAACACGTTATCCACTCTCCCATAAGATGGGGTAGAGCCAGTCTACATGCTGCCTCGCCTACCAGCTCGAGTATCTCAAAGGGACCTACATAACGAGGACTTAGCTTTTCTCGCTTGTTGAATCTCATGACTTCTTTCATAGGGGATACTTTCAGAAGAACTTGGTCACCAGCTTGAAAGATCTGCTCTTGTCTGTCTTTATCAGCATAGCTCTTTTGCCTTTCTTGAGTAGTCTTCATCCTTTGTTTGATCAATTCTATCTTTTCAGCATACTCCACTGCCTCCTTTACTTCTTCCTTACTCATGATCTTCTCCTCGCCTACTTTACTCCAATGGGCAGGCGAACGGCAATATTGTTCATATAGGGTCTCAAATGATGCCATACCAATACTAGAATGATGGATGTTCTTATAAGCAAACTCAATCAAACGAATGTGCTCATCCCAGCTACCCTGTCAATCTAGTGCGCAGGCCCGTAACATGTCCTCTAGTGTCTGGATAGTCCTCTCAGACTGTCCATCCATCTGAGGGTGAAATGCGGTACTAAAATTTAACCTTGTACCAAAGGCTTCCTGCATGCTCTTCCAGAATCTGGCAGTGAATCTGGGGTCTCGATCAGACACTATGAACTCTGCATGCTCTTCCAGAATCTGGCAGTGAATCTGGGGTCTCGATTAGACACTATGGACTCTGAGATACAATGGAGTCTGACTACTTCTCTCACATACAGGTCTAGCAGACTCTCCACTGATTGTTTCCATCGAATTGTGATAAAATGTACCGCTTTCGTGAAACGATCCACGACCACCCATATGGCATCATGACATTTTTTAGTCCTAGGCAAGTTGGACACAAAGTCCATAGTGATCTTATCCCACTTCCATTGTGGAATTTCCAAAGGCTTCAACTTGTCATATGGTCGCTGATGCTTAATCTTAACTTGCTGGCACACTAAGCATCATGATACATATTCCGCTATCTCTCTTTTCATATCCAGCCACCAGTAGTTGCGCTGTACATCCTTATACATCTTAGTGCTACCGGGGTGGATAGCGAACTTCGACTTGTGGCACTCATCTAGTACCTCTTGTCAGACATTAGCGTCAGTGGGAACCCACAATCTGTCCCGATATCTAATTTCTCCATCTGTGGAGATTTGAAAATCTGCGGGTTCGTTTTGACATCTCTTCAAAACCTTCTGATCTTCGGGATCCATCTTCTGAGCCGCTATGATTCTGTCAATTAGGCTGGGCTTCATCTGATGCATCATCCATAGTGCTCCATTAGTGCCCAGCTTGGGACACGATTGCTCAATCTCATCCAGCATCTCGTACTCACGTAGCCTCATATAGGCTAGCGAGCCTTCTCATTTTCTGCTTAATGCATCGACGACTAAATTTGCTTTACCATGGTGGTAATTGATAGCAAATTCATAATTCTTGAGGAGCTCAAACCATCGACGTTGTCTCATATTCAGATCTCTCTGCTCGAAAATGTACTTGAGGCTCTTGTGGTCAATGAAGATCTCAAATGTCTCTCCAT
Source organism: Pontederia crassipes (assembly GCA_030549335.1). Taxonomy (NCBI): domain Eukaryota; kingdom Viridiplantae; phylum Streptophyta; class Magnoliopsida; order Commelinales; family Pontederiaceae; genus Pontederia; species Pontederia crassipes. The sequence continues at coordinate 75,039,966 of CM060192.1, forward strand.
ACAAATAGTGCCTCTAGATCTTCAAGGCAAAGACCACTGCCGTCAATTTCAGATCATGTGTGGGGTAGTTCACCTCATGCTTCTTCAGCTGCCGAGAAGCATAAGTCACTACCTTGCCATGTTGCATCAGCACATCGCCCAATCCTGTTCTACACGTATCACTGTAGACCACGAAACCACCACTGCCTGTCGGTATGGTGAGAATCGATGCCGAAGTCAGACGGTCCTTCAGAGTCTGAAAACTCTGCTCACACTTGTCTATCCATATAAACTTTTTCGTTTTCTTTGTGAGATTTGTGAGGAGTGCAATAATCTTGGAAAAGTCTCTGATAAATTTTCTGTAATAGCCCGCTAAACCAAGGAAACTGCGAATCTCAAAAGCATTATTCAGTCTTGTCCAATTCGTCACCGCCTTCACTTTTGCTGGGTCTACTGCAATGTCCTTCTTGGAGATTATGTGTCCCAAGAACATGATCTCTTTCAGCCAGAATTCACACTTTAAAGGCTTGCCATAAAGCTTGTGTTGCCTCAGAGTCTCCAATACTATCCCGAGGTGCTCTCGGTGTTGCTCTGGACTAGAAGAATAGATCAGAATATCATCCACGAACACTATGAAAAATTGATTTAGATATGATCGAAAGACCCTGTTCATTAAGTCCATGAACGCGATAGGAGCATTCGTCAGTCCAAATGGCATGACCAAGAACTCATAGTGGCCATATCTTGACCGAAAGGCAGTTTTTGGTATGTCCTCCTCAGTCACTCTCAACTGATGGTAGTCACTACGCAGGTCTATTTTAGAGAACACCGATGCTTTTGACAGCTGGTTAAAAATGTCGTCTATACGAGGCAGGGGTACTTATTCTTCATTGTCACTTTATTAAGCATCCTATAGTCAATGCAAAACCGCATGGAGCCGTCCTTCTTTTTGACAAACAAGACCGGTGCGCCCCCAGGGTGAGATGCTCGGTCTGATAAATCCTTTATCCAATAGCTCCTGTATCTGTTTCTTCAGTTCTTGCATTTCGGCAGGTGCCATACGATAGGGTGCCTTAGAGATGGCTGCTGTCCCTGGTAGGAGCTTTATCTTGAAGTCAATTTTTCATTTCGGTGGTAGTCCAGATGTGTCTTCAGGAAACACATTTGGAAATTCCCGCACCATATATATCTGTTGGAGCTCAGTGACAGGTGCATCTATCTTGATCACATTAGCTAAACCCACAACATCATTTCTCTAATAACTTCTGTGTCTTGATAGTTGAGACGATAACCTTATTCATTGTTTATGGAGTGCCCTTGATTATTGCCTTGGGCTTGTCTTGCGTTCCTATAACGATCTTCTTCTATTTATAGTGCATGACTGCGTCGTGGTATGAAAGCCGGTGCATCCCCAAAATAACATCATAATCTACCATAGGGATGACTATGTGGTCTGCAGAAAAGTTCTTCTTTTCTACATTGACAAGTACATTCGGGATGTACCTAGCAGCATAGAGAATACTCATAGGTGTACTCACACGCATAACATGGGGCATCTGCTTAAGAGGTAAACCAAGGGTTTGGGCACACGATTCTGGAATAAACGAGTGTATAGCCCCAGAGTCAAATAGAATAGTAGCAGCTAAATTGGCGATAGGGAGAGTACCTCTAATGACATCATTGTCATTCTGAGCTGCTTCTGCTTCTAAGTTGTGCACACGATCTTGCGCAACGGGAATTGCACCTCCTCGACCTCCTCTGGCAGCCTGTGGGTAGTTTCGGATAAAATGTCCGAACTATCCACACTAAATGCAGGAGCCGTTCAGCCTACAGCACTCTCCATCATGGTGACGGTCACAATGAGGACATAAAGGCTTCTGTGGCACTTGGGACTGACGCGGTGGTGATGGCAGTTGTCTCAGTGGTTGTGCTTGCAGTGGCGCAGGGCGTGGCTGAGCTTGAGCTTGTCGTGGAGCTTCCCTCTGCTGGTATGATATGAAACGGCGACCGTTCCTCCTAAATGGTCGATGGTCTTCCGTTCGAGGCCTGGGCTGCTCTGCTTTGGCTGGAGCTTTGGCCTTGCGTTCAATTTGATCCTTTTTCATGCGTGTGGCCAACCTCACAGCCTTCTCCAGATCCTCACAGTCTCTAGACATAACTTCAGTCTTCAGTGCTTGCTGCAGCCCATTGATGAACTTGTTAGCCCTAATGCGCCCTTCAAATGACATCGGACAATACTGCTCCAGCTGGATGAACTGGATGTGGTAATCCGTCACAGACATAGTTTCCTGCTGCAGTTGCAGGAATTCCTCTTGCTTGTTGATACGATCGTGCTAGGGAGTTGCAGGAATCCTAATTGGGCTTTGGGTTCGGCGGAAATTTATTTCCTCTCTTTTTGTTTTTTTGGTTGGTTATTATATTATCACATCTGCCTTGGCCTCCAAGCTCTTTGGTAAATGGAAAGCAACTTAATGCAGCCAAAACTGATGACTGGCCACCTGCACCTGCTACTTAATAATACCCAATTTTTTTTTATTCCAAATGTGTGAGTTTCCATGGATTAATATTTGGGTAAATTTTGTGTTAGACCACAGCTGAATCGAATTTCCATCACCCAAGAAACACATGCATGATTAGTGCCCAATTTCTTTTCATTTGGGTAATTAATGCTTGGAATTAGATTTATCCTACATATAAAACAAAGTATATTATCTAACATACTTTGATTGCAATTTTAACATATAAAATTATAACAAAGTATATTGTTCCCGTGTAAAAAAAATACTAAAATTTTAAATTAGTTACAATTCTAATACGTGTTATAATTCACATGCGTATATAAAATTGAATGTTATATCACCGGATTGCAATATTCTTTTTACTTCGTTACATATCGGTTAAATATTAATTTAATTTTATATAGACTAAATTTTGATTAATTTTACATGATGAAAAAGTTGCTTTAAATAAAACGACAAAAAACTAATTTTTTCAACTTTAAATTTTATGTTGTGCTATTTCAGAGGCGAACCCAATCCAAAATTCAGAAGGGGCTATGAATGTAAGATTGATATAATTCTATTTTTTTTAATTTTTTCTATATAAATCTATGGAGAAAATAAAATTTTTGAAGGGGCCACCCCCCGTCCGTCTCTGGGTCATTCACTTATTCTTTCGACTATTGTTGAATTGATATTGAATATTTTTAACCTAAAAATATAATAATAAATTGCATTCGAAATTAATTTAAAGGCTTGTGAAAGTTTAACTTTAAGTTAGTTCTAAGATTCAAACGAAGTCCAATTATATAATTTACCACCAAAGAAATTATGTGGGAGCCATGCACCCGCTAAAACATGATATATAATATGAATGCCACACGATCCATTATATTACTTAGCATTATAAATCATGCAGAAATGGCATCTTACTCCGACGAGTTCCTGGAAGAGGAGGAGTTCAACATGAACCCCAAGAGCGATCTTCTCCTCAACTCCGAACCCAGCTACAAGAAGGTCCCGTCTTCCTCCACGGTGGTAGGCTTGTTTGCGAGTGCATGATCATCGTCCACTACATGATCCCAAGGCACGGGACGAGGGGGGGGGGGGGGGGGCACGGGGGAAGTTTAAAATCGATTCATTAAATTTTAACTCAATGCAAATCAAATCATATCACATGCATGATAAGATAGGAAGAAAACATAAAGAACACGGTGATTTGTTAACGAGGTTCGACTACATCTTGATCTACATCCCCGCTTCGACTTCACGACCTCGAGACCGTCGGATATTCCACTACTTATTTCGTCACAAATGGGGCAAGAAAAAAATTCTTTACATCAAACTACCCTGTATCTGCTTCGAGTGATAATGCACATCTCTCCTCCTAAGAAACTTATCTTTTCTCTAGTTCAAGAGGTAAGATATAAAAACTCTTCTATACAGGAGCTCACTTAATTTTCTAAAAAAATGTTTCTCTCTTTTACAATGTCACGCTCACGAGAAGAGAAGAGAGAAAATAGAGAAGATACAACAATGACATCAAGAAAATGATTTTCTTTTTATTCTTGAAGTTTTCCTTGAATGTTTGATGAATTCTATTCCCGTTGGTATACTTTTCTAGACTTCTTAACTTTATTTATCTGTTGGAATTTGTTTTCTAATTTTGGGATCAAAATATGACCGTTATAGTACATTCTGTGTGCTGACTATTTTATAAAAAATATGATCGTTGATAAATTTTGCACTGTTCGATCGACCAACCGGTCGACCGATACCTCGACCAGTACAGTCTCGACATTTAGTTTGCTGAAACTGGACATTTTCTGCACCGACCAATCGACCGATGTGCGGTATTCCAGCCGCTAGGCCGATCGCCCTACACTATTTTGAGTATAACATTTTCACAATTAACCAAATTAGCTTCCGTCTCTTTATCTTTTCCGTCCCTTTATCTCTACTTCTGTTTCTTACCCATTCCCCTGACCTTCTCTTACTCTTCGAGCTTTTTTCGCCTGAAAGTTTTTATTCATGAGATGATTTTTATTCTATGAAAAGTTAATAAAATTTTCTATAATTTTAATATTTATCATTTATCTAAAATCTAATGAGATCATAGTCAAAATATTGATTTAAAGTTTAGTACAAATACTTGTCTATTTTAAATAATACATTTTGAACATTTACTTTTTTATTCATAACTTTTCATATCAATATCCAAATGAGATGATTATTTATTCTATGGAAAGCTGACAAAATTCTCTACAAATTTGATATTCATTTTTTAATGTAAATCTCAAGGGAAACAATTATTAATCAGAAGTTTAATATTTGAAACAACTCATTTCTATTTAAACCTTTTCAATATATAATTCTAATTTTTTTGAAGTTTATATCATCAACATATAATTATATACGGCTTTAAAATTTTATTCCAACAATATTTCCTTTTTTTTATGAAGATAAATCGAGAAATACGAAAATTATATAATTTGAAAAAAAATTGAAATTAATTTTACTCTCTCTAAAACTAAGCATTCCTATGTGTGTAAATACTAATTGTAAGATACTTTTCATATAGAGTTATATTCATAGAGTTCACATAATAAAGCAAGAGTTATATATATATATATATATATATATATATATATATGTTTCCTATATAAATCATATTTCTCCCTCTTTTGTTTCATAAAAAAATAATTTACATATGAAGCATATAAGTAATAATATGTAACTCCTCTTTAATCATGTCATTTTTTCTTCTTTTTTTATAAAAGAAACATGTAGATTATCACGTCATAAGGAATTGCTTTATGTATATTTATGTGATAGGAAAAAATAACTCCTCCTAAATTTATGACCGAATCAAATGTATAACATGTCTCATATCATAAAGGATCCAAACATTGCATAAAATTTTGAGACAACAATAATACCAATGATATGTCAAGATTAAATTGGATTGTATCAAATAATCAAGAATTTAATAGTAAAGGTAATTAGGTCATATTTTAGATGAGTGAATGACATACTATTTCAAATTTTTGAATAGGTTCGCCCTTTCATTATAACCAATTTTCTATTTTCATCTTCCTTTAATCCTATGTATGTTTTCTTTTTTCTTTTTTACAAAGAAACAATAATATAACATTGTGAATGATAATTCAAAACTTTATTTTCATACCACGAGGATTTAAAGCTTAAATGATAAGAGTGATAATAAAGTAATATTACAAAAATATAAGTTTATGCTCATGGAATCCAAAGATTTAATATTTTTAATAGTTCTCTAAAATTTTGATAAAATTTCAAAAATTTTGACTCATTTCAATTGCAAACTCACAAAATCACGAATGTTTTTTAATAGAATAACTAATTTTGCATGCTCATAATTTTAAGTAAATGATACTTTTATTTGTAAATGATACTTTGTACCTCCACCTTTTCAAAATCCACTTGTCCTTTGTTTTACATGTGAGACACATATGAAAAATAATTATTTGGCCTTTGGTATTCAAACTTTTTTGGGTCCAATTTTGTTAGTAAAAGTTCCTTTTGGAACCCATATAATTTCATGTTGAAATTGTTTGCCTACTTTGCATTGATATCCATAATAATCATGAAATTCATATGCAAAATAAGTAATATGTGAATTTTTAAGGATTTATTATAAGGATGTTTATATTTTCAATAAGAATTTTTATGTCTAAAGTATTTCCTAAAATTAATTTTCTTTGTGTAAGAATTAGCCTTTTCGTTATTTTGTGAATTTTTTTCAAAATAGTATTTTTCTTCTTTACTTCTTTTAAAGAACATGCCAACTTTGCAATTTGATATGCATGTATAAATTTCAAAGAATCATTTTCATTTTTCATAAAATATGTATCTTTTTATTCTTTTAATTTCTTAAATTCATATAGTAATTTTTCATTTTCTTCTTTAAGTGCAAGATACTTTTTTATAAGAGAGGAAAATTCCTTATGCACATAAAATGAAATATCTTCTTCAGAAGAGTTTGATGAGTTATTATTTGAATTTAAAGAGTTAGAAATTACCTCATCGTTATATACTAATAAGTATAGATATGCATCTTCACTGGAAGAGCTTGATGAATCATTTGCTTCACCTGACTCTTCATACTTTTTCTTCTTCCTTTTCTGAGATGTCTCTTCTTTGTCATTCTTCGTGAGACTTGAGTTTCTTTCTTGGTGATGTTTATATAATCTTCTCTTTGCCTTCTCATTCTTTTCTTTATTTTTCACCAACTTGAGATATTTGTCAAACTTTCTTGTGTAATGAGTTAGTCTCTTTTCATCTATCACTTCTTCGCTTGAGTCTTCTTCCATTTTGTTCGTTTTCAATGTCAATGTTTTCTTCTTGAGAGCATTTTCTTTTTCATCTTCTTGAATTCCGATCTCATCGGTTAATAATGAACCGATAATATCATCAAAATCTAGCTTGTTTAAGTTTTTTTCTTCAATCACGGTCATCTTTGTATGCCATTTGGAGGAGAGAGACCTCAAAAACTTTTTCATCTTTTGAGAGTTAGTTCATGGCTCGTCCTAAGAGACTAAGCCATTTACAATATCACTAAACTGTACAATCATTTCATTTATGAATTCATTATCATGCATTTTAAAAAAAATCATATTGATGATTTAAAATATTTAAACTAGATTTTTTAACTTTATCCATTCCTTCATAAATAATAATAAATTTTTTCAAAATCTCATTTGCATTTTCACAACTAGAAATCCGATTAAACTTCATTGAATCCAAAGTACAATAAAAAATATTTTTAGCTTTCCAATCAAGTTTTACAAAAACTCTTTCTCTTTCATTATATTCTAAAATTAAATTTTCATTTAAATAATAACTTTTTTAAACAATATTCCACATGTCAATATTAATAGAACATATATATGCTTGCATACTAATTTTTTAATATGCAAAATTTGATGCATTAAAAAGCGGAGGATGACTAATTGATTGTCCTTCGAAAAAACTAAATCCATTTGATATCATAATGCTAAAGATGATTAAATCTTAAAAACGAGAACAATCTCGCTCTGATATCAATTGTAGGATCTCAAGGCACCAAGGGAAAGGGGGGTGGGACGGAGGAGGGGGGGGGGGCGCTGGTGAATTGGTATTTTAAAATTGAAAAAGATCGATTTCACAAAATATGTTAATTCGTTAAATTTTAAATCAATGCAAATCAGATCATATCACATGCATGATAAGATAGGAAGAAAAGAGAGAGAATGTAAACATAAAGAACACGGTGGTTTGTTGACGAGGTTCGGTCACACATTGTCCCCGCTTCGACTTCTCGACCTCGAGACCGTCGGAGATTTCACTAAACTCTTCGTTCGTTTCAAATGGGGTAAAAAAAAATCCTTTACATCAAACTACATTTTCTCTGCTTCGAGTGGTAAGGCACACCTCTCATCCTAGAAAGCACATATTTTTTCTAGCTGATATCAAACATCTTTTACACAAGAGCTCACTTGATTTTCTAAGAAAGTGTTTCTTTTACAATGTCATGGTCATAAGAAGAGAAAAGAGAAAGTAGAGAAGATATACCAATGACTTCAAGAAAATGATTTTTCCTTGATTCTTGAAGTTTCCCTTGAATGCTTGACGAATTTTGGATCCCTTAGTTTTCCTTTATAGGTTTTTTAACTCCATTTAGCCGTTGGAACTTGTTTCCAAACTTTGGGGCCAAAATATGACCGTTATAATGCATTCTGCATGCACTGATCAGTTGACCATTTCGACCGGTACATTTTCTTTTATGGAAAATATAACCATAAGCGAATTCTGCACTGTCCGATCGATCGGTACCTCGATCGATATAGTCTCGACATTTTGTTTGCTGAAACTAAGCATTTTCTGCACTGACCGATCGACCGGTGTGCTTGACCGGTCGGCCGGTATTTCAACCGCCAAGTCAATCGCTCTGCACTCTTTTGAGCATAATGTTTTGCACAGTTATATGATTTTTAATTTTATGGAAGATAACATAATTTTCTACAATTTTTATATTTATCATTCATCCAAAATATAATGAAATCATAGTTGAATATTGATTCAAAGTTTAGTACAAATATTTGTCCATTTTAAATAATACATTTTGGACATTTGATCTTTTATTCATAAATTTTCATATTAGTATACAAATAAAATAATTTTTTATTCAATGGAAAAATTGACAGAATTATCTACAATTTTGATATTCACCTCTTAATGTAAATCTCATGGAACATAGACAATTATTAATAAGAAGTTTAATATTTAAAATAACTCATTTCTATTTAAACCTTTTCGGCATATAATTCTAATATTTTGAAGTTTGTATCATCTAAATATAATTATATAGGACTTTAAAACTTTGCTCCAATAACGTCGTCTAGACCCCGCCGGTGGTGCCGCCCTGCTCGCAACCCCTAGGATTGTGCGTGTCCTATGTCGATGACATTTTGCCCCTCGATATTTTCAAAGATTTTTTCTTTTTCCACAAATGCTATCTCAAAGTGCGAAAAATTTCTTTTGTCCAAAATGTACATTTTTCTTGTAGTGTTAATATGTGGTGATTATTTTTCCCTGCCCCAATTGGCTTATAAATTGTAATAAAGAATGGGAAGGGATGCCATCCTTCCTCCTAAAAAAAGGAGAAAAATGACGCATGATACCGCGCGATTATTAATTGTAATACACAATTTCATATCCATATTTAACTAAAAAATCAACTTAAGTCTGACGTAAAAGTCATTAGAAAAGATAAATAAAAGATGAAGAAATATATTTCCACACATATAATTAAAGGATAGACTAAACTAAATAAAAAAGTAACAATCTTCTTAAAGAAAGAAGTTATATAGCATTCCCCAATGCATCGCGTAATATCTCACATATTTTCTAGTTGGTCCAACTAAAAGTCCATTAATAATTATCGTTCAATTAAATAAATGAAAACTATTCCTATGGCATCGAGAAGATGCTCTAAGTGTTTAGACCGATTAAAATAAAGATCCTAGGCCTTCACTTCTACATGAGCCATTGGACGGCAATTTGACTATCGCTACCATATGCAAAAGCGTAAGCCATCATTATCACATCTGTCTTAGGCTCCAAGCTCCATTTGTAAGAAATATTCAACTGAATAAAATATGAAGGTCGCAGCAATTTTGTTGGAAACACAAAATGTGTAAAAAAAAAAATATTATCTCCATCATCATGACAATGTTTCGATAGGTGAACAATAATTCTGCTAAATTCTAAAAACATTTTAAAATGATGATTTTGTTCTTGAAGAGCCTTTGGATGAAATTCTCATAAGTTAGAATTTCTCGAGCGAGAACTTCACGGCTTCAAACGAAAAGTCCTTGAGTTCTGACTTCGGACGAGAACTTTTCCATAAGAAGTTACGAAAACTTTCTGAGTTGATAAGAACTTCAATCTGCATGGGTCCCACCAAAACTCATCCTCATGTTTGGTTGAACTTAGTAATTAAAGTCCTCCATTTTTGTTCCTATCCAAACACTGCCAAAATGTATTAATGATATAACTGGGTTGGCTCATCTAATAATGAATTTCATCTAAGATGATGCATCAATAAATATATTATCCGCATTTTTTCTTTGGTGCACATGAGAGGAGGGAGAAGCGACATTCACCTCCTTTATGGTGGTGGAGGGAGGGGGCGTAGTCTATAAATTTGATTTCTGTTGGAGGCAATAGCTAGAGGGTCATGCCACCAGCCTTCCATTATTGTGGAATTACGGGACATGATTTTAGATTCCCTTCCGGTTCATTGGCGAAGGGCAATAATAGTCTTCATGCATTCACTCTTATATTTATCTTTTATTTTTGCCATCTAATTACTTTTTTACCTAATTATCATTTTAAACTTATTAATAGTTTATATAAGCTAGCCTACAAAAATATGTATATATATACATAGGGAAAACAAACTACGTGGAAAAAAAGTGCCCGATCTTCAACAAAAATTTATCATGATGTTAGATGTGATTGAAAAATTTTGATTGTGTAATGCCTTGAAATTTGAGCCCATCACGTGGTTATTTTCTTTGGTATTCTTTAACTCTTTCGTTGATTAATGAAGAATAGTGAGACATGAGTACTTAAATAAAATATTATAATAACTAGAAGTGAAATGCAAAAGCTAATAGAATAAGATGAAAGAGTACATCATATGCTGCATACAAAAATCCATGCCATTATAAATATCCATATAACATATCTTAATTCAACTCAATAGGTCTCATGCATAACTCCTAAATGTTAAAGACACAAAATAACTCTATGATGATCATGTGCACACTCACCCGAGATGAAGTCATCACAAATACATCAACTTGGCTCACAAGTAGTTATGTATATGTGGGGATAACACATGAAAGTAAGCTCAATCATTATCATAAAACTAAGCATAAATTCATAATAGGTCATAAGAATGATTCATCAGAATAATCATGTATAAACATATTGATAATAAATCAAAGGGGTCATTGTTGTTCTATGTTTTTAATTTAATTTAATTTTCATGTTTATAAGGACATTGTCCTTTCATTCTCATTGTCGTAGAAGAGCTTTTCATTTTTAGGTAATACCATTGCAAAGACATAAATGTGTAGCAACCTACACTATGGCAGATGAGTGAGGGGTCAGTGCTGCAGCAAGTGCCCCATAAGGGGAGGATGATTTCACACAGGGTGGTAACATTCGTAAGTGGAGTGTCTCACACAAGGATGATAACCTCTACGGGAAGTGTTTCACACAAGGCTGATAACCTTCCATTTAGGTAGACAATGGTAAACCTCATCTTTTATCTTTGTCAATTATGAACCTATCTTCTGATATAAAACTGTAGGTGGCAAAGATGGCTCCGGATCATCATTTAGTGGTAATGGGGAAATGAAAAAAATCATATGGACAGATGTTAATCAAATCATGGTTCTTAGTTAAGGTCATACTCATCCTCTGTCCAAAGAATGGACGCCCGAAAGGATGAGCAACCGTTTGTTTTTTCATATGTTCATCGATCTTCAGTTAGGGGTTCGGATGTTCATTTTACCAAAGTTCATCGGTCGTCCGTTGAGGGTTGAACGTCCACCTTGATCACAAACAATCGGTCGTCCATTTGGGATTCGGATGCCCATTTTGATCATACACAATTAGTTGTCCATTTGGGGATCGAATGTCCATTTTATCATATCCCATCAACCGTCTGAAACAGGGTCAGACGTCACTATGTCCTTCTCGGCGAAAAGACCAAGTGGAGTAGATGCCTGAAAGCCAGGTGGTCGTCCATTTTACGAGCGATCTTGCGAACATTCGATCGTGCATTTCAGGCGGCTGAAACTTGACTGATCGTCTAGTCCATGTGGGTGTGACCCTCACCTGACTCATGATCTTTGGTTGATCAAAATGGGTGTTCGGTCGACCATCAATCATATTCTTCATCTCGACACTTCCAAATTGGGTGCCCCATTTGGACGTCGCACTATTCGGTCGAACCAAATTAGACATCTAATACTAGATTGATTGTCCGTTTCAGTCGGCAGAAATGCAGATCATTGCAAATCCTTAGGCTGTCATCCAATTTTGTTCACACAAAAATATAGATCTCAATAGTAAACATATTCTAACATATGGCATGGATTATGGTATCATTTATAACATTTACATGATCAAGTCACCATATACTTTCATAATAAAACTATCTCCAATCTAATAAAGCATGACATCACCTTAACCTAAACCTTTTACAGTAAATTTAAAAAGACAATCTATACTACAAATTGTAGGATCCCAAAGGGCACTAAGAGGGCGGGGAGGGGGGGGGGGAGTGTTTGCATTGGTGTTAAACCGAAATTATCAATTTCACAAAATATGTCACAAAAGCTTAAAATCGATTCAACAATCTTTAAATCAAAACAAATTAAATCAGATCACAAGCATAACATGAGAGAGAATGCAAACACAAAATGCACGGGTGATTGTTGACGAGGTTCAACCACACCTTGGCTTACGTCCCGCTTCGACTTCTCGACCTCGAGACCATTGGAAATTTTATTAAAACACTTCCTTTGTTTCAAATGGGGCAAGAAAGAAAGTCCTTCACACAACCACCTTTTCTCCGCTTCGAGAGACAAGACAAACCTCTCATTCTAGGAAGCTAAACTTTTCTCTCGCTCAAGAGGTAAGATTTGGAACTTTTTTCACACAGGAGCTTTCACAATCTCTCTGAAAATGATTTCTCTCTTTTACACTAGAATTATCACAAGAAGAGAAGAGAGAAAGAAAAGAGAACTTAAAATGATAACTTCAAGGAAAATATCTTCTTTTGATTTATTAAAGTTTTGCTTCAATGCTTAAATGAGTGCATTTGGTTTTGGCTTTGACACTTCTTTTATAGGCTTCAGCATGTGGAAAATTCATCCAAAAATTATTCCACATTTTTCTCATTGAAAAATAACCGTTACTTTCATTCCAGCCGGGACCGGTCGATCACATTTATGGACTAGGATTGGTCTATATGACTGTTGCGTGATTTCTCCAACTTCTGCGCTTGATCAGTGACCGATACATCGACCAGTATCGTCTCGACGTCGACTGAGTAGGCTCAGTATTGATCGATCGACCGACATCTCCATTCGGTCGACTGGTATTGTCTCGATCGACTTTCTTTGCTTCGACCGATAGGTTGACTGATGTGCACTATTTTGAGCACAACTTTTTGCACAATTATCAAAATTAGATACTGTTGAATTCTATGAATAGCTAACATGATTCTCTACAACTTTGATATTCATCATTTATCCATAATCTAATAAGATTATAGTTAATTATTTAATCAAAGTTTAGTGCATAAAGTTGTCTCTTTTTCTTAAACTTTTTCAATATTTAACTTTAATCTTTCGAAATTTGTATGATTAAAATATAATTTTATATGTTATTAAAACTTTACTCCAATAATCTCCCCATTTTTTATGAAGACAAATCGAGAAATATGAAAAATATATAAGTTTCGAAAAAAGGTAAAATCTTGTAAAATTAATTTTACTCCTCCTAAAACGTAGCTTTCCTTTCAATGATAGATATTTACATGAGTACTAATTATAAGGCACTCTTCATATAGAGTTATATTCATATCATATTTCTCTATGAAAATAATTTCTCTCTTTTACAATAGAATACTCACAAAAAAAGAAGAGAGAAAGAAAAGAGAACTTAAAACGATAATTTTAAGGAAAAAACATTTTTTTAATTTTTTGAAATTTTGCTTCAATGCTTAGATGGGTACCATTGCCACTAGGGATGGCACCCGCCGTTGTTCGGAGCGGGGGACACCACCCCCGCCCCGAACCCGACGACCCGCCCCGAATCCCCGGTCCGGGAGAAATTTTATCCCCCCCGCGGGGAACCCGATTCCCCGAATTTTTTAAATTAATTAAAATGTGAATAATTAAATTAATTAAAATGTGAATAATTAAAAAAATTATAAAAATCACAAATAAAAAATGGTCTGCACAGTGCGCAGAGGTGAGTCACCTCTGCGCGCAGAGGTGAGTCACCTCTGCGCGCATAGGCGAAATCGCCGTTGCGCGCACTGGGTGCGCAGAGGCGACACTGTGCGTCGCCTCTGCGCGGTGCGCAAAGGTGATCACCTCTGTGCACCGCGCAGAGGCGATTTCGCGGCGGCAAATCAGTCACAGCGGCGACGGCGAAATCGCTGCCACCCGTCGGCCGATTTTGCCTCTGCGCACTGTGTGCAGAGGTGAAATCGGCCGAAAGGGGCGGCGGCGAAATCGTCTGCGTAGAGGCGAAAGGGGCGGTTGCGAAATCGCCTCTGCGCAGACGATTTCGGCCGCCGCCCCTTTCGCCCACGATGACGCCGCCGCCCCTTTCGGCTGTCGCCCACGACGATGACCACGGCGATCCCCTCGACGATGACCCGCCCTCGAGGACGATGACCCGACGACGACCCGCCCTCGACGATGACGCCCGCGACACGATGACGCCGCCGCCCCTTTCGGTTGTTGCCCACGACGACCACACGACGACGACCCGCCCCCGACGACGACGCCCTCGACCACGATGACGCCGCCGCCCCTTTCGGCCGCCGCTCATGACCACATGACGACGACCACGACCACGACCACGGCGATCAGCTCGACGATGACCCGCCCCCGACGACGACGACCCGCCCTCGACGACGACGCCCTCGACCACGATGACGCCGCTGCCCCTTTCGGCCGCCGCCCACGACCACACGACGACGACCACGGCTAGGCGAGTGGTTTCGGGCCTTTCGACGGCGCCGGCGACCGACTGGGTCGTAGCCTCGTAGGGTTTGAGACTTGAGATTTGAGTGAAAAGGGAGAAAGAAGAGGGTTGTTACTTGTTAGGGTTTAATGTGATATATATATGTAAAATGGACGGTTCAAATATAATCTAATAAATATAATTATAATAATTATTAATTACAAATAATTTATCGGGAATTCGGGGCCCCGACGGAGCGGGGGGAACTACCCCCGCGCTGATCCCCGAAAGAGGGGGCGGGGGCAGTTTGGCCCCCATCCCCTCCCCCGCGGGGAAAAAAATCCCCTAATGCGGGGCCCCGAATGGGGAATCCCCGCGGGGGTGGAGAATATTGCCAGCCCTATTTGCCACTACAAGAAAATTGAGATTTTCCGACGAACAATTTTCGATGGATAGAAATTTATCGTAATTTGCGACAGATTTTGCGACGGATAACCATCAAAATTTTTGATGGTAAAAAATAATAAATTATATAATATATATTATATTATTATTTTATTTTTTGACGGTTGGGAATGTCGAAAGTTCCGACGGTCTTAACCGTCGGTATGCAAAAAATAATATAATATAAGAAGTATTTTTATTAATATAATTAGCGACAGTTCAGACCGTCGATATTTTTGACGATCCAAACCGTCGGTAAGCGAAAAATAATATAATATAATGAGTTTTTTATTAATATAATTAGTGACAGTTCAGATCGTCGATATTTTCGACGGTCCAAACCGTTGGTAAGTGAAAAATAATATAATATAAGGAGTCTTTTATTAATAGAATTAGCGACAGGCGACCGTTGGTACCCTAAAAAATTAAATATGATATATGTACGTAGTATTTTATTATTATAATTATCGACAGTTCACGTCAACCGAAGTTTTGATGGTCTCAACTATCAGTAACTTTAAAGATAATTAAATATTATATTCATATATATCATAACATATATATATTATTAATATTTCCAAAGTTTTCAACGGTCATGATCGTCGATAACTAAAAAATCAACTCCTGCTTCTTCCTTTTTTATTTTCCCGCTTTCCCATTTTTCTACCCCTATATATATATTATCCCTCTCTCCTCTCTTTCCCTCTCCTATTTTGCCAGCGCGACGACCTCCTGGACGATGACCCTCCGACGACCCCCTCCGTCCCCCTCTCTCTCTCTCCAACTCGGTCTCCGGCTCCGGCTCCATCTCCGTTCGGCCGCTGGTGGCCGGATCCTCCTGCTGGCTGTCGGATCCGGCTGCGGGCTGTCGGACTTTCAAGTGCGATCCGTCCGCTGGCTGTACCAGGCGGCTGATCAGATCGGCTGCTTGGCGGCAGACTAATTTTTTTATATTATAAAAATTCTTTACGATGATTGCGATCGCCGAAAGTTTCAACGATCAGACGACCGTCGAAAGTTTCGACGACCGAGATGACCGCCGAAAGTTTCCATGGTTGTGGCCGCCAAAAGTTTCGACGGTTGCGGCCGCCAGACTTCCCTCGAAACTTCCGACGAGTTTTTTTCAACCGTCGAAAGTAGTTTTGCGACGATCATTTTTTCGATGGGCCGGTTCCGTCGAAAAACTCATGAAAAGTCATCATTTTCGATGGTTTTTGAGAAATTACATACGGTTTTCGTCAGAAATTAATTGACTTTTTTCTTGTAGTGTGCTTGTGGCACTCTTTTAATGGGCTTTAGTTCCTCTAAAAACAGTTTATTGAACGCTATTGTCTTCTAACTTGTAAAGGCCGATCGTTAAAATCCTGCAGTGTATCCAAATGGCGTTGTAACCTGACTATCTGATCTTCCGACCAAAGAAAGAAAGAATATAACAATCTATAATCAATTATCTAACTCGGGATCTGAGACTTAATTTAGTTAATTAATTATACGAAGGGTACCATTGAATTGTAAGATGAGCAAATTAATTTAATTTTTTTTATTGTCAATCTTGGTATCTAAAAAGTGATGTTGACCGTCCGACGTTATAAAACACATACGTAACAAATTAAAAAATCGGTCCATCGTTGAATGATCTCCCGGTGGCACCGGTGGAATTCAATGAAAAAGAGTTGCGTCATCCCAGTTCGAGTTGTGTGGAATTCTCAAATCGCCTTGTTCTCCAAGTAAACTGGCCGGAAGGCCCCTCGAAGGTGGTTCTTGACAAGAACTTTTCTCTGACGGACGTCGGCGCATTCGCATGCAGGTGATCAAGCTTATATATATATATATATATATATATATATATATATATATATATATATATATATAGCCATGCATGCGACGTGATCCGGCATCTGGTAGATTATAAACAATTAATAATCGATCGCACGATTGAGTTCAAGCAAGCAAAAGAAAGCCAAAAAATGGAAGCAGCGGGCAGCGGAAACGTGAAGCTCATCGGGATGTGGGCGAGCCCCTTCGTGCTCCGGCCGAGGATCGCCCTCAACCTCAAGGGCGTCCACTACGAGTTCCTGGAGGAGGACTTCAACATCAACCCCAAGAGCGACCTGCTCCTCAACTCCAACCCCGTCTACAAGAAGGTCCCCGTCCTCCTTCACCACGGCAGGCCTGTCTGCGAGTCCATGATCATCGTCCACTACATAGACGACGTCTGGACCTCTCCGGAGGCGCCGCCCCTGCTGCCCGCCGACCCCTATGACCGCGCCATCCACCGATTCTGGGCGTCCTACGTCGACGACAAGGTAACTAGCTAGCCAGCCACTGTTGCATGGTAATATACGTAAGCAGTGGATGAGGTCCCTAAACTTAAAAACCTGGTCGCAGTTATTCTCAGCAATGATAGGCATAGCGAAGGCGCAGACCGAGGAGGGAAGGAGGGAGCACACGGAGCAGATGCGCCCCGTGTTTGAGCTGCTGGAGGGGGCGTTCGAGAAGTGCAGCAAGGGCGCGCGCTTCTTCAACGGGGAGGGCGTGGGGTACCTGGACATCTCGCTCGGCAGCTACTTGGCGTGGGTCAGGGTCATGGAGATGAGCAGCGGCGTCAAGCTCCTTGACGAGGAGCGCACGCCGCTGCTGGCCGGGTGGGCGGAGAGGTTCTGCGCGCACGAGGCCGTTAAGGGGGTGACGCCGGAAACCGAGAAGCTCCTCCACTATCTAATGACCGTTGCTGGGCCGAGGTGGAAGGCGGCGGCGGCTGCAGCAGCAGCAGCCAAATGAGGCCTAGTTGCATGCCGTGGTCGATTTGCTTTGGATGTTATGTGTGGCCTAAAATATAGCGTTACATGGAGCATGTGGACTTGATAGCGTAGAAAATAAATAACTAGACTTTGAATAAGCCAGCATTTTAATGTTATTAGGATGTCTTGGTTTCTTAGTACGTGCTTTGCTTTTGAAAATGAAACAAAGAAGATGGAATAATTAGATTTATTTTTCCTTCTTCTTTTCTATTGAGTTGTTTACTTTCGTTAATTTTTTTCAACAAATTAAGAGCTATTTATAATATTAAGTCATCTAACCTCCCTTTGCAATGGAGAATAATCTCGTTCCCTGTGTTTGCAGAAGTGAATCATGCACTAAAGCTCACTGCAATCCTCCTCCGAGCTTAAAATATGAATATTAATTGATCATAACGTCTAAATGGAATGGACAAATCTACAAGAATATAAAGTTTAGCACCATAAACATACCCTTAAATAAATTGCTAACACATATTTAGAGAATGATTGGAGATTAAGTATATTAGTTCTTATTTATAAAAATAAAGGGGATATTCAGAATTGTGCAAATTATAGAGGGATTAAACTTATGAGTCACACGATGAAATTATGTGAAAAAGTGATTGAGCATAGATTGAGAATGGAGACTAATATTTCTGAGAGACAATTTGGGTTCATGCCAGGAAGATCCACTACAGAGACGATTTATTTACTAAGGGGGATGATGGAGAAGTATCGAAGTAGGAGAAGAGACTTACATATGGCTTTCATTGATTTAGAGAAGACGTATGATCGGATACCAAGGGATGTACTTTGAAAAGCCTTGCAAAAGAAGATGGTGAGTGTTGCCTACATTAAGATAATACAAGATATGTACGATGTGGCATTGAATAGGGTTAGGACACCCGGAGGTGAGATAAATGAATTTCCTATAAGAATTGGCCTACATCAAGGATCAGCTTTAAGCCCGTATCTATTTAACTTAGTTATCGATGCTATAACCGAGAATATCACAGAGGAGGTACCTAAGTGCGTGCTATTTGCGGATGATATAGTACTTTTAGCGGATTCAAGAGAAGAGATTAATACAAAATTGGAAATATGGAGAAATAAGTTGGAGTCAAAAGGTTTTCGTTTAAGTAGGAATAAAACAGAATATATGCATAGCAATTTCACAAATAAACAACTTAGAGACGATTTGAAAGTTAGGCTAGGGGAGTATATAATTCCTCAAGTGACAAAGTTTAAATATTTAGAATCAATTGTAAAATAAGATGGTGAGATTGATGACGATGTTAATCATAAAATTCAAGCTGGTTGGTGTAAGTGGAGGAAAGTCACTAGAGTTCTTTGTGATAGAAAAGTACCCAATAAAGTTAAAGGAAAATTCTATCGTACTGCTATAAGATCAGTAGTGTTATATGGTAGTGAATGTTAGACTATGAAGGAACAACATGAACGTAAAGTGGGGGTAGCCGAATTGAGGATGTTGAGATGGATGTATGGTTATATAAGATTAGATAAGATTAGGAATGACCATATACGTGAACGAGTCGGAGTGGCTCCTATTAGTGAGAAAATGGTAGAGAATCGTTTGAGATGATTTGGTCATGTTCAGAGAAGACCATTAGATGCGTCAATAAGAAGAGTAGATCAAATAATCTGGAGTCCGATTAAAAGAGGAAGAGGGAGGCCAAGGCGGACACTTGGCGAACTAATAGAACAAGATCTATTGGTGAATAATATACCGAAAGGTTTGGTTACTAATAGAGCGGAATGGCGTCGTATGATCCATGTAGCCGACCCCACCTAGTGGGATAAGACTTTGTTGTTGTTGTTGTTGTTGTTGTATATTTAGAGAAATAAAGTTTAACACCCACTACAAAAATGTGCACTATAAGAAATTAGATCATTAGCAAAAAGATATGTAGTAACTAAAAGTTATCATCTTGACGTTAATACTCACGACAAGAAAAAATGGATTTCATCTCTTCGATATAGGTTCCACCATTAAAAGGTTTTACATCCAGTGTGAATAACTGATCGTTGATTTTTTTTAATAACCACTATAATTCTCTTCCTTAAAAATTTAATAGCTACTAGTATGCTGGTCCCTTATATAACTTATAAGGACCACTCAACTAGTCGCTAAAGACATTATTTATGTGTTGGAATAAGCTTTTTAAGGACCACTTTTCTTGTCGCTAAAAATATTATTACTATTATTTGACAACAAATATCTAATCATCAATATATTTTAAAATAATAAAATTATATGTATTTGCAATTCAAGTTATAATCAATTTCAAAATTTTATATTTGATAACATTCAAACTCATTCATGTTAAAAACATCAAATATCAAATCAACTATCCATACAATATTCAACTCAAATATTCATATGCAACATCTAACATTTTCATTTAAATATTTACAAAATTATAAAAAACTCTTCTAAAAGATCATGTTCAAAAAAATATATCAACAACAAGACTTTTCTTTCATTCATCTTCCTTTTTAATCCAACGAACATTCATTCAAAACCTGTAAAATCAAAATGAGAATTACTATTAACAATATGTAAAAATAACTTTATTTATAAGCAATTGAGATTATATGTATACTCACCAAAAAAATTTCAATCCACCAAACCTCCATCATCTTTCAAGAGGGCCTAGTGCAATAAAATTTGTCTTCGATAATTTTGAAGTCGAAGACATCCATTTTTTAACTTTGCAACGGAAATCTTTTCATCTATAGCAATAAAAAACATAAAAATCAATTTTAATATATATATGTATTAACATAATCACCATATAATAAAATAAATAAATAACTAACACGAATAATAGTATTTAATATAAAATAAATAAATAAATAATACGAATAAATTTAATATTGGTATTGCGCTCTACTTGAGGTTTACCTCAGTATAGTTTCCTCTTCTTCCCAACAAAAAGCAACGAAGAGCTCGCCTGCACTGCCGGACAACTCTACATATTGGCAATATAAATTAATGTTTCAAGTTTGCAGAAATTCAAATATATTTAATGTAATAACCGACAAAAAAAAGGAAAAAAAAGAAAAAAAAATCAAATAGCAGTCAAAGATAAACTTTGTGTTTATCTTACAAGGCGATTTCAGTAGGGGGATAGAGATTTAAATTAAGATTAATTAAAGATGAGATCAAGTCAAACAAGGAAAGTAAAAATACAATCCGATGGGTAAAGGAATAAAACACAATGCCAATTGGATTAAGGACTCCAACTATTAGTTGACCTCCACAAATCAGGGAGTTAATTTGATAACTTTAAATCAGAATAGGTTAATTAGGAGAGGAGTCCTATAAGAGAGAAAAAAATCTGACCCTAATCTTTTTGGTTTTCCTCCTGAATCTCACGGTCTCCTCCCCCTTGGTTTGCTGTCCTGCACACGATCTGAGAAGAGGCTGCCCCTAATTCTACAACAAGTAATATCAACCATCTCTTCTCCCAATCGTGTTCTTGGATCTTAGAGTTTTCCCTCAAGCCCTCTTTATCGGATTACTATAAGCACTGATTTGCCAGGAGAGAACAGGGCTCAGGGAGAAGAGAGGGGGCACGATCGATAGCTTTTTCGACGAACCAAAGCAAGTATCGATCATGATTACAGGTGGGTAAATCGAAATCACCTTGCATGACCCCTTAATAACGTTAAATTATGCCCTAATCGTACAAGTAAAAAAGAAGAGGAAAAGATAATTCAAGTTCCTTGTTTTGGCCTTGCTTGATTTTCTTGAATTCATTGAGTGATTGATTATTTGCATGCATAACTCATTTCTTATTGTTCTGTTGGTGCGTGATTGATTTGCTAGGAGATAGAAATTAGGTTAGGTTGAGATTGCACCGAAGAATTTACGAAATTCAAAAGCTCTGCAAGTTTTCTGGACGCCGACCGGTCGACCGGCTCGTATGCATTGCGGCAACCGGTCGACCGATAATTTGCGTGCAGCCGCTTTCTGCACATGTCGACCGATCCCTGTCACCGATTGATCGATCCCCAGCGGTTGATCGTTCAACTGAACGGATCAACCGACCCGAGTAGCCGGATTCAGCCAACCGGTCGACCGACTCGCAGACAACTGATCGACCGATTCCCCAAAAAATCTTTTATTATATTTATTAATTATTTTCTTTTTATCCAAATATATATATATATATATATATATATATATATAATTGATCCTATTTTCTAACCCCACAGAGATCCCTCACTGATTTACATGATTTACCCTCTTATTGATTTATTTCACATTGATCCTATCATATCCATTGAATCAAGAACAAAGAGCTACAAGTTATTAAAAGCGATTAATAAGTTCAGATGAAAGATTAATGATGGGTTGCCAGTCCAAGTCAAGTGCATCAAGATAAGGATCGCTCCCTTGATCATGGTTGTTTGATCACCCATTGACCCGTACAAGACCGTATCGTTTGCTGGGCATACCCCAAGAATTAAAGGCACTCAAAGTCACCCGATTGTTAATTAATAACCAAGATCAAGAAGTATGTTCAAGTCAAGTCAAGTTACTGTCATGAATTACAAGTGTGCTATAAGTTCATGTTTATTAATCATCATATTACTCTCCTGATTCATGATATCCTCTGATCTTATTCTTATTATGATCCATGATACTGATATATTATCTTTCATGTTCAACTTAAGCATGATTATTTACCGTTGATTATTATATTCATGTCATGCATTATATATCATGTGGTTCCCCACTAGACTGTAAAGCTTATGGGAGGACCTTCTCCCCTATGTCTGATTTCCACAGGACCAGGTCAGTGACATGGTGAAATAGGCATGTGGTGATGAAGCTTTGGCGATAGGACAACACATGAAGCATAGGACTTTTTAGAGTGTTATTATTTTTCATTTACCTTCCACATTTTAGACTCATGATGTAAAACTTATTTTATTTCTTAGCAAGAATATAACCACTTTTAGACTTCCGCATATTTAAATTATCATTTTCTTTATTTTTTTTCGACGTGTCAATATTATAGTCAATAGGCAAAATAAGATAGAAACCAGAAAGAACGGATAACATTGATGTGTACAAATATTTACAAGACATTAAGATCATAACAAGGGATAAATTAAGAAAAGTTCGCCAGAGAACACAAGAAAAGTTTCTGAACTGATATATTTTGGGCTGATTCATTGCCACAACTATATTGAAAGAACCCCCAAAAGCATAGGCCTAAGACTCAAACACTAAGAAGAGACCTTCACAAAATTTAAGAGGCTAAAAATCCACAATCGAAGCCACTAGGTCCGAGTCTCATGTGCTTAGTATTCTGAGAAGAGGTTTCCTATATTTAGAAAAGTTTTACTTTATGTGGAAACACAATCACCTCGACGAATCCATCACAGTTGTCGATTGAATCCCCTGCGGCCGTGGAGCGAGCAGCTATCGCAACCAGTAGACAGAGGAAGAGACCGCCAGTCGCCATTGCAGATCCGATGTCAATAACAGCAGGATCAGAGCGGCATTATCGGAGAAGATGGCAGAGGAGGAGGCGGAGGAAGGCCAGATCTTGATCGATTCGCGGGATTAAAAGCTAGGGTGGCCATCACTGCGGCCGCCTCACACACAGATTTGGCCCCGACGGCCGCCTCATGCACGGAGGCGGCCCTCAATCGCTGCCTGTCGCGGTCGGGCAGCCTTTGGGGCCTCCTCACATGAGAAGAGGAGGGAGGGAAGAGACATGAGAAGAGGGTCACATAAAGAAAATATGAAAATAGGGTTTAATTTCTATGCTACCAACTTAAGTTGGTAGCCTAGTGCTATCAACATCTCGGCCGTCGATTTGATCATCCACGGTTTATATGATTCCAATGATGTCGGCCGTTCGATTCACGATTGACGGCTGAGATTAACTTTGTTTTTCTCTAATAACCCTATCAGGACAGCGCCCCCTTTCCTCTTCATCCACGACAGCCCCCCTCTCTCCTCTTCGTCCACCACAGCCACCGCCGCCTGACGTGAGATCCCGCGCCGAGATCGTCAGCCGCCGCAGTCCGATCTCTCACCGATATCCCTCGCCGCTGCCGCCAGATCCACACGCCGACGCGCCCCTCGATGGCTCCGACATGCAATCTCCTCTTCTGCACGCTCTCGCCGCCGGCCGGCCCAGCCCGCCGACACCCCCGAGGCACGATCTCGCCCGCCGACACCCTCTGAGGCACGATCTCGCCCGCCGACGCCAGATCTCCTCTTCTGCACGCTCTCGCCGCCGGCCCGTCGACGACTTGGCAGCTCCCGACGAAGCTCTTGACGACCGTCGCCTTCGCAGGTCGCCTCCCGCACGTCGCCGTCGAGCTCCGCCGCCACGGCCCTCGACCTCGCCCGCCGCCGCCGAGCGCCCCGCCGAGCTCTGCCGCCCCGCCCCGCCGCCACGACCCTCGACCTCGCCCGCCGCCGCCGAGCGCCCCGTCGCTACCGAGCGCCCGCCGCCGCTACCGAGCGCCCGCCGCCGCTACTGAGCGCCCGCCGCCGCTACCGAGCGCCCCCCGAGCTCCGCTGCCACGACCCTCAGACCTCGCCCGCCGCCGCCGAGCGCCCCGCCGCCGCTACCGAGCGCCCCGCCGCCACGACCCTCGACCTCGCCCGCCGGCGCCGAGCTCATGCGACCGGCCGCCCACGACCCTCGGCCTCACCCTCCGCCGCCGAGCTCACCCATGACCCTCGACCTCGCCCTCCGCCGCTCGATCGATTTTGTCTGTAATTGTGTAATCATGTAATCTTGATTTCTTCTGTAATTGTGTAATCTTGGAGTTGTTTCCTAGCTCCTCTGCCAAGTGCCGGTGAACAGCCCCGCCAAGCGCCGCCGATCCTCGCACACCCTGCCTTTGTCCGCCGCCGCGACCCCTCGTCGTCGCCGTCTCGCCATCTCTCATCTCCATTGTGTAATCATAAGAGAGTCATTGCAATTTGGGGTTGAATGTTGTAATTCTAACATGTACATTTTATTGTAATTTTGAGTTAATGCAAGGATGTTTATGTTACAATTTTTTGCTCATATTTTTGTCATTTTATTGTAAATTTGAGTTGTAATGCAAGTTGTAATGCAAAGATTTTGTCATTTCATTCTGGTCATATAAGATCCATGCTTCACCATTTTTGGAGCATGCTCAGCATTACTGCTAACATCCTTTTGCAGTCCATGCACCTTTGCCTTCCTGATCAGAGTACACACATGAATTAAGTGAAATATAAAATGATAGAAGGAATTATACTATTTTTACATACTTCAAAATGTTTTTGCACCATTCTTATCATAGCTCACAACTAATCCTTATCATGGATTGATTCCATAGCTTGTACAGTAAAAAGATTTCATAGGCAACTGTTGGAAGAAAAATCCAGATTAATACAGATGAAATTGAATGCCTTAGCAAAAGCTGTGATCCTATAAGCATGAATTGTACACACTTACTTTCTCCTTAGCATTTGAGCTTATGAACAAATCATGGACATGTAACATTTGGTGACAACCAGAATGAAATGACAAAATCTTTGCATTACAACCTGAATGAATGATATGTCTCACAGTCGCACATTACAATATCACAAAGAGCGGCGGCGGCGAGGCGAGAGCATGGCGGCGGCCAGGTGAGAGAGCGGCGGCGACAGGGCGAGAGCACGACAGCGGCGGCGGGGGAGCACGGCGGCGGGGGCGGCATACGAAAGAGCGGCGGCGGCTTGCGTGAGAGCGGCGTGCGAAAGAGCGGCGGCGGCGGCGTGGGGCGGGAGAGATGCGGCTGCGGAGGTGGTCGAGTTGGGCGAGAGAGCTGCGGCGGCGAAGGTGGTCGAGTTGGGCGAGAGAGCTGTGGCGGCGGAGGTGGTCGAGTTGGGCGAGAGAGCAGCAGCGGCAAGGGCGAGAGAGCTGCGGCGGCGGCGTGCATGAGATTGGCGGAGGAGGGGGGGGGGGGGGAGATCGGCAGCGGAGGGGAGAGATTGGTCCTGGCGTGCGTGAGAACGGCCGGCAGTGGGAGAATGTGCATAAATGGATCTGGTCTGACGGCGAGGATCGGAGGGCTCCAGCGGACAGCGGCGGAGAGGATCGTATGGCGGCGGGGAGGATCATCCGGGGGCGAGCGGCGGAGGCGCGATCGCGCAGCGGCGACGAGCGGCGGAGGGCGCAAGAGCGGACGAAGAAGAGAGAGCGAGGAGAGGGCTACGGGCGGCCGAGGGCATTGAAAAAGGAAAAAAAGTAATCTCGGCCATCGGTCGAGAATCGGACGGCCGAGACCGATAAACAAATGTACGTCGTGGATGAAGAATTGGGCGGTCCAGATGATGGTGTTGGTAGCATGAGAATTAAATCCATGAAAATATGATCATGCAGGGAAAAGGAAAGTAATTAGTTGTGGGTTCGCATTGCTATTTAACATTATGTAAATTACCTCTTAAAAAAATAGCCACTTATCAGCAACATACATTACTTATGTAGTATGTATAAGTAAACTATCTGGTAATTCATATTAGTTAATTATAAGAAAATAAAAATTTATGAGTTAATATACAATTTTTATCAATATACTCATAATAAAAAGAATTATGTTTATATATATAAATTATTTTTAACTTCCTATAGTTAAATCACAAATATATGTTCTCACCCATAAAATTAAAATTTATAAAATAATTAATATATTTTTAAAAGATGATAATAATATAGTCATAATAATTATTAAATTTATTATTAAAGTAATTAGGGGTGAGTTCACTCTATTGCCATTTAACATTATCTAATAATATAAATGATCTTTTAAAAAAATTGCCACTTGTTAAATTGTACATTACCTTATTTAGTATGCATAAATAAATTATCTGACAATTTATATTAGTTATTTATAAGGAAATAAAGATTTATAAGATAATATACAATTTTTACTAATATACCCCTAATAAAAAAAATTATATATATAAAAATTGAAAAAAATACAACGTGGATTGCCTCTTCTTTCATAGATAATTTGCATTGCCACTTCATAAATAATGTGAATTGCCTGTGCGATGTAAATTATCATTACTTGTTATAAGTGAACAAGATAATGTGGTGGAATCAGATAATTTAATAAAATATTATCTGATAATCTATAATGATTATCTCTAGAGAAATGTTTCTTAAGTTAAAAGTGGATTATTTTTATCCTAATTGTTAACAAAATTTTATGGCGGATAAAAGAAGGGGGAGGGGAA
Organism: Pontederia crassipes; assembly: GCA_030549335.1. NCBI lineage: Eukaryota > Viridiplantae > Streptophyta > Magnoliopsida > Commelinales > Pontederiaceae > Pontederia > Pontederia crassipes. The sequence goes on from CM060192.1 coordinate 75,067,220, forward strand.
GATTTCATTTTAAAATAATAAACCTTCTTTATTTATGTTTCCATCGTTTTTAAGGATCAGCCATAAAAATTTTAAGGACCATTATTTTTCTAGTCCTTATTGTTGACGATCAAAATTTTTTTTGGACGTTAATAATAATGTTTAAAGACTAGTTTCGAACATTCTTGTTAATTATGATCATTAAAAGTCATTTTTTTAAGGGTAACATTTGCCAAAAAGGGTAAATGTTACTAGAAGTTGACGAATTAGTAATGTTTAATAATACGTAACAACTACTTCAGATGGTAACACTTATTTATATAATTAATTATAATATATTTTGTGATGTATAAAAGGTGATTGTACATTAAAAATAGTTAGTAATGGAATAACTTTATAAACTATTATGCCTCGGAGTCGTGGACTTCTATGGATAGAAAAAAAAAACTTTGTAGATTGCAATTTTTTTCTTTTCTATACCTTGTTCTTCTCTTCTGCGCCCAAATCGATCTTCTTCTCTTTCCTCTTTGTTACCCATGTTAGTCCAAAGATCATATTATAAATATTTTGATAATAGCAAATAAGAAAGATGATATTACTAATGATACTTGAAGTGTTAATTTGAAAAAAATAAATATTTTTTCGAAAGAAAAGATCGTCCTATGATTTCTGCAAACAAAATGGACAATCAAAATAGATGCCAAACGATCGTAGAAGTCCGAGAATTCAGGAATTTTTAAAACAGATGATCGAAATCATTTCGGTTGACTATTCTGGGCATAAAGTTAAAAAAACAACATATGTGACGGACAATTGAAAAGTCGCTACAACGACCGCAAAATTTCAAGAAATCAACATTTTTAAATCGGACGACCGAAAGAGTTTCGGTCGACCATTTTGGGTGTCAAGTTTAAAAAGCAGCATATGAGATGGATGACCAAAAACCTAATACAACATCCAAAGAATCCGAGAAATCAACATTTTTAAAATGGATGACCGAAACAATTTTGGACAACAAAGACAAATGTCCACGGCTATTTCTCTACGGACTACTACTAATAGACTATTGCTAAATGGACAAATTCTCTTTCTTAGGAACACATGGATCCTACTCTTGCTATCGACTTTTTTTGACTATTTTGTTCATAAAACGGATGATCAAATCTATAATGGTCGATCGAAAAAAGGTGCAACATTTAGTTATGTTCAAAACGGACGCTTGAAATCAAAATGGACGCCCTCTTTAGAAGTGACAGCACAACTTTTTCAAAAATTTTTCAACGACCATATTTTGAAGAGAAGCCTATAAAATAAATTTTAAAGACTGAAGGAAGCATATTCAAGTAAAAAAATTACTCTATAGCATCCTTCAAGTCTAAACATTTTCTAGAATTTAATTTTACAAATCATCCTTTTCCTTTTCTAGTTCCTAAATGTGAGCATTCTTTGTAAGAAAAGAGAATTGGAGAAAATTCTTGTGTTTGTGATTAATGAATTTGAGAGCTCCTTGTAAGAAGAGGTTTGCCTTACTTCCTGAGCAAAGAAGCAGTGTGGTGTAGAAATGGTTATTCTCTCCCTATAAGAAAAGAAAAAATAGTGAATTTCCGACAGTCTCGAGGTCGAAAAGTCGGAGCGGGAACGCAGATAAGAAGTTGGGCCGAACCTTGTCAACACATTGTGCCTTCTTGAGTTTGACTTCTCTTACTTGATTTCTTACTAAGTTATAATTGCTTGCAATCATTTTTCTAAAATCGGGATATACATTTTCGGTTATAATTTTTTACACCAATTCACCTCGCCTCCTTCTTGGTGCTTTCAATTCTACAATTGGTATCAAAGCCAAGTTGATTTTATTTTAAGATATAAACATCTTTTGAACTATGTCAACAAATGATTATACTTTGGGTGAAGACCAATTCATAAATCGTCCTTCACTTTTTAGTGCTTCGAATTTTGCCTATTGAAAAATTAGAATGCAAGTTTATGTATGCTCTATTGATATTAACATTTGAGATATAGTTGAAAATGAATTTGATTTGCGCAAAAAAATACCTTTGAAATATATCGAAGGTGAGATATTACTTGTAAAGTTAGATTGAAAAGCAAAAAATCTTTTTCTTTGTGCTTTGGATGCAACGGATTTTAATCATGTTTCTAATTATCAAAGTACTTATGAAATGTGGAGAAAATTTATCATTACACATGAATGTACCGATAATGTCAAGGAATCTAGATTAAACATTTTGAATCAATTCCTTTAAGATGTATGAAAATGAATGTATAAATAAAATGGTTATATGTTTTAATGATATTATGAATGTTTTAGCCTTCTTGGGCGAACCACGAACTAATTCTCAAAAACTGAAGAAGCTTCTCAAGTCCCTTTATTTTAAGTGGCATACGAAGAGAATCGTGATTGAAGAGAAGGACTTAGATGTAATAACCGACACAAAGATAAAAAAAAAGAAGAAAAAGAAAAGAAAGAAATTAAAACCATAACAGCCGCAAAGATAAGAAGTAAACCAAATCCCAATTAAAATAAAAGTTAGTTAGAGATAAAACTTTATCCCATTAATTAGATTTGACTTAAATTAAAAGAGGAGTCCTATAAAACCAAAAGAAAATCATGCCTTAATCCCTTTTCCATCAAACTCACGAAATCTGCCTCTAAAATCTTCGTTGGGTGCTGATATCATCTAGAAGGCAGAGGCCAAACCGAAGAAGAACAGGGACAGAGGCCACAGGAAAGATAGGGAGGAAACATGAGACGCGATCGTTAGGATTCCGACGAACCAACGCAAGAATTAATCGCGAACAAAGGTAGGTGAATCGAAATCACCTTGCATGACCTCTGAATTGTTCTAATCCATGCCTTAATTGATTTCAAAACGAAAAGGATCAAGAGGTTGTGCTAGGGTTTTGTTTGATTATTGAATTATTATTTGAATTGTTTGATTACTGATTTGCTTACTGTTTGAATTAATTCTGTTATTCTATTTCTGTCTTATTGATTGCTAGAATGTAGAATTTAGAGTAGAACGGAAGTATGTTAAGGACCCATGTGATTTTCGGATTGAAACCCGCTGGAATCGGCCGTCGTCACGGCCGTGCCCCTCTCTGGCACGCCCGTGCCATTATTGTTACGGCCGTTCCACGCCATGTGCACACCCGTGCTAAGACCAGATGAAACTAAGTAAAAAGCCGATCGAGATGTAAAAATCCTTCCGGCACAGCCGTGCCATGACCAAGTATCCAGCCGCACCAGGATAGACCGACCACCCTCACCTTTGTCACGGCCGTGCCCTCTTATGGCACGCCCATGCCACCACCTACGTACCCTATTGTACAATTCAGATCGACACGGTCGTGCCACTAGGTTGTCACGGTCGTGCCGGGCCAAAAAATAGCCCTTGATTTTCTACCCATCAGTCTTTCCTTATTTGATATGAACGTTACCGATTGCCTTACGATTCCAACATGAACTTTTTTTCTTGATTTACCTCATACCGATTTCTAGGAACCTTTTATTAGATTTATTTATTAATTATTATTTTTAAATCTGAATATTGCCTATGTACAATTGATCCTATTTTTCTGACCCTACAGAGATTCCTCACTGATTTCCAAGATCTATTTTCTCATTGATTTATTTTCTTATTGATCTCATCGTATTCATTGAACAAAGAAGAAAGAGCTACAAGTTATTCAAAGTGATTAATAAGATCAGATGAAAGATTAACAATGTATTGCCAGTTCAAGCCAAGGCATCAAGATAATGGTCGCTCCCTTGGTCATGGTTTGATCACTCATTGACCCGCACAATGCCATATCATTTGCTGGGCATACCCCAAGAATTAAAGGCACCTAAAATCATCCTGATTGCTAATTAATAATCAAGATCAAGAAGCATATTTAAGTCAAGTCAAGTTATCGTCATGATTTCTAAGTATGCATGATTTCAAGTTTATTAAGCATCATTTGATTCTCATGATTTATGATACCCTCTAATTCATACTATGATCTATGATGCTGCCATGTTGTTCTTTCAAGTTCAAGTTAAGCATTATTTTCTATCTCTGATTATTCTATTCATGTTATGCATTGTATATCATGTGGTTCCTCACTAGACTGTAAAGCTTACGGGAGGACCTCCTCCCCTGTGTCTGATTTCCACAGGATCAAGTCAGTGACAAGGTGGAGTAGGTGTGTGGTGACGAAACTCTGGCGATAAGACAATACATGAACCACAGGACTTATTAGTTTTCTTTTTCCTTCCGCATTTATAGCTTCATGATGTAGAACCTTATTATATTCTTTAGCAATGATGTAGCCACTTTTTAGACTTCCGCATATTCATGTTATCTTTTTTTTATTTTATTATTTTCCGTTGACGTGTCTCGGTTCTTGACTGAGATATGGTCAACATAATAGTCAAAGTCATAGCATGTCGTAGCGTTGGTCTTCGCCACGTGGCGGGGGTTAATTTGGGGGCGTTACATTTATGGTATCAGAGCCTAAAGTCAGGACTCTCTTGACGTCCTATTGTATAAGATAGTATAGTAAAGGTTCATGTGCTTTTGCCGAGCAGTCGCCACATCCTCCACTGTAAAGTACAAGTAAGATCTTTCTTACTTTATGTTATTCTTTATTGATGTATTCATATATATATTTCATATGAGTGGTTGATCCCTAAGGAGGTTATTCTGCATGATAGGGTAATAAAGGTAAATGGTATTAGTGATTCTACGAAGAAGGGTTATAAAGGTTACGAAAAATGGGAAAGAATAAGTAAGAAGCATGTGGATAAATATACCTACGTGAAGAATGAGTCTTATAAATATTTAAAGAATAAAATATAAGAAACGATTATGTTTCTTATAATTTATGTTATCCATCTCTTTCATGATCACTCTATTCATGGATCTCTTCTGCTGACTGCAGCAGTATGAAGAGGAAAATGAATGGACATATCAGTTGCAAAGAGATATAAATTTAAGAAGAAAGGAGGGAATTATAGGAGTAAATAAAAGATTCGCCTTACACAACAAGTATGTATGAGATGGTTTCATATAGTAGAATTGAATTTATACGTGAAACCAAGAATGCCTAATATATTATTTATTGTGATGACTTATGTGGTTCTATTAGTTTACCAAGATAGGAGTCTAATGAATTATCTTATAGTTTTATATTGATAAGTATGGACCTGTAGCGCCCGTTGTGCCTTAGACTTCATATGGCCCTATATTAGGTTGATAAAGGTCATAACCGAATCCAAATTAGTTATACAAATTTCTAGTTGGATTACCTTATATTGGTAATAGGAATTGGAATTATTAATCATGTTCAAGTTCTGTAATATTAAATTAGGCAAGGATTTAAGTATTAGAGAACTGTCCAAGAAACATGTATAATGTATGAATGAACAAATATAGAAGTTTAAAAAGTTCAGAAGTCACATTGATGTGAATAAATGTTAGAAGAAATTTTCAATAAGTAAGCGACCGTCTGAGTTAATCGAACATTTAGATCAAGCATACTCATACACATATGTACATACAACATAGCATACTTATAAATATATAAAGATAAATAAATAAATAATTAGATTTAATTAACTTAGTTTAGTACATAGTATATTTGAAATTTTATTAATATGAAGTATATTTTTATATAGCCATTATTAAAGAATGAATTCTCTATCATCGCAATGTAAATATATTTTCCAAAATAGACTAATATGGTTGATAAAAGAATTATATAAGAACAAGCAATACATGAAAGGGTTAAACGAATGTGAGAAATGTTGAAAAAAAATTTAAAGCCTCTTAACTGAGATATGCTTAAGGAGGATATGAGCCCCCAACCATTAAGTATTAAAAGATCAAAACACCAAGTGAGAAAATTTTTAGAAAGTACGGGGGTTTAAGATAAAGTATGAGGAATTTTATAAGTCTCCTACAAGGTTTCTGGAGAAGCAAGTTATGCACTCGAAAGGGATGATCATGCAAGTTTTAATTGATTTATCTTGATTATTGATATAATTATAGTTTTCATAATAATGTCAAAACGTATAGGGTATTTAATCATATAATCATGGTCGATGGTTCAAGAGGGAAAATAAATCATATATATGTTTAGATAATGGGTTAAGCAAGCTATCAAATGATACATAGAATGCCTCTACGTCAATATGATGAAAAATGTTCAAGATTTTGTCTTGGTCAAGTGGACCACTTATGATTTGATCATAAGTCTTATAGATGGATTAGTTCTCCGTTCCAACTTTAAAGTTATCCCGACCCTCTCACATGTGCTACAAGATATCGTTAATGCAAAGGATCATGAAATGATGCACAAAGAAGAAGAATAATTGCTTGTCTTCTGTTTTGTTGATTGTTTTATTTTTCTGTCTTGTTGTTTGAATTCATTCCATGTGTTCACTTACATTCATGATGTTTTTACTAAGGACTTATGTTAGAGCATATGCACAAATGATTTTGGTTCATTAAGAATTAGATTGTACTATAAGATCAACCTCTCATCGTAGATATCATTCGACCTTAACATTGATTCAGAGTGTTTCAAGATACCCTAGGAAAGAACTTATGGTGGTAAAATATAACCCCTGGCCTCCTATGAAATTATATGATATGACATTGCAAGAATCAGATCAATGTAGTCAAATAAGTTATGTCTTCCACTCAAAAGCTAAATGATTATGATGATGTTTAGGGTAGGGTCACATCAAACATAGATCATCGTGAAAGTTATTGATCTAAATTGACCTTATAAAGATGATGATTGACATGATTCCATTACCAATTTTATGGAATCATATGATGATGCCATTATCTATGATGATGGACAATGTTTTTAGTGATCCTATTGATCCTTACACGACATAGGTCACCCGATAAGGACGATGACCCTATGGAAATAACTTCATACTATTAAGTCCATCCTAGAGATACTAATGACGATTGAAGATAAGATTTTTTTCGCACATCGGTTAGAAACTTTTTAGGAGGATTGTGATGGGATTCTTATTTGATTCTTCCTTCTAAGATGTATAAGTAATATGCAAAAAGAAGAAGATAGTTACCAGTATGCAAAGATCTAAAAGTTATAGTTAGAAGTTGAGTGTCATATCGACCTCCTTTCAAGCATGACCTTGATTTTCAAAGCCTCATGTCACATGAACTGAAAAGACAAATTTAATAACTTTAAGACAAAGGATTTATGAGATCGAGGGTCTCATTTCTAGATGTTCCTCTTTTTCTGTAAAGAGGAATGATGACTCTATGGAGCTAAAGATTTATTAACAAGTTTGTAAATAAAACAACCATCAAGACATAAGTGTCTGTTACCATGAAAAAATGACATATTTAAGGCTAGGTATTCTCAAGATCGATCTATGGAGTGACTACCGGTAGTTTCGAGTTGCTGAAGAAAATGTAATGAAGATAATTTTTTTCTGACAATGAATGCTCACTATAAATTGAGCGATGCCATTGTACTAAAAACACCCCTCAAATCTTTAGGTTCTCATGAACATTGTGTTCAAACTATGCCTACATTTATGTAGAAAGATTGAAGTGTTCATCGATCGAAAGAGTCTTAGGTATGTTTCTTTTAGTAGTACGCTAATATGTGGCAATGAAGATGACATGAAGTTTGAAAGATTCTGAGTTCTCTATGAAGCACCGTTTTGGTAAAAATGAACTCGGTTGCACATACACTCAGATACAAGTGATGCTCACTAGGCTTCATGAGGCTGCGTATGAAATGTTGGAGGAACTAAGCATGTGAAAACCAAATGATGAAGTACTAAAGAGAGCAATACTAGATGAATAACATAAGCCTGGGTTGCGGTCCATTTAGGAATAAGTCTTATAAGAAGAAGTATTAGATGAATATTATACGTCTGAGTTGCGATCCATTTGGGAAGTACACAGATGTATAAGGATGAACAAATAGTAATGTCATGAAACATGGAGATACAAAAATATGCCCTAAGTACCCAGCATGTCAAGGTGGAAAAAGTAGAGCATTAGAAATCCTATGAGATGATGATGCATGACGTTAAAAATTCGTAGACTTGACCTTTGCTGAATATTCAATACATATAGTGGAACACAAAGTGCAACGTCAGAAGAACAGGGATGTACCCATGGTCAGAATAGCTTGGCGCTACCATTACGACGATGATGCGACATGGGAGCTCGAATCGGAAATGCGCCAAGAAGTTCCACATCCTTTCGGTAAGCCCTTTACCTAGTGCAAAATTCGAGGATGAATTTTTTTTAAGGGGATAAGAATGTAATAATCGATACAAAGATAAAAAAAAGAAGAAACAGAAAAGAAAGTAATTAAAACCATAACAGCCGCAAAGATAAGAAGTAAACCAAATCCCAATTAAAATAAAAGTTAGTTAGAGATAAAACTTTATCCCATTAATTAGATTTGACTTAAATTAAAAGAGGAGTCCTATAAAACCAAAAGAAAAACATGCCTTAATCCCTTTTCCATCAAACTCACGAAATCTGCCTCTAAAATCTTCGTTGGGTGCTGATATCATCTAGAAGGCAGAGGCCAAACCGAAGAAGAACAGGGACAGATGCCACAGGAAAGATAGGGAGGAAACATGAGACACGATCGTTAGGATTCCGACGAACCAACGCAAGAATTAATCGCGAACAAAGGTAGGTGAATCAAAATCACCTTGCATGACCTCTGAATTGTTCTAATCCATGCCTTAATTGATTTCAAAACGAAAAGGATCAAGAGGTTGTGCTAGGGTTTTGTTTGATTATTGAATTATTGTTTGAATTGTTTGATTACTGATTTGCTTACTGTTTGAATTAATTCTGTTATTCTATTTCTGTCTTATTGATTGCTAGGATGTAGGATTTAGAGTAGAATAGAAGTACGTTAAGGACCCATGTGATTTTCGGATTGAAACCCGCTGGAATCGGCCGTCGTCACGGCCGTGCCCCTCTCTGGCACGCCCGTGCCATTATTGTTATGGTCGTTCCACGCCATGTGCACACCCGTGCTAAGACCCGATGAAACTAAGTAAAAAGCCAATCGAGATCGGTCGACTGAGTGTCCGACCGGTCATGGTCGTGCCATCCTTCCGGCACAGTCGTGCCATGACCAAGTACCATAGACCGACCACCCTCACCCTCTGTCACGGCCGTGCCCTCTTATGGCACGCTCGTGCCACCACCTACGTACCCAATCGTACAATTCAGATCGACACGGTCGTGCCACTAGGTTGTCATGATCGTGCCAGACCACGAAATAGCCCTTGATTTTCTACCCATCAGTCTTTCCTTATTTGATATGAACGTTATCGATTGTCTTACGATTCCAACATGAAATCTTTTTCTTGATTTACCTCATACCAATTTCCAGGAACCTTTTCTTAGATTTATTTATTATTTATTATTTTTAAATCTGAATATTGTCTATGTACAATTGATCCTATTTTCCTGACCCTACAGAGATTTCTCACTGATTTCCAAGATCTATTCTCTCATTGATTTATTTTCTTATTGATCTCATCGTATTCATTGAACAAAGAAGAAAGAGCTACAAGTTATTCAAAGTGATTAATAAGATCAGATGAAAGATTAACAATGGGTTGTCAGTCAAGTCAAGTGTATCAAGATAAGAGTCGCTCCTTGGTCATGGTTTGATCACCCATTGACCCGCACAAGGCCGTATCATTTGTTGGGCATACCCCAAGAATTAAATGCACCTAAAGTCACCCTGATTGCTAATTAATAACTAAGATAAAGAGGCATGTTTAAGTCAAGTCAAGTTATCGTCATGATTTCTAAGTATGCATGATTTCAAGTTTATTAAACATCATTTGATTCTCATGATTTATGATACCCTCTGATTCTTACTATGATCTATGATGCTGCCATGTTGTCTTTTCAAGTTCAAGTTAAGCATTATTATTTATCTCTGATTATTTTATTCATGTTATGCATTATATATCATGTGATTCCCCACTAGACTGTAAAGCTTACGGGAGGACCTTCTCCTTTGTGTCTGATTTCCACAGGATCAAATCAGTGACGAGGTGGAGTAGGTGTGTGGTGACGAAGCTCTGGCGATAAGACAACACATGAACTACAGGACTTATTAGTTTCCTTTTTCCTTCCGCATTTATAGCTTCATGATGTAGAACCTTATTATATTTTTTAGCAATGATGTAACCACTTTTTAGACTTCCGCATATTCATGTTATCTTCTTTTATTTTATTATTTTTCGCTGACGTGTCTCGATTCTTGACTGAGATATGGTCAACATCATGGTCAAAGTCATAGCATGCCGTAGCGCCTACATGTTGGTCTTCGCCACGTGATGGGGGTCGATTTGGGGGCGTTACATTAGACATTGTTAGACTTTGATGATCTGATCTTTCTTGACCTATGCGATTGAAATCAAGGAAGATGAAAAAATAAGTGTTTTAAAAAATAAGTCCTTGATTTTAAAAGCGAGGATAGATGAAGTCGAAACGAGTAAAGAAGATGAAGATGTAGATGAAAAGCTAGTTTTGTATGTCAAGAAGCTTGACAAATATTTTAAATTTGCCATGCAAAAGAAGAAGAACGAATTCGTCAAGGGAATATTTTCGACAAGCAAAAACCAAGTAACTTGCTTTAAATGTAAGAAGGTTGGACACTATAAGAATGAGTGTTCAAAACTAGTTAAGAAAGAAAATAACGGAGAAAATTCAAAGAAATAAAAGAATGCACTTAAAGCCACTTAGAATGGAAGTGAAGATAAAGAGAATGACTCCAACACCTCATGGAATGATGATGAATAAGTCTATATATATCTAATGACAAATAGTCATGATATATCATCTAACTCATCAGAATATGGTGATAATGAATTTTTTAATGTGCATAATGAGTTTAGAATTCTTATAAATAAATATAGACGTCTTAAAAAGAAATACAATGATTTCAAAGTAGAATTTGAAAATTTAAAAAATGAACATGATTTCAAAGTATGTGAAAATTGTAACTTATTAGATGATGAGAACTTTAGCTTAGAATTTATAATTGAAGCATTGAAAATGGAAAATAATACTTTGAAATTATCTTATGAAAAATAAACTTGTAGTGTTGAATCTTTTAAAAAAATAAAAATCATATTATAAAAGGTGAAAAGTTTATAAATGATGAAAAAAAATGCTCAATGCAATGCTATCAACACGAAAAAATCTTTTAATAAAAATGAACTCAATTTTAATTCATTTGATACTAATAAGGATAAAAGTAATATAATTGTCAGAGAATCACAAAATCATTATGCAAAATCGCACATCACTTGCTTTCATTGTGGCTAGAAATGATATTATTCTTATGAATGCAAAATTAGAAAAGGAATAATGATATAAAGAAGATTTGGATCTCCAAAAGGATCATCTCTAATCAAAATGGAACTAAACAAATTTGGATGCCAAAAGGATGAGAATCTTAATGTATTTCTCATAAGGGGTTCCAAAGGACAATGAATGTAAATGATATTTAGATAGTGGATGCTCAACACAAATGACCGGTGATCCATTACATTTCATTATATTGAAAAAAAGGAAAAATCACCTTTGGAAATAATACCAAAGGAGGAGTCATTGGTATAAGTAATGTTGGTAAGAATAATAAAGTATATTTGAAAAATGTTTGACTAATTAAAAACTTAAAACATAAGTTGATTAGCATAAGTCAATTATGTGATAAGAACTATTTAGTAAAATTTGAACAGAATAAATGTTTGATTCTAAATGAAAAGGTTCTGCATATGGGTTTTAAAAATAATAATGTATATAAAATTGATTTTGAAATCTTTAAAAAGAAAAAATGTCTTATTATTATGTATGATGATATAAACCTATGGCATAGAAAATTAGGATATGTAAATTTTAAGTTGTTGAATAAAATTTTAAGTCATGAATTAGTTAGATATTTGCCCAAAATTAAGTTTGAGAAAAATAATGTTTGTGACTCATATCTTAAAGGTAAACAAACTAAAAGCTCTTTCAAATCGAAAGGAGTTATTAGTATACATAGGTCTCTAAAACTTTTGCATCTCGACTTATTTGAACTTTATAGTAAATTTAGGAGGAAAGAAATATGTATTTGTGATTGTTGTTGATTTCTCTCATTTTATTTAGACTATTTCTTTGCAAGTGAAGGCGAAACTATAAGTATATTTTTTAAGTTTGCAAAAACAATATAAAATGAACTTGAACTAAAAATTGTAAAAATTAAGAATCATCATGGAGGTGAATTTGAAAATCACAAATTTAAATTATTTTGTGAAGAAAGTAGAATTACACATAATTTTTCTACTTATAGAACACTCAACAAAATGAAGTGGTAGAAAAAAAAAATAGAACTATTCAACAAATGATTAGGACAATGTTAAATATGAGTAATTTGTTTAAGTATTTTTGGGCGATAGCTGTGAACACATCATATTATGTTTTGAATAGAATTTTACTTAGACTTTTTATAAAGAAAATATGTTTTGAAATTTTATATGAAAAAAGTCAAATATTTCATATTTTAAAATGTTTGGTTATAAAACTTACATCTTGAATATCAAAAATAAATTAGACAAGTTTGATGCAAAATGTGTTGATGGTGTGTTTCTTAGCTACTTTAGTACAAGTAAGGCCTATAGAGTATATACCAAAAGAACACTAGTTGTTGAATAATCTATTAATATTAAATTAAATGAAGTTAATGAATTTTTTATGAGCAAACAAGTGAACGATGATGAAGACATTGTTGAAGTGGAAAGATAGTTTGAAGATGTGCAAATTAAAATGAGGATTTGAAAGAAGTGATAATTGACACTTCAAATGTGAAATAAATGAAAGAACCACAAGTAAAAGATAATTAAATTATTTTAAAGAATTGAAAACATGCAACATCACATTCACTTGACCAAGTTATACATAATATATATGAAGATATAAAGGCTAGAAATTTTTTAAAAAAATTGTGTACTTTCTCGGCATTTCCTGCACAATTTGAATATACTAATATTATGAGATTTTAAATGATTCAAATTGAATAAATTTGAGGTATGAAGAATTAAATAATTTTGAAAGAAATCAAGTTTGGAAGCATATAGAAAGATCAAAAAAATTATCCCATAATTCGTATTAAATGAGTTTTTAGAAATAAACTAGATGAAAATAACATTATAATAAAAAACAAGACAAGATCTGTAGTAAAAGGTTATTCACAAATAGGAAGACTTGATTTTAAAAAAAAATTTTGTTTTCATTGTTAGACTTGAGATCATTAGAATACTTTTGGCTTTTACATGCTTTAGAGGATTCAAATATTTTCAAATGAATATAAAATTGACTTTTCTAAATTGATTTATGAATATATTCGACCAAAATGTAGCCATGTGGAGAAGACGATATGAACATGTTAATCTAATGACAGTATGAACCGTAAAAAAAAAACGGTTATTTTCTAGTTGTCGATCCCAAATTAGTTCAACGAAGTTAAAAGACTAAACTCAAAACAAATCGAATAATCAGAAAGTGTAATTCATTTTTTTTTCACACTACGCTGAAGAGAACCTTTACTAAAGTAAAATCATTATAAACCAGATATCAATAAAAGCTTGAAAGAAGGAAAACCCTAAGATCCAAGAGACGACAATTCAAACATTTATTTCAACAATCACCTTTTCAAATGTTCTTTATTGTCGACATAAAAAATATAATTTCAAATCCACTATCTAATTACCACACTTCAATATACTTGCTGACGAATTAATTCCACAATTATAATTCCACGAAATGAATATACTTGCTGATAAATCAAAGTAATCTAATAACGGATGAAGGTGGATTTTCTAAGATTCTGGCTAAAGCATAAGTTATTGCAGATTTCTTAAGTACCAAAACTCAAAAATGCTTCAAATGTCATATCACAAGGACGGGCAGCAAATGTCCCAAAAAAAATAATTCTATGCATTCAAGATATAGGCGAACTAAACTAGCCATATCATTGGTGTTCTCATGCACTCTCAGTCACCGGATACTCAAACACGACATCCTTCCCGCAGAGTTTCCTGTAGACAACACTGAAGGTCTGCAGCTTGTACTCAGTGTTGTTGCGTTCCTTCGGGTCCAAGAAAATCTGGAAAATGGTTGAAAAGAAGTTACTTTCATGAAATATCCACAAAGAAGCAATCAACCACATAACAAATGTAACCCTCAAATCATGCAGAAATGGCATCTTATTCGTCAGCACCTCAAACTTAGATAGAAAGTGGAGGAGGTAACGCAGAGGCAGGAGGAGACGTGAAGCTCTCATCGGGCTGTGGGCAAACCCCTTCGTGCTCGCCGATGATCGCTCTCAACCTCAAGGGCGTCCATTACGAGTTCCCGGAAGAGGACTTCAACATTATTAGATGAAGTCTGCAACTGCTCGCACATTAGTTGGTCCATGCCTACCGAGTATTATGTCTTAACTAACTGCATGACATCAACACGTTATATGTTCCTTGTACTACATAACTATGTATATGTACACTATATAAGCATTCACATATTGAATGAAAATGGTGTGCATGTATGGAATGTGAAATCATCGTTATGGGCCGTGAAAAGCCATATTCAAGTAATTACGAAGTTCTTATTGAACGTTACGAAGGCTATTTTTTCAATTTTTCTTAAAGATTTCAATTGCATATCAATTTTAAATTTTATCATAAATTTCAGGGATCATTATCTATTTACTCAAATTTGAAAAAGTTTTGGATGATTTTAAAGTACAATCAAAATCTATTTCGAATTTTTATTGTTTGGACATAAAAAACTCTCAATCAAATCGAAATTTTATCAAAACCCTTGAGAGGTCCTAAGAGATAAAAAAAATGTGTGCTGTGGTGTTTGGGTTCTTTGTGATGCTTGAGACCTAGGAGCCATGTCTTATTGTAGAAGAAGAATTTCAGAGTTTTTTAGTGTTCATTGGGAAGAAACTAACTCAGAGATCATCAGAAGCAAAAAAAATTGTTTTCTACTTATTGTTTGGATGTTCTTTACTCAAATTTCATTATTTCTATCTTTTATGTAATAGAGATCTTTAATCTTTATGAGAAAATTGCATGAATTCGATTGTTAGATTTGGATTAATATAGTTATTTCGATTTCTTTTGATTATGATTGTTATGCTTAATACTTTTTACTGATATTATTATATTCTGAAATAAGAGTACAAATTAGGTGTGGAGTGATTAGTTTTAGGATTTAATAATTTTCAACGAATCATTCTTTAACTTGATAGTTGAAGCAATCATAACACAAATCTTGTAATTCATTATTTGTGCTTAATTTTGTACGGTCTATCAATTTTTACCTAGTGATGATAACTGTTAATTTAGGATTTACAACTCAATGTATCTTAATATCTTTCTTACTGAAGATTAACTCAGCGTTTGTGATCCTAAGTTTTGCAATACTCAAGATAGTTTGATTTACTCAGTGTAGAAGTCAATAATTTAAGTACTCCTAATCCAATCCTAATCCGTCTTAAGAATTGAATTTGTTTATCATTATTATAATTCAATCATCATCGTGATTCATATCAGTTAATCACCATCGTTAATCATTCATAATTCTAGTTCAACACCAATTTATTTTATTTTATATTATTTAATTTTCTGCACATTTATTTTATGTTTTCATATCACAACACCCTTTTCTTCTCTTAGTGGATTATTGAGATATATTAGATTTAATTAGGTTATCGTAGGTTTGACACTTTACTTTCTACTTTATTATTTGGCACGACTAGAGATTAGCAAATTTATTTGTTACAAATTTATTGCATCACTTCTCTATCTGAAGAAGTTCGCCCTATTGTCGTTGATCTTCGTGCATCTCGTGATGTCAGAAGCAAGCTTATGGAGCTCCATCCGAGACACGAATTCTGCAACTGAAGATGCAAATTCATAACAAAAAGCAAGGCAGTCTCTCTATCTCTGAATTCATCCGACAGATAAAGTATGTTCGAAAAATTGCCTTGTCTTCACAGCCTCGACGTTGAAGGTCCTCTCGAGCTCCAACTTGCTGTGAAAGATCGCCGTCAGAAGCTGTAGTCGTCTTCTTCGCCGTCAACGTCTTCAAGTTCTCATCATCGTGTGCCTATAGCCACAATGGCACACGAGAGCCCAGGCACATCATGATTGGAGGTGGATCGAAACTTTCTTCGAAATTTATTTTCCTATTTGTTCTTCATCTGTTTCTGATCTTCCCCTTTTCCGTTCTCTTTTTCCATTTTCTTTATCATTTTCAGTGTTTTTTCCCTATTTTCTTCATATGAGTTTCATCTTATCATGATTTGCTTTTTTCCTTTCTTGATTCTTGGCGATCCAGTTTCCCAATCCTCCTCATCGACGATCGCATTTATCTCTGTACTTCTAGTTTGTTGTTGGTTGAGCTCGACTTGCCAGAATTTATTTCAGAACTTGACTCCTCTGATGCCGGTGGTGATGGATCGTTCCTTGAGTCATTAATTCCTTGTATTGCCTTAGTTTTTTTCCCTTTCTGTACTCGCATCTCTTGCTCTCTCTCTCTCTCTCTCGAATGCTCACTAGGTGTTTGATCGGCAGCGATGAGATGCAAATCACGCTTCTGAATCGTGCCATCTTTCATCTCCGATCGAGTTTGTTGTCGTCTTCCATCGTGTGTTCTTTTTGTTTTCAATTCCTCTCTTGATTTCTCGTTGTGTCTTCCTTCTTTTTTCACAGATCTTGTTCCTTATCTCATCTCGGTTTTTCTACGTTTTCTTTTGGCGAACGATCAAATCTGTTTCATCGGATGAAACCATCAGCCACATTTTTGATCCAGTTCTTCTTCGATTTCTTGTCTTGTTCAGCTCATCAAAGCCAATTTAGTTTCCTATTTTCGTCATCGTTTGTTCATATTTGTTCCTACGGCTTCGTTCAAGTTCTTTTTTCTCTGTTTTCTTGTTTGTCCATGCATCTATTATCTCTATCTAGTCCTCACTGATGTTAGCCAAGTTGATCACGATGTTCTTTGTTTTTTTTCTTGTTCATCATAGTTCCTATCTTGTCGTCCTCATGTTTCTCCTGTAAGCAACAGATCATCCGATTCTTTTGTTTTTCAACATCTGATCTTCAACTTCTGCCTCTTCTACTACGCTATTCGGATCATGAAGCTCATTGTCGACATATTAGATGAAAGTTCCATTTAGACGATCCTCAGGTCATCGGCGATGGAATAGCAAAGAGTTCCTCATGTCAGGTCGTTTCTCCGGCGATGGAAACATGTTAGAAGCATTCCTCATGTCACCTTTCATGGTGATGGGTCGTGGCTTCCTTTCATCGGGTGCTCGACATGAAGCTTCTTCCGGCATATGCAACCTCTCTCCTATCCACTTGTCGTCGAGCAGCCAAGACATCATTATTACTGCTGAAGATGGTGAAGAAGCATGCTGGTACCAATTCAGATGGTTACCGAAATCAAGTTGGCATCAACAGCAGGATCATATGCTCAGGATCACAGCTTCCTGTGAAGATTGCTTGTAAGAGGAAAGATGAGGAAGATGCCAAAGAAGGGAAGATGAGGCCAAAGAAAAAGATAACTCTTCCTGAAATCACATAGAAGGCATGATCAAGGAGGCTTGGTCAACTCATGTGCTTGTGTGCATCTCTGATTTGCAGATGTTCAGACTTTCAGATGTTCAGGATGTTCAGGCAAATGTTCAGATATTCAAATGTTCAGAGAGTGGATCTCATCTCTTTGGAAAGTCTTGTTAGATGTTCTGCCTCCCTGTTGACGAAATGGTTCTTAGTCATGCCGTCGACATGTGTGTGTCTTCAAGTTGACGCAGTACGCTGTTGAGATGCTCCCCGCGTCAACTTGAGGGGGGCTATTGGAAGTCATGCCATGTCACCGAGACATCATTATTACTTCTTACCCATGGCGATGTTCAAGTAGTTGCAACTCAAGAGAAGTCCAGATATTCTGTTCAAAGAAAAAGATGAAGACCATGTTAATCTGTTACAAATCTATAGAAGCATGTTATATGGCGTTTCTCCAATGACCTCTGTTCAAAAAAAAAAGATGAAGTCCATGTTAATCTGTTACAAATCTATAGAAGCATGTTATATGGTGTTTCTCCAATGGCCGCCAGGTGTTCAATTTTTTGGCTTCATGATGTTGTGATCGGTTCTTATGCCGCCAGAACCGCCTTGCAACCTACTGCTGCGTATTTTGTTCATAGGTGCCAACTGTGCTATGTGTTGTCTGCATCGCTGTTTGGTGCATCCAAGTGAGGGGGCGAATTCAAGGTGTTCAACCATTTGTTATGCCGCCGCCGAATGACTTCAAGTCACCGCCGTTCAGTTTTTTTCCGACGATGACTTGAGGGGGCGTGTTGGAAATATCACGGCAGTCTCCGGTAGTGCAGAGTTCCCAGAAGCTGATGCATTTTACTTTTACAGAATTAGTTGTGTAACGTTGTTACATATCCGATTTAATCCTCTTTGTAATAGTTTCACTTTAGTATAAATAGGCATGTTCTGTAGTTACTTTTCAATCTGAATAGAATATTAATTTTAGTTTCTTCCTCCACCAACTCTTGTTTCTCTCTACTGCGTCTTCTTCCTATTTTTCATCTGCTTCCGAGTCTTTCCAGCCAGTAGTAGATTGGCGCTATTGGAGCTCTCTGTTTCTTAACACTGATGAACTAGCAACCACTGGGCATGGTCTCTCTCCTTCTAGCTTCAATGTGATCGTGTTTAATAACCTCAACAGTGAATTCAACACCATTGTTGCGTCGCTCTCCTCTCGACCATCTCCTGTGACATTTCCATAACTCCATAGTGTCCTGGTAAGTCATGAAATTCAGCTACAAAACTAGCAGCAATGTGATCTCATGTCCCCAGCTGCCCACCTCTCCACCTATGCTAGACCACCAGTGCAACACCGTGGATGCCAGCTTAACGCACGTAACTGTGGATGAGGACGCAACAACAACAACGCCCCTCGACGTGACTTCTGCCCAATTTGCGACATCCCTGGTCACTCTCCTTTCAGTGCTACTACATGCATCCTCTGGCGCGCAATGCGCTAACACTATGACACAATAGTCCACTTCTTCTGCATCCCCCACAACATCACTCCTTGGTGCGTTCCCAGATATAGGTGCCACCCACCACATCACATTAGATCTTCAATCCTCGGATGCTGCTACTCTATATCAAGGCATTACTCACCAGAATTTATTTCTCTCTTTACTTAAAATCACAAAGCATTACCCACCTGCACACACACGCATGAACAAAATGGCACAGTGAAAAGAAAAATTCGTCATGTTGTTGAAACCACCCTTACCCTTCTTCTTCATGCTTCCTTACGCAAAATTTTTTGGCACTTTGCCATTGAGACAACCACATATCTCATCAATCATATGTCCTCACGTGCCATTGGTAATAAATCACCATATCATCTCTTTCATAATCGTCTACTAGATTATAAATTTCTTAAAATTTTTTGTTGTTCTATTTTTTCTCATACGAGGCTCTTCAATAAACATAAATTTGAGTCCCGCTCACTCCCCTGTGTTTTTCTCCATTGTCATACAAATACTAGTGGCTACAGATGTTATCATCATCCAACTCGACGCTACTTCATCACACATCATGCTATCTTCGAGGAGAACACATTTCCTTACTCTCTGGCCCCACCTACCCCTCCTATTACACCTCCCCCTTCTCACACACTGTGGATGTCAATCTCTTAATTTACTGCCTCCTTCTATCATACCTTACTCAACTGCTCACTTGTCCTCCCACTCCTCTACTCCAGCACCACCTTCCCCAAGTCCTCCCCCACCATGACGCACACTGCGCTCCCAACCACAAGTGAATTATCACAAACTCACTGGTGTACAAGCACTTGCCACAACTAGTCCAACCACTACTGCCTACCTCTACCGAAAAATTTCCTGAATGGTGATATGCTATGTCTAATGAGTTTCATGTTTTAATTAACAATGACACATCGATGCTCGTTCTTCGTCACCTCCACATGAATATTATTAGTTGCAGGTGGCTCTTCAAGAAGAAATACAATCCCAACAGGACCATTGAACGTCATAAAGCTCGGCTTGTGGAAAAAGGCTTTCATCAAACCCCAATTACTGTGAGACATTCAGTCCGGTGATCAAGCCTACAACAATTTGGTAATCTTGTCTATTGCAACCTCACGACACTGACCTCTTCATCAATTGGATGTCAGCAATACCTTCCTCCACGACTATCTTACTGAAGCAGCCACCAGGATTTGTAGATCCCGACAAGCTAACTCATGTCTGCTAGCTTCGCAAAGCTTTGTATGGTCTGAAGCAAACACCACATGTGTGGTTTCTTACCCTAGTTGCTGTCCTTCTTAGCTATGGCTTTACTGCCTATACTTCTCTTTTTATTAGTCGTTCTTCTGTGCATCAACTATTTATTTTAGTATATGTTGATGATATCATTATTATGTGGACTTATACAACACTTCTGGACCAAGTTGTTTGCCATCTACAATCCCTTTTCCCAATTCGTGATCTTGACACTGCCAAATATTTTTTAAGTGTCGAGCTTGTTGGAACACAAAATGGTCAACTACTTCTACAATCCAAGTATATTCGTGACCTCCTACAGTGAACCAATATGATGAATTCCAAGCCAATCAACTCACCTCTTGCCACCAACACTAAGCTTCAATTGTTCGGGACACCCTTCTCAGACCCCACCACCTATCGCCAAACAGTTGGCTCCCTGCAATACCTTACCCTTACCAGACATGATATAGCCTTTGCCATTAGCTACGTCTCACAGTTCATGCACTCTCCAACCACCAAGCAGTCAAACGGATTCTTCATTATCTCAAATCCACTGTCGACCTTGGTCTCATGCTGTCCTCTTCTCCATCTGTGCATTTACAAGCCTTCTCAAATGCAGATTGGGCTGGATATTTGATAAATCACAAAGCCTTCGGTGGTTATGCTATTTATCTTGGTCACAATATTATCTCCTGGTCAGCGAAGAAGTTGTTCCTCCGTAGAATCCGAATACAAAGCTCTTGCAGACAACACAATAGAACTCGTTTGGCTTCGATCTCTCTTCGGCGAACTTGGTTGTCCACCCCTGCAACACTACTGCTATGGTGTGATAACATTGTCGCTACTTACTTATCTACTAACCCCTCGCACCAAGCATATTGAGGTGGATTTCCACTTCATCCGCGACGAGGTGATCGGATGTCATCTTCAAGTACGATATATCTCAACTAAAGATCAAGTTGTTGACATTATGACAAAGCCCTTGTCCGGTGCCTGATTTGGCTTCCTCGGAGACAAACTCCACATGTTCTCATGACCATGCTAAGCTTGAGGGGCGTGTTAGATGAGGTCTACAACTGCTCACACATTACTCGGTCCATACCTACCGAGTCTTATGCCTTAACTAACTGCATGACATCAGCACATTGTTATATGTTCCTAGTACTGCATAACCATGTATATGTACACTATATAAGCATTCACATATTGAATGAAAACTGTGTGCATGTTCATTAAGCTTTAAGCCTTTTGGTTTATTTAACATCAACCCCAAGAGCGATCTGCTCCTCAACTCCAACCCTATCTACGAGAACATCCCCGTCCTCCTCCACCAGGCTCTGCGAGTCCATGATCATCGTCCACTACATCGACGACATCTAGACCTCACTGCTCTGCTGCCCACCGACTCCTACCATCGCGCCGTCCATATTTAAATTCTAGGCGTCATACTTCATTTTGCTCGCTGCAAATGTCGTCGGAAAGTGCAAAGAATTCTCATCGATCGGATGCATTTTTCTTGTAGTGTTATATTATTCTCTTAATATGTGGTGATTATTTTTCCATGCTCCAATCAGCTTATAAATTGTAATAAAGAATGGGAAGGGATGCCATCCTTCCTTAAAAAAAACGATGCATGAAATCGATAATTAATTGTAACACACTATTTCATATACATATTTAACTAAAAAAATCGGCATAAGTCTGACGTAAAAGCCACTAGAAAAGAAAAATGAGAGATGAAGAAATATATTTTCACAAGGATAGACTAAACTAAATAAAAAGTAACAATCTTCTTAAAGAAAGTAGTTATATAGCATTTCCCAATGCATAATGAAAATTATTCCTATGGCATGGAGAAGATGCTCTACATGTACCATTGGACGCCAACTTAACGATCGCAACCATAAGCCATCATTATCACATCTGTCTTAGGCTCCAAGCTCCCTTTGTAAGACAAGGTTCAGCTAAATAAAATATGAAGGCCGCAGCAATTTTGTTGGAAACACAAAGTACTAAGTAGGTAAAAAAATTGTATTCTCTCGATCGTCATGTTCCCAGAACAGTAAAATGTATTAATGATGTAATTATCTGGGTTGGCTCATCTGACAATGGATTTCGTCCAAGATGGTGCATCAAAAAATATATTATCCTCATCTTTTTCTTTGGTTCACAGGAGATGAGGGAGAAGCAACATTCGCCTCCTCTATGGTGGTGGTGGAAGGGGGCATGGCCTATAAATTTGATCTCTAATTGGAGGCAATAGCTAGAGCCTAGAGGGTCATGCCACCAGCCCTCCATTATTGTGGAATTATGGGAAGATTTTAGATTTCCTTCTTTTTCATCAGCGAAGAGCAATAACTTCTTCATGCATCCATTCTTACACACACACACATAAATATATATATATATATATATATATATATATATATATATATATATATATAAAAGGAATCTTAATATGCGCCCAAGCGTTAGGAGTCGTCCGATCGCGCACGAGCGGTTGCGATTAAAACATGATAAACCGTTGGTTCAGATTTAGAACTCGCACGCGGTCCGATTCAATATTAATTATTTAATTTAATATTATTATTTTTAATTATTTATTATACTTAATTAGTATTATAGGTAAAATGTTATTGAATCATATTTATTGTTAAATTTATTTATTAAGCTATATTTTACATTATATTAAATAATAATCAATTATAATATAAATTAAGATAATATTTTCCATATTATAAAAGAGAAAATGTATATGTTGAGTATTTGATGTTTTACTTGTTAGATTAATAAAATATTAATTTAAAATCTGTGTTAAATAGCAAATGTGATTAAGATTATGCTCGTCGAATTATTCGATGATGATCAAGCTATTTTAGTAAATATGATTAATTTAACGACTGTAATTTATTTAACTTTAGATGATATTTTTTATTATCAAATTATGTTAATAAATATATATTATTTCATTTAAGAAGTATATCATTAATCTAATAATGAACTATAATTATTAAATTAATTAAATAATATAAATAAGTGCACTACATCACATACTCTTTAATTTCAATATAAAAATAAAGTTATCTTTTAGTTATTATTTTTCATTAAAACACTCATTAAAATTTATTCCACTAATAAATTTTTTTATTTTTTATCATTATATTTTTATTTTAAAAAAATTATCGAATCAATTAATTTTGGAAAACTAATAAGATCTCATGCAGCAAATCCAGTCTACTGTCTAACCACGGCACCACCGACCAATTAGTCATTATCAAATAGCTTATTCTCCAAGTAACTCTTACTACCACAGTTAGCTGGAAGGACCCTCGAAGGTTTCTTGACAAGAACTTTTCTTTGACGCAAGAACCTGTTCTTTGACGGACGTTGACGCATTTCGCATGCAGGTGATCAATTTGATTGCAAATTGCATACATATATAAATATATATATATATATATATATATATATATATATATATATATATGAGACGTGCATGCGACGTGATCCGGCATCTGGTAGATTATAAACAATTAATAATCGATCGCACGATTGAGTTCAAGCAAGCAAAAGAAAGCCAAAAAATGGAAGCAGCGGGCAGCGGAGACGTGAAGCTCATCGGGATGTGGGCGAGCCGCTTCGTGCTCCGGCCGAGGATCGCCCTCAACCTCAAGGGCGTCCACTACGAGTTCCTGGAGGAGGACTTCAACATCAACCCCAAGAGCGACCTGCTCCTCAACTCCAACCCCGTCTACAAGAAGATCCCCGTCCTCCTCCACCACGGCAGGCCTGTCTGCGAGTCCATGATCATCGTCCACTACATCGACGACGTCTGGACCTCTCCGGCGGCTCCGCCCCTGCTGCCCGCCGACCCCTATGACCGCGCCATCCATCGATTCTGGGCGTCCTACGTCGACGACAAGGTAACTTGTTAGCTAGCCAGCCACTGTTGCATGGTAATATACATACGTAGCGGATGAGGCCCCGAAACTTAAAATCTGGTTGCAGTTCTTCTCAACAATGATAGACATAGCGAAGGCGCAGACCGAGGAAGGCAAAAAGGAGCACATCGAGCAGATGCGTCCCGTGATCGAGCTGCTGGAGGGGGCGTTCGAGAAGTGCAGCAAGGGCGCGGGCTTCTTCAACGGGGAGGGCGTGGGGTACCTGGACATCTCGCTCGGCAGTTACTTGGCGTGGGTCAGGGTCATCGAGACGAGCAACGGCGTCAAGCTCCTGGACGCGGAGCGCACGCCGTTGCTGGCCGGGTGGGCGGAGAGGTTCTGCGCGCACGAAGCCGTGAAGGGGGTGATGCCGGAAACCGAGAAGCTCCTCCACTATGCAATGACCGTTGCTGGGCCGAGGTTGGAGGCGGCGGCGGCTGCAGCAGCCAAATGAGGCCTAGCTGGTTGCATGCCGTGATCGATTTGCTTTGTATGTTATGTTTTTGTGGCCATATATAGCGTCAAATAGAACATGTGGACGTACTTGATAGAGTAGAAAATAAATACTACTATCTTTTCTTTTTCGTTTGAATAAGACAGCATTCTAATGCTAATAGGATGTCTTGGCATCTTTGTACGTGCTTTGCTTTTGAAAATGAAACAAAGAAAAAAAAATGATTAGACTTATTTCCCTATTTATCGCGTCACTTTAATCTTCGTTGATTGATTGTCTACTGTTTCCATTTAACAATGAATGAATGAAGATATGTGATATTATATATAGTTACAAGTATTACAATTTTTGGAAGATCAGAAATATCACTAATTTGTCTACCTTGTACTACAGCATAATCAATTTTGTAATATGAATGTAAGTGTGCCCTTGTCCATTAATATATATGAACATCTAATATTGGGTTTAATATGAAAATAATTATATAATTAAGGATTGTCAACATATATTAAGGCTCAAATAAAATGATCAAAATATTTATGAGCATATTCATTAATATGAAATGATATGGAATTATATGTGTAAAGACATATATATATATATATATATATATATATATATACCAAAAGGTATATAAAATTTAAAGGTGCATTTGTTTTCATATACTAAAAACGGTACGAGGATAAAAATGTATATACATGATTAACAAAATGTGCATCAATGTCAAAAGACATATACGGAGATAAAAGAATGTATTTGAAGGCTTCATGATGGGTGAAATTTTAAACACATTGTGCCTACTATAAATAGATGAACATGGTCCTCAAAATACACAATAATTTGGATGAAATCTATTTGGTGAAAAGTTCTTCTTTTTGCATTCACCGTCCGTGCCACGAAGAATATATTTCAATGATGTTATTTTGAAAGTCCATTCCATCGAAGTGTTCATCAACACAAGAAGTCTTTGGACAACTTGTTCGTTATTGAAAGAGAGAGATGGACGATTGTAAGTTTCTACGTTTAGCTTATTCAATTTTCTAATGATTCATGATTCGATCTAATTTTGCTATTACGATTATTTTAATTGATATCAGAGCTTACATGATTGAATTATTAGGAAAGTTTAGTTTTTGTACAAACATATACTTTTGAGCTTTCTTCTATTTTTTTGATATGTTCATGCAAGAACTTCATTTGCTGAATCCAAGTTGATTCATGCATTTTGGGTTATTTAATTTTATATTAAAAGTATTACACTTTTAATATTAAGTGAACGGATAATGATAAGTATATCCAAATTATCATTGAGTCTTTTTCATTAACAAAATTAGAATGTTCATTCTTTTTTGTCTTAAAGATGCATTGAATGAATGCTTATATTATCTATTGATTCATATGGATGAATATTTTTTTTAATATCATTCTACACATTATGCATAAATATAATAATCTTCCAAGTATGGATAATTATTAGTTGAAAATCCATTTGTGTTTTATCACTATGATAAAAGGTGAAGAATAAGTATTGAACAATTATATATATATTTTGAAAGAAATTATTATTACACAATATATTACCAAAGTAGCATCTTTTGTGTAATTTAATTTAGTTCAAAATATAAGTAGTGATCTACATGTTATTAGTTAAATATTAGGCAGCCCAAAGGAGACTTAATATTTGAATTAGTAACATATAGTGTCATGACAACAATTTGTTACAATTATTTGGTATTACATGTGAGTAATAAATTAGTTCAAAAGAAAATTTATTATTCGATATGTTATTTTATTATCAATTTGTTATCATGAGAAGATATCACTTACAAGTTAATATTTCTGTCCAAAGACGAGATACTAATGTTGTGAGATGGGTCTTGTCCATACTTATATTTGCTTTTGTATTGTGGCAACAATTAGTGATAATTATTTAGTGTTACATGTGAATAATAAATTGGCCTAAAGAAAAATTTATTATTCAATATGATATTTTATTATCAAATTATTACCATGAGAATATATCACTTACAAATTAGGATTTCTGTCCAAATGCTAAATACTAATGTTGTACTAATGTCTTATGATGGGATTTGTTCACACTTAAAGTTTGTTATGGCTTGATTTTGTATTTATGATTTGTTCTCTGTCCAATTTCTTTATTTACTAGTAATATCAATATAAGCATCAATTTCAATACGACACAAATTTATGACATGACAAGAGAGTGTTAATATCACTCTCGGAGTCATGATTATGCTTCAAGCATTACCAAATCCACTGAATTATTAATAAGAGTGCCTCTAATGAAATGAGGGGATAGAAAAGTGAGAGTAATCCAATGGCATAAGTAATTAAGAGTGTCATTCCAAAAATATTTAGATGTACTATACCTAAAGTTTGTGGTTACAATCAAGATTTTCTTGAAATCTTTGAGATATGATTGATAAGACTTAAGAGTGCTAAGTTTTTTGAGGATGTTGAATTTGAGGAAGGAGATAATATTATGAACTTTATCTTTAAGGAGAAATCAATTAAGATTTCAACAAATACGAATGTCATTTGTTAGAAATTTATCTATGACATTAAAAATGTCAATTATGATTAAGATAATGTTGAAGATCCTTCTAGAGGAACAAACTCTATAACCTCAAGAACATTTGTCATTAAGAAGATCCAGTAGAGAGAGAGAAAAAATGTAGTCTAATATGGCTATACTATATATCTAAAAAAAATCAAGTTCATATTGATATAACGAAGGATTCTCCAATCAACCTCCATAAGATTATGGAAAGTTCTAATTCTCAAAAGTTGATGGATGACATTAATGAGGTTAATGTTTAGTATTTTATTTCATTGCTCAAAAGTGTTTATTGAGCTTTATAAAGAAAGAAGATGTTGATTTTCAAGAAACATTTTTTGTTGTTTCATCTAATGATATTCTAATATATAATGACATTTGTAGCACATTTTAGTTTTGAACCACATCATATGGATGTTGATATCACAAATTTCATGAAGTTATTATCTCATTTGGTTTTGAAATGAACTCAACGCATGATTGTGTATGTCATAAGTTCAATGGGAGTAAGCACGTTTAAGAAATCAAGAGATTTCTGATAAGGCATTTTGAAATAAAAAAATCTTGGTGATATATCTTTTTGTGTTGCAAATTCAGATATAATGAAATTGTGCTTACAAGTAAGAAGTACTCCTACATGTAAATGAGACAAGTTTAGTTTCAACCTGTGTCATAACAATGATTTTTAGAGAATGAAAATGCAAAAGATTTCTTATGCATTAGATATAGAAAGTCTTATATATGTTCAAGTTTGTACGCATATAAATATTGCGTACATTACTAAGATATTAGGCAAATACTTAAGTAATCCAGAAATGGATTAAGATAAAGTAGTCAAAAGAGTCCAATGATATTTTTTAGAGGACATATCAGAGGATAAATTAGGTTGTGATAGTTGGATATTCAGACTCTAATTTGTTAGATGTTCAAGATAGCATGAAATATATATTAGACTGCATTTATTTGTAGTGTGTGTTATATTATGGAGTAGTGTCAAATAGTTAATTATTGCACTCTTCAATTGTGATAGTAGAATTCTTTGCGTGCTATCAGACATCTAATTATGAAATCTAATTATGAAATTTGATTATAAAATTTTATCATACGGATAGTTGATGGTATTGAAAGACTATTTAAATTTTTTTTGTGACAATAAGATGACAGTTATATATTTCAATAACAATAGGAGCACGACAAAATTGAGGCTCTCCTTATTGTTAAAAAAAAGAGTGAATAAAAGATTAATGTCTATTGAGCATATTAGGACAAATTCTATTATTGTGGATCCACCTACTAAGGAATTATCACTCAAGGTGTTTCTCAAGTACATCGGTAATATGTGTGTCATTTTAGCTCAAGATATTCAGTTTCAGTGGGAGTTTGTATTATAAATGTTCATGTTATAATTTTTTAAGTGTAAAGCCAATTTTTTTATTTTACTCAAAATTTCAAAATTACTATCTTTGAAAGAAAAGAAAAAAAATTGGACATAGTGGGAGAGGGAGCATGTTAAACTTTATTTTAACATACATGGATATTATTGTTGTATCAAAGTTTTATGCAATATTTTGATCCTTAATATATTTTGTTTTCGTTTTCATCAAATTGCTTTAATTTTGCCATTATAAAATAGTCATAAATTTAGGAGGAGTTTTTTTTTACCTACTAACTTTATGATGCAATATTCTACATGTTTCTTTTATGACAAAAAAGTGAGAATAAATTATTTTTCAAAGATGGCATGATTAAGGGGGAGTCACATATGGTTTCTTATATGCTTCATATACAAATTATTCTTTTTGATGAAAAAAGGGGAAGAAATATAAGAGAAATATGATCGAATATAACTTTCTATGAAGAGTACCTTACAATTAATATTTATGTGAATATCTACCATTATAAGGAAAGCTATATATTGGGGGGAGTGAAATTGATTTTTCAAGGTCTTTACGACTTTTTTGCAACTTATATATTTTTCATATTTCTCGGTTTGTTTTCATAAAAAAAGAGATATTGTTGGGTCAAAGTTTTAATGCCATATAAAATTATATTTTGATGATACAAAACTCGAATGATTAAAGTTAAAATATTGAAAAAAATAAAGAAAAAGAGATAACTTTATGCACTACACTTTGATTAAATAATTGACACTAATCTTATTTACATTCTACATGAATCATGAATATCAAAGTTGTAGATAATCTTGTTAGCTATCCATAGAATTCAAAATTATCTAATTTAAATAACTGTGCAAAACGTTATGTTCAAAATAGTGCAGGTCGATCAACTTGCTGGTCGAAGCAAAGAAGGCCGATCGACAATACCGGTCGACCAAATGGAGATGTCGATCGACCGATCCAAAATTGGTTGACATAGAGACAATACCGGTCGATAGTCCGGTCGACCGATCATGGTCATAAATTGAAGAAATGAGCGCAACGGTCATATAAACCGGTCGACCGGTCCATTACTGTAATGAACAGTAATGGCTATATTTCAAGTAGAAAAATGTGGATTAAATTCTGGATGAATTTTTCACATATTAGAGCTTATAAAAGGAGTGCAAAAGCCAGAAGCAAAGACACCCATTCAAACATTAAAGAAAAATTTCAAATTATCAAAAGATCATTTTCTTGAAATTTTCATTTTAGTCTTTCTCTTCTTTCTCTCTTCCAATGTTATGAGCTTGTCATTGTTAAAGAGAAAAACAATTGTTCAGAAAAAATAGAGAGAGTTCATGTGTAAAAGAAGTTCTAAATTTTATCTCTTGAGCGAGAGAAAAGATTAGCTTCATACGAGTAGAGGTTGTCTTGCTTCTCGAAGCGGAGAAAATGTGATTGATGTAAATGGCGTTCTTCCTTGCTCCATTTGTAATTAAGGAAGAGTTCTAGTGGAATTTCCTATGGTCTCGAAGTTGAAAAGTCGGAGCGGGGACGTAGGCGAAGGTGTGGCCAAACCTCGTCATTTGATTTTCTCTCTCTCTCCCTGTCATATTGAGTTTATTTTCTAAATTTCAAAAGTTTTATGAATCGATTTTAAGCTTTCACGATGATTTTTATGAATTCGATATTTTTATTTAAACATCAATTCACTCCCCCTCGGTGCCTTTTGAGGTCCTCACTACAACAAAATTAATATTTATGGACTATATTATAGGGATCAATCATAATTAAGTCCCCAAAAAATATTTATTTGAGACCAATGAGAAAGTAGACCCAAATTTCTCATATTTTTAAAGACAAAAACTTAATTTGTGTTTAATACAAATATTATAGGAATCAATTAAAATATTAGTGTCTAATAATTCTGCATAAGAATCCATTTAAGACCAATCACTAGGTTCCAAAAAATAAACTTACAGATTTTAGTGGTCCCAAAAAATATAATTTTCTTTTGTTAATATGTTTTCTACGATTGGGCTAACTCAAATGCCCTAACATGCCCTAACTCATCTGCTCCTCCCGAAAAACCTAGCTGTGCCCTAACTCCGATCCTGTCGCGCGCGGTGTCTGGCTCCCTCCGCTGGGCTTCGATCCCTACAACCGCGGCCTCGCTCCTTTCCACCGTCGAGGCCTTCCGGCGATCTCGAGGTCAACGGCGCCTTCCTGCCCGCCGTTGAGGCCTTCCGCCAAAGATCCTTGAGGCTGACGCCATCCTCCCTCTTCGACTTCGTCCTTCGCAGTGTGACACCACTTCCTCTACCTCTTTCCCTCGGCAAGGTGGACGACCCACCCCAGTGCGGGAGACGAGTCCTCCTTTTTCTTTGATTGATTGCTTGCTTAGACATCGATCCTTTTTTTTTTTTTTTTGAGAATTAGACATCGATCCTTCGAAATTTAATCGTGGTCCAAGAGCAATAATGCGTATGCATGCGAAAGAAATGATCTATGTTCTTTCATAATTTACGAAAACCCTCATTAGTTTATGCATACTGTTCCATGCACAGATTCAACTGTAATGCCCCAAAAGAAGTCCTGCTCGTGTTATTATATGAAGGTTTTCTGTTAGCTGTAGCACTGCACGTGTTTGTTGGAATGGAGCAAAGAGGGGAAACGCAGGGCGAATTGATGCAAGTTTACTTATTAACTGACTGCATTTTCTGGGATGATGGGAAAATATATTCCAAGGATGCGTCTCAGTAATGCTGAGATGGCGTGGGTTCGAATTGCTCATATTATGATATGCGATTTTTAGTATATGCTGTGAAGCACCATGTTTTGCTATTATAAAATTTCCTTCTGCATTGTCTCTGGTATAGATTTGTTACATTGCCGAATGCCAGATTTTGACCAAAAATCAACTGTTGCTTCAACTGTTAGATAGTCCACCGTGCTTTGTACTCTATTGGCAACTTGGCATATTACTCTTTGCTTCATATTGTCAACATATTGTTTTTTTCATTAATTGATTTTATATGAATTCATTATTTCTATCATGTAATTAATAATCCATAATAGACACTGACACCTAACATATCTTCAAAATGTCTTTGCCGTTACTTTTTGAGTAGTGGCAGACAGCTTGAAGCAGCAGCAAGCCTTTTGCAAGCTTTTGCTCTACTCAGCAAATTCTACAGGTCATTCTTTTTATGCGCTAACAGATTTCCACTTCTTTTCTGAGAGAGAATGCAGAAATTTCAGACTTTACAGTGACAAAACCAGAATAATTTACAGTGACAAAATTCCAATGCATTTGCTGTCAGCAACGTGTTTGATATGATATCAAGAAATTTCTTCAGGACATGGCAAATCAGGCAAATCCTTTTCTTCTTTCCCATCGGTTCTATAATCCAAGAACAATACACCAACTATTAACTGATAGTTGGAGAGACTGAATGCGCAGTAGCAATTCCTAAGTTCTATCTCAATACTTCTCTTGCTTAGCATTAACTGTTTAAAACAGTAATTATTAATTCCCCTCGTTGTTGGGCAGGGCCATGATGAGTAATTATTAACTTATCGTCATCTATGTTATTGCCTGAATAATTACTAAAAATTAAATCTTTATTTGATCTTTCTATAATTAACTTGATTATTAATGTTGTGATTAGCAGTCCATCAAGGATGAATGTACTATGATCAGTTTATCCCTTTTGCTTTCTATATTAATCCTGTTTTACTGATTACAATTGATGAAAGCCATGAGTCTTCTTTTTGATTGCAGAGTTTTTATAATCCTCTTCAAAGAAGACTGCATTACCTACCATCATCATTGATTGCAGAGTTTTTATAATGCACTATTAGTATTCATTCTGATTTTCCGTAAACTTGAAGGGTCACAGAGTAAGCTTCGTGCACACAAATCTTTCATTGCAGATTCAGAATTTTTTTTCAGAATCTTTTTTTATGAGACTGATTATTAGTTTTATAAAAGCGTACCACATTTGTAACACAATGCTAAGTGCTCATTTTAATATGACTTATCATAGCATGAATTCCTGTTAAGTGATATTAATCAATTATAATCATCAAACTCTGTCATCCTCCACTGTGCAGCTGGCAATTCATTTTATTTTTCTACAAAGCACTCATTTTCTGACTTATCATAACATGATGGCTGTTCATACATGTTCATCCTACAAAGCACTGTTTGATGATAGTTCTTGCTATCCAGCATGATCAATGCGCGATGGGTTTTTATTTTTCTAGCATCTGTTGCATCTCCCCTGTCACCCATTAGACTCTGGTGACAGAAGAGTCTGCGCTGCATGTTTCTTCTTGCGAGGGTGGTGATTTGCATGATTAATTGCTTGCAAGAACCCGTCAACAATCCCCTTTTTCTTTCTTTCGAAATGTTGAAATAGTTCTATATTTTGCTTTTTTTCTCCTTTTCAGGTCTGCTAAGGTGCGGCAAGAGTTGCAGGCTCCGCTGGCTGAATTATCTCAAGCCCAGTATCAAAAGGGGCAACTTTACCAAGGACGAAGAGGAAACCATCATCAGATTGCATGAACAACTTGGCAATAGGTAATAAGCCTTGAGATTTTATTCTTTTTTTTTCCAATATAAAGAAAAAGAGAAGCTTCTTCAGGGACAACAGTTGAATAGAGAAGAAATCATTAAGCTTTGGATTCTATAATAATGGGGCAAAAAAAAACTTTTCTAGTCAATTAATATTTCTTCTCACCTGATTTCGATTCAAGTATCCTATCCAACACCTTTTTGCCGAGTACTGGTAATCAGATAGTATACGTGATAAGGATCTGAAAAACTATATAGTAATTGTTTAAGCTATAACTGATTCTTCATATAAAGAAAAAAGAAACATAGCTGGTTGTTACTGGGTAGGCATTTCCATTGGTTCTTATTCACAGTGATCACAGTCTACTTTTATTTGCAGGTGATATATTATGTAGTACTTCATACCACATCCACATATCAGTCGTGATAACAAGATGCTTCTGTTTTTTTGTTGTCCATAGGTGGTCTGCGATCGCAGCAGAGCTACCAGGAAGAACAGACAATGAGATAAAAAAACGTGTGGAACACCCACTTGAAGAAAAGACTAAAACTGAACCAGCTGCAGACTGCAAAGAAGGCGAAGGCGAAGATGAGATGCAAAGCGAAGGCAGAATTCATGCCGGTAATAGGAGATGCAGAGCAGGCAAAATCAGAAGAACATTCATCCGATGCTGTGCCCGCACTCCAATCCTACAGTGAGATGTCATCCTCCGGTACCATTTCATCGAGCGTCACATCGGAATTCTACAACGCAAATCTAATGGGTGGACAACGACCTCCGGATGACATAGAAGAAAGTGTTTCTTAATATGAACATTTACACTTTAACTTTATAGTAGATATTTAATTAAATATGTTGAATGTTCATATTTTTTATGCATTACTTTCAATTTTATAGTGTGTTGATTGGGATCTTTTATTTCTTAATATGATGTTTTATGGTTGGAATCTTTCTTTCGTCTTAATGCATTTGAAAATTTATATATTAGCAACTAGTATATTGTTGGAGACAAATATGTTATGGGGATCCGCTTGCAGGTCATTATAAGCATACTATTAGGGATCAACCTTTAGGTTCCTAAAAGTGTATTATTAGGAACCATTTGTTTGGTGTCAATTGTTTTCTTTTTTGTTGCAAAAATCATTTTGATTTTGGGACCAAAAATGGTTTTTTGGGAATTTTACAGAGATCAATAGATTAGTATCTAAAAGTGATATTTTTAGAATCCAATAAAAATATTTTGTTCCTAAAATTTTTAAAGACCAGCTTTTAAGAACTAAGGGGGCCAACAAAATTTTTATCCCAAAAAGAATTAGGATCCAAAATTGATGATTTTGAAATAAATTTTTTTTGTCCTTTTTGTTGTAGTGCCTAATGAAGGTGGATTTTTTTAGATTCTGGCTTAAATCATAAGTTATTGCTGATTTCCTAAGTACCAAGTCCAAAAAAATGCTCCCAATGTCATATCACAAGAACGGGCAGCAAACGTCGCCAAAAAAATAATTCTATGCATTGAAGATATAAGCGGACTAAACTATATAGCCTGCCGTTGGTGTTCTCATGCACACTAAAATTATATTCTTCTAAAACTTTAACATTTTAATTATAATTTAAGTTTTAAAATTTTAATCATATATTATATTAATATTTTTACTATTATTACAATATTAAACATCAACTCTCAATAAAAATATTTTAATTATGAAATATTATATTTTTAAAATATATTTTCTTCGAACCGAACTAATGAAATAAGAATGAATTCATTTTTTTAAAATATGATATTATGTTATTTTATTTATTAATTTTATTTCATAATCAAACCACTTAGGAGCTCTTTGGTGCTTTACTGATTTAGTTAACCGATAATTTAGATCATCATTTAAATTGATTAACACTCTTTAAATTACAAGTAATATCACATATAATATTTGACAAGCATTGGTAATATAAATAAATGATTAAAATAATTAGAGAGAAAATTATTAAAATATCTTTAAAAATAATTTTATACGTTCATCATATAGTATCTTAAATAAATAAAGAAAAAAATAAGATGCAGATATTTATAAAAGATGAGTAAAAAATAAGATTTATTTATAAAAGATTCAAATAATAAAGAGATGCAGTTAAATAATATTTATTTAATAATAAAATTTTAAAATTTTTAAAAAATATAGAATATCGATTTTAAACTTGAAGCATGCTCTAATTAATCCATTAAAATGATTTACATTGATGCTTGCTGTCGGCCATCGTCGGAAAGACAATAAGAACCCCCTCTGCGTAATGAAACTAGGCAGGAGTTCAACCCGGCCCGAGCAGGTCCACACTCAAATCGAGTTCGCCGAAATTCGGTCCGAGTTCGCCATTGTCTAGGGCTCCGATCTCTTGACGAAGATGAATCCGATCTGAGTTAATGATAACCTGACTTGGGCTGTCCCACGATGAAATCGCGTGGGCTGCGACCTTCGCCCGAGCGGTCGACTGGACCTAGCCCGGGTATCCAGACCCAACCCGGTTTTGTCACGATTTTTTTGAAAATAATGGCCTATGAACTCGGCTCAGGTTCCAAACCTACCCGGCCTGGATTTCTATGCTATAAGATGATTTTCATGATCTTTTTATTCTTGATTCATGTGATTAATTATCGTGATCTAAGTATGATGATGATTATGTCATTTATGTTCCTGATTTACTCTCGGTGATCCTATCTTGTAGCCTTGATTTAAGTTCTAATAAAGATTAATTAAAAGTTGCAGGATAAAAGATGAAAAGTATTAAATGGAGAGCACTTTTATAATGGACTGACGACGATCAGGCACTACGGTCAGTTATGGATTGACTTTGCTAGTTATGATGATCATGATGAGTTGATGCAGGCCTCCCCGTTGGTTGAAATATACCCCATGATAAATCAAAGATGAATAATAAGACGATGAAGAAGATGAAAGTATATGAACGATGAACCTTTCCTTGTGATGTTTAGCCTTTGCCATCTTTGTGATGATTTACTTATGATCTTATTGATCCTAAATTTATATACCTCTCTACATGTTTTTCCTTATTCATTTTATGATCATGCCTACTTTCTTCCTACATGATGATAATGATGTCCTTATGATTCATGTAGTATCATGATCTTATAATTGCCTTTACTTTATTTTCATAATGAGTTGTAAAACTCATATAGAGGTTTCATGTTATTAAATGCATGACTAGGTCAGAATGATGAAAGTGGCCAACAGTGACTAATCAAGTTCGTAGGTGGCTGCACATGAGTGTATTCAGTCATTTAGATTTGTGTGATAGATTTCTCTTTCTGCAACATTAGTTTGATATATTAGCTTGTTTGGATATGATATTATTTATTAGTCTTTCGCATATTATAATGTCATACTCTTTTTAGTATTAATATGATGATTAGTCTTCTGATTTTATTTATTAGTCTTCTGATTTTATTTGATGTTGAGTTTACGAGGCAAAGTCTTCTTTTTTGTCAATATGATCGTAATGATGATCTGTATCATTCTCGAAGGGTATTGATGCGCGAAATTTTATGCATAATTATTAGGTCAATTTATTCTAATTTTAGGAGTCTTTTGTGTTTTAAAGTGGAAAACTATTTTAAATACAAAGAAGTTCCCTTGAGATTTATTACTACCTAAGTTCGGTTAAATCTATGACAGGGAATGAAAATGCGTTGAAATTTGGACGAAAAAGCGAGGGAAATTACTTTCAACGAATGTCACGATCGTGCCATACACTGTCACGACCGTTCTACATGGGGTCCTAGAACATTCTATTATGGCCGTGTTGTTTATCTTCATGCCTGTACAAAGGAGGTTAGAAGCAGATCATTCAATCACGGTCGTGCGATGAAGAATCACGGCCGTGCAATCATGTGACGAAGAATCATATTCTATCACGCACGTGCTGAGTATGTTTAAGGCCGTGCGAGATGAAGGCTAAAAAATTATGTTCTATCATGGCCGTGCATCTGGGAAGTACGGCCGTGCTGCTTTATGATGGAAGAACTAAGTTCTACGATGGTCGTGCCATTTAAACGTCACAGTCGTGACGACAGAAATTTTGGCCATTTTATCCACGTTTGTGACAAGATTTCGGGTTGTTGAGCCATGTTATGGGGAAAATCTATATAAGGAGACCCCAAATCAATTGGAAGAACATCTTTGGTGGGCAGAGATTAGAGGTTGAAGGCTTGGTGAAGGCGATCCAAAGGCCACAACGAAGTTCTATCGGAAACTTGAGAGAGGACGATAGAATTAAGAGTAATTTCTCTTGTTCTCTATCATTTTCTTGAACATTTATTTAGATAGATGTACTCTAGTTTTATGGAGTAATTTTTTAGGATTTTCTTGATTGAACCCTATTATTTATGAATTCTTTGTACAATTAGTTGATGTATCAATAGCATGTTTGATGATTTTATTAAATGTTGTATGAGACTTTGTCCATTGAATCTTTTTATTATCTGAAAAGAAGTTTTGAGATTCTTTAGAATTTTTCTCTGACTCTTCTCTTGCATGCCACTTTTGGGAAAATCGCAAGAGTTCCAAATGTGTAGTCGTTAAGGTGACTTGAAAAAGCCCTTAGCTCTATATTCCAGTTGAATGCATTTTAAAATTTAATAAATTAGATAAAAAACCCGAAAGGATTAATCTCTTATATTGGTTTCAAAATAGAATTTAAAGCCTGCAATATTGGTTAAATCGATTTGGAAATTTCACTTTATTAATTATTCATCTTTTGTCCAAGAATTCATACATAAGTAGTGGTACTAATCAAGATAAATCATATTCATTAATTCTATGCTTTTAAATCCCATTGATCATAACTTTACATTTATATTATTTATTCTTCTTATTTTCACAAAACACCAATTTTTTTATCTTTTCTCAGTTTATAAGTAAGAGAAGTTATTATTTATTTCTTGTCCTCGTGGGAACGATACTTTATACTCATCATTTTATTACTTGAACGATTAGTGCGTTTGCTTGAACTATTATTCCTGAAAACAAGATAAAATCATCAATAATTTAGCGAAAGACTTTGG
Organism: Pontederia crassipes; assembly: GCA_030549335.1. NCBI lineage: Eukaryota > Viridiplantae > Streptophyta > Magnoliopsida > Commelinales > Pontederiaceae > Pontederia > Pontederia crassipes. The sequence goes on from CM060192.1 coordinate 75,105,626, forward strand.
ACTAGGAAAAATCTATTAATTCATAAAACTCTTCTAAACAGAGACTTATGACTTATTTATTCTTGTGTCATGCGCAACTTTGCCATCATGGGTTGTTAGCCATCCATCCAAATATATCAGTTATCTACATGGATTCAAGGTGAAGGATTTTTTTAGTTAGAGTATGTAAATGTCATGCAGTACATGTGATGCATCCTATGCAGGATATTATATGACAGTTTCATAATAAAAAGAAACATATATGCATGCCATGTCATAGTCATAAAATATACATGTCATTGGTTCATATCATAAGTTCATCAACAATAGTAAGGTAATTGACATATAAACATTTTCATCAATTCATTGGTCAGTCAGTACAGTAGGCATACCAAGTGACTAGCATTTGTCCTTATCTTGCCTCAGTAATATTCTTTGGATTGTTTTATAACACATTGGATCCCACTTTCGTGGTCACTTTAGTTCAATCTTTGATCTTATCAATAATTGCAAGTTGTTGCCCTCCAGTAAACTAGCTAGGCTTTGGAGCTGAGGCTCGATCACCCGACGGTGAATGAGAATATACATATCGTTGTCGGTAAGATATAGTTGTTCCCTTAAGAAATGCTAACTCTAAGGTGTAGGACATAATAATTTTTCGAGGGAAATTCTAACATAATGGAGCAGAGCACAGTATTTTCTCTCATCAGTTTGAGGATGGCGACAAGTAATAATATTCTTCAATTGGGTTCATTATTATGACAATCATCAAATAGTTTACGTCGCTCAGTTTCATATTTTAAGCTAATTAGGGTCGTCCATGCATTTCGTGTGTCTAGGTGATAATCAATACAACAATCAATATTTCATAAATAGCATCACATATTAAATGTACAAAACATCAAGAGATATTATATATCCATAAATCATTTCATCTTGAATGCATAAACATTTAAAGATAATGCATAATATTGACATAACAAAGTTGACATAAATAATATAATATGTCACTTTTCTTTTTTTACAGTTCTGACTTATCAATAAAAAAATTATAACTTAATGTATAGACATTCACTTCTAATTAATTCTAATTTTCTAGAAAACTAGACTTTAATAGTAATCACATATAAAATCTATGAATTTTATTTTTTGAGCGTTTAATCTTAGAAATTCATACAAATATTGAAATCTATTTTCTACATAGTATTTTGACGGCAAACACTAAAATATTAATAACTTATTCCATACATATTATTTTCAGATGATTCTAAATTTTGCAAAAAATATATAACCAATCTCTAACTTGCAAATAAATTTCAAACTCTATTTCAGTATTCCAATTTATGACACATTTTATAATTTATTCTCGCTATTACCCGAGACATCATAATAATAGTTTGTTTTTCTGATCATAACTATTTGTATACACTTTCAAATCGCAATGAAAACAATTTTCATGAAAATTAAACTTCGAGAGCTTTCCATCTATATATTATTTGTAATTTTTGAATAAGTAAAACCTATCCGAATAATTACCGCAAAGACAATCACGAATTTAGGTAGATTAAGGTGTAACCTTTAATCATGTAACATACAAACCTAATCGTTATAACTATACAATTTTAAGCATTAAAACCAAATCAGATTTAGAGAGTCACATAAAATCCCTCAATCATAATTCATATCAAGAACTAGGGTGTTCTTGGATATCCTAATCCAATCATGCAAACATTGAGAAGGAAAAGAGGACTTTAAATCCACTTTACATATCTTTCAATCATAGTTTTGTCTTCTTCTTTTTCATCATATTCTTCCTTTTCCTCTTCTTCTCCTTTGTGCCTCCTCTTGATCCTCTTCCAAACCTAGTTGTGAGGTGCACATTTGAGGAAAAAATAGTTTTTAGAAGAGATTTGAATTTTAAATAGGGAAGATCATGAGAATTTAGCTCAAAAAGTTCAAATTGCCTCTAATTAAAAATTTGGAGTATTACAATATGAAAACTAACATGAAAACCCGCATGCCAACATAAATATCATCATAATGATAATAATCGATATGCTATCATTGTCAAGATCTAAGATGTAATTACTTCTTTTAAATAATAATAAGAGTTTTATTAGGGGTATTTAGGGGGTCGGGTCGACTAGCGAACCCGATAACTCGACCCTACCACAACCAGTTTGGGTTGGGTATGAACTGGAGTTTTTCGACTCGAGTTTGACCTGACCTGATTGACCAAATTTTTAATTTTTTTATTTAAACTTAAGCTTATATTTGATCTAAATTTTTTTTAAAATGGAAATAAAATATTAAAACTTTATTTTGTGCTTTAAATAAATATTAAATAATATATTTTATATTAAATAAATATATGAATCGTAAGAAAAAAATAAAAATAAAAATAAAAATCGAGTGACCCGACCACCCGACCAAATTTGGTCCGGTCGAGTCAGTTTGTTCATGGGTCGGATCCAAACCGACCCGTGAACACACCTAAATTTCATATTGATATTTTATATTATCCGCTTTAGCTCCACAAAAATAACTTATTCAACGCTATTGGACCCGACCCGTGAACACTCTTAAGTTTCGTATTGATATTTTATATTATCCGCTTTAGTTCCACAAAAACAAGTTATTCAACGCTATTGTTTTCTAATTTGTAAAGGTCGATCGTTAAAATTCTGTGTGTATCCAATGACGCTGTAACCTGACTATCTGATCTTCCGACAAAAGCAAAAAAAATATAATAATTTATAATCAAATATCTAACTCGGGCTCTGAGATTGGATTTCATTAATTAATTATTGGAAATTTTGAATAGCAAATTAATTTAATTTTTTTTATGCCAATATTTGTAAAAAATTGATTCACCATCCAGCCTAACTATAATTAGATTTTCGCTCCGGATCGAGCTGTGGAATTCAATGAAAAAAGAGTTGCGCGATCCCAATTCGAGTTGTGTGGAATTCAATGATCTAACTCATAAAATAATAATAGACAAATAAAGAACCGTGCAAAGAACAACAAGTGTTGTCAACCACCCAATAACCAATGAGTCATTGTTAAATGGCCTTGTTCCCCAAGTAAATCTTACTAACACAGTCTGGAAGGCACCTCGAAGGTTTTTCACCAACTTTTCTCTGACTAGGGGTGTTCATCGGGTCGGGTCGACCCGGTGAACCCGACGACCCGACCTAGTTTGGGTCTCGACCCGACCTCGACGGTCGGATACGGGTTGAAAAAATTCAACCCAAGTCGACCCGATTTTTAAATAATTAATAATATTTAAATAATTATAAATAAATAATATATTTTTTTAAAAATAAAATGTTTTAAATACATAAATAATATTTAAATAATTATAAAACTTATTTTGTGCTTTAAAATAAATATTAAATAAATTTTTTACATTTAAAAATATATAATCAGTAAGAAAAAATTTAAAAAAAGAAAAATTGGATGGTCGGGTCCGACCCGACCCGACCCGAACCGGTTCGAGTCGGATTTGTTCCGGTTCGGGTCGGGTTTGTTCACGGGTCGAGTTCAACCCTGTCAAGATTCCCGTCCTCCTCCACGACGGCAGGCCCATCTGCGAGTCTATGATCATCGTCCACTACATCGACGATGTCTGGACCTCGCCGGCGGCGCCGCCCCGGCTGCCTGCCGACCCCCACGACCGCGCCATCCACCGATTCTGGGCGTCCTACGTTGACGACAAGGTAACTAGCTAGCCAGCCACTGTTGCATGGTAATATACGTACGTAGAGGATGAGGCCCCTAAACTTAAAAACCTGGCCGCAGTTCTTCTCAACAATGATAGGCATAACGAAGGCGCAGACCGAGGAGGGCAAGAGGGAGCACATTGAGCAGATGCATCCCCAGTTCGAGCTGCTGGAGCGGGCGTTCGAGAAGTGCAGCAAGGGCGCGGGCTTCTTCAACGGAGAGGGCGTCGGGTACCTGGACATTTCGCTCGGCAGCTTCTTGGCGTGGGTCAGGGTCTTCGAGACGAGCAACGGCGTCAAGCTCCTGGACGGGGAGCGCACGCCGCTGCTGGCCGGGTGGGCGGAGAAGTTCTGCGCGCACGAGGCCGTGAAGGGGGTGATGCCGGAAACCGAGAAGCTCCTCCACTACGCAATGACCGTTGCTGGGCCAAAGTCGAAGGCGGCGATGGAGGCGGCTGCGGCTGCAGCAGCAGCCAAATGAGGCCTAGTTGCATGCTCTGATCGATTTGCTTTGTATGTTATGTTTTTGTGGCCATATGTAGCGTTACATAGAACATGTGGACGTACTTGAGTAGAAAATAAATAATAGTCCCGACCCGACCCGAAATTGACATGCGGGTATGGTACGGGTTAGAGTTTCCACCTCGAGTTGATCCAATCCGATTCGATTGATCGGATTTTTTATTTTTTAGTTTTTATTTACACTTAAGATTATATTTGATCTAAAAATTTAAAAAAAAATTGAAATAAAATATTTTAAGCACAGAAATAACATTAAATGGTTTAAAACTTTATTTTATGCTATAAATAAATATTAAATAATATTTTTTAGATTAAATAAATATAAGAATAGTAAAAAAAATTAAAATAAAGAAAATTGGATGATCGAACAACTCCACCATCCGACCCGACCAGTCGAGTCGGTTTGTTCACAACACTATTGTTTTCTAATTTGTAAAGGCCGATCCTTAAATTTCTGTGTATATCCAATGACGGTGTAACCTGACTATTTGATCTTCCGACGAAAGAAAAAAAATTATAATCAAATATCTAACTCGGGCTCTGAGATTAGATTTCGTTAATTAATCATTGGAAAGTAAGAATTGCAAATTAATTTAATTTTTTATGCCAATCTCTGTAAAAAATTGATTCACCATCCAGCCTAACTATAATTCTATTTTCGCTCCGGATCGAGCTGTGGAATTCAATGAAAAAAGACTTGCGCGATCCCAATTCGAGTTGTGTGGAATTCAATGATCTAAGTCATAAAATAATAATAGATAAATAAAGAACCGTGCAAAGAAAAACAAGTGTTGTCAAGCACCCAATAACCAATGAGTCATTGTTCAATGGCCTTGTTCTCCTAAATCTTCCTGCCATAGTTAACTGGAAGGCCCCTTGAAGGTTCTTGACAACAACTTTTCTCTGACGGACATCGATGCATTCGCATGCAACTGATCAATTTGACTGCATGCTTATATTTAATATGATGTAAATAAGATGATACAATGCATGATTTTCTATCTTCATACAATTATCTCTCATGAATCTTTGTATGATGATGACCTCATAATCATGATGATCGACTCTTGTCATTCTATGATGATTTATTATGATCTATTTCGATCTTTTGATTATATGATCTTAAGAAGATGACATCTTGATCTATTGATTTCTTATGATCTTAGTGATCTTCTATCCATATGACATGTTACAAGAATCCTTTACTTATATCATGATGATGTCTATTTTTCTTCTATATGATGATGATATCTTTATGATTCTTATCTAGTATCATGATCTTATGATTATTTATATCTTACTTCCATACTGAGTTGTAAAACTCATAGGGAGGTTTCTCCCCTGCATGTTCTTAAATGCAGGATCAGATCTCAATGATGATGATAGCCAACGGTGACAGATCGAGCTCGTAGGTGACTGCACATGGTTATCGAGTCCTTTAGATGCTGGATAGCTTTTTCTTTTCTTTTTATCATTTGATGTATTAACTTTCCCTTGGACTACTAAAAAGTCATTTATCAGTCTTCCGCATATCATGATGTTACTATCTTTGACTCTTAATGATGATTTAATTATTCCGCATTTATCGTTATTGAGTTGAAACCTTTATTTTGGTCAATAAGATGTACACGTAAGAATGACCTGTAGCGTTTTCGAAACGTATTCTGCCACGTGGCAGGGTGCGATTTGGGAGCGTTACAATATCTGTCTAAACTATGAAACTACAGAAAAAGGTCTAATATAACTTGAATTGTCAACACTTCTCCGCAAACTAGGTACGGTAAACACTGATCATGCCTAGTTTGGATGTAAGAAACTGATGCTGCTTGATACTGAGAGCCTTTGTGAAGATATCTGCAAGTTGATTTGAAGAAGAGACATGAAATAGTTGAATCGGTCTTTTTGTAATCCTTTCACGCACAAAATGACAATCCACCTTTATGTATTTTGTGCGTTCATGAAATATGGGATTATTGTCAATGTGAATTGCAGCTTTATTATCACATCCAATCGGAATTAGCCTTAAATCTTCAACTCCCATTTCTGCTAATATATGTTCTAACAAGACAACATCTACCACCAAGCTTACCATACTCCGATACTCAGACTCCCCAAAAGACCTGGAGACGGTTAGCTTCTTCGACTTCTAGGAAATGAGGGCTTCTCCGAGCTTGACGCGATACCTTGTGATGGATCTTCTAGTATGAATACGAGCTCAACATCATAGAAACCTTGCAATCGATTGCCTCTATCTGTAGGGAAGAAAATTCATTTCCCTGGATCTTCTTTTAAGTATCGAACGACTCGAAGTGCATTGTCCATATGAGAAGCTTTAGGTTGATGCATGAACTGACTAAGATGCTGCATCGTAAAGGATATATCCAGCCTAGTGATCGTGAGGTAGATGAGTCGATCAACTAAGCACTGATACAGTTGCATCGTGTAGTAAACTATCTGAAGTAATAGAATATGTGCCAACCTAAGCATCATATTCTACCGAAGTAAGCTTCATACTCTGATCAAGAGGAACATTCACAACTTTAGCTATTGAAACACTTGTATCATCAAGATCTAATGCATATTTGCGTTGATTTAGACTGAGACCTTTATATGATCTTAAAACCTCTAAACCAAGAAAGAATTTGAGCTATCCAAGAGCTTTAAGTTTGAAGCTAGACTCTATGACTGCCTTGGCCTCCAGCATTAGCTCCCCCTCATTTCTCATTACAATGACATCATCTACATATATCAAGAAAATGATTATGCTAATCTGTTGTTGCTTAGTAAACATTGAGTAATCTAGCTTACTTTGTACATATCCAGCAACTAGTAAAACTTCTGTCAATTTAATGTTCCATTGTTGAGATGCCTGTTTCAACCCATAAAGAGATTTTTGTAGTCGACAAACTTTAGTAGCACTTATAGAAGGAGACTCCCTAGGACTGTGAAAACATAGTGGAAGCTACATATAAATCTCTTAAAAAAAGATCGCCATTGAGAAAGACATTATTAACATCTAGATGAAAAAGAGGCCAGGAATAGCAACCGGAGAAAAAGTTTCCTTATATTTAATACCTTCAAGTTGAATAAACCCCTTGGTAACTAGACAAGCTTTATAATGTTCAATTTCACCAGAAGAATTGAGCTTAGTTTTGATTACCTGCTTACAACCAATGGCAGTTTTTCAGGAGGGAGATCAACCACATCCCAAGTGTGATTCGATTGTAGTGCATTCATTTTAGTCTTCATGGCTTGAATCCAATTCGGATTCTTAGCAGCCTATTTGAAAGAAGATAACTCATGGACAACATTAAAACAAGTCAAGAAAGCACAATATTGAGAAGGCAAATTATTATAGGTTATATTAGCAGATATATGATAAAGAAGCTCAGGAGAACTGTGGTCAACTACTGAACATTGGTAATATAGTCATGTGACCAGTTGGGAGCCTTGGTAACTTGCCGAGGACGAGTACAAGAAGACTCATCAACAATTGGAGCATTTGAAGGCACATTATTAGATGAACTAACATTCTCTGTAACAGAGGGAGAATCTTGTGGGGTTAAAGGCTGAGAATTAGCTGGAACATTAGGCATACTAGATACAGGGTAAGAAAAAGTATCATCAAACAAGGAAAAAAATTGAGGACCATCTATACCACAAAACAACTTATCTGAAGAACGCAAAGTTGAAAAATCAGAAAATGGAAAAAAATATCTTCATGAAACTGAAACATCCTTGCTAACTATACATTTTTTATTTTCGAGATTCATAATTTTGTAACCCTTTTGAGCAACCAAATATCCAAGAAATATAGAAGCAGATGCTCTAGGAGAAAACTTATCACTGTGACAAAATGGTAGCATAACAAAGGCCCAAAATATTCAAAAGTAGCTTTGACACTGAACAATACTTTATAAGGACTTTTATTGTGCAAGACTGACAATGGAAGACTATTGGTAATATGAACTAAAGTAAGAACACAATCCCTCCAAAACTTTATGGGAAATGAACCCTGAAACTTAAGAGAACAAGACATTTCAAGAATGTGTCGATGTTTATGTTCTACGACACCATTCTGTTGAGGTGTGTAAACACACGACGTCTGATGAATAATTCCCTTGCTAAGAAAGAAATTTTTGCAATCTACATTCAGAAACTCAGATCCATTCTGTATGGTTTTAATTTTATGATTAAACTGGGTGTCAACCATGGTGATAAAATTCTTTAAATACATTCCTGCATCATTCTTGAACTTAAGGAGAGATACCCATGTCATTCGACCAAAACCATCCACAATAGTAAGAAATAAACGAACCATCATAAGTAGGCTGATGATAAGGACCCCAAACATCCACATAAATTAATTCAAATCAGACTTTTGAAACAAAATTACTAACTAAAAAGGGTAAGCGAGTTTGTCTGGACAGATGACACATTCTACAATGATATTTATTAGCCATATTGAAAACATTATGAGAATCAATGAATTTTCGAAAGGAATATGATCCAATTGACAATGCAAAAGGTGTACATTGTCTGTTTGATTAATTGTTGCAGCTTTACAACCACGAGCAGAACACAAAGTAGAATTACTAGTTTTATCACTAACAACCTCAGCAACTCCAGTTAGCAAGTAGTGCAATCCTCTATGTTGTCTACCAATTCCTTTCACATCCCAATAAAGAGGTCTTGAAATATACAAAAATTAAGATAAAATATTACCGGACACAAAAGTTTGCTAGACAGTTTCGAGACCGACAATAAGTTAAAGTCTTCTGATTTTTTTTATGTTGAGTTTACGAGTTAAAGTCTTCTTTTTTGTCAATATGATATACATGTAAGGATAATCCGTAGAGTACTCGAAATGTATTCTATCACGTGATGGGATGTGATTTGGGGACATTACAGCATGCCCATGTGCGAGTCCATGATCATCGTCCAATTCATCGACGACGTCTGGACTTCACCGGTGGCACTCGTTGCCCGTTGATCCTTACGACCGCGTCATCCACTGATTCTTATCGTCCAGTATATAGATTTAATAACATATATAACGGCTGAATTGTAGGAATAATAGTAAAGCAACACTCCTCTATATACAATGAAATGACAACATTGTACGTTTACATGAAAATTAGTAACATTTAACAAAGTACATGTGTAACACCCCGAAAATCCACCCTAAAAGCTAAAGGGCAATTAGGGAAATTCGACGGTGCTAGCCCATTCACTACCACATCATTTAAAATAAAATGATTCATATAATAATAACGGAAACTATTATTCATGAAAACAAGATAAAATCATCAATAATTTAACGAAAGACTTCAACAAAATGATTTCATCATCATGTCATAGAACTAGGAAAATCTATTAATTCATAACTCTTTTAAACAGAACTCTAGAGACTCATGACTTATTTATTCCTATGTCATGTGCAACTTTTTCATCATGAGTTGTTAGACATCCATCCAAACATATCAGTTACCTGCACAGATGCAACGTGCAGAGTTTTTTAGTTAAAGTATGTAAAGGCCATGCAATACGTGTGATGCATCCTTTGCAGGATACTATATGATATATGTGTATGATAGTTTCATAATAATAAGAAACATATATGCATGCCATGTCATAGTCATAAAATACACATGTCATTGGTTCATATCATAAGATTATCAATAACAATAACGTAATTGACATGTAAATATTTTCATCAATCCATCAGTCAGTATAGTAGGCATACCAAATGACAATCATTTGTCCTTACCTTGTCTTTGTCTCAGTAATATCATCTGGGTTGCTTTATAACACATTGGATCTCACTTTCGTAGTTAGTTCAGTTCAATCTTTGATCTTATCAGTAATTACAAGTCGTTGCCCTTTAGTAGACTAGCTAGGCTTTGGAGCCTAGGATTGATCATCATAGGGTGAATGAGAATACACACACCATTGCCGGTAAAATACAATTATTCCCCCAAGAAATGCTAACTCCAAAGTGCAGGACACAATAATTTTTTGAGGGAAATTCCAAGGTGATAATCAATAGAGCAAGACAGTATTTCCTGTCATCAATTTGAGGGATGACAAGTAATAATATTCTTCAACTGGATTCATTATTATCACAATCATCAAACAGTTTACGTCGTTCAGTTTTATCTTTTAAACTAACTACGGTCGTCCATGCATTTTGTGTATCTAGGTGATAATCAATACAACAATCAATATTTCATAAATAGCATCACATATTAAATGTACAAAACATCATGAGATATTATACATCCATAAATCATTTCATCTTGAATACACAAACATTTAAAGATAATGCATAATATTGACATAACAAAGTTGACATAAATAATATAATATGTCACTTTCCCTTTTTGATAGTTCTGGCGTATCATCTATAAAAAAATTATAACTTAATGCATAGACATTCCTTCTTATTGATTCCAATTTTCTAGAAAACTAGACTTTAATAGTAATCAATATAAAATTTATGGATTTTATCTTTTGATCATTTAATCTCATAAATTCATACAAATATCGAAATATATTTTCTGCATAGTATTTTGACGGCAGACACTAAAATATTAATAACTTATTCTATACATATTATTTTTAGATGATTCTAAATTTCAAAGAAATATATAACCAATCTCTAACCTGCAAATAAATTTCAAACTCTATTTCAGTATTCTAATTTATGACACATTTTACAATTTTATCTCGCTATTACCCGAAATAGCATGATGGCAGTTCACTTTTCTGATCATAACTATTTGTATACACTTTCAAATCGAACAAAAATAATTTTCATGAAAAGTTCGAGAGCTTTCTATCCATATATTATTTGTAATTTCTTGATAAGTAAAACCTATCCGAAAAATTATAGCAAAGAAAATTATGAATTTAGGCAGATTAAGATGTAACTCTTAATCATGTAACATACAAACCTAACCGTTATATCTATACAATTCTAAGCATGAAAATCAAATCAGATTTAGAGAAGCACATGAAATCCCTCAATCACAATTCCTATAAAAAACTAGGGTGCTCTTGGATCTCCCAATCCAATCATGCAAACATTGAGAGGGAAGAGAGGACTTTGAATCCCTTTTACATACCTTTCAATCATAGTTTCCTCTTCTTTTTTGTCCTCTTCTTCCTCTTCTTTCTCTTTTTGCTTCCTCTTGATCCTCTTTCAAACTTAACCGTAAGATGCACATGTGAGGAAAAATAATTTCTAGAAGAGATTTGGACTTTAAATAGAGAAGATCATGAGAATTTAGCTTAAAAAGTTCAAATTATCCATGATTAAAAATTTGGGGCATTACAATATGAAAACTAACATGAAAACCCGCATGCCAACATAAATATCCTCATAATGATATTAATCGATATGTTATCATTGTCAAGATCTAAGATGTAATTACTTCTTTTAAATAACAATAAGTGTTTCTTATTGCTATTTTATATTATCCGCTTTAGTTCCAAAAAACAACTTATTATTTTTTTAAAAGGAAACTTTTACTATTAAGTGATAAATTTAGGAGAATCCTGGTACAAAATGCTGAGGAGGCCCGGCGGAGGGCCATTCTCCAAAAAAATGTCTGAGTCTAAAATTCTACACAGACGAGCCAAAAAATCAATAGCCTGATTACAATTATGATAAATATGTTTACATTTGAAATCTTCCAGGAACTGATAGTGATGTCTAATATTGCGGATGGTATTCAGTATATGCCATGGGCAAGGAGAAGAGTTGTTGATAACCCTCGCAAGGAGCTCCAAGTCGACGCCACACTCCACCAGTTTATAACCACGCTGGATGCAAAATTTGGTTCCTTCCAGTAAGGCAGCAGCCTCCACTTCAAGAGCTGATCTTCCAAATTGCCTAGAGGCGCCTGCAAAAAGAAGATGGCCGTTAGTAGATCTAATGATGAACCAGCACACCCAAAGCTCGCATGTTCCACATAGGAACCATCAGAATTGAGACAGACCCAACTCGGTACGGGGGGCTCCCATAGGACCCTGGTAGGGGGGGGGGGGGGGATGATGCCGTGTGCCTCAGACCAATTAGCGTTAACATATTCATTATGCCCCGCAAGGGCCCTCTCCCACACAACCCCGGCGGTAGCAAGCTTGGACTGGAAATGTGCACCATTTCGCGAAAGCCAGATGTTTCAAAAAATAAAAGCAAAAAAGTGATCTGAACGAGGCTCAAAATCCCTGCCTTCCTCGAGCCAGCGGCCGGAAGACGAAGAGTAGCAAAAAGAAAAGTAGGGCCATACATTCCTCACAGAAAAGCATTAAAAAAATAAGTGTTTCAAAGTTTCAACGGTACTTCCACAAAAAAACACACGCAGGGCTGATCGCATCATATTGAAACGCCTAAGAAAATCTAAAGTAGAAAGTCTTTTGTGTAAAAATTTTCAAAGAAAAATTTTAACTTTTTGCGGAACGATGAGCTTCCAAATCTCAATCCAAGAATGCTCTCCAGGCAAGGGCTGTGGAGTTGCCCGGTTGCATAAGAATTTATAAATGCTCGCAGTGGAGGCATGAGCCATTGGGTGCATACACCAAATCCACTGGTTGTCATCGGTGGAGAGGGGTAATCTTAACTCAGTGATACGAGAAACCAAGAGAGGGCCAAAGAGAGAAGATAGTGTATGAAGGTTCCAGGTGTGACTTACAATAAGTCCGAGACTACAAGATTTTCCAAATTAGCATTGATATTGACGTACGTAGGCATTAAATTGAATGGCATCGTGAATAACCAAGGATCATGCATAACAAAGGTGGTACGTCCATTACCAACGTGCCGCTTGATGTCAGAACTACAATTTAACATAGCCTTCCAGCACCTAGCAAGATGATGTGGAGAGGCCGACGTCTCCAAAGGGTGCAATGTGCCATATTTATTATGAATAAATTTCGACCATAAAGAATCAGATTTGTTTAAAATGTCAAAAACTTTTTTAGCCATCAAAGAGGTTTGCACTGACGACATGTTTCGAATACCTAAACCACTAATAGCAATCAGTGACCGCACCGTGTTCCAGCAAATAAGGTGACAACCATTACCATTTTGCAAGGAGGACCACAAGAATTTTCGCGATAATTTTTCAAGCATTGGCACAGTAGAACTAGTAATATACGTGGAAGCAAAAATATGAATAGGTAATGCCTGGATAACGGCCTTAATCAGTGTCAATCTACCAGCCTGCACTACAAGAATTTGAGCTATTAGCTACGAAGATATCTATAACAAATCCATATGTAATACGGTCGCAAATTGTATTAACGTCGGATTTGCTACGGATTCGGGACATAGTACATCTGTAGCTAATACCTCGTCGCTGATTGCGACCCATCTTTGTGTCCCTATTTTTGTAGCTAATTATGTGTGTTGTCGTCCCTAATCCGTCCCTATTTTGTGGCAACTCTTAATTATTAGAATTCAAAATCGGTAGCTAATCTGTCACTAACTAATAACTATAATCTTACGACGATAAAACAATTATAATTTTTTTGTGACTAATTTGTCCTTATTCTGTAGCTAACTTTTATCGCAATTGGTCCCCACAGTTTGTAGTTTGTCTCAAAACTATCCCAATCCAATCACAAATTAGCAATAATTTTTTTCACAATAATATCGTTTATATCAAATTATTAATTGTACAATGATATAAATGACAATACAATAACCAATATAACAAAAATCTCTATATATCATTTTTCGATTGATATAGTGGAGCTAAATGCTCATTACAAAGTTTAAATAGAGTATATGAATACATCACACTGGGTACAGAAGTCCCCACTAACACTGATCAAGTTCATCATTTCATAGTTCGAGGCGGTAAGCGGAAAAAACTCTATAAAGAATATACAGCACATAATAGCAATAAAAGTCATGCATAGTTCATCATCATCGCCATTATAAAAAGCATTAAAAATTCAACAGTAGATTTAGGGTTCCTCAAGTTCGTCATATTAATTTTATGCCATGGACACAAGTAATCTCAAGCACTAGATTCCATCTCCCAACCACGAACACATCATAATTAATATGCATAAAAATATTTTAAAATTATACTATGTTTTTTAGAACTTTGTCAATTTATTATATCATTAATGAATACTTATAAAATATTTTTTTCAAAATATTTCTTTTAATATTTACTTATAAAAATTGTAAATTATTCTTAGTTTCATTAGTTTATTGTAATCCGCATCACACGGGTCAGTCAAACAAAAGCCCAAACTCCACCTTTTAGGGACCGCCGTCGAGGGCAGTGCCTCCCGAACCACCCTTTTGTCAGTGCATCAGCAGCACAAGTAATTATGTAATACTCAAATTCCTCTAAGCTCACGTGGGCGAACCCGGTGTGAGAAATAAGGGATCTTGAAGTATTCGCCAACTTCAACAATTATATATATAGGGTAAAATGCACATGCGTCGTAGGTGTTTCGACGTATGGATGCGGAGCACATCTTCATTCAGTAAGAGATCCATGGACAATGATGGCAACGAATACCCACACATGGTTCGTCATGTTCCCAAGCAATGTTCATCGTGTTCGAACACGACACATCCACCACGTACGACTCCGAAACTACGATCTCCTCCCAATATAGGGCTCCTTGAATGTGTGAAGGGTGGTCACTGAATGGTAGTTTTGTAGACAATGCCAATGACTCGGAATAGTCATTTTCTTGCATAGTCGTGGATGTCCCGACGAATAGAAAAAATGTGCTCCGCATCCATGCGTGAGATGCCTACAATGTTGGCTCTTTCTCACGCATGGATGCGGAGCACATTTTTGCTATTCGTCGGGACATCCACGACTATGCAAGAAAATGGCTATTCCGGGTCATTGGCACTATATATATATATATATATATATATATATATGTCTTAGATTCTTTTAGTTTTCATTTATATTGCCATAATTGTTTTTACCTAATTGGAAATTTACTTGTCAACCTAATGAAAGTCCTAATCCCATCTATACATATACATAAATGTATAAATAAAAATGAGAATTAAAATAATAATAATAATATATTATCATAAGTAGAAAGGAAAAAGAACATAAATTTATGTTTCTAACAATCTTACTGGCATCCATTGATTATCATGTACAAACACATATGCAATTAAATTTTCTATTATAGTTTTCACATTAACCTTAAAAATCTTGAGAGTTATTTCAATTATTAAATAAGAAAATAAAATCATTTCACTTTTGATGATCAATTATTGATTCCAAAATATTTTTGTACAAACGTCTAGCCATTATAAGCAAAAGAAATTATAACTAAAGTAGAGAGTGTAAATGGTTGTAAAAAATTATCGCAAGTCAGTAGTAAATTTGTAATTTTTAATGTTAAAATTTGAAACAAAATAAAGATAGATTAGTGTCAATTTAAGGAAAAATTAGTTACAGATTAGTATCACAATTTAGGAACAAATTAGTTACAGATTTATTACAATATACCAACTTATATTAATGGTCGTAGTTTCCATATTTTTTGTGGAGATGGTGCACTAAATATGTTTCGAATATGTAGTAAATTTGTAACCGTTAGCACCAAAATTTGAGACAAAGTAGAGACAAATTAGTGTCTGATTTTATGGACAGATCATTTACAATATACTGACTGACATTAGGGACCGTAATGTCTATACTTAATATGGTCACAGACTTGTCACTATATTATCAGTTAGATTTGTGAAGACGGTGCACTAAACATGTCCCAAATATGTAGTAAATGTGTAACTATTAGCGACATACCTAAGACAAATTAGAGATCGATTAGTGACACTATATAGTGACAGATTTGTTACACCAATATGTCGACTAATATTAGTGATCATAATTTCTGTAGTTAATGTGGACACAATTGCGTCACTATATTGTCAGTTTAGTTTGTGGAGATGATGCACTAAACGTATTTCAAATTTATCACTAATTTGTCTCTAACTATGATAATATTGCTACGGAATATGGAGTCGCTAAAATCTGTAGCTAATTGCTCGAATTCTTGTAGTGCTGATTTAAAAGCTTACCTTTCCAACCCGCGAGCTTATTAGTTACCTTGTCAATGAGCTGGTGCTGCTTCCTAGTGACCTGCTTATAAGAGATAGGTAGGACGAGATAAACAAAAGGAAAAGAACCAATATTGATACCAAGAGCATTGGTAATGATCTGACGTCTGCGAGCGCACAAGGGTGGGGGGGGGGGGGGGTGGGGGAAGACATGTGATTTCTCCGGGTTGATACTTTGATTTCTAAGGTAGTAGTAAAGCTTAAGAGTTTTGGTGATGTTGGTACAGTTTTTAATATTTTCCACAGCTAAAATGAGCAGGTCATCGACAAAAAGTAAGTGACTGATCGTGAAATTATTTATTCGAAAAGGTTGTAGTTTACCAATGCTACACTGGTGATTTAGCAAGGAGGATAGAACCTTGGTGATGAGGACAAAAAGGTAAGACGAGAGCGGGTCGCCTTGCGTGACACCCTTATAACTGCGAAAGGAATGAGACATCTTGCCATTGATAATGCAGTGGAAGGCAGGAGACATGACACACACCATAATCTAGTTCACAAATAAAGTAGGGAAATTCATGTAGGTTAGAATGTGATGGATTGCTATCCAGGAGATACGATCAAATGCCTTGGCCATGTCGGCCTTAAGAATCATATATTTATGTCTGTCCGTGTTAAGAGAGTGAGCAATCTCCTGAACCATATGGATGTTGTCGTGTATAGATCCATTTTGCGAGAGGTCAATGAGGAGCGATAGTGTAGGCTTGAGTCTGGCAGCTAATAGCTTTGCAATCACTTTATAAATAACATTACAGAGTGCAATAGGTCTGAATTCAGTGATCTTGAGGGTAGGTTTTGTCTTGAAGGTCTCACACCACTCGCGAGGGAGAGAGCCAGTGTCAAAAAGCTGCTGGATTTCAGCAGTGATCGCATCCCCAATGATATCCCACTAAGTGCGGTAGAATTCATTGGTGTAG
Organism: Pontederia crassipes; assembly: GCA_030549335.1. Taxonomy (NCBI): domain Eukaryota; kingdom Viridiplantae; phylum Streptophyta; class Magnoliopsida; order Commelinales; family Pontederiaceae; genus Pontederia; species Pontederia crassipes. Next base: position 75,122,887 of record CM060192.1, read on the forward strand.
CCATCCGGCCCTGGGGCCTTGCCACTAGGTAAATTCCAGAATGTAGACTTTATTTCATGTGTGGTGACAAGGGTTGTGAGGCTCTGATGCCAGCGGCCTGGGCAGCTGGGAAAGGGAGGGCCATACAGAAGAGGGGTGGATTGATATCTCCGAGGGCTCCCACAACGTGTTGTAGTGGTTAGCAAAAGCTTGAATAATAAGATCGTCATTTGAAATGTAAGAATCAGGTCACGGATTTTAGTGATAGCATTGTGCCTATTCCTAGTGATTGTGGTCATATGGAAGAATTTGGAATTCTTGTCCCCAAGTTGGAGCCAAGAAATGCGAGATTTACTCCACCATTTCAGTGTGATCTGGCGGAGCAAAGCTTACAGGGATCTAAGCTTGATGATGGAGGAGTTATGTAGGTCGAATGACTGATCACGGTGCTCAAGAATGCTAATTTCAGATTTGGTGTGCTCAAGGCGCATCTCAAGGTTACCCAATTTGTCACGATTCCACTTTAGTATTTTACCCTTTATTTAATTTAAAGATGTTGTGGTGCAAGTACCCGGGGGCGAGCACCCCAGGCCTGCTCAATGATTTTGCGTGGTTCCTCATATTCTAGCCAAAGGTGTTCGAATTTAAACAGCCTCTTATGCTTCTTAGTTTGATTTGTTTCGAATAGGATGGGAGAGTGATCGGAGCAACACCTAATAAGATATTTAGGAGATAGATTGGGATAAGTAAAGAACTAGTGAGGGCTCTCAAGAATGCGGTCCAGTCGACACATGATCCGTGCACCACCCAGACGGTTATTGCACCAGGTGAACTGCTGATCCGTAAACTCCATGTCCAAAAGACCCTAAGTACAAATGAAGCTGTTAAGATTCCTGGTAGACTTGGTATAGGAGAAAGGCTTATCCCCCAATTTATCAGAAGGCGAGGAAATGGAGTTGAAGTCGCCGACGACCAGCCAGGGAATGTCGTCCATCTTTGGGGCAGAAAGTTTACTCTAGAGCACAGAGCGCACCAAAGGGATAGTATTGGCATAGACACAGGTAAACAAAAAAGAGAGGTGACCAAAAGTTATGATGGCATTAAGAAATTGTGAGCCTTGGGAGATTACTGAAACCTTAGTTGCCGGGTTGCGCCATGCAAGAAGGATACCCCCGGCATGTCCAGAGCCCGGCTCAAAAATGCCCTGCTAGTTGGAACCCAAGCGTTTGATGACCTGTAAAGATCGAGAAGAAGGGGAGTGTATTTCTAAGAGTACCAAAATGTCTGGTTGGTCTTTCTTCATGATGTCCGAGAGGCGTTCGCGGACTTACTACGAAAGGCGCCCCGGCAGTTCCAGCAAACGAGCTTCATGTGTTGAGATCCAAACCGGCAGGTCGCGCCGATGGTCCTGGTTTACATATCTGTGGCATGGATGGGTTAGTACTTTTCTTATGATTTAAAGGCTTCTTACCTTTGGGCTGAGCTTGATGTTGACGAAGCACACGGGATTCCAAGGGGGCAGCCGCACGATGTGCTCCAGATCGCTTAGGTTTCGATCAAGGAGGACGGTCTCCATGAGGGTGTCATGTACCATGCCGGAGAGAGGGGCTGGGGAAGGGGTCTGTTCACCTTGAGGGCCACGGCACTGAGATGGCAAAGAGGCGGAGGGGTAACGAGGGGGTGGCTGGGGAAGGGGGGAGGGACAGGATGTGACGAGAATATCTTAGGGAGGTCGGTGATTAGCCATCAGATCAGGAGGGTCGGCCGAGAGAGTGGGAGACAGGATCAGGGTGGAGAGATTGTGTGAGGAGGGAGGAGGATTGTGGTTTTGGGCATGAGAAAGGCGGAGGGTGTTTGGCGGGTGGGGGGAACCACATGTCTGGGATCCGGAGGGGCTCGACAATCCAGACGCGGCATCGCCATTGAAAATAGCATAATTTTTCATACCATTAGATGTAAGAGAAGGACTGGTGTCATTCATCACCGCATGGGTAGTGGTGGCCAGCTGTTCCGCAACGAGTACGTCGATAGCAATGTGAGGGAGTCCACGCGTCAGTGATCTGAAGGGGCTCGACAATCCGGACGCGGCATCACCATTGAAAATAGCACCATTTTTCTTACCATTAGATTTGAGAGGGGGACAGCTGTCGTTCTATACCCGCATGGGTCATGGAAGCAGTGGTGGCCAGCTGGTCCGCAATGGGCATAGCGATAGCCGTTTGATCCGCAGCGCCAAGGGTGATGTCCAGCTGGACTTCAATTGGCACGTTAGGAGCCGTTAGGTTCGTTATGTTGGGCTGACATCACACATGAACCGCCCGGGGCCGGTGTGGCCGCCGAAACAGGTCGCCGAACGTTGTCATGCGAGAGCGGCGGTGAGGACCGCGGCCGGGTCAACGCTATTGTTTTCTAATTTGTAAAGGCCGATGGTTAAAATCCTGTGTGTATCCAATGGGGCGCTGTAACCTGACTATCTGATCTTGTGACGAAAGAAAAAAATATAATAATTTATAATCAAATATCTAACTCGGGCTCTGAGAGTGGATTTCGTTAAGTAATCATTAGAAAGTTAGAATAGCAAATTAATTTAATTTTTTTGTGTCCATCCCCGTAAAAGCTTGATTTACTGTCGAGCCTAACTAATTAATTCCTTTTCGCTCCGAATCGAGCTGCAGAATTCAATGAAAAAAAAGTTGCGCGATCCCAATTCGAGTTGTGTGGAATTCAATGATCTAACTCATACAATAATAATAGATAAATAAAGAACCGTGCAAAGAACAACAAGTGTTGTCAACCACCCAATAACCAATGAGTCATCGTTAAATGGCCTTGTTTTCCCAAGTAAATCTTACTACCACACAGTTAACCAGAAGGCCCCTCGAAGGATCTTGACAACAACTTTTCTCTGACGGACGTCGATGCATTCGCATGCAAGTGATCAATTTGACTGCATGATCCGGCACCTGGTAGATTATAAACAATTAATTAATCGATCTTACGATTGAGTTCAAGCAAGTAAAAGAAAGCCAAAAAAATGGAAGCAGCGGGCGGCGGAGACGTGAAGCTCATCGGGATGTGGACGGACCCCTTCGTGCTCCGGCCGAGGATCGCCCTCAACCTCAAGGGCGTCGACTACGAGTTCCTGGAGGAGGACTACGCCAACTCCAAGAGCGATCTGCTCCTCAAGTCCAACCCTGTCTACAAGAAGATCCCCGTCCTCCTCCACGACGGCAGGCCCATCTGCGAGTCCATGATCATCGTCCAGTACATCGACGACGTCTGGACTTCGGCGGCGGCGCCCTTGCTGCCCGCTGATCCCTACGACCGCGCCATCCACAGGTTCTGGGCGTCTAACGTTGAGAACAAGGTGACTAATTATTAAACTCTCGTTGCAGTGCATGCATGCATGTTACAGCGAGTAGTACAGTACCATATATCCTTTTGATCGATTCAATGCATGGCTTCCTAAATTTTCCGGTCGGTCTATTTCAGTTCTTGCCGGCATTGGAAGGGGCGCTGAAGGCTCGGAATGAGGAGGCCAAGAGGGAATACGTGGAGCGTGCGTCCGCTGCGCTCGAGCTGCTGGAGGGCGCCTTGGCGAACTGCGGCAAGGGCAAGGGCTTCTTCAACGGGACACCGTCGGCTACCTGGACATCTCGCTGGGGAGCAACTTGGCGTGGCTCAAAGTCACCGAGAGAATCAACAGTGTCACGCTCCTTGGGGCGGATCGCACGCCGCTGCTGGCCGGATGGGCGGAGAGATTGTGCTCGCACGAGGCCGTGAAGAGAGTGATGCCGGACACCGAGAAGCTGCTCCACTTTGCAAAGACCGTTGCTGAGCCGAAGTGGAAGGCCGCGGCCGCCGGCGCTGCCAACTGATCAGGCATACGTTATATACATCTATACATATAAAAATAACTCAGCATCCTGGTGATGGTGACGCCTTCCATGCATGTGGATGTGCCTTGCTTCATCCCTTTGGAGAAGGGAACTAAAAAAATGGGTATACTTGTTTCTTCCTGTGCAATTTGAAGATATTTGGGTGTTTGCAGCTTCAGCTATATGTCTCTTCCTTCAATTTTTTTTTTTTATTTTCCTATCAGCACACTTCATTTTTCTGTTATATCATATTCTCATATTATGTGATACCCACTCTTATCCTTGTGATTATTTTTCCCTGCTCCAATCAGCATATGACTTATAATACAAAATAGATACACACTTCCTTCCTGCACCACTTTATTCATTTTACGACGTATTACGTGATTTCACATATTTTTTGGTTCGTCTAATAAGTTAATTAAATGCTATTGATTCGATTAATTAAATAAATGAAAATTATTCCTATGGCATCGAGGAGATGCTCTACTTCCATTTGTTCAGGCTGATTAAAATAAAGATCTAGTCCATCACTTCTGCATCTGCCTTAACGCCAACTCCAGTGTCGCAGCCATATACGTAAGCATAAGCATTATCACATCTGCATGTCTTATGTTCCTCTTATGCGTTACCATTTTTTTTTCTTTTGACTGATGTCAATCCAAATAATATAACAATTAGAGAACAATGCGAAAGCGAAAAGAGAAAATATGCGACAGATATAAAGCATAGAGTGAAAGTAAAAAGATACGTCCCATAGTTTTATATCTGAAGTAGTAAAGATAAAAGTATGAGTATTAAACATAAAAACGCCTGAGGTTGACCATGACATGATAAGACCCATCCAGATAGATATACTATTTAATATAACAAATAAACACACTACTCATACTAGATATGACCATAACCATATGCATGACACTCAAAGCGAAGTCTCCGCGCACACACCATCTCATCACGGTCAATCATCATGTACATGTGGAGATCATACAGCAAGCTCAACCATTAACATAAAGTTAAATATAAGTTCATATAGGTCATACGATAATTCCATCATAATAAGCATGGAGTAAAATATATATAAATTGTATGTGATGGAAAATAAATCAATGTAAAGGATCTATGAGCACTTGCTCATCATTCATGTTCTTTCGTTCATTTGGGAACATTCGTTCATTCATACTTTCATTCTTTGATTCTTAATTTCATTCTTTCGTTCTTTCATTCATTCATTCTTTTTTTTCATTCTTTCATTCTTTTTTTTCCTTTCTTTCGAAGAGCTCTTCATTTCTTTTAGGGAAATACCATTGTCAGCACTCGTAGTGCAACTATCTAGACTATTTATGGGTCAATGGGTGATCAGTGCCACGGCCAGCCCTGTCGAACTGGGATGACCACGTACCAAGAGGAAACATCTGCAAGGGATAAACTCACATCTAAATCGGATGAATGGTAACCCGTGAGGAAGTGTCTTGCTCAGGGCTCGCTTAACTTTTTCCCATCATAGTGGACCTCTCTTTCGATCCGAAGATCGATCAATGTTGTAGGAACCTCTCTTTTGATCTGTAAATCGATCAAGGTTGTATGGAGCAAAGCTCCGAATCATGTGAACATATCTTCCAATCCGTAGATTGGTCAAGGCCGTATGGAGCAAAGCTCCGAATCTTCTTTAAGTTCGTTTCATTCTTTAACAAATCATGTGGACAAAAGTTTTATAAATCATAGGAGTTTGATTTGAGTTATGTTCTCTTCTATTCACATAACGGTCGACCATTATAGAAACGGTCGCTTGTTATAAGCCACATTCAGTGGTCATCCGATAGGAGGAAACAGACGCTTGTTTATCAGTCTTTCGATCGATTGAAAAGGTAGCGGTCGATCGTTTGATGTTCATTCTTTATTCATTTCATAATCATATTTCGATCGACCTTGAGGGGATTCGGTCGTCCGTTATGAACAGTGTCATCTTCTCCATCGTCGATCGGTCGGATTTCTTCATCGACGGTTGAAAGTTATTTTGGCGAGGAGATCCAGAACGGTCGACCATTTATGGTATCGGTCACCCGATTAGTCATCATCACCATTCATTTTCTAGTTCAATCGGTATAGCTGTCGCTATATTCTTTCCAAACTAAATTAGACGCTCGAAATGGTATCGATCGATCATTTTTGTCAATTTTCAATGCAAAACGATCCTAAACTTATACCAACATGGTTCCTAACATTTATCATGTTTTCGAAAACATATTCTAATCATAAATTTCATACTTAACATTTCACTCATACCATTTCTTCTTTTCATGAACATGTCTGATTTCCTTGTCCTTAACAAGCAATGATTTTTCAGATTCGTTCTAGGTTAAAATCAACATAACTATTCCCTAGGAGCATGCAATAGAATAATCTAACAACCATTTCAATCATACACTAACAATCGAATCAAATCATTCATCACATAATCATGTCGAAGCATCACATGAAACCATTCAACTAAAGCATGGGACCTACAGAAATCAACTGAGAACTTCATAGAAACATCTTGCATCATTTCTACCCTGTTCTAACATGAATTCTAACTACGAATCTATCCTTAAGGCATGCAAATTCCTTCTGAAATTACCCCATGACCCAGATCCCAAACAACACACCTTAATGCCTACGAAATTGCGGTTCATCCTCGCGATGCGTCCTCGATCACCTGCTACCGTCCGCCGCTATCCCTTGCATCGTCCACGTCGAAAATGCTTGCCAAAACACTTCCGTCAGCTGATGTCTGTGTACGTCGGAGGAGGAAAAACAGAGGGTGAGAGAGAGAGAGTGACGAAAGGAAAAATGGGAGAAGAGGTCAGGACAGGAGGTTTTATGGAGTTGGAGATGTCCCTTGGCCTCCCTCATCATGTGAACTGCTGGCTCCATTAAAGAGGGAAGAGGAAGAGAGAGCAGAGGTAGAGAAGAGGAAGAGGAAGGGCTCGGTTGTTCCTCTTCATCTTCAATTTTTTTTGAAGCTGAGGCATTACGATATAATACCCATAGAAAAAGGATTCGTCCTCGAATCCTGTAAGGAATAGAGCTTACCAAATAAGTGCGAAAACTCTTTGCGCATCTCGAATTCGAGTTCCCATGTCGCATCCTTTCCGTGGTGGTACTTCCATGCGACCTTGACTAGCGGAACTTCTTCATCCTTCCAGTACTATACTTTGCAGTCTAGTCTTTCGTACATCGCCATGAAAGGCACCATACCAATGCTGGAGTGGAAATTATTGTGGTACGAGAACTCGATCAACGGTACATGCTCGTCCCAACTAACGTGTCAATCCGAGGCACAGGCTCTGAGCATATTCTCCAGTGTCTGAATTATCCTCTCTAACTGTCCGTCAGTCTGTGGGTGGAAGGTTGTGTTGTAGTTCAACCTGGTGCCGAAAGCCTTTTGCAGACTCTTCCAAAATTTCGATGTGAACTGGGGATCACAGTCCGACACGATCGAGATTTGGATGCCATGAAGTCGAATAACCTCTCGTACATACACTTCTAATAGACTTTCCACTGATTGTTTCCACTTAATGGGAATGAAGTGGGTCGCCTTTGTCAACCTATCGACCACGACCCAAATGATGTCGTGACCTTCTATGTCCTGGGTAGACCTGAGACAAAGTTCATCATGATGTTCTCCCACTTCCATTCTGGTACTCCTAGTGGCTTCATGAGTCCGTACGGGTCGCTGGTGCTCGGCCTTCACCTGTTGGCATACCAGGCATTTGGAGACTTAGTCAGCTATCTCCTTTTTCAAATCATGCCATCAGAAGCTGCATTTGATGTCTCTGTACATTTTTGTGCCGCTCGGATGAATCGCAAACTCCGACTTGTGGCTTTCATCGAGCACCTCTCGTCGGGTTGTAGCAACATTCGAAATCCAGAGGCAGTTTTCGATATCTAATTCCTCCATCATTGCCGACCTTAAAGTCTTCTGGTTCACCTTGGCATCTCTTGAACATCTTCGCATACTCTGTGTCGGCCATCTGTGTGGTGATGATCCTACTAATGAGGCTGTGTTGCAGTTGATGCATTATCAAAATCACTTTGTGTCCTGCAACCCATGGATTCCAGTGGTTGATTTCATCGATCATCTCATACCTCCGTAGCAGGAGGAATGCTAATGAAGCCTCCCATTTTTTACTAAGAGCGTCAGCTATCGAGTTCGCCTTACCGAGATGATAGTTAATCGTGAACTCGTAGTCCTTGAGGAACTCCATCCATCGTCTTTGCCGCATGTTGAGATCCTTCTGGGTGAAGACATATTTCAAGCTGTTATGGTCGGTGAACACCTAAAACTCTTCACCGTATAGGTAGCGCCTCCATATCTTTAGCGCAAACATGATCGCTGCTATATAGATCATGTGTTAGATAGTTCACCTCGTATTTCTTTAGCTGTCTCGAGGCATAGGCGACTACCTTTCCGTGCTACATCAGGACGCATCCCAGGCCAGTACCACAAGCATCGCGGTAGATGGTGTACCCTCCGCTCCTCGATGGCAGGGTGAGAATCGAAGCGGAGGTTGGCATGTTCTTCAGCTCTTGAAACCTGCTCTCGCACTTGTTCGTCCAGACCAGCTTCTCGTTCTTCTTCGTTAGATGGGTGAGCAGGGCCGCTATTTTTGAGAAATCCCAGATAAAGCGTCGATAGTAGCTCACTAGACCGAGAAAACTACGGATCTCCATCGCGTTCTTCTCTCTGACCCAGTTGGCCACTACCTCGACCTTTGCTGGGTGACTGGGTCCATTTCTATACCTCGTTTGGGTACTATATGCCCTAAGAACATCATTTTTTTCCATCCAAAACTCGCAATTAGAGAACTTTGCGAAGATCGATGTTGATGTAAAGTTTCTAAGATGATCCGTAAATGCTCTCGGTGCTGCTCCGGGCTAGGGGAGTAGATCAAAATGTCATCGACGAAGACAATCACGCGAACTGATCTAGGTGATGCTTGAATATCCGGTTCATTAGATCCATGAATGTTGTAGGGGCATTCGTCAGTCCGAAGGGCATGACCGTGAACTCGTAGTGTCCATACCGTGATCGAAAAGCAGTCTTGGGCACATCTTCTTTTGCGACTCTCAGTTGGTTATAGTCGCTTCTCAAGTCGATCTTTGAAAATACGGAAGCCTTAAATAGCTGGTCGAACAATTCATCAATCCTGGGTAGTGGATACTTATTTTTTATCGTCACTTTGTTCAACATTCGATAGTCGATGCAAAGTTATAGCGATCCATCCTTCTTCTTTACAAACAAAACTAGAACACCTCAAGGGGAGACACTAGGTCGGATGAACCCCCCCTTTTCGAGTAACTCCTGAATTTGTTTCTTCAGCTCTAGCATTTTCGCTGGGGCCACTCGATAGGGAGCCTTGGAGATCGGTGCCGTCCCTGGTGCCACATCAATTCTAAAGTCGATCTCCCTTCGCGGCGGCAATCTAGAGATGTCCTCTAGAAAGACATCTAAAGAATCTTGAACTTCGTCGGTTTGTTGTAGAGCTGGTGTCGATGCATCGACTACGATTACGCTAATCAGGTATGCTCTACAACCGTTATGTAGTAGCTTGTGCGCCTTCATGGCTGACAAGATGATCTCGCTATCCGGCTTCGATGTTCCTCTGATCACAACCTTCTTTCCGCCATGGTTGCCCATGACGACTTTTTTTTCTTACATATAACTAATGCATCATGGTATGACAACCAGTCCATACCCGAAATAACATCATAATCCACCACGAGGATTACTATCAGGTCTGTAGAAAAATTCTTCCCATCCACATCAACTGGTACCTCGGAAAGGTACCTCGCTGTGTGGAGGATCTGATGCGTATAGAATTGATAGTAAACGTTAGCAAGTGCACTAGTCACTCAAGTAATAAAATGATGAGTATAAAGTATCATTTCTACGAAGACAAGAAATAATTAATAACTTCTCTTGCTTATAACTTGAGAAAAGATGAATAAATTGTTTAATGTGAAAATAAGTTGCATAAAAATATAAGAATATGATCAATGGAGTTTAAAAGTATAAATTTGATGAATATGATTTATCTTGATTAATACCGCTACTCACATATGAATCATAGACAAAAGATGATGAATTAATAAAGTAAAATTCCCAATTTGATTTAACCGATATTTCAGGCTTTAAACCCTATTTTGAGATCAATAAAAGAGAGTAATCATTTCGATTTTTAATTTAATCTATTCAATCTCAAAACCCATTCAACTGGAATATAAAGTTAAGGACTTTCTCAAGTCACCTTAACAACAGCACAATTGTGTCTCTTGCGATTTCCCCAATTATGGCATGTAAGAGAAAAATCCAAGAAAAACTCTAGAGAATCTAAAGACTTCTTTTAAGATAATCGAAAGATTCAAAGGAATAAATCTCAGGCAACAATTAATTAAACCATCAAACATGCTATTGATCCATCAACTAATCATACAAAGAATTCATAAAGAATAGAGTTCAATCAAGAAAATCCTAAAGAACTACTCTAATAAATTAGAGTACATCAATCTAAATAATGTTTCAGGAAAAGAAAAAAGAACAAGAAGAACTACTCCTAATTCTACCATCCTCTCTCGAGTTTCTGGCAGAACTTCGTTGTAGCATCTGGATCTCCTTCACCAAACCTTCAACTTGTGATTTCTGCCCTCCAAAGATGCTTTTGTAGCATCTGGATCTCCTTCACCAAACCTTCAACTTGTGATTTCTGCCCTCCAAAGATGCTTTTTCAGACCTTCTTCTGCCTCCTTTTATAGGTTTTCTCGTCCTCCAAATAAAGAAACTAAAAATATATCCAAAAAGTGGATAAAAATGGCTTTAAAATGGCCTAACAGACCGCCGTCATGGTTGTGAAAGGCTCCGGCATGATCATGACAGAAGGCTGCCAAGGCTGAAAAATACTTAGCCAAATTTTCTGCTGGAAATTGTTTGTCATGGTCATGACAGAAACTGTCACGGCCGTGACAGTAACTTAGCCAATTTTTCTTTGCTGAATCTTTCTATCACAGCCGTGACAGTCTTCTGAGCTGTTTTAGGCCTTTTCTTTCTTTCATTTCGACGTTTTCTCATATCCTACCATGAATAATTTTTAGATTTAGGTAGAAATCAAATTTAAATTAAATTATATGAAAACAAATCAAAACTCCTCTTTTCTAAACATAAAAATATTCTAAAGTGTTAATCAAATGACCTAAACTAATGTATGATTTTTCGTGCATCAGGATCCCCGTCAGTGTCTTTGTTGTCATTTTATGTTCCATCCCTTTTGTAGGTACCCGAAGGGAGGAAGCACATGTCTCAGAAATAAAAAAGTGCAAAGCACCTGAATCAAACAATACAAGCATAGGCAATCCTGCGATAGAGAGGGTACATCGGATAACATCATTTTCCTATGGAGCCATGTCTGCCTGAGCGGTGTAGAGATGCCCCGGTACTCCTCCGCGCCTCGATGATTCCTTACACGATAATCTCGGACGAAGTGCCCGGCCTTGCCGCATCCAATGCAGGTATCGTTCTTCATGCGACACTCTTCAGGGTGAGGCTTTGACAAAAGGCACAGTTCGGTATTCCTTGTTGCTGAGGTGCCGGTGGTTGTTCAGGAGGCTGCGGTGCAGGTTCCTGTCACTGAGGCTGTGGCTGGAAATCAGGTTCATCATCGATTAGCATCATTCCGTACTTATCCTTACATTCTTAGCTAATCTCTTTACTTCACCTGAGCCTAGCGAGGTGCTGGCCGACGGGGAGCCTCGCGTTGCGGCCTCTGGTAGGATTGGTGGCGATTGTCGCGACGTGCATCCTTGAGAGCTGGGCGACGATCATCCTACCTCGGCTTAGATGACTCTGTAGTTCATGCCATCTCCTTTTTTAGTTCTTCCCGCCGCATCATGCTCGATCCTGTACGCCATCCAAATGGCTCCATGCAAATCAATCTCTGCCCCATAGGAGACTCTCTCAAATGGTATGATGGAGGCCATCGAGGAACTAATCGGCACGATCGGCCTCATCCAAGCGACCCTTACAATAGCAATTCCAACTGGATGAAGCATTCATGATATTCCAACACTATCATGTTGCCTTGACGTAGATCCTTGAACTCCTTCATCTTTTCCTTCCACCGATAGGATGGAGCGTACTGAGCTTCGAAGAGTTTCTTGAAATTTGCCCAAGGGATAATCATCTGGTTCGGGAAAGTGGTCTCTCGTGCTGTCTCCCACCAGTCGTTGGCCCGACCGGTAAGCATATGGGTAGCGTAGCGAACTTTGCTATCTTCATCGCATTGACCAAAGTCAAACAAATGCTTCATCTTAATAAGCCACTGGACTGCCTCTTCATAATTCACCACCCCCTTGAAGTAGGGCGGGTGCAGAAATTCTTGAATCATATCGGGAGGAGCCATTTGAAATGCTGAAGGAGGGAACGACATATAGTACATAGGTACCGTGTACATCGGTTGTTGTGAGGATGGCTGGAGCTCCTGTGGCTGCACAGGAGGAAGCTCCTGCTGCACATCCTCTCCTAGTTGATTCCCCGAGGCAGAGTCAAGTGCATCCATAGCAGTCTCTGAGGTAATCATGACACGGTCGCCTCCATGTCCGTGCCCACGGCCTCTGCCGCGTTGGGCCACTGAACGTGTCATGAGAGCCATCTATCAACGTAATAATTTCATTTCAATAAACAATCATAACATTCAAAGGATAAATATTCTTACTTTGCTCTACGACGGTTGCATGTGGCAGTAGCTCTAGTGGGTGCATATGAACCATACTTAGGCTTAACTCTATTTCTAGGGTGTCGACAGAGTCCTAGCGTTAGGCTCTGATATCATAAATGTAACGCCACGAAATTTGACACGTCACCTGGCGCGATCTCCTCTCATGCGCTACCATTTTCTTCTTTTTCTTTTACTCTTTTGTTGACCCAAATGGTCAAGGGAAATGACACATCAACAGAAGACTTGTCAATCAAAATAATATAACAATTAGAGAACAATGTGGAAGCCAAAGGGGGAAATATGCGAAAATATGCGACAAACTATCTTGGTATAAAGCATAATGTGGAAGCAAAAAGATATGTCCCATAGTCTCATGTCTGAAGTAGTAAAGGTAAAAGTATGAGTATTAAACATAAAATTGCCTAATGTCGATCATGACCTGATAAGACACATCCAGATAGATATATCATCTAATATAACAAATAAACATATGACTCATATTACACATGACCATAACCATATGAATATGCCACCCAAAGCGAAGTCTCCATGCACACACCATCACGCGGGGATCACACAGGGGAGCAAGCTCAATCGTTAGCATAAAGCTAAATGTGAGTTCATATAGGTCATACGATAATTCCATCAGAATAAACATGGAGTAAAACATAAAAATTGTATGTGATGGAAAATGGATCAATTTAAATGATCAATAAAGCATCATAAGAACTTGCTCATCATTCATGTTCTTTCGTTCATTTGGGACCATTCGTTCATTCATACTTTCATTCTTTGATTCTCACTTTCATTCATTCATTCATTCTTTCTTTCTTTTATTCTATTTTTTCTTTCTTTCTTTCGAAGGGCTCTTCATTTCTTTTAGGGAAATATCATTGCCGACACTCGTAGTGCAACTATCTAAACCATTATGGGCCAGTGATGTTCAATGCCATGGCCAGCCCCGTCGATCTGGGATGACCTCGTACCAAGAGGAAACATCCGTAAGGGAGAAACTTCCTTCTAGATAGGATGAATGGTAATCCGTGAGGAAGTGCCTTGCTCAGAGCTCACTTAACTTACCCCCATCATAGTGGACCTCTCTTTCGATCCGAAGATGATCAAGGTTGTAGGAACCTCTCTTTTAATCCGTAAATCGATCAAAGTTGTATGGCAAAGTTTCGAATCATGTGAACCTATCTTCCAATCCATAGATTGTCAAGGCCCTATGGAGCAAAGCTCCGAATCATCTTTAAGTTCATTTCATTCTTTAACAAATCAGGTGGATAGAAGTTTTATAAATCATAGGAGTTCGATTTGAGTCATGTTCTCTTCTGTTCACATAGCAGTCGACCATTATAGAAACGGTCACCCATTATAAGTCACATTCAGTGGTCATCCGATAGGAGGAAACAAACGCCCGTTTATCAGTATTTCGGTCGATCAAAAAGGTAGCGGTCGACCATTTGATGTTCATTCTTCATAATCATACTTTTGGTCGACCTTGAGGGGATTCGGTCATCCGTTATGAACAGTGTCATCTTCTCCATCGTCGATCGGTCGGATTTCTCCGTCGATGGTTGAAAGTTATTCTAGCGATGAGACCCAGAACGGTAGACCGTTTATGGTATCGATCATCCGATTAGTCATCATCACCATTCATTTTCTAGTTCAATCGTCCAAAAGGATTTCGGGCTTCCGTTCTAGTCTATAACGATCGATCGTTATAGTATCGGTCGCCCGTTATAGCTGTCGCTATATTCTTCCCGAACTAAATCAGACGCTCGAAATGGTATTGGTCGATGTTTTTGTCAGTTTTCACTGCAAAACGATCCTAAACTTATATCAACATGGTTTCTAACATTTAACATGTTTCAGAAAATATATTCTAATCATAAATCTCATACTTAACATTTCACTCATACCATTTCTTCTTCTCATGAACATGTCCGATTTCCTTGTCCTTAACATGCAGTGATTTTTCAGATTCGCTCTAGGTTCAAATCAACATAACTATTCTCTAGGAGCATGCAACAGAATAATCTAACAACCATTTCAATCATACACTAACAATCGAATCAAATCATTCATCACATAATCATGTTGAAGCATCACATGAAACCATTCGGCTAAAGCATGGAACCTACAGAAATCAACTGAGAACTTCATAGAAACATCTTGCATCATTTCTACCCTGTTCTAACATGAATTCTAACTACAAATCTATCCTTAAGGCATGCAAATTCCTTCTGAAATTACCCTATGACCCAGATCTCAAACAACACACCTTCACGCCTACGAAATTGTGGTTCATCCTCATGGTGTTCGTCCTCGATCACCTGCTGCCGTCCGCCGCTATTCCCTACGTCATCCATGCCGGAAATGCTTGCCGGAACACTTCCGTCAGCTATTGTCCGTGCACGTCGTCGAAGTAAAAATAGAGGGTGAGAGAGAGACGAAAGGAAAAATGGGAGAAGAGGTCAGGGCATGGGGTTTTATGGAGTTGGAGATGTCCCTTGCCTTCCCCATCGTGTGAACTGCTGGCTCCATTGAAGAGGGGAGAGGAAGAGAGAGCAGAGGTGGAGAAGAGGAAGAGGAAGGGCTCGGCTGTTCCTCTTCATCTTCAATTTTTTTTAAGCTGAGGCGTTACATCTTAAGCGTAAGCCATTATCACATATGCCTGAGTCTGGCTTAAGTCGTGACAAATATTTCTCATGGTATGAGTCATCGAAAATATCGACGAAAAGTAATTCGTTGCAAATTACGAAGAATTTTCGATCGTCATCGGAAATACGTTATTTTCTTGTATTGATATAAAGCTCAATTTATGCCATGATATATACTATATAGCATGAACTCTGTATGGTAAAAATTATGCAGTCATAATAACATAGCGATTACATTAATTATATGAATACCATGAGATATACAAACTTTTATACAACATAAGCATAGGTTATCAATATATAAGTAATGCATCAATCGATAAGATTTAACATATGGATATATATAGTAATATACTTCTACTCCAGTCTTGGCCCGGGCCGGCTCTAGACATACCAAGGCCTAAAGCCAAAATATAACATAACATAAAAAATAGTATTATATTTTTATATTCTAATAAATTTGTATAGCCAATCAATCAATAAATGATAATAATTCCTATATTTATGAGAAATGTGAGATTCATAATTATTGAAAATATAATTATAATGCAAGAATCACTAAAATGAAAGTATAATTTAGATGCATTATTTATAGAATAAATTTGATTTAAAAATGGAAACAAAATTAATTGTTAATAAATCAATATTATTAGTGGTTAACACACTAATAAAAAATTAAGATAAGTTATATTGACATATCCATCTTTATTTGTGGAATATATATATATATATATATATATATATATATTGTTTTTATTTTTTAATTTACCTATTCTTATAATGCATTATTTTTTTCTCAATACAAAATTAATTAAAATATAATTAAAATTATGGGGCCTCAAGTTAGTGGTGGACAAGAAATGACTTTAGTAGCCATGCCCTTGAATCGGTCCGGTCTTGGTACGTGTACTTAAAATCTTAAGACTGTGTTTAGATTGGGGATTTTAAGTTCTCGTAAATTCTTGAAAACTAATCGATTTGATAGAAAAGTTTAGATTGATGTTTGGATGAAAAAGTGTAATGATGATAATTTAAAAAGTTAATTTGATAGATAAGTTTTAGTAGGTGTTTGGATAAAAAATAAGAACTAAGAATATAATTTATTATTTTATGAGATATAAAATTATAGTAAATAAAAATATGTTATTGATATTATAATGTACATAAATTATTATTATTATTATTATTATTATTATTATTATTATTATTATTATTATTATTATTATTATTATTATATTAAATATTTTAAATATTATTAATATTATAATTTACGTACATCTTAAGTTCCAAATATAATATATTTTTTATAAAAACTAATTGAATAGTTTAATTAATAAAATATTTATAATTATCAAATTAGATAGAAGAAAAAAATTTAAGATAAACTAATTAATACCTAAAACATGAAATATAAAAGATAATTTAACATCATATTTATATAAAATAATTATATATTATAACTTATTTTTTAATACCATAATTAATAATTATACTAATATCATACAAGTTAATCTTTATTATGATATTTTATAAGTAAAATAAATAAAAATATTTACATCAACATTTAAATAAGAAAATATATATTTTCATAAGAAATAATAATGGAAATTTTTATTTTATTATAACACAACGTAAATTGTAATAAATGTACTTTTTGTTATTATACATAAATAATTATAAATTTATGATAATGTATAAATAATAAATAAATTTAATATATATGTATATAATATATAATATAATATAATATATATAATGATATTATTAAAATAATAAGTTATAGGTCTAAAAGTAGCTCAACCTACTTTTAGACCTATAAAAAAATTAAAAAAAATATGATTGTTATTTTAAGTTCTTGCTATTACGGAGGAAAGTTTTTAAAGACTACGTTTGGTACGGAAATATTGAGAGAACATTAGTTCTCGAAAACTAATTGATTTGATAGAAAAGTTTGGGTTGGTGTTTAGATGAAAAAGTGTAATGATGAGGATTTAAAAAGTTGATGTGATGGATAAGTTTTAGTTGGTGTTTGGATAAAAAAAGGAGAACTAAAAATATAATTTATTATTTTATTAGATATAAAAGTATAATAAATAAGAATACGTTATTAATATTATATTTTACATAAATTATTATATTATTAATATTATTTTTATTTATTTGATTAAATCTTTTAAATATTATTAATATTATAATTTGCATATATTTAATATATTTTTTTAATATCCAAATATAATATATTTTAAAAAAAATAATTGAATAGTTTAATTAATAAAATATTTATTAATTACTAGAACTAATTATTTTATAATTTTTAATTAATAACATTTAATAAATTATGCTATAATATCCCTAATAATGTATTAATTTATTCTAAATTATATATGCATACATTATAAAACAATTAAAAAATAAATAAAATTAAAAAAGTCAAAGAATGCGGCGATACAGTTGAAAAAAAAAGGAAGAAATGTTCTTGCCTTCGGCAAGAACTTTACTTTTGACGAGAACTTTTCGTAAAAAGTTCTCGTCAAAAGTCACATGTTAATGTTCTCGTCATGACGGTTGTTTGGGAACATTTCGCGATGAACAACCCTTTGTTCTGCCAAACGCTTTATACGACGGAAACTTATAAAGTTCCCATTACGAGGTAGGCAAAAGGTTGCATTTGATTGAGAACATCACGAAATGTTCCCAAACAAATGCAACCTTTTGCCTACCTCGTGATGGGAACTTTATAAGTTTCCGTCGTATAAAGCGTTTGGCAGAACAAAGGGTTGTTCTACTCTTTATTATGTAACTAAACGCAGCCTAGTGTTTGGTTCGTGGACAATGGCCAGAACTTGGCCTTGTTCAGCCAAACACAGTATGTGACGAGCACGTGACGTCCGGCTAGAACTTTTGGCTAAAAGTTCTGGCCAAAAGTTCTTGCATTCGGCAAGAAAAAGGCAAGAACATTTCTTTTTTTTACTTTTTATGTCATGTCAGTCGCAACTTTTGACTTTTTTCTTTCATCTTTTTTTAATTATTTGATAATGTATGTATATATAATTTAGTATATATTAATACATTATTAATCATCTTATAAAAAATATTATTAAATATAATTAATTAAAAATTATGAAATATTTAGTTCTTATAATTAGTAATTATTAATTAAACTTTTCAATTATTTTTAAAAAAATTACATTATATTTGGACCGTAAAATAATAAAATATATTTTTAGTTCTTACTTTTTAACCAAATATCTATTAAAACATATCTATCAAATCAATTTTTTAAATCTCCATCATTACACTTTTTTATTCAAACACTAACTCAAATTTTTCAAACAAATCGATTAGTTCTCGAGAACTTACGAAAATTTGAAATCTCCAATCCAAACATAACCTAAGGGTTAGTTTGAATGTAAATTTCATGTTCTAGAACATTTTTTTGTTAACCCAGTGATGCTCCTTGTGCCTTGACCGGGCAGGAGCAAAGGATGTTTTGCATAGAGCACGAACATATTGCTCTCACCTTGTTTTTTGTTCCTGTAATAATTAATGTGGGCCCTACAATTGTCAGAACAAGAGTCTATTCCCAATGTTGTTTTCGTACCAAACGGGTCCTAAAGAAATATTCTGTTGGCAGAATATTTTCGAGGATTAAGTCGAATGCGTTAGAATTCTAACAACTTTTCATATTTTATTCTTTTTTTTTTTGTTATAATGTTGTATAAATGTGACACTGGAAAGATGTATAGTCAGTATTTTGATATCCTAAAATTTTCTAAGATTAAGCACAAATGATCAAATATTCCAAATGTATTAATTCAAATGCATGCATGAATTGAAGAATATGTTGGGTCTTACACTGAAAATAGAAAATGAGCTACAAATGATAGAGATTAAAATTTAAGCGAAAAAAGTAATGATCTAAATGTATCATGTATGGCTAAAGATATGCACAAATAATTGAGGCATCAATATCATTTAGCTCTTCATCAATATCACAATAATTTGTTCTCGTACTCAACTTTGAGGGACTCCAAGAACTGTAGGGATGGGGCCGGTGAAGCGATTGTTGGCAATTTTGAGGGACTCCAAGAACTGTAGGGACCCAAGCGAAGGGAAGAGGCGGCCAGAGTAGCCAGCGGCATCGAGAACGACCGACGACGGCGAGGCACGAGGTTAAGATTGAGACTCGAGAGAGAGAGACAAGGGAGGTTCAAATCGAGAGAGAGAGAGAAAGAGGAAGACACGGGAAGGAAAGAGAGGGAAGGAGGATTGGACATTTGTACTCAATGTCGAGAGATGAATCTGGGCCGCTAGATCAAATTTTGACAGTAATCGGTCATATAGAATTTGAGACATCAGATTTGATTTGGATGACTCAGATGTCGCTTCTGCTTAGCGCATTCATTATTGAAGTAGGTTGGGGTAAATTACACGAATGGTCCCCCAACTTTAAGTCAATTTTCAATTAGTCCCCCAACTTCAATTTGTAACCAGAACGTCCCTCATCTTTTATTTTCTTGCACGATTAGTCCTCTTGACCAGTGATAGTAGTTTTTCCAATTGTCTTGCATGCGTGGCCGACACGTGAGCCATTTCTCTCTCATCCACGTCATTTAAGTCATCCATGTCATTTAACACTCCAAACTAGGTAAATTACACGGATCATCCCCCAACTTTGAGTTGATTTCTTAATAGTCCCCAAACTTTGATATTATTGTAGGATTCATCCACTACTGGTAAGAAACAGTCTCCCGATTATCTTGCGATATGGCATAATAAAATATAATAAAAAATTTTAACTAGCTGACATCACACATTAAAAAATATTATAAAAATTTCAGGACGCGGACGAGCTGGCAGAGGAGAGGTGTCGGACCCCTCTCGCAGCTCGCCCTTTGACAAGCTGGCATAGGGGGCGTCGGCCCCCCTCTCCAAGCTCGCCCACTGGCGAGCTTCGCACAATGGGCGCTAACGTCCCCTCGCGAATTCGTCGAGGCTCCTATCATTTTTATTTTTTATAGTCTCTCAATTTTGAGTCATTTAGAGTCGCCGACAAGCTCGCGAGTGGGTGTTGATGCTCCTTGTGCAAAGCTCACCAGTGGGCGATCTTGGAGAAGGGGGTCGACACCCCCTATGCCAACTCGCTAAAGGGCGAGCTTGGAGACGGGGGTCGACACCCCCCTCTGCCAGCTCGTTCGCGTTTTTAAATTTTTATAATATTTTTATTGTGTGATGTCAGCTAGTTAAATTTTTTTATTATATTTTATTATGCCACGTCGCAAGATAATTGGGAGATTGTTTCTTACCGGTCAAATGGATGAATCGTGCAATAATATCAAAGTTGGGGACTGTTTAGAAATCGACTCAAAGTTGGGGGACGATCCGTGTAATTTACTTGTTTTGGAGCGTTAAATGACGTGGATGACTTAAATGACATGGATGAGAGAGAAATGGCTGATGTGTCGGCCATGTATGCAAGGCAACCGAGAAACCCACTATCACTGGTCAAGAGGGCTAATCGTGCAAGAAAATAAAAGATGAGGGACGTTCTGATTACAAATTGAAGTTGGGGGACCAGTTAAAAATCGACTTAAAATTGGAGAATCATTCGTGTAATTTACCCAAGTAGGTTGTCACTTCACCCACCACTTGTCTCTAGTCTCTGCTTATATATACAAATCAATGCGCGACTGATTCCAAGTAGAAGAAAGCAGACGAAAAAGAAATGGAAGCGGCAGGTGGCGGAGACGGAGATGTGAAGCTCATAGGGCTGTGGGCGAGCGCCTTCGTGCTCCGGCCGATGATCGCCCTCAACCTCAAGGACGTCCACTACGAGTTCGTGGTGGAGGACTTCAACTCCAACCCCAAGAGCGATCTGCACCTCAAGTCCAACCCCGTCCACAAGAAGATCCTCGTCCTCCACGACGGCAGGCCTGTCTGCGAGTCCATGATCATCGTCCACTACATCGACGATGTCTGGACCTCGGCGACGGCGCCGCCCCTACTGCCCGCTGACCCCTACGAGCGCGCCATCCACCGGTTCTGGGCCGGCTACGTGGACGACAAGGTAACTTGCTTTGACATCTGAGTGTGTGGTCGCTCCTTGTGATTAATCTAATTAATTCCTTGTCGATTGATCGGTTCCATGCATGCAGTTCTTCCCGGCGGCGTTTGGCATAGTGACGGCACAAACTGAGGAGGGCAGGAGGGAGCCTGTCGAGTAGACGCACGCCAGGTTCAAGCTTATGGAGGAGGCATTCGGGAAGTGCAGCAAGGGCAAGGACTTCTTCAATGGGGACGGCGTGGGGTATCTGGACATCTCGCTGGGCAGCTGCTTGGCATGGCTCAGGGTCGTTGAGAGGAGCAGTGGCGTCAAGCTCCTGGACGAGGAGCGCACGCCGCTGCTGGTTGGGTGGGCGGAGAGTTTTTGCGCGCACGAGGCCGTGAGGGGGGTGATGCCGGACACCGAGAAGCTATTCCAATTCCTGAAGATGGTCGTCGAGCCTGTTGGAAATAAGTGGGGAAGATGGAATAAAAATCAGACTTCGAGGCATGACGTATCACTATCTTTAGAGAGTTATTTGCCCCCACACAAAGTTTACTATCGGGTTACGGCAACAACACTCTCAGGATACAACGACTAGCAATATCGAAAAACTCACAATCTCTTACTCAATGAATGTGCAAAGCAAGGGAAGAAGTTAATTATCTCAACTCAAAAGGGGAGTAGTATTTATAAGTGATGAAAAGACACAACCCTACATGTAAGGACACAACTCTTCATGTAAGGACACAACTCTTTGTGTATGAACATGTCCCTTGCCATAGGTTGCAATCTTTCATTCAAAAATGCACCATTACAAGCTTAAATATTTTCATTAAAATATGTATTATTTCATTCAAATAATACACTCTTTCATTAAGCACCCTTTTGAGTATGAACACATGGTTCATTTGAAATTTGAAATCTACAAATTTCATCAATCCCCCACTAGAAATTTCAAAAATATTAAATTATACAATCATGCATAGTGAAAGGTATCGTTAGATTTGAACATTCCCTTAGTGTAGACCTTTCAAAGTTCAAACAGATAATTGGTATCTATTAGATTTGAACCATCACCCTTAAGTCTAAACCGGAAAGTTCACACACACAATTGTGTTTAATATTTCAAATAAGAGATTAACATTGTAGCACTATTATGGCCATGTGCTCATCCTGATTTCATGAATACTTACCCGAGAAAAACCTCTAAAATTCTGAGCTGAAGCGGCACTACTTCTATATTCATATATGTGGAATCCTTCAATAACACATATCGATTTCAGATAACATATATCCATCCATTAAGAGTTCTTAACTCATCCTCAATAATACTTGCACTAAATTCATATTCTTAGTGCACCATTTATTAAGTAACTTGTTGTTACCCTTTGAACCTTGAGACCAAATTTTTACTAGAATAGGGAAGGATTTCCATTACTAATAACAATAGGTTTTAAACCCATTCTGACAGAGAAGTCCTTAACTTTTTCTCTTGACATACCTTTTATCAATGAGTCTGTCAAATTAACATAGGTGATAGTAATCACACCACCCTCTATCAACGTTCTTATATATTTATGTCTCAAGCTAATATGTCTAGACTTTACATTATAAATTTTACTATAAGTTTGAGACATGGTAGACTGACTGTCACAAAACACGGAAATGGCTGAGCCACAACATAATATCATAGAACATGTTCCTTAACCATTCCGCTTCTTTACTTGCAGTTGTCGAAGCATCAAATTCAGTCTCCATCGTTGAATGAGTAATACAGGTTTGTTTCTTAGAAGCCCAACAAATAGCTCCTCCTCCAATACTAAAAATCCAACCTGTAGTAGAATTGGTATCACTAAGACTTGACATCCAACTTGCATATGTATATCCTTCCAATGCAATTGGATAATCATTATAACATAGACCCAGATTAATGGTTTTCTTTAAATAACCCAATATTCTACGAATACCTTTCCAATGATCCACACTAGGATTATTTGTAAATCTTGATAATTTGCACACAGCAAATGCGATATCGGGTCTAGTGCAATTCATTGCATACATTAAACTCCCTATAGCACTCGCATATTTTAATTATGCTATTCCCCTTTCAGAATTCATATCTAATTTGGAATTGGGATCATAAGGATTATTAGCTTCCTTGATATTAAGATGATTGAATTTCTTCAATACTTTCTCAATATAATGAGATTGGCTTAGTGCAAAACATTTATCGTGTTTTTGCATTTTAATGCCCAAAATTGTATCTATTTCATTTAAATCTTTCATTTTAAATTTTGAAGATAGATACTTCTTGATTTCATGAACACCATCTAAGTTCGTACCAAATATTAATAAATCATCCACATACAAGCAGATAATCACTCCATAATTTTTAGTAAATTTAGAGTAAATACACTTCTGCATCATTATGGCTAAAGCCATCCGATAATATCATCGAATCAAATTTTTCATGCCACTGTTTAGGTGCTTGTTTTAAGCCATATAATGACTTAACCAATTTACAAACTTTCCTTTCATTTCCAAAAAGCACATAGCCCTCTGGTTGTTCCATATAAACTTTTTCATTGAGCTCGCCATTTAAAAATACAGTTTTAACATCCATCTGATGTACATGCAACTTGTAGATGGATGCTAACGCTAAAAGAACTCGAATAGAAATCATCCTAGCAATTGATGCATAGGTATCAAAATAATTTAGACCTTCTTATTGTCTATATCCTTTAGCAACTAATCTGGCCTTAGAAGTTTGTATGGTGCCATCAGTATTATATTTTCTTTAAAATACCCACTTGCACCCAATTGGTTTTGAACCTGGTGGTAAATCTACAAGTATTCATGTATTATTTGATAATATTGAATGCATTTCATCATCTACAGCTTCTTTCCAAAATGTTGAGTCCCTTGAAGTCATTGCTTCTTTATAGGTTTGTGGATCTTCTTCCACATTCAATATTATAGGAATTTTATTAATCACACTACTTCTATTTCCTTCGACAAGAAATACTATTGATTGTGATGAAATAAAGTCAAGACCTAAATCTTTTACTTTTCTTAATCGTTGACTTTTCTTTGGTTCTATAGAATCATTGTCACTAAGACGCTTATGACTCTTATCACCAAAAATGTGTGGATCTATTTGTGAGTTCTCAAAACTAGAATTTGAAACATTAGAGAATTTATCTTCAATAAATTCTACATCTCTAGTTTCAACTATTGTATTAGATGTCAAATCTAATGTTCTATATGCTTTGGAATTTTGAGCATAACCCACAAAAGTTCCTTTCAAAGCCCTTGGTCCTAACTTAGTCCTTTTATGATCATGGATTCTATAAAATGCTAAACACCCCCACACTTTGAAATAACCTATATTTGGTTTCTTCCTTTCCATACTTCATATGGGGATATATTTGTTTTCCTAAAAGGAATTCTATTATGAATATGGCATGCAGTCAATAATGCTTCACCCCATAAATTATAAGGTGACTTTGCATTTAAAATCATGGAGTTAACCATATCTACTAAAGTATGATTTTTTCTTTCAGCTAGTCCATTCTGTTGCGGAGAATATGGTGCTGTACATTGATGTACAATACCATTGTTTTTACAAAACATATTAAATTCAGTAGAAAAATATTCTTCACCTCTATCACTACGAAGAAATTTAATTTTCTTTTCATGCAGATTCTCAACTTCAAATTTATAACGTTTAAACATTTCAAATGCTTCGCATTTGTTTCTCAACAAATATACATAAGTATATCTAGAACAATCATCAATAAATATTATAAAATATCTTTTCCCCCCTCTAGTAAGGATGCTATTTAATTCACAAATATCATAATGTATTAATTCTAATACTTGTGTTTTTCTTTCAATTGCATGAAAAGGTTTCTTCCTAATCTTTGATTGCATACAAATTTCGCATTTATCCTTAAAATATTTATCACTAAGAGATATGTAACTATTTGCATGCATATTTCGAAGAGATTGATAATTTAAATGTGCTAATCTAGCATGCCACAAGGAACAAGAATCAACAATATAAACAGAAGAATCATTCATATTATTGATACTGAGTTTGAACATACCCTCATTACAATATTCTTTTCCCACAAATACATCATTCTTAAGCAAGATAAATTTATCAAATTCAATAATAACTTTGAATCCTTTGTTACAAAGCAATTCCTCAACTCTGGAACATAAAGAACATTCACTAATGTCAACTTCTTTCCAGAAGTGAAATTTAGTTCCACCATTCCTTTTCCGAGCACTTTAGCCGAATTGTTATTTCCCATAAGGACTTTTTTATTGGCAACATCTTCATAGCTTTGAATTGCTCTCTATTATTACAAACATGTACGGTAGCACCTGAATCAAGCCACCAATCACAATGTTTGATAGATGATACCATATTTACTTCACTGATCACACCAATTTGAATTTCTTCAATCCCTTGAGTGATCATTGCACCTAAATCCTTTTCTTCAATAACATTGGCATTGGAAGTAGGAACCTCTTTAGAATGATCGCCCTTCTTTGGTAGTCTGCATTGGTTGGCATAATGCCCCCTTTTGTTACAGTTGTAACAAGTTCGCTTTTTCTTCAAATCTTGCTTGTCACCAGTATTCGAAGAAAATTTTCTTTTGCCTTTCTGAGCATTATTCTTCTCAACTTCACCAACATAATTCACTTTAGAATTATGTGGAAGATACACTGCATCACGCTTTCTATTTTATTTCTCGATGCGCAAATGCCTGAGTATCTTTTTTATTGTGAAGTCATCTGCCATATGCAAGAGTTTCTTCCTATAATCATTCCAAGTTATGGGCAATTTTAAAATTATTGCTCCAACTTGAAATTACTCGGGAATCATAATTTTCAGGTCACGAAGCCTATTTACTAGGACTTGTACTTCATGAACTTGATCCAAGATGGGAATGTTATCGGACATTTTGAATTCGAAATACTTCATCATAAGAAATTTATCAGTACCTTGTCGCTCGGTGTTGTACTTGTCCTCCAACGCTTTCCAGATTTCAAGGGGAGACTTGATTGGCATGTAAAGATCATATAGGCAATCGGACAAGATGTTTAGGATGTGTCATCTACACGCGAACTCATCATCTTCTCTTTTCTTCTTTTGCTCCGCAACTTTTGCTTGTTGTTCCTTGCTTGCATCATCAGCCGGTTCTTCTATCGGCTTCAATTTTGGATCCAAGATGTATGCGACATTGAGCACCGTAAGTAGGAACATCATTTTATCCTTCCAACGATTGAAATTGGTGCTATCGAAATGATCCAATTTCATAAACTATTGATTCATCACTTTGAACGCAGCATTAGCCTCTGTTGCCATCTTCGCAATAGCTCTCTAAAATTGTTGTAAATAAGTGGGGAAGATGGAACAAAAATCAGACTTCGAGGCACGACGCATCGCTATCTTTAGAGAGTTATTTGCCCCCACACAAAATTTGCTATCGGGTTATGACAATAACACTCTCAGAATACAACGAAGCCTTAGAGTCTATCGACTACCAATATCGAAGAACTCACAATCTCTTACTCAATGAATGTGCAAAGCAAGAAAAGAAGTTAATTATCTCAACTCAAGAGTATTTATAAGTGATGAAAAGACACAATCCTACATGTAAGGACACAACTCTTCATGTAAGTACACAACTCTTTGTGTATGAACATGTCCCTTGCCATAGGTTACAATCTTTCATTCAAAAATGCACATTTACAAGTTTAAATCTTTTTATTCAAATATATATTATCCTTTTGAATATGAACACATAGTTCATTTGAAATTTGAAATCTACAAATTTCATCATAGCTGAGGTGGAAGAAGGCGGCTACTGCTACCGCCGCCGCTAAGTGATATACTTAGCGGGAGATGTCGGATGTGAACGTAATTTGAATTTCTTTTGAATAATTACTTGGCATATTATCCAACAAATAAGAAAAGGAGCTCAAAGAGTTGTCCCAAGGAGCTATAAATGTGTCGCTAGTTATGTTGATATTGAAATGACGTATCCTTTTTTGTATGTGCTTCGGATGTGGTGAGGTATTAAATAAAGTTAAAGATAATAAAGGTTTTTTTTTATCGCATCACTTTATTGCATTGTAATTTTTCTAACACCAAAATTTTCAATACTAGTCATTTTGTTTTAAACTGATTTTCCACTGAAGTGCCTCAAATTAACCTTTTCTATTGTTTTATCTTGTTCATATTTGTCAAAGTTACTCGATACCTCTGAAAAATATTAATAAGAAAAAGTTTATGATAATCAATGTTATTAAAATTAGATCGAACCGACTGGTTCAATCGCGAATCGGTCGATGTTCTGATTCGATTCAATGTCAAATCATTTTTCACACTGAATGGGAAAAAATCGATTGAACCGAGTCAGTTGAATTAATTCAAGTCAATTTTTTAAAAAATAATTTAAAAATGATAATAGGAAAGTTAAAAGAAAAAAAAAGGGACATAAGAAATGTAGAAAAGGACAGAATATGATATGTTTAAAATTAAGTAGGAATTACTAATAAAAAGGTAAGTATTTAAAATTAAATAACATTAAAATAAAAAATTATCAAAGAGCACAAATAAAAGAAAAAAAGAAAGTGTTAAAGAAAAAATAAAAATATTTTAAGATAAAATTTATTAATATAGCATCTATCATAATTAAATAATAAACATTCAATTAATAATATTATATTTATATTTATATGTTAATCATTATTAAAACTTTTAATAAATAAAAATTATGTTATATTAATTTTTAATATTATTAATGTGTTATTAGTATAATGTTCATATACTATATCATATAATTTATATTATATCTTTATAATTATTATAAATAATATTATTTTAATAAAATTTGATTTAATCCGATCTAATTCTATTGACCAATCCAATCTCAAAAGATAATACTCAGAATCAACATTTGGAATAACTTTTGAAGAGAGAGAGAGAGGGGAAGGTTGTGGATGTTGTCATTTATTTCTCAGTCAACATCACAATTTTAGTAATTAAACCTAAAAAATGCATGATGTGCCGTGCAGGTCCGGATATGAACAAAGTTTTATTCTTTAAAAGTTTTAAAAGTATCGCCATTTTTTAAAAATTCAATCAACATGTAGCCATGTAGAGAAGATGAACATGTCAATCTAATGACAGTAACAACCGCAAAAAAAAGCGGTTCTTTTCTAATTGTCCATCCCAAATTAGTTCAACGAAGTTAAAAGACTATAATTCAAAACTAATTGAATAATCAGAAAGCATAATTCAATTTCTTTTTTCACACAAAAAGTTCGCTAAAGTAAAATTTTCGTAAATCACTTCTAAATTATCACGATTTTTCGCGTTCAATATCAAATCATATACTTATTTTTTATTTTTAAACTGTCACAATTTTTATAATTTAATCTTTTCGTCACTTTCTGTCAATTTTTCTGTAATCTTTTATTGTTTTTATTTATGAAAAATAAAAATACCCCTCCTTTGATTTTGTGTTTTCGTTTCGACCTCTACAATTTTAAAAAATATTTTTTACTTTTTATAAATATGAAAAATTAAAGATAACAAAAAAGCTGACAACAGAAAGATTAAATTAAAAAAATCATAATAGTTTAAAGATAAAAAAATAAGTTTATAATTTAAGATTAAATATAAAAAATTATGATAATTTAAGAGTGATTTATGCAAATAACTCATCATATCAATAAAAGTTTGAAAGAGGGAAATCCCTTAGATCCAAGAGACAGACAATTAAAACATTTGTTTTTAACAAATCACCTTTTCAAATGTTCTTTATTGTCAACATATAAAATATAATTTCAAATCCACTATCTATTTACTAAGGCCGGCCCAAGGGTGAGGCCACCCAAGCATTTGCTTGAGGCCTCACCCAATGGAAGGCCCCCTAATTATGTGTTGAGTTTAATTTTAATAACATTAAATTATATCAAGACCTTATAATTTAATATTTTTATTGATTTAAAATCACTAAATATCTTTCTTATCTTATACTATTTTTTTACCTTCACTATCCAAATAATAATTAATTCATCATAATTAAATATTTTCTTATCTTTTAAATTTAATTTATACTATTTTTTATATTTGATTTTTTTCTCTAAAGTCATAACACTTCAATTAATTTTGTCATTAATATTATTATTACTCTTATTCATAATTGACAAAACTTTTGCATTGAGGAACTACACTTAAAAATAGTTCTTATGTATTATCTTCATAAATTAATTGTTTTTAACATATAATTATAATTTTTTATATCAAAATATTAAAATTTTGCTTTAGGCCACCCATTTTCTTGAGCGGCCCTGCTATTTACCACACTTCAACATATTGCTGATAAATCAAATCAATTCCATAATTATAATCCACAAAAAGAATATACTTGCTGATAAATCAAAATAATCTAACAAAAATAACAGTTACGCAAAATAAAGATGAAGGTGGATTTTCTTAGATTCTGGCTTAAAGCATAAGTTATTGCTGATTTCCTAAGTACCAAATCTGAAAAACGCTTCAAATGTCATATCACAAGGACGGGCAGCAAACGTCCCAAAATAGATTCTATGCATTCAAGATATTGGCAAACTAAACTATATATATTGTGACGGTGGATTCTTTTGATTAAAAAGATCACTCTATATTCTTCGGGTGGTTTTTTAAAATTAAAAAAATCTAATCGGTTTTTTCCAATGATTTTTTTGGGGCCCCAAGTTTTTTTTATAAATTTTGTATTTAATAAAAGACATTGATAATATGAAGTGATGTAACTAGTGTTGTATTTTATAAATTGATATTAATTACATATTATACGTTGTAATATTATTATTTATGACTTATAGAGATTTTCTCTGCATATAATGAGAAAAATATCATATTTACTAAGTAATTCCATATATACTATAAGTATTTAAAGTATAATAGTAATATATTTTTATATAATTTTAATTATGTAGGTCTCAATCAGGCTCCTCGGGTGGTTTTTTTTAAAATTTAAAAACCACCTAAGTTTGTATCGAATTTACAAAAACCTAAAAATTTTACGTCGGGTCGGGTCTGGTCGATTTTTTAGGTTTTTTATTTTTCAGTTTTTTTCTTACACCCCTATTTGGTGTTCTCATGCACTCTAAAATTCTATTGTTCTAAAAATTTAACATTTTAATTATATTTTATGTTTTAAAATTATAATCATATATTATATTAATATTTTTATTATCATTACAATATTAAACACCAACTCTCCATAAAAAAAATATCTTAATTATTAAATATTATATTTTTAAAATATATTATTTTCGAACCAAACTAATGAAATAACAATAAATTCATTTTTTTAAAATATGATATTACGTTATTTTATTCCTTTTAATTTTATTTCATAATCAAACCACCTAAAAAGGGGCGGACGCAAGTAGTAGCTAAGGGCCCTGGCCCTCCTAAAAGTTGAGAAAAAATTTTGCTATATATATTATATATTGATTTTAGCGTAATAGTAGATTTATATAATTACATTGTAGATTGATTGTAAACAGAATGTTTACTTCGGTGTATTGGTTAGCTCCCCTCTTCTCAAAGTTGGAGGTCGAGGATGTCATTGACTTGATTCGATCAACCTTTTTTTTCTTTAATTTACAATATATAAAGTTCATCCAATCCCAAAGCGACAACATGATCGGCGGATAAATTACACCAAATGTCTTCCAATTTTAAGGTTTGCTCAACGATGTCCTCCAATTTTACTTTATAATACAAATGTCCTCCATTTTTTAACTCATCACCCGGTGTCCTCTTTACTTACTATAGCTCGTCTCCCGGTCGTGAAGCTGACGTGGCACAAATATGACATTGACAAGACATATGGCAATATTAAAAAATAATTAAAAAATAAAAAATGCCTCCGGCTAGGTGAGGCCCCCTCTCGCACGCCGACGAGAGAGGGCCTCGCTGGCGAGCACAAGGGGGGGGGGGGGGGGGGGGGGGGGGGGGCTCACCCCACCTCTGCGATTTCGCCTGCCTGATTACTATCACTGAACCCCACCAACTTAGACTCAATAGATTGCATCTTTCTGTACGGACAACCATAGCTGCCATCAAGTATCAAAAAAATTGTTTCACATTTGCAGCAAATGCAATTTGCCAAATGGTAATCTCATCTTTCTTTTGGTAGACTTCAACTCCCAAGTAGTAGCTCAACAAATCAAGATCACTCATACAGAATTTTTCTTTCATCTCATCCTTAAATACCTCAATGTCTTCCTTGTTAGGCCTGGTGATGATGAGATCATGGACATACACTCTGACCAACAAGTAACTTTGGTCTGAGCCACATCTATATACGGCGTGCTCTAGTGGATTCTTTATGAATCCCAACCAAAGTAATATGAGGGCAAATGATTCCATAAGGATGGCGATCTACTATACCTCAAAATTCTTAAATTTTTATTTTGTCTTTTTCCATCTTCCCCACCAATTTTCAACACAAACAACTAATAAAAGATAAATCTTCTTATCCAGAACTATGTCAACGAAATAATTTCTTTTGAATTCAATAATGTCATGTCAGTCATTTCTTTTTCCACTTAAATTTAAAATAATAAAAAATAAAACTAAAAAGGACAGTAGTTTCAAAATGAGGTCGCACCTCGACTCGTTGTTCGTAGACCAAACCCTACCCCTTATAAATCTTTTAGGGCCCGTTTGTTTCATGAATAATTGATAGAGTAAGCTTTTATTCCTTTTTATTATGTCAAACAAGTCATTCGAAAAAGCTAAAGTACAGTTTGTCATTTTTTAAAAAATTAACCCGATCAAAAGTGCAATTTTTAGAGATAAATTATTCCACTAAAAATTGGAATAAAGTTATTCTTGGCTCTAAAATCTAAAAATATTAAAATAGAAGAGATAATTAAGTACCTTTCTCCATAGAATCACTATTTATTAACCAAACAAGGCCTTAAGAAGTTTCTACGTTATTAAAATTAATTATTTTTTTAAAAAAAAGAGATAAAATAAATTGTTGAAAAAAAATATATATATATTATGGAAAATTCAAATTTTGTAATCGCTTAATTCCTTATAAGTAAAAGTATCATCACAAAAGTATTTTTCTGTATATTTAAATTTTAAAATAATAAAAAAATAAACGTTAAAAAATAACAATACCCTCATTGATAATAGATGGGTGTGGAGTGACAATCCTTTACGGAGCTATTGCAGTTTTATTTTTACTTTTTTATTATCTTAGTTAACATAATATACTTTCCTTATTTTTTATATTCTATCCACATTCGGCTTTCTTTTATGTTTTTTTTAAAAAAATCGTATTGAACATATTTTTTGGCTCAAACCAATTTTGACTATCTGGTTTTTTATCAAAATAGTTTTTATTTCTGCCGGACCACCGGCCAATTCACGATTGAACCTATTAAATTGGATGGTCTAATCCGATTTTAAAAACACTAATATTTAAAACAATGCCACTAGACTCACATATTCACAAGGAATATACGTTGAGTGTTTGTTCTACCCCTTAAAGTGGGTAATAACATCAAATATACCCATTAGATTCATGAAAGATGGTAGATCTCTTCATTTAATTTTTTTTTCAATCAATTGTTCATCATGGTAATAACATCATGTATATGTCGACGGTTTTAAAATTTTAATAGCATTATATGTCTACATATTGATTTTAGAATTAATAACTAATATAAACCCATTAAAGATTTATGTTGTATAATTAGCGAACAATGTGTTATAAAACTTTGGTTCTTTTAAATTTTTGGTTTAATTGCATAAATATATCCTGAACTATCATGACTTTTCACGTCAAACAATTAAACTTGAGTTTAAGAGTTTACGTAAGTAAAACGAATCAAATCGACATAAACTCTTAAATAATTTAGACTTAAATTTTACATAAAAATTAATTTAAATAATTTTGTAGACTCTTACAAACTCTTATAGAGTCTGTACGATATACATGAGTTTGTGATTCTATATGATTAGTACAATTATTTATTTTTCATAATAAAAAGGTTGCAAATCTTAAGTATTCTATTTATTAATGTATTTGTTATTAGAATGAAATTATTAAAAGTGTAATAATTTTACTTATTTTGATTTTGTATAAGTTTTTTATCTCAATAAACACAATAATCGAAAGTTAGTTAGATTTATTAGTTATAAGTGATAGTACTTTATTTTTTTATTACTTTCATATTTATTTCATTTGAGTAAAATATATTAGTTATTTTCAATTTATGCATCATATATATGTGTTCATAAGTGCATAGAATTACTTAAATATTTAAATTTATGAGGTACACTAACAATTTACCATACGAGTTTACCAGATAAAAAATAAGTTTACCTAAACTCTAGAACTTGACATTATTGTCGCGTCCCTAAATTATATTATGATTTTCGCTACTGTTAACTTTTCCATATTTTTTTCAAATTTTTCTATTTATCAAAAGACTAAAATATCCTTTTATATATTTTAATATTAAAAAATATAACATAATATAGTAATAAATCATATAAACATTTAAAACATATAAAAGAAGTGGGGGCGCCACCCCTATCCCCCTCTCCCTCCGATGGTCTTGTCGATGTCGGAAGGAGGGGTGGCACCCCCGTGTCTGCATCCCCGGCGAGCTCATCGACGACACACATTTCCATGCCGCGTAGCCGGCGAGCATGTAGGGAGAGGGTGCCCCCACCAATTTTCATGGCATGTCGTGGCCAAACATGGAGAGGGGGAGCCGGGTGATGTTGAAGTCCAAGAAGTAGATGATGATCACCATCGCCATAACATTGATGCTGCTCTCGCCAGTCTATTCCTCTTCCTTGCCCACGTCCTGGAGGAAGAGCATGGTCCTGATGAAGACGATGGCATGGACGACGGCAAGCGTGAGGAGGAACACGGTAGTTAATTGGCAAAGAGTGTCACACATAAATCAGTGAAGATGGTGTTGTGCCCCACACAGCCCTTCAAGATCCCAGATACATCGGCCCTCCTACGTGCTCTCCGGCGACGCGACTACACGAAAAAGTTGACGTCGCCCTGTTAGAAAGCTTTTGCAGCCCAGCCCACAAAGCTCAGATATTATCTGATACGAGAGGTATAAAAGCAAGGTTTGTACTGTAAAGAGCCCACCTTTTCTTCTATTTTCTTTCCTGTCGTGCACCTCTTCTTCAAGCTAGGGTTTCTTTCCCCATTTTTCCTCCTTTTGATTCTTGTTTCAAAGCTGGTTTGCAGATTAACAGATTTGATCTTCACAGGAATATAATGAAGATCCAGAGATTCAGATTTGATTCCACTTTTATGTGCAGGAACTCCTCTTCCCAGCTACTGCCAGCAGCTTGGTTCTATTCAATCTAGCAGTTCAAGTGCACGAAGATCTCTCCCGGCAGCAGCCAAAAGCTTGTCTTCTTCCTTCCAGCACTTCGTGAGATAAGATGAGTTTGCTACAGCCCTGTCTAACTCTCTCTCTTCTTGATAACTTTTTAACCCTTCGTGATGTGCAGATTTCAACCACAAAAAAGAGAAATGGAGCTGGACAGCAGGTACAAGAGAGAAAAAAAGGAAACAATGCAACATAAAGAAAATGAGTTTCGAACACCCAATAGCTCCAAGAACACAAGATTGTTCAATTGTAAAATGGCTCAGAGATGTCTCTTTTCCAGCCTAATTTTTTATTTATAGTTTTCTATTACAAAGCACTAACTAAAATCTTGTTCTTATATGCTAAATTTGTTACAAAACTAAAGTTGTTACATGTCTTACATCAACTATATTGCTGATGTGTACATATCATTGTGTAATAAAATTCTTCAAGTAAGATGGTTTCTTTATTTTTCTTCTAGTCTTCACTTCTTCTGCTTTGTCGATTGCTGTCACCTTTTGGTTATTTATAACACGCCCCCACCCCTCTTTAAATTTTGCTGGCAAAAAACTCGCCGGGGACGAGAGAGGGGGGACGGGGACAGCACACCCCTTATATATATAATTTTTTATATGATTTGTTGTTATATATTATTTAAATAGAGGACAGAAGGATATTTTTTCTTTTCATAAATAAAAAAATAAAAACGTTAATAAAATCATAGTGATGAATTAAAGTGTACCATGATTTAATTTACGAATGACCTACGGTAAATTTATATATCATGGTTCGACACAAAAAATCACACCACAATTAAGGAAAGGTTTAAGAAATTATTCCTATTTTTTTAACTCGACCCTCCTAATTTTTTAATTATGGATTCATCTCTTTTAATCATTAAAAATAGTAATAAACATCATTCGAAAATGGTAATTTTAATCCAAAGTATTTGAACCAACCAATCATTGCATAAGTTGGTTCTACAAAGGACTGTGTCTTCTTAGTCGAAAAGGTGCACATGAACTGAACAAAATATGGTCAGGGACACAAAAGAAGGATAATGTCTCTTTAAAACTTTTAAAGAAATAGTGAAAAGAATAATTGTTTCATCATTACAAACAATCCTTTTGTCTGATGCCTACCACTCCCGAAAACATTTTGTCCTAAAATGATAAACTTGACACAGAAATTGTAATGTTTTTTTATATATATTTCACGGGGTCAATTCTAATTATATGTTTGTTCCACAATGGATTTTGTCCCCTTTCTGGAAAAGCTGTGCAGGCACAAAATATTGTTATTATTTTTAAATATGATCGAGAGTGATAGGCCCAGAAGAGATAATATCTCTTACAAATTAACTTAAAACTTAATTGATTATATGATTTTTCTTTTATAGAGATTAAAAATTCAAGTAACCCATTAAACTTTAGGCAGTTTTTTTTAGATATTTAAGTATATCTTTTAATTGCATGTATTATATCCGTAACCATATTTCATATATACGTACACTGGGGTGAACAAAACACGTTACCCAAAAACTTCATATCTTACTTTACGAAACATTTAAAGCTCAACAATATGATATCACAACTTACTAGTTCAGCTAGAAAAAACAATGAAATGAATATAGAAGATACAACTCCTTTCACTAATGATATTTCTTGTGATTTCATCATACAATAATTATTCTCGACACTATTTTTTTCATTTATAGTTACACCAAACACCAAGAGCACACTTCCAATCCAAAGATAAATCTACTTTGAGTAACAATATTTCTTTTGAACTAATCTGGATGAAATGCAATGTCTGACCATCTCACTGAGCCCAGTGTTCTAACTTTGAAGTTTGAACTTCAAGAAGAAGTACGAGACTGCCACCATAGAAGATAATTAGTCACTTATTGCATGCTTGACGACAGATCCGGAGGCTCATCTCCAGCTGATGACAGGGGACGTCACAAGCAGCAATGGCTTTGGAGAGCCATCTGAAAAATAAAACCGGCCATGCATGAGTGTCAAGATATAATTTCCAAGTATTTTGTATACATAACTAAGATTATAATGTAAATGATGTACTACCACCTCAATAGACTTAAACGCATTCGCGGGATCTGACTTTGAGCCTCAACACAGAAGGACACTAGTGATGTTAAAGATTGATGGCCATGGTGGAGGAGGTGGGAGGGTCATGTTGCTATTTCCTGCAAACAGCATGGACACGATGGAGATGAGAGAGAAAGCTATTGAAGGCATTTGCTTGTTTTATTTCCTTTGAGCGACCTTTTTCCTCTTAATTTATAGGCAAGAATTGCCGTAGTCCGTTGCTATGAGATAACAATCAATTAATGATTACAGCCCCATACACGATTCTAATTCAAATTTTTTGCATATTAATCTGAAATTATGTGCATTAACTCGTGTTTCTAGGAAGGTTTTAATCAATTAATTTGGGTCACAGAAGCATGCATAAATAAAATACGCATGCATCTTATGACAGATTTGTGACAGCTAATGATAAGTTGTCAATTAAATTTTGACAGTTGCACAATTTATGACAAATATTTGGTTGAGTTTGCCGAAGTTTCTAAAATTAGTTGCAGCAAAAATAGTTCATTTCATACTGATGACTACATGCACACAAGAACTTGGTGGCTCTTCACAAGTGAATTCCAAAATTAACGACAAGAGAAAAAAAAAAGATTACAAGGAAAGCAAAGATTCAGTCTCATTGCGAATGATTGTCTAGTTGCCTAGTTCCTATTGGCAATCAACAATGTTGCAACCCAAACATTATTACATATTTTGAAGTTAAACTACAAGTAAATAAAGGTCAAACAAAACACTATCATTAAAAGTTTACGAGGTTTTTTACACAAAAGTGATATAAAAAGTGAAATATCATTAATACTCCATAGTATAATTATGCGCATAGATTTGCAAATCCGTACACGTTTATAAATTTAGGGAAGTGAAGCAAAATGATGAATAATAAATCATATTTGATTGTAATAATGTTAGGTTGTGAAAAAGTGAGATCCATTAAATTCGACCATTAAAATCATCTACTCATATACTGGATACGATAGGAGCACAACTCTGAAGGAAACAAAGTCAAAGAAATCAATGCTTTATGTGTTCTTGAGAAGAAAAATATATACTGAAGTATGTAGATAGAAAAGAAAATAGGACTTTAAAAAATGTTAAAATTTTGTATCCAAAAAACTGAGTTTTTAAATAGTCTATAATAGCATATTTTGGAACAAGAAACTTTATAGATAATTCTTATGCAATGAAGTCATCTATTTGAAAAATATGATTAAGTATTGGATGACTTCATAGCTTGAAAAATTGAACTATATATATTTAGTAAACCTATATGTTCTAATATATCTTATATATTTTTCATAAAACATTCTTTGACTGACTTGAACTCTAAACTAAAAGTCTCATACTAAAACTTTCTTGTTATTAAACAAAATGTAGAAGATAAATTTTCTTATCCAGAATTGAGCCGAATTCTTTATTCTTGTTATATAAGGGTTCATATAAAACATAATATATTTTTGTTCTCAAGAAATAGTGTCGAATTCTTGTGATGCGTGAAAACAACAAAAAATATTATTTTGTTTCTTATACCATTGATTGGGTTGCACATGATGCATTTTTATGCAATATATAAATTACATTTAATATCATAACTAACAAAAAATATGATTATAATAGTATGATCATTACAATTAAATATGAAATTAATAAAAATAAATAAATCATGAAAATTATTATCATATTATTAATCTTAAGAAATAAGACATAATTTATGAACTTACAAGGAAAGTGAAAAAAAATTGTCTTAAGGCCGTATGAAGTTTATTTGATCCATTTTGTTTAATTTAGAATCCAACATAAAATTTAATCGAGTTTTTAATATAATTATTTGGAAATTGAGTAGATTTTTTTAATAAATTACTTGTGAAAGAACAGATATTACTACTGAAGCTTAAGAATAAGTTCAATGTTCTAGTTCTATGATAGGAACTTTTCTTTTTTTATTCTTCTAGCTGAAATTTAAAACAAGGTTAGAATCAAATTTTACAATGAAATACCTTACGAGTAATCTTTTTAGATTACATATGATATGAAGTTAAATTTCCTAACAATACAGATTGCATATGAAGTAGCAATCCATATTGACTAGGAGGAGATGTCCATCTATATTGTCGCTCAATCTTATCTAATTTTATCTTTTTTCCATTTCTATTCAATCTTAGACAAACAAACATGAAATAATATAAGACAATCATATAACAATAAAATAATTTTTTACCATTATATTATCATAATTAATAATATTAATTTATTTAAATTTTTGTTTGTAATTTTTATTCACATGAATTGCATATTATTATTACTAATAATCATTATTTTGGACATTACATATATTTATTACCAACATTTTCATTTAAAATTTTAATTTATTACCATTACTGTATTTATTAATTTTATAATTTTATGTTCAAAATTTAGGTGGATTAAATAAAATTTAACTTGGCATTAGCGATAAAAGATATTTTAGTAAAAAATGTGCATTACCTAGTAATATTTTATTATAAGTAAACTATGTCATTTGAATTGCCGGATAAATTACTTGTACATAATAAACAAAATAATGTGTATTGCTGATAATTTAATAAGTGATAATTTTTATGTTGTATAATGTAGATTGCTAGGTAATATAAAAAAAATAATAAACACCCCCTTAGAACAATGCTAGAATGATATCTTTTATTATTAATAAAATAATAACAACTAAATTTTATCCAACAAAAATACTTTTTTGAATGGTAATTTTGATCCAAAACTTATAATATGTCAATATACACAATAATGCAATTTAGAATCCAGTTGCATAGTGAGAAAGGTGACTATGATCTCAAGTTTGTATATTGAGAGATTTAAGTTGTGAATTTATGTGCATAATTCTAATTTGAATTGCTTGTGTATTAAGTCGAATTTATGCATATTAACTCATGTTTCTTAGAAGGTTTTCATCAATTAATTTGGGCCAGGGATGCATGCATACATATTTAATAACATTTATATGCATCTTTATGGCACTAAATACATATGACAATTTATGACAAAGATTTGATTGAAATTTTTTAGGTTCCTGAAATTAGTTGAGAAAAATTAGCTAATTTCATACTAATTACTACAAACACACAAGAATCTGTAGGCTCTTCATAATCAAAACCCAAATTTAATGAAACAAAAAAAAAGATTACATGCAAAGCAAAGATTCAGTCCTAGTGCAAATGAGTGTCTAGTTGACTAGTTCCTATTAACAATGTTGCAATCCAAAATTTATTACAGGTTCTTAGTTGAATTACAAGTAAATAAACACTAAAGGAAACACTATCATTAAAAGTTTACGTGGCATTTTATGAAAAAGAGATATAGAAAGCAATATGATTAAGACTTACTCAATAGTATCATGATGCACATAGATTTGCACATCCATACAAGTTTACAAATTTAGGGTAGTGAACTAAAATGACAAATAATAAATCATATTTTGTTGTAATAATGTTTGATTGTGAAAAAGTAAAATTCATTAAATTAGACCATTAAAATCATCTAGTTATTTGAAAATCGTAGAAGCAACACTTTGTAGGAAAACATAGCCAAAGAAATTAGTGCTTATGACGTTATTGAGGAAAAATAATACTAAAGGACGTAGATAAAAATGAAAATAAGATAAATAAAACATAACTTCCAAAAAAGTTAAGATTTTGTAACAAAAAATATTGAGTTTTTAAATCAGCTATAATAACATATTTTGTAACAAAATTTATAGGTATATGTTATACGCAATGAAGCCATCTATTTGAAAAAAAATGAACAAGTATTATATGACTTCAAACCTTAAAATATTGAACTATATAATTATCTTTTGTTATAAAAATGTGTCATCATAGTCCATCGATATGTTATAAAAGCTCGTATATATTTTCATAAAACATTCCTTCAATTACTTGAACTCTAGAATAAAAATCTTATACTAAAGCTTTCTTAGTATTAAACAAACAACTTAGAAGATAAATCTTCTGATCCAAAATTGAGCCGAAGCCGTTATTCTTATTTTACAAGGCGCCATGGTTTCTTATGCCATACTTATTTCATAATAACAGATTTCTATTCGTGATGCATGAAAAAACACCAAAATAAAAATATACTATGTTTTTTCCTGTACCATTGATTGGGTTGCACATGATGTGTTTTTTGACACGATCATATAAACTACAATTAATGCCATAACCAAAATAAATTATGATTAATCAATAACAATAAATATGTTAATAACAATCAATATAGCATGAAAATTTTTATCTTCATATTACTTATCGTAAGAAATAAGGCATAATCTATGAACTTACACAAAGAGTAAAAACGTCAATATTGCTCTATGGTTGGAGGACTTAAAGTTTAGTTGATCAATTTTATTTAATTTACGAATTACCATAAGATTTAATCAAGCTTTTACTATTACTCATAGAAAGAATAGTTATTACTTATGCGTAGGAATAAGCTCCAATGTTTTGTGATAGCAACTTTTTTTTCCTTTTTATTTTGCTAACTAAAAAATTTAGAATTAGTTTGGAAAAAAAATTAAAATGAAAATAGAAATGAACTTAAAGAAATGCTAGAATGATGTCTTCTATTATTATAATAAAACTTATAGGGATTCGATATACATAATAATTCAATTCAAAATAAAGAATTACATTAATTCATATAACTGTTGATACGAGAATGTGCTTATTTGCTTTTAAAAAAAGATTGTAACATCCAAAATTTCACCCCTTGTCACGTGGCATTTGGATTATTTTGAGTCACCTACAATACATTCTTCTTGGAACTCGAGCCAGGTTACATGAAACTCAGGCCGAGTCGTTGTGGTCGAACGACCAACAGAACGCTCAAACATATGTTTTCCTATTCTACTTCAAAATTCGAGCTGGGTCATGGGCTAACGCGGTCCAAGTCGAAACTCGAAAACATCGATTCATACTCTCGAACAAAACCTGAGCCGAATTACATGAAAATCAGACAGAGTTTAGATCGAGGTTCGATGTTTGTAAAAATGCGTCAAAAAATATCATAGAATCCGGGCCGAATTTGGAGCAACTCGGTCGGATTTGGAGCAACTCGGGCTGGATTCTGACAAAGCAGAACTCGAGTTGTTTTTCATCAATTTAGCCTAGATATTTTATAGCAAAACAATATGATCTTTGACAACTATCTTATGAAACTTATTCATGATTATAGGAGAACATAAATCAATCATAATTCATCCATCATCTTATCTATTTCATTAAGAAATCACATGCAAAAGTGAATCCGAATTATTACGTACCTTGATTGTTTCAAACTACCTAAAATCTAAAACTTTGGATGCATTTTTCGATGACATCCGGTGATGACTAATCACGAGGCTGACATCCTTGGACAAAGGGTAGGTCCGAGATTAGATGGCCGATCGGAACTCTCACGCACATGCATCGAACGAGAAGAAAACGTAACCCAAAAATGAAGGAAAAACTCAAATAGAGAAAGGGAGAAAGATGTGTTGAAGGAGACCCTTTCGATTTTTATTTATAGAGAAAAATCTTCCAAGTGCTAATCGAATTAGAACCCTTATCCTATCTATAATTCATCTTTTTTCCATAAATTTTCAAATTTAAATAAATAATTAATAATACTATATCTTGATTTTCGAAATTAAAATAATAATTTATTATTATTTTATTTCTTGAATATTTTTATCCTTAAAATTTATAATTTCAACCTCATTAGGAGTCCTTAATTCAATCATTCTTCAAACTTTATCCCTAATCCACTTCTAGCTATCTTTTCATTATTTAGAAATTTCATAATCAAATAAATAATAATAATAATAATTATTATTATTATTATTATCATCATCATCATCATCATCTTTTAATTTTTAAAATAAAATAATATTATTTTATCTTCTAAATATTTTTGGACATAAAACATCTATCGTAATTCTCCTTACGAGTCTTTTATAAAGATTCAAATTAAATTTTGAATCCCTAATTTTATTATAACTTCAATTCCTAATATAATTATGGATTTTTTTTCTACCTCTTATCTAATAACATTTTTATTCTCATACAAAATTTTCTTATCTTATTTTTTCTTCTTCTTTTATTCATCCTCTCACTATATTTCTATTTCTTTTCAAATTTTATCTTTCTTTAACAAATTTTAAATTTATTTAAATTACGAAATAAATTTTAAATTTGAAAAAAGTTGGGGTGTTACAAGTTAATGACTCTTTAATACTTTTTTTAAAAATGGTGAAAAGAATCATTGTTTCATCATTACAAACAATCCTTTTGTCTGATGCCTATCATTCTATATCAATATTTTCACAAACCTCATTGGGCAAAATTTGTGACAGGAGCACGATTTATTTTGGGTAGCCACTCAGGACGTCAGATACCTAACTAATTTCTATAATACATACTTATTCATTAGAATAAGTTCGAATAAAAATTTGAGAAGGATCTCTTTTATTCTTATAAAATAAAAATAAATTTCATATACCCAAGACATTTTATCCTAAAACTTTAAATTTGACACAGTAATTATAATGTAGTGAAGTGTTTTTATATATATTTCATGGGGTCAATTCTAATTATATGTTTGCTCCACAATGGATTTTGCCCCCTTTCTGGAAAAGGTGTGCGGGCACAAAATATTCTTATTATTTTTAAATATGATCGAGAGTGATAGGCCCAGAAGAGATAATATCTCTTACAAACTTTAAAAAAAATCACTTTACAGTATGAATCAAGTATTATATGACTTTTTCTTTTATAGAGATTAAAAATTCAAGTAATCCATGCCTTTAAACTTTAGGCAGTT
Source organism: Pontederia crassipes (assembly GCA_030549335.1). Classification (NCBI taxonomy): domain Eukaryota; kingdom Viridiplantae; phylum Streptophyta; class Magnoliopsida; order Commelinales; family Pontederiaceae; genus Pontederia; species Pontederia crassipes. The sequence continues at coordinate 75,166,621 of CM060192.1, forward strand.
TTTTTAGATATTTAAATATACCTTTTAATTGGATGTATTATTTCGCTAACCACATTTCATATTCACACTAGGATGAACAAAAAAACGTTACCCAATAACTTCATGTCTTGCTTTACGAAACATATACAATTCAGCTAGAAAAAAATAAACGATATTATCATAAAAAAATGAGACGAATATAAAAGTTACAACTCCTTTCACTAATGATATTTCTTGTCATTTCATCATACAATAATTATTCTCGAGACTATTTTTTCATGCATAGTTACACCAAGAGCTCACTTGGAACCGAAAGATAAATCTACTTTGAGTAATAACATTTCTTTTGAATTAATCTGGATGAACTGAAATGCCGTGTTTGCGATTTCACTGAGCCCTGTGTTCTAACTTTAAAATTTGAACTTCAAGCAGAAGCAATGAGATCACTTCCATAGGAGATAGTTAATCACTTATTGAATGCTTGATGTCGAAAAAACAAATCAAATGTCACAAGCAGCAATGGCTTTGGCGAGCCATCTGAAAAATAAAACCAACCATGACTGTCAAGATATAATTTCCAAATATTTTGTATGCATAATTAAGATTATAATCTAAAGGATGTACTACCACCTCAATAAGCTTAAACTCATTCATGGGATCTGACTCTGAGCCTCAAAAGAGAAGGACACTACTGATGTTAAAGATTGATGGCCATGGTGGAGGAGGAGGGAGGGCCATGGTGATACAGCATGGTCATGAGGGAGATGAGAGAGAAAGCTACTCAAAAGCAATGGTTGCAGGCATTTTGCTTGTTTTACTTCCTCTGAGCGATCCTTTTCCTCTCAATTTATAGGCAACAACTGCCGTAGTCCGTTACTATGAGATAACTAACAATTAATGGTTACAGCCTCATACGCGATTCTAATTTAATATGTTTGTATATTAATCTGAATTTATGTGCATTAACTCATGTTTCTAGGAAGGTTTTAATCAATTAATTTGGGTCACAGAAGCATGCATACATATAATAGGCATGCAACTTATAACAGATTTGTGACAGCTAATGACAAGGTGACAATTAAATTTTGACAGTTGTACAATTTATGGCCAAGATTTGGGTGAGATTGCCGAAGTTTCCAAAATTAATTGCAGCCAAAATATTTAATTTCATACTGATTGCTATTCATAGGTGAATTCCAAAATTAATGAAAAGAAAAAATTACAAGGAAAGTAAAGATTCAGTCTCATTGCAAATGATTGCCTAGTTCCTTTTGACAATCAACAATGTTACAATCCAAACATCATTACATATTTTGGAATTGAACTACAAGTAACTAAAGGTCAAACAAAACACTATCATTAAAATTTTACGAGGCATTTTAGTAAAAGTGATATAAAAAGAACAATATCATTAAGTGTTACTCCATAGTATAATGATGTGCATAGTTTGCAAATCCGTACACGTTTAGAAATTTAAGGAAGTGAACTAAAAAGATGAATAATAAATCATATTTTATTGTAATAATGTTCATTTGTGAAAAAGTGAGACTCATTAAATTCGGCCATTAAAATTATCTACTTAGATATTTGGATATGATACGAGGCTTTTTTTGAAAGAGAGGTATATAAAAAGTAATAAGATTAAGTCTTACTCAATAGTATCATGATGCACCATAGAATTGTAGATCCATACACGTTTATAAATTTATGGTAGTGAACTAAAATGGCAAATAACAAATCATATTTGATTGTAATAATTCTTTATTGTCAAAAAGTGAAATTCATTAAATTCCAACATTAAAATCATGTGGTTAGATATTTGGATATGATATGATCAAAATTTTGGTGGAAAATAAAGTCAAAGAAATTAATGCTTGCCATGTTGTTTAGAAAAAAATAATACTTAAGCATGTAGATATAAATGAAAATACGCCAAAGCAAGTGGTGACGAATAAAATGATAATCGATTTCAATGTGCTTAGTACGTTCATGAAACACAGGATTCTTTACGATGTGAAGGGCAGCCTGATTGTCACAAAATAATCTCATGGGCCAAAAATGAGAAATGCCAAAGGTTTGGAGCAAGCTGCGTTGCCAAATAAGTTCACTGGTTGCATCACCCATGGAGCGGTACTCTGCTTCTGCAGTGGATCGCGACACGGTAGTCTATTTTTTTTACTTCCAAGCAATCGGACAACCTCCAAGTGTGATAAAAATATCCTGTGATTGAACGCCTTGTCATTGGACAAGTAGCACAGTCCGAATCACAATAAGCATCAAGCTGTAGCGTCTTAGGACGTCGCAAGATAATACCATGACCAAGAGAACCTTTCAAATAACGTAAAACTCTAAGTGCTGCATCCCAATGAGTTGTACGCAGACTATGCATGAATTGTGAAAGGATATGGACAGCATGACATATATCTGGTCTGGTTACAGTGAGGTAAATGAGACAACCAGCTAGTCGTCAATATTGACTTGGATTCTGGAGAGGCTCTCCACCATGATTATCAAGGCGTAAATGTTGCTCCATGGGAAAAGAATTGGGTTTAGCTGCTAACATGCCGCATTCTACAAGAATATCCATGATGTATTTACGCTGTGAGAGCACAATGTTAGAAGGAGTGCGAGCTACTTCAAGGTTTTAGCTAGATTAAATAACCTTTAACTTCACACTAGTGATAAAGGTTTAGTTTTTTATTATAAGTAAATAGTGTCATTTGCATTGTTGGAGAGATTACAAGGCAATGTACATTGTTGGTAATTTAATAAGTGTCATTTTTATGTTAGATAATGTAAATTACTAGGATAATGCAAGAATGATCTTTTTTATTCTTAAAAAATAATAATAAATAAATTTTATCCAACAAAAATACTTTTCTAAAATAGTAATTCTGGTTCAAAACTTATAATTTGTCAATATACATAATAATGCAATTTAGAATGCAAAGTGAGAAACGTGACCATGATCTCAATGGAAATTTGCATATTGAGAAATTTGCGTTGTGAATTTATGTGCATAATTCTAATTTAATTTGTTTGTATATTAATTTGAAAATACGCATATTAACTCATGTTTCTTGGAAGGTTTTAGTCAATTAATTTGGGCCAACGATGCATGCATACATATAATAACATTTGCATGCATCTTTATGACATTAAAGACATGTGACTATTATATTTGTGACACTTTCACAATTTATGATAAATATTTTATTTAAATTGTAAAGGTTTCTCAAAATAGTTGGGCAAAATTAATTAATTTCATACTGATGACTACAAACACACAAGAATCTGCGAATCCAAAATTTAATGAAACTAAAAAGAACATTACTTGCAAAGCGAAGATTCAATCCTAGTACACATGAGTGTCTAGTAGCCTAGTTCCTATTAACAATGTTGCAATCCAAAAATTATTACATAGTTTTAGTTGACTACACTAAAGGAAACATTATCACTAAAAGTTTACGAGGCATTTAATGAAAAAGAGATATATAAAGCAATATTATTAAGACTTACCCAATAGTATCATGAATCATGATGCACATAGATTTGCACATTCATACATGTTAAAAAATTTTAGGGTAGTGAATTAAATGTCAAATAATAAATCATATTTTGTTGTAATAACATTTGATAGTGAAAAGTAAAATTCATTAAATTCGACCATTAAAATTATAACACCCTCGACTCAATCAAAATATTATTCTTTTTAGGCCATTGGTCCGCACAAATTTAAAATACATCTTGATAGGTGAAGGGGCGGCTACATATAAACCTATGACCACCTCCGTATTTTGCCCATGTAGGACTATTCAATAAGACCATCTTGGTGCTTGGACCTCATATCGTTACAATCTTTGCCTCATAAATGGCTCGACGTCCCCATTGAGTGGGGTCTGTGTTGGCTATGCCCGTGTTTTTTACGTGACTCAAGTGAGCTCGCGAGGTTGGCTCTAATATCATTCTGTAACACCCCCAGCCCAATCAAGATATTGCTTGCTTTGGATCATTAGACCGCACGAATTTAAAGTGCCCGTTTGGTTATGGGATATTTGAAAGAGAATAATAAAATTTATTCTAAAGAATATAAATATTCTTCTTATATTCTTATTCTTCTTTATGTTTGGTTTAAAAAGAATAAATTTTAAATATATAATATTTTATAATTAAAATATTTTATTATAAGTACATTACATTTATTTTAATTATTTTTATAATATAATAATATCTGGCTAAATTATAGAAAATAAAAAAATAATGAAAAGATGAAAAATGTGAGAATAGAGTTTATTCTTTTGTTTAGATGGAATACAAATATTGGGATATTGTAGATTACGATGGTGGTTTCTCAATTTTCAAGGCGGTTTTATCAAAAATGAAGTTTGACAACTTTATCCCTATTTCGCTATTTGTTTGGCGATATTCACCTGATTAACTACTTATTCACCGAGATAACCTTCATCTAAACAGTCCCAAAATGCGTCTTGATAGGTGAAGGAGCTCATGACCACCTCCGTATTTTGCCCATGTGAAACTATTCAATGAGACCATATTTGTGCTTAGACCTCATGTCGCTACAAAAATCATCTAGTTTATTTGGATATCATTGGAGCAACACTTTGTAGAAAACATAACTTCCAAAAAAGTTAAGATTTTGTTCCCAAAAATTTGAGCTTTTAAATCAGCTATATAACATATTTAATAACAAAAAAATTATAGGTATATCTTATATACAATGCATCCATCTATTTGAAAGTTATGAACCAAAGCTTAAAAGATTGAACTACATAATTATCTTTTGTTATAAAAATATGTCATTATAGTCGATCAATGTGTTCTAAAAGCTCATATATATTTTTATTAAACATTCCTTGAATGACTTGAACTCTAAACTAAAAAACTTGTACTAAAACTTTCTTGGTATTAAACAAACAACTTAGAAGATGAATCTTCTTATCCAAAATTGAGCCGAAGTCTTTGTTCTTATTTTATGGTTTCTTATGCTATATTCATTTCATAATAATAGATTTCTACTCGTAGGAACTAGTATCGAACTCTTGTGGTGCGTGAAAAAACACCAAAATAAAATTATATTATTTTGTTTCTTGTACCATTGATTGGGTTGGACATGATGCGTTTTTTGACACAATATATAATCTACATTTAATACCATAACTAAAATAAAGTATGATTGTAATAGTGTGATTATTACAATTAATATATTAATAACAATAAATAAAGCATGGAAATTTTTATCATCATATTACTAATCGTAAGAAATAAGACATTATTTATGAACTTACACAAAAAGTAAAAAAATCGTCAATAGTTCTCTATGGTTGGTTGGACTTAAGTTTAACTGATCAATTTTGTTTAATTTACGAATAACCATAAGATTTAATCAAGCTTTTAATATTACTCATAAAAAAATAGTTATTACTTATGCGTAAGAATAAGCTCCAATGTTTTGTGATAGTAAATTTTTTCCCTTTTTATTTTGCTAACTAAAATTTAGAATTAGTTTAGAATAAAATTTTATAATGAAAATAGAGATGAATTTAAAAAATATATATATGTAGAATGATGTCTTTTATTATATAATAATAAAACTTACAGGGTTTCGATCTACATAATAATTCAATTCAAAATCAAAAGTTACTTCTATATAATGATTAATTCATAGAACCGATGATACAAGAATGTGCTTACTTTCGCTTTTAAAGGAAGGATAATGTCTCTTTAAAACTTTTAAAGAAATGGTGAAAAGAATAATTGTTTCTTCATTACAAACAAGTGACAGGTGCACAATTTATTTTGGGTAGCCACTCAGGACGTCAGATACCTAATTATATTTCATGAGTCAATTCTAATTATATGTTTGCCCCTTTCTCGACAATGGATTTTGTCCCCTTTCTCGAAAAGTTGTGCAGGCACAAAATATTGTTATTATTTTTAAATGGGGATAAGGATTATGTGAGATAATTAATAATCATATATATATGGATCATTGTTGAATCTTGATTTGACGATTCACAAATAAGTATCATCAAAATATACTTAAATAAATGTCTATTTGTGAACTGTCAAATTACGATCCAACAGTGATTTATTTATATAGGTCACTTTTTTCACGTATTTTCTTTTTAAATATGATCTTGATAGGCTCATAAGAGATAATATTTCTTACAAATTTAAAACAAAAAAAATCAATTACAGTATGAATCAAGTATTATATGACTTTTCTTTTATAGAGATTAAAAATTCAAGTAACCCACTTAAACATTAGGCAGTTTTTTTAATGTTTAAATATGGATTTAATGGGCCCAATTTTTTGTTGCTGAACGGTTGGATTGCGGATACTCCAACCTGCCATTGGACTTGTGTGCGACGATGAGAGATGCGGTCACTTTAACTTTATGGTTCAGGCTGCCACGAAGTCCTCACAAAAGTGGTGGTGTAACATTCTAAAGTGAAATAAAAAAAAAAAGGGAAAAGAAAGCAAGAAGGCCGGCCGCTCCCAGCCCAAAATCCATTTAACTAATGTGACCTAAAAGTAACTAACACACTCTCTTCCGCCTAATACATATCGGCAGCATAAAAGAAATTCCCCATTAGCTACAGTGCCCTCACCCTTTTCTCTCTTCATGTCGGACAGCACTAGGGAGCTACAGTAATTCGATTTACCATAGCTACATTGTCTCTTTCCTCGGTCTCTCACTCCTGCTACAGTGGAGTTAGGATTAAGGACATTGCTATTAAGATATATTTGAGGGGATCCAAATCTTTTTAAATCCTTCGTAATGATGTTTGAATGTGTAAATTAGGACATGAAGAACAAATCCTTTGTTCTTAGCCTAATGGTTTAGGAAATATGTATTTGATGATTTATGTTTGCTTGATTACTATTTCATTACTAATCATGATTAGAATTTAATGTGCTTCATGTATTATTAAGCTTATTGCTAACATGTCTAGGCGTAGGATGTTCATTACTTATGTTAGCTCAAGAATGAATTTATCTAATGCTCATGTGCGTATATGAATGCGATTAATGTCCTTATGTGAAAATCCCCTTTTCTTCATTATTAGAATGCTAAGAATGTTGGGAAATGTTTCATATGTTGTTTGGAACCTCTTATGTGTTCAATTGTCAAGATATGCATGATTAGAAAAGAAAAATATAAAATCGTGTAGTCTATCATCCTAAAATGGGCGACCGATACATTATCGTTTGATCATTCTAGGCGACCAAGTAGTTTCGAGGGACGCTCGTTTAGAGTAGTCGTTACTCTCTGTGATTAATGGTCGACCCAACATCCAGTTTCGATCGTCCGAAAGTTGTGTAACGGTCGATCGATACCCCAACGGTCGTCCGATTTAGAGCAGTCGTGCTCTTTGTGATTAGCGGTCGACCTAACACGCAATTTCGATCGTCCGAAGACATGATAACGATCGACCGATGTCCTAACGGTCGTCTGATTTCGAGCAGTCATGCTCTCTGTGATTGGCGATCAACCTAACGCTCAGTTCGGTCGTCCGAAAGATTGATAACGGTCAATCGATATCGAAACGATCGTCCGTTACCAAGGTCCAGCGATCGACCGAAAGTGAAAATGGTCATCCGTTCTGGGCTGATGATTAGTTATGATTGAATGTTGCAACATGCATGCATTGAATGATTGTATGTATTGATGAATGTAAGTAAAAAAATGGATTATCATGAAGGTGTCTTGTTGTAATCGTTGAGGAGAATAAAGTCTTCACATGCTAGCATATGTGTCATATTCCCGAGAAAGAATACTTCCAATGGGGCAATCGTCCCGGCCTAGCGAGCTAAGGTCTTGCGAATCAACATGATCTTTCCAATTACCAAGATAATAAGCTATCTTAATCAAGATAAAAGATGAAAAGATGATGTAAAGATGGAAAGTAAATTCTTGTACTTATGTAAAATCTTACAAGTGTGCATATACTTTTCAAGGAACAATGTCTCTCATTATAATGTGTCGTATTCCTTAGAATAAAGTTCTCACTATTATAGTGTCGTATTCTTTAGAATAAAATTCTCACTATTGCAATGGGTGTGTTCCTAAGTATAATTCATAACATGGAATAAAAATAAAGATGACTTGGAACATAAAGATGAAGATGATGATGAAAATACCAATCGGATGCTAATGTATGTCCCCTTATCATAAGATGTCATATAAGAAGATGTTAAAGTAAAACAAGATAGATAATGATAGACCTTAGCATAAATGATAAGTTATCATATGCTTTGACCTAATAATTATGATGTTATATAATTATCTTATCTTGCCATGATGATATATTCATATACTATATAGTGTGCATAAGTAGCTCATAGCATGCATATAATTTATGTACCATGATGATGATATGCATATGCCATGACATGTAGATATCATGTCATAGGATTATAGCATGCATGGGCCTCGATATATTCTAACGAGAGAAATCCCTTGTAGGTATGGACGAGGTTTATGTTCGGCGGCGAGAGACTCATGATGGTGACATTGCACATGGGTTGGTCAGGCTAAGATCCAAGTTATCTTTTAGTCTTTTATATTATAATGATGAACTCTTATTAGTATGTATGGCCTATAGGCCTTTGAGTTATTCACATTATATGAACTCGCTTATGCATTATGAACCCTATATTGAGTCTCATGTTAGAGCTTATATGGCTCATGGGTTAGTTATGTATCTTGAATTTATTTTATTACTTATGAAATCTTCCGCGGAAGTGGAAGCGGCGCCGAGAGGTCAGTTGAAGCCAAGGAAAGATTAGGTTAGATGTGAGGAAATAAAAAAGTTGAAGCAGCCACATCTCCCGCTGTCGCGCACAAATCCAGATCCAGTCGTTCAGCAAGAATCATGCAGCTCAAAATTTAGGAGCACCCCGTTAAATCCTTTAAATATACCTTTTAATTGGATGTATTGTTTCCGTGACCACATTTCATATATGCGTACACTGGGTTGAACAAAAAACGTTACCCAAAAACTTCATATCTTTACGAAACATAATAATAAAACTCAACAATATGATATCACAACTTACTACTTCATTTAGGAAAAAAAAAAGAAACGAATATATAAAAGGTACACCTCCTTCCACTAATGATATTTATTGTGATTTCATCATACAATAATGATTCTCGAGACTATTTTTTTATGCATAGTTACGCCAAACACCAAGAGCTCAATTGGAACCGAAAGATAAATCTACTTTGAGTAATAACAATTCTTTTGAACTAATCTGGATGAACTGAAATGCACTGTCTGGCCATCTCATTGAGCCCAGTGTTCTAACTTTGAAGTTTGAACTTCAAGCAGATCAAAAGTAATAAGACCGCCGCCATGGAAGATTGTTCATCACTTACTGCATGCTTGACGGCAGAAGCAGGATTCCTGTGACTCCCATCTCCAGCTGATGACAGGGGACGTTACAAGCAGCAATGACTTTGGCGAGCCATCTGAAAAATAAAACCGACCATGCATGAGTGTCAAAGATATAATTTCCAAATATTTTGTGTACATAACTAAGATTATAATGTAAATGATGTACTACCACCTCAATAGACGTAAACGCATTCGCGGGATCTGACTTTGAGCCTCAACAGAGGACACTACTCTGATGCTAAAGATTGATGGCCATGGTGGAGGAGGAGGGAGGGCCATGATGCTATTTCGTGCAAACAGCATGGACATGAGGAAGATGAGAGAGAAAGCTAAAAGCAATTGTTGCAAGCATTTGCTTGTTTTACTTCCTTTGAGCGATCTTTTTCCTCTCAATTTATAGGCAACAACTGCCGTAGTCCGTTACTATGAGATAACTAACAATTAATGGTTACAGCTCCATACACGATTCTAGTTCAAATTTTTTGCATATTAATCTGAAATTATGTGCATTAACTCGTGTTTCTAGGAAGGTTTTAATCAATTAATTTGGGTCACAGAAGCATGCATAAATAAAATACCCATGCATCTTATGACAGATTTGTGACAGCGAATGACAAGTTGTCAATGAAATTTTGACAGTTGCACAATTTATGACAAAGATTTGGTTGAGTTTGACGCAGTTTCTAAAATTAGTTGGAGAAAAAATAGTTAATTTCATATTGATGGCTACATGCAAACAAGAACCTGGTGGCTATTCACAAGTGAATTCCAGAATTAATGAAAAAAAATTACAAGGAAAGCAAAGATTAGTCTCATTGCAAATGATTGTCTAGTTGCTAGTTCCTATTGACAATAAACAATGTTGCAATCCAAACATTATTACATATTTTGAAGTTGAACTACAACTAAATAAAGGACAAGCAAAACACTATCATTAAAAGTTTAGAGGCTTTTTACATGAAAGTGATATAAAAAGAGTAATATCATTAAGTGTTACTCCATGGTTTGAAATTCGTACACATTTACAAATTTAGGGAAGTGAACTAAAATGCCGAATAATAAATCATATTTTCTTATAATAATATTCAGTTGTGAAAAAGTGAGATTCATTAAATTTCATCATTAAAATTATCTACTTAGATATTTAGATATGATACGAGGCTTTTTCCGAAAAAGAAATGTATAAAAAGTAATACGATTAAGTCTTACTCGATAGAATCATGGTGCACCATAGAATTGTAAAAAAACAAATCATATTTGCTTGTAATAATTCTTTATTGTCAAAAAGTGAAATTCATTAAATTCCAACATTAAAATGTTGGAAATAAGTGGAGAAAATGGAACAAAATCAGACTTCGAGGCACGACATATCGTTATCTTTAAAGAGTTATTTGCCCATATACAAAATTTGCTATCGAGTTACGTCAACAACACTTCAGGATATAACAAAGCCTTAGAATTTGTCGACTAGCGATATCAAAGAACTCAAAATCTCTTACTCAATGAATTTGCAAAATAATTGAAGAAGGCAAATGATCTCAACTCAAGAAGATACTAGTATTTATAGGTGATGAAAATACACAACTCTTCTTGTAAAGACGCAACCTTTTATGTATGTACATGTCTCTTGCCAAATTTTTTTTTCATTTAAAAATGCACCTTTATAAGCTTTAGTATTTTCATTCAAATATGTATTATTTCATTCAAACAATACACTATTTCAATAACCACCCCTTTGAGTATGAACACAGTTCATTTGAAATTTAAAATCCACAAATTTTATTAATTTTCCACTAGATTGCAAATTTCAAAAATATTAAATTGTACAATTATGCATAGTGAAAAGTATCATTTGAACCTTCCCTTAGTGTAGACTTTTCAAAGTTCAAACAAGTAACAGGTATCTATTAGATTTGAACTATTATCATTAAGTCTGAACCGGAAAGGTCACACACACAATTGTGTTTAATATTTTGAATAAGAGATTAACATTGTAGCACTATTATGGTCATGTACTCATCCTAGTTTCATGAATATTTACCCAAGAAAAATCTCTAAAACTCTGGGCTGAAGCAACACCACTTCTATATTCATATAGGTAGAATCCTTCGATAACATATATCGATTTCGGATAACATATATCTATTCATTAAGAGTTTTTAACTCATCCAGTAACTTGTCGTTACCCTTTGAACCTTGAGATCAAATTTTTACTAAAATAAGGAAGAGTTTCCATTACTAATAACTATAGGTTTTAAACCCATTTTGACAGAAAAGTCCTTAACTTTTTCTCTTGACATACCTTTTGTCAATTAGTCTGCCAAATTATCAACTATTTGACATAGGTGATAGTAATCACACCACCCTCTATCAACGTTCTTATATATTCATGTCTCAAGCTAATATGTCTAAACTTTTCATTATAAATTTTACTATAAGATTGAGACATGGTAGACTAACTGTCACAGAATACGGAAATGGCTGACACAGGTTGTGGTCACAACTTAATATCATAGAACATGTTCCTTAACCATTCCGCTTCTTTACTTGCAGCTGCCAAAGTGATAAATTCAACCTCCATCGTTGAATGAGTAATACATGTTTATTTATTAGAAGCTCGACAAATAGTTCATCCTCCAATACTAAAAATCCAACCTTAGAATTGGCGTGATTAAAACTTGACATCCAACTTGCATCTGTATATCCTTCCAGTGCAATTGGATAGTCATTATAACATAGACCCAAATTAATAGTTTTTCTTTAAATAACTCAATATTCTACAAATACCATTCCAATGATCCACACTAGGATTATTTGTAAATCTTGATAATTTGCACACAGCAAATGCGATATCGGGTCTAGTGTAATTCATTGCATACATTAAACTCCCTATAGCACTCGCATACTCTAATTACGTTATTTCCCTTTCAAAATTCTTATCTAATTTGGAAACAAGATCATAGGGAGTATTAGTTTCCTTGATATTAAGATGATTGAATTTCTTTAATACTTTCTCAATATAATGAGATTCGCTTAGTGCAAAATCTTTATCATGTTTTTTGCACTTTAATGTCCAAAATTGTATCTACTTCATTTAAATCCTTCATTTTAAATTTTGAAGATAGATACTTCTTAGTTTCACGAACATCTTCTAAGTTCGTACCAAATATTAACAAGTCATCCACATATAAGCAGATAATTACTCCATAATTTTCAGTAAATTTAGAGTAAATACACTTATCTACATTATTATGGCTAAAGTCATCCGATAATATTATCGAATCAAATTTTTCATACTATTATTTAGGCGCTTATTTTAAGCCATATAATGACTTAACTAATTTACAAACTTTCTGTTCATTTTCAGAAAGCACATAGCGCTCTGGTGGTTCCATATAAACTTCTTCATTGAGTTCACCATTTAAAAATATTTTAATATCCATCTGATGTACATGCAACTTGTAAATGGATGATAATGCTAAAAAAACTCGAATAGAAGTCATCCTAGCAAGAGGTGCATAGGTATCAGAATAATCCAGACCTTCTTGTTGTCTATATACTTTATCAACTAATCTGGCCTTAAAAGTTTGTATGGTGCCATCAATATTATATTTTTTTAAAATACCCATTTGCACCCGATTGGTTTTGAACTTTGTGGTAAATCTACGAGTACCCATGTATTGTTTGATAATATTGAATGCATTTCATCATCAATAGCTTCTTTCCAAAATGTTGAGTCCTTTGAAGCCATTGTTTTTTTATAGGTTTGTGGACCTTCTTCCACATCCAACATTATAGGAATTTTATTAATCACACTATTTCCTTCGACAAGAAATACTATTGATTGTGATGAAATAAAATTGAGACCTAATTTTTTTTTCTTTTCTTATCCGCTGACTTTTCCTTAGTTCATTAGTTCTTCGACTAAAACGCTTATAACTCTTATCACTAAATATTTGTGGATCTATTTGTGAGTTCTCAAAACTAGAATTTGAATCATTAGATAATTTATTTTCAATAAATTCTACCTCTCTAGTTTCAATTATTGTATTAGATGTCAAATCTAATATTTTATATGTTTTGAAATTTTGAGCATAGCCCACAAAAGTTCTTTTCAAAGCCCTTGGTCCTAACTTAATCATTTTATGATTATGGACTCTATAAAATGCTAAACACCCCAACACTTTGAAATAACTTATATTTTATTTTCTTCCATTCCATACTTCATATGGGGATATATTTATTTTTCTAAAGGGAATCATATTATATGAATATGACATGCAGTCAATAATGCTTCACCTCATAAATTATAAGGTGATTTTGCATTTAAAGTCATGGAGTAAACCATATCTACTAAAGTACGATTTTTTTCTTTCGCCTAATTTATTCTGTTGTGGAGAATAAGGTGTTGTACATTGATATATAATACCATTGTTTTCGCAAAACATATCAAATTTAGCAGAAAAATATTCTCTATCACTATGAAGAAATTTAGTTTTCTTTTCATGCAGATTCTCAACTTCAGATTTATAACGTTTAAACATTTCAAATACTTCGCATTTGTTTCTCAACAAATATACATAAGTATATATAGAACAATTATCAATAAATGTTATAAAATATCTTTTCCCTCCTCTAGTAAGAATGTCATTTAATTCACAAATATCATAATGTATTAATTCTAACACGTGTTTTTCTTTCAATTACATGAAAAGAGTTCTTCGTAGTATTTGATTGATTCCAAGCTCGTGATGCCTGCCGCAACCCATATAGAGCCTTCTTCAATTATCGTGATTTCTCTCGTCGACAAAACCATGAGGTTGCTTCACATACACATCTTCTGCTAGTTCTTCATTCAAGAATGTTAACTTCATGTCCATATGATGTACTTGCTAGCCACCGTGAGCAGCTAGTGCAAGCAACAACTGCACAGTCTCCATTCGCACCACTGGCGCAAATACTTCGACAAAGTCTACACCTTGACGTTGTGCATACCCTTTTGCGATGAGATGAGCTTTATGTTTGACAATGTTTCTTTCCAGGTCCTTCTTTACTTTGAAGATCCTCTTTAGTCCAATCACCTTGTGTCCTGGTGGGAGCGTAGCAGGCTCCAATGTCTTGTTGTCGTGAATATATTCCATTTCGACCTCCATTGCTTTCCGCCATACGTGTTACTCTAGAGCCTCTTCTATACTTGATGGTTCCTCAGCTACAAGTAGGCACATGTCATTGTAGTCATACTCAATGATCTCCTCGGTAGTGTCGAGTAGCTCTCACAACATTCAATATTGTTGTGGTGCTCCCTCGGAGTCATAGGTGCCATCAGTCGGTGGTGTCACGAAGCCGAGTGTTGGCATTGCAGCTGCTGGTGTAGATGGAGATAGTCCTGGTGTTGATGGAGATTGTAGCTGCACAGGAGCTCCATCGTCACGTTCCACTTCACCCCCGACCATAGTAAAGTATTTGACATCGAAAGAGGCCGTTGGAGTAGCATTGGCATTCTCTCGCTCCAATTCCATGTGTGGTGTTCCTGATTGCGTGTGACATGCAGCTTCTTGGCTGTAGGATCATACACCCTATAGCCTTTTATTCCATGTTCATACTCGACAAACACCATAGGTTCTGATCTATCTACGAGCTTGTTGATGCCGAGGCCGATGCACTTGACGTGGGTGACGCATCCGATTGTTTGAAAGTGCTAGACATTAGGCCTCCGATTGTACTAGGCCTCGTATGGCATTTCACCCTCCAAACTTTTGGTCGGTGCATGGTTGAGAATGTAGATGGCAGTCATCACTGCTTCGCCCCAGAAACAGGCTAGTGCATGTTCTTTCTTTTCAAGAGGCAGTGTGCCATCTCCACCACGGTGTGATTTCTACGCTCAATGATGCCATTTTGCTGTGGCAAGTACGGCATGGTTGTGAGATGCTTGATGCCATGTTCGTCACAGTGGGCTTGGAATTCCAGGGAATTAAATTCACCACCTCGGTTAGATTTGAAAGCCTTGAGCCGTCCACCTTGCCCCATCTCGGCTAGAGCCTTCACGCGCTTAAATGCCTTGAAAGCTTTGTCTTTTGTCGAGAGCAGCTCTGCACACATGAAACGAGAATAATAATCAACAATATGCACGAAGTAGCTTTTACCACTTGGAGTTCTTGGCCTAATTGATCTGCAAAGGTCGACGTGAAATAGATCCAGACTTTGTTCGCCACGGTGCCCTGCAGCTTGCGGGAATGGGATGTGTTGCTGCTTGTCCAATGCGCACCCATCACAAAATTCTTCCACCCTCTCGATCAGGGGTAAGCCATCCACCATGTGCTTCAATCTCAAATCTCGGAGAGCTCAAAAATTCAGATGATGTGCATGCCTCAGCCACAGCCAATCATTGATCTTTGCCACAAGACACACCGATGCTGCAACATGAAGCTTCAGCAATAATAGTCGATTGAGTGCATGCGGTGCATGGATCAGTAGCGTGTGCTCACTGTCAAACACCGCAGAACCCATCCTCCAGCTTGATTTTGCACCCCCCCCCCCTCCCCCTTCTTCAAACTGCCCAAGACTCATAATATTGCTTCTTAATTTTGGTATGTAATACACCCTAGTGAGTACCTTATGGTCGTGATCCTTGGTTTGCATCACCACCGATCCAAGGCCGTAGATCTCGACGATGGAGCCATCTCCAAAGTGTACAGACCCTCGCACGTTTTCGTCGAGTGATGCGAGAGTGCATCTCGTCATGTGATTACTCGCCCCGGTGTCAAGTACCCACTTGTCGTCATCATGGTTTGTTGGATGCACCGTGCTCTCATTGAGTGTACTACCTGCATGCCTGAGTGCTCCTCGCCGGTGGTCGTAGCCATCAACAATGCTGGCTGCTGCACCTGGCCCTTCGCCTTCGTGACGGGAGCCTCGTCCTTTCGTTCCTGATGCGATTTCCTACACTCCTTCATCCAATGTCCATATATGCCACAATTGAGACATTTTCCTCGACGACATGGCTTGCCCTCGGAAGTCATCTTCACCGCGGTGTGAAGACCATCAGGTCATGCTCCGCCCTTTGCCTTCCCTTGGGGCACCTTGTCGCTGTGATGACTCCAACATGGAGCTTTACTTGTACTTGGCCAACCAGTCCTTCTCGACGAGAAGGAGACGACCAGCCTTGTCGGTGATTGTGTCAACATCGAAGTGATCCTCTACTGCACTCAATCGCCCCACCAGTTCCGCAACCGAGATCATCTTAAGATCAAGTAGTGTCTCGATCAAAAGTGCGATCTGTGAGTATCACGACGGCAGAATGCGCAGAATTTTTTTGACGATGCGTGAAGAAGGGCAGCCAATGCTAGCTGATCCTCACGGTGCTCGACCTCATCTTTCTTGATCGCTTCCCACTATCCTTGAATTTCAAAATTCACCCACATCACCAATTCCCACTCATGATGCCACAGACGTGCTTCACAAACATTATTTTTATGTAATTATGCGTCTAATTAGCATATTAAGTTAGTCTAGATGCTCATATAGTCATGGTTTCATGTAACAATTAACTTTTGAATTAAAGCGTAATGATAATTAAATTATCAATAAGCGTTAGAAAGAAATTATATAATATCATTAGGAATAAATTCTAATATTTGTAAATATTATAGTAAACATGTTTAACTATGATTAACTAAGGTTAATTAGAGGTTTAACACTAATTGTTAATACAATAATATGATTGGATCTTCACCTTAACCAACAAGGTATCAAGCAGTTGAAGCAGGCAGCTCATCAGCTGCTTAATAAGATATTTTTCTGAACCGCCATACTACGTGTCACAAATCTGAAAAAAATACATAAATTGCATATTCTTATTCTAGGAGAGACGAAAAATTTTTAAGGGAAAAAACCTATTCGAACGTCATGAAGAAATTCTACAAGACTGTTGATTTAAGGTGAATCTATAGATTCGAAATTGACCTTCCTATTTTATGTTTCACCATAAATTCTGAAATTATACATGATCAATCCTTTCGAAGTTAACTTTCCATGTCCTCTGACTGAAAAAGAAGTTTGATAGAGGAATTTATGAACCAACCTTCAAAGGTCCCTCACTCTGTCCAGAATGAGAGATAGGTCCACCATGTCAATTAGGGCATGATTAGTATGAAACGAATCAAGGTTTGATATTTATATATGTTTAATTACACTCCATAAGGGTTCGGCGAGAAGTGGCCAATTTGGATGTGTAGATGTGGATAAATGAATATTTCATTTCATAGTGATTCTTCTGTCAGGTTTGAGGATATTGACATATCATGACCCGAATCGACTATTTTTGTTATAAGGTTATACAATTAGTTAAATCCTATAATTTTCATGACAAAATATTAAGGAAGTCTATGTTGCTTTGACACACCCAATCCAAGTCATCTTGGAACTCGATCTAAGCTTCGATGAAAGGTTGTTCAGAAAAGAGCTCACGATTGCGTTTGGTTGGGAACAATTGTCCAGAATAAAGAGTAAATTTCAGTGGTCATCCAACTTATGGAGCATTCGCAGTAAGGTCATCAAACTTCATTTTGTAACACGACGGTCATCCAACTTTAGAATCATTTCAGCCAAAGTCATCACGATCGGTTATAGCTAGTAAACTAGTAAATCGCTAACGTGGCGCTGACGTAGATGCTTACATGACATCACGTCAATATCTTCTCTCTCCTTCAAGATTAAAAAAATAAAAATTGCTACATTAGCATTTTTCTCTCTGCTCCATCCAAACTTTTCTTTTGTATCTACATGATCATCCAACTTTTCAAACCTTTCAACAAGGTCATTCAACTTTTCAAATTTTTAATCACGATCATTATTAAAAACTCAAAATAATAAATAATAAATAATAAATAATAAATAATAAACATAAAAAAATAAAATTTTGAAAACACTTAGATTGACTCAGTACATTTTTTGGCACGATCCATTCATATCGAGCCATCCAAACTTTTTATGTGTATTAAATATATATTATGATAATTAATTCTTTTTTTGGCGTCAGGCTCCTCGTAAAATTGTGTCGAAGTAATTAAAAAACAACACTAGAGTATCGTTATAGCGAAATCCAGCACCCATGTCGGCAAGAACTTTTTTTTCTTTTGTTTTCTATCTTTTCAGTCCTCATCTTTTCATTTTTTTCTTTTTTTTTCAACTCCCTAATTTCATCTATTTTTAATTATTTTTTAATGTAAGTATATATTATTTAGTTATTTATTAATACATTATTACTCATCTTATAAAATAACTTATTAAATGTTATTAATAAATAATTATAAAATATTTATTTCTAATAATTAATAAATATTTTATTAATTAAAGTGTTCAATTATTTTTATAAAAAATATATTATATTTGGATCTTAAGATTTATGTAAATTATATTATTAATAACATTTAAAAGATTTAATCAAAATAATATTGATAATATAATGATTTACGTAAATTATAATATTAATAACATATTTTTATTTACTATAATTTTATACCTCATAAAATAATAAATTATACTCTTAGTTCTTACTTTTTTCCAAACACCTATTAAAACTTATCTATCAAATCAATTTTTTAAACCTTCATCATTACATTTTTTCACTCAAACACTAACCCAAACTTTTCTATCGATTAGTTCTTGAGAACTATTTTTTTCTCAAAATTCCCATGCCAAACACACCCAAGGGTGAGAGAGAAGCGCGTGGACATCGAGGCGTGGAAAAAAATCGACGTGGAAAAAGTTCCTAGAGTCTCAAAAGTTTTGGCCTCTGGCCAGAACATTTTTACGGAAATGAACACGAACAAATCACGTTGATCGGGATAAAATTCCTACGGGCCCCACTAAAACTTTTCGAAATGTCTGACAGAACTAAGATCCAAACACAGTCATGGAGATTTGCAACTGAAATTTTCGCAAATTCATCCAAACACCAATGAAAGTTTCCATGAGTCCATGGGAACTTTGGTTCTGGTCAAACCAAAAAATCTCGCAAATCTCCGGAATTAAAGTTCTTAGAACGGACAAGAACTCGTCACTTTTGAATGAGAACTCGGGAAGAAAACATCGCGTCGACTGGGGAAGTTCTAAGATTTCGTTCACTTTCTTGCCAAACGCCGAGTTAGAACTTAAGGGTCGCGTCATTAAGTTCTGAGAACTTAAATTTTCAAGTTTCGTCGTTGTCAAATACTGTCTAAGGTTGCGTTTGGCAACACGGAACAAATCAATTGTTCCGTGTTGCCAAACGCAAGGGGTGACGGGAACATTAAATGTTCCCGTTACGTGACTTCGGCCGGAACATAGGCAAGAACATTTGTTTTTTTTTTTTCAATTTCATGTCATTTCAACCGTCTTCTTTGACTTTTTTTTTAAATTTCATCTATTTTTTAATTATTTTATAATGTTTGGGTTATATAATTTAGAATATATTAATACATTATTAGGAATATTATAAAATAATTTATTAAATGCTATTAATTAAAATTTATAAAATAATTAGTTCTAATAATTAATAAAATTTTTATTAATTAAACTATTCAATTATTTTTAAAAAAATTATATTATATTTGTATCTTAAAATGTACGTAAATTGTAATATTAATAATATTTAAAAGATTTAATCAAAATAAATAAAAATAATATTAATAATATAACGATTTATGTAAATTATAATATTAATAACATATTCTTATTTATTATAATTTTATACTTCATAAAATAATAAATTATATTCTTAATTCTTTTTTTTTATCCAAACACCCAATAAAACTTATCCATCACATCAACTTTTTAAATCCTCATCATTACACTTTTTTATCCAAACATCAATCCAAACTTTTCTATCAAATCAATTAGTTCTCGAGAACTAATATTCTCTCAATATAATATTCTCTCAATATTCTCATACCAAACGTAGTCAAAAGATGAAATCTGGGTGAGGCATGTAGGCACACAGACCATGTCCAAAAATTGTTGAGACAAAATTTGGGACGGATTGTATGAAATCTGGGCCAAGTCAACTTTGAAATCAACAATGTCGGGTTGGGTGGATGTTTGGGCTTTATTTATTTGCATAACAAAGGGAAAAACTTCCCTTTGTTCTTGAAACTCGATCTGAGCTCCGGTGAAAGGTTGTTGAGAAAAGAGCTCACAAAATACAACTATGCAAGACACGTCGTCCTGAACACGACACACTTCCTGATCAAAGTCAATTTGGGTTTGACCATACTCTTCCTGGATTCCATTGATTTTTCAAAAAAGAAAATATTACTTTTGATTTATTTTGTGATTTTCTATCCATGTAAGTTGGAGTAATTAGGTCATAGGATAAAAATTCTAACACTAGATTATGCAATAATTCAGTAATTAAAGTTCAAATTAAAGAAATTGTAAAGTGGGGTTAAAGTAATCATGCTCGAATTGACCTATAATTCTCAAATTTAATTTTTTGTTTTATCCCTCTCCTATGGTCTTGACCTGATCCATTGCTACCCAAAGATATATAGTAGTGTCATGGTGTAATCTTAATTGTTGAAGGGTTCGTATAAAAATGTCATTGTACAATACACATAGAAATTCCTATGCCAATGATATAGAAGTTCCTAGATCATTGTGTTTAATGTAAAAAAAATGTAATGCGATCCCTCAAAAAAAAAAAAGATCCATTCCATATAAGATTATAAATCTTAATTGTCCATTATATGATATAATATGTAATATGAAATGTATTAGAAGATGTGCTTTAATTTCATATATTGGAACACCTAAAGATGACAAAACATAATCAAGGATGTGAAAATATAATTTTTTAAATATAATAATTTGAAAAATTAAAGTTTCATTAATTACTTTACTATGTTAAGGTATCTTAAATATTATTTTTGACAATGTCTATGAGATCAATTAGTTAAGTGGAACAGTGATGTAAAATTTAAAATTCCATAATGATATAGAATTAATGAATAAAAGAAGATTGCGGAAGGAATATCATTTGGAAATCAAAAGGTGTCACATTTAAGGAATAGTTCAAGAGAAAGGGGAAATGCAGATAAAACAAATAGTTCAAGCAAATATTTACATAAGCAAGGTTAAAAAGGGAAATTCGAGTATCTCATATATATACAAAGTCAGATAATTCAAAATGCAGAATTAAAAGGCAGAAAGCGGTGGTTTTGTTGCAAGTCATGTACTGCCATCCTGGAACTCCGCATTATCCACTTCCTCCCTAAGCAGGGTTCCCACTTATAAAATTTCAAAGCAGGGGCATGAAATGTCCGTGAGTTAACGCCCAGTACATATAGACATATAGATGATGAAATGATAATCTGATGAATCCATAATGATGAAAGATAGTCAGTGATCAGTTGCTTTATTCCTCAGTTTCAATAGCTTGATCTCTATAGGTTATGGACCATACATATACAGTCGTGTACTTTATCCTTTACTTTAACAATACCTTATACAATATAATACCTTACTATACTTTACTCTGTTCATTATCATGCTCTGTTATTCATTATTGTACTCGGTTATGCTCTGTGTAGTACTACGTCTTTTATATTACTATACGGTCCTTAATGTTTGTTATCCTATGCGAGCTCGACTTTAATTAAGTGAGAAGCTAAAGGTGTCTCTATACCATATGTTGTCAGGATGTCTATAAAAGGGAAGGTGTATGATCAGGCATAACCTTTTCGGAATACAGGTGGGAGAGAACTTGTATCCCAAGAACAGTGGTCATTGCGGACCTGTAAGTCACTGTCTCCTCAGCTGACTACATGTCCCTCTGACATAAAGTAATATAATCCATATATGCCTTCGTAGGGAAAGAATGCATCAATACGTCACCCTTATTCGGAGCACAGGTGGAAGAGGGCATGTGGTCTAGAAGCAGTGATAGTTAATATCAATAGGTACACTGTCTCCTCAGTGCAGCTACATGCCCCCTCACTATACAATACCTTGATCTGTACCTTGAACAACACATAGTTATCACAATCTTTTATCTTTATTTTACTTATCTTCTTTAACATGGATGGGATTTGGAATCAATATTCAGATAAGGGGTAAAGTCTAGGCCCCTTCTTGTAGAAAAGGCATGTTTCACATCTTGCGATGTGGGATAAGGCCTTAAATGGGCCAGTCGAGATTTGGGCTGAATTATGGTGGCCCTGATCTCTCAAGGGAATTTTTAGTCATTTCTATTAAGCCTGAAATTCCTTCTGTAAAAGGATCGGTCGACCATTAAAGCAGAACCGGATCGGTCGACCGATCGAGATTTGTCGGTCCGTCCTCCTTGCGCAGAATCGGTCGACCCTTCTCTAGAAACCGGTCGGCCGATCACTGCGCATCGGGAGGTCGCAGGATCGGTCGACCGGTTCTCGGGGATCGGTCGATCGATAATGCGCGAATGGCCTTGGCGGCCTCTGTCGAATCGGTCGACCGATCAAATCGAATTGGTCGACCGACCTTATAGTCGTCCTGGTCTTTAAACAGATCGGTCGACCGTTCGCTCAGAATCGATCGACCGATATCAGCGGGCAGAACAGAGCGCTAGCCTTCTTCTTCGATTCCGGTCGACCTTCGGTCGTCGGATCACGATGCAAATAATATGAAAAACATTTCTACATATATCTAGATCATAATGGAATCAAAGTTTATGATGTTTGATCTATATTTCTTCATCTAAGGATTTTTACATCTATAGTACCTCTGTTCGGTCATTTTTTGATTGCCGGAGTCGTTGTCGTCTATCAGCCCAGTCGTCAATTGATCCTAGCCAGTGGGAATGCATGCATACGCTTCACGGAGGGGCCGTGGTGTGTTAGACTGTCCTACGTGCGTCGTCCGTGCTCGCATTGCTCGCCGACGTACTCGTCGTTCGCCGAAGAGAAAGCAAGGGAAGAGAGGAGGAGTGAGGAGTGAGAAGTCCACCTCACTCCCCTTTTATACTATTTGCCACCCCTCTCCTTAGGAAAGTCATGGGGAAGTGGAAGAGAATGGGGGAGAGAATTGGGGGGAGAGGGAAGAGAGAGTGGGGGAGAGAATCATGGGGAAGAGAGGTGTCACCGATTCTCTCATCCACTCCCTTTTTTTCTTTTTTTTTCAAAAATCAGGTCGTTGGCTGAGCGTCATTATGCATGAATATTCTGTCTCCATATTTGAATCACACAAATAATTGAACCGGCTAAATAAGATTGGAGGCATATGAGACAGGAATGCTCAAACTGCACACGGTGATCAAATCATTATGGATTTTAATTTATATTTGATATAGAGTTATCTAAACAATTATTATCCTTTAAAAAGCTAGTAAAAATGGTCATATAGCTTTCGTATTGATATTAGTAATTTCATATTATTGAGTTAACCAGTAAAAAACTTAAAATCAACCCAACTTGAAGTCTTGTGAATGTAAAAAATTCTTCGGAAGTCTCACCTGCTCAGGTACACGACCTGAGATGACCTAATCGAATTAATTAACTTCGATGATGGACCGACCTCCAACATGTAAATAGTGCGCTCTTTAATGTCGCATGGATTGAACATCACTTTTCAGACATCGAAGTTAACTACACAAAAAAAAACTTAAGAAGTATTTATAAGTAGCGCGGCACAGTTCAATTACCAAGTTGCAAGAGAGTCTATCTACACATTCCTTCATTAATAAAAGTATTCATTATTCTATTTAAAATGCACCATTTTACTCACACTACATCTTACCATGTCTTTTCATTTCAAATTATAATATTTTATTGACAAAAATGTAAACTTATGTGTATATATATGTGTGTATATATATATATAATATAACTAGTTTGTATGAACATTTTCTTAATGCCTACTTAATAACTTATTTAAAATTCGTAACTTCCCGTGAAAGAATTTTTTTTCAACCTTTTTTTTCTCCCACAAATAGAAAAATTGCTAAGTTATCTATCTTGTAGTACAACATAATCAATTTTGTAATAGTGTAAGTCTACCCCTGCCATATAATATATGTACTCATAAAAGTTTTCGATCAAGACAACTTTGGGCCCTAATTAATTTTATGAGGCACATGCTCAACTTTCTCTGGTGTCAAATTTTGGCACTTGCTCACCCTGAATTAAAACATGCGATTTTAAGTTATACATGTGATTTAACTTTTGCAAAATGGTGAACTAAGACACTTTGACATTTGATTTCAGTACCACACCATTTTATACCTTTAATTTGGCATCGATATATCCTTTATTCATTTTTTATAATTTCACATTTTCATAATTATCTTAATAAAGTTTGATTAATCATCAAATAAGCTGATCAAATCTTCTGTTTGATTTCTCATAAATTAGTTAGTTAATATTAGTGTCTACGATTACTTAAATAAATAATTGATACCCACTGACATTGTCTTTGATTAAAATTGTGAGATCAACACCCACATCACAACATCTGCCTTGGTCTCCAAGCTCCATAACACAATCATGCAAAGCGCTGACCACATCTGCATGACCACATCTGCATGCCTTAAGCTCCAAGCTCCTTACTAAATATAAAGTACACTCCCACTTTGAGCTTTTGATCTGTACAAATTTAAAACACATTTTGATAGGTAAAGAGGATAACTACATATAAATTCATGACTACCTTCATATTTTATTCATATGAAACTATTCAATCAAGCAATCTTAGTTATTAGACCTCAAATTGTCACAATCTTCCTTCTTAGAGGCTCAATATCTTCGTTGAGAGATTCGTATTAGTCCATGCCCCGTATTTTCACATGGTTCAAGTGAGCACGCAAGTTCAGCTATGATACCATTTTGTAACACCCTCAGCTTAAATAAGATATTATTCGCTCTGAGCTTTCGAACCGCACAAATTTAAAATGTGTCTTAATAGTTGAAGGGGGTATCTACGTATGAGCCCATGATCACCTTCATGTTTTGTCCATATGGGACTATTCCATCAAACCATCTTGATCCTTAAGACCTCATATTATTACAATGTAACACTCCGATTCAATTAAGATATTACTCTCTTTGGACTTTCGGTCCGCACAAATTTAAAATGTGTCTTAATAAGTAAAGAGGTAGCTACATATAAGTTCATGATTATCTTCGTGTTTTGTCCAGTGAGACCGTTCCATCAAACCATCTTGGTCCTTAAGACCTCAGGACGTTTCAATCTTTCTCTCTTATGAGGCTCAATGTCCTCGTTGAGAGATTTGTGTTGGCTTATAGCCCATGTTTCCTACATGATTCAAGTGGGCACGTAAGATTAGCTCTGATACCATTCTATAACACCCCTACTTCAATCATAAGATATTGTTCACTTTAGACTTTCAGCCCGTATGAATTTAAAATATATCTTAATAAGTTATGAGAGTAGCTATATATAAATTCAAGATCACTTTCATGTCGTCCATATGAAATTATTCCATCAAATCATCTTAGTCCTTAAGACCTCCAAGTCGTTACATATGCAACAACAATATTTTACATGAACATGACTCCAGACGTGCACTGTAAATCATGCAGACACCTCTGGCAATGGCCAAGTAAGAAGACAAGGAAAGATGGAGTTCGCAACTGGAGACAATGTCAAGATCATTGGGGTATAATCGAGGCCATTCCCCCTGCGGCCGAGGATCGCCTTCAACCTCAAGGGCGTCGGCTATGAGTTCTTGGAGGAGTACTATGTCAACACCAAGAGCGATATGCTCCTTGAGTCCAACCCTGTCTACAAGAAGATCCCCATCCTCCTCCATGACGGCAGGCCCATCTGCAAGTCCATGATCATGGTCCAATACATCGACGATGTCTCGACTTTGCCGCCGGCGCGCTTACTGCCCGTCGACCCCTACGACCGTGCCATCCATAGGTTCTGTACGTTCTACATTGACGACAACGTGACTAATATTAAATTTTGCATGGTACAACAAGTGTAGTACGATATGCCATTTTGAAGCATGGCTTCTTAATTTTTCTAGCCGAGCGATTTCAGTTTTTGCCAGCATTGGAAGGGGCGTTGAAGGCTCAAAATGTAGAGGCCCAGAAGGACCACGTGGAGTGGTGCGTCCGCTGTGCTCGAGCTGCTGGAGTGGGCCTTGGAGAAGTGCCATAGTGACAAGGGCTTCTTCAATTGCAAGGACGGCATCGGCTACTTGGACATCTCGTTGGAGAGCTACTTGTCCTAACTCAGGATCATCGAGAGGATCAATGGCGTCAGGCTCCTCGGCGTGGATCACACACCGCTGCTGGTCTGATGGGCGGAGAGGTTCTTCGCGCGCGATGCCGTGAAGGTCCCGCCAACAGCAAGAAGCTGCTACACTATGCATGGGCCATTGCTGAGCCGAGGTGAAAGGCGTTAATAATATAAAATAAATGATGTTATTCTTCCCAACGATTTAGGTTTTTAAAAATTTCAACATGGTATCTGAGATGTGTTATTGTTGGTCCCATGAGCTTCTTCCCCATCGCCGATCGATGTTGCAGCCTGTTGGGAGTGGACGACCGCTGTTCCGATCGTCGCCGGCTAAGATTTCGCTAGTCTATATAGCATTGTCAAGTCCTAGGCGATGCAAATCTGGCCGATCTATTCGTCGACGCGCTTGATCTGGTCGCCGATGTTGTTCTTGTCATCGACGCCGAGCTAGAGGCAAATCGGAAGTCGCATATGCTTCGCCGCCATCAAGATTGGTGATTTGAGTTTCTCTACTCTAATTTTCTTCTCCGATGGTCAAAGTTGTTTTTTTCTCTTTCTTGGTTCTCTACCTCTTTATTTTTCATCTCTGCATTTTTTCTCCTAGCCATCTCATCATTGCCTTCTTCGTTATTGGTACTTAATGATTGTTCTCTGTTTTTTTTTTCTTCCTTCTTCCATGTTTTCTCTTGTGTGCGAAGATTGGGAGATCATGTCTCCGATTGTCTCTGTTTCTTCCTTCGATAGTTCATTGGTGCTATGTCTGACACCAATCAAATCTGTCTTCGATTCGGCAATCATCATTTGCAATTCCGTTTTCTTTTAACGGTGCTATGTAAGTTTCTCTTTCTTTCACATGTGACTCCCTTCTTTCTCATATGCTCTTTTTCTCAGGCGACACATATCTCGACAAGTTCAGAGGAGCTCATGATTTTTAACATGATATTAGAACTAGAGGTCATGAGTTCAAACTTATTAAAAAAATATTTTTCTTTTTTTATTGTCCACGTGATAGACTGAGTTAGATCAAAGTTGCCTCCACGCGTCAAAGAAAGTGTTAATAATATAAAATAAATAATATTATTCTTTTTAAAGACTTAAAATTTTTAGAAAATTTGATTAGCACATTAAATTTCTCCGCCGCTGTAACAGGATGTTGACGCCTTCACTTGCCGTTGCTTTGCAGAAGCAAACTAAAATAATTGAGTGGACTTGCTTTCGATCTGTGTAATGATGAAGATATTTGGGTGTAAAAGTTTTCAGCCTCAGCTGTATCTCCTTTTTCACTTTTATTTTCCAATCTGTACACTCCATTTTTTGGTTGTTATATTATTCTCTTAATATGTATACACACTCTTGTCCTTTAAATTTGGACGCATGCACACCCCCAAACCTTCTGATGCAGTTCATATATAAGACTTTGAAGTGTTACTTTTTTTCAAAGAAAAGTAGGTTATCTATTAATAAAGGTATCGAAAATGAGGTGGGTCTCCAATCAATAAGAATACATGTATCGGTCAAAATTTGCAAGGTAATCAAATGATAATCAACTAAATGAATGAGTATAGTTGAAGTGTTCAAAAGTGTCAATGATCTGACATATTTCGTGCATCAAAGACCACAAACACCATGGGCACTAGGTTCTTCTATTAATGATGGCCATCCAAATTTGAGTCGGTCTCCAACCAAACTAGCGATATGCGCAACTCCTTGCACTTAGTCCCACCAAAGCTCCCCACGCTTCTACACTTCTGACCACAGCACAGAGTTAGCATCGTAGAGCGCCACGAGGATCTTACTTATCACCTATTGAAATAGGTATCGAGTGATGATCATATTCTCATCGCTTAATCAAATAGCTAGCTAGATGTGTGATCTGGACGAACATTAGATTAAACGAGCTCCATGATTCTTTTCTTTCTTGATAGGATTAAAATTTTAACTCTTAAGAACCGTAAGAGTTGAACGAGTGAGACAATACTTGGGTGAATATATATATATATATATATATATATATATATATATATATATATATATATATATATATATATATATATATATATCAGCATCTTATCACATCTGCCTTGGTTGAAAGGCAGCGGGCAACAATCTTGTTGGAAACGTTAATAAATTAGATGACGAGTTTACTGGGTCGGATCATCTGACGATCTATTTCGGCCAATCAATCAATTAATTATATGAACGGACGCCATATGAACTCACTCCTAGGATCATATATAAAAACAGCAAATTAGTTAGTTTAATGGAAAATATCTGCGTCATCCCAATTAGAGTTGTCTGGTCGTCTCACACAAATAAATAAATAAATAAAAAGAAGGGTGTAAAAAATCACAAAAAATGTCAAGCAAGATCGAGTGAGATGAGATCACCATATACGCCCACCCAAATCATAGTCATGCTGCGTGCACGTGATCAAATCAAATCCCATTTCGCCTTGCTCTCCAAGGCTCCACACACATCTGTCGCCAGCGATGAGCTGCTGCAAATAATATGATATAACATAATTGGACCAGGTCTCCGGTCTCTCCCTGTGCTATTATATATAAAATCAATGCGTGCGATGCAAATATAGGACATGCGCAACTGAAGTGAGTTCAAGTAGAAGAACTTAGCAGACGAAAAAGAAATGGAAGCCGCAGGTGGCGGAGACGTGAAGCTCATCGGGCTGTGGCCGAGCCCTTTCGTGAACCGGCCGGAGATCGCCCTCAACCTCAAGGGCGTCCACTACGAGTTCGTGGAGGAGGACTTCAACTCCAACCCCAAGAGCGATCTGCTCCTCAAGTCCAACCCCGTCCACAAGAAGATCCCCGTCCTCCTCCACGACGGCAGGCCCGTCTGCGAGTCCATGATCATCGTCCACTACATCGACGACGTCTGGACCTCGCCGGCGGCGCCGCCCCTGCTGCCCGCCGACCCCTACGAGCGCGCCATCCACCGGTTCTGGGCCGCCTACGTCGACGACAAGGTAACTTAGATGTCTGCGTGCGTGCATATGCACGGTCGTTCCTTGCGACTGATCTAATTAATTCCTGGTCGATCGATCGGTTCCATGCACGCAGTTCTTCCCGGCGGTGTTTGGCATAGCGAGGGCGCAGACCGAGGAGGGCAGGAGGGAGCTCGTCGAGCAGACGCACGCCGGGTTCAAGCTTATGGAGGAGGCGTTCGAGAAGTGCAGCAAGGGCAAGGACTTCTTCAACGGGGACGGCATGGGGTACCTGGACATCTCGCTGGGCAGCTACTTGGCGTGGCTCAGGGTCATCGAGAGGAGCAGTGGCGTCAAGCTACTGGAAGAGGAGCGCACGCCGCTGCTGGCTGGGTGGGCGGAGAGGTTCTGCGCGCACGAGGCCGTGAGAGGGGTGATGCCGGACACCGAGAAGCTGTTCCACTACGTGAAGACGGTCATCGAGCCGAGGTGGAAGAAGGCGGCTGCTGCTGCTGCTGCCGCCGCCGCCGGCGGCGGCGGCGCTGCTAAGTGATATACTTACAAGGAGATGTTGGAGGTGAACGTAATTTGGATTTCTTTTGAATAATTAATTGGCATATTATCCAACAAATAAGAAAAAAGAGCTCAAAGAATTGTCCCAGGGAGCTACAAATGTGTCGCTAGTTATGTTGATATTGTATGTGCTTCGGGTGTGGTGAGGCATTAAATAAAGATTAAAGATAATAAAGGTTTTTTATGGCATACCACTTTTTTGCATCGTAATTTTTCTCGGGGATTAGAATAATGTGGAGCAAAAAATGACATATATATGAACAATTGTCAGATGATGATTATGTGACAACTCGTAAATAACTAAACAAATACTCTCAATGTCTCTACAAATAATTATTTATTTGTAAATCATCATATTACTATCCAATAATATCTCATATATGTAGACCATTTTTGTCCAAAGTGGTCTTTATTCCCTTTTCAATATTAGTCGTTTTGTTTTAAACTGATTTTCCACTCAAGTGCCTCAAATTATTAACAATGTAACTTTTCTATTGTTATATCTTGTTTATATTTGTCAAAGTTATTCGATACCTTTAGAAAATATTGAGCTGCACAGGAGTTCCATCATCACGTGCCACTTCACCCCTGACCATAGTAAAGTATTTGACATCGAAAGAGGCCGTTGGAGTAGCATTGGCATTCTCTCGCTCAAATTCCATGCGTGGCATTCCTCGAACACCAGATTGCATGCGACATGCAGCTTCTTGGCTGCTGGATCATACACCCTATAGCCTTTTGTTCCACGTTCACACCATAGGTTCTGATCTATCTACGAGCTTGTTGATGCCGAGGCCGATGCACTTGATGTGGGTGACACATCCGATTGTTTGAAAGTGCTGGACATTAGGCCTCCGATTGTACTAGGCCTCGTATGGCATCTTACCCTCCAAACTTTTGGTTGGTACATGGTTGAGAATGTAGATGGCCATCATCACTGCTTCGCCCCAAAAATAGGCTAGTGCATGTTCTTTCTTTTCAAGAGGCAGTGCGCCATCTCCATCACAGTGTGATTTCTATGCTCGACGCTGGCCATTTTGCTGTGGCAAGTACGGCATGGTTGTGAGATGCTTGATGCCATGTTCGTCACAGTAGGCTTGGAATTCCAAGGAATTAAATTCACCACCTCGGTCAGATCTGAAAGCCTTGAGCTGCCCACCTTGCTCCATCTCGGCTAGAGCCTTCACGTGCTTAAATGCCTTGAAAGCTTTGTCTTTTGTCGAGAGCAGCTCTGCACACATGAAACGAGAATAATAATCAACAATATGCATGAAGTAGCTTTTACCACTTGGAGTGCTTGGCCTAATTGATCTGAAAAGGTTGACGTGAAATAGATCCAGACTTTGTTCACCACAGTGCCCTGCAGCTTGCGGGAATGGGATGTGTTGCTGCTTGTACAATGCGCACCCATCACAAAATTCTTCCACCCTCTCGATCAGGGGTAAGCCATCCACCATGTGCTTCAATCTCGAATCTCGAAGAGCTCAAAAATTCAGATGGCCATAGCATGCGTGCCTCAGCCACACCCAATCATTGATCTTTACCACGAGACACACCGATGCTGCAACATGAAGCTTCAGCAGTAATAGTCGATTGTGTGCATGTGGTGCATGGATCAGTAGCGTGCGCTACTGTCAAACACTACAGAACCCATCCTCCAACTTGATTTTGCACCCACCCCACCCCACCCCCTTCTTCAAACTGTCCAAGACTCATAATATTACTTCTTAATTATACCCTAGTGAGTACCTTATGGTCGTGATCCTTGGTTTGCATCACCACCGATCTAGGGCCGCAGATCTCGACAATGGAGCCATCTCCAAAGTCTACAAACCCTCGCACGTTTTCATCGAGTGATGCGAGAGTGCATCCCGTCATGTGATTACTCGCCCCGGTGTCAAGTACCCACTTGTCATCGTCATGGTTTGTTGGACGCACCGTGCTCTCATTGAGTGTACTACTTGCATGCCTGAGTGCTCCTCGCTGGTGGTCGTAGCCATCAACAATGCTAGCTGTTGCACCTGGCCCTTCGCCTTTGTGATGGGAGCCTCGCCCTTTCGTTCCTGACGTGATTTCCTACACTTCTTCGTCCAATGTCCATATATGCCACAATTGCGACATTTTCCTCGACGACATGGCTTGCCCTCGAAAGTCATCTTCACCACGGTGTCAAGACCATCAGGTCACGCTCCGCCCTTTGCCTTCCCTTGGGGCACCTTGTCGCTGTGATGACTCCAACATGGAGCTTTACTTGTACTTGGCCAACCAGTCCTTCTCGACGAGAAGGAGACGACCAGCCTTGTCGGTGATTGTGCCAACATTGAAGTGATCCTCTGCTGCACTCAATTGCTCCACCAGTTTCGCAACCGAGATCGTCTCAAGATCAAGTAGTGTTTCAATCAAAAGTCGATCTGTGAGTATCACGACGGCAGAATGCGTAGAATTTTTTTGACGATGTGTGAAGAAGGGCAGCCAATGTTAGCCAATCCCCGCGGCGCTCGACCTCATCTTTCTTGATCGCTTCCCACTGTCCTTGAACTTCAAAATTCACCCACATCACCAGTTCCCACTCATGATGTCACAGACGTGCTCCACAAATATTATTTTTATGTAATTATGCATCTAATTAGCATATTAAGTTAGTCTAGATGCTCATATAGTCATGATTTCATGTAGCAATTAACTTTTGGATTAAAGCATAATGATAATTAAATTATCGATAAGCGTTAAAAAGAAATTATATAATATCATTAGGAATAAATTTTAATATTTGTAAATATTATAGTAAACATGTTTAACTATGACGAACTAAGGTTAATTAGAGGTTTAACACTAATTTTTAATACAATAATATGATTGGATCTTCACCTTAACCAAGGTATCAAGCAGCTGAAGCAGGCAGCTCATCAGCACAGCTGCTTAATAAGATATTTTTTTGAACCGCCATACTACGTGTCACAAATATGAAAAAATACATAAATTGCAAATTCTTATTCTAGGAGAGACGAAAAATTTTCAAGGGAAAAAACCTATTCGAACGTCCTGAAGAAATTCTACGAGACCGCTGATTTAAAGTGAATCTATAGATCCGAAATTGACCTTCCTATTTTATGTTTCACCATAAATTATGAAATTATACATGATCAATCATTTCGAAGTTAGTTTTCCATGTCCTCTGAAATCACTGAAAAAGAAGTTTCATAGAGAATTTATGAACCAACCTTCAAAGGTCCCTCACTCTGTCCAGAGTGAGAGATAGGTCCACCATGTCAATTAGGGCATGACTAGTATGAAACGAATTAAGGTTTGACATTTATATATGTTTAATTAGACTTCATAAGGGTTCAGTGAGAAGTTGCCAATTTGGATGTGTAGATGTGGATAAATGAATATTTCATTTCATAGTGATTCCTGTCAGGTTTCAGGACATTGACAGATCACGACCCGAATTGACTATTTTTGTTATAAGGTTATACCATTAGTTAAATCCTATAATTTTCATGACAAAATATTAAGGAAGTCTATGTTGTTTCGATACACCCAATCCAAGTCATCTTAGAACTCGATATGAGCTTCGATGAAAGGTTGTTCAAAAAATAGCTCACGACTACGTTTGGTTGGGAACAATTGACCAGAACAAAGAGTAAATTTCAGTGGTCATCCAACTTATGGAGCATTCGCAGTAAGGTCATCAAACTTCATTTTGTAACACGACGGTCATCCAACTTTAGAATCATTTCAGTCAAAGTCATCACGACCGGTTATAGCTAGTAAAATAGTAAATCGCTAACGTGGTGCTGACGTAGATGCTTACGTGGCATCACGTCAGTATCTTCTCTCTCCTTCAAGATTAAAAAAATAAAAATTTCCACATCAGCATTTTTCTCTCTGCTCCATCCAAACTTTTCTTTTGTACCTACATGATCATCCAACTTTTCAAAACTTTCAAACAAGGTCATTCAACTTTTCAAATTTTCAATCGCGATCATCATTAAAAACTCAAAATAATATTAAATAAACATAAAAAAATAAAAAATTGAAAACACTTAGACTAACTCAGTACATTTTTTGACACGATCCATCACTACAAGAAAACATACTTTCTGTAACGAATTTTTTGTGACGAAATAATTCTGTCACAATATTTAATAGATTTGTGAGAAATTTTTTACCGATATAAATTTGATATTTTAGTGACCGATATATGACAAAAATATTTGTCACAAGATCGTCCATTAGAAATCCATCATATTTTTGTGACGTTTTTGTGACCACTATTTTAATTAAAATATTTAGTGATTCAAAAGTGATAAATATAAAATCGTCACAACATATTTGTCACATTATGATCACATTTATTTATTTATCTTATCTTTAGTCACAATATTATCACAAATTTATTTTTTTAATCCACCAAATATTTTTATTGCTATACAAAAGAAATAAAAAACTACCTATTTCTATCTAGGGCAAACAAGTTTTCATTTGGGTAAATTTTTTTTTCTTCTCCTCTCATCTCCACGGCTGCTGCAAAGGAGCCTTAGGGGGCTGCTGTGTCTGCCGTCGTGCGCCCTGGCGCACGGCCGCAAATGCAGCTGTCTTGCAGCCCTGCGTCAGGCGCACAAGGCTTTTGCTGCGTCTGAGGCGCCGTACGAGCCGTGGTCACCACAGCAGAAGCACCTCGCCCCCTCGTTGCAGATGCAGGACGCGATCCTATTGACGTCACACCACAGTGAGATTCCTCAAAATCTTAGCTAAAAGTGTCATGATTCCTTTTAGGAAGTGGGTTTCTTTTTTCAAGGTGACAGTACACAAAGGTTCTATCATGCAAGTGTTTAGATGTCCTCTTCATTTTTGTTTTGATACATTTCTTCACTTCGTGGTCTTTACATTCCTTGGATTTTTCAAATTGTGCACTATTTTTTAGTCATATATTTTTTTGTAGGCACAAAAGTTAGGCAGACAACCAATTGACTATGAAATTTTTTAGCATTGTCATAAACGTCAAAACAAAGAAAAAACTGATGAATATATTGATGGAAAATAAAAAAAAGTTTGTGTAAGTTTTTATACAAAAAAAATATTTATTCATCCACCTTATATATCATTTTATGTTTTCTAACATATTATGCTTGTGCTGAAATAAAAGAACGTGTTCATGCACTTGTATTACAAATTACTCAACAAGCAAATAGTCAATCACCTTCTGGATATTCTGTTCCACGTCAGTAAGTATCTTATTTATATATCACTATCTTATGATATTGCTTCATTATTTTAATATTTCTCCATTTAAATTATAGATTTTAATATTTTATGTATATATTTGATTCCAGGTTTCAACTTTTTATATGGATAGGTGATCACAATTCATCAAGGGAAAAAGTGGATATGTTGTGTGGCTACAATTTACTTAAAGTTTCATTCTTAAATTTAGATAATCAAAACTTATGTAGTGGATTCAATATTTTGAATATTTTAATTACAAATGTTTGAACTATATGATTTTTGACATGTTTAGAAATGAATATCTTGCATTGTATTATTGTTATTGTATAATTATTTATGTGTAGTAGTATATTTAGAAAATAAATTGTCACATAATTGTTGATTCACTAAAAATTATGTAAATTTATTATATTAAATAATTACATAAAATTTTGTCACAACTTTATCAAAATAATTAATAGTTAATCATCACAATTTTATCATAAAACGTCGACGTGAAATTTGTCACAAATCTATCATAATCATAATCGTCACAAAATGATCACAAATAATCATCACAAATCTATCATAAAAATCATCACAATATATATCCATCACAAATTAATAGTCAGTAATCCGTCAAAAAATCACATTTGTGATGGAATGCTCATTTTATTAATTATTTTATCAAACTTTTATGACAAAACTTTTTTAATCTTGTGACGATCGTAGCCGTCATAATTATCTTTGTGACGAAAATAATTCGTCACAACACAATTTGTGGGTCAAAAATTAGTGACGGACGCAGATTGTCACAAGGTTATCACAGAAGAACATCTGTGACGGAATACACTTATGTTGTGACTAAATTATTCGTCACAGATACCTTATTTTCTTGTAGTGCATTCATATCGAGCCGTCCAAACTTTTTATGTGTATTAAATATATAATATTATGATAATTAATTATTTTTTGGCATTAGGCTCCTCATAAAATTGTGTCGAAGTACTTAAAAAACAACACTAGAGTATCGTTATAGCGAAATCCAGCACCCATGTTGGCAAGAACTTTTTTTTTCTTTTGTTTTCTATCTTTTCAGCCCTCATCTTTTCATTTTTTTTCTTTTTTTTCAACTCCCTAATTTCATCTATTTTTAATTATTTTTTAATGTAAGTATATATTATTTACTTATTTATTAATACATTATTACCCATCTTATAAAATAACTTATTAAATGTTATTAATAAATCATTATAAAATATTTATTTCTAATAATTAATAAATATTTTATCAATTAAACTGTTCAATTATTTTTATAAAAAATATATTATATTTGGATCTTAAGATTTATGTAAATTATAATATTAATAACATTTAAAAGATTTAATCAAAATAAATAAAAATAATATAATGATTTACGTAAATTATAATATTAATAACATATTTTTATTTACTATAATTTTATACCACATAAAATAATAAATTATACTCTTAATTCTTACTTTTTTCAAACACCTATTAAAACTTATCTATCAAATCAACTTTTTTAATCATCGTCATTATATTTTCACTCAAACATCAACCCAAACTTTTCTATCGATTAGTTTTTTAGAACTAACGTTTTTCTCAAAATCCTCATGTCAAACACGCCCAAGGGAGAGAGAGAAGCGCGTGGACATCGAGGCGTGGAAAAAAATTTGACGGGGGACAAAGTTCCTGGAGTCTCAAAAGTTTTGGCCTCTGGCCAGAACAATTTTACGGGAACGAACACAAACAAATCGCGTTGACCAGGATAAAATCCCTACGGGCCCCACTAAAACTTTTCGAAAATGTCTGACATAACTAAGATCCAAACACAGTCATGGAAATTTGCAAGTGAAATTTTCGCAAATTCATCCAAACACCAATGAAAGTTTCCATGAGTCCATGGGAACTTTCGTTCCGGTCAAACCAAAAAATCTCACAAATCTCCGGAACTAAAGTTCTTAGAACGTACAAGAACTCGTCACTTTTGAATGAGAACTAGGGAAGAAAACATCACGTCGACCGGGGAAGTTCTAAGATTGCATTCGCTTTCTTGCCAAACGCCGAGTTAGAATTTAAGGGTCGCGTCATTAAGTTCCGAGAACTTAAGTTTTCAAGTTTCGTCGTTGCCAAATACTGCCTAAAAGACGAAACCTGGGTGAGGCATATAGGCACACAGGCCATGTCTGGGGCTGAGCACAGACCGGGTCGACCCGGTCCGCACCGACCCGGTGGACCGGTACAAAAACTCGGCCCAGACAAGATCCGATCCGGGCCCGGGTCTAATGGGTGAAAAACTCGGCGGGTTTCGGGTCAGGACCGGGTCTAAAGTGTAAATACCCGACCCGATTTATTATTCACTATATAAACACGCCGGCCATTTCTTTCCTCCATTTCACACGTGATTTTCATCCTTTCATTTCTTTCACCGTCTCACGCCTCGCTCGACACCCCTCTCCCTCTCTCTCACGATGGCGGCGACTCCCTCTCTCTCTCTCCTTCGATCGCTCGGCGGCCGGATCGATCGCCTGGCTATCAGATCCGGTCGCCCGACGGTCGGATCCGATCGCCTGGCGGCCGGATCTGACAGCTGGCAGCCGATCCGGTTGCCTGGCATCCGATCCGGTTTCCTGGCAGCCGATCCGGTTGCCTGGCAGTCGGACCGGCCGCTGGCCGCTGGCGTCTAGCTGTCACATTCGGCCGCCTGGCTGCCAGATCCGAAGCTTGGCGTCGGATAGGCCGCCTGGCGGCCAGATCCGGTCGCCAGGTGCCGGATTGGCCGCCTAGCGGCCGAATCTGGCCGCCTGACGGTCGGATCAGTCGTTAGTGGCCAAATCCGGCCGCCAGGCGCCGGATTTGGTCACTAGCGGCCGATTCGGATGCGGGCATGATAAGTCAATCCATTCCTGGTTGCAAACTCGATGATTTTTCTAGATTGTCGGATCTGACCCGGAATCGAATCCGGCCGGGTTCGGGTCCAGTACCGGGTCAAAAAAATTTTGACCCGACATAATTCGGATCGGGACCGAATCTGTTGAAACTCGAACCCGATTTCAGATTTGCTCAGCCCTAAATTGTTGAGACAAAATTTGGGACGGATTGTATGAAATCTGGGCCAAGTCAACTTCGAAATCAACAACGTCGGGTTGGGTGGATGTTTGGACTTTATTTATTTGCATAACATAAGGGAAAACTTGCCTTTGTTGTTCCAAACAACACGTGCGTGATGTTACTTCGACACACCCAATCCAAGTCCTCTTGGAACTCGATCTGAGCTTAGGTGAAAGGTTGTTCAGAAAAGAGCTCACAAAATAAAACTATACAAGTCACGTCATCCTGAACACGACACACTTCCTGATCAAACTCAATTTGGGTTTGACCATACTCTTCCTGGATTCCATTGATTTTTCAAAAAAAAATATTACTTTTGATTTATTTTGTGATTTTCTATCCCTATTGTTAATCATGTAAGTTGGAGTAATTAGGTCATAGGATAAAAATTCTAACACTAGATTATAATTAAGTAATTAAAGTTCAAATTAAAGAAATTGTAAAGTGGGGTTAAAGTAATCATGCTCGAATTTACCTATAATTCTCAAATTTAAATTTTTGTTTTATCCCTCTCCTATGGTCTTGACCTGATCCATTGCTACCCAAAGATATATAGTAGTGTCATGGTGTAATCCATAGTAATTGTTGAAGGGTTCGTATAAAAATGTCATTGCACAATACACATAGAAATTCCTATGCCATTGATATAGAAGTTCCTAGATCATTGTGTTTAATGTAAAAAAAATGTAATGCGATCCCTTAAAAAAAAGATCTATTCCATAAGATTATGAATCTTAATTGTCCATTATATGATATAATATGTAATATGAAATGTGTTAGAAGATGTTCTTTAATTTTATATGTTGGAACACCTGAAGATGACAAAACATAATCAAGGATGTGAAAATACAATTTTTAAATATAATAAATTTGAAAAATTAAAGTTTCATTAATTACTTTACTATGTTAAGCTATCTTAAATATTGTTTTTGACAATGTCTATGAGATCAATTAGTTAGGTGGAACAGTGATGTAAAAATTGAAATTCTATAATGAATGTATTTATTCTTAGACAAAAAATTGGATATTGATTTGTTTAAAATATTAAGAAGGGAAAAATAAGCAATAAAGGAAAAAAGAAGTTAAGCAAAGAAAGATTTGATCTACTTTACTCATTACCTTATCTATCTTTTCATAATTATTGTTTTAAAAGTTTGCATGCTTCTATTGAGCAATTTTTATCCCATTATATTAATTAATGGGCTGAGCGTCATTATGCATGAATATTCTGTCTCTATATTTGAATCAGACAAATAATTTGAACCGTCTAAATAAGGTTGGAGGCATATGAGACAGGAATGCCCAAACTGCACATGGTGATCAAATCATTATGGATTTTAATTTATATTTGATATAGAGTTATCCAAACAATTATTATCCTTTAAAAAGCTAGTAAAAAAGGTCATATAACTTTCGTATTGATATTAGTAATTTCATATTATTGAGTTAACCAATAAAAAACTTAAAATCAACAAGGTTGGACCGGAGTCGTGTGAATGCAGAAAATTTTTATTGGAAGTCTCACATGTCACTGTCAGGTACGCGACCCAAGATGACCTAATCGAATTAATTGAGCTCGATGATGGACCAACCTCCAACATGTGAATCGTTAACATCGCTTTTCAAATATCGAAGTTAACTACACAAAAAAAACCTTAAGAAGTATTTATAAGTAGCGTGGCAAGGTTCAATTACCAAGTTGCAAGAGAGTCTATCTTGTAATGATCCGGATTTTCAGAAAATAAATAAAGAATATTTATTTTTATTTAATGGGACTGAAAATCTCAATGTTAATATTCTAAAATTAATTAATTCTGAAATTGATGAAAATTATGAGATAAGATGGAGAAAGATGATAGAATTTGAATAAAGATAGAATTGTTATAGAGAAAAGTATGAATTTATGAAGCAAATTTGGATTTAAATAAATCTAAATAATTAAGAAGGGATTAGTCATTGATGGATGGCTAAGA
Source organism: Pontederia crassipes (assembly GCA_030549335.1). Classification (NCBI taxonomy): domain Eukaryota; kingdom Viridiplantae; phylum Streptophyta; class Magnoliopsida; order Commelinales; family Pontederiaceae; genus Pontederia; species Pontederia crassipes. Next base: position 75,207,070 of record CM060192.1, read on the forward strand.
TTGATTCTAAAAGGGTCTAAGGCCTAATAGAATTAATATTTTAAATCTGCACCTATAGATAGGCATTAAAGGTTGGCTGCTTTTCTCTGTCAAATAGAATTTTGCCAACAAGCCCCTCTTTTCCTCTCATTTGCACATGAACAGAGGCACCCCGAGAATGTGTGGCGGCTGGTTTCGAAGTCTACACATAGGAGAAAATGTTCCAGGTGGTGGCCGCGAGTTCCGGAGCGAGGATAGAGATCAATCGTCGGCCAAAGTTCGGCGTTCGTGCAGATTTATAGAGAAGGAAATCCAGTTGATTTTTCAGCCAACTTTAGGTACATAGGGGGAATCCCTATGTTGTCAGTTTTCCGTAACATGGAACCCTATTCTCTTCTCCTTCATATTGAGAATTTATTGATGTATCGTGTACATAGTTTGGATATTGTAGGGCAAAGTTACGATGGTCAAAAAGTCGCGTCGGAACACGCTTCTCCGTCGATGGCAGACCTCGACCCGAGTTTTTCTATACCCGGCCCGGATTTCGTTGAATTCGGACCAAGTCGGATTCGGAACCTGATCGGATTGTCCAACCTGGCCCGGATTCCTATTTGACCCGATCCGGATTCGGCTTCGGCTCGACTTGGACTCGGCGCGATTGGTTTGAAGGTGAATCGGCCGACTCGGCCCGGGTTCACCATGCACCAGGCCCGGGTTTGCCCTGGCCGAGGTGATATTGGATTTTTTTCGAACACGGCTCGGGTTTTACTCGACGCGGGTCGGGTTCTGGGTACAGAAATTGTAATTTTAGGAAAATTGTTATAGAAAATTGAATAGTCGTCGTAGTTTATTGTTCATTATCATCCCTGATTATATCACAACCAGATCTGACCTCATCATATCTTTTAAATTTGATTTGAGATTATTTTTATTGTTACTCTATCAGATTCTATTATCCATCATGATATTGATCTAGTAGTTTTCTTCTGATTGAGTCCTTGTCTAATCTAAAGTAAATTGTTAAAGATAGATCTTTAAGTTAAACAAGATAAAAAATAAAAATTGCTGGATCTCCATATTCTCCATTGTCCCTAAGCTCCCCGGGCCATTATTGTTATAGTATTATATGGAATAGATAGTGTACCTAAAGGTTTAAGACGTCATCTTTTAGGGAAGGTATGGCTATCCTATGATGGCCATGGTCCCCCACCATCACGAAGATATTGTTAGCGCTATCATTGGAGGACGACTTACCGTGATTTGATCTCCCACTGGCCTACATGAAAGAGACATGGAGTTTTCCTTAAGTGAGAGCTCATTATTGAACTGAAATTGAATATCATTGAATTGAATTGAAATTGAATGGAATTGAATTGAACCCTGATCATTCGGGTTTAGGTGTTGATTGACTTTGTCTCCGCCTATTGAATAGAATAGAATTTGGTAATTGACCGATGACCACAAATTTTGATAATAGAAAATTGTTAAATTGGATAGGTGCCATAGTGATCAAGCATAATTAATAATTGATATTGATTGATCCATTGATCTGATCCCCTTTATTGATTCATGGTCTTATTATCTATTATTTTATTATTGAGCTCTTCTCATATGGTCTTATCATGTGCTCTATTGTTTATTACTTTTTATTGATTATTGATTTTTGAGCACTATTAATCTACTTATTATTATGATTAGACCCTACGTACTGAGTACTTTTATACTCATGAATTTTTTCCTGCATCTGGATTCATGCAGGTGAGATGATAGAAGATGGTGATGCAGGTGGTCAAACTCAGTGACAGAGATGTTGCACATGATGTAGAATTTAGTCTTACTAAATTATTAGATTAGCTTTTATTTTCTACATATTTAGTATGGTGGAGTTATGACATTTTCAGCTCCTTGCCAATATATATTGTTAGACGATATTACTATTATTTTCACATTTTATAGAGTTCATTTTTCGTAAAAATTTTACATAAAATTGTGTAGCGCTTTTGAGACGACTCTGAGCACGTGATAGTCACGTGTGTCTGGGGACGTTACATATCTATACATTCCTTCATTAATAAAAGTATTCATTATTCTATTTAAAATGCACAATTTTACTCGCACTACATCTTACCATGTCTTTTCATTTCAAATTATAATATTTTATTGACAAAAATGTAAACTTATGTATATATATATATATATATATATATATATATATATATAACTAGTTTGTATGAACATTTTCTTAATGCCTACTTAATAACTTATTTAAAATTCGTAACTTCCCGTGAAAGAATTTTTTTTCAACCTTTTTTTTTCTCCCACAAATTGAAAAACTGCTAATTATCTATCTTGTAGTACAACATAATCAATTTTGTAATAGTGCAAGTCTACCCATGCCATATAATATATGCACTCATAAAGTTTTCGATCAAGACAACTTTGGGCCCTAATTAATTTTATGAGGCACATGCTCAACTTTCTCTGGTGTCAAATTTTGGCACTTACCCTGCCTGAATTAAAACATGTGATTTTAAGTTATACATGTGATTTAACTTTTGCAAAATGGTGAACTAAGACACTTTGACATTTGATTTGAGTACCACACCATTTTATACCTTTAATTTGGCATCGATATATCCTTTATTCATTTTTTATAATTTCACATTTTCATAATTATCTTAATAAAGTTTGATTAATCATCAAATAACCTGATCAAATCTTCTGTTTAATTTCTCATAAATTAGTTAGTTAATATTAGTGTCTACGATTACTTAAATAAATAATTGATACCCATTGACATTGTCTTTGATTAAAATTGTGAGATCAACACCCACATCACAACATCTGCCTTGGTCTCCAAGCTCCATAACACAATCATGCAAGCGATGACCACATCTGCATGCCTTAAGCTCCAAGCTCCTTTTCTTCAGTTAAAAGTAACTAAATATAAAGTACACTTCCGTTTTGGACTTTTGGCATGTACAAATTTAAAACGCATTTTGATAAGTAAAAAGGATAGCTACATATAAACTCATGACTATCTCCATATTTTATTTATATGAAATGATTCAATCAAGCAATCTTAGTTATTAGAGCTCAGATTATCACAATCTTTCTTCTTAGGGGCTCAATGTCTTCATCGAGAGATTCGTATTGATCCATGCAATCTTAATTACTTTGAAGGCTTAAAGTTAATAATATAAAATAAATATTATTTTTTTTAAAGGCTTAAAGTTTTTAGAAAATTTGATTACCACACTAAATTTTGCCGCCGCCGCGAACTGATCGGGCGTACTCTGATACTAAGTAATAGGATGTTGACGCCTTCACTTGCCGTTGCTTTGCAGAAGCAAACTAAAATAATTGAGTGGACTTGCTTTCGATCTGTGTAATGATGAAGATATTTGGGTGTAAAAGTTTTCAGCCTCAGCTGTATCTCCTTTTTCACTTTTATTTTCCAATCTGTACACTCCATTTTTTTGTTGTTGTATTATTCTCTTAATATGTATACACTCTCTTGTCCTTTAAATTTGGACGCCAAACCTTCTGATGCAGTTCATATATAAGACTTTGAAGTGTTACTTTTTTTCAAAGAAAAGTAGGTTATCTATTAATGAAGGTATCGAAAATGAGGTGGGTCTCCAATCAATAAGAATACATGTATCGGTCAAAATTTGCAAGGTAATCAAATGATAATCAACTAAATGAATGAGTACACTTGAAGTGTTCAAAAGTGTATCTGACATATTTCGTGCATCAAAGACCACAAACACCATGGGCACTTGGTTTTTCTATTAATGATGGCCATCCAAATTTGAGTCGGTCTCCAACAAAACTCGCGATAGGCGCAGCTCCTTGCACTTCCTTAGTCCCACCAAAGCTCCCCACGCTTCTACACTTCTGACCACAGCACAGAGTTAGCATCGTAGAGCGCCACGAGGATCTTACTTATCACCTATTGAAATAGGTATCGAGTGATGATCATATTCTCATCGCTTAATCAAATAGCTAGCTAGATGTGTGATCTGGACGAACATTAGATTAAACGAGCTCCATGATTCTTTTCTTTCTTGATAGGATTAAAATTTTAACTCTTAAGAACCGTAAGAGTTGAACGAGTGAGACAATACTTGGGTGAATATATATATATATATATATATATATATATATATATATATATATATATATATATATCAGCATCTTATCACATCTGCCTTGGTTGAAAGGCAGCGGGCAACAATCTTGTTGGAAACGTTAATAAATTAGATGACGAGTTTACTGGGTCGGATCATCTGACGATCTATTTCGGCCAATCAATCAATTAATTATATGAACGGACGCCATATGAACTCACTCCTAGGATCATATATAAAAACAGCAAATTAGTTAGTTTAATGGAAAATATCTGCGTCATCCCAATTAGAGTTGTCTGGTCGTCTCACACAAATAAATAAATAAATAAAAAGAAGGGTGTAAAAAATCACAAAAAATGTCAAGCAAGATCGAGTGAGATGAGATCACCATATACGCCCACCCAAATCATAGTCATGCTGCGTGCACATGATCAAATCAAATCCCATTTCGCCTTGTTCTCCAAGGCTCCACACACATCTGTCGCCAGCGATGAGCTGCTGCAAAATAATATGATATAACATAATTGGACCAGGTCTCTGGTCTCTCCCTATGCTATTATATATAAAATCAATGTGTGCGATGCAAATATAGGACATGCGCAACTGAAGTGAGTTCAAGTAGAAGAACTTAGCAGACGAAAAAGAAATGGAAGCCGCAGGTGGCGGAGACGTGAAGCTCATCGGGCTGTGGCCGAGCCCCTTCGTGCTCCGGCCGGAGATCGCCCTCAACCTCAAGGGCGTCCACTACGAGTTCGTGGTGGAGGACTTCAACTCCAACTCCAAGAGCGATCTGCTCCTCAAATCCAACCCCGTCCACAAGAAGATCCCCGTCCTCCTCCACGACGGCAAGCCCGTCTGCGAGTCCATGATCATCGTCCACTACATCGACGATGTCTGGACCTCGCCGGCGGCGCCGCCCCTGCTGCCCGCCGACCCCTACGAGCGCGCCATCCACCGGTTCTGGGCCGCCTATGTCGACGACAAGGTAACTTACTTAGATGTCTGCGTGCGTTCATATGCACGGTCGTTCCTTGCGACTGATCTAATTAATTCCTGGTCGATCGATCGGTTCCATGCACGCAGTTCTTCCCGGCAGTGTTTGGCATAGCGAGGGCGCAGACCGAGGAGGGCAGGAGGGAGCTCGTCGAGCAGACGCACGCCGGGTTCAAGCTTATGGAGGAGGCGTTCGAGAAGTGCAGCAAGGGCAAGGACTTCTTCAACGGGGACGGCGTGGGGTACCTGGACATCTCGCTGGGCAGCTACTTGGCGTGGCTCAGGGTCATCGAGAGGAGCACTGGCGTCAAGCTCCTGGACGAGGAGCGCACGCCGCTGCTGGCCGGGTGGGCGGAGAGGTTCTGCGCGCACGAGGCCGTGAGGGGGGTGATGCCGGACACCGAGAAGCTGCTCCACTACCTGAAGACGGTCATCGAGCCGAGGTGGAAGAAGGCGGCTGCTGCTGCCGCCGCCGCCGCCGCCGGCGCTGCTAAGTGATATACTTACAAGGAGATGCTGGAGGTGAACGTAATTTGGATTTCTTTTGAATAATTAATTGGCGTATTATCCAACAAATAAGAAAAAAGAGCTCAAAGAATTGTCCCAGGGAGCTATAAATGTGTCGCTAGTTATGTTGTTATTGTATGTGCTTCGGTTGTGGTGAGGCATTAAATAAAGATTCAAGATAATAAAGGTTTTCTATGGCATAGCACTCTTTTGCATCGTAATTTTTCTCACACCAAAATTTTTAATAGGGGATTAGAATAATGTGGAGCAAAAAATGACATATATATGAATAACTGTCAGATCTAAATAACTATACAAGTACTCTCAATGTCTCTACAAATAATTATTTATTTGTAAACCATCATATTACTATTTAATAACATCTCATATATGTGGATCATTTTTTGTCCAACATGGTCTTTATTCCCTTTTCAATATTAGTCGTTTTGTTTTAAACTGATTTTCCACTCAAGTGCCTCAAATTATTAACAATGTAACTTCTCTATTGTTATATCTTGTTTATATTTGTCAAAGATATTCGATACCTCTAGAAAATATTGTTAAGAAAAGTTTTATGATAACTCAAAAGATAATACTCAGGATCAACATTTGGAAGAACTTTTGAAGAGAGAAAGAGAGGAAAGTTGTTGACGTATTCATTTATTTCTCATTCAACATTCCAATTTTACTAATTAAACAAAAAAAATACATGATGCGCCATGCAGGTCTTGATCAACCATCTCTGCTAGTCAAAGCAAAAAAGTGATCCAATTATATCAGAAAACGAATGCTGCAGCCTCTCGGAAGTAGCGCCATTTTTCAAAAGTTTTATTCTTTAGATTTTTAATTACAAAGAATAGGGTTGCCGAAAAACTCATGCCACCCGAAAAATAGAATTGAAAAAATTTAAAATTAAGAATTCGAATATAATTTAGGATGATTTTTAATAAATTAAAATTCATCCGTTAAAATTAAGCCCCACTTGAAAAAAATGTTAGGACCCGTGAAGCTTGATATTTTTTATTTATATAATTAATATATATGTTATTAATTCTTTTATTATAGATGTAATATTTTTTGTATAAAATTTTATAGTTTTCTATCACATTATCAAACTCTAATTTAATAACTTTAAAATTTTAGTAGTATATTTAATATTAAATATTTTTTATATTAATTTTAAGTTATTAAATATACATTTAAAATATAATTATATAAAAGTAAGGTCCCAAAAAAATCGCTCGAAAAATCGACCCGCTAGAGAGTGATTTTTATTTTTTTCAATATGATTTTAGAATGATTTTTTAAATTTTAAAAACCGATCCGAAAAGCAGCAATTAATTTTTTAAAATCGAAAATCCGATCCGACCCGAACTACTTTCACCCCTAACAAAGAATATTAAGAAATTACACGTTTGACTTGCTCAATGTCATCTATCTTTTAACTTATTGCGCCGAGTGTCCAAAGAATATAAAGAAATTACACACTTTGACTTGTTCAATACTCTCTATCTTTTAACTTATTGCACCGAATGTCCTTTTCACCACCGATCTCACTTTTCGATCGCACAATTAATGTGACGCTGATACGACATTTTTTCTCTTCTCCACATAAATATTTATTGACGTGACAATATTAAAAAATATCATGTAAAGAAGAGCAGAGTGGTGTCCACTCTACAACCTTGCACTCGAAAGAGAGGGGCGACAGCCCCTGCTCTGTGACCTCGCGCCTCGAAGAGTGGGGGGCCAGCGCCCCTCCCCCCAACCTCGCACTCGAAAGAGAGGGGCGACAGCCCCTGCTCTGTGACCTCGCGCCTAGAAGAGTGGGGGGCCGGCGCCCCTCCCCCTCTTTCCTCGCAGAGAAAGAACGAGGGGTCCCCTCCACCTTGGATGCAAGGTCACAGAGAGGGAGGGGCACGCCCCCTTCATCTCTTTTATATGATATTTTTTCATTTTTTATTTTTACTTTTTTAATACTATCACATAAATAAATACTTATGTAAAGAAGAGAGAAGATACTAATCGAAAGAACATTTGGTAAAATAAATTAAAAGATGAAGAATAATATTATTACAAAGTAAAATTAAAAAATAACGGAAAAAATAATCAAAATTTGAAAATATTTGACATCATTTACACCAAAGAATATATTCGACCAAAATGTAGCCATGTGGAGAAGACGATATGAACATGATAATCTAATGACAGTAAGAACCGCAAAGAAAAACGGTTATTTTCTAGTTATCGATCCCAAATTAGTTCAACGAAGTTAAAAGACTAAACTCAAAACAAATCGAATAATCAGAAAGTGTAATTCATTTTTTTTTCACACTACGCTGAAGAGAACCTTTACTAAAGTAAAATCATTATAAACCAGATATCAATAAAAGCTTGAAAGAAGGAAAACCCTAGGATCCAAGAGACGACAATTCAAACATTTATCTCAACAATCACCTTTTCAAATGTTCTTTATTGTCGACATAAAAAATATAATTTCAAATCCACTATCTATTTACCACACTTCAATATACTTGCTGACGAATTAATTCCACAATTATAATTCCACGAAATGAATATACTTGCTGATAAATCAAAGTAATCTAATAACGGATGAAGGTGGATTTTCTTAGATTCTGGCTAAAGCATAAGTTATTGTAGATTTCTTAAGTACCAAATGTCAAAAATGCTTCAAATGTCATATCACAAGAACGGGCAGCAAATGTCCCAAAAATAATAATTCTATGCATTCAAGATATAGGCGAACTAAACTAGCCATATCATTGATGTTCTCATGCACTCTCAGTCACCGGATACTCAAACACGACATCCTTCCCGCAGAGTTTCCTGTAGACACCACTGAAGGTCTGCAGCTTGTACTCAGTGTTGTTGCGTTCCTTCGGGTCCAAGAAAATCTTGAAAATGGTTGAAAAACAGTTACTTTCATGAAATATCCCTAAAGAAGCAATCAACTAGATAAAAAATGCAACCCTCAAATGTCATGGCATTGATTATACAAGTGTCACTATTACATGTTTCTGGTGGAAATTAGCCTTGTATCTGTGAAACATGGCATCACATAATTTCCTAATTTTTGAAGACAAGAATTACCAATAAAGGATGAAAAACAAAAGATTGAGAAATCACACCTTCACGATCTTGGAACCATCCAAACGATATCTTATGCGCTTCCCAACAATCTCAGCGGGGTAAACTACATCCTCAAGAGTGGCATCATGAACGGCAGTAAGTGTGCGGGTACGAGGGCGTACAAGAGCAGAACCTTTCTTAGGGGGCCTCAATATCCTCCTAGAGGCAACCAAAACCACATCCTAACAAATGAAAGGCAACAAACAACGTTTTACAGGACGTTCAAAGTATACAATGCTTGATACAGGGAAAGGATAAGATAGTAAAGCAAACTTCATCAATACAATGTGTCAGAAACTGCACAGGGAATGTTATGTTGAATAAAAAAGTGTATTTTTTTAGGGTAACAAAGTGTTTGAATCTCTCTCTCTCTCTCTCTCTCTCTCTCTATATATATATATATATATATATAATATATATGTATATGTATATCAAAAGATTCAGCCATGATCAAATCTTGTGAACAATTCAAAATATCCTACAGCAACAAATATTATCTTTTTGAGCGAGCTAAATTCAGCAAGTCAAATACAGTGTATCGAGAAATGCATCCACAAATTTATGAAAAGACATACACAATTTTTTTACCTACAAAAATTTATGAAAACATTCCCCCTATCAAAACATTCAAAATGTATTCTATCAAAAGGAAAACTAACACAATACCAGAACACAGTAGCTTGAAAACAAATAATAACAAGATAAAGTGCAACCAATAGAAACATTTTTTTCACAAACATTTTAAAAACTTATAAAGGAGTTGTGGCTTCTTATATCGTTAAAGAACAAAGCAGAGGTAGAGCTCATGAAAAATAAACTATATAGAGATGGTAATAACAATGCAGATGCAGATGTGGCAGAACCATTTATAAGCCCAGAAATCATAGAGAATTACATATTTTTAGAATAACGAATCATAAAATAGTATCCCAAGCATCATAAAAGATTGAAATATTGATAAATATCGGTAAGATACTAACAACGTTCCTCTAAAAAAAATTGATACTAACAACTATGACATAGGAAAAGGTGCAGTGGCTCTCACCTTGCCGCTGAACTTCTTCTCCAGTTCTCTAACAAGTCTCACATGAATTTTTCTGAAAGCTTTTCGAAGTCTGAATGGAATGTGAATAACAACTGCTTTCCCGTTGTTAGCAATATCTACTTGACTGCATAGAGACAGAGATAGCACAACATGGATTCAGAATTGGTATGGCCATTCATACAGAATAAAGCACTAAAGCTCTTGGTGGTGTCACTCACACTGCTGAATTAATATACAGGTCTTTCAGTTCACTCTTCAAATCCTGATTGCCATTCTCCAAATCAAACAGCGCCTGTAAAGTAAGAACATCGTTTCTTAATGAACTTCAAAAGTTGAGAAAGAACAAATGAAAAGTGTTGGCATTTTGCAAAAACTAGCCTGAGCAACAGTTTCCTCAAACTCAGTTGGCTCAGAATCCTTTTCCTTCTGGATCTTCTTCCTGGCAGTAAACATATTGACTGCTGCTACAGGTCAAGCCTACAAGAAAATGTAACCATTCAACCAAATCAGGACACATATGTGAGATAAAAGTATGCGTGCGATCATCTGAAATTTAGATACAAAAGACGACCATTGCATATTAAATAACTTGACGAACAATTCAACAACGTATATCATAAGAAAGAAATCAATAACAGCCACAATTCGGAAAATACGTTACTTATTTCCCGAAAACGGTGTTAAAACATACAAGACTGAATAGATGATCGCAAATCTTGGTAACGGTGAATATGCACCGGAACAAGGAAACATGTACGCCGAACTCCACAAGACCAGATCTGACAAGTACACACCAAACGCCATAAATTGACAAAAGGAACAGGTAGCATACTAAATATGAGGATTTTTCTTCTTACATCTAAAAGCAAGTTTTCTATCAGCAAACTCTAAGGAAACAGAATAAATGCGAGGATTACAGATTGAACGCTCATGAAACATGCATTAAGTTTGATGCCCATCAATTGCTCGGAAAGAATGTGAAAGGAGAGTCGTCTTACTTCGACGAGAAGGAAAAAAATTTGCTGCGGCAGCGGTGGCAGCGGCGTCTTCTCTTCTCCTGATAGTAAGAACCCTTCGCCGTTTCGAGTGTAAAAAATATATAGGGCGACGTCAAGGGTCTTACACCCAAATTTACTAAATTACCCTCGTATTTGTTTGAGAGAAAAAATCGCATCTCTACCGTCCAAATACGATCTGAAGGTTTGTTGCTTTGTTGCGAGGAAACGAAGCCCCGACGACCGCTACCCTACCCCCTCAAAGCCCTAATCCTAACTTTTGCCCGGCGACCGTTCTCCGACAACGGTGCCCGACGGCGCCACCGCTTCACCCCTTCCGAATGGAGCTTGTTGTGTGCTCGTTCAACCTATTGTTTCTTTTCCGCAGATGAGAAGAGATGGATTTTCTGCATAAGATGGTAGGATGAGATACATCACAACTCTCTGATTTTGTGTTTCAGAACATGCCGGAAATGGTTTGAAGCCTAACAGTCCACTTGTTGGTGACAGTGTGAAGAAGAAGAAGGATATCCTTTGTGGGGAGTTGCGGATGCTTTGAGTTTGTTCGATGAAATGCCAGTGAACGGAATCGCCCCTTGCATTGAGGTTTCAATTGTTGAAGGTCAATAGAGTAGAGAGTATCATGCATGTCTGTCGATGGATTTTTGTCAGCGGAAACCTTAAAAGGAAGGCTTTTGATCTGATAAAAAGTGCGCATGTTACTGGTTTGTGCCTTATTGTTACAACAAAATGTGATAAATGATATGCAAGTAGTTTTATGTGGGATTGAAAACATGAGGAGTGCAATCAAATGTTTAATCACATTGCTTTTGGAAGATCTATTTCAGCTTCACAATCTATGAATCAAATGCTTCAGCAAGTTTTTTTATACCTGACTATGAGTTAATGCTCTTTGCTGACTACTCCGGCTAGTGCTGTTTTAAAGGATTACATTTTTGAGGGCTCAAGACAGATTAGTTTCAAAGAAGAAATCTTGTCATAAAGAAAATTGACAAGCCAAAGGTTACTAGGTTCTGAGACTCAACTTTCTGGTCATTATGCTTTGTCATTAAGAAAATTGACAGGTTCTTAATGGTTTTTATTGAAAGTATTAAGCTGTTTGAAAGTGGAGGAATCATTTAAATTTTTTTAAAAAGGGATTCATGCCTGGTAGTGGAACGTGCTTTTAAATACTGCAAACGTATACTTTCATCATGTTTGTTGTCTGTCATCTTGCCTTTGTTACAATATTTATCCTATTGCTTGTTTTCATGACCCAATTTCTTCAAGTTTATGACTTGTTGAGAGCAGTTATATAATATATTTGACATAATATCATTAGGTTATTTTATTTTGTAAATAATTAAATATGATGATTCAGCCCAACCATGACCAATTTAGTTATAACATAAACTTGAGTTTCCTGCAAGGAACTTGGAACTCAGTTGTTTGAAATCATGTATTGTCTCCATTCATTAGTGCTGTGGTGGAAACCAGTGATGTACCAGATTACTTATTTTGCTGAGAAGGATTTGTTTGGCCTTTTTTATGCAGAAATACCAATATAATGAAGATGCATTCAGTTGCACTTTTTGAGGACAATACAGTTTGTTGGTCTCCAAAATACAGTGATCAGATAAGAACTTTTGAGGTAGACTCGTGACAGCTGCTGAAATCTGAATTTGCATGCCCGAATCCAGAGGCGAGTCTATAAATCATCAAAATCAGGACAGTTCTCAAAAAAGTGAAAAGTTTGGAGAAGTTTACCTCTATAGGTAGGTTAGGTCACCTAAGGCCCATGCTTGGGTAAAATTCATGTTTGTTTGTCTTTCTATCTCCAGAAAGTCGGATTATTTGATTTAACTAGCGATTCGGTTTATCAATTATGCATTCAGAAATGTAATAGGTCAATTCTGTTTACTCTAGCAAAAAAAAAATCTTTACTCTTCTGAAACTAGCATATGTTTGTTAATGACATGCAGGAAGTAAATTGTGGTCTGAGGTGGTCGGAATGAAAGGAGAGTCAGACAACAGCCATAACTGGGGATTGAAGAAGCATCCTGAAGTAATGCTACGATTGTAGTAATCAGAGAATCAGAGGTTACTAGTGATTTCAGGATGGACAGGACGTTGGTTTGGTTGATGAATTGTATTGCCACCGGGCTCCTCATATCGGATTGACATGGTGATTATCTACTTTGAGTCGTCGTGTAGGCCCTAACTGATAAAAAGCAATACAATGCCAATAAATGATGGGAGACGGAGTTACACAAAGAATGCATGTATGTATGAACATATAGTCACAATGTAACATGTCAGTACTTCTATGAATCAAGCATCGTAACTTGTGTTTTTTTTTGCGATTTGGATTTACAGAGATCTTCCTCGCAGTTGCGAGAACTCTAACTTGATGTTATGGCAGTAGACATGGCTGCTTGCAGAATTGTTTTGACAATTAGATTTCGAGATAATACTGTTATGCTGATGTACAAAATACTGTTTTGATGTTATTGTTAGACATGATTGCTTACTTCTTTAGCGGCCTCATATTTTTCTCCTCCGGCTTCAATGTAGGGTTTCAACTTTCAAGTCTCACCTGCTGCAAAAGCATAACAAGTTTAGATCTTACTAGTTTAGTTTGGTGTGGAAAGAGTGAAGACTTGGACCTTTTTCGATATTTAATTATTTAAAAAAATTAGATGTACTGGTAAGCCACCAATCAAAAGCTGCATCAGCGAAGTGTCTAATAGCATTTTGATAACGGAGCGCGCAGCATAGTTATGCATTTTACGTAAAATATATGAGAGGGCGAGAGATGGTAAAGATGAACATAAAAAACGGAAGACTTTTTTCCTTCATCTTCTTTCATTTTTCAATCGACTTGAAATGTATCTTCTATTTATCAAAATTCCTTTTGTTGCCATTGATATGGCAGTGAGTGAAATCTTATTACTGTTTAACACATTCTCAAAATGTTATTTATTTTATTCTTTAAGTTTCAGAATAAACAGTTCTTTAGAGGAAAAATAAATGAACAAACAAATGCCACTGGCCCACTGCCCAAGCAGCGTAAAAAATGACAGGATCTACCATGTAATCACTTCAAAATAGTTCAGAAACATGTCAAAACAACACACCACCCCCTTCCAACCCATGATCGGTATAATAGAAATCATGCACATTCCTACTCTAATAACGTAGTAATCCTTACAGATAATACTTAGATGGAATATTTACAATAGACTGCGAGCGAGCTTTATTTCGGTATTGGGAATTTTCTGTGAATGACCTATAATGCGATTGTACATGCAACAGCTATTTTAAAATGAATGGGGTGTTGCAAAGGTGGACATGTTGTTAGGAACCTCCATTTTCTCGCCACGGGGTTGTACACTTGCATATCTACAGCTGCCCTTCTTTTCGGACCCCTCCTGGCGTTTGAGGCATCAGGATTATCTGTTGATGAAGTCAGAATATACAACTCTCCATTCAGTGCGACGAAAATGCATGACCCAGACGCCGGAATCTTTCGACGCAAAGTACACACCTTCTGCCATCTATTCAAATGGAAGTCGAACCTGTAAGATGGGCAGACCAACGCATCAGATTTCCCAACAGAAAACACGAGATGAAAAGAACACCACAATCATTAAAGATATATGTCTATCACAAAGTACAAACTTAACAGAAGGACCCGATAGATGATTTTCCTCTAACCAATATAAGACAACTGTCACCAGCCAAAGAAAGAAAAAACAGCAGCATGACCAACGTTCCAGAGGTAAAAGAATGGAGATGGTGTATGTTTATTTCTTAACAATCAACAAAAGTTCCAGAGGTAAAAGAATGGAGATGGTGTATGTTTATTTCTTAACAATCAACAAAAAAAAGTGAAATATTAAAGAAATTTATTTCCCTGGGCCAACTACTGAATTCAAATTTCATTGCATTATATTCAAGGCCAAGAGAACCACAAACATTTATTTCCTTGCAACATTGCAGAATATTATAAAAGCTCTGTAGCTCCCCTTCACTAGAAGCATAGTAACTCCTAAATGATTAGGAAATGCAGGATGTTTGATCCTAAATGTAAAAAATTGTGAGAAAAGGAAATTTGCAATGGCCTAAGATACATTTTTTTTTTTTGAGGGAAGGCCTAAGATACATTTATTACACTGTTAGCAACAAAACATCAAAAGTCAAAATTTTTAAATAATCTGGTTGAAGAAGTGTGAAAGAATTCCACTTGTAAAAGGTTAAGAAACATGGCAGCTACCCCACTCTCACTTCAGTTATCCAATTCTCGCTTCATCAAACAATCAGGTGAGTAACAAAAATAAGAAAATCTAAACTACACTCCAAAGCACGGAGTTCATTATATCCACTGCAAATCTAACCCCGTCATACTGTTACACCTCAAATCACAAGATCCCAAAATAACATCAATGAATGATATGAGAATGACAAAGTCAAGGTCCTAGAAAAAGTCATCCAGTTGTATTAGAATTTTCCATTTTAAGGAAATCGTGAATGGACCAAATTTGAACCAAATTGTGCAAAGTGATGACAGAGTTATGACTTATGATTCTCCCTGCAAATATGGGTCTGTTTGACTTCCTTTTATGGATGGACAGAAAATGGGCAAGATTTATGAATGGATAGGTTATCCAAAAGAAAAGGATAAGTGATAGAAAGAAGTAATTTCAGTTTATTCCCGTAATCTATAAGTTTATAACATAGTGATAAGGCCTCTTGCTACTATTCATGAATCATGAGCATACAGCAGCAGTGAAGTTCCTTGCACCGCAGACAACCCCTGCAACTGTTTGGGAAAAACATGAACAACTGGGATCCTCGGTAAAAAATTAAAATGCATCCTCACTGAGAAGAAAATAAAAACAGAGGATAAACTGGATAAGAAAATTCTAGCATATCCCAGTTGATGGGATGAAAATAGGAGGTTTGGATAGATATCCGTCCAAGCCATCTATCTAGCCTTCAAAAGACATATCCAAACATCAGATAACTTATTGAATCCATTCCCATCCATCAATCCAAACAGATAAAAAAGAAGAAAAAGATGGCAAGCAATATTATCCACCCACAATATTGAGCACCCCAAAAAATAACACCATTATCCTTCTCAAAAGAAGGACACCATAATGTTGGTTCCATACGGTTAATACATTTCTTCTTAAGATTCACCCAAGCGTGGGCCTTACTATTATATTGAATCATTATGAATCTGGCTTCAGAAATCTCCATAGATCATCCATCAAAATTGTTTTAAATGAACCTGAAATCACTGGATACAGTTAAGACAATCCATATGCAGCCTCATTGCTCAAGGAACATATTCGGGCATGCATAACCATTTTGGTACATGAGCATCAAATTTTATGTTCTGGTCATCCTTCTACCACTAGTTACTTTATAGGACAAGAAAAATCATATGATCATCTCAAGGGAAAATCAACATTTGCTTTGCATGGTCGGAATAAAAACTGCAAGAAAATAAAGAATAGACTGCTCAATTTTGAGCATCCGTGTTATTTCTGCATTGTCTTTTCTCATTCCAATTTGTAGGTTGACTTCAACTTGTATTGAGTAGGATTTCCACTGTCTGACAATTCAAAACATATGCATATTGATGTATACATTCAACACCCTGATGGTCAACAGCAAGTAGCTAGTTTTAATGAAGTCCCAAAATAAAGGAAACACGAAAGTTCTTTGTTTGGCATATCTAAAACTTGCTTTCATATGCTTGTTTTCATATCGATATATTCATTCAACACCCTGATGGTCAACCTGGAAGTAGCTAGTTTCAAAGTCTGAAAATCAAGGAAACATGAAAGTTCTTTGGTTAGCATATGTAAAGCAAGTATACTTCAAATAACTAGGCTTGTGCGTACCAAGTATATACCTGACCTATGTACTTGGCGGGTACTTGGTTACACCTTAAATGCATATAAAAATCTTTTTACATATAAAAGCTAAAGACGGTTATGCAGAAACTTAACTCTGGAATAAGTTATCTGCTTTCAATGATTTATGTTATGGAACTTTTAATATTAGATATTAAACAATATTTTTTTATGTCATTATACATGTACCCTAACTTTTAGAAAATTGGCAATGCTGGCATTCCTACACATGCCAAATACCGGTACATAAGCAACATAGCTTGCCCTTGTATGACAGAATGAATTGTTATACACACAGACAGATGTACTTGTTATATCTCTGCCACACATGGCTATAATTTCATGAGATTGCTCTTAGATAAGATTTTGAACTTAATAAACAAAAACATGAACCTCCAAAGGCAGAGTATAAATATATTTGTGCGAGATATGAGTTATGACATCAAAGAATACGTGAAGGCTTCCTAAATTTAGCAACAACTGAAACATGAAACTGAAATTCTATATTCATGCCCCCATCACACCCTCTCTCAGCTTTTCAAAATGTGTATACAATTCATACATAATACGAGATAGATAACATATAGTTCATACATAAATTAGTTCATTCATAAGTATATATGATTTCCCTTATAACTTTATTTATAAAAAATGCAATACCAAATTTTCATGTGGTCCGTTTAATCCTTATTTTTCTCTTGTTTTTTTTTACTCTTGTACATGATTTCTGGCTCACGTGGTTTCTCTATCTCTCACAAAAACAAAGATGGATCTAATTAGGTCCAAGGAGCCAAACTTGTCATAAGAAACTACAATGTATGTTATAAAATGTATCTATAAAAAGTATACATGTAAAAATGTATTCATTAAAAATATACATGTATATTTCTCTCAATTAATGAGTAAATTTTGAGAAAAAGCTAGCCATGCTTTAATTCAGTTTCATTAAACAAATACCTCACTAGGAAAGGTCAGTTTTTTTTTTTTTGAGGAGAGGTCCAAGTATATATGACTTTTCATATTTTTATTATCATAATTTTTTTAACTTGGATTTCTCAGAATTTAGTTATCATTTTTTTTTCTCTTATGTTGAGGATTCTGTGATTTGATGATTAGTTACGTATTCTCTCCCTCTAAACATCTTATATCCAATTGTTAGATAAAAATTGCAAAACTTGTCATCTTAAAAAGAGTATGATTATGTCTGTAATATCTTTTATTTTGCTTCAGTTTTGATTAATTATGTGCGATCTTATACTATCAATATTTTTCTTTGTTTTTTTTTCTTATTTCATTGAGAAATAATTGTGTAACAAACATGAACCTATATTAATTAAAAGGATTCATGTTCACTTAATTCTCACTAGATCAAAGCATTTCAGAAATAATGATCCAACAATAATAGAAAATTTAGCCCCCAAAATAAAATAGCAATGCAACAAAGTGACAATCAAACATTCGTCTGCACTTGGAGAAACAGAGTAAGGTGCGAACAGAAGTCTTACTCTAATTTCTTATTTCTATCTCTAGTTTCCTAAGTCTTGTATGTAGCAATTTTCCTGTAACTTTTTAAGAGCAACAGCAATGAGGATGTATTAACAAATTGGCAGAAAATTGAGGAAAATGAACTTGGTCTATACGGCAGAGGCAGGACAAGATGAGAACAGTTACGAACGCAAAGAGCTCCCAAGTGTACGTCTTGCATATGGAGACATAATTAGAAGTATGTAATGTGCATTGGTCACCTGGATATATCATTCATTTCAAGCATAAAAATCTCCTTTGCTCGTCCATCCTCTCCCTGGATTGTCGCCACCGCTCCCAGCTTCACTCGCTCACCTTCCTCCCATGTGTCGCCCATGTCCTTCCACGACCCACTGCGCAGCCGTAACGCCACCGCGTCCCGCTTGTACTTGTCGGAAGGGACGACGCCCCCGACAGTCTGGTACTCGCCGTACCCGCCCATCACCCAAAACTCCTCGTCGTCGTCGTTTCCGTCATCCCTCCTCCTGACCAAGAACCCCACACACCCAGCCCTGAGCTCCGGCAGAGAACTAGGCATCGCCCTCCACTCCCCAGCCTCCACGTCGTAGTACTCCACAGCTCTCGTCCGACTACCCTCCGA
The DNA here is from genome assembly GCA_030549335.1 of Pontederia crassipes. NCBI lineage: Eukaryota > Viridiplantae > Streptophyta > Magnoliopsida > Commelinales > Pontederiaceae > Pontederia > Pontederia crassipes. The sequence goes on from CM060192.1 coordinate 75,225,924, forward strand.
GGGGAACATCGCGTGCCGCGACCCGCCTCCAGCGACCAGGATGACCCCTTTGGTGCCCGAAGCATCGTCTTCCTCCCCGGGTTTCGTCCGAGGCGCACAGGCAAAGCTTCCGCGAGGAAGGAGCATGTCCGGGAGGCGACGCCAGGAGAGGAGCGGCGGCGGGGATGAGAGGTCGAGCCTGTGTGCAGCGGCGGAAGGGAGCGGGTGCCCGAGCGGGTACGAGTGGGCGTCGAAGTGGGAGCCACCGAGGACGTAAAGGTTGGGGCCGAGAGCGACGGGAACGAAGTTGGAGAGGCCATAGACGTGGGGACTGCAGGGGAGCGGCGGGAGGGGACGCCACGCCGGGGAAGAGGCGGAGGGGTCGAAGAGGCATGGCGGGTAAAGGGAGGGGTCCCCAGGGAAGAGGGCGAGGAGTTGACGCCGAGGGAGGCGAAGGCGGCGGCGCAGGCGGAGGACGGACGGCGGCGAAAAGATGGCGCGCCAGCGCCGAGAGGTAGCGCGGAGACGGCACTGATCCGCGAACGGAAGGGAGGCCAGGATCAAGGCAGCTACGTCGTCCGGCAGCCCCGGGATTAGGCCTCCGGGGTCTCCGGCGACCGGCGGCTGCGGGGACGACGACATGGCGGTCGCGAGGAGAGAGAGGAGATGGAGAGGGGAACCAGAAATGGAGGCAGTTGGGGTTTATAAGACGAGGAGCGAACAGGGAACACGGTCCGAACTGACCAACAGAGGTGCTACGTCAACTACTTCGGGTTGCACTGTCGATCTATGATCAGATTAATTACGGTGTATCGTGTTGCGGGTGATGCAGCAGATGATGATGATTGACGAGTTCGCGGAACTCTTCGCGAACGTGATGGTGGCGGTCAAGGTAGGAAACACGAGTGCTGCGGCCATGGACAAGGAAGCTTTGTGCGCAAGTTTTGGGGGGAAGGATTAAATTTGACGGAGGGCGTCGTCTGTTCGCTGTGTTGGGGTTGATACGTTGAGCGGAGATGGAGGTGGCGTGTGTGGTGTCGAAAAAGTGCGTCAGTCAGTGGGATGAGGTCCTAATAATAATTACAGTGCGAAAAAATAAAGCCACCTCACTTTTTATTTTTCCTGGACTTCTTTTTTTCCTATATCCAGAGAGGCAAAAAATTCCTATATTTATAGTGTTAGGGTATATTAAAAATATGCATAACGTCAAACAATAAAAATATACATTTTTTTAAATTAAAATTATTTTTAAGAATTAAGTGTTTAAATTTACACGTTGAATTTTTTCAATAAACAAAAAAATATTTCGATAGAATTGATGCGCATGCATTTGGATTTTATGTGGAGAATTTAAAATGTTTCGAGCTGGAGAGTATGGTTACACAATCATATTATCATTTTCTCATCCATGTCATTTCTTATTCTCGTATTATATTTTATATTAATTCTCAAATTTTAATGTTACAATATATAAAAATGGTTAATTGTATAAATATAGTTTAAAATTTTAAATATCAAAAATATTTATTAATAGATTCATTGCTGGATGCATTAGAATATTTAAAAAATTGAGAGTGGAATATATCATTTTATTGACTATGATAATAAAACTTTGAATTTGCAATTGGGTAAGCTTTTGAGTATTTTTTTAAAAAAAATAAGGAAAATGTTAAATCCTCCTAAAACTTCAACCTAAAAATCCTCCTAATATTCACATCTTTTAATTGCCCCAAAAAGTTGACTAATTCACATTTATGCCATTATGACTCACTTAAAAGACTAAATCCTCCTAAATTAGGAGGATATAGCAAAACCCAAAAAATAAATATATTTTGCCTGGTTGTTTATTTAACATCATGCATATGAAAATCGAATTTTAATTATCCAACTTAAATTTGTGATCATAATTAATACTAGTTATACATGAAATTAGTGCGATCTTTTATAGGATTTTACATCATGAATAAATAGTTGATTTATATAAATATTTAATTTGATGAATGAGAACGCAAAGATGAATGCCTGCCACCTTGTCTCATTTCAACAATCCACGTTTACAACACAAAAACCCTCCCCTTGTCTCATTTCATCTCATTTTGGGCCGTCAAATTCCTCTGTGCACTGCTCCACGCGACACACGCAAGCAGCATTCAAGCGAAAGCAGAGCAAAAGCAAAGCGTCAGGAGGAAGGAAGGGGATGCCATGGAGACGACAGAGGTCGCTTCTTCCTCCTCTTCTCCTCCTCCTCTTCCTCCGTCCGTGAGGCACACGTGCCTGAAGCTGGAGCTCCCCGTGGAGGACCCCAAGGCGCCGGACGCCGCCGTCTTCGTCAAGGGAACCTGGTTCCCCTCCCGCTTCGACCTCGCAGTCTCCGACGGCCTCAGCGCCTGGACGTGCCATGGTTCGTCGGCCTCTATCCCTCTCACTATCTGGTTCGTAAGCGAAGGGCATTTCGATGTTGTTATGGTTGTTGTTTGATCAGCGACGGAGGCGGAGGTGAAGCTGAGGGCCGAGCAATGGGACCAGTCCTCTGAGGAGTACGTTGCACTGGCCGAGCGATACCTCGGGTTCCAACACCCGGACTCCAAGTACGGCTTCGACGATGCAGGAAATGGGCAGAGAAGGGTCTCGTTTCTTGCTTTCTTGCTCGCTTTTCGCTAAATACATTGTTCTCGTATGTTTCTTTTTCTGTATTGTTGTTCTCATAGTGTAGCAATTATTGACTTCTAAGGCACATAGCTAAAGTTGTTCGCAAATGATGGTCAAAAGTGCAGAAGATGGCTAGACCTTTTTTCCACATTTGTTGATTTCATCGAGATTGTTATGCATCTTAATGTTGGGCCAATGCCACAGATAGTGAGGTAAAACTCAAGGAGATTGCTGGTCAAAAACTATTTCTTAACCCGGTCATTGGCCTGGGCTTGACCCTGTGCCTTTAGTTCAAGGAGATCTTGGATTTTGATCCCCATCTCGCATAGTTTGATAATAGGTGTTGACGTTCTGATGGAGCTGGCACATTAATTTGATCTTAATGAATTGTTCCCTGATCTGAGGTACTAAAGTGGCTCCATAAGGATAGTGCATATAGACTGACATATCATTCTAGAAAAAGCTACCGGTGAATGGTAAGTTAGGATGTTATGGTTTGTCAAAGTTAGGACAAGAGCTATGCCAAGTAGAAAAATATGGTTTTTCTATTTGACACATGGATTCTTTGTTCATTAAATTTTGTTGTGGAAGGCGCGAAAGCAAGGCATGCTACTAACTAACCATGGTGAGGGAAATGGTAGAGTTGTGGATAAGTTGTTTACAGAAGTCCAGATAATGTGTCGTTTATAAGAAGTCTACAATGGAAAAAAATGGGGTAGACCTTATTTTCTAACTCCTAAAATGCAGAAGTCCAGATAATCCGTTGGTTATAAGTAATTAGTAATTAATGACTATGAATGCAATATAGGTGTAACTCAATTCACCCTCAATACACGTCACACCACGATTCTGAATCAGAAGAGAAATTTCATGAAATGGCAGATCTATTCACTCTATCAATAACCGATCCAGTGTTTCATAGGGGATTTGCCTTTTCTATTGATTCCTACGGGTTAGATCATTTCGATTCCAGTAGAAATGAGGATTTGGAATATCACACAAACAGAGATTCAGCAACTAAAAGAAAGATCGATTCTTTGGGATCCTTCTTTTCTTCAAACGGAATGAACAGAGATAAAATCAGATCGATAGAAATGGGTGTAGTAACTAATTATTTTATCTTGATCACAACAGAACTTGCGTTAGATGAATAAAATTTGAACTCTGAATGGTATAATAATGCTAATATTTCTAAATTTGTTTTGAGAATGTATATTTCTATATTTATATGGATCAACGATTGCTCGGGTTGACTTAGCTGTATCTACACCCACTCACTAAAGGAAAGCGCTGGTGAATATGAATAGTTATGTTATTTTTTTCCTTAAACCATTTAGTTTTATGCAATGTTGGGATCTTTCTAGGAAGAAAAAGGTTTAGACATCTATCTTTATTACATAAAAAAGCCTCTGGGATCAGAACTTATTTGACTGCTGCTTAGATTTGAATATGATTTCTTAGTTGCCTTGAAAAAAAGATATGTTTTCTTAGTTTAAACTTGGTCAACACTGTAAGTGACTGAAATAAAGTTTATTGCCTTTGAAGGAAATCAAGAAAGATTGTCATCTTTTATTGCTTACTTGTGCAAAAGTTCCAATTTTTATCTATTTGTGATCTTTTCTTGCTTACTTGTGTCGAAGTACCATCTTTATCTATTCGGTTTAGTTGGCTTCTAAGTGGTTATTTTATTATGTGTAGTTGTCATGGACCTTTGAAAAGCATGGTACAAAACTGGAATGGCGATGGAAATGCCAACCATCACCCAATAATAAGCGAACTACAGCTGGAATCCTGGATTTTCTCATGGATGCAAACATACGTTTGAGTGTGAGGCATCACATCCTTTAACTTATATGCTCTAGGCTTGTTTTAACAAAAATAGAGTTGCGCACTTTAATACTTTAGAAACCTTTCCCTGCTTTCTTAAACTTCTGTCCTCTAATATTTTATACTCAAGCAGTTCCCTTAGTATTTGTAAATCACCCATATTTCTATGTTGATATTCTTGTCTGGACCACTTAAACAGAATCCATGAAGTACTTAAAGTTGATTTTCAGTTTATGACGATACTTTCACTAGGTTTATCCTGCTTATATATGTATTAAACATGTTTGACCTTATTTATAATGAATATTAGGTGCAGTGCAAACTGCAAAGCCTTCGTGTAAAAAATAAGACTATATTTCCTTTCAAAAAGGAAAGTACACATTAATTTTATTTAGTGCAGGTGAAAACTGGGCAGCATCAACTGTCTGCATTTTGCTTTTTATAAAGACAACCCGACCAGTGTCCATAACCTTTTTGATAAGTCGCATTTCTTGAAAATCTAATTGGAAGAATAATGCACAAAAGCAGGAAATCAATGTAATATAAAGATTGTGCAATTATATCACAAACTTTGAGATTGAGCTTCAGGATAACAATGATCACTACCCATTGTGTGTGGCCACTTCTTTTCCATTCCTTTTGATGTTTGCAACTTTGGTTCTTCTGTAAACCTCTTTCTTGATTTTCCTCTAAAACTAAACTGAGGTAAGTAGTGTAGACATCTTTTGAAGCCAGTTTTCCATTAGTCTTCTATAATGTGAATGGAAATGCTTTCCAGCATTAATTTGTTGTCCTCTCCTTAGCATCATATCTTTCCATATAAGAGTAGATTTTTACACTAAGTGCTTGAAGTGAATAGCCTATACCTTTGATCAAATTTGAAAGTGTCAGTTCATTCACTGTGATGATATGTAATTTGTATAAATGGCATGTTTGAGTGCTAGCAAATGAGTGTCCTGCTGTTGGTGCAAATGGCACAGAAGAAGTGACCCAGTACAAGTGTTCAGTACTTGGGCATGACTAAAACCCCTCATCATGAGCGAGTCAATAGTATCAGTGCCATGGGTGATACATACTACTATACTTTATCAACAATTACAATCTGGCAGAAGCATAAAACCAAAAAAAAAAAAACAAAAGGGATGACAGAAATAGAGTAAATGTGTCATTGTCATGTGCACCATGAGCAAGAATGCCTTTCTGCTCAGTAGGATCATCGTTGGTTAAGTGCAGCATGATTGGCACTTCATTGTGGACCCTAAACAAGGATCAAAGTGCTCATGACATGCAACAGTTGAAAAGTTGGAAAACAAAAAAGGCACAGTACAGATAACATGTGTTTTAATGAGTTTTGGACAGTTAATTTTGTAAAATTACCGCTAGCTAGGAAATCAATGACTAAGCCGATAAAGAAACTTTGGGAGGAAAAGGTCCTATCTTCCTTGCACATTAAAATTATATCATTGTGAAAGGGCATTTGAAAGACAGCATTGGGAAACTTTTGTAAATGATTTCCTCTTCAAGTTATGCTGGGTAGCACTTCTATCCTGCTCATGACAATTGTATCAATTTTTTGTAAGGCATAGCTGCATAGTTTCAGTTTTTATTAGTACATTAGCATCAAACTCAAAATCTTCTTGTGTAGGAAGAAGTTCTTAGAAAGACCCAGTCCTTTGAGAAAATGAAGGCAGAAGCTGACAGTTGCTTATTACAAAATGAGAAATTTAAAGAAGAGAAAATTGAATTCGAGTCTGCAGTATACTCAAAGGTATATTTATTATTTAGTTCGTGCATTTCTTTTATACGAATCCACTGGCTTTGTTGTTAGCACTAGCACAATTATAATTCCTTGAACATCTGTCTATATCTTGAGAAGTGCATGGAGAAAAAGTGTCCTATGAAATTTGCTACCTTAGTGAGAATATTTTACTGTGACATCTGGGTCCTTTGCAAGGAAGTCCTGCCGGTAATATAAATTATATCAGTACATATAATTCTGATGCATAATCTATTTTATCTAACTTCAATTTGTTTTCTTACCTACCATAGAGCTATACATGTAGCGTAACATATGAAGTCAACTATCATTGTTCTTTTGTTTCCAATGTTCTTGTTTCTACTGAGATTCTCCAGTTAGTCTCTTGTATTCTTTCTGCTTCTTTCACTCCCCAACTTTAACGCCATTGCCCACAATCCCATTTAGGACTATAATACCACAAGGGATAAGAATAGCTTGAGATTCTTTGAAACTTTTTTTATTACATCTGATTCAATGACACTGAATGGCAGAATAAAAGAAATATAGTAGCTCAGGCTAGATCCTAACAGGAAGGGGAACCTAATTTGTAAAAGTCCCTGCAGTTTATCTGTAAATTTCGAGGGTCAATATATCTATGAGACTGTATATAGCAACCAAATCTCTTTTGCACGCAGAGTATCAGAAGTCATCTTTTGCACGCAAGAAATAACAAAGAGAACAAATATGGGTCTTCTTTCCAATCATGAGAATATTTTCTTGGCTTCAACTAGAACTTTTAACTTTTTTTGCTAAAAAAAGGGACTTCATACTTTTTTTTGCAATGATACGATTTATTATTATTGTTTTTCAGATAGTCTCCTGTAGTTATGAACAATGTTGTCAAACATGTAAAACGGACTCGACACGGAGAGCCGGAGAAACACATAAATCGTGAACACGTAACACGACATGGCCGATTCTACCAGATTTTTTTAAAAATATTACATGTATATATTAGCGTATAAAATATATATATAAACCCATGATATTAGTGGTGAGATGAAACCTTTTTGAACTTATAAGTACAAAATGCAATATGCAAATTTACAATGTTAGCATCAATTCATGATATAATACCTATTTAATTATATACACATATATGTAGGAAAAATAGTAATTCATGTAAAATTAACACCTTAATAAATTGTAATAATAACAGAATAACAGCAAACCCATCAATATAGTTAATTCAAAAAAAATTAAACATCAATAAATTTATAATAATAACAGCAATTAAAACATCAATAAATAATTTTCATTATTAATCTATAAAAAATAAGACATCAATAAATTTTGAATAATAGCAGCAATGTATAAATTCACTTTATTAAACAAATAATAACTACTAGAATTATAAAAAAAATGTTTTAACGTAATAAAAAAAAGTAGCCTAGTCCCCCTGTGGCTCTGTGCACGAGCAGAGAGAAGATTGGAAATGGAATCGTGAGAAAAAAAGAGAACGAGTGGGAACCTGCTCCTAAGCACGAAGAGAGAAAGGGAGAGGGAGAGAAACAGAAGGGGCGAGGGAAGGAGAGGGGAGAGAGAGAAAGGGAGAGAGTGCAGGAAGAGAAAGGGTGAGACAGGGAGAGGGAGAGAAAAAGAAAGCGCGAAACAAGAAGAGAGAAAGAGAAAGGGCGAGTCAGGGACAGGGAGAGAGAACCTATTAGGTCGGCGGCGGCGGCGGCAGTCAGCAACAGCGTCAGATGAGGGGCGGCGGCGGCGGCAGTCAGCACAGCATCAGAGTAGCTGGACGGCGGCAGCAGCAGAGCAGCAGGGCACAGCGATGGACAGCAAACAAAAGGAGAGATGAGTACCTATCGTTTATAAAAGGTAAAAGAAACAGGATTGTGGGATTGGTGGAGTCGTGCGTCCCCACTGATCCTACGGGCCAGCACGCAATCCTACACGTTTCCAGGTGGGATCGAGCACGAAATGCAGAGGTGGAGTCGTAAAATCGGACATTTTTACATGTCAGCACGCATTTTTGACAACATTGGTTATGAATTCTGCAAGCTATTTTTAGGAACAAGTTTTTTCCTTCGTACTAAATTCCATCCGACGGGCAATTTGTTGTCAGTTTGTCACAACCTTAGCATGTCATCTTTTCCAATGTTAAGAAAATGTGTTGCTAATCAAGATTATCAATATCTCAATCTGCATCTTAAGATCTTATTTTTTACGATTTTAATATCATTAATTGATCTCGATTTTATATTAAGAATCTTGTGTGTTATAATCTCAATTTTGCTCACAATTTTATGACCTTATCCAATCTCATATGTTTAATATAAATATTTTTGTTTTCATGATGATAACAATTAATTTAGATTAAATTTAGTATATTTTCCTCATTCTTATTATATATTCATTACAATTTTCTTTCAAAAATTAATAAAAATATGATTTATGAAGGTGAAATTTAAGAATTGAGTGCAATTTTTTTTTTTTTTGAGAAGGCGAAGGATGGTTGCTAAAAGGCGCAACCATCCAGATCTATTGATGCAAAAGTCAATTACATTGGATTATATCATTACACAAAACATGTTATATTACACCATCCAACTATGCACCATATGCTTAACAAATGCCACAACGTTTTTCATGTAAATTCGTTCGCCTCTAAATGTGATTCCATTGCGTTTAGACTATATGGACCACAAGAACGCAATTGGGATTGCTCACTGTTGCTTCGATGTATAGATGATGATATCTCGTTGATGACCTCCAAATCGGTATACTACAACAACAACAAAGCCTTATCCCACTAGGTGGGGTCGGTTACATGGATCATACGACGCCATTCCGCTCTATTAGTAACCAAACATTTCGGTATATTATTCACCAATAGATCTTGCTCTATTAGTTCGCCAAGTGTCCGTCTTGGCCTCCCTCTCCTTTTTTTAATCGGACTTCAGATTATTTGATCTACTCTTCTTACTGACGCATCGGACTCCAAATCGGTATGTTCTTCAAAAATCATGTGCTGAATTTGTGTTCAACCAGTGACATCCTGTCTCCCTCCATACAGCCCTTGCCACAGTGCAACCAAAAAAGAGATGACATCCTGTCTCCCTCCATACAGCCCTTGCCACAGTGCAACCAAAAAAGAGATGATCTAAATTCTCATCACTATCCTCGCACAACGGGCATGTGATGCTTATTGCAGGGTACCATTGTGATATATGGTTTTTAGTTGGCAACCGTTCACACTGAAAAGCCATGCAAAGATTTTAATATGGAGAGGAATTTTTAGTCGTCAGATAAGGTTACAATCCATCCGCAATTCATCATCATTCGTCCTATTATCCTCATCCAACAATTTATATATAGCATTAACCGAGAATTGACCTGCAGTCCATACCCAAGAGTCTCGTCTGGAATTGTCTGAGTGCAAAAGTTTACCAAAAAAATTTTTATGTTTTAAAATATATCTTTTTTATTAATGTGATCTTGTGATTTTCGATTTAAATATTAACTTGTAATTGTATGCAATATTTGGATCTTGATAACTTTGTTGTTGATAATGTACATAGATTTTCTTCTACTTCACCACCTCTGGCTCACTACAGGAGAACAATTAATTTGCCAGTCATCTGGAATTCTAATTTAGATAGATCCAAGCTCATAAGTGCATGATTTGTGTAGTCCAGTTTCCTGTGACATGGTGAATGGCTAATTTACAACTCATCCATCAATGCCCCTTGATGAAGAGTAATAATTTTAGGATCACTTATTAAATTACCCTTTATGAGATATTTGCCACATTGCTAGCACATATGAATTGAACAATTATGTTGCAGGAAAGTTTGCACATTGAGTTATGATTAGTCAATACTGAGTTTTTAAGTTTGCAATCATTGGAAGTTAATTTCAAGCTACCAAATGTTTGTACAAATTTTTGTCCTTATAATAATATGTATAGTTGGTCTTCTAATATTGTTAATTCATGCATTCAGTTTGTGGCTGTTCTGAACTCAAAGAAGGCCAAGTTGAGAGAACTCCGGGATCGCATTTCACAACTAGAAGCTGATAAAGCACCAAAGGAGGAAGACAATTCGACCGACAAGACAGAGAGCTTTGATGAAGAAAGTGACTCTGAAAATATCAAAAACGAACTTGCTGAAGAAACAGCAGCTGATCTGCCCAGCACTTCAGAAAAGGAAGGTACATCCGGTTTGAAGGGTCGAAGAAAAAGGACTCGCAAATAATGGATTCTTTGCAACATCAATTTTATCTTATGCAGATAACAGGTCCCGTTTCTTTTTGACTCAGGTTGAAAACCTTCGGGTAAAAATGAGAAACATTCAACATACGAAGAAATCAACTATCCATCAGTCATATACTCAATACTTCTTTTATGCAATTTGCTTGGACTTACTTTTTGTAACGCCGTGAAAAGGAAAACGTTGTGGACCTATTGACCATCTAAACTAAAAGTAGGCATTTTCTTTTGTTTTCCCTTGCACGTAACATGAACTGGTAAAACAATTTCATTAGAATATTTAGGGTTTTCATTAGTCATATTTAAAGGACCTAAAGAAATGCTAAGATGTCCATGTTAGTTTTGATAATATTGTTATGACATTTTTATGATGTTCAGATTAAACTTTAGCATCGTTTTTTGTTGGATTTATAACATATATAAATCATGGAGGTTGTGCAATATCTTTTGTCGCGGAAGTAGATCGTCGAAGTTTTTTTACGAACACTTGACGAACGCATATGTACTTTGGAATTGGGAATTGAACCTCGGGGGAACGAAACGTTTTGTCACAGCACAATTATCTCTGGATTAATTTACACAAAAGTGCACAAGCATGTCTTTAGAGGTGTTCACGGATCGGGTTGGATCAGACAAAATTTGATATGGTCGGATCAGTCGACCACCTTTTTTTCTTTTTTAAAAAATTCTTATTTTTTATATTTATTTTAATAAAAATTAAGTTAATTATTATTATAAAATATAAAATATGTTTTTTGAATATTTGATTATTATTTTAATAATTAAAATGTTTTATTTTAATATTTTTCATTTTAAATCAACTATAAGACTAAAATTAAGTAAAATGTAAAAAAATTAAAAAATAATAATAAAAGTCAGGTCATCGAATGGGTCGGGTCAACTCGGGTTGGGATTTTTCAACCTGTACTCGACCCGAACCCTCATCGGGTTCGGTTCGACCCGACCCGCGGGTCGGATCGGGTTGTCTTGTTCATCGGGTCACTCCTACATGCCTTGGATCTTTGGTATTGGTCCTTTTCATAGGCGAGGGAGATTCGGGCGGCGACAATGTGGTAGGCACACAGAGCACGTACCACGCGCAATTTGGGCGCAAAATGCGTGAAATTGTGCGCATCGCATGACACGCGATGCTCGTGCGCTTTTATGTGTGAAGCGTGTGCGCGTAATGCGCACGTGATGCCCGAAAGAGTACACGACCCAACAATCTCCTACTTGCTCGCATTGGACATTGCATTTTTGTTCGTTCAGAATTGGTAAATGTGTCATGCGACCTACAAGTACAAGCACGCTTCTTTATAGGAACTAGAAAAACACATGTTAAGGTTCACAATCACTCAATTATTTCTAGAGCGTATGTCATGTCCGTTATGGATTTATGGCAATTCACGCATGAGCCAATAAATGCTCAAATTATGTAACTCGTTATGCTCTAGATTTGTCTTACAACATAGTCAAGAAAACATATGTCTTGCTCCACCATAACTATCTTTCACATACACTATATTTTTCAACATAAGAAAAATAGTTGATCAATTGTACATGAAAGTTTAATGTAGTTCATAACAATTCGTTCTCTCGTTCTCATGTCTTGTAGCAGTGAACTAGCTACTTTTCTAGACGTAGTTCGACAGGCTATTTTACTTTTCACCTTTGAGTACTTCGCTAAAGTAGTAATCACTAATTTCTTTTTCTTAAAACATAGGCAAGAGTCTAAGGGCACGCGCCGATGAATCATTTGTCAGAGACTTACATCATGATGACCATTGAATTAATCAATTCATCATGTCTCTAAATCGACTTTGCATACTTTGTACTAAACACAAGTACTACGATGGAGACTCCCACTGAAGGAGCATATGTCTAGCTCTATTTAAATTATATATCGTAGATATTTAAGTCCAGTCACTACCTTTTAGCGATTGACACGAATTTTCAAATCATTCGCTATTCTATAGCGACAAATTTAATCTCGTATTTGATCTCTCTCTTTTTTAATCAAGCAACATTGAGTTAGTAAAACTTATGTTTAACATATTTTAAGAATCACATTATGATTCACACATTTCATTTTCGTTCGCTACCTTCATAAATGTCGGAAGCGTTTGTTCGTGTGAGAGAACAAACTCAAGCATGTCTTATTTTTCACATGCATAACAAGAATTTACAATAATGAATTTATCAAAGAAAAGTTAATTTTTTATTCATTAAAATTTTGAGTACACCATTAAATTTATAATTTACACAGCCCTAAGACATTTACATATCTCAAGAATGTCTCTCTTGACAATGGTTTGGTGGACGAATTAGCAATCATTTTGTGCATTGATATTAACTCAACTGAGATCTTCTCTTGTATTTCGTGTCGATATGCTTTCCTTTGCAATGGTATTTCCCATCCTTCACATAAGCAATAGTTGCTTTATTGTCACAATGAAGGATCATCTTCTTCATTGCGTTTTTGGAAATCGTCAAGTTTTGAATGAATTTTTTAAGCCGCCTCTTGTACTCTCACTGAACAAGTTATGAATTCTGCCTCCATAGTTAATGGTGTCACACAATCTTGTTTCTTACTACTCCAAATAACAGCACCATTGCTAAGTAAAAAAGTGTATTTGGAGGTAGATTTTCGTTCATCAACGTCATTAGTCCAATCGGCATCGGTGAATCCAACAAGTCGTAAACTTCCTCTATGATAGTACAGTGTAAAGTCTGCAATACCTTTGAAGTATCTCATAACTCTTTTCACCATCTTCCAATGTTAGCATTCTGGATTAACTTGATATCGACTAATTAGACTCACGACAAAATATGTCTGATCGAGTACATATCATAGCGTACATCAGGCTGCTGATCACACTTGCATATGGAACATTGGACATTCCCTTTTGTTCCTCTAGGGTTTTAGGGCGCATGTCTAAGCTTAAAACATCGCCTTTCATAATAGGATGTGAATGGGTTTACAGTCATCCATACGAAATCGTTCCAAAATTTTCTTTATATATGATTCTTGTGACAAAGCAAGGAGTCGTTTGGAATGGTCACGTTGAATTTTTACACCCAGTATCCAGGCTGCTTCACCCATGCCCTTCATCTCAACATGGAGGACAATCACTACTTAATGGTAATGAAATATCCCTATTATTTTTAACTATTAGAATGCCATTCACATAACGTTAAAATAACAAAATTATCCTCAGATTTATGAACATACACACAGTGATCTTCATCAATCATATTAAAATTGTGAAACGATTGTTTGATGGAATTTAAGATATCACTATCTAGATGATTATTTGAGTCTATAAATGGATCGACGCAGTGTGTAAACTTTGTGCTCTTCCTCTTTTACAACGAAATTTTGATATTGCTCTATGTAAATTTTCTCATCTAGTTCTTCATTGAGAAATGTAATTTTTACATCCATTTAATGTAATTCTAAATCCATATATGTGACTATAGCTAATATTAGACGAATTAAAGTAAACCTTACAACGGGTGTAAAAGTTTCTTCATAGTCAACACCCATTGTTTGGGTGAAACCTTTCGTCATTAGGCAGACTTTGTATCTTTCAATTGATTCATTTATGTCATGTTTAATTTTGAAAACTCATTTGTTCACAATTGTCTTATGGCCTGGCGGGAGATCAATCAACTTCCAGACTTGATTCTTCTGCGTGGACCTTAACTCTTCCTCCATTGCGTTAATTTATTCTTTCTTAGCAGGGGACAAAAGAGCATCATTAATAGATTTGGGCTCAAGTTCATCTTTCAAACTTACTACGAGGCTTCACGTGATCCATGTTCATGCAGCCCTTCGATTTCAAATCATCGACGCGAAACATGTTTTCTAGTAGTCCGTCGAAGGAAACTTTCAAATTCGTCAGCTGACGGTTTCAAATCTCTCCCACTCGGATCAAGCTGTAGAACGAAGAAGACAAACTTCTCAACGGATTGATTCGTCTACACTATCAACTAGGAATCTTCTTCGTTTATAAGAAGTCCCTTGTCTATCTCGTCCTGCTTAAAAAATTTATTTTCTATAAATGTCACGTCTCTATTTTCGATTTTTGTTACCGTACTAATTTTCCTTTCACTTATGAATACATAGCCCTTGAAGGTGTCATAATATCTTATAAAGATACATTTCTGTCCTTTTGGACCCAACTTTCCATAGTTATGAAAATTGTTTAAAGGGTTATTTCTATAAACCTCCCCTAAGTTATTACGATTTTTCACATCTAACCCTAAACTACGAATTTATTTTTTTGGATCATTAAACTATCACGACTTTTTCACTTTAGTCCTCCCGTCACTTATGTTACGTCTTTCGATTATTTTAATTTTTTCATTTATGAAAAGACTAAATTATCCCTCCCTCCAAAAAACATGACATAACAAATAAAAAAATGGAAGGATTGAAGTGGTAAACAAAAAAATTGTCATTCATGTAAAAGACTAAATTGCCTTCTCATGATTTTTTTCTTTTTATATTTATTATTTGATATGTTACGGATGGAGGGATAATTTAGTTTTTTCATAAATAGAAAAAATCAAAAGTAATAAAAAATATAACAGAAGTAGACGGAAGGACTAAAGTGGAAAATCATGATAGTTTAGTGATATAAAAAAATAAATTTTAATTTGGAGTTAGATGCGAAAAATCGTCATAATTTAGGTGAGGTTTATGAAAATAACTCTTGTTTAAAATATAGGTTGTGCAATCTGAAATGCGCAAATAACTAATGTTAGACTTTCGTTCTGTTCAAAATTCATAAGGATTGATACGAACGGATTTCGATGATACATAATTTAAAATGTAGGCAGCAGTCAATAGTGCATCTTTCCAATATGAAATCGAAAGATTAGTTTGCGTCATCATAAATCGAACCATATTAAATAAGGTAGGATTCTGTCTTTCTGTAACATCATTTTGTTGCGAAATTCTTGGTGAATAAGTATATTCGTGTCCATGATCGGTTCACAGAACTTTAATCTTGCGATCTACTTAATTTTCTATCATATTTATGAATCATACAAAATAATTCAAAACTTCGGACTTATGAAAAAATTAAATATACAACGTCGTAATGTGACTAATCATTTATAAATATGATTAAGTAAGGAAAATTATGTTGTGTGTGAACATTCATTGAACCATATATGTCCGAATGGATTAATTATAATGGATAAGAGAGACGGGCGGGGGCAATGTGGTAGCGCACAGATCGCGTACCATGCTGGGCGCGATCTGCCTACAATCGCGCGCATCGCGTGATTCCCAATGTTATTAAAACTGGATCGGACCGGCCGGTTCGACCGGTTTAGCCACGAACCAGCACTCGGTCCGGTTTGGATTGACTCTAAAAATCGCTATGAGAGGGCATTTCTCTAGAGATAATCTTTGTAAATTACCAGGTAATGTTGTATTAAATTACCTGGACCCACCACATTACCTTGTTCACTTGTGACAGATAATGGGCAATCTGCATTGCTCAGGCAATCCACATTGCCTATGAAGTGGCAATGCAGATTGCCTATGTGAGGGTAGGCAATCTACATTACCACTGGGTTGTAATCTTTTAAATTTTACTTTCCTCATTTGTCCTTTTCCAATTTTATTTAAATAAATTCTAAAACACATTGAATAAATTATAATAATAAATAAATAAAGTATAAAATTAATCAAATAAATACTATAATTATTATGACTATATTATTATCATATTTTAAAATATATTAATTATTTTATAAATTTTAATTTTATAGGTGAGAATATATATTTGTGATTTAAGTTTACGAAGTTAAAAATAATTTATATATCTAAACATAATTCTTTTGATTATGGGTATATTGGTAAAAATTGTATATTAACTCATAAATCTGTATTTTCTTATAAATAACTAATATAAATTGCTAGATAGATTACTTATGCATAGTAAATAAGGTAATGTACATTGCTGGTAATTTAACAAGTAGTAATCTTTCTGAGAGGTAATCTACATTGCTAGGTAATGTTGAATGGCAATGCAGTGAACGCACCCTGAGTGTCAAACCGGAAAACATCCGATTGAACCGAAAAAACCGGTTCAACTGAATTTTGTAAAAAATCAAGTTAAGATGAAAAGTAAGTTGAATGAAATGGAAAGAAAAATAAATAAAGAAGGTATTAACGAAGGAATCCGACTAGCTGGATCAAAATTTAAATGGAAATACAAAAATAAATGTAGGAAAATAATTAATATGTAGAAAACAAATTTGAAAGTAGAGAAATAAATAAGGCGTAAATTAGGGAACGACGCAAATGTAAATATAAGAAGATATTTAATAAGGAGAAAAAATAAATTTGAAAGTGAAAATATAAATATAAATAATAAATAATAATAAAATAATTGATTAACTGTTATGTTTTTCAATATAATAAATAATTTGAAAAAGAAGCCTAATTCAACTATAAACATGAAAAGAAGGGAAATAACGAATAATGGGAAAAATGAAAATAAACAAGAAAATGAATGTGGAAGGATATACAATTAGAAGAATAATTGGAAATAAAAAAGAGATGAAAAATAAAAAGTGAATGAACTTTAAATAAAGTA
This sequence comes from Pontederia crassipes, assembly GCA_030549335.1. Classification (NCBI taxonomy): domain Eukaryota; kingdom Viridiplantae; phylum Streptophyta; class Magnoliopsida; order Commelinales; family Pontederiaceae; genus Pontederia; species Pontederia crassipes. The sequence goes on from CM060192.1 coordinate 75,243,016, forward strand.
ATATAAAATCACTATATTATATTAATAATAGAAAATTAATAATAATCGATTAGATTTGGATAGTTTAACTTTATACAATATGTCAAAAATAATTTTATATTAATTTATTATTAGTAGTAGTTTATTATAATAAAATATAATATATTAATTGTTATATTTATTCAAGATTAATATAAATATTATTATTTTAATAAAAATTTGATTCTTTATGATTGAACCCGATCGAACTGATCTAATCATGACCCAATTGAGACGTCGGTCGAATGACCGATCCGATTATAATAACGTTGGTGATTCCGACCCCGCGTTGCTCGCGCGAGAAGCGCGCGATGCGTGAAGCGCTTGCGCGCGTGATGCCCAAAACGGGACACAACCCAACAGTCTTCTGTCCATTTGAGGAATTCACACATATTGACCATTTCACGGCTTCCAAGTTAAAAGGTAGAAAGAATACGAATATATTAGATGAACTATATTGGATGTCTAAACACGATTAATCTTTCAAATATATCTTTGAATCCTTCCACTCGAGTTAATAAGATTTTATTTAACATATTTCGTTCTTTCTCATAGTTTAAAAAGTATATAAAATTATTATAGTTTTAATATATATAATGAGTTTAGAGGACAGTACTTTTAGTCGATAACTTTTATATATGCTTTTATTAAATTCATATATAGTATAATATTGAAGATTGAAACTAACAAGTTGACTTTTTGAAAATAAGTTATATATCCACCTTGAATCGTCTGGTATTGCGTCACGTCGTCATTCCTACTTCAAACATATGAAGGCCTGTTGTCTTTGGTCATTTATTTGACGAGATATTTTTTTCGGAGTAAAAAATCCATCAAGAGTCGAATAAAACAAAAAAAAATAGAGGTAAAGATGGTACTAGAAAGAAATATATGAAGGGATATTGCAATAATTCTTATTCTCCCTAGCTAGCTGATCTTATTAACGAAAAAGATAATGAAAAATGTTATTCCAAACATGCATGGACTTACTTGATCAAACATAGCCTGTAGGTTACCGTCTACATATTTGTTCGGCGAAGCGCCGTCAACACCTTTCATATCGTTACATTGGGGAGTCCACAAGTAGCTTAGATTCTTTACCTAACCACAAGCGAAAATATAAATGAAAAAACAAAATCAAAACAAAGCATATATATATATATATATATATATATATATATATATATATTAGCAATGAATGTATTATTTAGATTATAAAATATGTGGGTTAAACTTTTAGAAAAGTCGGTCATATATGCACATTTTAATTTAAAGTGGTATCTCTTCCTAACATCTTAAATATTTAGAAAAAATAATTAGCTCATCTTATTTTTACATGTATATATCTTAATTTCACACATTTCTCTTATTACGCAAAACTAATATTAAATTGAAAATAGCAATATGCTGCATTTAATCTTTTTGCGTATTATACATATATAGTTTTGATATGAATGAACAAATGTTTTGAGATATTGTTTTTAAATACCCATTTAGAAGCTAGGCGAAAAATTGATACTTTCGAGGTTTTATTTTGCAACCTTATTTTTATCTACGAGTTGAACCAATTATTCAATTACCCATAAAATTCAAAGATTACATACAACTAAGTCGGTTAAAGGCTGCGTTCAATTCAACCATCCGCGTCCATGCACGGCTTTGTCCAAACTTTTACCAAGTCTTCTCCTTAATTAAATTTGGCAACCCAAAAAAATAAAATCCAAACTTTGAATTCAACTACATATCTATTCAAACACCCAAATTTGTCAGCTTTACTTCTCTATATATATGTGTATGTGCATCTACGCTACTTCCATAATTACTTCTTGTGCATCACCAACTACGTACCTAACCTTAAACACATTCACGTCGATGGCCATGGATTGGAGATCAAGAAGGATGGCCTTTCAGGTGGCTGTTCTCGTCAGCTTCGTGGTGCTCTCTGCATGCTTGCACGATCGGCCGCTCATCCCGGTGGCGGCGGCGAGGCCGTTGGCCGCGGACTTGTCGCCGTGGCTCCTGCCGGAGAATGGCGGTGATGGCGCCGCGATCTTGTTGCAGTTGCTGCCCAGGGGACCGGTGCCGAAGCCGGGGCCGTCCGGGTGCACCCATGATCCCAACCACAAAGGTGGTGGCACATGCCCTTGATGATTGGTCTCGTAGATAGATGCAGAGATTTTTTTTTCTCTCCTTTAAATGTGAGTTTTCTGTATGATATTCACGTTGTATAATCTGAATTCGACGGCTGTTATTCATTTATTTTTCTAACATCTGTAATTGTTAATTAAAAAAAAATCAGTCGTCGAGTTTGGATTCTATGACATATATAATAATATTATAATAAGAAGAAGATTTGATTATTCCACTTTTGCGTGCATGGCAAAATTGTTGAAGGTTCGAGGCCACGTATGACATATTGATGTTTTTCTTATTCAACTATTTTGAATAATGAAAGTGTGATGTATATACGGGGATGAACTGCATATAACAAAAATGTCTACAAGAATTACATATGGCCGTGTGAAGCAATGTGTGAAGCACCATTCCAACCATGCAGATGCGATCGGAGAGGGATCATATGATCGAAAATAATTATATTTGAGAATAATCTTAATTACATCTCACTGAATTATTTTTTAATGATTGTTAAGTCAGCATATATCAAAACATCTTTAAAATGAAGAAGATATATTAAACTTCATCTAAATTAATTATTATTATCGTATTTTAAATAATTCTATTAATCATATGAGATCATTAAGATGGAATAAGATCATGTAACAAAAAATAAGATCTATGAATAGTAAGATTGTAAAATCATAAAACTTTAAGAGTTATATAATAAATTTTAGTCATGGTCATCTAACTTAGGGGGTGTTCTCAATAAAATCATCCAACTTTATTTTGTAACACTAAGGTTATCGAATTTTAGAAATATTTTATTCACGATCATCACGACCGGTTACCGCTGATGTGGCACCGACGTGAATGCTTACGCGGGACTACGTCAGTATTTTCTCTCTCCTCTATATTAGATTAAAAAATAAAAAAGATCACATCAACATTTTTCTCTATGCTATGCTACAAGATTATTCAACTTTTCAAATTTTCAATCACGATCATTAGTAAAAACTTAAAATAATAAATAATATATAATATATATAAAAATAAATAAAATTTAGGCACTTAAACTTACTCGGTACATTTTTTGGCACGACCCCTCGGATCGAGCCAATCAAATTTTTAATGCGTATTAAATATATAATATTATGATAATTAATAATTTTTAATTAAGGAAATAAAAAATTAAAATAATAACATATTGATTATATTTTTCCCTAAAATTTGAAATAATAAAAAATATTATGATTGGAAAATTAAAAAATATTATAATATCTTCAGCTATATTTTCTCATGATTTAAAGGTTGGTGGATCCAAAATCTTGCTCAAGGGCCCGTGTTCGGATCCTGTCTCCAGTTGGTTTAATATTTCATTTTTTTTAAAGTTAATAGTGCATTGGTTGCTTCTGCAGAAGCCAAAACCTTGATTTTTAATAAAGTGAATAACGTATACAAATCTCGAACTTGACATTAACGTAATGTCACGATTAAACTAATTAAGGTGATTTTTATATCCTTTCTCACATGCTACTTTTTAACACTTTAATGTACGTCCATAGTACCCATGTTTATGTTTGATGAAAATATTGTTTGCATGGTTATTTTAATCTTACTAAAAAAAACGCAACCAACGAATTCATCGTTAAAAAGAGTGATTACATTGATTTATTTTATCTTCTTGTGGAGTGTCGAGATCAACAGCTCACATGAAAAGGTAATAACAACTCCAAGGCACCACATGTTGAGTTGACTGTTTGTTAGTTAGCCATTCCTAAATTAATATTTCTTGCTCCTTATAATATTTAAAAATATTAGATTGCTTAAGACAAATTATTTTTTTCAGCTAAAAGAGGTCAAACTTAGGTCACCTCTTGATCAGTGTCCTAGTAATGTATTTTATCATATGGAATTATATGTTGATGAAAAAAATGGTATAAATCCCATTGTGCCACTAAATGATAAAAATTGGATCAGACTAGAAAATTCAAAATAAAATAACCTCAAAAAAGATTAACTCATAAAGGTCCTGCACAGTGGATTGTGTGAGAGAGGATTCCTTATTATACCTTCACAGAAAATTTTGTCCAATCTGCATTTTCTGTAATGGATCATGCTTCTGTTAATGGAAGCATGCATGGATGAACTATTATCTGTGTCATACAAATGCATGGATCATAAATTTAACTTATAATGACATCTAATGGTCCAAATGCACTGCACTTGTTACAAAGTGTAGCAAATTACACTTGCAGTATCATCATGTCATAAACTTCCAAGTACTAAAAATATCAACCTCATTACAGAAAATGCATGGAGGCTGACAATCACCAGGGTCAACTGAAAAGGAAGAATGCCATCAAGTAAAATGTTGCTACTAGAAACCAAAGCATATAAACAACTCAAATTCACACTTTTCTTCCTAGAGAAAGAAAAAAAAGGAAAATTTGAAGACTATAAATGCAAATGATCAACTTCTCCCTCTGTTCTCCGTTCTGGTACTATCTTCCGTTGTGTGCCAGAAAATGCTTGGGAGTTAAGAGAGACCTTCCTAGAAGAATTAAGGTCAGGGAACTTCGTACTTCATAATCTACACACGACTGCAGACACACAGAACAAACAGCTTTCTTCTCTCTATGGGAACTTTACAGTGTGCTTGGATTGCCTTCCTTCGGAAGCAACCTCCTTTACTATTTCAGTTCATGGGGGATTAAGACAGTGGTTAAGCTGTTGGAGAGCATATGGCTTCGACAGCGATCCTTTTCATCACATTCGGACATGGATCTCCACCGAAATTTGCAGTGGATAATGCGACGGTACACCTTTCCTGCCCGATGCACTTCTGCAAAAATCAACAGGGAAAAAACTGTAAGCAACTATGGTCAAATTGCATCCCTTTGAGATTTCGTCTATCTTTTTTATACAAGCAGATAACTCTGGATTATCAGAACAAGCAAACGTTATTCATAAACTATGCATGGACAGATGGGAATTCAAGTTACCACATCCCCAAAAGAAGTGCACGATTTCGACAGAAAATTGAATCAATGGTACTTTTAACACTATTTGTGTAACAAAAGTTTATACTGCCAGCATTGGTCATACGATTTTTATAAATGCCATCGAGCATTAAGAGGATCATATATTATATCTTGTTTCTTTCATGTTCATGAAAATGATATTTTGACCATGAAAAAAATAACAAAAGAGATAAATATCACACAACAAAATGAAAGAAAACACGATGAAATTAAATGATACCTTCTCAAGGGTGGTTTGTGAATTTGGTGAATGGCATGCTCCCTGTTGAAAACTTCCGCAGGTTCCCAGGGGTGTCCCATAACTGGCGAATGTGATGGCAGATATGGATTGCCCTGGTGCACACCGCAGATGAACCTTTGGATTGTGGAACCCTTCACGTTGGCCATAATTATCAATATGCCAATTTTTTAAAGTCGGATGCCGCTCTGAAACATCAGCGCAAACACTAGAAACTGATCGTTTCACTAGAGCAATCTTTGTCGCATCACCTCCAAGTTCTTCAAACACTACTAGTAGATTTCTGGTTGGCTGTAACCAGGATCTTGGAACATGGTACCTGTCATTTATAAATATATCCTAACCAGTAAGCACACTCCTTGAGCATATCTATTACTCAAACTACTAAACATCTACCAAACAAAAGAACTGAAAATTATGTTCATACTTAAACTAAAAATTCTTTCCATTTGGCATAATGAGAGAATGTTTTTAGTCTTTACCATCGTTGCGAAGGTTGACCACAGCCAGTTTGGCATTTTGGTGATCTGTATGTCCCTGTGTAGCTACAACCATTGCAATTCCCATTTGCATACACCAACCAGTATCTACCTATGCTTTGTCCATTTATCCAAACTTGACCCTTCCCCATACTGCCCATATCAAGAGCAAGAGGCTCATCTCCTGCAGGTGCATCAAAGTAAGCCTGCAAAGTGACAGGTCTTGTCAGATGAGAGAAAGAATAGAAAGACAATTAAGAGTCGATGTGCGATTTTTTCCCTACCCTATACCAAGTCAAAGGTTGCTGGTTTTGAGCTATCAACGACCCTTTCATCCACTCAACTGAAGATGCACCTTCCAAGGAGTTAATGTTCATTGCTTCTCCTTTTAGTCCAACCTACAAGGCGAAAAACAAAAGGTTTATAATCGGAACTCCAGAAAAGTGCTCTTCCTCTATGTCAAAAGTTTGACAATATGGATGTCAAAATGTATAACCTGATATGTCCACTTTTGCCATGTCAAGTCTCTTCTTCCTTCATCAAACCCATGTAGCACCACAGGGCCTAGGACTCCAGTGTTCCACAACTCATAATGCAATCCTACATTCTTCACATAGTGAAAAAGAAAACAAAATCAAGAAATCAGTGATTCAGTTCACTCTTGGGTAATCCACTTGACCTGCACTGAACGACGATAAATGAACTAACCTGAAGTCCAACAGCTACACTTAGCAAAGCAATTCGGTTTGATCCAGCATGAAGGTTGACATCGCCAGAATATGTAATCCTCTTAAATTCCCTGCTACCGTAGGCAGAACCTAACATTGCACAATAGTTGTTCATGAGAAGTTCCACTGGATTTGTGCATAAGATGCTTGTAAGCGATCCAGCATACCTGCTAGCTGCCCATTGACAAAAATATGCAAGGCATGTCCCGCAGATTGAACAATGAGAGAAGGAAGTTTACCACCTTGCAAGAATCTCTCAGTGGGACTCACATCGACACTGGATGAATGAAAAGATGCAGAATGAACAAAATTAATGAGTGAGATACTTTTGAATGGATAAATCCAGTTTTGAGGGTGTCTGACAATTAATTCTGTTCATTTCCTCACCAAAAAAAAAACATGAACATAATTAGTGATCACAGATCAAAAATGACAAGAGAATCATAAGTGACCATGTCTGTCTTTATACACAGGTGAAGCTGCTCTACATGGCATAGTTTAATATTAACAAATAACAAATAAAACAAAAAAATGAAGTTTCAAAAATACCACAGGTTAATAATTACTATGAGAATTATTTTAGCAGATTGAAGCTAATATATCAGGAATGGAATTGATATTTGTGTTTCCTGAACTGAAAAAGGGGTGATCATCCCGCACCTAGTGATGTACCAAAGATAATCAGTGGTATCCCTGGTAACATTTACTTGCTCCAAGAGCCCCGTTGAGGTTATCAACGAATTATCCTCCAATGAAGCAACCTCCTCATCATACCTCTCCCACATGAGTGAATGAGCACTAGGAGAAGACATTTGCATTCGACAAGTTTGAACACCAACCTGCAGTAAATCAGTGAAAGCTTCATCCTCAGAAAGAGAAGTTTTTAGCATTTTCTGAACATTATAAGTAAGAACTGTCAGCATCTGAAGATTAACAGGAACTAAAACATCAATCAGAAACCCTCTGTTGACATTCAATAACATGTGCACATGCATCACCATATGTCCTGACAAGTGCTTCAATAAGAAAATTTAAAAGTACTAGATGAAGATGTTTTTGCTACCTTTGCGGTATTGAACACAACAGTTCTGCAGTCAGGTAGGATGCTCATCGACCATGGTGGAAGATTGTAGTGCATGTTATTGAACATCACTCTTGCATATGAATTAGAATTGTAGTTGGCAAGGAATGCTGCACAGCCCCCAGATTCAGAACTGAAAACATTGGCCTATCGTTGAACTAATGGTTAGTAGAAGTTGAAGATTTATCTTGAATACTAATAATTAAATAAAATTTCCAAACCTGTTGAAGATTTCCTAGAGAAGTCACAACCGGGTCAGCAGACACTAAAGCAGATTCACATAATTTAATTGCTTTGTGGAGCTCTTTCAGATGACCATATTTGGGTTCCCTGATTAATCCTGCAATGTCACCAAAGTGTAACATGTTTAGATTGGATCATATGGAATAGAAAAGTTGAGGGCATGTTGCCCATTGACTTTAGGCTTTAGTTCTTTTATCAATATGATTAATAAGCAATTTTGCATATTAAGGCAACACTATCATAATACAAGACAAATGGGCCCAATAAGGTCATCAAAGAAAACCAAGCTGATGTTACCACAAACTATATATTCTCTGAATTTGCTAATTTATCCATATAAGTGTGTTGGGTTAAAAATGAAAGCCTATTAATACTTCCACAGACATAGTTATCGATAAAAAGCGAATAGGTAATGGATCGCAGATTGTTCAGTTGACATAAAAACTTAATTTTTATCAATTTAATTGAAGTTATTCTTACAAATCAGAAAATTGCTTAACAAAGAGTTCGTACATTTATTTATGATTTGCATATTCATAAAAAAGGAAATGGCTGCTGAGAATCGTAGAAGACTAATTGTCTCTAAGTTATCAGATATATATATATATATATATATATATATAATAAACCAAGGAAATTACTTTGTTCCTTGATGGCATATTCTGAAAAGTTGATAATGTAAAGTTAACACAGGAAATGATACATCAAAAAGGAATGATGAAAGAAAATTTGACTTGGCTCTTAGACCTGACTTTTGAAACCAAAACTCCTAACCACAAAACAACAGAATGCTGCATTGACATTAGAAAAAGTGAAAAAAAAAGTAACTTAAGAATTTCATATTACAATTTCCTGAATAAGAAACAACACTCATCATCTGCTTACCATACTCATCAATTGGAGCATCATAATCATAACTTGTTGTGATGAATGGACCACCAGCTGTACGCCCGAAGTTAGTTCCTCCATGATACTTTAATGAGGAGGATACAGAAAATTGGTTGTGTCATAAAGTTAGCAAAAGAATTTCAAATGCACTAAGATTCGAGGAGAAACTCAAGATATCACTTCTAACCATGTAATAATTGACAAAGGAGCCTCCCTTTTGTATAAAACGTGCCACAGCAAATGCTAGATCCTGAACTGGTCGTTGATGGACAGTACCACCAAATTCTGTAAACCTGCAATTATGGTTAGGAGAATAAAGGGTGATTAAGAAAATGGTAAAATATTTATCAGCACATTATGGATCATGGGGATGTAAGGATTATTGGTTTCAACCGTCAATAAAAATATGCACAAGACACAGAATTAGGACCCTGCAAAGTGTGTGGAAGGTGAAAGCAACTAACCATCCACTCCAAGCTTCAGTCCACATCATAGGCTTGTAAGGCTTGTTTGGAGTGAAAGCATCACAGTAGAAACCATTGCATGCATTTATCTGTTAATTTCCAGGAGGTTAGAGGACAGATCAGACAATTAGCACCATTTCATTCCAGGATATAAATAAACAAAAAGTAAAGGTACATTTGTTAGGTAGCTAAGTTCCAAGACCTCTTCATTATAAACCACTCAATTGTTTTTGCATGTTAAAGATGTGAGGTCATTACCCAAAATGGAATACGTGTGAACCAACCGAACCATGATTTGATATTGGTTAGATAGACAACTTGAGTGATCCTAGTGCTTCTTAGTATAATAGTTTGACAGAAAATGTCTAGAGCTTGTGGACACAACAGACACTGTAAATGGATATAAATGGATGAAAAGAAGAAATACGACTACGCACAAATTACCATAACTTATATAAGGCCCAGTGTAGCAATTTGAGTGATCTCCTGTTTATCTTCATAATTAGGCCACAAGTTACCAAACAACTCGGCACATCAAGAAAGCACATCACTTAATTTTCATACCAAGTGCAGAAGAATCAAGCACTAAACGCTGACAAATGCTGAAGAACATGAATAAAGTTGATGAACAGACTCTCCTACCATTGGATCTGGGGCATCATCCTCCTTGCACATGACCCATGGCACACCAGTTCCCAAGTTGACTGCCATCTGCGAAGCCCAGTCGATGTATGAATGGCCAGCTGGCCCAAGAGCCTTACTTATTGCGCCATACTCATTTTCAATCTGCACCATCGTTTAAGAAAACAAGTTGGAATAAAAAAAAAAGTTACTTTCACAAGTTTTTCCATCTTTGCGGAGTCAAAACTTGATGGAGAACATGCCTGCGAGAGAATAATTGGACCACCCTGCGAAGCGTAAAGGGACTCACTCTTCATCATCTGCACAATCTTTTGAACAAAACCTTGCATGGCAGCCTGAAAAGGAATTCATGAGAATTGACTCAGAAATTGAAAAGGAAGTCCTGCATCCTGAAATTCAGAGAAGCTAACGTATAATTCAAGAAGAGAAGGACAAAACATTTATGTCAGACAAAAGCAAGGCAGAAAAGGTGAAGTAAACTTGAAAGATTGGACCTTGAAAGGCTCATTATCTGTTCTGAAGCTGATGCCTGGAACATACTTCAGCCAAACTGGAAATCCCCTGAAAAAAGGGAAAAAAAACAGAGAAGAGACTTAAAGCCAGAAAACCACCCAAAATGACAAATGGACTTGACATAATTTGAGGCTAAACAAATCTTGCATAGGAAAAGAAACCCAGATCTAACGAATGCAGCTATACAAAGTTGAATCAGTACCCAAAATTCCACTCTGCGCAAACATAAGGCCCAATGCGCAAATGCACATACATCCCGGCCTTCTGGACTGTCTTAATGAACCTCACCAGGTCATACCTCCCTTCGAAGTTGTACTGCCAAAACAAGTAAAATATGCTTACACAGGGAGATCCAGTAAAAGATTCTGCTCGGGAAGTCAGAACTCAGAACTCCAAAAAGAGGAGAATTCTTTTTTATAAAACAAGTCAGATTCAGAGAGGAAAGGGAAAGTGAGTGCGTCTATGCCATACAACGCCAGGTGAAGGCTCATGCCCGTTCCAGAATACATAGGTCTGTATGACGTCGAGGCCCCCATCCTTCGCCTTTTGAATGAGACCTTCCCACATCTAATTCACCAGAAACGGCAGCGAATCAGAGAAGAAAAACTAACAGAAAGGTGAGACATTCGACAAGAAAATGCTTGAAAGATAAGAATTTCATTTACTTCTGGAGTGCTCCTGGGATAGTGGATGGAGCCGGAGATGAGTATCCTCCTCTGGCCATTGATGACGACGGCCTTCCTGTCGTAAGTGACGCTGCATTGTCCTCCAGGGAGAAGGAGTAAGATGAGGAGAGGCGGCAACAGCAGCAGCGAAGAGAGGAAATGTGGCAACTTTCTTGCTTCCATGGTGAACCAGCACACACACCCACCACCACTCCTCTCAGATCTCAGTGACCTCCCTCGCCCTTCTCCCACAGTCCCACTATTGCTTTTCTCCTTCGAGAGAGAGGGGGGGAGTGAATAGTTTTAAGGTGGAGGGAAGCTTAAACCGCGGAAACCAATGTCGCCAGATGAGATGGGGTGTAAAAAATTATATTTTGCAGCTTTCGGACGAGCAATGTGTGCATGAAAGAGAGAGAGAGAGTGCTGCAAGAGAGGAGAAAGAAATACTTTTTTTCTCTTTAGGAGAGGGGAGAGAGAGAGAGTGAGAGACAGAGGGAGAGAATCCAATTTCTCGGTCTTCTGAATCTGCCAAACAAGTACGTGCAGGCAGAGTGGCATACTGCCAGATGGCTCTCAGGATCATAAAGATTAGACAACTGAAGCATCTGCAAATTAGAGATAAAATGCAGCATTGATCACTTTTTATTCTTCGGTTGATCCAGGGATGAAAGGTGAAGGTGATAAAAGATTCGGATGGGCGTTCCATATTTTCTGGTGATTTTGTTTTCGAGTGGTTTCATGACTTTTAACAGATTCCTATCTTTTTTTATTAGATAATATCTTTGGTATGTTATATACTTTAATATTAACATTATAAAGTATATGATCTTTTATTACTATGTACTATCGAGTATCGAGTAATGTTTTTTTTTTTATTTTCAAATTATAAAATGCCTCTAAAATTTAGGTGTGTGCAAATTATGTGTTTTTTTTACATTGAATTATTAAGAATTTTTTTATGCAGTATGAAATGGAAAAAGAAATATTTATGTAATTAGTGCCATATGAGTAGGGCTGTAGGAGAAGTGTTTGCTCCACTTTTGTTGGAGACAGAAGAATGTGTAACTTGAAGAATTAGATTAATCGAATATAATAATTTAATTTTATCCGTTGCTTATTTTTTATTTTTTTTTTTACAGTTTATATCCATAGTTGCAATCTAAGCATTTTATCTTTTATTCCAAAAGGGAAGGTATTTTTTTTAATTAAAGTGACTCTAATGGAGACTTTAGGATACGGTCATGTTATTTATGTTGATAGCAACATAATAATGTGATTTAATTATTTATTTTTTTTATTGTCGAATTAATCGATTATTTATTCCTCGAATTAAATGGGCATCTACTGACCGACATCCTTAAATGAACTCTTCACTCCAAGATTTGTCTTTGGATTCGTATCCTCATAGTCATAAGTTTTTGAGAGGTTACTTAGGACATTGATCTAGTGGACCCTCATAAATAATAAATTAAAAATTCTTAAATGTTATAAAGTTTTTTTTTAATGTGATGGCAGCCACAGAGAGAGAGAGAGAGAGGATGTTACATTTGTCAATTGGCACTGACTGAATAATTTCTTTGGAGTCAAAGTTGTATTACGATTATAAAATTAAAGATATTGTTTTTTATTTATTCAATTTTTAAAAAAAATTATAGCACGTCTAATTTTACATGATATTCATATACGCAATGATCTAAATAAATACTCCATTTTGATTAGTCAGTTTTTAAAGATTTATTCATTTTGATTAGTCATTTTGGTTATGTGTATCTATTGTGGTTAAGTCGTAGTTCTTTAATTTATAATATATGATGTAATAAAATATAGAGTAAACGTATGTATAAAACATGTAAGCCGGTCATTCAATTCAATATCGAACGGATGTAAAATACTATATTTTATCATTAGAATAGTAAATAATTATATACTAGTTTATTTTACTAGCTCAATATCATTCGATAATTCGATGAACATATTTGTTTAATTCAGCTATAACAATGCCTTTTAGCCATAAATGATTTTTTTTTCTTGTTAAATTAGTCCGAGAAAAATATATGTACATCTATGAATTGTATAATTAAATGCAATCATAAATTCAATCGTTAAATTAATTGAATCATAGAAAATAAGTGGTCTCCACTATATAAGGGAGGTGTCCTACATGTTTAAAATATAAGATAATGCATTATAATTATATTTTTTATAAAGTGCACGAAAACAAAATTGGATTATTAAATAATTAAAAATTGGGTCGGTGGGAGGGTCCATGCTTTGATTATCCAAAATTATTGTAGGGCATGGGGTCACCTTGGCAAACCCTAAAACAAAAGAAGCACTTACATCATTCTCAGCAATATCTGAAACAGCAATTTCTGTCTCCTTTCTTCTTTTTTTTCCATCCAAAGTTGTGAAAAAAAATAAAGAAAAATTGGAATAAAAAAAACAAATTGGCAGTGGTTGGAGTATTAAACTCCCCATCTTGTGAGCCCTCCCGTGACTTGGTGAGGCCAAATCGTGGGGAGGGGGCCTACGAGTAAGAGATTGGTTCACATGTGTGTGTGAGGGCCCTACGAGTAAGAGATTGGTTCACATGTGTGTGTACTTTGCAAATTTAGTGCTTAATTATTTAGATAGTATGTTGATAGGATTAACTGAGGTGTAACCAACGTATTCATTTTAGATTAACGGTCCAGATCATTTCACTCTTTTTTTTCTTACTCTCTACTCTCATGCGCGCTCTCTACAATCTCTCCGCGCTTGCAACTGGCGGTGGTCGAGCGGGATAGAGAGGATCGGTGACAATCGGCGGATGAAGAGAGAACGGGCGTGAGTGAAGAGAGAGAACGTGGGTACCGGGTTTGATCTTAATCATTAAATTATGAGCTACACAAAGTTATACTTAAGGGAGGTTACACCGTATTAATCCCTATGTAAACATACGCATATGAAAAAAAAAATTGATGACTGCGCAAGTGTCACATTCTAATGAAAATAACGTCATAAATAAATTTAATATTGTTTCAATACTATTTTTATCTCCATGTGTAAGGGGTTATTGATCTTAATTAAATTCCTAATCATGTGTAAGAAGACAGCAAATATATTATTTCATCACATACATATCAATTTTTTTTTTTTTTTTGCTTTTTTTTGTTCAAACAACTTATATTGTCTCGAAATATCAAATTTCGAGAAAATATATACGTGTGCGTGTTTGAATTATATGCATTCAGTATGAATTTTGTAACGTTTTTTTTTTTCTTTTTATTATATACATGTGTGCGCTCATTTATTTGGGGTATTTATTTCTTTATATTAGGCATGTGATTCTCTTTTTTTTTCTAAAACGATTTTTTTAATTAACTGAATTATAACGAAAATAGTGATGATAACAATTTATTTACCCCATTCTTTAAAAAAAATATTTCCGATTATCACCTCTGAAAATGGTCGAAATGCTCAAAATAAAATTAATAAAATAAATTTTTATATGCTCGATGACGAGTGAAATTTTGTAGGAATAAGTTAAAACTCATTAATTACACTCGTCGGATGTATATATGTTGATTAATTGGAATTTGGCTCCCATATTTGATACTTTATCTCTCTTTTTTTTTTTTTTTTGACTCACATATAAATTGACACTTTCTCTCTCATCATGTTTCTTTTTCTTTCCGTTGAGGCCGGGCCAGGGGGACCGTAATTGACGGCAGACAAAGCGTTTGGGGTAGCAAACGGGCCATGATGATTATGATGAGATATGATAGAAGATTTTGGGGAGGAAGAGGGAGAGAGAGGGAGAGAGAGAGAAAAAGGCCAAAAGAAAGACAAGGACGTAGTGCCCGTTTTTCTTGGCTCTTTCATGGACGATGCCCACTTTACGTGAATGGAAGGCTCCAAGAGCATATTAATACTACGACTGCTGTGGCCAATATATATGACGCCTTCGTGCCTTTGTTGAGTGCAACGTGCCACCAACACATCTCCAACGGACACCACCTTGTATTTGCAATTTTGTATGCTTTTACTGTACAGCGATATAATATAAAATAGTTTGCATAAAAAAATGATCGTGAGTTTATATATAGTGATTTCGTTTATCACTCAAAACGTTTTTTAAATTCGTACGGATCATAAATTCAAAGCGAAATCTGGATTGAAGTGTTACATTTATAGTGCTATGAATAGTTAATAACATGTTAATTGTGCATTCTTTATTAATCAACATGCAAGAAGGTTGCAAAAATATTTTCACAAGCACAAATTTCTCTCTCGCATTTTTTTCTTACGCATGCAACAAATGCGGTTTTTTTTCTTTCAAGAGAATGATTTATTTATCTTTTTTACTATTTGATGAGGGAAACGGTTTCTGAAAAAAATAAGTAAATGAACTACAAGTAAAGAAAGGAGAGAGAAATAATAGAGGGCACGCAATTTTTTATTTATCTTGGTATAAGTATATGTTTTTCTTTCTTTGCAATCAAATATTGCATATGAGGTTGATAATATAAAGTTCACTTTTGCCTTTTTATATTATAGAAAGCTCCAACTCTTTGTAGGGTCCGAAACAAGAAAGAAACGATAACCTAAATTACAAGTTCTTATTTTTCAAATTTAAATTAAAAGAATACAACTTTAATTCATTTTACCATCACCAATTAAACACTTTTTTTTACTAAATTTTAGAAGCTTTATTTGTCTTTAAGTTAGTTTAATTATATGCTGAAAATTTTATTAGCATATTTATCCTTCATAGCAGAAAATATGTGACCATGGAGATGGAATCGAAGGATAATATTTATTTGACTGTCAAAGGATAATATTTATTTGACATAATCAAAATTCAGCGAATAACTTGATTCCTGCACTTTTTTATAATATATTTTTATTAGAGAGTCGAAAAAAGATCTGAATGCCTTGGTCAAAGTGGTTATCCTTACATGCAATCCTTATGAACCTGCAATTAATATACAGAAATTTAGAACAATGTACAAAATTGGGAACACAATACTTTTGGTGATATCAATAATATAAAAAAAATCAAACTATCAATGGAGCACATTAGACCAATGTTTTTAAAATCTGACAGGTGATTGAACCGATTGGCCAACTGAAATACTGAATCATGATTTGAACCAACTTTTTTATTAAAATAATATTATATTTATTATTTTAAAAAATATATATTATAAGTAAAGTATTAAATGTAAGAACTGATTAAATAAAAGTATATAAATCTTCATTTTAAGTTAATAAACTATTATAAATTAGTTTTTTACATTTTTTAAATATAAATTATATATATTATCATTTTTATTTAATAATTTTATGAATATTTTTTATTAGATTTATCCTTATTACTATGTTCTCACATTTTTTTTTCAAATTCAAATTTTCTTTCTATATTATTTGTTTCTTTTTTAAATTCATCTTATAAATTATATAAAATATATTACTTTTTGTATTTTAATATATAATATTTATATTACTTTTAATTTATCATCTTGTTGTTTAATTTCATTATATTTTGTATTTAATTTTATCTTTCTACTAATTTTTCACCTGTTATTTTCAAATTAAAATTTACTTTCATTATTATTAATATCCATTTTTACTTCATTCTATAAATTTAATCAATTTTTTCTCTCTTTACTATTCTTTCGCCTTCACCGCTAATATACTTTCCATATTTTTTCCCTACTTATATTCAATTTTGATAAATCGATTGAACTAGACCGATTCGACCCATTTTCCAATGGGTTGATCCAATTTAGTCCAATTTTTATCAAAACAATCATTAACGATCATCCAAACCAAAATGACAACTAGTTAGTGATTGAAGTAATCAAACCGATCGGTCCGATTTGATTTCAAAAATAATGATTTTGACTATAGAAACATAAAATTTCGAAAGACAATTCAAATCAAGACCCAAAAGTTAAATCATCAACAGGGCAAGGGATTAATAATCCAGTTCAACTAATGTTAGTGAGAGGTGAAACATGCTCTTTTCAAAATGACTCCTTACAAGGTTAACTATCTTTTTTCGACACGATTGAGAAATAATGAGATAGTCAGTTGTGGAACATGTTGGCAAGATCTTATTTGGAATTGGCAATATAGATAGCTTCAACAATGCTCTCATTATCGTGATAACCCTAAATGTTGAAATGATTTTTATCCAATAAGTCCATAATATTTCATACAAATTGATCATAAAGATAACTGCTTTATGCTTGTAGGACATTATGCCAAAATTTACAAGTCTTCGTCAAGCAAGCTTCACACGTGGAGGGTGCATCCATTAGACATAATAATTGTGCAAGAGGCAATACACAAAATTAATATGTTGATGTGCCTTGAATTATGTACCTTGTACACAAAATTATGAAAGAAAAAATGAGAAAATAAGGAAAATAAGGATTTATGATGGAAGTGAAAGGCTTGGGCGGTCCAAGTTCGTAGCTCGTCATTTATTCTTGCGAGGGTACGAGGGCTGAAACCCCCGCAGTATGAAACTTTATATATGAAGATTAGAGTTTTATCACCATCTACTATATTTTTCTCATGCTGGATTTCTTCTAGCAATGGCCTCATTTGCTCGTTGATGTTTCTCTTTTGTTCATGTTGATCAAAAGAGTTTTACCATGTTAAATCATTGTGTTCATCTTTTCTTTTATTTTTCTACTTTATTATCTCGATTATTCATCGATCCCCGGTGTAATATTCCCGATAGAATATGATAACTTGAAGACAATTCCTTTTCTACAAGAGTTGACCTTAAAAATAAAGGCTTTCCAATGACTCAACTAGAGCTTACCACCTAACATTCGCTCATTCATGTTATCCTGCGTATCCTCTCCATTGATGCAAGCAACGTGGAATGTCTTTAATATGCAATGGAGCACTCAGCAAGGCTTCCCACTCTATCCCTACATTTTGATTCTGTGCATCCAACAACTTGCACACATGTTCAAACTATTGCAATTGGTGCATTAAAACTCAGTCCGACCCAAATCTCAAAATGATCCACGTGTCACTTCAAAATCATCATTGAGGTTAATGATGCTTTGAATCGGTCAAATACGGTCAAAATCTTATTTCAACTAGCCCACCTTACGGATTTGGGTGATCCGGTCAGGTCAATATGAGAAAAAATTTATTATGACAAAAAGTTAATTTTTTAGGAGATATTGTTCATATGTGTGTATATATATTCTTCAAAGTTTTGCCCTGTTTTGTTATTGTTTTTTATCACATATCATTGATATCCATTTATTTATAATTACCAAAAAAGTTTATTAGAAACTATTTAAATGATTTTTAGACATTATATTTTTTTATTGTATTATATTATATTTGTTATGGATCTTAAAAGGTAATGAGAATAGGAGAGAAATTTCTGCAACATATTTTATTTTTATTAACTTTTATTATTAAGTTTGATCTCAATGTGAGCCGATAGTCAGGTCAAACTTTACAACATTGTTTAATGCAAGTCGGTGGCCAAGGTCCACTAATGTCTCATTTGTTCTTTGCGGATAATATACTTCTTTTTATTGAAGCATTACCTAGACATATACAAGTAATTATGGATATCCTAAATTGATTATCTTCTGCCTCGAGTTAAAGCACAAAAGATGATAAAACATTTGTCTTCTTCTTTACATCAGTTGCAACTGAGATGAGGAATTTAATTATGCTTTCCTGGAAGGTTGCGACTTCAACAAAGCTACCTTGCTCGACAAATTATGCCAACGTCTCCTTCCGTACTAATTATACTTAGATCTTTCTACCATTCCTAATGTCAACGTCTCCATCCGTACTAATTATTTCAACTACACGTGGAATTCAAGCGTAAGGAATGAATTTTTAATGAGTGTCATTAATTGCAAAAGCTGAAATAGTAAACAAAACTTTAGGGGTGAGCAAATCTAATCTGGGACTGGGTCTCGGCCGACTCGATTTGTTTCGAGTTTTTGGAAAAGGAGACTCGGTCCCGGTCAAACCGAAAGAATTTTCGGGTGTCCCGATTTGACCATAAAAATATAAAATAATAAATAAAATAGTGAAAAAATTGATGTTATTATATAAATATGATAACTATTAATTAAATTATATATATGATAATATAACATTATGTATATTTAAGATATATACCAAATAAAATATAATTTTTTATTTAAAATAAGCATAAATATCATATTTTAAAATAAAATTATATTAATATAACATATTTAACCGAGTCGTGACCGAGTCCGAGTTATAATAACCCAGACTCGATCATGCCCCAATTGGTAACTAGGATAAAAAAATCTTAGAAAATTCGAGTCGGGTCGGGCTGGGGCGACCGAGTCGTCCCGGCCCATGATCACCCCTACAAAACTTGTAAGGATGTATAGATTTAATAGTAGGAAAATGATAATAATTAAATAAATAAATAAGATAAATAAGTACACTGATCTTTCATTTTATGTAACACACTTGCATTAGTGCAGGATATTGTTCACTTTTGTATCTCGACCTGCACGATTTTATCAAAATACGTCATATCAAGCCAAGCTCGTGTTCTCAGCATCTCTCCCATGACTTATGCATGTGAGACTAATTCAATGCATGCCTCATCCTTTCCCTCATAGGAAACTCAACGTCCTCGTTAAGTGATCGCACCCACCATAGCATACCGCACCCTTCCTCGCATAGAAGACTCAACATCCTTGTTAACCCCACCATATCATGCCTCACCCTTCCTCCATAGGGGATTCAACATCATCGTTAAATGATCGCACTTCCACCATGCACAGACACAGAGTGGGCTCCCTTGCACTATGATAGGATATTGTACGCTTCGAACTTCGGCTCCCATGATTTTATCAAAACATGTCATACTAAGCGAAAGCCATGTTTTCATATATACCGAGTATATTTCCCATGACTTATGCATCTATGACTAATTCAAGGCATGTCTCGTACACCCGTTCCAATATTAATTAATCAAAATAAATTTATAGAAAATAGGTAGAAATAAATATGAAATAGAGAGGCACTGATAAATAAAAACAAATGTTAAAAAAAGATACGATAAAAATGCATTTATTCATGGGTTTAATGATATTAATACTGAGGAGAATAAATGCACGTGATTAATAAAATAGAGAAAGCTCTAAATAATAGAGAGATAAACCATACACATAAACCATAAAAAAAAACAGCAAAAAAGATAAATAACAGTAGCTCAAGATTAGTATTTTGAAGCTGCTGTCTTAAAATAAATCGAATTTAAATAAATAATTAATATAAATATTTGTTGATTTTTAAATTTAAAATAATACTGTATAGTTATTTTTTCTGAATATTTTATATTTAAAACTTCTAATTTAACATCCTTACAAGTCATAATTCAATTATGCATCAAACTTTATCCATTATCTTCTTTAATTATGTTTTATTGATTATATCCTGTCTAAACATAATTATTCCTAAATTTTCAGGAATAGATAAGTAAATATTATTCCTATATTTTATTTTACATAAAAACAATAATATAATAATATTTTAACTTGTAATTACTTTTTGACATAAAACTCTTATTTTCCTTTATATCTTAAACTTACATTTAACTTCACATTCAATTTTTTAATTCCTAATCTAATTACAATTTCAACTCCTAATATAATTATGAATCGTATTTCCTATCTCTTATCTAAAATTCTCATCCAAAATTTTCTTATCTCATCTTATCTTTTCCTTTTCTTTTATTCTTACTCCAACTATAAATTTATTTATTTTCAAACTTTAACTTTCTTTAACACATATTATATTTTTAATATTTTATTTTAATTATAAAATTTATTTTTTAATTTGGAAATTTTTTTACTGTTGCATATAGTTATCCTTTACCAGGCGACCATCCATAGAGAGGATTCCATTGTGTGATTTTTTAATCAATCAATGCTCAATCATAATTTATAAGTTTTAGAAAGATAGCGGTCGCAAGCTACTTATTTTTTGGAATATCTGAGCCATTTTTTGGCACTTGAATTGTCAATATTTGTATTGTTAAGTTTTGTCAAGATTACATAGCACACATATAAATATTTTAGCACCACAACTGATACTTAATATGTGACGCCCCAAGAAGTGCGACTTTCGAAGCGTCGCAAGGTCAAAAACTTTGTTGTCTTGTAACTTACCTATAAACATAAATAGACAACGATGATTAAAACACAATATAACGTAGCAGAAGACTAATAACTCAAACATTAAATCAAAGAATTACAAGACTTAATTTTTACTTAACCGTGGACACGTGCAAACATTGTTCGTCACGAGCATAGTTCATGGTCACTACTTTTATTAGCATGTTCAATCATATTCATCTACAGGATACGTGCAGAGGAATCCATCGACGAGCTTACGCTCCGTACGTAAGTCATGACAATTCGAATGACACATGTAATGCACTTATTAACAATAAACATATGAACGTAGTAGCAATACCTATATGATATATCAAGTTCAATAATAATTCAATATGTTGCTACATGAGTCATTACTCTAACATTGCGTTAAATAATAAATTGACATCAATAAACACGATTCAATAACTATACAATCGAATTCAATAATTAAGTATGACACTGACCTAGATTCATTTTCAAAAATTCAATTATTTAGGCTCACTAATATCAAGCATGAACATGACATTATTATGCTTAATGTGACCCAATAATATTCATACTTAATTAATTGAGATTGTTATCTTATTTGCTATCACTTAATGAGTGGAATTTTGCACAAATTATTTCATAATCCGTTCTCGCCAATCCTATTTCTCATCAAGTGAGAACTTCGAATCAATTTTGAATTTATAATATATTAATTATTTTTTAAAAACAATAAGGCTATCCGTCTAGGCATTGCATTTCCTTCTACTTAGTATATAAATATATCAAATTTTTGTTACAAGACTTGTAGTTGTGACCAAATTAGAAATGATCTATATATTAAACAGATTATAATATGTATTTAAAATCCATTTTTTTAAACTTTGTATCAGGCTTATGACAGTTTAATTATTTTGAATTATTAGGAAGTTTGAGCAAGTAAAAAAGGCCCATAGCGCCCAAGTTAAAAGGCCGACGAAGCCCAACTCACAAAAATAGCCCTCTAAGACAATAAAACCCTAAACCCTAATTCTCTTATCTATAAAAGGAGGTGAGCTCCCGAAACCCTGCTGCGTTGCCTTCGTCCCCTAGCTGCTGCCTTCCAAACCCTGCTGCTGCCTTCGTCCCCAAGGCCAAGACTCAGTCCAGTGCTATGAGGCCTCCCAGAGGTACGCGCGTATCCCCTGTACTAGCTTCACATCGTTTTCTTCGGTTCATATATGGGTTTGGGGTGTGGATTTGGATGCATTTCGTTGCGACGCTTCGAAAAGTTTCGATTTTTTTACTTGTTGATATGATCGTTTGGTGAAATGCTTTAGGTGGCGGACGTGGCGGCTTTAGGGGTCGGAGTGATGGAGGTAGAGGAGGAAGGGGAAGAGGCGGCGGCGGAGGAAGAGGCGGCGATGGAGGCCGAGGCGGATGGGGTCGTGGTGGTGGTAGAGGAGGAGGCAGGGGACGTGGAGGCGGTGGAAGAGGTGGGATGAAGGGTGGAAGCAAGGTCGTCGTCACGCCCCACAGGTTCGACGGGGTATTTGTAGCAAAAGGCAAAGAAGATGTCCTCGTTACGAAGAACATGGTGCCCGGTGAATCCGTGTATGGAGAGAAGCGCATATCCGTGCAGGTTGTTGACTTGACTTGGCGCAAAATAAACTTTGGACATCTGTGTTTACGACTGATGCTAACATTTCGTGCCTTTTTTATTCAACTTCTGCAGAATGAGGACGGAACAAAGGTTGAATACAGGGTGTGGAATCCTTTCCGTTCCAAGTTGGCCGCAGCTGTTCTTGGTGGTCTTGACAATGTTTGGATTGTGAGATAACATCTCATTTATTCTAATATAATGCACGTAGTTCCTATTATTGTTGTGTTATAACATGATAACGTGGGCTACATATGCCAGTGGTTTTTCTTCTGAGAAACTGAACTAGTCTGAGATGGATTGAACATACAATGAATGTAGTGTATGCACTTGTATGTTTTCCTTCTATGTATTATTTCCAGCATTCTTATTACTTGTGCTTTATAGTGTTTACCTGTCTACTTACATGCGTCGTACACTTTTTTGCAATCTGACTTTCGTAATTTAAAACCTACAATCTTTTGCAAAGATTATCTTGTGAATTATACTTAGCAATTTGGTTGTCTTTTTATCATACTGTTTTTTGTGCAATTCATAAATTTGTTTTTGTTTCAAAAGCATTATCGTCATCCTTATGGATATTTTCTCCAAACTTGGACCATTTTATCTTGTTGTCTATTTCTGCATTTGTTCTGTCATTCCACACCTGTTTTTTCAAAGTTTTATAGGTAAATTTCCATTTTGTAATTCATTTTGGTTCTCCTCTAAACAGTGATTCTTTTTGGTGTCATCAGGCCCCTGGAGCTCGCGTGCTGTACCTTGGAGCTGCGTCAGGAACCAGCGTATCTCATGTTTCTGACATTGTTGGACCTGTAGGTGTTCATTTTCTGTGGAATCTCTTTTATATTTTGTATATTTGTTTGTTCACCTATTCTCATGAAAGTCTCATGTTTCTATTATACCTGACAGACTGGAGTAGTCTATGCTGTTGAATTTTCACATAGAAGTGGTAGAGATCTTGTGAACATGGCAAAGAAAAGAACTAACGTTATTCCCATTATTGAAGATGCTAGGCATCCTACTAGATATCGAATGTTGGTAGGCATGGTGGATGTCATCTTTTCAGATGTTGCACAACCAGATCAGGTATCTTTCATGTTGCATTAGTGTGGTCTGTTGCTTTATATGGTATATTCGTTACTAAAGATGATTGAATTACGTCTATATTCAAGCAATTTTCCAAGCATGTGTTGCTAAAATTGATGCGTGAATTGGAGCTTATTGCTCATATCAGGCAAACTTAAAAATTTATTTTTAAACCTGCTCAAAACTTTTTAAGGAACTTGCTTGAATTTGTCGTATTTCTGCCAAAAGGTGTTTGCTTATGTCAAAAAAACATAACGTTTTTGTTAAAATTATTTTTTCTCAATGTAATGATTTTAATGTTTAATGTTTTTATCATGTCTTACTAATGAAATTTGTGCATTGTTCTAGATAAAATGTTAAGATTACGACTTTTCTCACTTTTTCAGCTGGTTCTGTGGTCCGGCCTTATGTTTTTTTATAGGGGTCTTCCGATGTCATTTTTTCTATCTTTTCATCAAGATAATTTTTTGTGCTTTAGATTAAATAGGCCATTTTCTTTTCAACATGTAAATCCCTGTGCCTAAGATAACAAAGTTCACTAATGATGCATTTGTTTTATGTTGTTATTATGGTTTTGGGATGAATGCCGTCGAATCTTATGAACATGGATCAACGAATGAATGACGTCGTATGATCCATGTAGCCGACCCCACCTAGTGGGATAAGGCTTTGTTGTTGTTGTTGTTATTATGGTTTTGGGATGTCTTAACTCTTAAGATGGTTTCTGTCATACTTAGCATATGACGAGTTAACTCGGATTCCCCTTCAGGACATCTTGGATGATGCAAAACCGAGTTTCTGATGCATATATTTCATTGCATGTTTATTCCACAAATTTTATTTGTTTTGTAATTTTTCACGCTGACATTTTTTCCTGATTTCTTTTCTTTCACCAGTTGTATCTAACATTTTTTCTACATACTCTTTAGTAGCTTTCCTTTGTTGAAGATATGCTAACTTTTTTTACAAGTTTGAACTTCAATAATTAAGGATTAGCTGTTCAGCTTCAGTGTTAAATTAGTTTTCTTTTTCTAAAGACTTTCCATGGTTTTACTTTGATTCATATCAACATGATAAGTCTTGTGATGGTTATATTTTGGTCCTTTGTTGCTTTCTTCTTTAGCACTTAATTACTGTTGTGTACTAGACATTTACCTAATTCATAGAACTATTAGTTTAAACTCGGGTGTATCTCTAGATGCACTATATGCATAGGTGTGTTTTAGATAACAAAGTTCAGTTGTATTATGTTTGTTTCACGTAACATTGATTATTTTGGCCGTTTTTATGAAAATGGTTCCTCGTTTCCCTGATAGTAAGCATATGATGAGTTAACTCGGATTCCCCTTCAGGACATCGTGGATGATGCAAAACTGAGTTTCTGATGCCAGTATTTCATGTTACTGTTCACTATTCTTTTTTTATTCATTTGGGCATTTCAAGCTCACATTATCTGTTTTTTTTATATTTTGTTTTTATCCTCTTTTTATTATAATTTGCATAAGTTTTTGTGTATTTAAATGCTTTTGTTGTAATCTATGGGTCATCATGCTAATTACAAAGTTGTTGCTTAAGTATCTTATTTGAACTTCAGTATATTATAAGTTTGAAGCACATAGAACCATTGTTTGTTAACTTTTATAGTATATTTCTTTCGTTTCTCCTGTGTTATATTCATACTATTTTTTTACTTTTTTCTATTAATATTGCTACTGATGCCGACATAGATTGAAAATGCTGAGTTATAATATAACTAAAGTAAATTATTGTGTGAGGAAGAATTTCAGGTTTATGTTTTTGCATATAACTATAATGTTGTTTAATTCTTCACAAATAATGCTGAACAAATATAATTATGTATACATTATACACTTGATTTTAGTATTGATTTCTTTATTACTATTGATATATGTCTTTTAAAATATATTCCCTTCTATTCTTTTTTTTTCATTTGTCAATGTTTTTTTAGAATATCTCGCTATGTGCACTTTTGATTCAGAAAAAAACTGTCTTTTGACTCTTTATTTGTATTGCAACAGTGTTGTTATAGGATGCAGAAAAATCATTTTGACTTGTGTTTTTTTAAGTATTTGTTTTGATATTTCCACATTGGTCTTACTTTACTGTTAATATTAACCTAGGAAGAGGTATCAGTTAACAAAAAAAGTGGTTGTTTGATCATCTTAAAATTTGATGCCTAACTTGATATATCACGATATCCAGTTATCCTTTGCATCTCCTCCAATTATAGTGTTGTTTGATGTGTGCATTTTATCTGGACTCTGTTTAATTGAATTTATTGTGCGATGTTTTCTATTGTCTTTTCAAGCTGTGTGCTTGGTCTGCTTCTCTTAGAGAAGCTAAACATGTCTACCTTGAGTTGTTATCCTTTTCTTTTTCCCTCTATGTTGACAGAAAGATAAACATTGTAATTATCAAGTTATAATTCAGGAGGCTTAAGTTGATAAATTTTCAGTAGGATTAAGGTGATAAATTTCATAATTTAAGTTAGTGTGAAATTTTTGGATCCTGTATTATGTTCTTGTCACTTATTCTAATATATTTTCTTGTTGAAGTTTAACAATGTGCAATTCATCATCATATGACTTCTTTTTTCTTAGCAATGTTTGGGTTCCTTCATTTGACCTCTTTCATACCGATTTGATACTTAAAACTTCATCAACTTAAAACTTGAAGACCTGCATTACTCAGTAATAAAAACCATAGAGCTTTGCAAATCTTTTTGGCTCGGAAGTCTTTGCATTTCTATTACTGCATTTTGCTATTGTTTTTCATCTTCCTTTGACACCACACGCCGACTTCTCCAGGCAAGGATATTGGCCCTGAATGCTTCATACTTCTTGAAGAATGGTGGCCATTTTGTGATATCGATTAAGGTAGCCTTATTTCCCCGACTTTCCTGTCTTAACCAGTATCTTCCCAGTTCTCACTGTCAATACTCTGGCAATACATAAAAACCCATAGAGTCAATCTTGATGACATTGGAACAATGAATCAATGATCTTATGTTGACAATGTTTCAGGCTAATTGCATTGACTCAACTGTCCCTGCTGAGGCTGTCTTTGCCCAAGAAGTCAAGAAGTTGCAGGCTGAGCAATTCAAGCCACAAGAACAGGTTACATTAGAACCTTTTGAAAGGGACCACGCTTGTGTTGTTGGTGGTTATCGGATGCCAAAGAAGCAGAAGGCTGGAGAGTAGTGACACTAGAAGACTTTTCTGTAGTGTACTAAACTTTGATAAGCAAGTCGTGCCAGTTAGATTGTCTTGGCAGCTTATTGTCTCTTTTTCGTTAGGACAATGTTCAGATTTTGATGGTTGAGTATTTATTCTCTCTTTCCTGCTTTTTATGTCCTGTTGTGACCTTGAATGTTGAAATGGTTGACATCATCTGTGTTTACCACCCTTGATTGATTCGGCTTAAAACACCAGTTGAGGCAGGACTAAGACCGCTTTAAAATGAAATTTGTTGTAATCGCCAGTTCAAGGATCTTTAACACTTTTATTATGTATTATGTGGAGTGCTATGCTGAAGAACAAGATACGTTTTCTGTTTAAAGTTTAAACCAAGGATGAACTTGTTTTATGCCACTTTTCTTTATAATATTGATTGCTCTTTACCGGAAAGCATCACTGAAGTGAGACGGAAGGTCACATTTTTTTCATGTAAAACTATATAAATTCCTGAAATCGTTTGGCAACAGGAATGGAGATGAACTTGCTTTTCCTTATGTGGATAATTGGTGATAATTTCAGAAATTGTTTTCTCTCATCATCGTCTCTAACCCACAAGCTTTTTAAAAGCTTGGTTTGTCAGCTGTCCCAAACTATACCAGTTCTAGTGGCCTTAGCCACCATCAGGAATGATCTTTTATTCCAGTGGAAACGTATTTTTATATGGATTTAATATTTGTCCTCCTTATTTTGGGAGAGAGGTCTGTCCTTATTTTATCAGCTGTCTGACGACAATTGGACGACCGGTTCAAATGGATTTAGAAGCGTCCGGTTCATACAGATTTAAAGAAAAAGTCACATCCTCCATAGCCTGGTCGAGCAATTTTCCCGTCACCTGTCATCGATCGCTGTCGCATGCCGCCGTGCATTGTCATTGTTGAGCATTGTCGCCATCGTGCTCTGCTACCTGTTGCTGGAGGTGCTGCAGAGGTGGAGCAGCGGTGCGACAAGGAGGAGATGTGAGCAAATCTACCGAGGTGGAGAAGCATTCACGACATTTGAGCAACAGCGATGGGGAAGAGGGTGTCGTCCTCCTTAACTTTATTTTTATATATTATTTTATGCAAAAATAAACTAACATTTAAGGTACTTACTATAATGAACTTTTTATAAATATAAAAAATAAAAAATAATCGAAAAGTCGACGGAATTAAATAAAATAATTAAATTGGAAAAATATTCATAATTTAGAGGTGATTTGAATAAATGACCCTAAAATATAATATATAAACAATGTGCATGATTTGCAACTTATCAAAGAACTTATGCATCTAATTGCGATAAAATCTGAAATCTTATCTTGATATATCCTCTTTTACCTTTTAAATAATTCCTCTGTAGTCTAGCTGCTTATTTTATGTAGGAAATTTCAAAATTTCTTCACAACGTTCTTGCACGAATCTCTAGTTAATCCTTTTTATGGCCAACTTAGTCTACAACAGATGTTTTTTTATATCTTGTTATATCCAGACTTTGTACATTTTTTTATTTAACTTTGCACAATTAATCTCTCTTTTGGGCCCTAAGATAATATTCGTACAGAATTTTAACCTTGTTCATTAATGCATTATATACATTTCTTGTTTTGCAACTTTTGGTTTGCCTTTTGTATCTGTTGTTCCAATTTTTTATACCCGAAATAGCTCTGCAGGATTTGACATCTAGAGTATCATTATCAATTCTTATTTCAGCATATTACTCTTTTTTCTATAGGCTAGGATCTTGGCACTGAACTGAATGCATCATACTTCTTGAAGAATGGTGGCTATTTTGTTATATCAATTAAGGTAACCTTGTCCACTCAGCCTATATCTCATTCAAACTGAAACTCTTCTAACTGTTATTATTTGTAATTTGTCTTGCATTAAGGGTGTGAACCCGATGATCCGACCCGATTCGACCTCAATCCGAAGGGCATCGGGTCGGGTATGGGTTGGAATTTTTCAACCCGAGTGGACCCGACCCGACCCGAAGATCCGACCATTTATTTATTTATTTTACATTTTTAATTAAATTTAAGCCTATATTTAATTTAAAAATATTAAAATAAAATGTTTTAAGTATGAAAATAATATTTAAATATTTTAAAAACCTATTTTCTACTTTAAAATAAATATTAAATAAAAATTTTTATATTAAATAATATAAAAAATAGTAAGAATTTTTTTAAAAAAATGATGGTCGAGTAATCCGACCATCCGACCCGATTCGGATCGGGTTTAATCGGATTTACCTCTTCAAAACGGCTCGACCCGATCAAATTCGGATCAAATCCGACCCGTGAACACCCCTATCTTGCATTATTTGCACAAATGATCTTGTTTCTAAATGTTCATTATTTGCACAAATGATCTTATTTTGAAATATTCAGGCCAGGGATGGACCCAAGTAGAGATTAGGAGGGCCCTGGCCCCCCCTAATTTTTTGAAATTTTATTAACATTATATGTTAATATATATGTTTTTATGGTAATTGGCACCCTCAAATATATTTGCTGTGCTTATAATATGGAATGTATACTTTGGCTTGGTGGTTATATACATTGTGGGTCCGCCCCTGGTTCAGGCTAACTGCATCGACTCTACTGTCCCTGCTGAGGCTGTGTTTGCTCAAGAAGTGAAGAGTTGCAGGCCGAGCAATTCAAGCCACAAAAGCAGGTTACATTAGAACCTTTTGAAAGGGATCACGCCTGTGTCGTTGGTGCCTTGGTGGCTACTGGATGCCAAAGAAGCAGAAAGCTGGAGACAACTAACCTATCAAAGTTTAATCATATATGTTGGTGATTGAGTTAGTGTGCTAGTATTTGGATTTATTATTATGACAATATTTCTAAGTGCAATTTTGTTAATTGAATTTATCAAGCTATTCAATAACTTTTTATATTTTGATTATTATGACATTTTTTCTTTTAATTGTGTTCGTTATATTGATATTGATATTAAAGCTTCAAAAAAAAAAAATGTGCGCGTTATATTGAACGCTTTTTGCTGGATAAATTACTATTTTATCGTTGCTCAATAAAATCAAGTAAAAAAATATTGTTGAGTCACAATAGTCTTATCGTTATTAGCCCTTATATTGTAAAGCAGTTTAAAAGTTGTAAGGCTGCCAATTCTTAATGCAAATTTCCGTGTGTCGAATATGTAAAATAAATGATAGAACAACAACAACAAAGTCTTATCCCACTAAATGGGGTCGGTTACATGGATCATACGACGTTATTTCGCTTTATTAGTAACCAAACCTTTCGGTATATTATTCACCAATAGATCTTGCTCTATTAGTTCGCCAAGTGTCCGCCTTGGCCTCCCTCTCCCTCTTTTAATCGGACTCCAAATTATTTGATCTACTCTTCTTACTGACGCATCTAATGGTCTTCTCTGAACATGACCAAATCATCTCAAACGATTCTCTACCATTTTCTCACTAATAGGAGCAACTCCGACTCGTTCACGTATATGGTCATTCCTAATCTTGTATGACCACACATCTATCTCAACATCCTCATTTCGGCTACCCCCATTTTACGTTCATGTTGTCCCTTCATAGCTCAACAATGTAAAATAAAGGAGAACTTGAAAAAAAAATACGAAGAGTGATAAACGTGCAAGTAAAATAAATAGATATCACTCGAAAAAAAATAGACCAAGAATATTTATTGTAACTAATATTTTTTTATTTAGATTGAATACTAATATTGTCAACTTTAAAGTCTTAACTATTTTGGAGCTGGACATGAAAATTATAGAATTACTGTTTATTATGTCGATGTAGTTAAATTGAGGTGAGGTGTCATAAATTTGGTGTAATATAAAATTAAATTCTTATATTGAACTTTATGTCATCTCGGTAGAGTTAAATTTTAGAATTTGAGTATATAATATAACTTTAATTGTTTTTAAACATGTAAATGATGATTTCATACTTTACATGTAAATGTTGTTTTTAATTCAGGGTCTGAATCTTAAAAAAAATTCTAATTCCCTAAAATTTTAGGTTTCTCTGAAAATGAAAAATCACCGGATAACATAAAAACGGAAATTCAATTACTCCATTAGAACAAATCTAAATAAAAGGGGAAAAATAGGAAGACTAATTGCAAATGGTTTGCTTACATGGATTGCCTTATTGAAAAGATAGTTGTGAGTCAAAGTAGTTGTGAGTCAAATGTCTCTCATGGTGAAAGGTTATAATTAAGTACCACGCGTATTTATTTATGAAGAAAAAAATATAATTGTGTTATGTAATTAATAATATATACACTTTTTTCAGTCATACAAACAAAAAATATGTTTTAAAAAATGTTTTATATTTTTTATTTTTTTCAGAAAGCCTGAAAATAAGAAAAAAGAAAGATGAACCGGGCCGCTCGATCGGGTTCTGACCGCACGATCTGTTGGGGCCTTTTAACGCAGTCCATTTCCCTCCTTGTTCCCTCCATCAGCTCTGTAGAGAAAAGTTCCCCCCATGCCGCCGGCCTCCGCCCAGTCGGAGCGGTGGACGTGGGAGAACGCCACCGCCGGCGCCGTCGCCGGGTTCGCGACCGTCGCAGTCCTCCATCCCCTCGACGTCGTCCGCACACGATTCCAAGGTCCCTTCTCTCTCTCCTCCCTTCCCTCTATGTCTAGTCTCCTCTTCCGTTGTGGTAATTGTTGGAAATCCTTCTTCCAGTTAGCGATGGACGCGTGGGTTTCCCGGCCTACAAGAACACGGGGCACGCTGTTTACACCATCGCCCGAACCGAGGTTGGTTGTTTGGTTTCGAAAGATTGCCTTTTTAAAAATTTCTCTTCAATTCATGAAAGATTTCGTTCTAAAAAAATTCATGAAAGAATTATAGATTTAATCTTTTGTTTATTTAGAAAAAAAGTCGTCATGTTAACCCAGTGAATCGCGGGGCTTTAGTTTTAAGGCGGAAAGATGATATTTAGTATTTTCTACAATGAGCGTTCATTTCCAACATGGAAAGGGAATGGCCTGACTGTGGCTATCACTCTAAAACTTAGAGTAAAATAAATTGTAAAAAGAAAGGTGGAGTCTTTGTGGTTCTATCCATAGATATGATTGGCTGCTCAATTTTGTTTCTTTATGTTTCTTGCAGTCATCAAGTCGACTGATGAAGTTGGGCTTTCTTTGGTATCTGTAATGTACATATGTTATTTCCTTGACGCCATTTTCTTTCATGTAATCTTATGTCAAAATTATGTAATCTAAGGCTGCTGCTATATGAAGCCGATATTCAACAATGGACATACATTTCAAAAAAGTAATTACATGGATCAAAGTGGTTGTCTTGTTTTCCCCTATGCATTGCATTTGTATCATTCAACTTAATGCATTTGAAGGCACAATTGTTTCAACAACACATGGCTTGTCTGTTAAGTGTTGACTGCTGATCAATCTCCTGCATTAGTTCATTCTAGGACATGGTAATAGTCTGATATTAACTATGGACTTACATTTTTCAAGGGCTTAAGAGGGCTTTATGCAGGATTCTATCCTGCAGTTTTTGGATCTACAATTTCTTGGGGGCTGTACTTCTTCTTGTAAGTATTCTTTCCATTAAAATTCATTTTCATCATTTAATGTTAAGATCGAGTTGCCAATTATAAAATTACAAAGTGTTAAATGATTTCATGATCTGTTTTAATCTTCTGGATAAGTCGGATTGAACTTTACATTTTTTTGTTCTTATCTTGATATTGTCCTTGTTTGGTTTTTTGTCTCCTAATAAGTGCTTTGGATTGTTTTCTTTTATATCATAGGCTTTGGTTATTTAATATCAGGTTTTGTGTTTAAGATTATGATAAACAACATTATGAAACCAAAATTTCAGCTAAGACGTCACCGTTCTGCTGCAGCATGCTCTGTTTTCCCATCGAGTGAGACTGTAACACGTTGCATGCCCTTCCAAAACTTGCACACAATCCTCAATCATATTTCATGGAAATGTGATATAAGGAACTAGGTTTGTAACACATATAAAAGCATAAATTTCTTTTTGTTGATGAGATTGGATTCAATTGTTTTACTGTAATATTGTGGAGCCCTGTTGTGATATTTAATAAGCTAAAGTTGGACATCATTTCAGTAATTCTTTCAAAGAAGGAAATGCTTTGTGCATTTGGCTTTAATATGCTTTTTCTGCATTTTTTAATTGAACGAGTTTAAAAGGATGGTTAACAAGATGATATGTATCCAACCTTCTATGGTTTCACACGTATTAACTAAAATGCACCTGAAATATTATGCACGCATTACTCATGCTGCAACCAAAATGCAAATACATATGCCGCAGGATCAGTCATGTCTTTGTATTTTTTATCCTCCTACTTTGCATGTGCCCTAAAAGCTACCTTACATCCTCAATATTTCTTTTGAAGTGTACATTCTCAATATTGATCGGAATATTCCTGTGAAGACACATATATCCTGTACTGAATCCATCATACATGTTTACTTTTCTAATAGTGCAACGGGCATCTTCCTAAGATTAAAAATACTCAAACCACCATTACACTACTTTCAAGCCATGAGGTGAACACCCTACCCTTTTCTTTTGAGACTGAAAAAGGATGTCTGCCGCAGTTTCTAGACATTTACTATGTGATACTATAAAATTAGAAACAATGATTATATATACATAACAAGACCCCAAATCCTCCCTAGTTGTCTGCCTTTCTAGCAAAAGAAGCATATGTGCACACGCCTATTTCATTTCCATCTACAGTTGGACTCACCCACCCCTTAACTTCCTTTTATCAGATTAGAGAAATTTGTGTTAAAAAAGAATCATTCAGGTAATCTATATGTCAATAGGGCTTTGTTTACTCAATAACTCAAATAACTATAGAGAAAAGTAATGTTATATTCATAAAATTTAGAGAATCAACTTTCCTAAGAGAGTGTTTCCAAGCCATTCTTCTTCATAAAAAATAAATCTTTAATGCCATCACAAAGTTATATGTAATAAGTTCATATATCAATATTATTTAGTTTTTTGTTGGAACATAAATTCATTTGCATTTCTAGGATGACTATATGTTTTCAGCTTCATTGAGTAGTACAGTAGTTTCGGTAGATCTAGATTCTTAATTTTGTTTATATAATTCTTTTATCTTTTTGTCTCTTTATTTTCCAGCTATAGTAGGGCAAAAAGTAGATACACAGAAGGTACTGACAAACAGCTCAGAGCTGGATACCATCTTCTTTCAGCTGTTGAAGCAGGTTCCTTGGTCAGTATTTCAATGGCTTTATAAAATCTTTTTTACTTTTGTAATGAATTATCAATTATTAGGATTCAGGAGTTCATTTGCTGGACTCTTGATACCCGTGCTTGCAAATGTTGTTGTTTTAACACCTTTAATCAAGCAACTAGGACTTGTTTCACTTTAACTTTTTCTCGGCAAAAGTATTTTGTTTTAAGAATTTGAGAGAATTCTGCATCTAAATCCAAGAGCTGTTTCCATGGGTTTTAGAGAAACAAGAATCTCTTAGTTTTGGCGATGATGATTAGTCATGAAATGACTTTTTAGATGTTCAAATTCCTTGATCTCTGTTCTTGTATCATCAGTGCTTTCTTTGCGTGATGTGCTATAACAAACATAGTATGGTAATTGGTAGCCTGTAAGATGGTTAAAGCTGCTTTACTTTGTTTTGCATGTTGTCACCCATCATAAAACTTGATCCCGTAGGTTCCACATATTCTACTCATATGACCATGTACTTTTGTTGTTTTTTTTTTTGAAACGATATGTACTTTTGTTGTTCAGTTTATATCATGAGAATTAACCATTTTTCTTTCTTTGTTTAGGTCTGTTTGTTTACTAATCCTATTTGGCTTGTGAAGACAAGGTTGCAGTTGCAAATGCCACAGCATCATCATTATCGACCATATTCCGGATTTTCTGGTATTTTTTTTCTTAAAATATAAATAACTTGAAAATTCATTTGGGCCTTCGCTTTTAATGTAGGCTTACCAGTTACCACAACTATCTGGGTTGTGGAAGTTTATAATGTTTAATTTACTCGAAGTTAGATTTTCATGAGTTGCTCTTCTTTGTTTCTATTAGAATGTCCAATTTCTATCTTTTTGTCATTGTGAAATGGGATAATCTATAATATCACGCTGCTACAGGCCATGTTCCTGATATTATGGGTTTGAATAGTAATATACAACAACAACAACAAAGCCTTATCCCACTAGGTGGGGTCGGCTACATGGATCATACGACGCCATTCCGCTTTATTAGTAACCAAACCTTTCGGTATATTATTCACCAATAGATCTTGCTCTATTAGTTCGCCAAGTGTCCGCCTTGGCCTCCCTCTCCCTCTTTTAATCGGACTCCAGATTATTTGATCTACTCTTCTTACTGGCGCATCTAATGGTCTTCTCTGAACATGACCAAACCATCTCAAACGATTCTCTACCATTTTCTCACTAATAGGAGCCACTCCGACTCGTTCACGTATATGGTCATTCCTAATCTTATCTAATCTTGTATGACCACACATCCATCTCAACATCCTCATTTCGGCTACCCCCACTTTACGTTCATGTTGTCCCTTCATAGCCCAACATTCACTACCATATAACACTGCTGGCCTTATAGCAGTACGATAGAATTTTTCTTTAACTTTATTGGGTACTTTTCTATCACAAAGAACTCCAGTGGCTTTCCTCCACTTACACCAACCAGCTTGAATTCTATGATTAACATCGTCATCAATCTCACCATCTTGTCTTACAATTGATCCTAAATATTTAAATTTTGTCACTTGAGGAATTATATCCTCCCCTAACCTAACTTTCAAATCGTCTCTAAGTTGTTTATTTGTGAAATTGCTATGCATATATTCTGTTTTATTCCTACTTAAACGAAAACCCTTTGACTCCAACGTATTTCTCCATATTTCTAATTTTGTATTAATCTCTTCTCTTGAATCCGCTAAAAGTACTATATCATCCGCAAATAGCATGCACTTAGGTACCTCCTCTGTGATACTCTCGGTTATAGCATCGATAACTAAGTTAAATAGATACGGGCTTAAAGCTGATCCTTGATGTAGGTCAATTCCTATAGGAAATTCATTTGTCTCACCTCCGGGTGTCCTAACCCTAGTCAATGCCCCATCGTACATATCTTGTATTACCTTAATGTAGGCAACATTCACCCTCTTCTTTTGCAAGGCTTTCCAAAGTACATCCCTTGGTACCCGATCATACGCCTTCTCTAAGTCAATGAAAACCATATGTAAGTCTCTTCTCCTACTTCGATACTTCTCCATCATCCCCCTTGGTAAATAAATCGCCTCTGTAGTGGATCTTTCTGGCATGAACCCAAATTGTCTCTCAGAAATACTAGTCTCCATTCTCAATAATACTAGTCTCCAGAAATATATGAAGGAATAGTAATATTGTAGGAAAATTCATTCTAAGAAAATGGAAATTAGGATCATACGGACCATATTTTTGTTCATGTTGGACAACAATAATATTGTAGGAGAGATGAATGAAAGTTGTCTCCCCTTCCTATTGGCTGTCCCAATATCTGCCTTCTTTTTCCTTTGATCATGCCTGTTTTAGGGATTATTCTGGCACTTTGCATGTTCCCTTTTTTTCTTTTTAGATTTTCATGTGTTGTCATCTACTTCTTCAGGCAATCTACAATTAAACTTGTTGATGGAATCATATTCCTGTTCTCCATCACTTGTCTTCTTCGTTTTCTTCAAATAAATAATTAAATAAAAAAATAAAAAATCAAACTCGATTCTGAATTTCCTGATGTTAGATTAATATCTAAGTTATCTTTTGCTAGCTCTAGTGATGTTTCATCAGTGGAGGAAAATATCTCACATCTCTAAAACGTAAACTTCAAGTAGACCATTTTAATATACCTATGTTGCATTTATCATGTTATGAACAAGTATTCAATAATCAAAGGGAACTATTTTTTGAAGAATAATGGGAAGGAACTACAGTTGACCTTTCATATAGGGAGTCTCATCATGTGTCTGCCATCTTGCTAGCCATCTTTTTAATCAAAGACTACTCAATAACAGTGATGTATTCTTCTGCCACTCATCAGGACATCATTGATGGTTTTCTCAAAAGAAAAACAACATCGATGATGAGAGATAAAATTGACACTTTGGTGAAACAGTCAAATCAAAAGTAATGATTATATGGGCCATTACATTGAAGAGGCCATGTTTAGTCAGCTGATGTCTGTTTGAGGATAAGATGATAACCTTTGCTAGCTGACATCAGTTTCTTCATAATAAGGCAATGACTATTTGGTCAAGGATATTATGGGCATTAATTATTTTCTTATCTCATTCATAAAGAAATGTTGCATTATCTTTGGCATTATGAACATCTTGAGTTTCTCTTTCGTAATGTGGGACTAGGGATGAATGCCTAATGTATTTCATGAATTGAGCTTTCTTTTTTTTGTGTGTTCTGGATGACAACAACCTAACTTGGTGGTCATCCTTTGTCTTCTAAAAAATAGAGTTTTTTTTTGTGTTACTATCATTTTTTTTAAAATGAATATTCAAGGTAAGCTGCTTTTAAGGCCAAAATGATTTGCATAAAGTGGAAATAGTTCTGATATAATAGAACAATTATTATTAAGGTATGCCTACAGAAACCTTTTACTATTTGTTTACCATGTCACTTCATGTAATTTTAATCTGGTCAAGGATGTTTTACAATATATTATAGTATTTATCTAACTCAAGCTATTTGTATCTATAATATAAATTGCATGTATGTATGTATAAATTGCAATTTCTTTGTGGAAAATTTGTCACCAAAAAAAAAAAAGTTTCCTGTCTTTTTTTCATTATGTAGTCAATTAATTATAATAGTTTTGTATTTGTTGGCTTTCACGAAATATTTTATGGAAGAGAAACATTGCAAAAAGCATTCTACAAGCAAAGGAAAGCGCATTGAGAAAAATGAAAGCATATATTTACTCATTAGTTGGTATGACTTCAGGTGACTATAATATACTTGTAATGTGTTGGGATTCGCATGTGCTACCTTTTATCAAAGTCACCATGTTTCTCTCCTCAAATATTCCTGTAGTCCAATATAAAAATTTGTCATTTTCTTTGTATCTCCACAATAACCTGTTATATCTTTTTGAGAGGGAAAAGGATGACTACCAGTTTGGTTGTCATCCACGTACATGTATATGACTACCAGTTTGGTTGTCATCCACGTACATCATGTACATGTGGAACACTCTCCAGTGGAGAGTGGCAAACAGGGAGAAATACTAATCAAAACCCCACTCCCGAAGAAGACAAAATATGTGATGTACAATATTGTCCACCTAACATCTCTCCCTACAAAAAATGACGCAATTGCGCTGCAGCCATATGGCCCAGGTACCGGCCAAAATGGTCGCCAATGGGGCTCTCCAACCCTGTCTGTCTTAGAGCCTGCCAGAAGCTGTCAGAGGAAATTGTTTAGGTCATTATCCTTCAACTTCAATTGTGGTAAACTCATGTATATTTCTTATACAAAACTGGGACCCTGTAAACTTTAGCACTCATTGATATAGGATAGTTCTAAGAGTTTGTGATACATGAAGTTTGGGGATTATTTTATTTTGTTTGTATCTTAGTCTAACATTTACAACAGTGGATGTGCATTTTTTTCCTTTTCCTTTGTAGTCTAAGATAAGCAACATCACTTTGTCTGAGATTTGGGCTTCTCTTGTTTTGTTAACCTCCTACTCTAAGTCTACTGTGGATTGACAACACAAACCAATTGTGCCACACATCCATGTGCTTTCATGGTGTTTCCGTTTATCCATGTCCATGGCAAAGATAATGGAGAGATAATAAGGAGCAACATCTCTATTCTTTTTTTTATGCCGGGCAAAAACCAGTTGGATGTTCATACAGTTTAAGATAGGTCTCACATTCGGTCTAGCTGGGGTTTCATATTTCCATGTAGGTTGTTGTCACTGATATGTGCTTGCATGGGATGGTACATAGGGAAAACATTTCAAATTTCTTTATGCTTTTTTTTATTGTGCAAGCATTCCTTTTGTTGGTTTTATGTTGGAATTATATGAACTTCCGTTTGGCGTAATTCTTCTATTCACCATAGGAAGATTCATATCTTTTGGTTCTGCATGTTCCTTTTTCTCAAAAACTTTTGATGGGAAAGATGAGTGGTTGATTTTATAGATATGCATATATAAGCTAAGATACCATTTTAGCAATGTTATGAACTAAAATTATTCTTTCAAGCACATACCCCCAAAAAGTATTCTTTTGAGAAATTTAATTTAATTTACTTCTCTTTAATGTCTGTAATCTTTAAGCACCTCTTATTCATGAATAAACAATATCTAACTTTATTCTGCTAAAAAAATATCTAACTTTACACTAGAAATTATAAACTTTCTTGCTAAATTCTTAGGAACCTTGCCTTATCATTGCTGCATAGTATGTTGTGTAAAGAAAGAAAATACTTGCATGTTCCTCTTTATCATTCCCAGTCTCCTAGATTTTCTTGTTGGGTTAACTTGTTTGCTTGTTGCTCAAAGGTTATACATGTTCCTCTTTTTTTTTTTTTGAGAAGGAATATGTGTTCCTCTTGTCTTTTACATTACAACTAAACAGAATTGTTCTCTCTTGTACCACTAAAAGAAAATTCTGGTACATTGGCACTTATTCACATGTATACTGGTTTCTAATATACTATATGCGTATTATCCAAATTCAGATGCCTTGAGGACTATTTCAAAAGAAGAAGGGTGGCATGCACTTTATAGAGGAATTGGACCTAGTCTTTTGCTTGTATGTATTAC
Organism: Pontederia crassipes; assembly: GCA_030549335.1. NCBI lineage: Eukaryota > Viridiplantae > Streptophyta > Magnoliopsida > Commelinales > Pontederiaceae > Pontederia > Pontederia crassipes. Next base: position 75,283,114 of record CM060192.1, read on the forward strand.
TCAACATCTTTTTGAAATGATGAAGCTGGTTGTATTATGTTCGAAAGATTTTAGTAGCCAATATTTTATTCACTTATGAGTTATGATATACAACACAATTGGATATTGTTAATTAATAAATTGAATAATAACATTAGTAAATGAGGGTACTACGACTTATCATCTTAAAAAGAAACTTCTTTTTGAAGGTTATCATAAAAAAGAGAAGCATAAACCTCAATAATATCTAATTGTCTTTCAACATTTTCTCCAGATGAAAAGACGTGACTTTCTCGAGTGGGTATTATGCAAGAAAGCATCATTAATGTGTTTAAGCACTTCCTTTAGTAAGCATTTGAAAAGAGGATGAGATCGAACAAACCAAGAATCACTGGAATGCTCAATGTGACGTGAAGACTGATTCTCAAATAGTGTGCCAATTAGGGCTGGACACGAGCTAGGCCGAGCTAGGCTTCTGCTTAAATAGGCCAGGCCTGTTGCAAAATAAAAGTATTTAAGCCTGGCCTGTAGCCTGTAACAAGCCATGAATATAAACTTAGCCTGGCTTGTTTTATTAACTTTTAATGTTTGGCCTAGCTTATTAGCCTGTTAAGCCAAACATATTTTTTTATGATCTACTATATTAAATATAATAAATCTTATTTACTAAAGAAACAATAGATATGAACTAAATAAAAGAGACACCACTAATATATTTCTTCTAAACATATAATAAATATTGAACTCAAAATTGAAGATTTAAAAAATGAAAGATTAAAAATTATATATATAATATAATATATTAATAAATCTTGGTCTGATAAGCTATAAGGTTAGGCCAATTATTAAGTGGCTAAGCCTCTTTAAGAAAATAGGTTTTATTTAATATTTTAGCATGACTTATTTTGATAATAGGCCGAGCTGAGTTAGGCCAAAAATAGGCTGAGCCACGAGTTGCTCACGGCTCGGCTCATTTCCAGCCCTAAGTGCCAATGTTATATTTTGACAAAAAGCCTGTATTACAGAATTCAACAAAAATGATTATCGGGTGAGATTGTAAGTTGGTTAAGAAGTTTTATGGAGTAATCTAAATCATCACCGGCTTAGGACTTAGGCCATAGTGCTGTCATATGAAACTGGTATAGGTTCCAAAAAATGGTACCGACTAAACAGCCTAAGGGCAAATTACCACTTGATTTACAATTCTTCAAATTCAACTATTCGTAACAAAGCAATAAGGCTTTATTCAATGGTATCTAACAAAATAAGAAAAAAACAATTATTCAATTGACGATCAATTAACAATTTGGAGTTCAAGTCCACAAGTAGGTGGTGGTGGCCTGGTGGGAGGATAGTTTCTTTTGTAGGGATCCACACCCATTTGTATTTTGACTTTGGCTTTTCATACACGTTTGTACATTCTACATTTTCATGGTTTCAATACAAAGTAGATGGCTACCCAAACTCGGTGATCATCCTTTCCTAAAGGAAAAAACAATTTGGAATTTAGTTATGTTGCCTTATTAAAAGGACATAAATGAAACTGATCAAATTGCCCTATTTAGCTTTTCAAAATAAAATAATATCATATTCTTCAAATTGATAGTATTATACTCCTGTTCTGATATGATAAACCCTGTGCAATGTAATTATGAAAACTTCATGGCCTCTCTAATGGTGATTAAAGTATTGGGTCTCTTACATTAAAATACTAACTAGAGTCTAGGCATGTAGAATTGATTTTGTGTTTCACCTGGATTCTTGAAAACTGAATTTCCATATAATGATTCCCATACATGAATGTATCATACTAGGGGGACATGAGTGAAAACATGGTTTACCATTGGATGTAGTGGATGCAAAATTCCTGGGGTTAAATAAATTATGCATTTGATTCATTTCATATTTGAGTTTTGGATATGTTAGTATTTCGAATCTTATGCCTTGTATTTTTGCTTTGTTCTCTCTCTTTTCTTGAGTACCCTTGCTTTCATGCATATTTTTCAGGTTACTCATGGTGCAATACAATTTACGGTCTATGAGGAGCTTCGCAAGTTTGCTTTGTACATGAAGAACAAAGAAAGGACAAGACAAGATGATCACCATAAGTTGGTAGTATTTTCTTGATTCTATGAAGAGTAAACAGTTAGATAATATTGCTTTTGACACATCCAAAATGTTGCATAACCATGTCAAGTATTTTTGTTTTTCTCTTCTCCCATACTTGGATGCCATGATTTCTATCCACATAAATGTTGCATACTTTTCCAAGTGGGTAGGAGTGGATGGGATGCAAATTATGGGTGGGAATCACTGAAGCTTCTTCTATCCAGTCTTGATTTGAAGGCAGGGTTCAGTTTTGTGGACTGTGATCAAAATGATGTGGGGACTAATCTTCATATGCTTTTGTCAAAAAACACTTGCAAAAAATTTGTCAAAAAGATAAATTTGGATTAATTTGATTCACCCATGGCAACATGCATAATGTGCTCATGAGATTGTGGAGCTCAATCTTTTATTGCAGTTATTGCAGCCACGAACAATCATTGAAGACTAACCATACTTTGCTCAAAGGTTTCTCATAATTTTGGAGGGGAATATTATTCTAATCTAGACCTGGCCATTTCCAGGCATCTTTAGACTTGAGCACCAATTTCTACTTTTAAAATGACAACTAGTTAATAGGAGAGGTCCAAAATGATCATAAATATATCTGGTAGGAATAAATACTATGAAACATCAACTTTTTTGTGTGGCTGCTACGAAGGACTGGATGTTCACTACAGTCTACAGGCATATGAAGTTATATGGGTACCTGGATTAGATGGCTTTCAAAGCCTTTTTTATGCATAGGATAAGTGCACTTCCACTTTCTCTTTTGTCTTCTACACTTGTGGTCGATAGCAGGTTTGCACTGGGTCAATTTAATTGACTGAGACTTTTATAAATGCTTTTAGGAGAGGTGGGTTATCCCAATCTGCATACACTTTTAATAATGTGGACGCAATTTTATCAAGTCCTATGGGCTATTTGGATTCAGCATAACATGCTTACGTTCATACATCCGCTTCCTACCAGTCATCACTTTGCCAGAGGATTTGTGGACTGGTTGTAGACTCATTTGGTGTTCCCGGGCACCACTAAAAGTCAAGATCTTTGCTTAGCTCGTGCGTGTGGTTGGCTGCTCACCAGGGAGAGCTGGGCGCCTCACATATTTTTGAGTGTCCTCTGCGCAGCAGACGAGCATTGCAAGCCTATTTCCATCAGAAACAGAGACCATGTGGCAGTAGTCATTTCTAGTTTTGCCTCATTAGAGCGAGATGGAGAGCGCTTTTGGTGATTTTTTGGCTGGTGTTTGTGGCATATGGCTCCAGTGCAATCGGATCATTTTTGTGGGGAGAGATGTCGGACTGAGCGTATTGTACACCACATCCTCTTTCTTATTTGGGAGTGGGGTTTTGATTAGCCGAGGCACTTTCCATCCTTTTGCTGCTCTCCTTTGAGAGCCCACACTTGTACATGTCTTTCAGTTCACAGATATATATAGATGGATGACAACCACAACCTTGGTGGTCATTCTTTTTCTTCTAAAAAAATGTTATGTATGTGTGTGGTGGTGGTAGTGGGGATGGGTTGGGGGTGGGCTTGTTGCGTGATGACAATTCTCATGCTAGATCTTCGGTGGAAAATGTGAATCTTATATGTTAGATTATACCTATAGGTTCAATATGTATATGGCAATAAATTTGGAGGACACAAAGTTTGGACAATCATTCTTTGCCCATTCAAAAGAATGAATAAATAACTAACCATGGTTGGCTCAACTGGTAGAGTGGTTCAAGGGTGCTACTAGCCCCGAATTCAACTCTTGGAGTCTCCATCTTGGCCTGGGAATAAACTATTACCGCTCTATCTTCTCGTCTTCGGATTAGTTCGGGTACTAGTACGAAGGCTTCCCATAGATTTGAGCACCCAAAAAAAAAAAGAATGAATAAATCATACCTTGCCTAAATTTATATGACAAACTATCTAATTAAAATTAAAAAGAATTGTTTTCAGAATATCCAGTTACATATATCGTATATGTTTTGTTCCATACCCAAGTTTGGGTAACATAATCAAATGTGTTCCATCTTTATCTGTTCTCTCTCTTCAGCTTTCTTTGCCTTGTGGAGTTGTCATTCAGGCACTGAAAAGGTTGTGTAGCTAATCTTGCTTTTGTCGCTAAATATAATTCCAAGAGCAGGTTTAAGTTTCTCTCAGAAAAAAAAAACTCTAGAAAAAGAGTAGGTTTTAAGTATTGCTTAAACTTACTTGCATGTGTTTTTTTTTCATCTACACTGGAAATAGGAAACATACTCAAGATTCTTAATGGTCTTTTTTTATTTTTTATTTTTTTGAGAAGGTAAAGGATGACTACCAGGAGTTATGGTTGTCATCCATCTGTTTGTGTGTGTGCGTGTGTGTATATATATATGAATGGTCATTTTATTTCACATGATAGAGAACAATTGAAATGATTTCTCCACTTATTAAATGATTAGAGTTCAGAGGTTGCCAAGAACTGAATTATATGAAAATTTGACACTGACATATATGAAGCTAATAATCAGTTGTAGCATCTTATGTTTAATTCTTTGCCTAAATGAATGTTAAACCTTCCACATTGCTGTAATTTATGTGCCTGATCAAACTTTTTCTTCAGAACAAAATTTTCGTTTTATAGAACACTGGTGGTGCTTGATGCTAAAAGCATGCTTGGAAAATAAGGACTAGTAACCTTCTGACGCTTTCCTGTCCTAGCTCCTAACATTTCCTTCTATCATCAGAATTCTTTTGACTATGCCATAGTGGGAGCTTCATCCAAGTTTGCTGCAATTCTATTTACATATCCATATCAGGTCTCTCTCTCTCTCTCATATTCTAAGTTTTTAACATGAGGTTTAATATGTTGAGCGGTCTCCTCTCTCAAAAAAAAAAAAAAAGATGTTGAGCGGTCATAATGTATTTCTTTGTTGTAAACTTCTAACTGCATGATTTCTCTCTTCAGGTGATCCGAGCTCGCTTACAGGTAAAAATTGTGTCTCCTCTGTCATACTATAATGAAACGAATAATACTGCCTGCACCCAATTGTCAGCATGGAATGCAGTTTGAAATTTGTCTTTCCCTTTAAGATACTAACATCAATCATCTGCAGCAAAGACCTAATAGTGATGGGGTCCCGAAGTATTTGAACAGTTGGCACGTGATAAAGGAAACTGGAAGGTTAAGTTCTTTATTCTTCTTTGTTGGTAATGATGTTTGGATACCTGTTTCGTTGTGCGTCTTACATGTCATATTCTCTTATGATACCTTTATTATTCTTTCTTCATCCTTTGACACCTGGTTATTTACTTCTATAGTTCAGCAGTAACTTTAAACTTTAAAGAACCATCTGATAGGAATTTTACTTTGCCAAATCATGACTCCTTCAATCGTTTGGATTCTAATATGGTCATCAAGGTGTCTGGAAAAATGTCAATCAAGGGATAAATTATCGCCAGTCCGTTATGTGTTGGTAATTGGGCTTTATTGTCTGCATCATATCGGCTTGTAAGTGGAGCGATTTAATTCATAAATAGTTTGAAAAACACAATGTTTTGGAAATAAGTGTTCTAAAACCTCTCACAATGCCGCATTTTGATATATTAAGAATGTTGATGCAACTAAGAAAGATTTCTTTGACGACTGTGTTATGGCAAGTTGTGCCTACTGCTGGCTGCTTGATTTGTTTCATATAATATGTTACTAATGAAGCACATAAAATGGCATTCTGCAGATTCGAAGGCATCCGTGGATTTTATAGAGGCATCACATCCAACATCTTGAAAAATGTACCGGCATCTTCTGTTACATTCGTAGTGTATGAGAATGTGCTCAACCTTCTAAAGATAATAAAAAAGAGAGAAAGTTGATTCCTAGAACCTTGGGATTATAACTTGATATCTTCTCACTTGTCTCAGCATAGCAAATTGTACATCTGATTTATGTGATCAAGCATTTTGTACAAAAAGGGAAAACCCATTTTTCCCTTGTCACAAATCATTCAATTACAGATCCACAGAATTACTAGTCTTTTCTCAGAATTAACTTTTGGTAAATGCTTGTGATCATTGTGACTCTTGACTTCCTTTTGCATTTCATCTTTTTTAAAGTGACAATTTTGGTTGACATCGTTGTAACGCTCTCAAATCGACCAACGTCACGTGACGAGGATCTCTCTGAAGGCGCTACGAAAACACTATAACTTTAATTAAAAATTGATCAAAATTTCATTAAAACAGTGATATGTTAGCAATAGGAATAAAGAGGAAAATGGAATATCAAAATAGCGAAAGTCTTAAAGTACTACAAAATTTTCATGATAACCATAACATATGGATTACATCCAAGTTAATAAATGTGAAAAATAGAAAAAATGATAATTAGGCCCTTCTTCAGTTCATGTGTTTTATTATCGCTCGAGCTGATCGTGACACACGATCTCAACACCATCACTGACTTGACCCTATGTAAATCAACATAGGGGAGGAGATTTTCTCGTAAGCTATACAGCTTAGTGGGGATCCATATAGTACTCAATGCATAACAATAAACAGCATTAGTCAGAATCAGTAATAACTTATAACAAAATCAGATAGAAAGCATAAGATCATTCGATTTGTGATATCAATAGATAAAAGAGATAAAAAATCATGTAATTATAAAAGGTTCCAATAATCATGCTGGATCAATAATCATACTTCACTTATCATCATCATACTCATATCATTTGTACATACTCTTTACCCTTATAATTTTTCATAGTCTTAGTGACTTTAAGTGCCTTTAATCATCGAGGGATATCATTCATACATTCTCTTTATCCTTGTACATTTTCTTATCTTAAGTGACTTTAGGTGCCTTTAATTTTTAGAGGTTTTATGCCAAGCAAAATCACACAGCCTGGTGCAACCTATGGGTAATCAAGTCATGATTAAGGGAGCGACCCTTCACTATAGCACTTAGTATGGGCTGACCTCCCTCCCTTTTATCTTTCTCACTTAATCACTTTCTCAATTCATCATTCTTTCATTCTAAAAGAGGATTGGATCACTGGACAGATCAATATAAGACAAATGATTCAGTCATACAACCACTCAATCAATAGGAAATAACATATCACAATCATGAAAAGAATCTTGATCAATAAGCAAACAAAATAAAATCTGCTTAGGGTTCGGTCGACCGATTCTCTCTGGACCGACTTCTGGGCACCGGTCGTCCGATATCTTTGGATCGGTCGACCGATGGATCTAATTCAGTTCAATGGTTCTCGGTCGGCTGATTCCTGGGCACCGGTCAATCGATATCTCTGAATTGATCGACCGATGGTGCTTGGTCTGTACAATGGGCCTCGGTCGGGCGGTCGGTCGACCTATGAACAGGCTTTGAAGGAATGATCGGTCTCTTTCGGTCGGTCAACCAATTTTCATATCACCGGTCGATCGATATTTCTGGATCGGTCGACTGATATTTTTGGATCGGTCGACCGGTCAGCGTAAAAATAGAATCGGACAGAAACCAAATTTTCAGAGATTTTCAATCCTAAATGCAATCACAGCTTACAAACAGTCATTTAAACATGGAGTAATGATACAAACACATCCATAGTCGCAGAGAATCATAAATCAGGGATCAAACAACAAGAATACAATCAATCCATTCCTTTTTCATTTCCTTTCATCAATCAAGAACACTTTTCAAGATGAACAACCATAATTCTGCCCTAATACTATTTAGGTTATGCAGAGGAATTTCAGATTCACCCACCTCTTTCCTTGATTGATTTTTGCACGAAATCCTTTCGATCACTGGTGGTCGTCCTCCCCTTGTCGTTCCCCACCTATGAGGCAATCTGATTGGAGAAGAAGGTAAGGGATGATGTTTGAAAATCAAAACAAGTGCAGAAATGAGGAAACCTTTGTTACTTTGATCCTTGATGGCACATAAGGGAGTTTCTACAGCAACATTCTTGATGGTAAAGAGGCAAATGGAAGGAAAGATGGATGTTCAAGAAGGAGCCGGGTAAATTACACGAATGGTCCCCCAACTTTAAGTCGATTTCCAATTGGTCCCCCAACTTCAATTTATAATCAGAACGTCCTCCATTTTCAGTTTCTTGCACGCTTAATCCTCCTGACCGGTGATAGTGGGTTTCCCGATTGCATTGCTTACGTGACGAATTTTCTCTCTCCTCCACATCATTTTATGTCCGCTACGTCATTATAAAAAAATAATAAAAAAGAATGAAATTTCTACGTCATTAAAAAAATTTTAAAAATAAAAAAATCGAAAGAGCTGCGGGAGAGAGGAGGGGGGGGGGGTCGCCCCCCTCTGCTCGAGCTCTCTCTCTAGCCGGAGCTCGAGCTGCGGGAGAGAGAGGGAGGGGGGCAGTCGCCCCCCTCTGCTCGAGCTCGCCGGAGAGAGAGCGGCTGGAGAGAGAGAGAGAGAGAGAGTTGTTCTATCATTTCCGAAAAAGTTGATAAGCTAGGTGGATAAGTAAAAGATATTATTTGTTTTCCATCGCTTGGGCATGTATAAAAATAATATTGTGACATTTCTTCGTACAACATTTTCAAATCGATTATTTTTTATATATCGAAATGGACGATTCCGTCGTTTAAAATAGAAAAGAAAAGTTACAAGGAGTTTTTCAAAGCATAAAAAAGTCTTTTCATTTTTGTCTTCTTTAAATCTTTCGAATTCCCAATTCTCTTAATACCTATCAAGAGAAGAATCTTCGTAAAGAGAAGGAGGGGGGCGACCTCGAGCTCGTCGGAGCTCGAGCTCTCTCTCTCCAGAGGGGGCGACCGCCCCCTCCCTCTCTATCCCGTGTTGAGGGGGGCAGTCGCCCCCCTATGCTCGAGCTCCGGCGAGCTCGAGCTCGTCGGAGCTCGAGCTCTCTCAACGAGAGAGAGAGAGGGGGGCGGTCGCCCCCCCTTTGCTCGAGCTCTCCAGCCGAGAGAGAGGGGGGCGGCCCCTCTCCGCCTCTGATTTTTTTTATTTTTAAAATTTTTTAATGACGTGGAAATTTCATTTTTTTGTTATTTTTTTAACTTTTATAATGACGTGGCGGACATAAAATGACGTGGAGGAGAGAGAAAATCCGTCACGTAAGCAAGGCAACCAGAAAATTCACTATCATCGATCAGGAGACTAAGCGTGCAAGAAACTGAAAGATGGAGGACGTTCTGATTATAAATTAAAGTTGAGGACCAATTAGAAATCGACTCAAAGTTGGGGGATCATTCGTGTAATTTACCCAGAAAGTGCCCCTTTTTATAGAGGTTTTGGTGAGAGAAATTTTCAATTTTATCTCCCTAGAATCTTATCCACTCAATGATGACATATTTGATCTTATTCAATCCTTTATTCATATATATATATATTTATTTATATTTTTTTCTGGGTGTTACAATCGCCTCTGGATTAATTCCATGATCACTAATGAATCTATCTTTTAAAGAAAAATATTTTTTTCTCCGTTTCTGGCAATTGGAAAAGAACATAATCTAAAATAAAAAAAAGTACTACAAAGTTGAACAACTGGTTCTAGGTATACAGATTCAATATGCTTGTGAGTTAAATAAACCATTTCGGAGTAAACTAAATTATTTAATTTATTACTTTTGCTTCTTTTTTTTTAATATATTTAGTTATACCAAGGGATTAATTTATCTTCATAGTACATCAAATAAATAATACACTTAATGATGTCAGCATCCGGTTTGATCATTGGATCAAGAACTAAAATGCGTATAACATTCTTCGATTACACAATTGGAGGTACATTAATATCTCTTATATTAAAGACTAAAAAATAATTGGTATGGAGGAAAATGAGTGTAAACTTATTAATATCTTTGATTAAAAGTAACAAATTTTACTATTCACGATTTTGCTACATTTAAAAATTTTAATATTTCTATGTCTATACGTGAAAAAAGTTGTGTCTATTTTCTCATTCGTACTATGATGAATCATGACGAATTTTTGGTGAAATCCTTCTTTGAAAGTTATATTCAAACACAGATTAATTAAGAGAGTGAATATCTCATATGAAGATGAGCTATTTCACATATGTTTCTAAATTATAAAAAAATTCGATCATCTCCTTGAGTTTGTCAAATTTTCTGCTATTTTTGTTTTCTTTTATTTATCCAAGCACATTATATTTCAAGACATACATCTCTGCATTTGTATGTTCTATGCTATTACTTATTTATTTATTTTATATAAAAGAATAATATTTGACTATGTTTGGATAATTTTGAAACAGGCATATTATATATCATGATAATTCGAGAGTAATAATAATAAAAAAGAGCCCTCAAATAAAATATTCCATATAATATAATAATACCTCTTCTTTTATCCCCTTTTATATTCTCCCATCCAAACTCCGCTCCGCTCGATGCCGCCTGCTTCGCCCACCGGACAGCCGCCGCCACCGGCTGCTTCCGCTGTCCACTGAGTGATACTCTCTTTCTCTCGCTCGCTCGTGCTCTCATCCCTGAGGGCTCCATCTGCCGTCCGTCTAACTGTCTAAGGTGCCGCTGCTGCCAAGTCGACAGCTCCTTGCGGCGAGTCCACCTCCGCCTTCCCTGTGACTCCGCCGCTCCGCGGATTCTCCCGTCCGTCTCCGGAGTCCGCTGCCCGGGCCGTTCATTTAAGGTACCGCTGCTGCGAAACTAAACTTCAAACTGATACTTTGACATCTAATCTCCGTCTCTATGGGGTAAAAGTCTTCATGTTGATATTTTGGCAATGCGGAATTCATATAAAAGTTCATGCTTTGTCACGTTCAGTGTTGGTTGGCATGAGTTCTCAGCGTCCTGGTTGAGGTTATCGAGCCCGTCACTGGAATGACACTTCAGAAACTGTCCCATAATCCATTCAGTTAGACAATGCTATGTGGATGATATGATCATAGTGCTTCGTCTGCTTTAGTTCGACACAATAGTAGAGATGACAGAGACGTTTTCCTTTCACTTCATGAAGTCCGTTGCTTCTTCGATCTGTTGAATTATTCTACCTTTGGAGAATGTAGTACTTATTAATTGGTTAAGGAATTTGAGTAAACACGGGTTATATACTTCTGCAGATTGTTCCTCAGCCAAAAAGCTTGTCGCTTTCAGAACTCGGTTAAGGATGAGTTGCACCCAATCTATTTTCTGCTCAGGGAGGGGACACCTTTTGACTGGGCATGGTGTCGGAAGTGGGAGAACTGTCTCTGCTATGTTTCAATCTTATCCGCACGCTTCACAAGTAAATTCTTTTCCCCCCATGAAACGAGAGCAAAACAGAATATATACCAGGTTGGTTTATAGTGCATCCCGGCATGCGAGGTTAACTGCAGTGTGTGCATTCAGTGAAAAGGGAAATGAGTCTAGCAAAAATGAGGTATAGCTCAGCATCATTCTCTTATGTAACTTATTTCAAATTGGCATTGCATCGAAGCATAATTGAAAATTTTATGATCAAGTAACTGTGACCAGATCATTATGTTTTATCTTTGGTAGCTATTTTCATGGGAATCGCCGAAGGAACGTATGGGAGGTTTCAGAAAAGAGCTAACAGTGCAGGACATGTTGAGGGAACGTGCAAGAGGATTTGATGGAGATGGTGGCAATGGAAACTCTGGTGGTGGTGGTGGTGATGGTTCTGGTGGTTCAGAAGATGAAGGTTTTGCTGGAACTTTAGATGAAATACAGCAAGTGGTTTTGGCAGTTCTTGGTGTCATATTTCTGGTAAAAACATGCTGCTTATTTCTTATTTATGTTGTTCATGAGCTGCCCTGCTGATATAGCCACCTACGTATACTAGCGCTTTTGCTACCATTATACGTAAATTTTGGTTAGAGGGACTCCAGGGAAGAACATTCATTCTTACAAAAGGAACTAAAACAATATTAAGTATGAAACGGTTGCCATTTGGCCCATTTCTGTACCCTAGTCTTTTATAGTTGTACATATGGTTTATCATGTTTGTCACTAAGAAACTTTTGGATTAGTAAGTTAATCAAGAAGAGGAAAACCATGCATATTTTCTTCAGGGTCAAGGCCCTAGTTTTTAAACTAGGCTGCCATCTAGACATCTTCCCTGACCATGTTTTTCTTTTTTACAGGGGTCAACGTCTGTTTACTAATTCATTTGTTGAATAGCAAATAACTCTGAGTGAACCTTCTATTGTAAAAATATTGTCAGCTTTAACATTGCAAAGTTTACTTTTAAACTACCTTTATGCTTGAAATTAGGACTCAACCTTAGTTTTGCAATTTTCTCTAGCCAAATAGACTCTTTCTTCTTGCACTATTAGTTACTGTGAAACCATTGAGATTTTAGATTGTGTTTCCTATGCTGCTCAAGCTAATATGTTAGCAAATACTTCAGCAGCTGTTCTTGATATTTAATTGGAATTAACTGAATTACTTTTTATCTTTATGTTATGAATTTGCATCAGTTTTGAGATTTTTCACCTTGATAAGTAAACCATCCAGATCATTCTTTTTCCCTGTAAGGCATGGTTGTCGGATTAGTAAGTATATTTGAATCAGGGCAAGGAACTGTATGTGTGTAGAACTCCCCTGGGGCTAGTATTTGGAGTAGCATAATGCTGGCAAGATATTTAAAATAGAGGAGCTCATAGAAACTTGAATTGCTTGATAATTTTGATTATATTTTAAGTTCAAGATAGCCTTTTCAAATTATAAATCAGTAGGCAAATGAATGACTTGTAGTGAGCTTCTTTCTCTTGCATAAGAGATTAGCAAATCCAGCTGCTCTCAGTTTTACCTGACCTCAAAGTCATTACATTTGGAAAGTCCCTTGTAGCAAAGAAGTATTGTGTCAACAACAACAACAAAGTCTTATCCCACTAGGTGGGGTCGGCTACATGGATCATACGACGTCATTCCGTTCTATTAGTAACCAAACCTTTCGGTATATTATTCACCAATAGATCTTGCTCTATTAGTTCGCCAAGTGTCTATTGTGTCATGCCTGCTAAATCCTTTTGTGTCATGTCTGCTAAATCCTTTTGTGTCATGTCTGCTAAATTTTTTTTGTGCCATTGTTTGTTAATTTGACGTCATAACTATTTTTGCTGTTAAGGGAGATAGTGGATACTTACTGTAGTCTGAATCTTAGCTTCTATGGTGCCTGCTGTTAGCCGAGTAATTGTTGATTGGATAAAAGTTGGAAGCTGCTAGGATTTATTCAAACTGTTGAAACTTCGTTATTTTGCATCTTTTTCTACTCCCCACTTTCACGTTTAGTTTTTTTGCCCAACTTGTAAATATTTCCCCAGATGACTGTACGACTCCTAGTCCTTTTATCCCTCACAAAAAAAATTTGAAAAAACAACACTTGGTTGTTCTTCTGCTGCCTGTACACCTAGAAAAAATTATGCTTTTGTTCATCTGATTGACTCTAAATTTAAGCATACCATTGTCCTGAAGATTACACAATACCTATATATGCCGTTGCTACCATTCCGTTCTTCATTGCATAGCATTTCGAATGATTTATCTTTTTGATGTGGCAGTACACCATGATGATACATGGAGAGGAACTAGTTCGTCTTGCCAGGGACTACATTAGATATCTTTTTGGAGCTAAAAGCAGTGTACGGCTGAGGCGCACAATGGAGAGCTGTCGGAGGTTTCTTCGGAGTGTCTTTTGGAAGGGAGTATTGAGGGATGACTGGCTGGAAAGAACAATTCTTGCCACACCAACATGGTGGCACAGTCCTAGACAGCTTGCTTCTCTGGCGGACTCTTATGGTAGGAGCTATAAAAATCGAGGCCGATAGCTTTGTTTCTGTCTTTCCTCTTCCTTGTTCATCACTTGTGTTTCAACTCTCAAAGAGCTAGAAGGCTGTCATGCTTCATTACTACTTTTCTTTGCCCTAAGCATTCTTTTTTTTATTGCCAGCAGTTCCAAGCCTGTTAAGATTTTTCCAAGAGTCTAAAAACTTAAAGTACTCACCGTGTCCAAAAGATTGTTTCTCTGGGAGTCCAAAAATGTCAACTGTTTGTAATGTTCAGCTATCTCTTAGTAGAGGGGTTTCATGGATGGAGGGGTGAGCACTGGCCGCGGCGTCCCGGTCCTTACCGGTTCGGAATTCTCGATTTTTGCCTTGATCGATAAATAACCGACTTGGGCATATATATATTATACTATTATATCTTTTTATTTAAAAAAATATTACATATAATTAATTTTTTTATATCTTATCATTTTAAACCTTCATTATAGTATATTGTTATATTATAATTAATTGATAGTTATACATTTATTTCATATCATTGAATATTTTTAATATTATATTATATTTTTTTATTTATTATAGTTGAATATGACAATCCGGAATGTCCGATTTTTTTATCCCGATTCGAATTATTTTCCAAACCCAGATTTGGTGAGCCCTACTTGGATGCCCATGAGTTTTGTTTTGCTTGAACAAGGTGCTCATAATGTTATATGAAAAAAAAAGTTTAATACTATGTACATATAAAGTGATTGGATCCACTAGGAAGAGGAAGCGATGATGAATTCACAATTAAGTCAACAAGGAAGCTTGGGAATATATGAGAAGTCAATTTGTACATCTCAAGAATTAGAAGAGTCTGGTTCGTATTATCCACCATATACAATGAACAATTATTACAAGGAAGAATTCTGTATATTTAAATAATCAGGAACTCTTTTCAAAAATCCTTTTCGCTTAAACAATAGCCTTTTTATTTAATATTAAAGTACAATAAAAAATAAAAGTTTTTTTCATCTTTCCCTCACGGTACTACTTCACTATCGGTCGTCCATGAATATTTAGTCTTGCAAGATGGTCCTTGCTAATTCACACGAAATTTCACGTGCCTTAATTGTCACCTGAATGTTCAGAAAGCTACATCGATCAGTGTTAAAAATTTAACCTATCACCGAGCCTAATGTCCAAAAAAGGGGGAGTTCAAACTCTACCCAACTCATACATTCTTTTTAAGTACGTCTTTTACAAAAGAGGATAAAGCTCAAAGTACCCCATTTCTGCAACTAATAAATGGTCGCTATTTTATTTTCTCTCCACATGTAATGCATCTTGTTATCGTATTTTTAAACACATGTGCTTCCTTTAATCAAAATTCAGAATATAATATTTTTATTTCTGGAAGATGTCTCCTGAAAAGGAATTAAAAAATGTTTTATTTAATGAGAAATTTGAAAATAGAAACAGAAAAGTAGACCCATTTGGTTAGTTTGCCTCTGTTTTTTACTTTCTTAGAAACTGAAATTGGGAACATATTTGGCGTTAGTTTGAGAAAATGAGAAAAAAATCACATTATCATATTTTATTTTAGGCGTAGAGACGAAAGTATTCTTAGATATCAACATCACCCCCATTCAATTTTTAAACAAAAAAAAAGAAATATATATATATTATATAGAAAAAAAGAATATGTGAATTCAAAATAGGTTCACATAAATAAACTCATCATCATTGATAAATTAATAATGATCCTTGATAAATATTTTTTTAATAAATTTAAAATGAATTTAAATTCATCATTGATATGTTAATTAATAGTAATCCATATACGTAGATCCGTCTTGAATTCACACAATTTATATGTGTGTGTTTTTTTTAAAGAATGCAATAGAAGGACAATGGCATTGTCGTGTGATATATGTTAAAGATCTTCTATTCAGCTTTCTAGTTAGAACTTTTGAGCTTGCATAAAATGGTGATATTGAGTCCGGTTCATTGAAGACAAAATAAAATAAATAAAAATGTAATGATTGAAATAAATAAAATGAGTGATAACAAAATGACAAAATTGTAGACCTAGAGCATTTGATCTAAGGGCGTAGAACATTAAATTTAATTATTATATTTAGGAATCGAGAATTGTGTGGACTCAAAATATATTCACAAATGTGGATTACAATTTAGTTATTATTACGAAAAAAGGGAAGAGAGGGATCACACGAAATATAAAAGAACGTGAAGAGAAAAAAAAATGACGGCGACTCTTTGTTATGGAATAATGATGATTACAAGGATGTGTCTCGGTCTAGACCCCTAGAGAGTTTATATAGGCACTCCCTTTGACAGATGATAGGAATTACATACGGACTGAGACTCTAAATAAATCCTCTGAAAATAGAACACATATCTTATGATAAGAAAATAAATCAAATCTGAATCACATACAGAATACTCCTGAAAATAGCGAGACCCCCGTAGAAAAATTCTGCTGAAACATCTGACTATATAGGGGACCAACTGAGTTCAGATTCAAGACATTATTAACGGTTATGAATTTATGGTAGTGTTAAATTCATCTTATATAAGATACTAGTTCAGTACTAATTTGGATTTGCCCACATCTAAAAAAAAGTCAACGTTTATTTCATTTAATGAAGATCTGAGTACAAAAATTAAGTCCAGCCAAGTCACAAAAATAGCCCAATAATAAAACCCTAAACCCTAATTCTCTTTTACGCTACTTGCCTCCCCAAACCCCAGCCTTGCGGCGTTGCCTTCTAAAACGACCCAAACCCCCAGCCTTGCAGCGTTGTCCAAGACTCTATCCATTGCTATGAGGCCTCCCAGAGGTACGCGCTTCTCCTCTGCTCGTTACGGCGCTTCGAAAAGTTTCGATTTTTTTACCTGTTGGTATGATTGTTTGGTGAGATGCTTTAGGTGGCGGACGTGGCGGCTTTAGGGGCCGGAGTGACGGCGGTAGAGGAGGAAGGGGAAGAGGAGGCGGCGGAGGAAGAGGCGGCGATGGAGGCCGAGGCGGACGGGGTCGTGGTGGTGGTAGAGGAGGAGGCAGGGGACGTGGAGGTGGTGGAAGAGGTGGGATGAAGGGTGGAAGCAAGGTCGTCGTCACGCCCCACAGGTTCGACGGGGTATTTGTAGCAAAAGGCAAAGAAGATGTCCTCGTTACGAAGAACATGGTGCCCGGTGAATCCGTGTATGGAGAGAAGCGCATATCCGTGCAGGTTGTTGACTTGACTTGGCGCAAAATAAACTTTGGACATCTGTGTTTAGGACTGATGCTAACATTTCGTGCCTTTTTTATTCAACTTCTGCAGAATGAGGACGGAACGAAGGTTGAATACAGGGTGTGGAATCCTTTCCGTTCCAAGTTGGCCGCAGCTGTTCTTGGTGGTCTTGACAATGTTTGGATTGTGAGATAACATCTCATTTATTCTAATATAGTGCACGTAGTTCCTATTATTGTTGTGTTATAACATGATAACGTGGGCTACATATGCCAGAGGTTTTTCTTCTGAGAAACTGAACCCATTAGTTATGGTTAAAGTCTGAAATGGATTGAATATACAAAGAATGTAGTGTATGCACTTGTATGTTTTCGTTCTATGTATTATTTCCAGCATTCTTATTACTTGTGCTTTAACTCCGCCTATATTTTATAGCCGGTCCCAAGCCCGGATAAAGGAGGAGGGTTGTGTTAGGCCCCGACAGCCAGCGTAAAATCCTGTCGAATCTTATGAACATGGATCAATGAAGGAATGACGTCGTATGATAGCCGACCCCACGGGATAAGGCTTTGTTGTTGTTGTCGTCTTATTACTTGTGCTTTCTAGTGTTTACCTGTCTACTTACATGCGTCGAACACTTTTTTGCAATCTGACTTTCATAATTTAAAGCCTACAATATTTTGCAAAGATTCTCTTGTGTATTACACTTAGCAATTTGGTTGTTCTTTTATCATACTGTTTTGTGCAATTCATAAATTTGTTTTTGTTTTCAAAAGCATTATTGCCATTCTTATGGATATTGTTTCCAAACTTGGACCATTTTATTTTGTTGTCTATTTCTGCATTTGTTCTGCCATTCCACACCTGTTTTTTCCAACTTTTATAGGTAAATTTTCATTTTGTAATTTATTTTGGTCTCCTCTAAATGGTGATTTTTTGGTGTTACCAGGCCCCTGGAGCTCGTGTGCTGTACCTTGGAGCTGCTTCAGGAACCAGCGTATCTCATGTTTCCGACATTGTTGGACCTGTAGGTGTTCATTTTCTGTGGAATCTCATTTATATTTTGTATATTTATTTGTTCATCTATTCTCATGAAAGTCTCATGTTTCTATTATATCTGACAGACTGGAGTAGTCTATGCTGTTGAATTTTCACACAGAAGTGGTAGAGATCTTGTGAACATGGCAAAGAAAAGAACCAACGTAATTCCCATTATTGAAGATGCTAGGCATCCTACTAGATATCGAATGTTGGTAGGCATGGTGGATGTCATCTTTTCAGATGTTGCACAACCAGATCAGGTAGCTTTCATGATGCATTAGTGCAGTCTGTTCCTTTATATGGTATATTTGTTACTAAAAATGATTGGATTAAGTCTAAATTCAAACAAGTTTCCAAACATGTGTTGCTAGAATTGATGCTCGAATTAGAGGTTATTTTCATTATCAGGTAATTGCTCATATCAGGCAAACTTAAATTTTTTTTTTTGAAACAAAACTTAAAATTATTTTTAAACCTCCTCAAAGTTTTTAAAAAAACTTGCTTGAATTTGGCTTATTTCTGCCAAAAGATAATCACTTATATCAAACAAACACAATGTTTTTGTTAAAGTGATATTCTTTTTCTCTTTGTAATGATTTTAATGTTTAATGTTTAATGTTTTTATAATGTCTTACTAATGGAATTTGTGCATTGTACCGATAAAGTGTTAAGATTACCTGTTTTCTCACATTTTCAACTGGTTGTTTATCCGTGGTTCATCCTTATGTTTTTTTATAGGGGCCCTCCAATGTTATTTTTTCAGTCTCTTTTCATCAAGATGAATTTTTGTGCTCTAGATTAAATAAGTCATTATCTTGTCAACATGGTAAATCGCCCTGCCGAGGATAAGTTCACTAACGATGCATTTGTTTTATGTTGTTATTATGGTTTTGGATGTCTTATTTCTCAAGATGATTTCCTTGATACTAAGCATATGATGAGTTAACTCGGATTCCCCTTCAGGACATCTTGGATGATGCAAAACCGAGTTTCTGATGCACATATTTCATTGTAGTGTTTATTCTAAAGATTTTATTTATTTTGTAAATTTTCGTGTTGACATTTTTTTCCTGATTTTTTTTCTTTCACTAGTTGTATCTGACACGTTTTGTACTTACTCTTTAGTAGCTTTCCTTTGTTGAAGATATGCTAACTTTTTTTACAAGTTTGAACTTCAATAAATTAAGGATTAGCTGTTCAACTTCAGTGTTCAATTAGTTTTCTTTTTCTAAAGCCTTTCCATGGTTTTATTTTGATTACTATGAACATCATAAGTCTTTATGATGATATTTTGACCCCTTGTTGCTTTCTTCCTTAGCACTTTGTTCTATCATTATTTTCCCTTCGAAGAAATGCATTGTCAAGTGCTTTCCCTCAGGTAAAAGAATAAGGGAAACATTTCCTATTTCTTCGTCTCATGTGTATCATTGAATGCAGCTGCAAGTTTTATTTTTCATAATTTTGCTTTCTCCATTTCACTTGCCCAGAAATGTACTGTTGTGCACTAGACATTTACCTAATTCATAGAAATATTCTTTTAACTTGAGTGTATCTCTAGATGTATTGGATGCACAACATAGGTGTGTTTTAGATAACAAAGTTCAGTTGTATTATGTTTGCTTCACATAACATTGATTATTTGGGTCTTTTTCATGAAAATGGTTCTTGTTTCCCTGATAGTAAGCACACGATGAGTTAACTCGGATTCCCCTTCAGGACATCTTGGATGATGCAAAACTGAGTTTCTGATGCAAATATTTCATGTTATGTTCACTTATTCTTTTTTTATTCATTTGGGCATTTCAAGCTCACATTTTTCTATTTTTTTAGATTTTGTTTTTATCCTCCTTTTCTATAGCCGGTCCCAAGTCCGGATAAAGGAGGAGGGTTGTGTTAAGCCTCGACAGCCAGCGTAAAACCCTGTCGAATCTCACGAACATATGGATCAACGAATATATTGTTACTAATAGAGCGGAATGGCGTCGTATGATCCATGTAGCCGACCCCACCTAGTGGGATAAGGCTTTGTTGTTGTTGTTGTTGTTTTTATCCTCCTTTTGTTATAATTTGCACAATTTTCTTGTCTTTAAATTCTTTTGTCGAAATCGATTGGATCATCATGGTAACGAAGTTGTTGCTTAAGTATCTTATCTGAGCTTCTATATGATAAGTTTCAAGCACATAGAACCAATGTTTGTTAACTTTTATAGAATATTTCTTTTAGTTCCCCAGTGTTATTTTCATACTATTTTCTTTTTTCTAATAATCTTGCTACTGATGCTGATGGTATTATCTGTTAGTTGTTTTAGTTTTAATGAGTTCAACATAGATTAAAAATGTTGAGATATAATATAGCTAAAGTAAAACCTTGTGTAAAGAAGAATTTCAGATCTATGTTTTTTGCATATAACCTTAATGTTTAATTCTTCACAAATAATGCTGAACAAATATAAACCTGTTTACATTATACACTTGATTTTAGTATTGATTTCTTTATTACTACTGATAGATTACTTTTAAAATATACTCTTCTATTCATTTTTTCATTTGGCATTGTCCTTTTAGAAATTTTCACTGTATGCACTTTTGTTTTAGAAAAAAACTGTCTTTTGACTCTTTATTTGAATTGCAACAGTGTTGTTATAGGATGCAGAAGCATCATTTGATATTTCCCATTGGTCTTACTTTACTGTTAAATATTAACCTATAAAGAGGTTAAATATGAGTTGACAAAAAAGTTTGTTCTATTATCTTAAAATTTGATGTCCAACTTGATCTATCGCAACATCTAGTTATCCTTTGCATCTCCTCCAATTATAGTGTTGTTTGATGTGTGCGTTGTCTCTGGACTCTGTTTAAATGAATTTATTGTGGGAAGTTTTCTATTGTCTTTTCAAGCTGTGTGCTTGGTCTGCTCCTTTTAGAGAAGGTAAACATGTCTACCTTGAGTTGCTATCCTTTTCTTTTTTGTCTAGGTTGACAGAAAGATAGACTTTGTAATTATCAAGTTATAATTCAAGAGGTTTAAGTTGATAAATTCTCAGAGGCTTAAGGTGATAAATTTTATAATTTAAGTTGAAATTCTCAGACGCTTAAGGTGATAAATTTTATAATTTAAGCTGAAATTCTCAGAGGCTTAAGGTGAAATTTTTGAATCCTATATCATAGGAGAAAAAGCATGATGGTCTTTTTGTCACTTTTTCTAATACATTTTCTTGCCGATGTTTAACCATGTGCGGTTCATCATCATATGACTTCTTTTTTCTTAGCAATGTTCTGGTTCCCTCTTTGACCCCTTTCATATCCATTTGATACTTTTAACTTAAAACTTGAAGCCTGTATTTCTCATAGTAATAAAATCCATAGAGCTCTGCAATTTTTTTTTGGCTCAGTAGTGTTTACATTTCTATTACTTCATTTGCTATTGTTTTTCATCTTCCTCTGACACCACACTGACTTCTCCAGGCAAGGATATTGGCCCTGAATGCTTCATACTTTTTGAAGAATGGTGGCCATTTTGTGATATCAATTAAGGTAGCCTTATTTGCCCGACTTTCCCGCTCTTAACCAGTATCCAGTTCTCACTGTCAATACTCTGGCAATACATAAACCAAGAGTCAATCTTGATGTCATTGGAACAATGTTTCAGGCTAATTGCATTGACTCAACTGTCCCTGCTGAGGCTGTTTTTGCCCAAGAAGTCAAGAAGTTGCAGGCTGAGCAATTCAAGCCACAAGAACAGGTTACCTTAGAACCTTTTGAAAGGGACCACGCTTGTGTTGTCGGTGGTTATCGGATGCCAAAGAAGCAGAAGGCTGGAGAGAAGTGACACTGGAAGACTTTTCTGTAGTGTACTAGACTTTGATAAGCAAGTGGTGCTAGTTAGTCATGGCAGCTTAGTCTTTTTTTCGTTACGACAATGTTAAGATTTTGATGGTTAAGTGTTTATGCTATCTTTCCTGCTTTATGTAGCTGTTGTGACCTTGAATGTTGAAATGGTTCAATGTGCACTTTCATTGATGCCATGTTAACAATCACATGTTGACCTCATCTGCGTTTACCACTGCAGACAGGACTAAGAAAACAACAACAAAGTCTTATCCCACTAGGTGGGGAGGACTAAGAAAACATTAAAATGAAATTTGTTGTAATAACCAGTTCAAGGATCTTTCACATTATTTTATTATGTATTATGTAGAGTGCTAGGCTCAAGAACAAGACACGTTTTCTGTTTAAACCAAGGATGAACTAGTTATATGCCACTTTTCTTTATAAAATAAGTTATGATTACTCTTTCCCGGAAAGCATCCGGGAGGTGATTTGGAAGGTCACTTTTTTTCTTGTCAGACGATATAAATTCCTGAAATCGTTTGGCAACGGGAATGGATTTAGCAGATATAAAAATAGGGTAAATGAAGAATACAGGGGCAACTTCTCCATGTTGCTTTTATGGGCAGGCCTAGTGATTTTTGTGGGAAAAGTAGCTAATAGACGTTTGTTTGAAAAAGCAAAGTTCACCAAACACCATATTAATATAAAGAAGTTTTCTGGAAAAGCAATTTGAAAAGCTCTCCCTTAGGCAACCATTATCTCTAGTTCATATCACATTTTGTGTTTTTGCAAAAAGTAAAAGTTGGGGTTGAGATCCATTGGAAAAAAATAAGCTTTTTGAAAAGCTTGCTTGACTCGAGGCCCTATTAGAAAATTGTATGATATAAACACAATCAGGATTATCTTTTATTTCATTGGGAAATGTATTTTTATACCTTTATAAAGAGTCTAACTAATTCAAGCACATAACTAACTCTAAGATAACAATAAGAAAATAAAAACTAACTCAAAGATAATAACAATAAGGAAATAAAACCTAAACAAATTAACTCAGAGATTGGGCGTCGATTAGTCGCCATTCTTGTCATCGTCTATTATTTCTAGCATGTGAGGATTCCATGTGCTACAATTAGACCTCGTACATCAGTCTCTCCAGCTTGTAAAAAGCTCAAAGTAGCCCATTTCTGCAACTAATAAATGGTTCGCTATTTTATTTTCTCTCCACATGTAATGCATCTTGTCATCGTTTTTTTAAACACATGTGCTTCCTTTAATCAAAATTCAGAATAGATTTTTTTATTTCTGGAAGATGTTTCCTGAAAAAGGAATTAAAAAATGTTTTATTTAATGAGAAATTTGAAAATAGAAACAGAAAAGTAGACCCATTTGGTTAGTTTGCCTCTGTTTTTTACTTTCTTAGAAACTGAAATTGGGAACATATTTGGCGTTAGTTTGAGAAAATGAGAAAAAAAATCATATTATCATATTTTATTTTAGGCGTAGAGACGAAAGTATTCTTAGATATCAACATCACCCCATTCAATTTGTAAACAAAAAAAGGAAACATACATATATTTATGTTTTAGTACTTTGGCAAAGTTCTTTTATATCTGAAATTAAAATCAAACGAGAATACAATCGAAGGACAATGGCATTGTCGTGTGATATATGTTAAAAACATTGTTATGAAAATCGGACCGGAGGTTCCATCGCAAAACAGTCAGTGATCCGATGTGGTTAGAGTGTAAAATCAATTTTGATATTGAATCGAGAAAAATCGATTGGACTAGGCTGGTTGAACTAGTTCAATTCGGTTAGATTCAAATTTTGAAAAAAAATTAAAAATGACAAAAATATGAAAGCTAAAAAAGGAAAAAAATAAAAGGGATATACGAAAGATAAACAAAGGAAGGAGTATGACATGTATAAAATTAAATAGGAATGAAAATTAAAAAAAAGGTAAGTATTTGAAATTGCCTAACATGTGGATTACAATTTAGTTATGGATTTATGGTAGTGTTAAATTCATCTTATATAAGATACTAGTTCAGTACTAATTTGGATTTGCTCACATCTAATAAAAAAGACAACGTTTATTTTTCTTATAGTAGATTTCCTAAATCAACATAAAAATTGTGACACAAGAACACAAAATTTATAAAATTTATTCTAAATTGGATTACGTTCTCAAGTGACGGCTCGTCAACGAGACCTATGTAGGGAACACCGTCCCATTGCTGAAACGTTTAACCACGTAGAGACTCACGTAGAGTTACAACTGAGTTCAAATTCAAAATATTATCTACAAAAATCTAAATAATCACCGGTTGAGTTCATTAAGACGTACGTTCAAGTCGATCATCAAAATTACTTTCTACCGGCGAAAACATTCAAACGAATTGGACGGTTAATAATTGATTAGTAACCGTAATTAAGAATTGCTGGACAGTTATTAATGGATAGAGGACGAGGAGATATCAAACACTATAAATAAGGCACTTGACGTGCGTTAAACATGAAACCACAGAACCCGCAACATTCACTTTTCAGCCATGGAATTCTATCCTTGGAGGTTACTTATCCATGGCTTTCGATTTCTTTATTAATCATAGTTTATTATTGTGGTTTTCTAACCTTTTGAGGTCAGGAAAAGCGCAATCCATAAGTGTCACTGACTCTACAAAATCAGTAGTGTGGAGTATAAAAATGGATTGCGACATTCCGACTTCAGAAGATTTGAATTCTACATCTTATTAATTGTTGGTAGATCTTGCCTATGCACCTAATTGTGGCATTCTAATCTTTTGAGATCAGGAATTGCGAAATCTTTTGTAATGAAATTATCTCTATTTAATAGATAGAGTTGATTTATCAAGTAGGAGATTTCGAATTTCTGATCTCAAACGATTTTGGTCCTGCAGCAATCTTAAGTCAACTTTTTAATGCAGGAATCGAATTCCAAAACATCATAAAATGCTTGTATTGAATAAAATGAGTATACCGCGTGCTAATATGTTATTGTACAAACAAATGTAATTTTGATTAATAGTAACATGTACAATACGTCGATCAACTTACTACAGCCCGTGCAGTGCTCTCTCGAATATTTTTGCCCGCATTGAAGTTGTTTAATTTTTCAAGATGTTTTCGTCAACTCAGATATTTTTTTTTCCAGATGAACAGCCTGAATTTAATTTCAATTAATGTAGTATTCATCACTTTAATTGGTTATATAATGCAACAGGTAGAGTCCTGGCGGTTTCAATCATGTAAAACGAATTGGGCGATTAATTAAGTAGTGAGCATAATAATTAAATGATTGAGCGATTAAATTAACTTTTAACCATAAAAAAATGTTGGGTTGATACCAAATGAGTGACCCTTTTAATCTTCTGTCTCAATATAAAAATTAGTTTATAACTTAGTATAAAAATTATAATACTAATATATTATTTGATGAGTGCTGTATTATTATTAAATAAAATATATTTTAAAATATTTCAATAAGCTAGTAATATTAAATATTTTTAAAACTCGAAGAATATAGAAGTAATTAAAAACGTAAAAGTAAATTTACCTTATTATCTTTCATACATATCATACACAAGTAAAAATATAAAAAGAGATGAATAAAAAATATAGGCATAGTAATAGAACCAATTTTAGTAAAAGAAAAATAAAGGCTTGTCATGTTGATTATTTAAAATAATAATCCAACCCACGAACACTCCTACCCTCACCACCACGTCCGCCACCCCACCCCCCTTCCTCCAACCGACTTATTATTCAATAATCTTTAGGTCTTTACAATTTTGAGTTATAATTTATGAAATTCATCATCCTACCAGAAGTTAGTTGGGATATGTTAATTTTGACCTGATTTAACACATCCAAAAAAATTGTTAAATTGATTGGCCAAGTCCAACATTGTAAGACATCTACCATAAAGAGAAATCAAATAAAACAAAAACAGAATATGCAGAACCAAATAAATACGGAGGTTAAAACTATCATGACAAGGCTCTTTGCTCAATGTATCTTGCAATATTGATGCCATTGAAATTTCAGATGGCTGAACCAATGAATCATGCTAACTTGCAACTAATAAGTCACTTTGAAAACTTGATATAATGCCTAGAACAAAAAATAGATAAAGATCACATTTTGGAAAATGGGAAGATAGAGTTTTGCTAAAAGGGTTGTAGGATGCCTTGCAAGCCTGAACAATTTCCATCTGTTAACTGAAGGGGATTCCTTAAAAGATGATTTACAATGAACTAATACAGTCTAGATAAGGTCATGCAGTATGCCCTTTACCATGTTTCTCACATAACAGAAAGGGGCCGATTGATAAACAAAACCATAGAACATATGGTAAATTAGATACAACAATTAGAGTTACAAGGGTTATGTACAAAGTTGTGGTTATTTTTCCTATTGTATAATAAATCTAAGTTAGTTTTTACAACATAAAGGTCAATGGCATATCGATCATGTAACCAGCTCCTTGTCTCCTGACCATTGCTTCGGAGCATAAGACATGAGTTTTATACAAGATTACTGTGATAATATTTGCTGAACCAATCTTCACCTGCGCAATATCTGCTTATCACTTTGTATACTTCAATTATGAGCTTTGGAAATCGACTTGTGAAGTACATGTCGAAACCTTCAGGAACAGAACCAAGAATTTCCTGTAACCCATCTTTATTGGTCAGTAAATGCAAGTCTACATAGCTGTTTAACAAGAAAGTTACTTCGAGCGGTAAAAAAATTAGAAGGCCTCCCTAAATATATATAAAATTCAGATGCAGAATCAATAAAACTAAAACATAACAGAATGTTTCATCATGAATTTTAGTTTATTACTACAGATACATTTTGAGAGAGCGGACTATCGATTCCCTAACTTGGGTCTGAAACATGATGTATATTATTTTTTTATGTAACATTTATCTCCTACAAAAATAAGCCCTTATGTTACAGCAACAAAGCTCATCACATGGCAATTGGTATGACCTGCTGAAGTCTTAAAGCAAACATAACTGAGCTAATAAATATGAATAAAATTAGACAGTGTAACTCTGAAGAAAAAACTAATAAGAAATATGAATAAAATTACTCATACAATGTCCTGGTTCCATTGACACTGGCTAAAGAAAGAGCTCAAAACCAATGTTCTTTAAAAAGGAAAAGGTTTACTACAGGGATATCCTTGAGAGGTGATTATTTCACGGATTGAATAGTCATCCAACAATTAAGTCTCGTGAAGTAACTACCAAAATAATTCTTATAAAATTGAATAGTCATCCAACAATTAAGTCTCGTGAAGTAACTACCAAAATAATTCTTATAAATATCTTTCAGAAGGATTAATTTATATAATTGACATATGTTACAAATGACATGAGGAAAAATGGCATTACATTTTGCATTTAATCTGAACCTTTATCACACGATTAGTGCAATTTATGAACAAACAACAAAGTTTAATAATCTTAAGAAACATAATTATGTTCACGCAACCAAACTTATTAACCTTGAGAATAATAAGAATTCTCTTAAATGATAAGACAAACCTGAAGTTCTTTTGGAAGCTCTCTATAATGATTATATTTGTTCCTGATCACTCGTAGAAGGTCACGTACACAATCAAATTTATATTTCCTATAACGACCCAGGTCTGAAATAAATTCACTATTGAGTTTATCACCCCATTTCCCACTAAATGCAACTGATGCAGAAATTTCCAAATCTTCTAAGAGATTCGATTCATTTTCTCTGTCTTCTGATTCAACACGATCACTTGCATCTCGTAGAAATGAGAGACGTGTCTCGGCACTCCAAAAAAAAGGATGGTGAAACGCTTCTTTTGCACTCGGCCTATATAAACATGGAAGGAGCGTCAGAAAAGGACATCCAAAAAATAATGGAGCGTCAGAAAAGGGCATCCAAAAAATAATGAAAAAGCAATATTTGTTTACCTCAGTTTTGGTTCATGATTTAATAGTTGAGAAATAAGATGCTCAGCTTCAGGTATATGATCCACTAAGAAGAGATCCATCCGGTTATGAATGATATTTGAATCTCGTTCAAAACTATTACCAAATGGATGCTTCCCTTTTGTAATGCAGAAGAACAGAATACAACCTAAACTGAACAAATCAACTGCACGTGTTTGACGCTCGTGAAGAAGTTGTTCAGGAGCTTGCCAACCAGAACTACCAAATCCTGCAAGGAATCATCAACAAACTCAATACACATTGAGCTAGTTGCAATAGGACCATGAAAATTGTGCATGCAGAATGTCTTACTACTTATTATAGCAATAACTTAAGAACTTGAGATAAAGTAAGCTTTAACCTATACCCTAGAAATTATTTTTTTATTGTTTATATGGGAATTTGGTCCCAAGCCCGGATAAAGGAGGAGGGTTGTGTTAGGCCCCGACAGCCAGCGTAAAACCCTGTCGAATCTCATGAACATGGATCAACGAATATCGGAATGGCGTCGTATGATCCATGTAGCCGACCCCACCTAGTGGGATAAGGCTTTGTTGTTGTTGTTGTTGTTGTTGTTGTTTATATGGGAATTTCTATTGATTTTCTGTATTTCTTGTAGATTTTTAGTCATAGCTTTCAAACTGTGCATTGAGTTGACAATATTGACACAAGCAATCTGTATTGAGCAATTTGTTAATTGTCCACTAAGGCTGTGTTTGGTACGAGAATTTTGAAAAAAAGTTAGTTCCCGAGAACTAATCGATTAGATAGAAAAGTTTAAGTTTGTGTTTGGATGAAAAAATGTAATGATGGGAATTTAAAAAGTTGATTTGATAGATAAGTTTCAGTAGATGTTTGGATAGAAAGTAAGAAGTAAATATATATTTTATTATTTTATAAGATTATTTTTATATTATTAATTACACAATATTTTTATAATTAGCAAATTAGATAGAAAAAAAATTAAGATAAACTAATTAATAACTAAAAATGAAATATAAAAGAAAATTTAACATCATATTTATATAAAATAATTATTTAATTATAACTTATTTAGAATACGATAAATAATAATTTAATTATATTATAATAATATCATACTCGTTAATTTTTATTACGATATAGGATAAGTAAAATAAATAAAAATATTTATGTCAATATTTAAATAAGAAAATATATTTTTATAATAAATAATAATGGAAATTTTTATTTTATTATAACACTAAGTAAATTGTGATAAATAATAAATGTACTTCTTTTGTTATTATACCTAAATAAATTATAAATTTATGATAATATAATATAATATGTTATATTATATGTATATAATATATATATCTGTATATAATATATATGTATATAATATAATATATAATATATACATATAACAATATTATTAAAATAATAGGTTATAGGTCTAAAAGTAGCTCCACCTACTTTTAGACCTATAACAAAAAAAAAAATAGGTTGTTCTTGTTATTAGCAAAAACTTTACGGCTAAAAGTTCTAGCCGTACATCACGTGACGGGAACTTGGCAAGTTCCCGTCATATAGGCTGTCTAGCAAAAGTCCTAGAACTTGGGCGCCCAAGTTCCGGAGCCAAACACAACCTAAAAGCAGTAGTGAGTACTATACTTGTGAGATCATTCTCACGAACCTCTTGAGTAAATAAAAAGTTAAATCCTTATGACATAAGTTGACCTCACCTCAAACCAAAATCTAATGAAACCTCTAGAAAACAAAAGATCATTCTCATGTGTGATCATATTTTCAAGAATAAGCTCATTATGCAATATGGAGAATGAGGTTAGGATAGTTTATCTAGGATTTCATTTTAGATGCAAAGATGTCATCCCAATACAACACGAACTTCATTTTCCATGTAAAACATATAATTTGTGAACAATTCAATACTAAAAAAACCGGCACCAGCATCCAACGCCAACAACCATTATGGAGCCTGTAGTAGGCTTATACAAATGAAGTTCTGAATCTAGTATCTAAACCACTAACTTGATGCCTTACATCAAATGTCTGGAATGACTAGCAAGATGGTAGTCATCCAAAAGTTCCATCAATAATAGTAGGGGTTACAAAAAGTTTGATAAAAAGGGCAGCAGAATTCAAGGCCATGAAAACAAAATGACAGCATCACACTACTTTATATTAAAGAGGACTTCTTTATTCCACACACCATTAACCACCATCGCTCTTGCATCCCAGTTGAAGTTGCGGCCAAAACAGGCACTGAAATCAGTTGACAAGAGCCACACCAGTCATCCCATAATACGAAACCCCTATTTCCTAAGGAGGGCACTATTCATGCTTCAAAGGTTGCAGGCCCCAAGGCCGCCTTCTATAGTTGGACGCGCTTTTGCCTAACACCACAAGCTTGAGCCACTAAAACAACTATGTCCGGGTCATGCACCAGAATGAGTTCAGAATCAGCAAGTGCAGCTGAGTCTCCAACCACATCCGACTCAACTGACGCCTAGAGGCTTGAATTACTATTCATGTACCATAATTGATTGCTTATTTTAGATGTTGATTAGCTAAAAGAAAGTTATTAGAATCCATTTTCATAATATTAAGTAGTGATGTAGTAGAATTATATTTAAGCTTTAGTTAGAGTTACATTTTCTATTTATTTGAGCAAGTCATCGTGCTTGTTCCTTCTATATAAATGCTTTTGTTCATTTGGGCATTTCATGTTACTGTTCACTTATTCTTTTTTTATTCATTTGGGCATTTCAAGCTCACATTTTCTGTTTTTTTTTATATTTTGTTTTTATCCTCTTTTTATTATAATTTGCATAAATTTTCGTGTATTTAAATGCTTTTGTTGTAATCTATGGGTCATCATGCTAATTACAAAGTTGTTGCTTAAGTATCTTATTTGAACTTCAGTATATTATAAGTTTGAAGCACATAGAACCATTGTTTGTTAACTTTTATAGTATATTTCTTTCATTTCTCCTGTGTTATATTCATACTATTTTTTTACTTTTTTCTATTAATATTGCTAACTCCGCCTATATTTTATAGCCGGTCCCAAGCCCGGATAAAGGAGGAGGGTTGTGTTAGGCCCCGACAGCCAACATAAAATCATGTCGAATCTTATGAACATGGATCAACGAATATATAGAGCGGAATGGCGTCGTATGATCCATGTAGCCGACCCCACCTAGTGGGATAAGGCTTTGTTGATGTTGATGTTGATCGTGCTTGTTCCTTCTAACGATAGATTTCAATATTCCATGTTGTTGGACTTTTATTGTGAATATAAACCCCCAATATATCTCTCATTTGAGGTCCAGAATATCTTTGATGAACGAATAATTTGGTCTTTTACAATATGTTAGACTTTATTTACCTAATTTGGATTAATTAAATTAGAGTTTTAAACAAAAGGATCCAATTGTTACGCCAAGGATAAAACAAATATCAAGAAATACAACAGGGTCAAGTTCAAGATGGTAAACAAGAAGGACAAAGCCCAAACTCACTCACATTTCAGTTAAATCTACCAAATCAACCAGGCATACTTTAGAAAATCAATCCATAACCAACCTTGCACAAAGAATTCAACCAAACTTGTGTAAATTATCTAGTCATGTCACCTGATGTTAAGCCTAAAAGTAAGTCTCACAATGAACAACTGATGGAACATAATAATTACCTCATGTCTGTTTATTCAAAGTCAAATTTCCAGTTGGAGTTCAATTCCTACTTGAAGTCAAAGTTGCATTTTTTAAGATAAATTAAAATAGGAAGATACTAGGATTCCTACTTCAACTCATTAATCCTACCACATGCCTGAGCAATGTGCTACTGAACCATGAAATTTTGATTTTGCCTGCCAAGCGCCTTGATTTCGCAGCGGGGTTCCTTATTCCTAATACTATGAACACTAGGATTCCCACTTCTATCAAGTTTCATATTCTCGTGTTAGTTGTCATTACAGTTTCCTATTAGATACATGTCGGAGAAGCATTGTAGTTGAAGGAACCACCTTGATTTGGTCTCGTACTTGATGCTCTAAAATTCCAGGCATATTAAAGACTACTTAACTTATTTTCATAAAGAAACAAGGAGCTATTTAAATTACACGAATGATCCCCAAACTTTGAGTCGATTTTCAACTGGTCCCCCAACTTCAATTTATAAACAGAACGTCCCTCATCTTTTATTTTCTTGCACGATTAGTCATATTGACCGGTGATAGTCGGTTTCCCGGTTGCCTTGCATACGTGGCCGACACATCAGTCGTTTCTCTCTCATCCACGTCATTTAAGTCATCCACGTAATTTAATGCTCCAAACTAGGTAAATTACACGGATCGTCCCCCAACTTTGAATCGATTTCTAAATAGTCCCCCAACTTTAATATTATTACACGATTCATCCACTTGACCGGTAAGAAACAGTCTCTCGATTATCTTGCAACGTGAAATAATAAAATATAATAAAAAACTTTCTAGCTGACATCACACAATAAAAATTTTAGGACGCGGATGAGCTGACAGAGGAGGGGTGTCGGCCCTCCTCTCCAAGCTCATCCTTTGGCGAGCTAGCATAGGGGGCGCCGGCCCCCGTCTCCAAGCTCGCCCACTGGCGAGCTTCGCACAAGGAGCGCTAACGCCCCCTCGTGAGTTCGTCGGCACTCCTATCATTTTTATTTTTTATAGTCTCTCAACTTTGAGTCGTTTAGGGTCGTCGACGAGCTCGCGAGGAGGCGTTGATGCCCCTTGTGCGAAGCTCGCTAGTGGACGAGCTTAGAGAGGGGGGTCGGCGCCCCCTATGCCAACTCGCCAAAGGGCGAGCTTAGAGAGGGGGGCCGACACTCCCCCTCTGTCAGCTCGTCCGCGTCCTTAAATTTTTATAATATTTTTTATTGTGTGATGTTAGCTAGTTAAAATTTTTTATTATATTTTATTATGCCATGTCGTAAGATAATCGGAAGATTGTTTCTTACCGGTCAAGTGGATGAATCGTGTAATAATATCAAAGTTGGGGGACTATTTAGAAATCGATACAAAGTTGGGAGACGATTCGTGTAATTTATCTGGTTTGGAGCGTTAAATGACGTGGATGATTTAAATGACGTGGATGATTTAAATGACGTGGATGAGAGAGAAATGGCTGACGTGTCGGCCACGTATGCAAGGCAACCGGGAAACCCACTATCAACCGGTCAAGAGGACTAATCGTGCAAGAAAATAAAAGATAAGGGACGTTCCGGTTATAAATTGAAGTTGGGGACCAGTTGAAAATCGACTCAAAGTTGGGGGACCATTCGTGTAATTTACTCAGAAATAGGACACTCAGATTAAGTAATTCCTATAGTTGAAATTAACATTCATATTAAGTAATTCCTACACAGTGGACAATCTGGCTACATTTCTAGGGTGGTCATTGCTACGTGGACAACATATTAATTCATCCCTCTAATCTCTTTTTTTTTTTTGCTGTCCAAAATTTTCCACTTAATTTGCATTGGCAATATGCAACCAGCTGCTACTCATGATGAAATTAAAATCCTAGATGATTAACACCTTGGCTAATTTTGCTAGAAAAAAAAACACCATGGTTAACCAACCTTTTTTTAAAATGAAAAAAGACAACTAGCAAGAAGGTAGTCATCCAAAAGTTCCATTAATAATAGTTGGGATTACAATAAGTTGAGTAGAGAGGCCAACAAAAATGGTTAACCATCCTTTTTCCCTCACAGAAGTAGTACTTCCTATATAGAGTGGAATGCAACTACTTGACGACCCTCTTCTCGATTTTCAAATATCAAACTAAAAAAAATGTTATGCATGATTTATCATTGAAACTAGCTTGGAATCATAATTATGTTTCATCATTGCCTAAAAGCAAAGATAAATAGAAGATTTGTGTTTGTACTTACCTGTAGCCTGATGAGTCAAGGAAGACATATTATCAACAAGGCGTTTGCTTATGCCCATATCAGAAAGCTTAGCAATGAGACATTTGTCTTTATTTATTAAAACATTTTGAGGCTTCAGATCCCGATGTACTATACCAAGCTCATGAAGATGTGCAAGACCAGAAACTATATCTCTGTAAAACAAATACCAAAAATATAAACACACATTTGAAGTTCAATAGGAAAACATGAAAACATCTTTCAAGATAAAAGAAGAGTAACATCATAAAAAATCAAAATAAGAAAGCAAGAAAAAAATGATTTCTTTACCAACCTCATAAGTTTTATGAGTAGAGAAGAAGGAAGGCCATTTTCTCTCCACAAGTTAACATCATTGCCGATACTTTTCTCGAGGTCAAGATGCAGTTTTTGTTCACATGGTGAGCTTGAATTTCTAATTTCAACAAATGCCTGAGGTGAACAAGAATCTGCATACTGTATTAAATCACTAAGACTACAGATGCAATGCTCAAGTGAGATATATACAAAATCTTCGTCTTTCTCTACCCCATACCACCGAACGATATTTGGATGCTTATCAGAGGCAATAAGATGTTGAATCTCTTTATAGGCCACATCATGGTGTGCATGAAGAAGCCTTTTCACTGCAACCAGCCGACCATCATATTGACCTTGAAATACCACAGTACCATTGCTTCCCTTACCAATTTCAGTTTTAGAAACAAAGAGCCTGCCAACCTGTCGTCCAGCATCAGTAATCTCCACAGGATTCATATGTGGAAACATTCCATTGTTGTGGATTTGGTTATCTGCATTAGTTTCTGAGTTCTCTTTTCCAGAAAATGTGTGTTTGTCATGTTTGCCAATAGTCGCACCATTTTTCAAATTCCCAGTCTTTCGAGGTTTTCTCTTCTTAGGAATCGGTGACTGCTTCACTTTTAGGTCATTGGATTGTTTGTTATAACCTAATAGCTTTCTGAACTTGTGCCACATAATGGTTACGAGCCAACATAAAAACAAAATACATGTCAGTAACACATAAAAGTATTGCACGTCCAACTTCTTCCGAGGAATTTCATGTTCCGGCCTTGAATAATCTTCTGCATTCAATGATTCATTTCGTGTAGCTGAAATGTTTTTTCTATCATATGGCAAAGCCATGGGACCTTGGCGTTCTGGTTTTATATCCCCACGATAAGGATCCATCAGAGGATAATTAGGCTTCGTAGAGATACACCCTCCTTGTCGGCACATGTTTGTGTAAATGGACATATCGTCCAGTCTCCTTAAATAGCCAGACCTAACATAAAATTCATGATTGCCATGTTGTATACATAGAGTATCATTATTTAGTTGATAAGATGAGGAAGGGAGCATAGGCCATGTCTCATTCGATTGGCCAACTTCACCTAGGTTATAGACAGGTATACTTGTTCCAAAGATGGAAGGCATTTCCTCATTGTTGTCATTACCTAGAGGTAGTCCAGAACCAACATTATAGGCACTGATTCGAGAAACCTTAACACTCCACAAAGGCCTGCCTAGATCAAAGCTTTGTAGAGAATAATCAGTTATAACGATGGTTATATAATTAGCATCACTCGAGTCCAACTTGGATGAAACTGGCTGATCTTCTTCTCCTGTAGATACCCCACCATTCGTCCAAGTAAAAGGCTCCTTATTAGTATAAATCAACTCTCCACTATCAGCATGGACAACATAAAGAGTGGACACCTTTGTACCAGTAGTAATAACTGATCCTTTCACTACTGGTGTTTGCTGAACATACTCCTCAATAGTCCAATTATGCAGCTACAAATACAAGAAAAAGAACAAATGGTTTTAGGATGATAAAAAAAAGAAGACTAGAAAGTGAATATGGAAGGCTACAACAAAGTTGCAATGTATGATCAGGAAAATGAAGAATTAAATGAAAAAAATATGTGACAACTTACCCTTTTATCACCATCTTTGGTGCATTCATATAGTTTTCCATCTTCATAATAAACAAATGGTTCAGAACAATCACCATCCGGTGTAGATTGCCATGAATATGAAAGTGGGGAACCTGTTAAAAATCCCCATTGAGATCCTGTCGACTTGTCCATGAGGTATATCTTACCATCAGGAAAAGTGAGAAGGAATTTTCCACTGTCGCTGATGCAAAAAAGAAAATTGTTCACATAAATTCTGAAAAAATTTGTTTACATAAGTGCGCTATAAAACTATCCAAGTGATGGGCAGATGCAGAAATCACATGTTCAATGACATTGTAGTCAATTGTATACACATATGCACAAACACACATTCAAAATCATCTTATCATTCCATGACACTAATGCAAGTCTTGGCCTGAAATAAATTTGAACAGACAGCAGCACTATTATATTCATCCCATCCAAGAAATTAATTTAAGAAGGCGAACATTAAGACAACCAAAACATATAAATTGATTAAGATTTGGAGAAAATGAGTATACAAAGTATCTTTTATACTTGCCCTAAAGCACTAATTTTAGTCATTCGATTAACCTGATGGCCCTCTATATATTTTAGCATTAAATCAGATTCCCTATCCTGTTATGTGGCATTAATATGATAATTATATACTTATCCATCACATGGGTTAAATAATAAACTTTATTGTGATACATGATCAGATTCCCTATCCTGTTATGTGGCATTAATATGATAATTATATACTTATCCATCACATGGGTTAAATAATAAACTTTATTGTGATACATGATCATTAACTTAAACTAGGGACAACGAAATTGATGCTCTAGACCTTAATTTACAACTTAATATAAACAGAGTTCACTTCTTCTCTCAAAGAAAATAAGTTCACTTCTTTTGCAACAATAAAGATTGGATTATTTTTCTTTTCATACGAGGATCTTGAGTCAAAGACAAGCAAAACTTGCTTTGCATAAAAGGAGCAGTCTTTCCGAGATTTCAAGATCTGATATGACACTTACTCTCCAGTAATCCCCAAGGATGTGGATTCAGGGCCGCCGCCATAGACCTTCAACCCGGTCGGCACCAAATCGGTGGAGAACAGCAACTGCCGGTCACTCACCTGCCCCACCTCCGCTGCAATCTCATTCGAATTCCAAGAAGATGCAAGATCAGGAGGAGGAGGAGGAGGAGGACTCCCAACATCCTCGTCGTCCAGCCCAGATTCGTGCGCCGCCAGATGGGGCGTCGAGCCTCCGGCGACGGAAAGTCTCGAGTGGGCAGCCGACAGGAGGATCAGTGTGGTCCATAGCAACGGCAGTGTCCTCATGGGGCGCAGGCGAGGGGGACAAGGAACACGGAATCTCGATGACGCTGGTTAAGGAACGAAACGGGAGAAAGAAAGTTGAGAAAGATTGGAGAGGAGAACAGAAACTTGTTTTACCTTTTAGACCGAAATGAGCAGAAACATTTAGACCGAAATGCCCATCGGCACGTGCGAACGAGAAAAAAAGTTTAACTTATAATCTTTGACGCCACGTAAGAAATTATCCGATTTTGTTTTGCTTACCCAAAAAAGACAACATCCAATTTCGAATAGCCACGTACCAGATGCGATCTGGTTCACCACGTACCGTCCGATCAAAATCAAACGGCTCGTTCCAATCTTTTTTTTTTTTTGGTTAATTGCACATGAAATTTGGATTAATGATGTTGAGAGGAAAAAAATCTAACTAAATTAGTTATTTTGAAAATTAAACTCGGGCTACCATTGTTTCCTATTTTTTTAGGAATCAATGTACGCACATTTTGTTTCGAAAGTGCTGATCACATTTCAGTTGGTGATCTATTACTCAACGATTTAGATAAATAATATTTTTAAATAATAAAATTTAATCATGATTAGATTCATTAATTAGTGGATTGATGTGCTCAACATTTCTTTATTTTTTTTATTCGTACAAGCTATTATTTAAGCACAGTCAACATTGGCTATCAAACATTTTTGCAACAAAGTTTCAATATGATCTTTCACTCATGCTGCTGAATCGTCATCATATTTAATCTTTTATTAAATATGCATATTTAATATAAAAATGATAGCGGCTAGGATTTACCCGTTCTTAGGAAAAGTATCCTGCATCATCACATGTGATGCCACAATATTCACATGAATGAATAAGATTAAAACTAAAGTGTAGTGGAAGGTGTGGACACATTAGAATTACATGTAATCCTCACAATGGTGTTAACACATTTGTAATCATATTGGATCCGTGATAATTGAGATACGGCTAAATTGTTAAGTCCGTATACAATTGCACACAAGTGCCTGAATTTATACTGATTGTTTGATTAAATTTAAAAAAAAAAGATGAAGAAAAACAGAAAGAAGAGGGGGAAAATGAAAGTGGAACGATAGCCGGTGTTGACAGCTGCATCAACATCTTGCATTGAATTGGGATTCTTGCCGCAGCTAGTTCATCGGCGTTGTACTTGGCTTGACGCAGGTAAGACTGAAAGAGAATTCTCACCTTGTTTGGATCTCTGTAGCTGCATGTAAAGTTGCAACATCCATTAGCCCACCAAATGCTTGCTGCAGATACTGGTTGTTTGTAATCTCACAAGAGTGGGTAAGGGCTTCCTCAGACAAGGAAGAAATAAGCCAACCGAGAAGCAGCAGTTGATGTTAGAGCATCAACCTTGACATCCAATGAGTCCCTCAAGATCATAGCTGTTGATGGCCGGTCGTATTTGAGCTGTCCACAGCAGATAAAATTGGATGGTTTGAGTTTCAGAGACAGGGAAATAGTGCACTTGGTGAAGGGCTGAGAAGGTTGTCTTATTGAAATTGTTGGTGATGAGCGCACTAGACGAAATTTGGCGAGTGTAATATTCTTCTTTTCACATGCATCCGAATGTACCGAGTACAGTGCTTTATATAATGCATTATTTTATTCATTTATGTATTTGGGGCATGTAACGAGGCGAGAAACATGGACGTAATTAACATGCTATTGAATCGTTGTGATATGAAAGCCGTTGGAGCGTAGGACTCGGTCTGTAGATGACACATGCTCAACACTCGGCAATGATCCGAAGAATTTTTTCCCTGTCAACAGTAATATTTTTCTTTCTAGCCGAACACAATTGTTAATCAAGACAATTGTAAATGGAGGGTGCAATTTGAATGACTTGAGATTATCATGATCATAATGACCACATGATAATAACGGAGTTTGTATTCCTCTACAATGAGCAACTGCAGAACGGATATGCTCTATGAAGTTGGCAATGTCTCAAAGCATATCTGTGGGAGATTTCTGTGAAATTTTGGTGCCAAAAAGCTCGAAAATGAAATTTATGCAGAGGCCTTATTTGCATGCACAAACATGAGGGAGAGCAGCATGCAAATTTGCTGTGTGCCTGTCACCGAATTGCTGCCTGATCTCACATTCTAAAAGGAAGTCTGAAAGTCGCAACAAATGACAGGCAACAACAGCTAGCAATGAAAGAGAAAATTGTAACAGATCGAAAGCCGCAACAGGTCAATTAAAGCCACAAAGAATAAGAAACTCGTCCTTATTGCCAATGTCATCTATCTTTTAGCAGAATTTGGAGGTAATAGTGGGTGACAAAGAAAAGCATAAAATATTCGCAATGGCAATCTCACACAACTCAGAGTCTCAAAAGCATCCCAAGTCCCTCTTTTTTTTTTTAATACATCTGGTTAATTAGGCAAACTGTTGTTTCCATATAATCATAGGAATTCCGACCACACTGCATATAGGTAGGTGAATAGGAAGCTTAAGGTCAAATCATTTTAATAGGAAACTTCAAGTCAAATCATCCTCTTCCTCTTCCTTTGCTTTTAGTGCATTCTTCGCTTTCAATAGAAGTGTGGTTTTCCAAGGATCCTGCAATCGTTCAAGAGAACACGGGATCAGACAGTGAGATGCAAGTAAGAAAAGGGGTAGATCTCTTGTTTAGACAGCATTGACATTTCTATCCATGACTTTTCTAAGGCATAACAGATTTTGTACATATTATTTAGCAGAATATAGAAAATTGTAATTCAAACTCTCACATAAATTTCACTACTCAAGGAAACATCTTAAAAGTGGAACACATCATCGCCAAAAACATTGCTGCAGAGTTTCTATGTAAAATTATAAGATCGTCCAGTAATATATTTGACTGGAAGTAATTAATATTTTGATTTCCATCACTACCACTAGCCTCACACCTGCTAAAGAACTACCATTTTGTACCCAATAGTTTGGACAATTTGTTTACAGTTCTATGCTACCAATTAAGTGGATGAAAACACGAGAAAGATCTGGGCAAAGATTATCCAAAGATAACAGCTAGCTAAATAGCAGAAAGTGATGTATCAACCATCAGTGATAACAGTCCTTAGTGGACGTTAAAATATATTACAACCACATTTCACGTCAGATATTGATACCAGAATACACCCACATTCATGTCTCCCAGAGAACAATTACCCTTTTATCCAACAAAAATCTTTTAAGACAAACTAATGTCCAGAAGTCACTGCAAGTTATTTCCTACACCCTACGAGGTATTGAAATAATTTAAGAACTTTAGCAGCTATACTAAAGTTTGGAAATTGTGCACAGGACATGTCAAAAGGAATGTTGTTGTCTAACATCGCGGTGTCACTTTACACCACAGCATTAAGTGAATTATACTATAACAACAACAACAACAAAACCTTATCCCACTAGTTGGGGTCGGCTACATGGATCATAGGACGCCATTTCGTTGATCCATGTTCATGAGATTCGACAGGATTTTACGATGACTGTCGGGGCCTAACACAACCCTCCTCCTTTATTCGGGCTTGGGACCGACTATAAAACATAGGCGGAGTTATTAAGTGAATTATACTATTGGAATCATATCCCACACGGAGATCTGAGATTTTCCGAATTCAGACGAGATGAAATAGAAGTAGCGGGATACTATGATTATTAATTTTCTTCAAACCAGCAAAGAATGTCTTCACAAATGTCCAGGCCAAAAAGCATAAAAGATTCCTCTTCACAAAAAAAAAAGGAAAAAAAATACAAGTTTCATTGCATATCCTTGAACAAGGCATTAGTTTCCATTTGGGGTAAAATCCAAGTGGCTGAAAAGGTGGTAAATTTCAACTGTCTCTAAACAGCCTAGATTTCAACTACATGTCCAATCATAATTTCCGATATTATATTAGCTGCAAACAAGCTTTACTCTTTGGACAACTATTTAATTCAAGGTGGTAATAACCTGAATCACTATAATGAAGTGGTGATCATCATTTATCATCAAATGGGATATTTTGCTTCTGTCACAATATATTTCTTAAACAAATTTCTGCTAGTATAATTCTTTTGTGTGCTTTCACATGCATGACTTAAAATTTACATAATCATGTGAATATCTCCACCGTCTTTTCATTTATTGAAGTCAATTAATATTCAGAATATAAAAAAATACTTGCACAGTTAGAAAACAAAATTTTAAAGCATGAATAGTATGAAGTGTAAAGATATACCAGGCGAGTCATGCTGTCAAATTCTTTGATGTGATCAGTGAATTTTACAACATCTCCTTCATCAATTGCAGCTGCCAAATCCTATAATGAATAGCACCATGCGTGAGTTACATGTTCATCCAACAACATAATTAACATACATTGCACTGAAAGCAAGGTTATCTCCAAGTACATGGCCACAAGTCATTGTAAAGGTTAACAAGAATACAACAATACCATATAAAACCTAAGTAAACTTGGGCTGTTGGGCAAACCATATAGGTGATGAAATCTGCTTGTTGGGGCAGATAAGTATAACTAGTTAGATTTATAATTAAACTTGTGGCCCATGATATGCATTCTCACCAATGTGCTCCCTAAAAGAGTTGCTGAATTCACTTAAAAGAAAGAGATATTGAATTCATAGGGTTTTCCTGGTTCCTTAGACATGGAAATTGGAAAGTAATCAAGCTAATCTTCATCATATTTCATATGTTGCGAAGAATTTTGTTTAGGGGGTTAGGTTATTATTGGTTTCATAATACTTTTTAGATTCTCCAAGGTAGTTAGCACCAACCAATATATACAATACCATCAGACATCTTTGAAAACTCCTATCCCAAAGTCGTGGATGTAGCCCAACAAAAAGTAGTTCTGGATGTATATGTGAGAAGACTCCTAATTTGTGTAACCTTAAATATTGGTAGAAGTAATTTAAAACATTATTAAGATGACGAGGGATATGGTTCAGCACCACACATTGAAATTAGCATTAGAACTAAGAAGGTGCAGGTCCACCAAACTAGTCCCCAGGAAACAAAAATCCAAAATGTAGATGAGTGCTGAAAGATGAAACACTACCTTTTTTAGACGATGAATTAATACTCTTGATAGTATTAAATTAGATGGGCAACCATTTATTTCAATAATTTAGGACGATATTATCTTTATATTTATGATTCTAATATTCTATGTCAGTGGGATACAAACAATTTTTCTCTAGCTCACTCTAAAAAGAAGAAATATTTATTCTAATAGGTGTTAGGATTCCAACTCAGAATTTCTAGACATACTATGTTGAACTAAATAAGTTGACCATCTATCTTAAGAAACTTAATCTATCAGAAAAATTTTCATCGTTGTA
Organism: Pontederia crassipes; assembly: GCA_030549335.1. Taxonomy (NCBI): domain Eukaryota; kingdom Viridiplantae; phylum Streptophyta; class Magnoliopsida; order Commelinales; family Pontederiaceae; genus Pontederia; species Pontederia crassipes. Next base: position 75,325,610 of record CM060192.1, read on the forward strand.
TTAATAATTTTAACAAAGAACTTAAATAGATGGAATAAAAACATGTATAACAAGACTGAAAACACACTCCAACCAACAACTTATATATAAAAATTCTTTAAAAAACTTACAGATAAAAGCTTATATTCACGTGTACCAGAAAAGGTGGGGTCAAGCTCCTGTAAATGAAATCACAATTGAGGTTAGGATTTCATACAGTGATATACGAAAACAGAATAGTGACACAGTTAAAACCTGATATTTTTCCAATGAGTTTGTGATTGCCACAATGTCACCTCTGCATAGCTGGCAAATGCCAGCATTAAGGAGAAATCCTTTCACACTGTACTTGAGGAGATTGTTATTTATTGACTGACGAGCAATCCCCTCAAATATTTCAATGGCCTTTGGATATCTGTGGAATTTGTAGCACAATTTAAAAATATTGTTCCATTCATATAATTCTAAGCAAACTTTTTTTCTTAACGGAATCTAAGCAAACATGTTAGCAGATAATAAATTCATACAAATACAGGTCAAATAATCAGAAGAATGAAGGTGACTTGGTTCTGCAGGTACCCTAAGAAATAAATAATATTTTTCAGTTAAAATAGAATTCCATGATATAATAAAAGAATCAATGATCAGTCCAAATATTCCAGACTGGCATGTCCAATTGACAATAATTTTGTATTCATGCTTTCCAGACTCAAAGAAAAAGCACATTGATACAATTGACTATACTTGTGAATGCCATGTCCTAGAAGGAAAATGCAAGATCAATTGCATCAAGAGTATGAATTGTCACGTGTGTGTATAAGCATGGTTCATAAACTCTCAAGTTTGAGTTTTAAACTCTTATGAGTTCACGAGTTTAGCTATGAAATCAAGTGAACTCGGAATGGAATCGTACTTGGTGCTAAACTCCGATAGACTCTAGTGGACTCGGGTAAACTCTAATAAACTCAGCGAATCTATAGGTAGAATCTCCATATGCAAAAATTAGGTATTTAACCAAGATTTGAAGTCAAAATTAAAATGAAAAATAATACTATACCTTCATGATTTAACAACTAAGAATACTTTATATTTTAATTTGTGTGACTCGTGGACTACTTTGGTAATTTGATGTATAAACTTTGAACTCTTCACGTTTTAACGTGTATTGCATCGACTTATATAGTGTACCGGTAGAGTGTGATGAATTGTTAAAAATAATGAATGGTTATGCAATTCAATACGAGTGAGTTGAAATATGACCAATGAACCCATTACATTTGAAACTAACATATAGAAAATTTCACAAATATTTTATAACATATAATATTATATATACATGTAGTCATGTGCATAAATGAGTTTATGTTTCGAATTTACGTCTTGAGTTTACCGGACGTAAAACAAGTCAATGTAAACTTTCGAATTTGAAAACCTTGTGTATAAGGGTTCAAAATTGGAACTGATCAGTGCACTTTGTTCTGGTGCCTTTCCATTTATCTTTTGTACAACTCTTTTGGATCGTTTCCATGCTTTTTTCTTTTATTTTCACACTCTTCACTAGCACAGCAGTTATATATGAAAAGAAATAACTCAGTTGTTGCCTTCACCGAGTTGTTGCATTTATGAATAGACAGACACATAAAACAAACAACAAGCTATGTGAATCCAATATGCAGTTCGATAATTGCCTAACAATTAATCATGAAGAACATCACTGTCATATGATGTCTCTAAACAATGTTTTTTTCTTGATGATATTCCTTCTGGTCCACATCCATATCTCTTTTTTCTAATGGAGGGTAGTTAAACACACGTGATTCTGTATTTTGCTAATATTGTCTCTTGAATATCCAAACACTAACTTGTGAAGCAATCTCAAAGAACTTATCATGACATTCTCTAGTTGTGTCCAATGATCAAATTACCATCACATTGAAAGGCCATCTTTTAATAGTAAATTAGCATACAAAAAATATCAAATATCCATCTGGAGTATGTCGATATAGACATAAAAGTTATTGCTTCTCAAGAAAAACACTTCAATATGAAGTAGTGTAATGGAAATTTGCATCAAGATGATATCATAATCTTACTGTTCCAGCTGAGCAGCCAAGTGTGCAACTTTCTGTTTACTTTGGTTTGCGGAAGTTGTTGTTCCCTCGCCATCATAAAGATCAGCGGACTTCTCAAAGTATTCTATAGCCTTCACGAAATCTTGTTCTTGCTCATACAATTCAGCTAATTCCTGTTAAATTGATAACATAATAGACCAAAAAGAAATCAGCATTTTTTTAGAGAGAGAGAGAGAGAAAAATCAGCATATATGTTGTGAAATGTAGTCAAGATATTTAGATATACATATTTTACTAGTTTTTTTAGAGGTTAGCAAAACTAAAAAATGGTTAACAGCCAAATCAGAAAAAGTAAACCCTGTCGATACTGCTCCAGACTTATTTTGATACTTCTCCAGACTTATATTAATGATTCATCACTCTAATCATATTGAGTGACATAAGAGTCCTAAGAGACTACTTAGACACTTGGACACTTAAATACCAATTATATTACTGCCATTCAGTTATGGAAGCTAGCTCAACAAAGACTTAAGAAACATACATAAAACTATAATGCATTATCGGCCCATAAGAATGTTATTACCTTGCAATATCTTGCAGCCATGTTTAACCTACCGATCTCCAAGAAAAGGTTCACTGCTTGATTCAGTGCTTCTGCGGCATCTGCATATAGTGCAACAAATTATGGACAACGCCAAACAGTAATAATATTAGCAAATACAGGCGCACTTTATGCTAATATATCCCAAGACAACTAACTACAAGTGCATGCATCTATTGTGTAAATTTTCATGCAGGTTTATCCATTGTGCAACTATTGTGTAAATTTCCAGATCTTCTGAGAATTGGAAAAAGTACATGCATCATATTGTGTGCATACACAACTGGAATATTATGCCTCGCTCTTCCAAACCCCAGAAAATGGCAAGGAAACTAAAATCTCAGTTCAACTCAATTAGTGAACCAACACAAAATGACTATCTCTTAATCATATAATGCAATCTTTCTGCCCTCGTTATTTCCAAGTTGCTCCTTCCAATTCGTTCTAGCACCCTTGCATGTATAAAAATGCCATGTACATCACATTCCGAGCCTGAGGATCAAGTCGCTCAATCTCCAAAAGGTCCTATGAATGGTTGTTGTTATCATGCGCGTTGAATAATTTAGTTGCAAAATCAAAGGTCCATTAAGAAGTAGTCATGCCTTTCATGGATACTTTCTTGTAGCAATTCGCGGCATCAGCATAAGCTGAGGCAGCCTCATGCTTGCTCTCCAACTGCACGTCACCACGAAACAGTAATCAGGGTAAGTACTCATACCATTCGCACACATACGGAATCACAACATGCAAAAGCACGAATTTAAACCTTGATATGACAATTTGCAAGCTTGACATAAACTTGACCAGCTCGATCCCCTGCGAAGATAAAAGAAGAAGATATCAAACAGATCAATGATCGCCGGAATAAAACAAAAATAATCAATTTAACGCAAATCGCCAGGGATCGCGGATAGAAGAATATAGGGAATCTGGGAAAGGAGGGAAATGGAACTTTATGTTTTGTTATTTTGCTTACAGTTCTTGGCGAGCTTGAACGAGTTGGCCGCCTTGTCGAAGAGATCGGCGGCGTCGTCGTACTTAGATCCGAATATGCCCCAACCGGTGAGCTTCTTTTCCGCCTTCTTCTCCAGCTCGTCGCCCTTCGCCGTCTGATCCGCCATTTTCGGTGCCCGGAATCCTTCGAACGATCGATCGCCGGCGACGTGAACGACGACGACGACGGTGACGATGATGATGAGGCGATGGAGGAAAACGAGGGGGGAAGGAAATAACAAAGTACAGAGAAAAGAACAACCCACAGAGGGGCTAAAATTGGCAATTCGAATATTTGCGCGTTCTTTTTTTCTTGTCAACAGACTTTTTTTTACTTTTCGTATCATTTTCTCTCCATTTGGCATTTTGAGATAAAATTTAATTGGAATTTCCTTGACCTTTATTTAATTAAAAATATATAAATGACGCGTTTCACAAAATAATATTATCATTCGAGTCCATCTTTTCGTTCCAGTCCGTTTTCCAACTCTACCTTCACCTCGGTGATGATTCAAATGAAAATAAACATTGAAATAATTATAAATCATTTGCACTGATAAAACATAATAATTATATAAACCCCCTGACGCACCTCCGCAAAATATTATTGCTCCACGATTCGATCGCTATCCATTTTTCTTTATAAGGTAAGTTTTTGCTGTTCAATCATTCAATTTCACTAGTTCGTTCTCTCAATCGGATGAGGTGGGAAATGTATGTTATCTACACAAATCATCTAAATTTCTTATGTGTAGGATGAGAAAAGATGGCACCCCCGGCCCTTTTTTTATCTTTTCCGTTCTTTTCTCGATGCAGTCGTGCCTTCCTTCTCTCTCTTTTTTCGTGAACACTCTCTATTGAAATATAATTTCACCATTAAATTTAATATGAAAACAATTATATAATTAAGAATTATCAAAATATATTAAAGCTCAAAAAAAGTGATCAAAATATTTATGAGTACATTTATTAATATGAAATGATATAGAATTATATGCGTAGAAATCAAAAAATATGTATATCAAAATGTTAAAGGATGTATATATATATATATATATTAAAAAATGTATAAAGCTTAATAGATATATATATATGTACCAAAAGGTATATAAAGTTTAAAGGTGTATATGTTTTTATATACTAAAAAGCGTATGAGGATAAAATAGTATATACATGATAAACAAAAGGTTCATCGATATATATGGATATCAAATGGTGCATTTGAAAGCTTCATGATGAGTGAAACTTCAAACTCCTTGTGTCTACTATAAATAGATGGTCATAATTTTTAAAACACACAACAACTTAGTTGAAATCTATTTTATAAAAAGTTCTTATTTTACATTCCCTATCCATGTTAAGAATAATAGATTTCTGTGATGTCATTTTGGCAGTCCATTCCATCAAGTGTTCGAACACAAGAAGTCGATAGACAATTTACTCGTGATCGAAAGAGAGCGATGGATAACTATAAATTTATGCATTAAGTTTATTAAGTTCTTAATGATTCATCATGATCCAATCTAATTTTACTTCTAGGTTTTTTCACCCTCCCCTAGATCGTCGGCCGACCCCGATCGATAATCGACGAGCGCTCTCACCTTCGATTGTCAACCGATTTGATCTTTCTCTCTCTCTCTCTCTCTTATGCCCATATTGTCTCTTTGCGCATGTTTGGGGACTATCGGAAGCTGGGGACGCCTGGTGCCCGTGATAGAAAGCGGCAACGCTGGATGTATGGAGTTACGACGATAGGGATTGAGAAGTTCGGTCACGATTTCTTCTCGACAGAGACGTCGTTGCCGAAGTCGATGGAGGATGAGGAGGAGAGGGAGGGAGGGAGATGGAGAGATAGAGAGAGGTAGATAGCCAGACCGTGCTCGCCTGGGTCGAGAGAGGGCACCAGAGGGAGAAAAGGGTGGCAGCATAGATGATGAAGATTAACACGTTAAAAAAATGTGCACCATCAGATCTCATCCGAAGGTGCACGATAATGAGTCGCTAAGCAGTGCCTCTTTTCTCGTGTAGGATTTTTCCTTAAAAAAATTTGCTTGGACTATGAGGCAAGAGATTCTCATATGTACTGAGGAATTGCTTTGTAGTCCAAATTTTTAACAAGGTTGTTGCATGTTCATGAAAGATAAAAAATGGGATGAACAGTTTTGAATTTTTTTTATTATCAACAACGAAAATCAATCATACAGTAAATTTTGTATCCAACTAAAGTGGGCTTGCTTATATAGTTTTCACTAAATGTCATTCAACTTTATCCTATAACTATAAACTTATTTCACTAGTTGTTTTTCTTTTACATGTGATCATTTGTTTTTCGATTCCACGATCTATGTGTCATATTTCTTTCTTGTACATGTGCAAGTGTTCACCTGACATACTAAGATAATATTAAAATAATAATATAAAATATATAAGAATAAGAAAAGAGGGGGGGGGGGGGGGGGGGGGGGGGGCTGCCCCTCCTCCCCCTCTCTTCTCCAACGCTAGAGAAGAGTGGGGAAGGTGGTGGTTGCCCCCCTCTTTCCATTATGATCGAGCGTAGGGGGAGGCGGCGTCACGCCCATTCCCCTCCCTTCTTAAGCACAATGTCCTCCTCTGCAATCATCAAAAGAGAGAGGGGACAACTCTCTTCCCCTCTCCTCTTCAACGTTAGAGAATAGAGGGGGAGGTGACAGTCGCCCCTCCTCCTCTGCGCGATCGGTCACAAAGAGAGTGCGATTGCCTCTTTCTCTCTTCATCAACCCCTTCTTTCTCTATGCCTTATGGTAAAGGAAGAGGGGTGGCCGCCCCTTTCTCTTTCCTCTCCGACGTCGAATAAGAGACTCCTCTCTTCTATGGGAGAAATTGGAGTCTCCTCCCTCTCTATGCGAGCCCCACCCCCTCCTCCCTTTTTTATATTTTTTTAAAATTATATATTTTTTTTAATTTTATCTTAGTATGTCATGTCGCACACTTGTATGCGTGGAAAAAAGATAAGCATACCAGGTAGATTGCACAAATAAAAAAATAGACGATTACATATAAAAAGAGTAACCGGTCTAATAAATATGTAGTTACAAAATAAGTTGAAGATGAAAAAATGAATAAAATTATACGACATTTAGTGAAACTCACCCGATATTTTTTTGGTAGGACGAGGCCTCCTAAATTTTTTCTACCAAAATAATGTTGGCTGTTATGATCCACTGACCTTTTATTAAAAAATAATGTAGTCAAAATTTTAATATATGAATCTAAAGCAATTAAAGTCAATTAGTAATTTTTTTTATTATTTAAATACAATTTCTCAAAGGATTAGTTTTTTTCATAAAATATGGTCAGCATATCACACGGGTGTGTACACTTACGCGCAAATACAGAGGTAGTTGATTTATTTTTTGTTGAAAATGCATACTTTAACTGACCTTCTTTTTTGTAATATATATATATATATATATATCAATAATACATTAAAAATTATTATTGATTATGGTCGTTACTTTTGATCGGATGGTCTCACCTATGACTCCCACCATTGTACATCTTCTTTCATTTCATTCATTTAGCAAACCTTAAATATGAGTAAAATAGGTAATACCAATTAATATTTTATTATTATCTAAGTATTTTTATCTAAATACTTTTTCATTGTAAATTAATAACTACTCTCCTTTTCTAACTAAACCATGTACACCTCCCAAATTTCTCTCTCTTTCTTTCTCTATTGTGTCAGCAAAATGTTAATGAAGTGAAAAAATAATAAAAGAAATAATAAAATTAAAATACGAGGGAGTCCTTCCCATCTCGAAAAGAGTGCTCTATCAGCATTCCAGAGGCAAATTCCCAACTCGTTGCATCTCTATCACCATTCTCCTCCAAAAGCCAAAGATTCAATGATACAAGGTCTAGTACTAATGGTATAACAATCCAAACTTCAATTAATTAAATAAATAAATATTTATTTATTTAATTTCGAAAATATTAGGGAATTAAAAGATTATTAAAGTGTGAGAGGAGATAAATGTTTGAAAGAAGAAAAGAACATAAAGTTAATTAAGTTAGGCTAATCAAGAGGGATTAAAAAAATAGTTCATAATTATTTTTCGAGTAAAGAGGCGCTTCTTAGAATAGCCCGTTGAACGCGCATCTTCACCCTTGGATCCAAATCAGACGGTGTTCCATGTATTTTTTTACTCCTTTGCAGTTGTCTGAGGGTGAGGAGACCCACTGCCCCGATGAACAGGCCTTCATTGTTGTGCCCGTAGCCAAGGGCGACGCCTTGGATGAGCGAGGAGGTTCCCAAGGTGAGGCTCTCATGGTGAAGTCGTCGATGGTGCATGAGTTGTCATTATAAGAAACATGGTAGAGGCAGCTGTCAGAAGCATTGCGGTAGGTGGAGACGTCAAGGGAGTGGCACAAGGATGCAGTCGAGTTGAACACCATGTCCGACCACTAGTAGCAACAGCCAAGTCACATCGCTCCCCGTGTCGAGTGCCATGTACATTGGCTCACGGGGTTGCCGACGCCCATCCAGGAGGAGTACTCGCTGCTGCCATGGCGGGTGTTGAAAACCACCAGACCTTGGATGGACTCCAAAGGCTCAGACGTTGCCAATGCGGCAGCCACCGCATTGTTGTCTGTGACGAGCGGATCCAAATCCACAATGGTCATGCCGCTAAGGGCTAAGGAGAGGTGGGCGTGATGGACCGAACGCGAGCTTCGTTGCGGCGGAGGTATGCGAGCATGAGCGACTTGTAGTTTTTGGTGGCGTCCAAGCATGCGGGAGGTGGCCATGAAGGAAGGGAGGAAGATGCGAGATTGCAGGCGAAGGATTAGAATGATGGGATCCTTGGAGGTGTAGAGGACTTGTTGTTCGAGCGGCAAGGAGGCCAGATCGAAGGAGACGACACAACGAGCTCGAGGGAGCGAGGCAGACACATTGAGGGTGGCGATGCCAGCTAAGGAGCAGGAAGGAGGTGGTGGCGAGCTGCGAGAAATGCGAGTCGGTGCCAGCAACTGAAGGGCGTTCTCACCGTCGTTGAGGGAGATGTCACCTGAAGCGACCTCACCGTCAACGAAGCAACAAGAACAGAAAGCTGCTTAGGAGAGAGGGAAAGTAGGGACGTATGATAGAGAAAGCAACTAAGGAGAGAGATCGGGAGTGTCAGTCATATGGAATTGGATGACTGTGATGTAGAAAAAAAAATAAAGGCCCGTTCCATCTGATTTGAATCCAAGGGTGAAGAGGCGCGCTCAACGGGCTGCTTAGCGCAAGTGCTAAATAGGGCCTCTTTACCCTTATTTTAATTAGAGTTTAAATCCAAATTAAACTCTATCCAACCAAAAATAATCTCATTTATAATAAACACTTCTCCTTTTTTTTCCTCTCATCACTCTACCTTTGAGCATTTGGTTTACCTTCTCAGTGTTCATGACATTGGTCATGGTCTTTTATCAAGGGATGTCAGAGTTGGGATGAAAGTCGAGATTCAATCGCTAGAAAGTTCAATGAAAATAGAGGTTTAAGGTAGACTTAAGCTAACCGTAAGATTTTGTATTCACTTTTGATATATTTTTTAAATTTTTTATTAATATAAAAAAATCTTAATTAGAAAACTAACACAATCATTTTGACTCTTGAAAAAATTGACAGGTTATAATTTTGAATATGCAACTTTCTAAGAAATTATGTCATTGCCAAAGTTGAAGAAAATGATATTGAAAGTTTGCATCATTGTAACCCAACCTGCACGATCAGGACTCATCTGGGTTCTGTAGTTTTGTTCTCTTCCCAATTATGCAGAACCCACTTATCAATCCAACCTAGGTTCTCATGTGATCTGTCTCGGAGATTGTCATAGTGAAAGAAAGAATATCAAATGTTTCGACACTTTGTCGTGATGATCCAGCCCACTCATCATACTCGGCTCAAGTTTTGACGTAACGTAGGAATACAATCCATAGGCATTGAACATTCTACGCGATGACACTACAAAAAAATCACGATTTTTCGACGGGTAATTTTCGACGGTTCGAAATCCGTCGCAATTTGCGACGGATTTTTCGGCGGTTTCATTTTCGACGGATTTTTCGAGGGTTATGACCGTCGGAAATGATTTATATTATTATTTAATTTTTCAATAATTAGGAACGTCGATATATCCGACGGATATCCATCCGTCGCAATTTTCGACATATTTTCCGACGATCACGACCATCAAAAATAAAAAAAATAAATTATGTAATTTGTTATATTATTATTTGATTTTTCCGACGGTTACGATCGTTGAAAAGGAAAAAAAATTATGTATTTTTTTATATTATTATTTAATTTTTTGACAATTAGGAACGTCGATATTTCCGACGGATATCCATCCGTCGCAATTTCTGACGGTCGTAACCGTCAGTAAATGTATAATAATATCATATGAAGAGTATTTTATTAATATAACTAGCGACGGTCCAAACCGTCGCAATTACCGACGATTTTGACCGTCGATAATGATTACCGATGGTTCAAACCGTCGGTAAAAAAAATAAACATTAAATATAACTAAATATATTTTCGACGGTCACAATCATCGGTAATTTTAAAAATAATTAATATTTACGTTTTTGACAGTTATAGCCGTCGGTAATTAAAATTTCGTTATCCCGCTTTTTTTTCCTTTTCCCGCTTTCTCTCATCTTTTCCCCTTATATATTAAAATTTCCTCCTCCCCTCCTCCCTCTCTCTCCCTCCCTCTCCCTCTCCCGGCCCGCGAGCACCGGTCATCCCTCTCCCACACGGGACGCCGGCGACCCTCTCCCGCACCGGACGTCAGCGACCCTCTCCCACGCTGGCGTCTCTCTCTCTTTCTCTCTCCGGCCAGAGGCCGCTGTCGGCCGAATCTCATCGCTGTCGGCCAGATCCGGCCGTGGGCGTTTGGATCCGGCCTCCAGCGGTCGGATCGGCCGCCGGGCGTTCGGATCCGGCCGCCTGTCGGCCGGATCGGGCGCCGGCGGCCCGAATCCGGGCCGCTGGTGCCAGGCGGCGGATCCGGCCCCCAGCGGTCGGATCGGCCGCCTGGCGGCCGGATCGACCGACTGGCGCCGCTTGGCGGCCGGATCTGGCCCCCAGCGGCCGGATCGGCCATGGGCGACCGGATTTGGCCGCTGTCGGAACTGGCCATGGCCTGATCCGGCCGCTAATTTTTTTATATTTAAAATTTTTTTTGTGACGGTTGCGACCGCCGAAAGATCGATGGTTGTCGTCAAAAGTTTTGATAGTTGCGACGGTTCGAACCGCCGGCCTTTTCCGGCGGTTGCAATCGTCGGAAACTTTCGACGGTTCGAACCGCCGGGACTTTTTCGACGGTTGCAACCGTCGATATTTCTGACGAATTTTTTTCGACCGTCGCAAATCGATTTGCGATGACTATTTTTTTCACGGATCGATTCCGACTGAAAAACCGTCAGTAATTGTGTTATCGACGGTTTTCGGGCCGGACCGTCGGTAATCAGCATTTTTCTAGTAGTGTGACTCGGTCTACACACCATCATGCTTCACTTGTATTCGCTTTAGTAAAAAGTAGGAGGTTAGTCCCAATATACACCTAGTTTTAGTTACCTAAAAATCTAGTATGAGTTTGGAGGTTTTTCCCTAGAAGTCTTCCATCAAAAGTAGACCCGAGTTGTAAGAGATTCAAACAACATCCCGATTACACCCCACCTGAGTTTGACCCTATTAAGTTCAAATTCCGCCAATTGCTAAAGAATTGTTATCATATGATTTGCTTCATAGTTAAATGATCTTTTTACACTTGTAATTGATAATGTACAATTGAAGTTAATTATAAAAAAATATAAAACACAAGTTAATAATGTGTACTAATTTGCACTTGTTATTTGCTAGGTTAAAGAACATTTAAGTTTAGAATTGGCGCATGGTCCTTATTTGTTGTTTATTACTTGTTGGACCTAAAGTAAACCCTCCTCCATTTAGTCTTGACTTGATATACCAATCAATCAAAGGTATATGAAAGTACCACGACTTAAAAAAAGTTTAAGAACTCGGTTAGTACAACACACATAGAAATTGCATAGATAATTATATTTTAAATAAAAATGTAGTGCAATCCATGAAAAAAGTTCAAGAAAAACAAAAAAAAATATTATTTGATTGTTTTAATCCATTGCAACTTGACGCATGTTATTTAATAAGTATGATATTTTTAATTAACATTTATATTTATCTATATTATCATATGTATTGAGCATCACTATTAATGGAAATTATATTTTACTATGCTTAAAGTTCACAAGTAATTGATCATGCTAGGTCGAGATTGAGGTGTGTGTCGTGATAATGTTGGATTGCACATGAGACAACATTCAATAGGAATATCCTTAAAAGTGGAGGACATTTTGATCATTTCACGCTGACAAAAAAAAAGGACAAGCTCGTCCATTCATACCATCTTCTCTCCCTCCATTCACCTATGTGCATGCGACCAAGAGAGGAAGACAAGCAACTATCGTCCATTCCATTGCGTCGTTCGTCGCCATCCGACCACAGTTTTTTTATTAGGAGATATTGTTGGAAAGAGGACGAAGAGATTGACATTTTGAGATAAGTTAGGCAAAAACCATCCACGATGGATGACAAACGAAGCACCGAACAACTGGGAAGGGGAGTTTGCCACTGGCCACCGTTCGACCTCCGTTTCATGTCAATTCTTCCACAGGTACATTGGCCATTGTTTGGAGAGACTTTACCTTCATTTTAGTGGAGTTTTGATAAGGTTTTTGGCCCAATCGTGAAGACAACTTTGCCTTCATCTATCTGACGTCTTTTTCGATGAGCTCGACATTGATTTTGACTATCCCTACCACAATCTCACTAGTGAGGTGAAGTCGGAAATGGAGGTTGTTCAACATTTTTACAAAAAAATTATGGGTGTCATTTTAGGTACATTGGATCAATTTCAAGCATTCCTCCTCTGACGACTTTCAGACGTTGTCGTTATGGGTGAGTAGAATCACGAGGGAACTCAAACTTGAAAAATGGGTGGCAGTTGATTTTTGTATATTGGTCACAAAGTGAGTGAACCACCATACTAGAGCTAAGTTTATGTTCATAATCCATATATATTTTATTTAAATGGGGTAAAATTTTGTTTATAACCTTAAAAAATATATATTAACATATATAATTAATGAAATTCTAACAATTAGGGAGGGGGTGGGGCGGGGTAGGCCTCCTTCATGATGTACCTGATTTCGCCCGAGTAGAGTAGTAGATTCATTATGCATAATTTTTAGTTTGAAGATTAATTGAAATATGCCCTATAGTTGAGTGAAGGTGTAAAGGCATTAATGTTGACTATTTGGGTTTTTAAGGTGTAAAGATTCATAAGATTTGTTTTTATAAAGTGATGAGAATTAGTATAGTGACTAATTTGAATCATTATATGATTAATGGGATACAATAGGTGACTGTCCATTGATGATCTGAGTAGGGTGTTGCTAATTGGCGATTTCTTTCCATTATTGGTAAGCATATTAAAAATCCATAGTGATAATCATTAATGTAAATTGTGTATAATTTCTTCTAATAGAAATGAGTGAGTTGGAAAGTTGTAACTTTGGTCAATTTATGTAACTAGTTTATATGATTGCTTATAATGTGTTAATTATGAAAGTAGGTAAAATAATTATAAATTTTAGTTATAGGTATCAAGATGTCATTAAAAGGATTATTATGGAGTAGTTAATGAACTAAAAAATAAATAATACCTAGAAGTCATAAATGTCCTAAACTATAAGATTGTGTTTCTAAATAAGGTTCATCGAATGTAATAGGTACTTTTCTCTTTTGATCACATTCAGACGGGTGGTAGTTGAGACCCAACGTAAAACGAGGTGAGTGGTTTTATCCACAAAAATAATGGCGATGACCTTCAAGTAATTATATGTTTCTTTTCCATGCCGATATGGAATGAATTTTGTTCGACTTGATGTGTGTAATACTTTTACGTATATGAATGCCTCACACTGAGGATCATGTGTCTCTGGGGACCCTTACCACACCTCCCCATAAATATCGACATCTGGCCATCTCTACTCGAGCTCCACCCCTCGTCGCTCACCTCACTCGACTCGTCCATCACATCTGAAGACATCCGACTCTCCTTCCGAAACTAGCCACCTGACAAGTCTTCAGGTCTTGATGGCTTCATGGCGGAGTTTTACCAGACTTACTGGGACATCATCGGTCCTCAACTCACTGTCCTAGTCCATAATTTCTTCACCACAGGAACCTTCCCATCGGACTGATCTCATATTCAGCTCATTTTTATCCCTAAACATGATCGCTCCACCACAGTCAAGATTACAAGCCAATCTATCTCTGCAACATATCGTACAAAGCCGTCTTCAGGATCCTTGCTAGTAGACTTGGCTCTACCCTTGTTTATCTCATCGATAAAGCCCAATCCACTTACATTCCTGGACGGTCTATCCAGGATAACATCCTTACCAATGTTTTAAAAATCGGATCGGAGATCGGATCGACGTACCGACCGAGTCGAGGTTCGACCGGTTCAATCGAGAGTCAACTGGTTGAATCGGATTTTTATATAATAATATTATTTATAATTATTTTAAAGTAATATAATACATAAATTACTATAAAATGTAAATCAATTTAATAATCATTATATATTACAAAATGTCAGATTAAATAATAATTTCATTTTATTATATATATTATTGCTAACATGTTTTTTATTTAAAATTTTCCTTTTTTCCCTCTCTCTTTCCTCAATCCTGCCCTTTTTCTGTGCCACTTTTTCTCTCTATGTATCTCTGGTATCATATAAAATCTTTCCTCCATCTCTCCATATCCTTCTCTCTCTCCGTATTTTTCTCTCTCCCTCTCTCTTTCTCTTCGTATCCTACTCTCTTTACTCTTTCCCCGTATTTTTCTCCCTCCATATCTTATCAAATCATCTCTTTCCCCATATCATATTTTATATTTTAAAAAAATTAAAAAATTGGATTGAACTTGATTTCCCGATTCAACTCGATTTTCCCAATTTTTTTAGTTAATCCAATTTTTTGCTATTTCCGATTTTAATACGAACCAGACCGGATTTATAACCCGTTCACGATCGGACCAGTTGAACCGCCCGAACCAGATTTTAAAACATTGATCCTTATTGCCCAGGAGTTTGCTCACTCTCTAGGACATGCGAGAAAGAAAACATATACTCATTAAGATAGACTTAGAAAAAACCTTTGACAGTGTATCATGCAAGCCATTGAGAATATTCTCTTGCTCATGAAATTCCCCACGTAATTCACTTCTTGGATTATGTGTTGCGTGACTTCGACTCGCTTCACCTACTCTGTCAATGGCGAAGATTCATTATATTTACCGGCCATTGTGGGCTCCGTCGAGGTGATCCCATCTTCCCTTACCTATTTGTTCTTGTCACACAGGTACTCTCCTCTCTCCTTAATCAACAAGTTGTTTCCTCTGCTATTCAGTCGTTCTCCATCGGTAGTTGTAACGTCGGCCATATCTTGTATGCCAATGACATTCTCATTTCCATTCGGGCCACTCAGAAATCATGTAAAAATATACTTCACACCCTAAAACTCTTTTAGCACCTCACCAATTTTAAGGTAAATCTTGACAAATCTAATGTTTACTTCCCTAATAACTTTAATGCTCGTAGGAAATGAATGGCGAAGATTCACTTATATTTATCAACCATCGTGGGCTCCGTCAGGGTGATCCCATCTTCCCTTGCTTATTTGTTCTTGTCACACACCTCCTCTCTCCTTAAACAAGTTGTTTCCTCTACTATTCAGTCGTTCTCCATCGGTAGTTGTAACATTGGTCATATCTTGTATGCCGATGACATTCTCATTTTCATTTGGGCCGCTCAACACCTCACGCCCTAAAACTCTTTCAACACCTCACCGATTTTAAGGTAAATCTTGACAAATCCAATGTTTACTACCCCAAGAACTTTAATGTCCGTTGGAAACAATCCATCATTCGCACCTTGGGTCTCCGAGCTAGCTCCTTTCCATTTAATTATCTTGGTGTTCCCATATATAATACTGTCCTTCCATCCAATGCTCACTCCTACTTAATTAAATGAACCTCAGACTGACTTCTTGATGGAAGCACCGACTCTTTTCTATGATTGGCCGCTGTACTCTCATCAAAGCTGTCCTTAATACTCTGCCTATTTATGCTATGGGCTCCTCCCGCCTACTGCTAGTACTATTGAGGCCCTTGAACGTCTCTCTCGGGATTTTCTCTAAGACCCTGGTACTGTGCGTCGAAATATGCACCTTATTAGTTGAGACACTGTTCAGTTGCCATGGTCCGTAGGGGGTTTGGTATTCGATCCTTCCATCAAGTCCGCTCTTCTCTTATTGCCAAACGAATTCAACAACTCCTAAACAATTACTCCTCCCCTTGGACTCAACTCGTCAGTCAGAAATATGATCCCATTCACCCATGGCATTCCTTGACATCTCAAAGTTCCTCTTGCTCCTGGAAGCTCATCGTCAATACCCTCCCCATCATTCGCCATGGTTTTACTCGACGCATTGTGTCCGACAATGATACTCACATTCTTTTTGACCCTTGGACCTTTCCGACCCCGCTAAGCCATATGCCAACCAACCTTGATATTAGTTCACAAATTATTTATGTTAATGTTGCATCTCTGTGCAATAATGACTCTTGGGATATTTCTACGCTATCTTAAATTTTTGGGCCTAATATTTGTGACATTATTACTCGGATGCACTGCTCGTTAGCAGCCAATGATGATGAATGGATTTGGGTGACAGATACCCACGATGTTGCTCATGCGAAATTTATTTATAGATTCCTTTGTTGCTCTGCCTCGACTCCACCTTCGGCTAGAAGGCAAGTTTGGTCCAAATTGTGGAACATTTCAGTACCCTCCAAAATACACCACTTTCTTTGGAAACTCCTCCATGGACGTCTCCCCACTCTTTCCTATATTGCCCGCTTCTGTTCCTCAACAAACCATGCATGCTCCTGTGTGGTCTACGGGCAGAAATCATCCCACACCTATTCTTTAATTGTCGATTTGCTCACTCTCTTTGGCATATTTTCCAAAACCAATTTCACTATCAGTTTCGCTTTCTTCACTCCTTGGAGGAAGGGCACTAGATTCGTGAAGGATCAGACCTTGAGCCACAATCCCAAAAAATCTTTCTTGTCACCTTTATTTACTGTTTGTGGGGAATATGGAACAACCGGAATGACACACTTCCGATCCAAGCCTGCAATCGTCGGTTTGGTATGGTCTCGGGCACTCGCTGGCGGCACGAATTATGCTGACACTAATTCGCCTGAGTCCACTCACCCCAGACATCATATCCGGATCCGATGGGAGTCTCCTACCCACGCTCAGCTCTGCCTACATGCAGATGAATCCTTTGCTGAGCCCAGGACAAGAGGTGTTGCTTACATCCTTCATATTAATACATGTCAATTTCTTTCTGCAGGTGCATCCTTCTATTTGGTTGCATCTCCACTGGAGTTCGAAGCTCGCACCCTACTTCTTGGGATCTTCTGCCGCGCTCAGAAAAATCTCTTTAATATCTGCATTCGCTCTAACTGCTCCTCCCTCGTTTAGCTCCTCGAGGACTCTTCCAAACCGCTGTGGCGACTTCATGGCATTCTTTCTGACATACAACTCTTAACAAAATTTCTAACTATACTATTGAGCATTATTTCCGTGAAGCAAATCAACCTGCTAACTATCTGGCCTCTTTTGTAAGATCTACCAGCGGACAATTTTTCTGAAGTGACAACCCCCATTTGGGTTGATCGACTTTTTGTACTATGACTCCTGTGAAGTTTTTTTCATAATAGATAATTTTCCTTTTTGAAAAAAATACCTAAGTGCCACCCTTCACCTCTCCTTTCCGACGTCGAGGCGCCTCCTCCTCCGCGTGCATACATAGAGGGGAAGGGGGAGACACCCCTCCCCCTTTGTGCAAAAGAATGGGAGAGGCCTCGAAGCCCTTTGTGTGTGTGTGTGGGGGGGGGGAGCTGAGCTCCTCTCGACGCCGAAGAGAAGACGGGGAGGTGGACGACGTTCCTAACTCTCATTTGCACACTGGGGCGCCACGACCCCTCCTCTCTGACATCGAAGCAGAGAGGGGGAAGCCACCCGTCCTCTTTTTCTTCGATTGTTTGACTCTTCATTTACTTGGATTTTGGATGGGGCACATGAAGAGGTGAAAAGAGATGGTAAAACATGCAGAGGATAAAAGATAAGGTAGGAGAATCTGACTGGTTAAGTCGGCCAAAAATAGAGGTAGGGAATTGCCCTTGTTGTTGTGTTTATTTACATCTTATGCTATTTAAGTAAATGATTTTGTATTTTTTATTTATTTATTTACTTAAGACATTACATATAAATAAAAAAGTATTCCCATTTAGATTCAAATAAAATATTTATAAAAATAATTAACCAAAGCTTCAAAATCTAAAATTTTGTCCGAAAAATAAAAATCACGATTTCAAAAATCGATCGGGAGAGGGGGCGTTCCATCCCATCATTTTAACATTAATATTTTATATAACTTTTATTTTAAAATAAGAGGCCATGTCAGTGAATGATAGAGAATCAGATTATTTCAGATGGAAAGAGTATTTTAGGAAAATAAATTAAAAAATGAAGGTCAATTTAATTATAAAGTAAAGTTAGAAGGTACTAAAGTTAAATGATATATAATGAAATTTATTTCATCATCAACCTACTTGAAATACTAAGATGTACAAGAGATTCTGAACCAACATCCACCAAGCTTGAAAGTTCGCTTTCTTATTTCAATTCTTGCACATCTGTGATTCGAAGCTTGTTGTTATCAAATATAAGCTTTGGAGAATTGATCAACAACGGAACCACTGAAAAAATATCTTAAAGTTATAAATGAAAATGCAAGAAAAATAGAATTAACCTAATTAATGGGTTCATCATAGAATCAAGAAAAAGGGAAAATATTTTAAAAATGTTGGCGAATGTTATACGCTACATGATGATCATGTAAGCTAGAATAAATTAGTAGATGAATGTTCATATGGTTACAAATTAAAGTTGAAGAATTGAATTACAAAAATATGATGAGATAGTAATCAATCGTTATAATTATTTTTAAAATTATTATATACATGTTTTACTATAACTTACATGTTTCAAAAAAAGAAAACATATTTTTAACTTTAATATATTTAATTGATTAATCAAAATGTAAACGAATATGTTACTCCTCTACTAGTATATTTTCACATTTTCTAAGCCCAACTATAAAAAATCTTGGATTCCCTCACACTTATTTCAGCGTTTCCGTTTGATTCCTTTTCTCGTATTTTCTCTTAATATATTTTATTTCATATAAATAATTATATTTGTACTCTCTTATGTTTTTTTTTAAACCTACCTTCTTGTCTCCTTTTACGAAGGTTTTAGTAAATCACAAGCAGAAGAAAAAATAATAATTATACACAGTGAATAAAAATAAATAAATCGATACGACGTGAGAAAGACTATTGGTAACCTTTTTGTAGTGCATGATATATTTCATATATATTAATTAAACCTGACAAATGAAAAAAAACATACTAATAAACAAATTGTTATATTTACATTTCTGCTAAAATTATTTTTCACGACGAAAATACAAAAAAAAGTTTAGAAAAATAATAAATATTATTAATTCATATTGCTAAGGAACTCATCATTTTGATAATTTAATGTGTAAAATATTAGTTGAACATTTTTTTCACTTTTTAGATGTATAAAAAATGAAGTATTTTGTTATGAACTTTCTAAAACTCCCGGAAAACAATGATAAATTAGATAAAATAAAAAGGGCGAAAATGCTAAAATACTGTGTACGAGCATCTTCATCTTTTGTGTAAATTTGAAGCATACTTTTTTGGTCACCAGGGAAGTTTCCCCGTCCCACTCCCACCTCATTCTCCTTCTCCCCTGAGCAGCATAAAGACTTCGCCAGTTTTCTTTGCTTTTGATTTCTACCACCGCGTCGCCTCTTCATCCTCCCCTGCCTCCCACATCTCTCCTCCCTCCCTCTCTCTCTTTCCCCTCCCCCTACCGTCGATTTGGTGCTTAGGGTTCGTTTTCGGGAAGGAGCGAAGGGCATGGGGCAGCAGAGCTTGATCTACAGTTTCGTGGCACGGGGGACGGTGATCCTGGCGGAGTACACGGAGTTCAGCGGCAACTTCACCACGATCGCTGCCCAGTGCCTGCAGAAGCTCCCGGCCTCCAACAACAAGTTCACCTACAACTGCGACGGCCACACCTTCAACTACCTCGTCGATGAAGGCTACAGTATGGATCCCCCCCTTTTCCCCTCTTTTCAACTCTTTAATGGGGTTGAATTTTGTTGTCTCGTTCTTCCGGATCTGGATGCATGATCAACAGGCAAGTTTGTTGTGTCGTCCTTCCGGATCTGAATCGATGTCGAATCATTTCGTCGACTCGGAGATAATTTGGTGCGATGAAAAAATGTTTTAAAGTTTCCTACCGAGATGACGATTTACGGGACCAGATCTGATCCGTGTGGAGGAATTGTGATTAGGTTTTGTTGGGATTGAACCTACCACGCTCAGATCTCTGTTTTCAGTTCGTATGATTGTCATTTCACCGATGATCTTTTACTGTGGTCTGTCGGAGTAATCGGTTTCAGTGGTCACCTTTATTTTTTGTTATTTATCATGATTCTGGAATCGTTAATAGTTTATTTATTGCTTAAGAGGCAACAATGAGATGAGACGAACCTCATGTTTATTAGTTCTTGTTTGGGTCAGTCATATTTCGTATATACTTATGTAGTCAAATAATGCTTAATGGTTCATATGACAAGCTGATGAACAAGGTGTTCTTTTTCTAACAATTTATTTTGTTATTTATTGATATAGTCATCCCATCCTCAATTATGCTAAATAGTATCCAACTATAGTAAGTAAATGGGAAAACTAAACTAAAAAAAATCAAGTCGAAGTGAAATAGGAACTATGTAAAAAACTGTTTTCAGATTTTCTTTCTATTTTTCATATTATTTTGTCACTCTATGTTTCCTTCTTCATCTTTCATGGTGATACCATTTGGGATGGGGGGGGGGGGGGAGAGGGGGTGGGTGAGGGAGGGAAGGTTGAAAAAGGAGCGGCTAAACTGTGTAGATATCATTGCTAGATTATCCTTGTAGAGGGACTAAGTTGCTATTAATTCATTGCAACCAAAGCCAGTAGTTCCTGTGTTATTTATTATGATTTATCGGAAATTACAATTTTGTTTGAAGATTTAAATTGCAAATATGAAGGGACGACATGAACGTAAAGTGGGGGTAGCCGAATTGTGGATGTTGAGATGGATGTGTGGTCATACAAGATTAGATAAGATTAGGAATGATCATATACGTGAACGAGTCGGAGTGGCTTCTATTAGTGAGAAAATGGTAGAGAATCGTTTGAGATGGTTTGGTCATGTTCAGAGAAGACCATTAGATGCGCCAGTAAGAAGAGTAGATCAAATAATCTGGAGTCCGATTAAAAGAGGAAGAGGGAGGTCAAGGCGGACACTTGGCGAACTAATAGAGCAAGATTTATACCGAAAGGTTTGGTTACTAATAGAGCGGAATGACGTTGTATGATCCATGTAGCCGACCCCACCTATTTGATTTTGCTTTTCTTTATTGTATTTCATTATTCCATATATACTATTGGGTTTAAGCTCTTATATTAATTATTTCCTAAAACAAAGTAACGTGCTAATATGTGTAGGTCTTTCTATTCTTTTGTTGCTAAGCTTTTGTGTGTGTGTGTGTGTTATATATATTATGTTTATTTATTTTTAACGTAGTATCAAATTTGAAGAGTTGCTTGCTAGTTTGAGTACCTTCTTCTTGCATCCATTCTCAAGTGCCAAGGAAGTGCAGTCAGCCTATAATTGATTTGTTTTGTCTCTAGTTCATCCATCAGCCAATACACCAGAGGCCGAGGAGCTCATGTTCTTGACTGTATTAATCATTGCATTTTACATCAAATGAAACCAACTTCAGATCTTATGCTTACTAGAAAATTTCAGGAGCCACTTTAATTCTTGAGACACGGCATATTGTCACATAATACAAGCTAAAAATTGTTTTGAATGTAAAAGTGATGGCAGCAAAAGAAAAAAAAAGAAACACACACGTACACAACAGAAATAAAGGTCACATTGCTCATATTTAAATTTATTTAGTTTGAAATCTGCGCTTCTAGAGTTGGCTTCTTTGGAAAAGGAACCCATGGTCCTTTTAAGAATCCTTCACAGTATCTCCTGTGTTTCCTTTTTTTTTCTTTTGAAGTAAAGTATCCCCTGTGTTTCTACAACTACATGTGAAGCTGGAGTATCCATTTTGGATCACATGCTATGGATTAATGGAGATAACCAAGTTTATGATTTGTGTGCTATATGGTCATGTTCTTTCCTTAAGGCAACTTAAGGAATTTTCATTTGATGTCCCTGACGACTTTTATTTGCCAACGAAGAGAAATTAACTTGTTCTAGAAGAACCATCACTTAAATTCTGATTCAGTAGAGATAAACTTACTACTTTTTCCTTTTCAACTCTGAAGCTGTTTGAAAAGAAAGTCATAAAGTGCAAAAGAATTCTATGAAGTCTTGGATATCTTTCCGGGACTACAGTTTTTGACATCCATGGTTCTCACTCATTGGTTTGTGTCCTAATCTGTGCTCAAATTTGTTATGAGCACATTTTTTATTTGTTTGACACTGTGGTAAATGCCAAATTCTTGAAGTAAATATCTAATGCAATCTATGCTTATATTACCTTCACGATTTTTCTAATCATGATTCAATTTCATCATTAGTTTAGAGGTGACTCCATGTATTTTTAGTGGTAGAAATGATGCGATGTAACAGAAGCATGCCCATTAGAGACTAATAGATACTGAAGACACCATATTCTCTTTGAGGCTAAATTGAAAATGACATGTTGATTGATAGACCTGATAAGTTTCCTGCTTTTAATTCTTTGAGCTTGTGTTCTAGAATATCAAAAGGTCATAGAAAAGATAGCTCAGAAGGGTGAAATATCTCTCACTCTTCAGTTTTCTCTTTATATTCATTTAAAGGATCTATTGTTTTTTATTTGTCCCTTTTACTTTGTTTGTTCGGTGTGGTGATTATGAGATGTTC
The DNA here is from genome assembly GCA_030549335.1 of Pontederia crassipes. NCBI lineage: Eukaryota > Viridiplantae > Streptophyta > Magnoliopsida > Commelinales > Pontederiaceae > Pontederia > Pontederia crassipes. The sequence continues at coordinate 75,348,523 of CM060192.1, forward strand.
ATTAAAGAGGTGACTAAATTGGTGTCAGTTTATCCAATCAATCCCTTTTCTTGTTTATATGAACACGGGTGAGTTCTATTCAATCTTAGTTCTTATTAAGCTTCTGGAACTCTATATCAGACTAGCCGGTTTTCAGAACCAGAGTATATATCCGAAGAAAACTTTGTATGACTCCATTCTCCCTATTATGATCCATATGGCTCCAACATAACTGTTGTATTTATAATGAGGAGAGGGTTATGTTGTAAATATTGTAGGCTTGTAACAATGGCAGGGAAGCTGATAGGATAATGGATGCGATGTTGATCCCTTTATAATATGTAACTTTCATAATGGCCACTTTAATAAATATATTGGTTGGTTACTCTTGGTAACCACCGTTCTCATTCCCAAAAAAGGAAAAAAAAAGAAACATTCATGATTAAACTTTATTGGAGACATGGAGTTTGGAAGTTTTATCTTACAACATGGGATGCATTCAACAGATAAACTATTCCAACGTGTACTTGATGACATGAGATGCTATTATGAGATAAACTATTCCTACTTGTCTTCTTGTAAGCATATTTGTATTTCACATTTATAGTTGGTAGAAAAAAAACTGTCTTAGTTATCTTAAGTACAGGCTGCTTGATGCATAATCTTTTATAATATCTGCATGACTGCTCAAAATTATGAGGACATGTCTATTTATACATATTTCCCACAGAATCATAATGCATGGTTATTCATAACTGGTTAATCTATTAGTATGATGTCTATTACTGTATTATTAGATGATTTGTAGGAACTCTTTGATCCTTCTCATTCTTTCTTATTTCCTCTAGTATGCACTTTTGCACTTTCTTTAAAAGCAACAAAAGAAGCATCCATTAGTAGGTCTATGACATTGTTCAGATTTTCACTTGAACATTGATTCTCCCAGTGAAATACATTACTCTAAGAATTTCTTTCTGTTTTTTTTGCCCTCTTGCAGCATATTGTGTGGTTGCAGTTGAGTCTGCTGGCAGACAAATTCCAATTGCCTTTTTGGAAAGGATCAAGGAAGATTTTACAAAGAGATATGGAGGGGGCAAAGCTGCTACAACTCCTGCTAATGGTCTTAAAAAGGACTTTGGGTATGTTTTCATGTTTTGTGTGACATCATGTCATAAACCGATATTAATTATTGAATTGGTATCCTTCCAGGCCAAAGTTGAAAGAGCACATGCAGTATTGTGTGGACCATCCCGAGGAGATAAGTAAACTGGCAAAAGTAAAAGCGCAGGTTTCAGAAGTCAAGGAAGTTATGATGGAAAACATTGAGAAGGTGAACCTATTATATGCCTATTGCACTTTACCAAGCTCAGAGTTATTCTTCCTTTGGTAGAACCAAAGTCAGCCATCTGCTTCTTATGACATGTGTGATGTTCATAATTTCGTCCTTTGCAGGTTCTAGACCGTGGGGAGAAAATCGAACTTCTGGTTGACAAGACTGAGAATCTTCGTTCTCAGGTTGAGTAAAAACTGTATTTATATTTTTTCACTTCTGTCTAGGGACTGTTGGCTTGGTTGAAGTTCCTTCCAAACTTTGCTTTAACCTTTTCTTCCTCTGAACCTTAGGCACAAGATTTCAGACAGCAAGGGACGCAGGTGAGGAGGAAGATGTGGCTGCAGAATATGAAGATAAAACTCATTGTTTTGGGTATCATCATCGCTCTGATACTCATCATCATCTTGTCAGTTTGCCATGGCTTCAAATGCTGACATAGGATCCGAAACTGTGGGGGAGCATCATCTCTACTTTCTGCTTTTGTAGTTGGTGGGGGTATTTGGAGCATCTTTTCTGCATGCATAGTCTGTACAAAAGATTTCCTTATACTAGGGACTCCTTGTGTATGCTTAATCGACAGACGGATTGACGACTTGGTGAGTGCGGACAACAGCTTGTCATTTGATAATTACTGTTAAATAGCATATCTGAATCTTTCGACATGTCAGCAGTTGTTTGTGCACATCTTTTTTTTTCTCCCGAAGCTGATGCCCAAACTGATTGGTTCCTTGCCTCAGCAATCTTCCTCCTCCCCTTCGCCATCCTTAACGCTCGGTACTGAAATCTCATTGTGGTAGATGGATGTACATGATACCCTTGGCTTGGTAACTATTTAGGTTGTGATTCAGTGATAATGTGATTTTTGTGGTCCGTCCCGGATGTACTGATGTTCAGAATTATTAGTATTCAATTAATTCATCGATGGATCTAATTTAAGATTATTAGCACCAAACCTCACTTTGACATAATCTGGATTTAGTCACAGCGGTGTCAAACAACATAATGTGATTTAAATCACCTATGTAGAATCTTGATAATCTACTACTAGAATAAAGTTAACGATACAAAAAATGTGACAGTCTGAGGAGTTGAGCATCATCACAAACAATCTGCCAAAACGTTGTCTCCCGTACGATATATAATAACAGCGTCTCCTCCATTTACCTCCCAGGCTCCCACCACGTTCCTGTTATTTTGATTTTATCACTTTTAGTTTTAGGGACTCATCTTGCATTTTCTTTGAAGAAAATATTAGTTTTATCTCCTAATTTGTGCCATCACCTGATGGTAAAGATGCAGCGGCGAAACTAAATTTCTTCCTAATTTTTTTTTATGTACTTAATAATGACTTGTTAATTCATAAATATAAATATTAAAATAATCTTGTTTTATCAAGGGTCATGAACTTCAAAAAGCAAAGATCTCATAATCTGATTTCGACCAAATATAGTAAATTGTAATCCCAATTCGTGTAATTAATCGAGAGCATTTTTCTGAAAAAAAAGAACATTGAAAAAAAAAAGTACAAAAAATTAACTTAAATACAACCCTCTCCTCTCCCCTACTCCGCTGCCCCCACTCCCTGCACCAAATCGTCGCCGGTCGGTCTTCGTTCCTCCCCCATCGTCATCATCATCCTTTCTCTTCTCCCACAACAATCCACTCTCTCTCCCTCTCTCCCTCCCCATTTATACAACAATTGTAAGCCCCCATTTCTTTCTCTCAGCTCCAATTCTAAAATCCAAATCATCCATCCATCAATCCCAATCTGTCCATCAACACTATTTCTTCTTCAACTATTCAAGAGCATAGCATTAGGCATGGAGTTCTAACACTCCTTCGCATCACCACCACCACCACCACCGCCACCACCACCACCGCCACTGTCAACAACATTAACAACAACATTGGAGCGAGTAGGTGGCTTTCTGATTTTAGTTTTTTTTTCTTTATTTTTTGGGTTGTGTATATAACCATAACTATAACCTCACTCGCATCGTCCCCCTTTTCTCTCTCTATATATTTGTTTCCTTTTCTTTCTAGTCATCTCTGTCTCTCTCTCTCGATGGGCCACAAGAAGCAGCGAAACCCTTCCCACCGCCCGCCGAACCCCGACGCAGCCGCCGCCGCCGCCACCGATGACGCTCGCCGCGGCTCCGGGCTGCCCCCTTCCCCGACTCCTCCGTCCAAGCACTCGCCGTCCCAGCCTTCGGCGTCGCCGCCGCCGCCGCCGCCGCCGCCGCCAACGAACTCCGATTCCTCCCCGTCCGTCAAGGCGGAGTGCGAGCGCGCTCTCACCGCCCTCCGCCGGGGGAACCACACCAAGGCACTCCGGCTGATGAAGGAGGCGGCGGCGAGGAACGAATCTTGCGCCCTCGTCCACCGCGTCCACGGCACCGTCTCCGTCAAGGTCTCCGCCCTTCTCGACGACCCCGGCGCCAAGCAGCGTCACCTCCGCGCCGCCTTGGAGTCGGCGCGGCGGGCGGTGGCGTTGTCGCCGTCGTCCGTCGAGTTCGCCCACTTCTACGCCAGCCTCCTCTTCGATGCGGCCGCCGACGGCCACGGCTACGAGGAGGTTGTTCAGGAGTGCGAACGCGCTCTGGCGATCCCCGATCCGGCGGACCCCGCCAAGGAGAGCCTCCAGGACGAGAGCCAGCAGAAGCTGTCCACCCCGGAGGCCCGGATCGCCCACGTCCACCAGGAGCTTCGCAGCCTCATTCAGAAGTCCAACATCGCCTCAATCTCCTCGTGGATGAAGAACCTTGGCAACGGCGGCCCTGGTGAGGAGCGATTTCGGTTGATCCCGATGCGCCGCATCTCGGAGGACCCAATGGAGGTACGCCTCGTGCAGTCTCCTCGTCGTCCAAATGAGATTAAGAAGGCAAACAAGACTCCCGAGGAGCGCCGCAAGGAGATCGAGGTCCGTGTGGCTGCTGCCCGCCTCATGCAGCAACAGCCTGGCAGCACCTCACCTCAGTTGGCGAGTGAGGACGATGGTCGCACTGGCTCCTCAGATTCTCCCGCGACCTCCTCTGGGGCACAACGGTTGACAGAGCGTCGCAAGACGAACTTCAGGAAGGCGGCAGCAGCAGCAACACCAAATGCAGACAGGATGAATCAGATTCGTGCCTACTGGAACTTGATGAGTCCGCAGAAGCGGATTGAATTCTTGAACGTTGGAATTCAGGAGCTCAGGGTGCATTATGCCTCATCTTCAAAGGACATCTTGGCATTGGACGTGCTCTCAGACGCAATATCCCTTTATGACGCCAATGACACATGGAGGTTCTGGACCTGCTGTCGGTGTGAGGAGAAGTTCACTGATAGTGATTCACTTGTTCAGCATGCCCTACAAGAGCATATTGGGGTGCTCTCAGGAAAGTTGCAGTCAGTGATGCCCCAAGAGGTAGACTCAGAATGCGCAGAAATGCTTCTCCATGGTGACTGGAAACCCATTGATGTTGCTGCAGCCATCAAAATGCTCGAGGACAATCGGCAAAAGGGCCAATCTACCACTAATAATGTGGATTTGGAAGGTGGTATCAAGGACAAGGATTGTCTTTTGGATTACCAGAATGCTAGGGAGAACTTTGAATCGGAGCACGCTCGAGAAAGCTGTAATGGTTTTAATACGGAGCTCAAGGATACCGAGACACATGATTCTGCTGATATTTCTTGTAAGTGGCCACTTTCTGATGATACAGAGAGAGTTAAACTTTTGGGTAGAATTCAAGCGATGTTTCACTTGTTTCTGAAGCACAAAAACCTCTCAGATGGCCATCTACATAAGGTAATACAATATGCAATTGAGGAGATCCAAGGGTTGCCATCCGGATCATCACTACTGAACCATGGGCTGGACCAATCACCTCTTTGTATCTGCTTCTTGGGGGTTTTGCAACTTCAGAAGGTCCTCAAGTTCTTGCAGGAACTATCACAATGTTGTGGCTTAGCTAGATTGTCTGAGAAGGATAGTAATGGTACTGATAGTGCCATTTGGGGGACTGAAGTCATAGAGGATATCAATTTGATTTTAAATTCATCAAGTATTGTTCTAGATGTAAGTTCCTTTACAAGAAAAGTGGGTAGTCAAAATAATGATAACTTGGGACATGGTGAGGCCATGGACATTATGCCTGACGCAAATGAATTGCTTTCCTATTTATTTGCTGGCCCTTCTTTTGGGGAACAACTGTCAACTTGGGCCCACAAACGCAGTAAGAAGTTTCATCAGGGAATAGAAATCCTCCAGATGCTTGAGAAGGAGTTCTATTTACTGCAGAGCTTGTGTGAGAGGAAGTCTGAGCATTTAAGCTATGAGGAGGCTTTGCAGTGTGTTGAGAATCTTTGCTATGAAGAACTCAGGAGGAGGGAACAAGGTGGGAATTTTGTCTCTCAGAGTTATGAGAACATTCTAAGGAAGAGACAAGATGAACTTGTTGAGCGGGAGAATGAGGAAATGCTTATAAGCAGCAGATTTGAATTGGATGTCATATCTAATGTTCTCAAAGAGGCACAATCTTTGAGTGTTTCTCAATTTGGTTATGATGAGGCTATATCAACTTCTCGATTGTGTGACTTCTATTCTGATGACGGGGAGGACTGGAAAGTGCATGATTATTTTCAACAAACAGATACTTGCATAGGTATTGCAATACAAAGACAAAAGGAACAATTGATCACCGAGGTCTGTTTTGCTTTTATCTTGCATAAGAAAATTGCAATTTATCTTTTTGTAGTTGAAGTGCAAAACTCAACCGTAACTTTCTTACATTTAGCTCAACAAGATTGATGCAAGGATTTTACGGAATATAACAAGCATGCGTCAGTTGGAAGGAAAGCTCGGATCTGCTTCTGCCTTCGATTATCGAGCAATTATTTTACCTCTTCTGAGGTCTTTTCTTCGGGTTTGTTAAATCTTTAAATTATGCTCTTGTTTAAGTGTTCATAACATTTTTTGAACAGGAAGTTTTCGAGGTTATGGCTCTTTTAACTTAAATGTTTCAATTTGTGTCTCTTTTTGCTTTAATTAATCAGTTGCGCTTGGAAGATCTTGTTGATAAAGATGCTGCGGAAAAGTCTGATGCTGCAAGAGAAGCCTTCCTTGCAGAACTTGATTTGGATGCTAAGAAGAATGCCAATAAGGATGCAAAAAACATACATGAGAAATCTAAAGAAAAGAGAAAGACAAAAGATCACAGAAAGTCTAAAGATGTAAAGGTTTGACAATATATACTCCTAATGTGTGACTATACTGACTTTCTGTACTGAATATATGGACTTTGTGATGTGATTTTCAGGGCCTAAGTCATAATGAGCAACATCTCAATAATCAGGAATCTGCTGAACAGTGGTGAGTCTTAATCTGTCTCTTGTATTTCGACATTGTAAATTTTGAGCTTTGGCATTCTTATTGAATATGATACCATAGTAATTCAGGACCTTGCTAAATATGCTTTTCTCAATTTAATTGTTTGCATTGTGTAATACCTTCTAAGTTTTGCAGTAGACGTTTGTGGCTTCTAACTTGTTAATCATCCTTCTTCAAAAAAAAGAAATTTCTTTATGTTTAGACTGTACGTAACTGTGTGTCTAGATATTGTTTCTAACTTTTTCTCGGAAATGAATGAATGATTACCACTATGCTCATCCTTGATTCTTCAAAAAGAGAAGTTTCTTGGGTGTTTGGCTAAGCTTATAAGTCAAGATGACTAATAAGTTATTTTGAAATTTTCTCCCTATTTGGTAATCAAATATTGGAAAAAGATAACTTTTATTTTTTTATTTTTTGAGAAGAAGATAACTTTTATTTTGACTTATAAGTCATTTGGCCAAACTAACTTGCCGTTGTAGCCCTCACCTTCTCTAAATTTTTTCACTATATAATATTTTCCATTTTCATTTTTTTTGGCCCGAGCGTCATTTATTCCGATGATTGTGTCGTTCAACTCAAATGAGACTATCCGATTGTCCTCCATATTTAAAAAGACAATGCTATTCTCTTGCACTTTCTTGAAAAAATAGGTTCCTCTTCATTTTTTATTTTTATTTGAAAATTATTTTATATTAAAATATTTCGTAAATAATATATTTTAATATTTTATTTATATATTATGGTTAAATTGAAATTTTTTATTTATATATTTCAAGGGCATTTGAGTCTTTTAATTATAAAAATAACTTATCAGACATTTATTATCAAACCGTACACAACTTATTATCATTATTATCAATACATTTATCCAAACATGTAATTGCTTGTATTTAAAATCACCTTCAGCACTTAAAGTGGTTTGTCATTAAAACACAAATTTATTTGCATATTTTATCAGTTAAGCCAAACAAATCGTAGTTTTATCTCCCCACTCACTATTTCACCATGCACTTTGGCTGAAGCCAAGCATATGCCAATGTTTTTTGTCAGTGTGTGTAATCTCGAGACAGGAAATTTTGTGCATTATCAATGAGGCATGTATGGATACCTTTCATACTTAATTGATAAGTCATGAGCCAGCAAATAGTGCTATAGTCCTAATAAATCACAGAAGAACTGTGTTGCATAGGGAGAGGTATGGTACTGATACCATGAATGGGTATGCAGTACAAGAATCATGAAAAACTAGGCTCCAAATATGGCAATATATATATTACATGTTTACTCAAAAAAATATACTATATATAGTTATATGCAAAATTTAAATTTATAAAGTAATATATTTTTACTAGTAATATAATTATGCAATGATATAATAATTCTGAAAGGTAAAATAACCCTTTTATCCGTTACCTCAGTTGGCCACCAACAATTATGTCAGCCTTCTAAAAAAAAACTGTCAGCCTATGGTTTTTTTCAATACTCATCATACTCAACAAAATGACACAAACTCTAAAAACATAATTGTTTTAGAAAACCAATGCCTCATTTGTACTTTAAAAGAGAGCAGGATGATTTATATCTCAAAATCACATTAGCTTCTACCCGAATAAATCTTTACCTCCATTCCGAGGTGTTCTGTGCTGCTACTCCATCTCGGCTTGCGCTTGACCTTGGAATTAACCTATGCAAAGCTAGACAAAGTACTCTTCATCTCTGGTGACATTCCTTTTCACATTGCTCTTAGTTTTGGTGGAGCCTTGGAGCTCTTTTACCAATCTGGTGGTATCTTCTGCTTCTAAGATGTCACTTATGCTTGTTTTTTGGGTCTGATTTTTACTTCTTTGTTCAAATCAGTTGACTCTTGCTTTTTGTTTTGCTTTGAAATATTTGATTGGATTTTGTTTGATCTTTATGCTTAATTTGTTTTTCTGGTATTGAATTGTGTTCATTCACGTACCAATAAACACACCCATTTTAAGAAAAAATGTTTATGAACTTTTTGAAGACAGAAATGATTACTACTGAGTGTAGGCAGGCATCCACTTTGTATTAAAGCCATAAAATTACAAAATTTACAGTGTTGAAGCCAAAAACCAATGACACACAACTTGGGTGAGTGTGGATATGATAAAGGCTGAAAAGGAAACTATTAAAATGAGACAGATGGATCTTATTCATAGCAAAAGTGCAAGGGTCTTAAACTCAATTATAAGTAATAACCTGTTTATTCGAAAAAAAACTTGCCTATTCAAGAGGAGAAATCTCCATAATAAAGGTTCAAACTCTTGGTGGTCACCTGGGCCATTTGGCTTCATCGTAACTGCATCATTTTTGGATGAGGAGAGCTGTCATGTAGAGAACATTGCGCACCACTCCTTTTCTATCCATGGTCCGGGTAGTTCATTTTATGCTATGCCCCTTCTCGTATGGACAGCTTTTGTCGGTTTCCTTATCCATATATATATTTTTGAAAACCATATGATGTTCCGGGATGCCTACCATACTTAGATAGCACCCTTTTTTTCACTAAAAAGAGGACATTAATGTTAACCATGACCCTTGTGGGATTTGTGACTAGGACAACTCTCATCTGTTTCTCAGATTCCTGATGGTATGAGGTTTGGACTGCATCATGTTGTAGTTGGATTGACTTATGTGTAGAATTGTACTTTCCAAGGACATTTAGAGCTGGTGGGTCCCAAAAAAAAATTGAGCTGGTGGGGGTGTACAATGGACTGGTGTAACAATATCTTGAGAACTATTCCGTGGTGTTCCTTTGAGCAATTTTCCTTCAGTAAACAGTTTTTTGAAGTAAGAATGTTGTGTAGACGTATAAGCATCATGCTACACCATTAACATAGAAATGTTTAGTTATCTTAAATTCTATTATATTTAGCATTATGTAAATTGTAGCTGGATCACCATCAATCTCCCTTGCCACCCTTTCCAATTTTTTTAAAAAAAATGCAGTTTTCTTAAGACAAAAGAGAACTGCATTTGTTAGAATGAGTTACAATTGTTTTATTACCAATAGTGGTGTTTTCACTGTCAGATCGTTGTGAGTGGTTAATCTTAAGAAAGTCATACTTTTTTTGAAAGAAAAAGCTTTTTTGTCTGTTTAATTTGTTTTATTTGGTGTTAACATGATGAACGTCTATTTCTGCAGTGAGGTTTATAGCAATGTTGATCCATTAGATCAAGCTTTAACACCTAGTGGTGATTACTCGAGACAACAAGAGTTTCAATTTGACATGGAGCTTGAGGATGAGGAAGGGAAGCTTGTGGAGACTTTGGAGTATCAAAAGTGGAATGAAGATGAGGACAAGAAAAAGCTTCATATGGAGCAATTTAAGAATAGCACTTTAAGCCTCCCAAGTAATATAGTGGAGGATCATGCTGTTTTAGATTCGAAATCTAGTCAGATGAACCAGACACAAAGTGAAGCATCTATGGTCCTTGAAGGCATTGAGTTTGGTGATTTTCCCTTCTCTAAGACCATTGGCAAAGACCATGAGAATGTAAGAGTAGTCACAAGTCTAAAAATAAGTCTTATACAGCTGTGCTCCTAATCAGTTACTAATTTTGGATAACAACGATTTAACAATAACTAAAATGAATTGCCATGATTTTCAGAATGACTGGGTACAAGCTTCTGGTTACAACAATGTCTCGGTGAAGAAAGGGGGATCAAAAATTAAGGGAACCACTACAAGTTCTTGCACTGATTCGGGTCCCCAAAAGGTTAAGAAGGCTACTAGTCATTCTCATGTCAAATACAAGCAAGGTTATATTTCTATTCCATTTAGACTAACATATATCAATATGATATGTTTCATCCTATAAATGTATCAACTGCATATATTTAGACTACATACATATTTCTATTCATTTAGACTACATACTTATTTCTATTCCATTCTCATGTCAAATACAAGCAAGGTTATATTTCTACTTATATTTCTAGAAGTGTTATTCACATCTTTCAATTTATACATTGGCATCTGCAGCACATGAAGGTTATTCACCTTCTGATCAAGAAAATAGTAGACAAGCTCGTAGGCAGAACTCAACAAGGTTGCTTGATGGAAATGCTAGAAATCTGTCATCGGCAAAAGATCATCACATAGGCTTGCAGGCTCATCATGAACTAAGCAAAGATCAACTTCATGCAACAGGTCTTCATTATATACACTTTAATGCATATACTTTTACTATCAGCATTTCTGCTTGACTGCTTGTCATTTATCTTTCTTTTCCAATAATTATAGGATTTCTAGCTATATTTTTGTGCCGAACAAATCATTTGTCATAATATGTTATAATGAATCTTTTTTAGTGTTGGCTTGACCATGATTATTAAGTTGGAGAGTTTAAATGGACTCATTTTGTCTTGTGAACTCGCATCTGGAACTCGTAGAGTTTATGTGCCAAGTAAATTTGATTATAAAATAGTTAATATGCATCTTACAATGCAAGACTATGCACCTACCTATAGATTCATAAATATAAAACATTTAATATGAAGTGAAAGAATGGTAACTACAACTTTACCTTGATGACCACCACCTTGCTGGTTGTCCTTTCCCGTTTCAAAAAAAAAAAAGAAGAAAAACTACACCTTTACCATTACCCACTAATATTAGATTAGTTAAACAAAATATTTGACACAAACTTTTTATTAGACAAAATAAAAAGTTTTGCGTGCTTGTATAGGGTCCTATAAATTTATAGGAGATTATAAAAGTTTACATAATTTTTAGTACTTATGAACATGTCCCTGTTTTAAAGAAGAGACATTGTGTTTTCTCTCTTCTTATTCATCGGATAAATCTGTGAATCAGATTAAAAGTCTTTAAATGAAAAAGAGTGAAAAAAGAGTAAATCTGAGGAGATATGAAGTTTGTTAGTGTATCACCTATTGTTTTCTTTACTATGCGATATTACATTATCCAAAGAATTGTACTCCATTAAATATTCTTTTCAAGGGGATACTTCTGTAAAATTTTAGTCAGTTACACCTGAACAGTGATTTTCTGGTTCTTTGAGTCGCAACTGTTGCCAATGTATTTACTAGAAAGAAACTACATTGTTCAGGGGATGGTAGTGCAAAAGCTTTGAGGCAGTTGCATTCCCGAGAAGATGATGAAGAAAGGTTCCAGGAGGATCTCAAAGAAGCTGTGAGGAAAAGTCTTGGTATGTACATAGACATATAACATCTTCCCTTTTTGTCTTCTATTTGTTCACAATTCATAGTTACTCGTGTGTTTGTCAAATATTGAGTGAAATACTTCATTAGAAACTTATGTTAGCAAGCTTGCAATTGTTTCAATTTATACTCTTTTTTTATTGTTTTCTGAAATTTGAAATAAAACTAGTAACTTTAATGTTGCATGAAATCTTTTATACCCCGAAGCCGACCTCTTTTTTTTTTTGTTAAGAACTGCCCAAGCCGACCAGATTATTCCCCTTAGTTTCAAATGATATGCCTAGTTAGAACATAAAATGTTGCTTTATTCTTTTGTTTTATTATGGTTGAAATTTACAATTTCAACTCCCTATAGTAACCAGTTTACCATTTCTTTTTACAATTTCATAACCAGGTCATTCCCTATAGCTTCAACTTCCTCCAAAAAAGATCTCAGATGATTTTTTCATCATTTTTCATTTGTGCTACTATAATAACTTCTTTAAATAATGGGATATAAGACCTCATATAGTAGGAGCGTGGGCATTAAAGAAAGCCTAAGGTTAGGTCTATTTAGTTATTTTATGATTGGTATAGAGGATCACCATTATGTGATACGTTGAATTTTCTGTCTATCAGGATCTTAATTGGCTAAATTTATATTCCTCCAATGGATTTAGTTTGATTAAATGATTGGAAATTTTTGGATGGATTTACTTCTTTTAGAGGGGGGGGTGGGGAATGGCTAGACTCCTTTGCCAGTCATTCAGATATCAGCTACATTATAAAATATGTTGGGTCACTGGTGTGACCAAAAGTGTATAATGTATTATCAAGACAAGATGTTTTGATTTGTTATTTCCCAGTTCTGAAATAAAGAGAAAACTATAATTTACAATGTTCCTCGCTAAGCATTAACCTCACCCACCCACCTCATTCTCGTTATCTAGCTTCTTATCTTCTCGAGATTCTATTTCTCAGTATCCAAATTACAAATACAAAGTGAAAGAAGTCATTTTCCCTACTGAATCTCTTCTTTAATTCCCATGCACTGCACAACTGACAAAGAAAAAGTCATGTATATTTTGAGAATTCCCGTTCTCTAATAATGTTTGAAACTTATCCAGAAGGTGGTGATTGTACTTCTACTAATCAAAATGGTGTTGGAAAGGATGTTATGGGGGCAGGCCTGAGGAATGCAGTTGGAGAATACAATTGCTTTCTCAATGTAATTATCCAAGTAAGTGAAGTTACAGCTGGTATTTTTCCTCTGCTATATACCACAAAATCTAGTGTCACAGATTTGACATTATTGTTTTTCCTACTTTCCAGTCATTGTGGCATATACGGCGATTCAGATATGAGTTCTTGAAGACATCTCCAGTGCATGTGCATGTGGGCAATCCTTGTGTTGTTTGTGCCCTTTATGATATTTTTACTGCTCTAACTAATGCAACCGAGGAGCAGGGGGAGGCTGTTTCACCAATGTCACTAAGGATTGCTTTGAGTAACTTGTATCCGAATAGTAAATTCTTTCAGGAGGTAACTTGAAAACTTGCACGGTGCATGTAGTAAATTGTTCATTATCAGATAATTCCAATTATTAGCTTTTTATGAAAATAACTAATGTTTGGTCTTCATTAACATTTAACTAATGTTCACATAATGACCTTTGTCAACAGGCTGAAATGAATGATGCTTCTGAAGTTTTAGCAGTGATCTTTGATTGCTTGCATAAGTCGTATACATCAGCTACTGATAATAATGCTGAATCTCATGAAAATAGTTCCATCGGTTCATGGGATTGTGCAAACAGTGCATGTCTAGCGCATCAACTTTTCGGAATGGACATATATGAACAGATGAATTGTTACAACTGCAACTTGGAGTCCAGGCATCTTAAGTATACTTCATTTTTCCACAACATCAATGCTAACTCATTGCGGACAGCTAAGGCATGTGCAAGCAATATATTTAAAAAATTACATAGCATGAATGGTGCAAACTGTTTTATAACAATTGTTGGATTTGCCTCAGGTTATGTGTGCAGAAAACTCTTTTGTCGAACTTTTGAAGCTTGTTGAGAGAAATCACCAATTAGCTTGTGATTTAGAGGCTGGTGGGTGTGGGAAGCCAAATTATATTCACCATATTCTTTCTACTACACCACATGTTTTCACAACAGGTAATTCTTTCCATTAGTGTCTTATCAATGTCACCACATGATGCCGATGAACCAAATTTATCTGCTTGTGAGTGCATTAGTATCACTGTTCACTAGATTTTCACCTTCAATTATCAAGCAGCGTTTTCCAGTCTTAATTTTTTGTTCGTTGCAAATATTCTTCCATGTTGAGTTGCAAAGAAGCATCTTTGTTTGTACTTTTATTTATTGCATTTTCTTTTGCAGTCTTAGGGTGGCAAACCACAAATGAAAGTGTAGATGACATATCAGCAACATTGGCAGCCATTAGCACTGAAGTGGATATTGGTACCCTATATTGTGGCATAGATAAAGGGAATAAACATTCCCTTGTTTCAGTGGTATGCTGAATGTGATTAATCTTTTTCCACTTACCATAAGGTTGTGATTGAAGAAATTAGCAATATATCCTTTTTTTTTTCTTACCCCCATCATGTCCCTAAAAATTTGGCATTGTGTGCAATTGTTAATATATCCCTTTTTTATGTGCATTTCTCATTGAGAACTTTGGATTAGTTGAGATACTACTATACACTTTTCAGTGGCAGTACACTTTGTTTTTTTCCTTTTGTAATAACAAATGTGACATGGTCATAATACTATTGCCCCCTCCCCAAAATAAATAGTGTGAATTCTTTAGGTCCAAATGACATGAAAGAAACCAACAGTTTGTCCCTCTGCACTGAGTTTTATATCTATGGACAGGATGATGGACCCCACATGTGTTGAGGCACTCCCCAATGATCCAAGTCAACTTGGACATCAGCGTAGCCAGGATTGAATATAGTCAGACACACAGTTTTAGGTTTCAGGATTTTAAGTTATGTTGCACTGAACAGTTTTTATGTTGTATAAATTCAATGAGCTAATAATCTGAATCTATCATTTTTGTATCTGATAAGCTTTTGCAAAGATGATCCTGATTTGAGTTTAATTAGTTTAACTGCTAGTGAGATGAAAAGATATTTTAAGTTACATTGCACTGAACAGTTTTTATGTTGTATAAATTCAATGAGCTAATAATCTGAATCTATCATTTTTGTATCTGATAAGCTTTTGCAAAGATGATCCTGATTTGAGTTTAATTAGTTTAACTGCTAGTGAGATGAAAAGATATTTTAAGTTACGTTGCACTGAACAGTTTTTATGTTGTATAAATTCAATGAGCTAATAATTTGCATCTATCAGTTTTGTATATGATAAGCTTTTGCAAAGATGATCCTGATTTGAGTTTAATTAGTTTGAGGGCTAGTGAAATGAAAAGATATATTAATGCCTTAAGAAATAATAAAGAATACATCCATGGCTGAACCTTTGCCTGCCAGGAATACGGACTAATGAACAATAGGAAAAAATTCCCTCTAAAACAATGAAGAAATTAGTTTATCTTGAAAATTTTCAAGTTGTTTTTCTCCTTGTCCATCATTTATTTTTAAATCACATCATTATTTATATCACCTAAAACTTTTTGTCTTATATATTTAGGTTTGTTACTATGGACAACACTATCACTGTTTTGCATATGAACATGAGCAGTGGGTTATGTATGATGACCAGACTGTTAAGGTATGTTCACACAAGTGTGATTATTACTCTATGCATAGAATTTTGACATGTATCGTGCAACCATGGTTAACAAATTCATGCAGGTGGTTGGTTGTTGGGATGATGTTCTCTCAATGTGCAAGAGGGGACGTTTACAACCCCAAGTCCTCTTTTATGAGGCTGTTAGTTCCGTTTGAAGAACTTCAGACCTGGTTTTGCGACTGCTTTTGCAAAGGTTGCATCCTCTACAGGATGTGACAGAGATTCACCTCCAACCTGGATCACTATTTTGCTAATGCCTGATCATCATCTATTCATCTCTATTACTATTCTTTGGCAAGGACACTGGTGGGATCTAGGCTCTTTTTTTTCTCCGTGGTCCACTTCTATACCATTACGATGAAATAATGTTACCCAGTCTCCAACACAAGAAAGACCATTCTGATTTTCTTCCTAAAGTCAGTTCTCCGCCAAAGGGAGTGATTTTGTTCATCAAGATGGTATATGCCTCTCTGGCACCTGATCACGAGTCTAGTTGATGCTGCCACTTGGGGCAGTACTGCTGAATTTTTTAGATAATTCTTTTTTGGTCGAAGCAGCCCTGTGCATAATTTTTGCAAGGTACTTGTAGGTGATTTTGTGTTATTAGTATGATGCCAAAAGTGGAGGTAGTCAGTAATTCCATAAAATCTGGGATTATAAGTGAAAATTACAAGAAAGGTGAAAAATACAATAATCTTAATGTCGGAGAGAGTAGATGCTGTTACTGTATAGCCTTTCTACATCTTGTATTCAAAGCAGTACCGGCGACAATGATGAAAAGAAAAGAATCTCAGCGATGGTTGATCTTCATATAATCACAGTTGAATCATTTTGTTTCTAGTTAGTAATTTTGGGCACTTTCTGGTCATTATTATTGTTCTTGTTGTGTTCTCTGCTGGCATTATAAGTTTCACTAGCCATCGGCTTACGAAAAAAGTTATTGACTTGTGCTCAGAGCACATGCACTTCGTTCATGATTTTAGCTTTGCTTGCCATCGTGAATTAGATGTTCAAAATATAACACAATATTGACAGTTTTGTTGTGTTATATTTTTGTTGCAAAAACTCACGATTTTGGCGAGGTTCTTTCTTGTCTGATGACTAAGCAGAGTCGCAGACCATCTTATGGTGGTGCACTAATGATTGAATAGAGACGAAGGAACCACTCTAGCAATGAGTAACAAGAGCTACTTATGCATTTGAAAGATATTTATGGATGCCATGCTTAGAATTGTGTGGAGAGCACATGGAAACGGAAGAAAACAAACATGATGTGATGGAAAAAGCTACCTTACAAAAAAGTAATAATAAGGTTGCTAGACTTGTAAATAAATACATAAATGCAATTTGTTGATTATAAACCATATTATCATATGCAACTTCTGATTTTCTATTTTAAATATATGTTCTCTTCATTCTTCTGACGGACTAGAATTTACTATGAATAAATTAATAAAATTTGAATGAAATTAAATGAATTACTTATTATATTATAATGTAATCAGATTAGTTCGTCAATCGCTTGTCATTAGAGGTTATATAATCAATCCATTTGCGTAAAATTGTCGGCGGCGAGGTCGAAGAGGGTGGGCGCGAGGCCTCCCTCCCACGCTCCCTCGTGGTAATTTTTTATTTTTTAAATTATTTTATTTTATTTTTTTAATATTGGACGGCTAGTTATGTGGAGGAGAGGGGAGATGGTCAACGTAGATTATGAAAAATCGAAAGATCGCCTATCTTAAGTAAAGGGCATCGGGAGAAACGAGTTAAAAGATGAAGAATATTGATGTTACAAAGTGAAGTTAGAAGACATCACTAGCAAATCTTAAAATTGGAGGACATTTAGTTTATGTGTTACCAACTAATTAATTCGGAGAGATATAAAAAATAAAATAATCAAAATATGTATTTCATATATTACATATATAACATACTAATTAGAAGCATCACACTCAATTTGCAATCAATATCATATAAATCATATCAACATATATATGCAAATGCAACATTTTCATATGAATGCACGGATCACCAACTGGCCAGTGATCGATAGATGAATTTTAGAGGTTCATCGTGATTAGCAACGTAGCACTTAGCTTCATTCTACATCATCTCTTTCGGAAAACATATAGTGATAGATGAATTCTAGATGTGACCCTCATCGCGACTACTCACGATGTAGTATTTAGCTCTAGTCTATCTCATCTCATCCCGTGGAACAAAATGATGGATTGAATTTTAGAGATGGCTCCCATCGTTATCACTTAGCTCCAACCACCATATGCAGATGCAGACAGATGCAGATGCATGATTCATCATATAACAATTTCATATCTAAATATCAAAAGATGAATCATATCAAATATCATTTTAAATGGAATAAGATTGCACTTCTCGTAATCCATTCATATGTACTTTTCAAATGTGCAATCATACAATTATTTAAATATACTTTTCATAATTGCATTTCTTAAAATTAATTCATGACATATCCAAAATATATTCAATAATATAATAATCAATATCACACCAAATTTAAAAAAAGTGAATACATAGAGTATCAGCAATAACAAAATGCTTTCCCCTCTTTTTCTTAATTATTCTTCTAATCCTATAACAATAATATACACTATGATTTAGTTACCACATATCATACACGAGGTGATACATGTAATTACAAAAGTTCTATATCATTCTCACTTGTCTTGATGTCATAACAAAACATCACATATAAATGTACACATGTAAGAATCTTATGCCACTCATCTAAGTAGAGAAGACAAAATACTCTAAGGGAATCCAAACGACATCTTGCAAGCGACTTAATTAGAGAATAATTCAAAACTTATAAATTAGACATTTAACATCGTAACACTACTCTTATTTGAAAATAGGCATACTCACGTTCTTATGTTGGATGTTAAATTTTTATCTTGTCTATAGACACCCAAATTCAATGCATTTATTTCTTCTGGCAAGTAGAATTTTTAAACGTTTAACATATATTTATCTTTTAATTTACACTAATATATTATGTTTTGCAACCCAGGTGGACAGATTTAACTACTACGAAAATTTTATTTTGTTGCATACTATTCAATTATGAGAGTAATTCTCCAAAATTCCTAATGTACACATTATTTTGAGATAATTCCAAAATCTATAAAAATAGACTCATTACGTAAAATCTATAATCTTTAAACATGTATTTTTTTATGTTTAGTTGATAGCATGCAACTTTCAGTCATACAAGAAGCAACATGTCGATGTTAAATTTATAACTTATTCTATTATGTTGATCAACATAAAATCAATATATACTATCATTAGAAACTTGATCAATCCAAACAATTTTTAAACATAATTATTCAATAATCTAAAACAATAAAATATCCATGTTGCATACCTTTTTTTTCATTCTTCTTTTTCTCACTTCTCATCTTTCCCTTCTTCCCTCGGTTCTGCCAGCCTCAAAAGAGATAAGAAAAATCTCTTCCATTTATTTCTTATTTCTTTCATTTTCTTTAATTTCTACCATCGCTATGTCTCTCTCTCTCTCTCTCTTTTTCCTCTCCCTGTTCGGCCGAAAGCATTCATTTGTAACCCATATATCTTTCTTACCTTTGTTTGAGTTCTATTTAGTGTGTATGGATGCATGAGAAGGCAAGTCGGTTGATTCAGATTTCAAATAAATAAGTATATTATATATGTATATATTATATTATAATGTTACTAGTGAGTGATAAATTGAGTGGCCACGTAGTTTATGTGCATGTCAACTATTAGGAGTGTTACCCTTATTATATGGTGAAGTTGTATATTATATAAAGAAAATAGATAAGGTTGGCAACTGAGTGGTTTTCATTATGCATGCAACACGCTACGTGGAATCTAAAATGGTGGAATAGTTGGCTGAGATGAGTCGGTTAGTACAAGGAGATACAAACAATTATCATATTAACTAATTACTATAATTTCATTTTAAAATATAAAAGAAACAATAGATATGAGAATACTGAGTAATTCATGATAATTAGTTCATCACATAACACAAATTTGGTTACCGAAGTACTTATATAAGTTAATTTAAAATTATGTATCATTAGAAATTAAAAGCGCATTGAATGGCCGACTAATTATATAACTTAAAATTTCTCCATAAAATTTAATTAGTTATAATTAATTTATATATATCGATATTATAATATAATAATTCAATCGAACTTAGATCAAGGAATTATTAAATTCTTAATTAAGCCAACTAACTCTTTTAATATTATCATTAAACTTTAAGATCATTTGGATATTAACATTGATTAACTAAATATAACTTAAGGACTTGATCAAATTAATCATTTATGAGGTACAATCTTGGAATGCTACCTTCTACCCCCTTAAAATAAATTTCATCAAATCGAATGTTCATTACTTAACTCTCAAGGAAGATGTGTTTCTTATGCGCATTTTAAGAAACATGAAGCAAGTCATGCACATGTCACTGAGCAATAAAGAATGAGAACATTACAAGTGGGGATACCCAATTTAAATTTCATATTAAAAAAACATGTGCAAAATAAGACATGGTTATACAAAGGAAATGATGGGTTAGAAAACTGATAGTGACATGTTTGGGGTAAATAATTTCAAACAATAAGATGAGGGCAATATCTATAATCTATCCAAATGAAGTAGAATATTCATATGTATGTGAGGTAAATAGTAATTATATTTATATCATTGATATTATAATAAGAAAAGAGAAGTCAAACAATTTGGATTTGAGCATCATATTCTTTGACACTTTGCAAGCAACATTGGTTTATATTCTACAAGATCGGTATACATTTCGAACACATGTATGGATAGGAAGAATAGATGAAGCTATAGTTATGTTGTTTAGAATAGTCTTAAAATCAATTTACGAAATGTGGCAGATAATACAAGTGAAACTTCAATTGGTCCTTATGAAATCTTATAAATATCTAAATACTTATTTAGTACAAGCCTAGATTATCTTAATCAGATATATGTATAGAAGACTATGAATTGTCCTTTCCAAGGTTGAGAACACTAAAGAGGAATAAGTTTATATATGCGATAATGGAAATTTAGGGGGAACAATAAGTAATGGGAAGATATTAGAATTTTATTGTGGCAATATGTGGTGTCTATACTTTAAGGAATTGAAAACATATGTGAGAAAGACAAAAGATAACATCAACGAATTAAATATAAAAGTATAAAGGAACCAATTATCCAATTTATTTAATGTTGAACAATGATACTTACTTGGTAGGGTCCAAATCATTTCAGGATTAGTAGATTTTCATTAGTAGTTTAGAATTATCATCAATAATTTTCAAGAATTGTGGATTCTTGAATTTCTATTATTGATATTAGAATCATTATTCACCTCCTGCTCACCACTATAAATTTGGAATCACTGATGATTCATAAGTGATTATTATTGTCTGCAATTCAATCTTTGAGTATGATTTTTATCTTGCCTTTATTTGTCACATCTTAGATTGTCCGAGTGATTGAATCACCATTGGAATTCATCAATGATCCTTGAATAATCATTATCGATTCGAAATTACATATATGAGCATCAATTTACAGTTAATTCATTTTTGCTTGTTCTATCTCACTAAGCATGATTGATGAAATCAACATTGTCATTCTTCTACGGATGACGAATGATTTGTCATTGTTGATTTTACTATGTTAACCGACCTTGGGAGTAAAAAAAAAGTTTTAGAAAGCTCATCAAAATATGTATTGAAGTGAGACCTCCTTTGATCATCATTTGAGAGCTTGAGTGGAACCATAGAATTCACGATCATGGAATGTCGGTAGGGAGCTTGTCGAAAGAGTGATTGGAAGGGGACACCTTTTCAATCCTCAATCGCGAACTCGAACTAACATTTTACTATTGCATTGCGAAGACATTAAGTCCCCTAAAGAAGGAAGGGTGCATGAGGCATAATTTGGATTAGTCCCACATGCATAAGTCGCGGAAGAAATGCTAGATGTATATGAGAATATGTTCTTCATTAGGTATGATGCATTTTGAGTAAACCGTGTGGGTCAAGGCTCAGAGCGGATAATATCACATATTGATCATGAATGTTACATATATATACTTTTTTCTTTTTTTCAGCTCCCTAACTTCTTCCTTTTTAAATTATTTTGTAATGTAAATATATATTATTTAGTTATTTATTAATAAATTAGTAGTCAGCTTATAAAATCAATTATTAAATTTTACTAATTAAAAACTATAAAATATTTAGTTCTAATACTTAAGAAATATTTTATTAATTAAAATGTTCAATTATTTTTATAAAAATATAATATATTTAGATCTTAATATTTACATAAATTATAGTATAATATTAATAATATAAAATATTTATGTAAATTATAATATTAATAACATATTTTTATTTAATATATTTTTATATCTCATAAAATAATAAATTATATTCTTAGTTCTTACTTTTTATTCAAACATCTATTAAAACTTATTTATCAAATCAACTTTTTAAATCCTCATCATTATATTTTTTTTCATCCAAATATCAATCCAAACTTTTCTATCTAATCGATTAATTTTTTAGAACTAACTTTTTCTTAAAATCCTCATATCAAACACAACATTATTGTGATTTAAAGTCTATTAAAATTTTTACACATAATTATATTTTAAAATGAGTAACATTTTTAATTTATTTTGATAATTTTGAGGGACATATTGGGACAATCCAAGTGTACGGATCTAATTTCCAAATATAATCAGACTTGCAATGAGACTAATTCTCTTTTTCCATAAAACTTGATCTTCCCCTCTTTTATTCCGCCTTCGGATTAGTTGAATTGGTTTGTTCCTTTGTTAGGGGTTTTAATTTCATCCTTAAATTTAAAATGGAGGGATGGAATCTAAACGTTACACGGACATTTCAAAAGTGTTACACGTCCATTAAATTTATTAAAAAAAATTAATGTACCTTCAAAACTTTATAGAAATATTGAGCACATTTGATAGAGTGAAAATGATGTCAATATGAGGTCACCCTACCACGTACGGAGGATTCTTTATGCATTCTCCGGCGGCAACCCACCGTGAACAGCGAGAGTTCTCATCCTCCTCGGATCCGCCGTTTGGCCTTCTCTTCTCCCGGGGACGGTGATCAAAGGATCTCACGTGTATCCATTTCGTCGCAGGCCATTTCTCTCGCCTGCAACGACGGGGGGGCAGCTTCCCATACAAACTGCCGGCATCTGTTTGTTGCCCTCACGGTGAAGGCCGAAGAAGAGCAAAAGCATCCCCCTTTACAGGTTTCACTGCATACAGAAAACAAGATACACGATAAGATACCAGCAAAATTAACTGATGTGATGTTCTTGTTTCTGGAGACAATAGTGCTGGATTTGTTTCCAACATAAAACGATATCAAAGAGTTCTTGAAAATTAAGCCTCCAGCATAACTTCCGGGTATGGAAATGTACAGGAGTTTGTACAATTCAATTCATCTTTTTCCCTTTTGTGTGTACATTCGTATGTTTTACTTACTTCTGCGCGTTATCATCGTTGTTATAAGTAATGAGGGGTTCAAAATTTTGCATCTTTATATTATTCCATAAGTTATCAGAATGTTTGTCGCCATAATAATTTTTAAAATTCAAGAAATTTTAAAATACCGGGCTCAGTTGCCTGCATATCCATTCTTCGTGCAGTCAGACCAGGTATCATCCGTCTGCTTAGAGTAGACACTGTCCCCTGCAAATGATACAAAACACTGAAAACAGAGACATCATCACACTACGACTTCAAGATCAGGCACATTTAACATCTAATTTCACAGTGTTCATCTGAGAATTTGGGAAGACGGTCTCTCCACCCTGCTTTAACATCAGATAAGTACACAAGTACAGTGCAATTCGATGACCTCCAAGTTGCTGATTTCATGATGTAAAATTTGTAAAGCCTCGCCATTTTCTGATTACAAGATAGAAAAAAAATGTTTTCTGTTAGCAAGGAGAGTATACGAGACATGCAAAAAGGTAATCTTACAGCAAGAGAAGAGAGAGAATGGAAGGAACGTCCAGGTGGCGTTTCTGCGTTCAATCCATGCATCAATATCTTCCTTCACCGCATACATTACATACATATCACAATATGTTGGTCATTTCAGTCAGTAAAAGATAAAGACCAATTTCTATGACCTGCTTAATGACTCCAGTGACTTGACTTCAGATTTACTTCATCGAACAAATTAAGAACTGCTACTGATATCATCATATCAAATGCGTAAAATTCATGTGCACTAAGGAATAAATTCAGACATGAGCAGTAGGTAAGAGTATTCTACGGTAATGTGGAGGCCAGCTCTCTAGCATCAGGCATGTGAAACCCACCATGTGAGACATTATATATGTTCTGACACGGAACAGCAGATGGAGTATCATATATTATTGTTGAGGCTCAGCTCTCTAGCACTAGACATATGAAACCCACCATTGTCAGACATTATTATGTGCCATGAACATTAGAAATAAAGATAAATAGCCATGAATTTTCTTTCAAGGGATCATGGAAGGATTACTACAGTCACCCATTTCTACTAATGTATAAGGTATGAAGATATGTACACACCGACCGAGGACTTGCTTACAAGTTAGCTTCATTCCCGTTGCAAATACTGACGCCGGGACTTTGTTCGCACGTGTTTGCGTGCGTGCGTGCGTGCGTGCGTGCGAGAGAGAGCCGAATGGTTCCGACTTCCAACTACAAACCAACAAAACTAATTCACGGAGAAGAGGGCGGAGACCTTGGTTTTCGTTATCTTCCAAGTCCGTCCAAAATAAAGATAAAAAAAGAATTTTAAGCTACCTAGGTTAGCTCATAGTCAAGAGATCTATTTTTTTAAAAAACATCTAATTAATAAACTTTTAATGCGACATTAAATAGATGTGGCCATAAACTTTCTCTCAGCTATCCGAAATGCAAAAGAAAGTGACCTTACAGTTAAAATAATTCGTCCAACTTTTTAATCTACAAAATACAAATACTCGTTGACTTCTGCGAATAAAATTAGTTCACTCTTGTTCTTATTTGATTTTGGACTGGGTCATCCCTCACAGAACCAACAGTGAGATCAACACAATTGGTCGGTGTTCGACCATACTTCGTTAATTTCACTGATGTAGCAGTGAATCTGATAAAAAAACATTGAATTAGTTAATTGTGTGTCGAACATATTTCATATGAAATTGGGCGTTAGATTTCTCATCACATATCCTGTCTTCTCTGATTTCCATTAGTTACAATTCAATAAAAAACTGGCGATACTCAAAAATCGATCTTGCAACATAAAAAATAGAAAAACTACCTGTCATCGTTTTCGTTAAAACTACATATTCTTATAACTGAAAAATGACGAATACTAGTGATGCAATACACTCACCTGAGGCAGCTATTACCCCAATACACTCCATCCTGGGTCAAGGTTAACATGGGGTATATTACCAGATCTCTGCAGATGCTGTCATTCGTGGAGGCATGAGGCAAGCTTTGGGATATTCGCAAGTTCAGAAACCTTGAACTCACTCGTGTATGGCTTCAACTCTTAGTCAGAATCATCAACAAGAACGCACGCTGTAACTCTGGAGCGCTATCAGAGGTATGGCATCACATGTTCATCTAGAAAATTTTGTATGCAAGCATTAAACTAATTCTGCAGCGAATTTTTTGACAAACTTTGGACATACAGATAGTTTTCAGTTTTTTGGGAGGATGATCCCCACCCGAACGTTCTCCAAATTATGTATCACGATTGTTCTAATGCTTATACTAATAGATAATCTGCTTTCCGTCAGAAAAAAATAAAAAGACGAGAAGGAAGAAGAAAGAATCCACTTTAACATGGAATCTGTTGGAAACATACGGAATTTGATGAATCCCAAGTTATAGAGGTCCCTTTTTTTTCTCATGAGTTCCATATTGGGAAATAGGCCCGAAGATTTCGGGTGGATCCGGTGGGTCCGGAAGCAGCCACCTCTTCTTGCTTCAAGTCATCTAATTCATTCATGGATTTCACAACTATTTAATGGAAAGCAGCGCAAAGAAATCAAGTAAACACATCAAAAGCACAAACGGAAGACAAACGGATGAGAGAGAGAAGTTGATCACAGTTTCAAAATAGAGTTTTACAAAGGTTCCCACATCACCAGCTTTTGGATACTACAAATATAATGTTGAGGTCAGCAATACCTCTTTACAAGGCAGACTGTGACAGATAAGACCGACATCCAAACTTAATGCAAGCAGATCACCCAGCGAACCCGCAACACTTAGTTTGGTAGATTCAGGATTTGAGGTATTTCACAATGAGGCATTGCTGGTAGCTGCAAAAAACATCATCAGCTTATAAGTACTATTACGAGGTGGTTAAAACGTGAGGCACATGATGAGAATATCTTGAGATTGCCAATAATGCCTAAGCAAGTATAACAACACACAAAAAAGTGGTATCACAAAGCACAAGTCGCATCATTTAACAAATGATCAAATAAAATAGTGTGGGGAAAGTTCGATAAAACGATAAATTGTCAAGCGTCAGAAAGAATCTTGCCAATGGTACTAGCTAATGTAGCAGATTGAATGGGCCTAATTTCAAAACAAGGACGAAGTTGTTATATATGGAAAGATACAAAACAGAAAGATGATTCAAGTCTTGAAATTCGAAGAGAATTTGAAGATACATGAGTTATCTTCTTAGCTGAATTGCAAACCAAAACATTAAAAGCCTACAATAAATCTCTTATTTATTAAGTGATGTATAAAAGAAAATTGTGCACCACAAAACCAAAAAAACCAGAAAGATGAATTAAAATCCATGTCTTTTAAGGATTTTATAAAAGAGTTCTTCCTTGATTGCCCCCTTTCTTGATTAAGAGGATCTTAGCTCTGTTGTTTGGTTTGGCGAATAGAAGGATTCACTGATAAGGAGCTTCCCCCCTTTCTTGAGCAAGAGGCAGATACTTAGCTCTGTTGCCTGGCTGGACATAGATCATTAAATAGACGAATTTACTGATAGCAGGATTCACGAATCAGTTCCTCCCCTGGTTGACCATATTCAGACCGTATAATTGGAGGATTTGCTGATAAGAGGATTCACATCTTGGTTCTTCCTTATTGTTCCCTTTCTTATGCAAGAGGCACTTGCTTAGCTCTGTTGTCTGGCTGCAAATAGTCAGATAGTAGAACACAAAGATTTGCTGATAAGAGGATTCACAAATCATTTTTTCCTGTATTGCCCCCTTTCTTGGCCAAGAGGCATCTGCTTAGCTCTATTGCCTGACTGTGCAAAATCAGATTGTAGGATAGAAGGACTTGTTGCTAAGAGGATTAACAACTCAGTTCTTCCTCTATTGCCCTCTTTCTTGAGCAAGAGGTAGCTGCTCAGCTCTGTTGGGCATAGTCAGATAGTAGAGTAGAAGGATATGCTGATAAGAGGATTCACAAACCAATTCCTTTATTGCCCCCTTTTCTTGAGCAGGAGGCATCCGCTTAGCTCTGTTGCCTGACTGAGCACAAACAGAACGTAGAACAAATTTGCTGATAAGAGGAGACTCTATACCACTCAATAACACCGGAATGGGACAGGAAACTAACAAATATAGCACAGGCACAGCTTATTTCAATTGTTTTCCTTTTTTCCATGAAATTTCAACTTTTCTAGCTAGGCCTCATCATAATTTTAGTAAGACCATACACTCTAAGACCACCACACGTCCTTTTACAATCAACTCAGGAAAGAACTCATCCCTTATACAATAGTTTAAACATTAACTTTGATAAACAATAATATTGCAAAATGTTTTCCTTTCTAAGGGTTGAAATAGCAAAAGAAGAATAGGAAAGAACAAATATTAAAGAACTATAGACTTCTGATCATACTAGGGGTAGCCATCAAATCTTGGATTTGGCTTTCTTCAAAATGTCAAAATTGGCATAGAAGTCATCATTTTCTAAATGTGGATGCAACACTCAAGGATTATAGAAAACAAACCTTATGTTGTAACCTCATTATTGTAGACACCAACAGCCTGTCACCAACTATATGTCTCAGATGTTTAACCAAGTCAATTCTAGTTATCTTCCTCCTCTGTCAAAAAAGGAAGAAAATGAGTCAGAGTAATAATATGATTTGCTAGTAGAATATATTGCTGAACTGTTGCCTTTGAATATGTGACCTTAAAGTCTTCATAATGACAATGAATCAAATCCATATCTTTTGCCGAGATTTTTGTTGAAATTGCAGCAAATAACATTGAGAACGGCATCCATGGTGAAGTTGGAGTTCTTGGAGCTCCTCCAGTCAGTAAATTATGGAATTGATTTCCGAGAACCGGTGGCACTCCGGGTATTTTACCCTATGAGTACAAATTGTGAAGGCAATCAAATCATTGAACACAAATTTGAAAACAATAATAATTAAATGTTGACAAAATGGTCCCCCTGAACAAACTTTAGGTCTCTCATCAGAAGAAAAAAAAGCAAGAGTTCTTGTGAAAAATAGAATTACTTGTCAGGGTGAGATTTTTTAAGCTATCCATTTTTTTCAGGCTAAGTATCTAAGGAAATACTAAGAGCGATACTTATTTACCCCAGGACATGTCATTAAAATTTTATGTGATAAATTGGAAGTGAAATTTCAAGATCATTATGACAAACCTAAACGGCAAACTTCATGCACTACATAAACACCTATTAGGAATGTAATTAAGACAAGATGCATATACCCCTCAGAGAACAAAGAAGCAACTTAACCAATAAAATTGAACTAATGCACAAGGCTCATGCAAATCTTTATCACTTCTTTAAGAAACAAACTTCAATAAACAAACAAACCTGAGATAGTCGTGATCTACAATCAGTCACCACAGATGTATCACGAATATAGTCTTTACTAGCCAACAATTCTGCAGTAAAATCAAAGTGAAAGTTTAGATATTTTATTTCCGAATAGTCAATGAACATTCTGCACAACAAAAATAATTGTAAAAAATTACCTCTTGCTTTTGGAGGCAATTTAATTGTCACAGCATATTCCGCATATATATGGGTATATACATTTGGGTCCCATATGATATAATTTGTTGGTTTTTTAACATCATCTACCCCACTGTCAAAATTCTCATTGCTGGGCTGACATTGCTCAGATCCAGCCGGAATGACTTCAACATTTCCCATTATCACACGGCACAACATCATATGGACAAGATCATTTTCCTCGATATCAGAATAACTAGCACTGTATATGAAATATGTCAAAGATCAATACTCAGAACAGTCAAAACCAAGACAACAGAAAAGTATGAGCAGGCATATAAGTCAAAACTACCCCAAATTTTTTTTAAAAAAAAAAAACCCACCAGATATCAGAGCGTTTTGCTGGTGCAAGGTGAATACCATTCCCGTACATGCTTCTTTGCACAGGTTTGCACAAAACTCCTTTTGACATCATTTCTTCCAATGCAGCTTTGGTGGTGGGCATCCAAGCATAGCGCACATTAGCATTGCCACGGTGTCTTTTGGTGATCTCAACCTGTTTTGAGAAAAGGTCAAATCGAGCCAAGCCAAGTTGATCAAATCTTGGAGTTCTCAGGATTCCAATGATGTCCTTTTCACCAATGACTCCCAACCCTTGAAGTAACAGTTCTTGCAAAAAATGGTAAGTATCACTTCTGAACAAAATATCCTGACCACTTGCAGAAGGAAAAACAGAATGTGGCTCATTTTCACCCACAGTCTCCTCGACTTCAGCAAAGACTGCATTGTTACTGGTTGAATTATGATCAGTCTTGATCCGCTTGACACTAGATGTGACTTCAACATCAGGCTCTGAGCTTGAACTTTCTGCTGCACTCACAGTTATCTCAAACTGCAAGTCACATTCCCTTCCCTCAGTTGGCTGACAAAACATGTGTGCATCTTTCCCTTTCTCAGGAAGATAACATTCTGGAAAATAGGATTTTCCTTGCTCATCTATCCAAGCCAATGGCTTCTGCAACCCCATTTCTATATCTACGCAAATCATATGCATGAAGTCCATTAAATATCGTCTATTATTCACAGTTACTTCAGTAATTATCTTCCTTAACTGGAAATCTCTCTGGATCAAAACAACAATACTCTCAGGAAAATCCTTCCAACCAACCTTTTCATAGCACAGGATACGGCTTGGAGATCCACTTTTAATGAAGTTATGGTACTTCTTGAGAATATTGTTCCCAGGAGAACAGCAGGAGATTTTGTTACAACTAATCACATTATGACCCATCGGATGGGAATAATTTGCAACATGTGATGCTGCAATTCCATAACACGCATCAGAATGATAAGCAGTAGCATCTCTTTTCCTCTTCAGATGGTGGCCCACACTCATGCCATTATCCAATACCTTTGCGTTCCTCCCTTCCATTTTCACCGGAGAAAAAAGTGAAGACTAGCTGCTGGATAATTTTTTTCAACTGATTTACCCTCCACAAAGCCTGTTACTCAAACTTGGTGCTCACCGGGACACAGTTCAGCAGAATGCATGCTGGGAAGCCAGTGAACTGACAGACAGAATATCCAACAGATTCTCATAAACAACAAACGAGAGACAGATTAATCTATTATTATCAACTAAACATATGCCACCTACAGCTAAAGTTACTAAATTGAGATCAACACAACCAGAAGATTAAAGAGACTATAGTATATGTTTGAGCTTTCCTTATCGCCCGACCATGGGATGCCAAAAAAATATAGCAATTAATCACAACATGATATTCTAAATAACTTTCGAATAAAACATTCCAAATATTTCCATACTATTTCGTTTATATCTTTGATACAAATAAGGAAAACAAACAAGTCATATGTTTAAATGTAAACACATATACTGCAAGACTAATAGGGCCGCGGATTTTTTGGCCAACCTTGGTTGGGATTGGATCTCTGATTCCTTTTGGGAGGACGGTCCCCCCATGGGACTCCTCAATATTATGTATGCAGCCGCTTCTCTCATTTAAGTTAATAGATAATTATCCCTTATAAAAAAAATGACACTAGCGTGGGAGTTCAACTTCTTTTTCTTAAACGAGAGAGGACGACTAGCAAGCTGGTAGTCATCCAAAAGTTTCATTAATAATAAAAGGGGTTACAAAAAGTTCAACTTCTTTTGGGGAGGATTTGAATGTCTTAAAGACGATTACACACAAAGGCTGTTTCTTTAAAACTAACCAGAACAATCAAGTGAACGAAGGGAATTGGGGCTTTTTCTAGGAAATGTTCTAATGGAAAATTGGTTTCAATAATTTTCTCAAAAAAAAAGGGATTCAATAAGAATGGTAGATATGCTCATAAGAATGATTTGATAAACTACGAAAGGGAGAAAATGGGAGAAGAAAGTAATATCGAGAAAATGGAAGGAAAAAGGGGTAAAGAAGGCTTACCAAATTTGCCCAGCAACATCACCAATCATTTCACCATAACCTAATGGTTAGCAAAAGTGGGCCATGATAGAGATATATGAGAAGGGAGATATTGCACTGTCTGAAAACAGTTAACCGAAATTGAATTGGATAAGCGGAGAGTGAAATCGGTTAACTGATTTTTTCAGTCCGTATAATGGTTAAATTTTTTTTAGTTGGTTCGGTCAATTAACTGAATTGTCGGATCGGTTATTAACCGAACCTACCATTGCTCACCCTAGGGAGCAGCAAGACAAGACAAAATGCAATGTTGGAGAGGTTTCCTCATTGTACCATATTGAAAGATCAGTCAATGTGCTTTCATTTTAACCTTGTGGAGAAAAAAACTCACTTGTGTTTCTTATTGATTCAAGTAAATGAAACGAATTTACTCTGCTACGTTCAACCACAAGGACATGTAATTAATACGTATTATCAGAAACGAAGTTCCCATGACAGTACATGGAACCAAGCGACATCATAACGGTGAAAACATAGAACATATCATCAATTATTCTATGAACATTTTGATTAGTATAGTGCTGATATGGAAACTTTGCCTCAAGTACCATTATCACCATCATCAGTCAAGTGTCAATTAAAAATGCATGATATTCCTTACTTGAATTTTATTGATACCCAATACGAATAAATGTTCATAATGAAACCAGCAGATTGTAATCACATAAATAATTTTGGAGAACAAACAACTCATTTCCCTTGAGACAATTGGAAAAGGTATTTGGAATGTTACCACGCCCCACCTGTCACGAAAGGAAATAAACCCCTTGCAGTTAATTTGTATCTTGATAGCACATTAGTACACGGTGATAAAAATGAAAGGCCAACACATCATCATCAGATGCTTCAATGAGATTCGCCTTGGCCTTAACCCCCGTCACCTTGTCTAGCTCTTTGGATTGAGCCATCTAAGAAAGACTTTGTTCTTTGAACACTTAATTTTCATAAAGGATATCTTTCTATATCAGCTTCCAATCTTTTGGATATCTTATCAACTTTCCAGTGGACTAGAGATTAGATTTTTATTGTAGAAACATTTTTTTAGCATTTTTTTTTTACTTTGCTATCACATTTCACAGTAAAAATTCAACTGATGTAAAGCCATCAACATGCTTTCTGCTAGACATCAAAATGCAAATGGTGTGTCATCGTGTTTTGGTGGAAAAGTGAAGGATGTGAAATGAGGTGGCATCATATCTTGGCGGAAAAAAGAAGGATGTGAAATGAGGTCGCGGCTTCTAGGGAAGGATGTTTGGCGTTCGTCTGAATAGGGAATGACATCATTCTTTTTAGGGGAGGAAATGACATCATCTAGATTGTACAATTGACATTTTAGGATTCAATACTTAATGGTCATGGAGCAACAGCAGGCACAAGTGTTTATGATAAGTCTCATACCATAATTTGTTGGTTATTGATTTGACATAAATTCGTATGCATTTTAAGTCAGTGACTTCTGCTCAGGTTTTCTTGTACTTTGTTTGGTCCTCAGTCCAAGCTCTATATGTGTATCGCAATTTGAGTTTTATGGTCCAACTATTCTTCTGTGGATAGGTTATTCCATCAAACTTTTCGGTTTGTCTAGAAATCTCTTCTATGGAGGAAAATATCTACAGATGAACTAAAAAATTCCTATGTTAGAAGGTTAAATTATTAACTAAAAAAATCTGAGGTTTATACTACCAGCATACTCCAAATGTGGTAATGTTAGAATCCTTCGAAGTCACATTCTTAGGAACCCTCGTGTCAATTTTCTTAACCATCCTGTCAATACAAAAGGAAATAGAAGAAAATCCCTGTCAACTCGCAACCAATTATAACTACATTTACATTCCTGAAATACACTGCTCCACCAGTGTGCTAAACGATCAAACTAACTCAGTTACCCTCTCACTAGCATCTAACCATCAGCTTAAAGAGGACTTGTGGAACATAACTGAGAGAAATCAAATTACCCTCCGTGTTAAAAGTAATTCTAAACCACTTGTTCAATCTCTTCGAACTGAGTTTAATCTCATGAAAAATGGAAGTTCGAATAAATTCACATGCTCCAAGTGATACTATAACCGGTCAACACACAACTAACTACAAACCTGGGTGCTTTGTCTGAAAATTGCATGTTGGCACCAACGACAGCTGCAGTACACTAATTTATTGATCACTACATGAAAGCAACAAATCCGTATCCCAAGCAAAAACAAGAACAGCAGTAGCAGTAACAAACCATAACAGGAACTTCGCATCACAATTACCAATTAACGATCAGAATCAATATATTGAGATTACACTTGCATAATCCCCTAATTTCTTTATTTTAAAAATATATATATAAGGAGGTCTTTCACGGCGAGCTGATTCGAACAGCAACAGTTGGGGCTTTTCATAATACCCAAGTCAATCGCACATGCACAATAGAATTTCAACGCAAACCCAATCAATTGAAGTAGAACAAAAAGTAGAAATCCAATTCCACACGATCTTGTCAACCTCAAACGAATCGAGCAAAAATTCCCGTGAAAGGGGAACTCGATCCGGCTGACTACTCACGAGGAACCCCCCAAAAGCAAAGCAAACAACCGCGATCTCAGATCTTCCGATCGCGGGGGGGAAGGCACATCAACAGCGGCGAGAGAGCGCTACCTGAGGACGAACGAGCGCGCGACATCTCCATGACGTCCGATCGATGGGGTCTTCGCATCAGTCGTCGGGGCTTCCTCCGGCCAGGGTTCTGGTGAGGGGGGGACGACCAAAAAAGGAGACGACGTGAGGAAGAAGTAAAATAATAACAAACCCCAGAAAAGAAAAAGGAGAAAAAAAAAAGAGAGGAAGAAAGAGGAAAGAAGAAGAAGACGACAGCGACGACGAGGAAGCGTAGAAATAAGTGCGATCACGTGAGGAGCACGTGAGGGCGCCAGTTCCCGGTTCGAAGAGTCGTGGCGGCGGGTCGGTCGACGACGGCGACCACGACGCGGCCCGCTCCCACGGCCTTCGCGTGGACTCGGCTTTGCTTTAAATTTCGCAAAAATAAATAAAAATACATAAATATATAAGGATTAATATCTTTATATGGATTTACGAAAAATCTTGAATTCTAATTATTCTCTATAATATTTAGGCTCTATTTAATAATGTCAAAAATAATATTTACAATAGAATTTAGCGATTGAAATAATATTTCAACTATTTAGTAGCAGATATAATTCATCAATAAAAATATTAAAAAATTACTTTTAGTGCTTATATATTTATATTTTCTTTCGATTCTATTCTTATTCAAATATTTTTTTATTATCTTATTATTTTATCATTTTTATTTTATCATCATTCAATTATATTCCTTTTCAAATTTAATTTATAAAAAAATAAAATATATGTTTTTGTCTGCTACCGTCGCATGGTTTGCACGTGCCACCTTCTGAACGGGACGATTTGTTGGTAAACGTTTTTTGTACCTTTATTTTATTCGGTTACGCTTGCAGATATTATATAATTTAATGCGCGGTTACGCAGCAGGCTCCTTTTTCTGGTATGTACAGTGAACTTTAACTGTTATTAGGCGTCTATTTATTATTAAACTTGGAGAACAAGATTACTTGAGTTCTCCCATATTTGAATTCTAGTCCACCACTAACTTTTTTTCAGGAAAAAAAAAATAGTTCACCAAACAAAGAGATATATTCTAGTAAAATTAGGTGATACTTTTTCTTTTCAATATTCTAGTTGGATTCGATAACTTAAAACTTTAATGTAATTGTCACGAGTTTTCATGATAAATATATGATATTATGAACAATCCTACGCTTATTTTTTAAAAAAAATATCTTTCTTCATTAATGGTATAGAAATTATTGATGATAAAAAAATATGATTCAAATTATTAACGATAATTATATTTTTTTATTTCCAAATTTTAAACTTTTGCACATTAATATTCTTATCGTTGGTATAATCATTTTCTATAACTGTTTTGTTATAAAGTTATTTTTTATTATCATCAATTCTCTAAGTTAAAAGAAGTACGTCTAAGGTCACGCACTTAACACGAAAAATATTATATATATATATATTACAAAATTAATGAGGATAGATTTTTTTTACATTCAATAAATAAGATCATTTAATTGGTCTAGACAGAGTATTATATTTGATAAGTATAGGTTGCAGAAAATTAATGGGACTTCAATGAATTTCTAATTTAATTGATTCTTTAATGGAATGAGCCGTTTTAAATTTTAATTAGCTTTTGATTGATCTCCCATTTCGCAAAATAAGGATTTTAATCATCGAAAGTTATCGAGTGCTTTAATTAGCCTTCAGATTTAGTTGAATTTAGTTTTATATTTATATGTATGCTTTAGATATTATATGATATTTTTTTAAGTTACAATCTTATGTTGGTCTCTCATTCAATTAATTACTTTTTTATTATTTTATTTCAATTATTTTTTGTTTCCATTTCGAGTCGTGAAATAATCAATTTGACTAGAGTTTGTCAAATGGGTCTTTCTCGAAGATTGCACAAATCTATTGAAACTTTGGTAAATTTCCGAGCCATAAATATTTTGATTAACTTCTAATTAATATTCCTTTTTGTTAAATGAAAATCTTTAATCATCCCATTAATGGCCCTCCTCACAAATCCTATGTCGAAGCTTTGCATCTGGCACGACCTTGAGCACAAGGACAAGGTCGCCATTCTCGGAAAAATCTCATCTCTTCTGTAACACCCGGGAGAAAAAAATAAATAAATAAATAAATAAGTTGATAAGATTAAATAAAATGGACAGTTATGAGTGGATAAGATCAAAGAGGATAAATCTAAAAATTTCTCCCACCACACCCTTATATAAGAAAGGCCTCCTCCTTGAACAACCATTTTCCATCCCTTTTGCCACCTTATCATCGAGTATGTTGTCATAGAGGGAGGGGAGGATCTCTCCTTTGTGCCATCAAGGATTATAGTAATTTTTGCACTCTCTTGATTTTCAACATGTCATCCCCTTCTTCTTCTCTAATCAGATTGTCTCATAAGTGGGGAACGACAAGGGGAGGACGATCGTCGGTGACCGGACGAATTTCGTGCAAGGATCGATCAAAGGAAGAGGTGAGTGAATCTGAAATTCCCTTTGCATAACTTAAATAGAATCAGGCCAGAATGATTTCTGCACCAAATCCTTCAAAAGCTTCATGGCTGAATAGAAAAGAAATAGAAAGAAATGGATTGATTGATTGTATTCCTGCGCTTTGATTCTTGATTTATTATTGGTTATTGTCAAGTAGGCATTCCTGTTAATTGCTCCATGTTTAGATGATTGATTAGAAGCAATGATTTCGTTTAGAGTCGAAAAATCTTGAAATTGTGTTGTCTGCTCGATTTCTGTTCTTCGTCGACCGGTCGACCGATCCAGACATATCGGTCGATCGGTGAGTGGAAATCGGTCGACCGACTGATAGAGACCGGTGGACCGATCATTCCTTCAGGGCTGCAACATTCGGCCGACCGACCGATCGAGATTATTGCTCGGACCCATACCCATCGGTCGACCGATCCAGAAAAATCGGTCGACCGATGCCCAGTAGTCAGTCGACCGAGGCCCATTGTACCGATTCAGCACCATCGGTCGATCGATCCAAAAATATCGGTCGACCGGTGCCAAGTAATCGGTCGATCGATTGGGGAGAACCGGTCGACCGAATCCTAAGCATATTTCATTTTATTTGCTAATTGATCTAGATTCTTTCCATGATTATGATATGCTATTATCTACTGATTGAATTATTGTATGACTGAATCATTTGTCTTGTTATTGATTTGTCAAGTAATCCAATCCTCTTATAGAATGAAAGAACGATGAATTGATAAAGTGATTGATTAATAAAGATGAAAAGATAAAAGGGAGGGTGGCCAGCCCATGCTAAGTGTTTATAGTGAAGGGTCGCTCCCTTAGCCATGGCTTGATCATCCATTGATTGCACAATGCTGCATTGTTTTGCTTGGCATAAAACTTCCAAAAATTAAAGGCACCTAAAATCATTGGAGGTTAAGAAAAATGTTCAAGAATAAAGAGAATGTATGAATGATATGAGTATGATGACAAATGAAGTAAGATGGTTAATCTAGAATGATAACTGCATGCTTTTCATGATTATAAGATTGATACATGATCTTTAATTCTTTTATCCATTGATATTTCAAATCGAATGTATCTTTATATAAGTGATTACTGATTCTGTTTATCGTTATGCATTGTGTACTATATTGATTCCCCACTAGACTATATAACTTACGGGAGGACCTCCTCCCCTGTGTTGATTTTCACAAGACCAGGTTAGTGATGGTGTTGAGATCATGTGCCGCGACCAGCTCGAGCGATAATAAGGCACATGAACTGACAAAGGGCCTAGTTATCATTTCTTTTATTTTTTATATTTATGAACTTGGATGTAATTCAGATGTGACTTCTATTATGAAGACTTTGTAGTACTATGAGACTTCCGCTTATTTGATATCTCTATTTTTTCTCTTTATTTCTATTGCTGACATGTCATCATTTTAATTGAGATTTGGTCAATTGTTAGTCAAAGTTATAATTTTTCGTAGTTCCTTCAGAGATATCCTCGCCACGTGGTGTTGGTCGATTTGAGAGCGTTACATTTTCTCTTCATCCCCCACACGCGCACACACACAAAACTTTTTTAAAAAAATAGAGAAAGAGGAGGGTTAACCACATAGAATTATATATATATATATATATATATATATATATATATATAAGATTATACATTTGTATACGATTATTTATTATAACAAAAAAAAAAGTTGGATGTAAAGAATCAATATGTAGTTTCCGATGTTAAAGTTTTAATACACGAGTTAATAATGAAAGTACAAATAATTAAATGATGCAATTAATTAATATGGTATTTAATAATGTGAATATCAAGTGGCAACGAAATAAATAAATAAATGATGCAATAACTTAATAATATTGAGATAATAATTACAAAAATAAGATGGCAAGAATAGTGATACATATAATATTAAAAAGTAAGAAAATCCTAAAAAAGACAAAAAAAAAATAGTGAAAGGAGAAGAGGCTTTGATGCATAGAATATATATATATATATATATATATATATAAGATTTAATCGTGATGTTAAAGATTTAATACACATAAAAAACATTTATGTATGAATTAAAAATTATAATAAAATATAAAGAGTCAACTTATAATTTATGAAAAAAAAATCTTAATATTAAATTTAATACACATTAATTGAATAAGCATTCATATATGACTATTTGTTATTATAAATAAAAAAACTAATGACATATAAAAAGTCAATATATAATTTGTTATGCTAAAATTTTACAAATTAATAATGAAGATATCAATTATTGATACAAAGAATTAAATGATGCAGTTAATTAATATTATTTTAATAATGAAATTAAATGATGCAATAAATTAATATGATATAAAGATACAATTATTAAAATGATAAATTATATAAGAATCATAAAAGGATAGAAAAAAATAAAATTAAGAAAGATGCTTTGATGCCTAGAAAGAAAATCAACCTTGGGTATAAAATTGGAGTAAGGCCCCTAATAATTGCTGCTAAATAGTGGGAATTGTAAATATATATATAAAACTGATACATTTGAAGGCTCGACGTTGAAGGATTTGACTTTATCTTTTTTTTCAATTATTGTGAATTTCTCTATCGTGTAACTTCCTTCTTGTTATTTAAGCAATGTCTAACTCTTAACAGCTTTGTATTAATGTGTACCGAAAACGCTTGCATCGCTTCTTGTCCATCTATCTATTTAATCCACTCACTCAATTATACGAAGTGATCTCATTATAAGAGTAATTTAAAGCTTATTAAGGAATATGAAATGGTTCCATAATAAGAATAGTTTATCGTGCACGTTATTTTTTCATATCTTGTAATTTATTGCGAGAACCACTCATGTTCCCTGCCCCTCCTCCCCCATTTCTCTCTCCCTCTCTTTTTTTTTCTCCCACGACACTCTTCTCCGACTTTTGTTGCACGGCCTTGGCTGACGTTAATGACCGAAAAAAAAATATAGATTCAAATTTTAAAACCAACACCATGGCCCATAATGAAGTCCATTAGCATGATAAGCCCAAAATCTAAGCTATAAAAGCTTAAGTGCCTTAAGCTCACCTAAGCCTCTCATTTCCTCTCCCTCACTTCTCTCTCCTTTCCCCAGCACTCTCCAGCTAGCAAGAGCAATCATAGTAATGGGGGATTTCTGCACTCTATTGATTTCCAAAAACATCATCCCCTTCTTCTTCTCTAATCGGATTGCCTCGTAGGTGGAGAACGACAAGGGGAGGATGATCGTCGGTGAGCGAAAGGATTGTGTGCAAGGATCAAGCACGGGAAGAGGTGGGTGCATCTGAAATCCCTCTGCATAACTTAAATAGCATTAGGGTAGAATTAGGGCTGTTCATATTGAAATGTGTTCCTGATTGATGAAAGAAAATGAAAAAGGAATGGATTGATTGTATTCATGTTGTTTGATCCCTGATTTGTGATTCTCTACGACTATGGATGTGTTTGTATCATTATTCCATGTTTAGATGATTGTTTGTAAGCTGTGATTGCATTTGGGATTGAAAATCTTTGAAAATCTGGTTTCTGTCCGAATCTATTTTTACG
This sequence comes from Pontederia crassipes, assembly GCA_030549335.1. Lineage (NCBI taxonomy): Eukaryota > Viridiplantae > Streptophyta > Magnoliopsida > Commelinales > Pontederiaceae > Pontederia > Pontederia crassipes. The sequence goes on from CM060192.1 coordinate 75,388,430, forward strand.
CCGACCGGTCGACCGATCCAGAAATATCGATCAACCGGTGATATGAAAATCGATCGACCGATCGACAGAGACCGGTCGACCGATCATTCCTTCCGAGCCTATTCATAGGTCGACCGATCGGTCGACCAATGCCCATTGTACAGATCAAGCACCATCGGTCGACCGGTGCCCAGGAGTCAGCCGATCGAGAACCATTGAACTGAATTAGACCTATCGATCGACCGATCCAGATATATCGGTCGATCGGTGCCCAGAAGTTAGCTGACCGAGACTAATTGAATGGACTCAGACCATCGGTCGACCGATCCAGAGATATCGGTCGACCGGTGATGGTTAATCGGTCGACCGATCAAGGAGAATCGGTCGACCGATCAAGGAGAATCAGTCGACCGAACCCTAAGCAGATTTCATGTTGTTTGCTGATTGATCTAGATTCTTTCCATGATTATGATGTGCTATTCCCTACTGATTGAATTGTTGTATGACTGAATCACTTGTCTTGTTATTGATCTGTCCAGTGATCCAATCCTCTTATAGAATGAAAGAATGATGAATTGATAAAGTGATTGATTAAGAAAGATGAAAAGATAAACGAGAGGGTGGCCAGCCCATGCTAAGTGCTTATAGTGAAGGGTCGCTCCCTTAGTCATGGCTTGATCACCTATTGGCTGCACAAGGCTGTATTATTTTGCTCGGCATAAAAATCTCCAAAAGTTAAAGGCACCTAAAGTCATGGAAGGTTAAGAAAAATGTTTAAGAATAAAGAGAATGTATGAATGATATGAGTAAGATGGTTAATGAAGTAAGATGGTTAATCTAGAATGATAACTGCATTATTTTCATGATTATAAGATTGATATATAATCTCTATCTTTTTTATCCATTGATATCTCAAATCGAATGATCTTATGCTCTCTATCTGATCTTGATATAAGTGATTACTGATTCTGACTAATTTTGTTTATTGTTATGTATTGTGTACTATATTGATTCTCCACTAGGCTGTATAGCTTACGTAGGTTCTCCTCCCCTATGTTGATTTTCACAGGGTCAGGTCAGTGATGGTGTTGAGATCGTGTGCCGCGACCAGCTCGAGCAATAATAAAGCACATGAACTGACAAATGGCCTAGTTATCAGTTTCTCTATTTCTTGCATTTATGAACTTGAATGTAATTCAGATGTAACTTCTATTATGGAGACTTTGTAGTACTTTGAGACTTTCGTTATTTTGATATTCCATTTTCCTCTTTATCTTTATTGCTAATATGTCATTATTTTTATAAAGTTTTGATCAATCTTTAGTCAAAGTTATAGTATTTTCGTAGCGCCTTCAAAGAGATCCTCGCCACGTGGCATTAGTCGATTTAGGGGCGTTACATCCTCAGCCTTCGCGGTGTGGCAACTCTCCCTTCTAGCATGTCTTCCAAGGCTTGAACCTTCGGTGCAGTGTTTCCGCGTTCGCCGCTACCCACCTCGGGACGCAGCTCTAGGCATCGCTCAGGGTCCTCTGCTCCGTCACGTTCAAATGAGCCTCCGAAACCTCCTTCTACAATATGTGTTGTTTCTGCTAATATTTTAGTTCCCAGTGGTTTTGAGTTTGTGATCGGTCTGTCGGTTTTGTAGCCAAGTTTAAGCTCCGGATGAGCCAGCGGCGATGGTAGCGGAGTGCTTTGGGGTGTTCTACACTACAGAAGCGGTAAGTTCTCTTATTTTTCTAATCCTCTAGCACTTTAGTGTAGAGAAATTATTTTTCTAACATAACTTCCATGTTCCAACCTTCCAAGCCTTAAAGAAGGTCATATGGCTCCAAGCAGCCATTGATCCACCGTCCACAACCTATAACCCAAACAACTGCTCTGCTTGGCTCATTCTTCCGCCGCCGCCACTTTCCCTACTGATGATCCATTCTTCTCATTCAGTTTGCATTCCCTTTCTTCTCTCATCCTCTCCACTACCTCCACTGAACAATGTAGTCTCAACGCCTCTTCCATGCAGCTGCAAGCTCTTACGCTCCCTGGCGTTGATTCCCATTTCTAGTGCCAACTGCAGCTGCCTTAGCTCTGCTCAGTGCTAAAAAGATCAGAGCTCAGGCGCAACCTAATGGTGGGGGTGGCGGCGGCGTCAACACTGCAGAGGCGGCAACCACCACTGAAGACGGCCGTTAGGAACTCACTGATGGTAGCTTCAAGGGACAGGCACCTTCTACCCTCCCCCCTGTATCTCCCATCGGTGAGAAGGACATCAAGAATGTGTGATCACAATTGCCCAGTCTTCTGTCTCTTGCTTTGCTGGTCAAGGATTTTAGGGTCATGGTAGCAAAGTTCAACATCTCTCTTCCATGTTATTACTTAGAATTGTGTCTTCCAACACAATGTTATGATTCGTTGCAGAATCCACTCAGAGAAAAAAAAATTTCCTCTTAAGTTTTGTGAGTTGGGAGACTTGAAAAGGCTTCATCAATAGTCCAAGGTCTGGATATCACTCCATCGTCCATACTGTATGAGTCATTCAAGAAGCTGCTTGGGTATTTGCTCATTTTTTTTTCTGGATATATAAAGCTGTGCAGAGGCTTCTCTTTCAACTTTTCTTCTATTCTTTATGAGGTTTTTTTAGATAACTCATTAATACACCATTCCCACTAGCTTTTTGTCTTATTTTCTTTTAGTTTGTTTTGCACTCTTTTACTTACATTATTGCACAATAAAAACCTTTCTCCTTGCACTTAATTGTATTTTCTTTATAATTAATTAAGCAATAAATGCAGACATACATATTTTCGTGGGTTGGAAAATCATCACATGCACTTTCAATTAGAATGTTTACAGTCTGATCAACAAATGGTTAGTTATTTAGGAATTTAAATAATTATGATTTTTTTTTCAATTACAAAACCACTATAATGAGAAAAGGAATAAATTATTTAGGAATATAATCAGCCATATTATGTATTTCCATTACACATGTAATCGATTATATATATTTCCCATGCCAATGTGCAATATGCCAGGCATTCTCTCATGCCCCAAGTTTCCTCACGCTCATGGTGTCATCTATAGATATTCTCATACACCGATTACTCCAAAGGAGCTTTCATATAAGCATGGATATTATGCTCGAGTGCATATATTTTCACATGAACTGCCTTTCGCATTAACTAAAGAAGCAGAAGACGAATGCCCTTCCTCCTATTATATTTATCCTTTTTGTTTTTTATTTAAGAAATCTCTCAATTTTGAATGGTTTTTAATTGTACTTTCATAACCAACCTCCTCCCAAGAAGATAATTATAATTATAGCAAATTCAACAACGACAAAAGTATTATAGATGCATTTGCATATATACACATATTTATAATTATATAAAGATAGAGAATTTTATGGTTTATTTTGCTTATAGCCAAACTCTATAATTTAAAAAAGCTTCTTATTCTTTTAAAGTTATAGTTGTTAATAACTAAAATATTAAATTCATGTTCTTAATAAGCAAGATATTTTCAATATTTCATATGTATATTCAAAGACGACAATAAAGAAATTATTAAAATTATTTTTCAATCGCGCAACGTGCGAGGGTATTCACTAGTTAGCGTATACTAGAAATTAAGAATTTCTTAATATTAGTTGTGAAACGGTCGTAAATATTCAAATTCAAACATGCTAATTAATTAGCCATCAATAATGAGATATAATGACACCTTTCATATCCTTTTAAATGTGCTAATCGGATTTAGTTACAATATATTAATTTGCCACAAAGAAATTAAATTCAGATGTTATAAAATGAATTGATATTAAATAATAAAAAAGGAATATGAGTAGAAATTACTTAATATAATTTGTGAAATAATTGTAAATATCTAAATTCAAGTGTGTTAATTAATTTTCCATAAATAAGAAGATATAATGCTATTTTTTCATGTGCCTTTTAAATATGCTAATAAGATTTAGTTAAATATATTAATCTAGTAAATTGAAATGTGCTAAAAATAATTAATATTAAATGATAAAAAATCCTTATAAAAAATAATAATAAATGACCGAGGGAAATTTTATCAAAATAGAGATGCAACTATTTGCCCTCCATTGTCGCCAGCGGCCCGCGGTGCCTCATAGTGTAGGAATTGGCTATTGTCGATCTCTCCTCACATCCCTTGTGCTTACGTGTGTCGTGCAAACAAAGCAGCACCTACCGGAAGGTCTCATGGAGGTTGCAACACGAGTAGCAATTGTAGGAAACTGCGGATGAAGGGTGCTTCGAAGTGGTTCAAGAGTTCTAGTGTGATGCCCTACTACTCGTTTTGGCATTACAAGAGATGAAACTGGAAACCAATCGTTTAAATTCAAATTTAATTTTTTAACGAAAAATCAATGTTTCGAAAAATAAACTAACTGAAATTTTTTAAAAAAATTTCGACATGACGTATGCGTAAATTCGTCTATACGTCATGTACAACAATTCATATATATATCTTCACAGATAATTAACTTCAAAACTTAAACATCACATGCAGTTATAAGGACATTACTGGTAATTCAACGAAGAGCAAAAAGGTGGGACACATGCCCAAAATAGTGAGTAACAAGCTCACTCTCAAATTAAAATCACAAGCCAAATGCTCGTAAACCATATAACATGAGCGTCCATCGCTCCACATCATAAATTTAACATCTCACAAAATCTTGCAAGCATTCTTCAAACTAGCAATTCGTATAAAAAAAGCAAATGAAATTCGAGGTAACTAAAATATCGACCACGCTTCTCACACATGACCAATTCCTACCCCTTTATATTTCTTATTTTATGCCAAGCAAGCAAACATGTAAAACTTTCATTCAGTACTTGAAAAAAATTAAACAAGAGGAGATAGAGAGGCTCAGTGAGTAAAACGACTATCTCAAATATAAAACAGTGAAGAAAAAACTAACCTTTTCATTTTTAGAAAATTATTTCAAATGCTTCTTATTTTTCCAAGAAAATTCATTAAAATAAGTATCATACCGAAATGAATGCCATGGATGCACATGCGTGATATAAAGATATCATAAAACTTGGGAAAACGTCATCAAATATGGATATCCAATCTCCTCAATGGAGGAATCAATCTCATCCCTCGTATTCCATTGACACAGGGTGGTTATTCTAATTCCGTCCATCGTATCACATTGACAAAGGACGTTGAACTGCCCTTCGAATTTCATTGACACAGGGCTTCATATCTCTTATTTTCATCCCTCGTATCCCATTGACACATGATGATTGTTCTAATTCCACCCTTCGTATCACTATACTGACACAGAGTGTTAAATCTGCTCTTCGTATTCCATTGACACAGAGCATACCAAGGCCCAATCGGTCTATCCGGAGTTGACCAATCCTCCGAGGTCAAAACACTTCGCCTTATGCGAGTTTTTGCATGTAATGCACATGATGCATGTATGTAATTTTCAAATAGAAGTTTAGAATTAAAAATCATCATATAAACTTTTCTTTTCAAAATCGAACATTCACTTCAATTTCACAAGAATAAACTTCGACGTATTTCCAAAATTCATAACAAAATATCACAAGTCATATGATGACACACATATGGAGCCTACAAACATATGAATATGCACGAAGGAAATATCACGAAAATACATTTAAATATATGAATATGCATGAAGAAAACTATCACGAAAATCCATTCTATATCGGATGGAACAATGTCTTCACTCCGAAGAGTTTAGAAATTCATATCAATTGAGATAAGTTCTCTCACATTGGATTCGTCGAGTTCCAACTTATCTCCTCGTCCGAATCCAATCAAAAGTAAACATAACATATCACATTAGTTACTTGATTAATTAATATTATAAAATAAATTTGGTAATTCACTATTCACAACTTCTCGGTGTGCTTATTATAAACCAAGTCATATTATGGATTTGCTATAATACTTACCAAAAAGGAAAAGAAGGTCTCGTCGTCTAGTAACAGCTTAATCAAATCACAACAACTCACGAACTATCGTTTTCTGATTAGTAACTTCCTATAAGCGAAATTCAATCAAACTATATTATAATAATAATTATTTTTAGCTGTTCGACATTCATACAACAACCACTGTAGTCACCGCTCTCAAAATCACCGCCGCACTCGTCAAAATGTCGAAAGGCCATCGAACGCCAACCACGATACGAGAACGAATTGCCGAAAGGGTCGTCCGAGGACCGATAGACCCGCTTCCATCGCTTCTTCAAGACCTATGTACTTCTTCCTCCGTCCCAGCCGTAGCCGAGCAAATCTTCTTCGCCACCCCTTCCACTGGTCAATGGCAGTGAGTTGATTGTCCAACCCTTATGATGATGGAATTTCTTCCGCCGGATCGAACCGAAGAAAGCGAGTCAAGAACGAGCGAAGCCCTTGCTTAGTCAGTAGTCGGTCTAAAGGAATCGAGTAGTTCGATTGACGTAGCCGGTTATAGACAGGGAAGGAAGATAGGAACTTCCCCACCTGCCCCAACTGCACACGCTTGTCATTGATCCAGATACATACCAATATCAAGAAAATGATAAAGACCAAGTGCCAGTAAAGACAGATCCATAGCCCACGGTAGCAACAGATACATACCCCTAGCCAGATCCATGCTCGGATTCTCGTGAGTGTGATTCAACAAAGTCTTCTGCTCGTGATCGATAGCCTGATGAATACGACCATCGTGCTCGAGAGGCAGATCCAAAGCCAGTAGCTTACCTAGGTCGGCCTGGCTAGAAAAACCAAACGGGAAAGCTGAGCCGAGTAGGCGCCGGCTCCAATCCCATTTGCCGACACTGACTAGGATTAGAGCCTTTGTGCCCGACCGACTTCCCGAACCTCAAACATTATAGATATAGGCGATGGCGATTGCAGATTGGAAGCTATATCGGAACTGCTCTATTGCGACGACAGAGAAGAGACGCGCAAACAAGCAACGGACTGAGCGCAAGCGCAAAAGCCGGGACATCTAAATCCCTTATATTCTCTGTGGGATCATGTTCCAGTTGTTGAGACTCAACAATCATTTTTCTAGAGTGGAGCTTGAAAACTAGCTGCCTAATTAGAAGCAAGAACTAACCGCTTTTACAAGTTGCTTTTTTCAGAGGCTATAAATGCATACTCACGGAAAAGCTCGGCTCGCAGGAGGCTCTCTAAGGAACAAATCGAAATCCGAAACCTACGAACCTAAAAATAAAAGATTAGCGACTAATTATTATATGGACAACAACCTGATTTCTTTTTTTCTCATGCGTGAACCTACTAGAATGTCGAGATGAGCTCGACCGGAGTTCACCGTCTGTTTGTCGAAAAGTTTGTCGAAAAGTCCCAAATCTCGGCCTCCTATGTGATTTGTTAAAAGCATGATTAAAACCCCTTCAAATGATCCTAATCGACCTGAGAATGATGTACAACTCACCAGGAGAAAGATTGGTGCGAATCATAACTGGAATCGTCGTCGGCAGATTTTTCAGCCTCCTCGCATTTTTCCCTCACTGCATCATGCATAGTGGACCGATCATCTCATACTATATGTCAAAATGTTCATTTTGTCGTCATCTTTCCATCGGTACCTCTCCTGCAAAAAATAGTGGCTGGACGGAGGAGATCGGACAGCCGAAAGGAGGCGGTGGCTTGGAACTCTCGCGGTTATTGTAGCAGCTCGGGGAAGAAGACAACCTTTATTTTTTTATAGTGTCCTTTCTTGCATAATGACCAAAGTGCCCCTAACTTTTAAATTTAATTACACCTTTTCTTACAATTACAATACTCATAAAAAAAATTTCATCCTAGAAATTCAAACAAACCTGAAGATCAGAAAAGATGATGATAGCTTTTCAGCATATCCTCCTCCAACTCTCATGTAGCCTCTCTCCGTATGATTCTTCCATTGTACTCTAACCATAGGTATCGCACGTCTACGTAACTGTCGCACCTCACGTGCTAATATCTGAGCGGGCTCCTCCCGATATGTCATATTTTCATTTATCTCTACTGGTTGTGCCTCAATTTGTTGATCTTCTCTAAGCAAATACTTTCGAAGCATTGATATGTGAAACACATTATGAATTCTCGCCAATGGTGGTGGCAAGGCAAGGCGATAGGCCACGGGTCCGACTCTCTCAAGCAACTCGTAGGGTCCGATAAATCTGGGGCTCAACTTTCCTTTCTTTTCAAATCGAAAAACACCTTTTCAAGGAGAAGTCTTCAAGAAAACTTTATCTCCGACTGCATATTGTCTCTCACGCCGTGACTTGTCCGCTAGTGTTTTCTGACGATCCTGAGCTTCCTTTATTCTTTATCATATAACGTCAATTTTGTCCACGGTCTCCTAAACTAAGTCAACATCCGTCAATTGTCTTTCACCCTCTTCATCCTAATAAATGGGGGTACAACATCTTCGGCCATACAAAGCCTCAAATGGCATCATGCGAATGGTGGATTGATAACCATTATTATATGCAAACTCGGTCAATGCTAAATGATCATCCCAACATCCACCATGATCCATCGCACTAGCTCTCAACATATTCTCTAATGTCTGTATCGTCCGCTCAGCTTGTCCATCAGTCTGTGGATGAAAAGTCATACTAAAATGCAACTTCGTCCCTAAGGACTCATGTAACTTCTTCCAAAATCTGGATGTAAATTTAGGGTCTTTATCAAAAACACTTTTGGTATGTCATGTAACCGAACAATCTCATCAATAAATAATTGTGCTAACTGCTCCAACGAGTAAGTAATTCTGATGGGTAAGAAATGTGTTGATTTTGTCAATTTATCCACTATCACTGACACAGCATTATGACTCTTCTTAGTGACTGACAATCCTGTTACAAAATCCATATTAATCTTTTCCCACTTTCACTCATGTATAGATAATGGATTTAACTTACCACAAGGAACTTGATGTTCAGCCTTAACTTGCTGACATACCAAACAGTGAGATACAAACTCAGCTACATTCTCCTTCATTCCTACCCACATACACCAACATAACATGCAACTATCCATTCCTACCCACACTCCGTGATTTGGATCTAACCCTAAGCTCTGATACCATAACTTGTGACGCCCTACTACTCATTTTGGCGCCAGAAGGGGTGAAACTGGAAATCAATCGTTTAAATATAAATTCAAATTTTCAACGGAAAACCAACGTTTCAAAAAATAAACTAACTCTCAGGATTTTTAAAAATTTCGGCATGACGTATGCATAAATTCGTCTATACGTCATGTACAACAATTCATATATATCTCTTCACAAACAATTAACTTCAAAACTTAAACATCACAGACAGTTATAAGGATATTACTAGCAATCCAACGAATAGCAAAAAGGTGGGACACATGCCCAAAATAGTGAGTCACAACTTCACTCTCAAATCAAAATCATGAGCCAGATGCTCGTAAACCATATAACATGAGCGTCCATCGCTCCACATCATAAATCTAACATCTCACGAAACCTTGTAAGCATTCTTCAAACTTGCAATGCGTATAAGAAAGCAAATGAAATTCGAGGTAACTAAAATATCAACCATGCCTCTCACACATGACCAATTCCTTCCCCTTTATATTTCTTATTTTATGCCAAGCAAGCAAGCATGTAAGACTTTCATTCAGTATCTGAAAAAAATTTTAAAAAAAAGAGTGAGCATAAACAAGCTTAGTGAGTAAAACAACTATCTCAAATATTAAAACAGCGAAGGAAAAATCAACATTTTTATTTTCAAAAAATTATTTCAAATGCTTCTCATTTCTCCAAGAAAATTTATTAAAATAAGTATCATACCGAAATGAATGCCATGGATGCGCATGCATGATAAAAAGATATCATAAAATTTGGAGAAATATCATCAAATATAGATATCCAATCTTCTCAATGGAGGAAGCAATCTCACACCTCGTATCCCATTGACATAGGGTGGTTGTTCTAATTTCATCCATCGTATCCCATTGACACAGGACGTTGAACTACCCTTCGTATCCCATTGACATAGGGCTTCATATCTCTTCTTTCCATCCCTCGTATCCCATTGACACAGGATGATTATTCTAATTACACCCTTCGTATTACTATACTAACACAGGATGTTGAACCTGCTCTTCGTATCCCATTGACACAGAGCATACTGAGCCACAATCGGTCTACCCGGAGTTGGTCAATCCTCCGAGGTGAAAACACTCCGCCTTATGCGGGTTTTTGCATGTAATGCACATGATGCATGTATGTAGTTTTCAAATAGAAGTTTTGAATTAAAACCATCATATAAACTTTCTTTTTCAAAATTGAACATTCACTTCAATTTCACAATGATAAACTTCGACGTATTTCCAAAATTCATAACAATATATATGAATATCACAAGTCATATGATGACACACATATGGAACCTACAAATATATGAATATGCATGAAGGAAATATCACGAAAATCCATTTAAATATATGAATATGCACGAAGGAAACTATCACGAAAATCCATTCCACATCGCATGGAACAATGTCTTCATTCCGTAGAGTTTAGAAATTCATATCAATTGAGATAAGTTCCCTCGCATTGGATTCATCGAGTTCCAACTTATCTCCTCGTTCGAATCCAATCAAAAGTAAATACAACATATCACATTCGTTACTTGATTAATTAATATTATAAAATAAATTTGGTAATTCACTATTCACAACTACTCGGTGTGCTTATCATAAACCAAGTCCTATTATGGATTTGCTATAATACTTACCAAAAAGGAAAAGAATGTCTCGTCGTCTAGTAACAGCTTAATCAAATCACAACAACCCACGAACTATCACTTTTCAATTAGTAACCTCCTATAAGCGAAATTCAATCAAACTTTAAATAAAATGTAATTAGAACCTTAACTATATTATAATAATTATTTTCAGCTGTCTGACATTCATACCACAACCATTGTAGTCACCGCTCTCAAAATCACTGCCGCACCTATCAAAATGTCGAAAGGCCGTCTAACGCCAACCATGATACGAGAACGAATTGTCGGAAGGGTCGTCGGAGGATTATCAGAATTCGAAATCTACGAACCTAAAAATAAAAAATTAGTGACTAATTATTATACGGACAACAACCTGATTTCTTTTTGCCTCATGCGTGAACCTACTATAACGTCAAGATGAGCTCGACCGGAGTTCACCGTCTGTTCATCGAAAAGTTCGCCGGAAAGCTCAAAATCTCGACCTCCTATGTGATTTGAATAAAAATATGATTAAAATCCCTCCAAATGATCCTAATTGACCTGGGAATGATGTACAACTCATCAGGAGAAGGATCGGTGCGAATCGGAACTGGAATCGTCACCGGTGAATTTTTTGGCCTCCTCGCATTTTTCTCTCACTGCATCACGCACGGTGGACCGATCATCTCACACTATATGTCAAAATGTTCATCTCATCATCTTCTTTTCATCGGTACCTCTCGTGCGAAAAATGGTGGTCGGACGGAGGAGATCGGGCGGCTGAAAGGAGGCGGCAGCTTGGAGCTCTCGCGGTTACTGTAGCAGCTCGGGGAAGAAGACGACCTTTATTCTTTTTTTATATAGTTTCCTTTCCTGCACAATGTCCAAAGTGCCCCTAACTTTTAAATTTAATTACACTTTTTTTTCTTAACAGATGTTACATCTAGCGTGGAGTAATGGCCATTGCTCAGATGGTGCTCCCGGAGTCTGTCCAATCCCGATGGGGACCACGATCCATAGTTGAACTTCTTAAAGGATGTCGCCTTCGACGTGATGCCTGATTCTATCGCTATCTATCGGTTCCCTCTCCTACAGGCTCGTCTGCTGCTTCACCAAGCTTTAACGTGGTTCTTAGTTGATCATCGGCGCACAGCTAGGCCCTCTTTTGCAGTGACGGCGTCTTTCGCACTGGTTGAAGTGTCACTTGCTTTTTCTTGTGAGACAAACCGGGAAGAAACATGCAGCCACACTTAAAGCAATCATCTCTCGAAGTGGGCAACTGTGGGGGTTTTTTCATACTTTCCATCACGCTGCTTTATTCATCACCGGGAGAGTAGACCATGTATTTATCGTCGTCGTCACTGACATCAGCTGCACGACGAATGCTCGGCCTTCTTGAGAGAATGTCGACAAACTCGTCAGAGGGTGCGGAGGGCTTCCCCTTGCCGTAGGATTTACTCCCGGTGGAGCTATGACTTCTGCTCAAGGGCGAAGTAGGAAAGGGCCGCTGGTGCTGACGAGCCAAGGAGTTGCTTCTGCGCCAAAACCACCTGCGTGAAGGTGAGGAGGCGGCCGTCGAGCGTCCGCTACAATGCATGCGTTGAATACCGACAACGGACTGATAGAAGAACTCCATGAAAATGAAAGGTAAGTACCTCATAAAAGTGAGCAAAAGCAGTGGAATGCACTATCACTCGTTGGAAATGTTGAATTTTAAATGTGAAGAATTGTAACATAGGGATTGGAGAAGACTGACATTAATAATTTTTTAGCATTAACTTGGAACGTAAATGTGATTAAACACTAATCTGACAATTAAAAGAAGTTATATGTGTTAACTATTGAGTTCAGCAAAAGAAATAGAAAAAAATGTAAATAAAAAAAAGATAAGTAGCAATGCTAAATTGTGAGAGTTTGAATCTGCCATTTAAGCATTGAATTATATAAATATAAGATGAAGAGATCGGGTAAGTAATACCAAACTGTTACATTAATTTAGTCTGTCATTTAATATTTTACTTAATATCTTATATTAATATAAGAAAATATAAGATGATTGATTAGGTAAGTAATACCAAACTGTTACATTAATTGAATTGTCATTTAATATTTTACTTAATATCTTATATAAATATAAGAAAATATAAGATGAAGATCGGGTAAGTAATACCAAAAAAAAACTGTTACATTAATTGAGTCTGTCCTTTAATATTTTACTTAATGATATTAAATTAATGGATTAAATAAATAAAAAAAAGAAAAAAGAGAACGATGGATTGAGTATCTTTTCAACTAATATGACCCCCGCACGATGTGCGGGAAGTGCGAAAGTAAAATTAGCAGTGTTATAATAATCATGTGTTTAGTAGTTAACACTTTTATTTATAGTTTAAATAAATGTATTTAAACTTCAATTTCTGAAATAGACAATATTTATGCTTGCTTTCAATTATTTATTTACTTAGTCATCTGTCCATTTAATTAAAAAAACCATTATCATGTCTTAGTATTTTCCTATTAATGATTACACAATATAAAATTTGTTCACTAATGTATTTTTAAAGTGAATTATAAAATTTAAAGTCAAGTAAATAAATTATTTTTTTCAAATAAAAAATAGTTAAAAGTTTTTATGGTTTAAATCATGATAAGTCTTACTTTATAAAACTAACGGATGGCATGCACAATTCAAATGATCAGTGACCAATGGCTCAATTCTTATTTGTATGTTTCTTCTCACTCTTTTCTTATTACCACAATCATAAAAGAGAATCAAGTTAAGATCAAATTGTAACTCAATTCATAATAAATATTATTATGGACAATTAATGGATGCAATATGTGTTTTCATATTGTGACCAACTCTTGATTTGATTATTTTGTATGATCATATTACTTTTCACCCTTTTCTTTCTACTACAATTACATAAAAGAATTAGGTCATAACCCAAATCATGGGAGTCTCATTCAATTTTCTCAGATGGAGAATGGGAATGTGATGGAAAGACAATTGATTTTTTTTTTGTAACCATTGCAAAATTTCAATGGCAACACTTCTTTTTTTTCATATACAATATTATATCATGAATGCTATATAATTGAGAGCATGGACAGAATGAAAGATTATTTCTATTTAGTCTTCTACAATTTGTGCCAATTTATTTACAATTATGAATTATTTTCCACTATGTGAATAAAATAGGCAAGATATGCATGGATGCAAGACAAATAAACTTGTATTTAATACAATGTCGATTAATATAATAATTAGTTTAAATTTCAAAGTGAATTTTACATCTATTAAGGTTTAAATGTGCATTGTTTCTTTCTATGTTTGCTTGTGGTAATGCATTAATTTGTCAAGTGTTATTGCTTACTATATATCATGCATCTACATTTAAAACTAATATTTAGATTACTGACCCTGTTACTTTTTAGTGTGGTTGTGACTTGTGAGTACATTTGGTTAGTCTAAAAAAAACAAATACATTATTCATACAAAACCATACATATGGAGATGCACGGGCATACTTAAAAAAACCAAATTAATATAGTAGCAAGATGACAAATGAAGATTATATTATTAAATAACAAAAATATTATATTCTTATCTTTTAGTGAAAAAATTATTTAATATGGAAATTTATAATTTAAATTTGGTTAATATTGTCATTTAAACAACAAAAAACTGATATATTATTATACAATTATATTTAAAAGGTAATATCAAACCTATTTATCATAAAAACACAAAAATAAGTAGTATTAATTATGATGACAATGGAATTATTCTAGCATTTTCTAAAATCATGATAAAATTTAAATTTAAAAAATAAAAGAATTTCACTTGACAATGAATTATCATCCCGTCTTTTACCTTACAGGAATTCCACATTACTCTACAAAACTAATGTTTTCACCTAATTGATATTTTTATATACAAATATTTCTTCTTATCTCCTAGCTTGTAACGACATTGTATTTCATTAAAAAATAATATAGTAGTAATAATAAAATATTTGAATAAAAATTGAATTTATCTAATAGGTTGTATGATTTTTCAACTCTTAAACTGGTGCACAGTTAATGATAAGAATAATTGTTACCTAGCATGCCAGAAGGTTATCAATAAATAAATAACAATATATATATATATATATATAATCCTGAGGCATTGAAATCATCTTCAAAGCTCCATTGTTATTTATCTATTTTCTTAATTTTTTTTGAGATTTTTCTCTTGCCACTCCTCACTTCTCTCCCTAAGTTACGGTTCACTCCTCCACTACCTCACTAATTTATTATAGTAACTTCCATCGTTGCCTTCTATCTCCCTAACGTCCTTCCACCCTTCCATTGCGTAACTTCCTTTTATTAATGCCTTGTTTAACCTCTCAATACATGATCAAAAGTAATGTCTTATTTAACCTCTCTTCCATACTGACATTATTCAACATCTTCGGCTTGGACGTACTCATTATCTTCTCCACCGAGTGTGGTGGTGGCTTTGATTCGGCCTCAACAGGACCATCTTTGCCTAACTTTACCTTCATGTTCTACGGCAGCCCGACCCCAAGTCCCTCCTACCTTCCAACCGCCATCTCCATCATGTTCGTCAGCGGTGGCATGCATTGAAAGCCTTCAAGGGGTACCGACTGACGAGGAGGGAGCATATGCAGGTCAGCTCGCTGTTTACCGCCTGCGTTAACAGCATGTAGCATGTCGTCGACAGAGTTGCCAAGTTCATGCAAGTAACTTGCACACGGTACAATGCCAAGCCATGTGGCGGCAGTGACTCATGAGGACACCATCAATATCGATAGCATGGCCTCCACCAACATCGCCATTGTGTTGGCCATCTCAAGCACAAATGATCAAATTAATTATTTGTTGACAGTAAGCACTTGATCTTTGATATTTTCAACACGTGTGTATATATCTGTACATATGCAATCAACTAAAAACAGTGGATGGTAAGCGACTAAATGGTAATGGGTATTTTGTTGCAATACAGTGGAAGGGATCCTGAGGTGTGTTCACTTTCTCAGATAGTTTGCTGGCCACTTTTATGCAGACAATGGCAATGTACAAGTATTGATCTTAGGGGTGCATTGTGTTCATACTTAATGCATTCATAATTGTGAGTGAGGAGTGCGGATACAATATGTTTATTTTTATCTTTTATATTTTTTCATGATGTACTTTTTAAAGTAGTAAAAGGTAATCTTATTTTAATAAAAAATAGTTCAAAGTTGACTATCAGTTCAATCATCTGTCCATTCTTAAAACTATTGTCCTTTCTCATAACCTTAATTCATTTCACTTAACTTCATTATTATTTCTTATTAAATATTTACTGGATAATTCAATCATGGGTGAAATCATATATGCAATATATCCATTGAATAATTTCTTTAAGAACAATCAAGAACCATGCATTATTATACTATAGAATACACTATTTAGGAACATTGGTAGTCATGTTTTTCCTTATCATTTTTTTGGAAAAAAATTCCATTTATTTTATTTTATTTGCATCCTCTATTTATACAATTCATGTGCACATTTAATTTGAAACTAATATTGTTGTTTTTACAGGGGTGAAATCATATGTTCAATATATCCATTCAATAATTACTTTAAGAAAAATCAAGAACCATGCATTATTATACTATAGAATACACTATTTAGGAGCATTGGTAGTCATATTTTTCCTTCTCATTTTTGTGGAAAAATTTCCATTTATTTTATTTTATTTGCATCCTCTATTAATATTGCTGCTTTTATTTTATTTTCTTTGCATCCTTTGTAACGCCTCCCATTAACTTATTATTAATATTTAATAGCTTTCCTAATAAGAGCTTATTGACTATTTGTCATGTTTTCTCCTCCATCCGTATAATACACTTATCCTTTTTTATTTAATAATTTTAACTTAATATATTCTCATTTTTTTATACTGAAAAATGAACATAATTTGAAATTCATATTGTTAATAAGTAAAAAGGTTATAATAATTACATCATTAAATGTATATATTCAAGTATAACATAACTTTGATAGTATTTAGTTATAAAAGTTAATTTTCATAAGATTTCATTATAACATTATTATTATCTATAATCGCGCAAGCGCGAGGGGTTTCACTAGTTTATATAATAAAAAAGATTGATGTAAAGTATCATTCTCTCCTTAAAAGTACTCTCTCTTTAATATAATATAGATGCATCAACTTAATTTATATACACACAGATTTTGTGACGAGCGTTGAATTCATGACGCTTCATTAAAGAGTGATTTTTTAAAATATCTGAACTATAATGATTTCTTGTGTTTGTTTCTAACATATTAACTTATTATGGTACCCCTAAATTATATCGTGATTTTTATTTTAATGCATAAATAATTAAATTATTCTTTAGAAATAAAAGTGGACATATATTTCAAATTATAGTAGGACATTTTAGTCATAAATTGAAAAATAAAAAAAATGAAAAGATTAACAGAATATGACGGATAAACTAAAGTGAAAATTGTGAAATAGTTTAGGAAAACAATAGGGTAAGTTCATATATTAAGGGCATACGTAAAAAATCACTATAATTCAGGAGAGATTTAAGAAATTAATTCTTTATTAAATATGAAATTACTTTCTCATTTGATTAATACATTTTTTCATGTTTATTTTTCTTATTATTTTTCATAAATAATTTACCTGCATTCACAGTGAACTCATTTTGTTTTTCTAAACTTTGGCATTTTCTTTGTAGTATATGAAATCATGATGAATTTTAATTGTTACAATGCCTACCGAGTTTTCCTAGTTTGCAACTTGTAATTTATATTGTCGAATCTAGAAAAAAAATTATGGGTAATTAGAACTTATTGATCATGCTATAATTACGATAAATATTTGATATGTACGTGCATAGCAATAAAATTCAAATTTAAAATATAATTATTATCTTGTTATCGTCCGGCTCAATCGGATGAACTTGAATTGAAGGCTTCCTCAAATTGATGTGAGGAAACTATCGGTCTAGCTCCTTAATTATTCAATTTAAGAAACAATTCGTTGATAATTACTTTTTTTTTCCGTATACTCTCCATCTATAAGAGTTCTCCTATACAACTACTAGCATTCAACTAATTCATAGTGAAAAAAAGGGCGATAATGATTTATTTTCTCATTAAGATAAAAACTTCAAGAACTGAATTTAAAGTTTATTAGCATAACTTAGAACTCAACTCCGCTATTAATTATTGCGTTGAACATTGTTGATTATAGTTAGTTTTTGAATTGGATGGATGAGTCATTTAATTCATTTATAAAAGGAAGATCACAACATTGGAATTGTAAGGTAACAAAGATGTATTGTTCTTTTTCAAATTGTTTGTGTAAATATCAATTGGATGTTCAAATAGAAGTGCACTTGACTGTTGATTGAATCAAGTTGGAAAGAATGTGAAAAAAAAAATAAAGTAGACTATTTTCAAAAGATTTAAATTGAGTATCACTTGACTCACTCATATATATCCTTCCTACTATGGCGATTGGAATCCCATATTTTTGAATTGTCCAAGATTATATTTTTTTCCTCAATTCTCATACTAAAAATGTATGATATCGGGCTTCATGGACTTGGGCTTTCTATTTTGGGTTTGCACTACAGGCTTAGAGTTAGCTTAAATGGGCTTCCATGAACATGGGCCCTCTTCAGCCACGGGCTTTAAAAGAGACAAAAATGTTAAACTTGTAAAGTGATAAACCACTTGGAATTCATACAAGTTAAAAGGGAAAAAAGGGAGGTATTATAAATTTTCTTCTCACATAAACTTTGCACGAAACCTTATTAGAATATATATACATATAGTTAAGATGTTCAATATTAATGTTCTTTACTTTACATTGTTCTTTATCTTTTACACTATCATATCTTTATCCAATAATTCATGATTGCACCGTACAAATTTCACATTGTCATCATTTTAATTTAATGGTTCAAAATATAAATAATATGGATCATTATATTAAATAATAAAAATTTGTCTGTCCAAAATTATGAGATTATATATATATGATAAAGAGAGAGAAAGAGGATGTGAGTGACTGTGACAAAAGTATTAGATAATATGACTTAATTAAGAATTATTAAGTGAAATTCTTATAAGATATTTTTCTCATTTATTTCATATAAAATATTTTATGGGCCTTCATTTCAAAATTAAAAAGAATGCAATCATAAAAAAAATATTAAGCAATCCATGTGACTACCCATTTATTCGTTTTTTTGTTTTCCGTTCTTACTTTCTGTCTCCATATTTGTCCATTGCAAGGTCATGTTGTCTAGTGGACGGGAGCCATCACCTTTTTTTTTCCTTTTTGCCTCGAATCCTAATTTGCTATATACATTTTTTTCTGGCTTGTCATTTTTTTTTAAAAAAATTCAAATGTTATATATTGCAAAATTGGTAATTAAATTTCAGAATAATAATGTGATGGCTCCCTCTCGGTTCTCTATCCTGTCCGACCCGGGAAACGGATCAGCATCCATGAAGCTCATTGGGGTCCGCAATTGAGGTTTTGACTACATTTGTAATTAAACAGAACCCAACCAACTCGTTAATCCGATTCAATTTAAAAAATCAATATATATATATATATATATATATATATATATATATATATTACTAGTACTGAATTAACTAGATAGAATTGATATCTTATTATTATTATTATTTGAAGTACTCTTTTTTCTATTGTTCCCAGTTGTATTGGGATGACATTGAACCGGTTCGTACTAACGCGAACCGGTTCAATCTTAATCATCGTAACATGTTGATGGACCCGTTTTAACAAGCAGTGACACTACAGGAGCCCACAGCAGACAGATAGGTCTCGGATACCATGTCTCATTTTGTTTTGTTTTGTTTTGTTTGCTTGTGCTTAATTTAGTTCTCTGCGAAATCCAAGTTGTATAATTTTATTGCATCAATCCATGATTTGAGATCACTTTTATCACATATATAATTCATATATAATCCAACATGTAACTTGACTAATTTCGTTCCTCTTAACCATTGCATTACATTATCAATGATGTAGTTATGTTCCTCATTAATTGAATCAATCAGCAGTTAATATTTTTGTTGTGTCAAGTATTAAATAATAGAACAGACTGGTTAACCCTTCATAATTGTAACTTTATGAGAGAGGGAGGGGGAGAGAGAGAGAGAGGAGTGAGAATCTTATTGGGGAGGGAGGCAATAGCAGACATGTCATTAACTCCACCCCTCACATGGGTCCAGTGAGATGAAGAAGGCATATATGGGTAAACTCAAAACCTTTCTGTCATGGATGATGGACTCATAAAATAAAATGAAAAAAACACATCTTCCAAAATCTCCACAATTCCAGAACCAGGAAAAGGCATTGTTTTGACCTTGGGCACAAAAAGCCTGAGATCTAAATCTTTTGATGCCCCTGGGCAGCTCTCTGCTTTCTTGCTTCACCATCAGCAGCAGTCAGTACTTGCTTTCAGTAAGTCTGAAATGGCAGAACTCAGCTAAATCTGTTGACACAATTAGTTAAACAGATTTTAATTTAGGATTCACAGAAGTTAGCAGTCCAGATTTTTATTTCTAGCATCCTCTAAAATAGTTACTATTTTTCCCCAAGAAAAAAAAGTTAATGATACATATTCTCAATTTTTTAATTATACCAAGTTCATTTTGAAATTTTGAAAGGAAATTTTATTGGAAAAAAGTCAGATTACATAATGCTCAGCATATTCCACTTTAACTTTCAATCCAGACTTCTAGATCAAACTAACCATATATAAATTGTCTCTGATTTTATACAGCCAGAAAGATTGATTAAACTCCTGTTATATAATAAACTTTGATTGTTATTTTTAATATTCGATCCTCGGATTTTGATTAGCAATTGATTCATGGCATAATCAATCATCCCTCAATCAGTGCTGTACCTTTTTAGTCCCCTTCCAGAGTATCTAACATTCCGAAAAGTCAAAAGGTTCAAGTACAAGATCTTGGATTGATGGCATAGTGAGAAAGTGGAGATGAACAAGATGAACGTGCTGGAAACTGTGAATCTAATGAGCTGCCGCGGATTACGAACCTCACTGTCATACATACAGGGACAGCAAGAGAACAAAATTACTAGATTTACTTCGGATCCTAATGCTGAAACACAGAGCTAGTGGCATGCTTAAATTTTTGTTTCAGTAGCTTACAATGCATGCAATGAGACGAGACTTTAATTTAAGATCTACTGATCTCGTCCTGCTCCTTGCTGCTGCTGCTGCTGCTCGCTGCGCCTGTTGATGCCTTCTTGTTGCTGTTTTGAGTGGTGCCTTGGCTCATGGAGCTCTTGCAGTGCGCAATGGCGCCCTGTATCGCGCTCTGCAGCTCCTCCATGGACGAGGAGGAGGAGGACAGCAGGAAGGAGGAGGATGGAGGATCGACGGCAGGGAACCCGCCTCCGGCGCCGCCGACGGAGAGCAAGCCCGAGTGGCTCGGGGAGGACCGCATGGACGAGGGGCAGCTGGCGGCCCACTGCTTGCGCCTCGGCTTGCCCAGGTTGCCGGAGAAGGAGAGCGGGAGGGTGGCGGCGCCGTAGATCCCGCCGGAGGAGTGGTGCGCAATGCTGGTCCCGTCGGGGTCTGCCGCGTGCTTCTTGGTGCCGCCGGATCCGAACCTTTCCTTCCTGATGGAGAAGGAGAAGGTCTTCTTCTGCTGATGCTGATGATGATGATGCGGCGGCGGCGGTGGCGGCGGAGGTTGATGCTGCCCGTTGAGGTGGGTCTGCTTCTGCTGCAGGGACGAGAGCTTCTCGTAGAGCGGCTTGACCTTCTTGACGCACTTTTTGATCACCTCCTTCGCCGCCGACGACGACGAGACGTTGGGCTTCTTGGCCGAGGCGAGGGCCGGAGCGGGCGCGTCGAGGTTGATGACGAGATCGGCGCCGGACGCCGCGTCCTTCTTGCTGCCGCGGTGTAGGAAGACGGAGGAGAAGCGGGTGGCGAAGGAGGACAGGTACTTGCCGCGCTTGGGGACGGCGCCGGCGCCGGCGCAGGCCCCGGCGGCCGCGGCCGCGGCAGAGCTTGTGACGCGCCTGGCCTCCTCCTCGGTGACGGAGCTGGGGCGGGAGGAGTCGCATTCCGGGAGGAAGTCTGCGGCGGAGAAGGAGGAGGAGGAGGTGCTGCCGTTGGAGTCCCGGGAGGCGGTGGTGGTGGTGTCAGAGGAGGAGGAGGTGGAGGAGGAGGCGAGGAGGAGGGTGCGGACCATGGAGATGCGCGGCGACAGGTGGAGCGGGAGGAGCTGCCCCTTGTAGAAGAGCTCGTCGGCTGGGCACAGCTGGGCGCAGGGCCGCTTGGAGGACGGCGAGAGCGCGACGGTGAACTCGAAGTCGGACGAGGAGGACGAGGACGGGGAAGGGAACGAGGAAAGCGACGACGTCGCCGTCGTCGCCGGCGTGGCCCTCGCCCCGTCCCCGTCTCTCGTCCTCCCCATCGATCCTTGGAAACCTTTCGAAGCAGATAGAGCTCGGAGATGGTGGTGGCAGGCGGCAGCGGCAGGTGGAGAGCTGAACGGAGGAGGTGGAAACTTGGAACAAGTGGAGTTGGAAGGAGTTATATATTTGGAGCAGGAGGCAGCAAACTGTGACTCTTGACCATAACGTAGTAGTAAGTAGTAGGAGGAGGAGGCGTGGTGTCCGGAAACCTCTCACATGCAGGAGCAGAGAGAGAGTAGAATAAGAACAGTAGCAGTAGTAACTGCTGCTGGGAAAGACTGGGGGTGGTACTTAATTAAAACTTTGTTATTAATTTTTACCAATTATTAGGCATCATTAGTTTATTGCAGTTGCAGAGAAAACATGGTTTAGATCTGGATGGTGAATGGATTAAACAAATTAATGACAATGCAATCCATGCATTGTTTTTTGTTTACGATCCAAAAGGTTATTAATTCTTGGAAAAGAGGAAGGGACGCGTTGAAGCTTACTTTACTATTATTTATAACGGTGACATGATGTTTCATTATTATTATTATTATTTTTATTTTCATCAGGTTTCAGAAGTTTATTCAGTGGAATTAATACAGTCGATTGAAACAATAAATACAAATGTGAATAAATATATAATACAAGCGAAGTGGACTAAGATACACAAAATCAGTGAATAAGTTGATCTGAAAGTTCTAATTCTCATTCACACTTCACATTTCAGTAAAACATTTGGAATGCTGGCATTCTTTTTGCCATCTTTCTGTCTCTCATAAAAAAAGGTATCTCTTTTAGTACATTTGCATCTTTTAACTTTGATCATTAATCAAAACGATACTCTACTAATCCTTGGACTCACGAATATTTTGATAATATTATTTCATATAGAAAAAAGTGACACTAAGATTTTAGCATCT
The DNA here is from genome assembly GCA_030549335.1 of Pontederia crassipes. Lineage (NCBI taxonomy): Eukaryota > Viridiplantae > Streptophyta > Magnoliopsida > Commelinales > Pontederiaceae > Pontederia > Pontederia crassipes. The sequence goes on from CM060192.1 coordinate 75,411,603, forward strand.
TACAAAATTATTGCATTTACATTTTGAATAGAACACATTATATATCAAGACCACTATGAGCAAATAAATTTTCAGACAATGCATCCTGTTGAAGCTTTCATGTGGATGCATGCATGCAGGCAAGGCAATGCAACTGCTCTGTTCTGTGCTGGCTGTGCAGTGCAGTGCAGTGCAGAGTGCAGTGAAGTGGTAATTAATTAAAACTTAAATTTTAAGTTAACCACAAACCAATGAAACAGAATCATGTCACATGCAAAATAAAAAGAAAAGAAAAATATGAATATATTATTGGCCTGCCTTAAATCCTACTCACAGATGTCGATCGGAGACCTTCAGATCTAATGACAAGGGACTTTAATTAATTGATATGATTGGGGGCTTCATGCTCAGCTGCAACTGATATTGCCCATATATTTATCAGCATATTTATTTATTGGAGGGGAAAAGGTAGGTGAATCCTGTAATGTATGCTCCAAAATTTCATTTGGATCTTTATACCATAAATATATGTTTTTTTTTATTTATTTTATTTTACTTCTTCGTTCATATGAATGGCGGAAACTAGGATTTGGACCAAGAAGTGACAATGACTCAAATTTAGCTATTTATATTCCATGTAAAAACAAGTTCAAGTGAAAATTTCATTCATCATAAATTCAACTCGGACTGACATTATGAATAAAAAGTATGTGCGCTAATAATTCTGAATATGGGAAAAAAAATCAAATGAGTATCCAAATAAAACGTAAGAAAAAAATATTTCATTGAAAAATAAATAGAGTGAATTGGTCAAGTTAGAAGTCCATTTTGGAGACGTGTAATATCAAAAGTTCAATATTTTACAATAAATTTCTCACCAACATTTAACTAAAGCACTACTAATTGAGCCGTTGGAACAATGCTTTCATTTTAATTTGTATATATATCGTACAAATAATTTTACTGCAATTAATAATACAAATTTGATATTTCATTTTGAGAAAAAAAAAAGATGGAAATATGGGGGAGGGTGAAGCAAGCAGCAGGGGGGATGTTGCCATGCATCTGGGGCAAGTGACATGTGCTGGTGGACCTGGCCAGGGGTCACCGCCCATTGCACACCCCTTCCATGTCCAACCAGACAAATACTACCAAAATCTTACTGCTCCCACCACCTTGTCTTCCCCTCATTTCTCATACTTAATATATATCATCATATGAAGAATTCTTCTATTTTGCATGTAAGAGGAAGTGGGGGATCAGGAGCTTTCATTAGAAATGAATTCCCCCAAAAAAAGAAAAATCTAGAGGAAATTTGTTGCTTAAACAAGTGTTTGAAAGCAATATTTTCTCTTTTGGAAAATGTGATTAATTTTTTTTATTGCACACCCTCTCTTTTGTGAAGAAAAAACTACATTTGTTTCTCCTTTGAGTTCTTTCCAACTCTTTCAATCTAAAAAAAGAACTAAACAATTAAGTGTGGTTGAAATAATTGGTTAAGAAAAATGTATAATCACTTGGTTAGGATTTATATATTTCGAATCCTGATTGAATTAATCAAATATTAGTACTCCGAGTCTTAATCGAAAAAAGGAAGTATCAATTATTGGGACATTTGACTGCAATTATGGGTGGACCTTGCCTCAAGTTCCACAATTTCCACAGGCACAATGGAGATGGTACACTCCCTGGTGGCCAACTTAAGAGAACGTGCTATCTTTGGGTTATAATAAAATAAAATAGATGATAATATTAACAGAAAATATATGTATGACTTGGTTGCCGTTGAATGAAAGAGAAATCCAAATTAATTTGGTACACAAATAATGACTTTAAACAATGCGACGAAATATCTTAACGAGTTTGATCCGGGACTAAATTGCAATGTTACGAAACCAATCAGTTCAATTAATTCAATTATAAATATGATCCGATCTGATTAGAGTGTAAAACCGATTTTGACGTTGAACTGAGAAAAATTGATTAAACTAGCCAGTTAAATCAAAATGATTGGATAAGTTCAACTCAGTTCAATTTATTTTTTAAAAAAAATAAAATAAAAAATGACAAAAATAGAAAGTTAAAAAAGGAAAAAAAAAGAAAGGTTAGGAAGGAATATGATATGTATAAAATTAAATATGAATGAAAATAAAAAAGGTAAGTATTTGAAATTGTCTAACATTAAAATAAAAAATTATTAAAGAGCATAAATAAAGAAAATAAAAAGGAAAGTGTTAAAGAAAAAAGAATAATTTAAGATAAACTTTATTAATATATCATCTATAATTATTAAATAATAGATACTAAATTAATAATAATCTATTTATATTTAAATGTTAATCATTATTATTTTTTTATTATTAAATCTTTTAACTAATTAAAATTATGTCATATTAATTTTTAATATTATTAATAGGTTATTAGTACAATATTCACATATTCGATCATATAACTTATATTATATCTTTATAATTATTATACGGCAAGAAATCCGATCGACCGATTCGGTTATGAAAACATTGCTAAATTATATGTGCACAAATTTGTAGCGATATGTAATGTATTACGTTTGCCGATAAACGTAGTGTAAATTGCCAGTATTAATTTTATAGCGGTTTTAATCGTATACTTGTACATCCTATTTAGGTCCTTGATCTCATTTGATTTAGGAAGAATTCTTAGTTGCATGCTGATGCAGAAGAAATAGAAAGGAGTAAATTTTTTTATGAATTCAAATGCTTGATCACCAAATATGAATTATAGTTGATGCTTATTTATACGTTTGCAATTAAGTCATAAATAGCATTTAGATAACAGTTTAAATTTAATAACACTAAAATATTTTATCAACTCCGCCTATATTTTATAGCCGGTAACTTCGCCTATATTTTATAGCCGGTCTTAAGCCCGGATAAAGGAGGAGGGTTGTGTTAGGCCCCGACAGCCAACATAAAATCATGTCGAATCTTATGAACATGGATCTACTAATAGAGCGGAATGGCGTCGTATGATCCATGTAGCCGACCCCACCTAGTGGGATAAGGCTTTGTTGATGTTGTTGTAAAATATTTTATCATATTCTATCCTACATCACATATTTAACACATGAAAGTTGGGCAGATACATGTTGTCCGGTGAGTGCTTGCACAGTTCACATTGCATGTTTTTGGATCATGTAGCGTCTCAACTGTAAACAAAATATATAGCAGGCACGTTATGTTGGTATATAAGAATATTAATTTGGTGCATTAAAGATCTAAAGGTTTTCACATTAATAACTCATCAAACTGTATTCATAGTTGTAATCGGTCCATCATCCATGAATGCATATTAATATTTTAGTTCAATGGTTTAACATTCAGCTTGTGATAATTTTGTTTACACCAATGTTAAGATATTGATAATATTTTTATTTGTGTTCATTTTTCTACTTTCTAAGTTTTTCATTTCTCAAGACTAAATGTTAATTTACCTCAGTTATTATACTCCTAGACACTATCAAGTAACAACTCCTAATTTTGAACTTTAGCTTTTAATTTGCATTAAGATAAATAGCTTACAATCACAATTCATGCATTCTCCCTCCTATCCATTACCGCAATGTCAAAGGCGATTGCCTAAGTCTCCCAATCATTCATACAAAAACTTTAACAACAGAAGCAAATGTACATGATAGAAGCAAGAAAACAGGAGCATTCATTGGTGCATATGACTTGCTGATGGTGATAATAATATCAAATGTTCATAACTTGTTTCCCTTCTTGGCAGAAAGAAAGATACTAAAGATACTAATTCAAACAAAGATACATAATATCAGGACAATGGACACACAAGACACTTTGTTCATTACATGATATTATTTACTTTGACAAGTCATGACATTATTATGACTTGATCACTGTAGTACTTTTGAAACAAGGCTTTAGCAATTACCAAAGTCTTTCCTTGAGCTTCAACTGAGTAGAGCTCATTGCCAGACTGCCATGAATTAGAATATGATATCCAATCCTTCCTCCATTCTTCCAGCCGGAAATTCTTATTTTCCTGCAAACTTCTCGATAGATAACTGAAATAAGAGGAAGCCCTAGGGAGGTAATAACTTCTCAGCAGTCCACTCCAAAACTTGTTGGCTGAGCAAGAAATACATATCAAGGTCAGTGATGCGATTTCCTATAGTTGAAACTTGTGAAAGTTATCTAAGAAAATAACAGTAATTACCATAATCATGAAGTTTGCTTTGATTGGTCTTTGTGTTGTCATACCACATAGTTATCTGTGTCCTTGCATTCCATTCATACTAGAAAAAGAAAACAACGAATTGGTGACAAAGGTAATACTACACATGACTGACGTCAAAGGTATCCATGAGAAATTGATCTGACCTGTTTCCTCTCTCGATCAGTTATTGCTATACTTTTAGCACTTTCTAGCCAAGTTCCGAGCAGAAAATTTTCATTTGATGCTAGAAGTTCATCAATATCCCTAATAAGTTCCAAAAATTTGTTGCTATGCAGAGTTAACTGTCGTGAATCCTTTCTTCGATATGCAGCCATCACATCTAAATACACCTGGTTAGATAGTTTTGATAGTGCTTGTCTTGCAAGATCGGCAAGGTCATATCTGAATAGGAAAGCAGTAACATATAATCATACAAAGTTTTTAATCTCATTAGATGATTGACTTTATATAAGTCTGTTAAGAGTGCTAACTTTAAATTGTCTATCTAGAGCCTATGGAGAAAACATCAGCAATGTTGCTTACCTAAATGGTGAACTTCTACCAAGATCATCTCCTGCCTCGAGAAATAACTGCAGCGCACTTACAACGTCTTCAGTTGAATACCATAAATGTGGGACATGAGTATCAGGCCCATTTTCTTTGAACGAGAACCTAAAGCTCTTCTCCACCCTTGAGAATCTTTGGAAAAGTCCACCATTAGTTAATTGATTATTCATTGACAATGGACTTTGATCTGGGAATTCAACTATGTAATCTCTGTTGTGATCCTGCCACATGATGATATTGTCTGAGAGACGAGGTCAAAAGCTGGATGACACAGGTGTAACAAGTGTTTCAAACAATTAATAAACTATTTATAACTATTTACGTATAAATGTAGATGAAACTTTTTTTTCCCAGTCTTCTTTCTATGTGAACTGCAACTTGAGAATTCATATATTGTAGTATTGTACCACAATCTCAGGAATAGTCATTTCCTCCAATAACTCTATATAGAATGATCGAAAAAAATATCTATAGAAGGAAACTTTTTCTTGAGGATGAGGATTCTACAGAAGGAAACTAAACTCAGAGGATATCATAAGAAAAATCAATGTGTTGCAAGCTACAACATTGAAGAAAACGGATTTGACAGAATAAAATAATTTTGTGAAAAACCCTTCCAGAAAGAAGGGAACAATGTGGAGAGAAGTGTGACAACTTAGATGGCAAGACTTCCATACATAAAAACTTTATTTTTCGTGCATAAAAAACTTACAGGGGATGGCAACTATATACGCGTTGCAAACACAGCTTCCTTCATCAATTCTTTTTTCTTTTGAGAATCATTCATGGATTCTTAAATCCATTTATTTTATCCCTCAAAAAAAAGATCCATTTACCTTACAAGCAATTCATTAATCAACATGCTTTTCTGAGAACTAAGAACATATATGACTTAATATTAATTTTTGACGGAATTTTCCAAATAATATTGAGGGATAAGTAGTTCCGCCCATTAGGCGTCATTACTTGAACTAGGTTCAGAGCCTTTGATCAGGTCATCACCATGTGGTTCCAAGTGATGCAGTGTATAGTGTTAGGCAGAACAAGGAGACACAATCTTATTATAAATTCTATTTCTCAACTAAACGATCTCTAAGGAGATAGTGGTTGACAACTTAAATGATAAAATACATAGGGTGAAAACTATTCCTTGTTCAAAGAAAGTGATCTCATGGATTATAAACTATAGTTATGTCCCTTCTGTGAGGAGCATATCCAAGGAATATCCCACATACTGCTCTAGGCCAAATTTGGACTTGCTAGGAGGTCTATGAAAAGATACAAAGCATGCATAAAAAAAAATCCTTGAGCAGCACCTTGCAAAGTGACTATTGCAGATGGAATTTCCTACATAAGATCATCTTTCTTAGTGAAACCAATCACTAGAAAAGATTTAATAGAATATGTAACCATTATAACATCTTCAGTCCAAAAGATGTCTCATATCCAAAAGCAAACACAATGAATTCAAGAACTTCTTACACGAAGATCTGCCAATTTGTGTAAGCACACAAAACTCTCGTGTAGTTCATACCCACATATAGCAAGACAATTTAGTGCTCATAAACCATGAACATAGCTGGAAGATAAATGGAAACAACAAGATAAAAGAAACATACTGCTACTCCATCTGTGCAATTGTAAATTGTGCGATATAAAATGTCCCAAGCTGTCTGAACCTGCGGAATTGATTGACCATAGCGCCTAAAAGAGTAACTTTTCAACCATTTCTACAGAAATGAACAAGAAAAACAATGATATCAATCTCTTAAAAAACAAGGATGTTTAAGAACTATTTAACCTGCAGATAGTAAAAAGAATTCATACAAACATTAAGAGAATCATTCCCTCAAAAAAACATTAAGAGAATCAAGATGCAGTTGTACTTTGCTATTAGATAATCATAATGGATATAGATTTATAGCTCTGATCATTACAAGTTTCTATTTACGTTTAACATTTAGAACATATTATTTATTACCTTAAACTTACTGGTACTGTGCCCTGTCTCCCTTTGGAATTTAACCGAAACAAGGGGGTGAGATTTATGGGATAATTCCATCTGCTGATAAGCATAAATGGAATCTTCCCAAGAAGTACAAACACCGATGACCACATTCAGGTGTGTGCAATCATAATTTTCTCTATTTGTGATGCTTTTTATGTTTTCTATGGAACTCTTCCACTATATTCTATTGAAGAAAACTTCTTTGGCTAACAATATTGAGAAAACAAACCATTAACTACAACTTTAGGTCAACATTCTTTTATTTTTAATTTCTAACATTTTGAATTGTATCAATGACTTTTCTTGTGTTTATTCAAAAACGACACTTCTGGCATGAACATGATCAAATCAGAGTTTTGCATCAGATCACCCAACAATTGAAAGTCAAACACCCTTCCATGCTGTTAGTACTTTAAATCATCTGCAGAACCATGGAAGAAATGTTGTGGATGTAATAAAACTGACAGATTCTTGAATCTTGCAAAAAACCAGAACTACTTTTCATTATTAATGTCCAATCAAGAATCTAGCAGACCAATTACAGTATGTTGGTGGTTGATCAAAATGGTTTCAGCATTTCCCTCTTTTTAAAGTGAAATGTTGATATCCTACACTACTGATAATTTGCAATGGCAATCACACGAAGGTAAGAAATAATTTGATACAACTAGTTTTTGTGGTTATATACAACAGATATAATCTGACAGGGATTGATCAAACTACTCTCAAATCATTAGAAAATCTTTTGAATTTTCTTACATGGACTTGAACCTTTTGATGTCTGAAGGCCATTTCAGACATAAGCTCATAAACAACTGGATTATGCTCTATTCCTTCCATGCACATGCCAACACCTACCTGAAGGATATGATTTAGAGTACATATTAGTGGATAAGTTCATTCATTATGAAAAGTGACTTTTGAGAAAAAAAGTAAAGGAGCCACAAAAGACAATACATTATGTAAACGAAAGATACCATGGTTGAATTCTGGCTCACTCGAGCATCTATGGGACCAACTGATATTGCATCCAGTATTCCATACATCTCAATGTTTCCACCAAAATTATGTAACATGCACCTGATAATTGAAGTGATGGCAAATATAGTTCAATTAATGAAAAGGAAATTGTGGGCTAATTAACAATTATTCTCAGAGGAAAAAAGCTAACAAACAACGACAATAACCCTAGTAATTTCATCTCTGAATTTCTTGAGATCTAACAAGGTACCACCACAGGGCTGCATGGGAATTGATTGCTCCACCATGGAAACTTTCGGGCATTCATACAGATCCCGTGGCAATATTGAGAATAACCAACCACCATCCTATTAATTGGCAGTTTTTGTGGATATATTACTCCGGCGTGATCACACGATCTTCGGAATGAAGGATGTTACATTAGGAACATTGTACATCATGTGATCATTTTGGTTAAAGTGAGAACAAGTTTATGTGTGTAGAGTGTGAGAGACTCATGTATCTCTTTTTTGCCTTTTGTCTTCTTTTTGACGGACACTTGTACATTCTGTAGCTTTTAATACGAAGAAGATGCCAACAAAAGCTTCACAAGCATCCTTTCGCCTTTCAAAAAGAATCTAACAACATACACAATAACTAAAGAAGACAACAACATAAAAAGATGACAAAGAAGTACCAAACATATGGAACACCATAGAACTGAGAAGAACTCTGCCATATAGGTTTGACATCAGCAAATAGGTCAAGCACTATCATCTTTCCAACAGGAACTGAGTGCAGAAGTGCCTACAATGTATAAGTACTATGTTAACTGCAATTCATTACTGTAAGAAGAACCTCATTAGTGCAATCAAGTATTGTCAAAACTTACAAGACATCAGAGGTACTTCAAGCATGACATAATGGAGAACATAGGTGGAGAAGAAAAAGACGACACGACAAGATAGTGCCATTATGAAAGAGGGCATTCCTAATGCATGTGGCTCCTTATTTTTCCATATCATTGCTCTCAAAAAATTAAGAAAAAAGTAAGGCCCTTATCATGTTAATTTTGTACTATGCCCTAATATCAGAACCGAAAACTGAGGCTTCTATGACATTATTTAAGGTTTATCGGCTTAATGTCTTCTAATATTTTCGATAGCAAAGCATTATCCTCCTCTTTGTTTCCACTCTTACAATACATGGAAGACACAAATTTCTCGATCGAAAGCTCCGAGGCTCAACATATTGCCATGATATAAGGATGTTATTTCTCATTGACAAAAGAATCCCTAAGGTCTTCTATATAAGGATGTAAAAAAGGCAAGAAGGATAGGAAGCGGCAATCCACAAGATTCCATGTCATGTTTTTACATATAAAAAACTAAATGCAAAAATTGTACATATGTTCAGAATAAAATGATTGTCACGCTTCATGCAGCCAAATGATAATCAAAATTTAAACATAAATTTTCTTGTTATTCCGGAGCATATGAATAGCACCACTTACTTTCATTTGAAGAGGCTTCCAGAATGATGCTTCATTGGAGAATAACCAACCCTGCAAATAAGTGAATATTAATTGGATGCTGTGCACAATCATCTAGGCTATATCAGAAAATCAAACATAAACTCAAGAACATAAAAGTAGGCAATTCCCATGGAAAAAAAAGTGCGTAATTATATAGACAAACATACGATACTGGAGACAGAAAGTATGTACATAGAAGGATATGGACATCAATCAACTTTCTTCATCATATTCGTACTTAATAAATGCGTTGAAATTGGTAGAAAACCTTAAATATTTAAATAACCTTGAACTTTGAAGTTTTTTAGGGTCCTTGAACTTTGAAGAGAGAAGCAAATAATATCTATATTTTAGAATAAGTAAATATATTGATCTGAAACCCTCTCTACAATGGGTACAATATATACAACATGTCAAGGAAAACCCTTGGGATGGATGAAGGATGAGAAACATCAAGGTTAGAAATCCATATATCAGGTCCTTCACACATATTTGAGAACTAAAAGTACAGATGCTCACACCGCAAAACAATATGTAGATAAACCAAGAGGGATAGTATTTGGATGTAAGAACTTAAAATTTTTTTTTAGAGTGTAAGAACTTAAATTCTTATTAGTTCTTGAGAACTAATTGATTTGATAGATAAGCTATGATTCAGTGTTTTGATGAAAAATGTAATACAACAACAACAACAAAGCCTTATCTCACTAGGTGGGGTCGGCTACATGGATCATACGACGTCATTCCTGCTCTATTAGTAATATATTCGTTGATCCATGTTCATAAGATTCGACAAGATTTTATGCTGGCTGTCGGGGCCTAACACAACCCTCCTCCTTTATCCGGGCTTGGGACCGGCTATAAAATATAGGCGGAGTTTGATGAAAAATGTAATAAATGAAGAATAAAAAAGGTGATTTGATAGATAAGTTCTAGTGGGTGTTTAAATAAAAAGTAAGAACCAGAGAAATACATTTATTTTTATGATATAAAAAGTATTATATTTTAATAATATTATAATTGATTATTATTTAAGACAATATAAAAATAGTTTAATAAATTTTAATATTAACAAGAAACATTAATTAATAGTACTTTATTATATGATAATACTAATTAAAATATATTAAATAATTAAGAAAATAATTATTTGATATTGAATTAAATAATTTATTTTATAGTCTGAAATGATAATGTTTTAATATATAAATAATTATATATACTTTGAGAAATTAATTGAAAGAAAAAAAAATAAAAAGCAACAAAAAAAGGTTCCTGCTTCGAGCAAGAACTTGCCTTCGAGCAAGAACTTGGCAAGTTCTTGCCGGAAGCAAGAACTTAAATCCCCATTGTTTGGGTGATGTGACGTCTTGACCAGAACCTGGTTCTGGTCATCATTATTTTTTTTTATTGTGTTTAGTTGAACCACTTGGAACTTAGGCATGTTCTGGCCCAAGTTCCAGTGTCCAAACACTGCCATGATTTTTTCTAGAAGCCCCTTATGTCTTTTAAAAGGCTACTTTCAAGACCGTACTTTGATCTCACTTTAATCAACATAAACATCCTTTCATCTTCTTTGGATTTGCTTGCCTAGACTCGATTAAGAGACGCAACTTTGTTAAGAAAGAAAAGGAGGACAGTACCATCCAAGTGTGCATTAATATAGGGCGAGATGGGCCCCATTATCTGACACATCTTGCGTTCTCTGCGGAGAGGCGGAGGAGGATGCGGATCACCTATTTTTTGGATGCCCTATATCTCGGCAGGTGTGGTCACAGATGATCTTTTTGGATGGTTTCCCAGCATCGGCGGACGCATTTTGGCAGCCTCTTTGGATTCATGGGAGGCAGAGGCAGCGTTGGAGGCTCGTTTTGGCAGCGTTTTTGGACGGTGCCTGGGCCATTTGACTCCAGCGTAACCGGACCATTTTTGGGGGGGAGAGATGTCAGGTGGATAACATTGTACACCACGCCTCGTTTCTTCTTCGAGAGTGGGGTTTTGGGTAGCCTTTTCCCATATTTTGCCACTCTCTTCTTGAGAGCACTTACCTGTACATGCTGATATCTTTTACTAATATATATATACATGGATGACAGCCGTAATCTCTGGTGGTCATCCTTTCCTTTCTCAAAAAAACTATATGGCAACCCACTTTTACAACCACCTCACTGAAATTAAAAGTCTGAAATAAATAATGAATAAAATAAGATAAGACTCCAACTAATCTAACACACCAATAAATCTTAACTACCTATCATACATTAATCAAACAGACTAAAACCCGCAACATCAGAACCAGGAGAGAACATAGCAAAGGTAATTGACGTCCCATGGTAATTAGCTTGAGATCCATTATGGAGTTCATGAAATGTTGCACAATAAGGGAGGTAAATGGGGACAAGATCATGGAGATGAAGACGGAGATGGGAGAAGAGTTGTTTTGTGTATCTTGGCTAACATTTCCCTGAACTAGAGAAGTAAAGACGATAGATGAAATTATGGCATAACCATTGTTGACAAACAATGGAGGAGTAGATCATGGTCGCCAACGATTGGGGGAAGGATATGTCAACAAACAAAGGTGCTTGAACTCAAAGGCAGTAACCTTTTTTCACCATTGATATCCTAAAGAAATTGAGAACATGACATCCTTCGGGAGTATTAGAGAATTGGTGTTCCCCTCCAGACACTAACAATATTCTGCCAGTCTGGATGGAGTTTGACCTAAAAGCAGATGTGATCATTCCTTCGCCAGTCACATCATGATGTAGTGAATTACCATTTTGCTTTCCTTATTTTTACTACCCTCCATGTTAGAACCGACATATAATCCTCTAAATATCAATCTTTTTGCTTGGCTCATGAGACATGGTTAGATGCTCATTTTTCAGAGCAAGATGGATGCCAAGCATTAACGCATTTTGTGCTCTATGTGGTTCATTAGAGAACACGGCCACACGTTTTTTTAGAGTTTTACTATTAAGTCATTGCATGAGTGTAGATCATGGATGCTGAACCCTCAATTGTTGACGCCCTTTTGAGTACGTAATGAGCATTTCACCTGGGTCATTTGGCTACAAAAAATGTAGACTTTTTTAGGAGAGGTGATACGTATGGTACCTCAGATTTCCTTTCTTGTATTTAGTTTCTTTTTGCAAGGATCCACAACCATTTGAGTTCTGGATTGTTGTTTCATACATTTGTAAATTATTTGGTTTATGGTTTTAATAACTATCTTTCTTCGTAAAAGAATGAAGAGAATTCTAAAATAAGAAAAGAATGTCCTATAATGAAAGCTGCATATTATGCTTCCTATAATGCCTTCTCATAGTCTTCTTTGAAATGATGCACAAAAAATTGCCCAACTTTGATATTTTTGGTAAATGCGAATCTGGGTTTGACGATAATTTAGCCATTATTAATCACATTAGCCAAAGGAGCATAAAATCTCAATATTTTATTCATGGAAAGACAACAATACAAATTCACAAATGAAGAGCAAAAAAATTACCTGCATTAACCATATGGCATCATTATCACCTTCTGACATAGCCTTGTAAACAGCAGCCCCGAGTGAGGCAATATAGGTGGGATCATTTGTAGGAGGGGAATTTTCATTAAATGTATCACTAAAATAGCAGCATCAAATAAGTTATCAATGAGACGATTCTTTATCTACATTAAATTAAAGCTACACAATATTTGAGCATATAAAATATCCATTTATTGATGAAGCAGTATCAACTATGCAAATCATAGTTAACAATATCCATTTTTATGTAAATTGAGATCTGGATGTATTACAATAACAAAAGTTACAAATATAACAATAGAAACTTGTCCTTACTAGAAGGCTCGCTCCATATTTAAGGCATCTAGATGCATGATGCAATAATTTTTTTTATGATGGAAAGGATGACCACTGAGCTTGGTAGCTACATCGGGCAATGCTACAAGCAAACTTACAACTGTAACAATAAAACTCCGGCCATGTTGTATCATTGTTATTTGTTACATCTAAACCTTAAGATAAACATTCTAAATGATTGTCAAATTTTGTCTAAAGTCCTAAGATGCTTAATGAACTTTAACTATAATAGTATCTTTTTTATGATGTATAACCTAGGATATAACGAACATACACATCTCGGCCGACAAAAGAACATATAATTGGAATCTTTAGCACTTTGGGGAAAATAGCAATCTGACTCAAAAGAATGCTTAACGAAGACTTGCAAGAAGAGGCTACAAACAGAGAATTCCTGATCACGGGTGGTAGCTGGTGTACAGGCGTACCTAGTAACTGACCAATATGGTGGGGTGTAAAAAGTTAAAAGTTAACCCTCACCTGTGGGATGCTGATAACTTTTTATCTTATCATCCCACACGTGAAAATAAAGGTGAATCTTTTTAATAAGATGCCCATCAGAGTTTGAACTCAAGGCCTCTCGACTCTTTGTTGATACCATGTTAAATTAGATACCCGATCATAAGCTATTAGAAAATTGTTGAACTTCATACTTATATTACTAACACTCTCTTGCATGGACTAGTGATAATTTTTTTTATATAGCCTAACCCACCACGAGAAACATTGAAGGGAATAACTTATTTTATTAAGAGGGTGACAAGAAATCCGCACGTGCACAGCGTCTCATGTAGTAATGCAAAGATCATACCCATTAGGAGAGAATCAAAGTACCAATTTATGACGAACACGATATCGTCTAGATATTAGATCCGTGGTAAACACAAATAAATGCAGTAAAGATAGAATGATTAACCTAACATGCAGGAGATAAATTTGTAAGCAAATGTGTTCAAAACTTGAAGCTTAAACAATATAAACTAAGGGTTTGAATCCGTTTAGGGAGAATCAACTGGTTTAAGAAAAAGGGTTCCTTGTAATAAACTTTTGTTCAACTCTATTGTCATGCAACCCCATTTTTCAAAGTGATCCAATTCTAATTCGGTGTAATGAATAAACACTTTCATGCTCTCTATTCTATTGACCTAATCGCATTAAGATTGAGAGTAATGATGAAAAATATAAGTGACGCTTACTTTTAAGACACTCAATTATATTTCCCTTACTGAAGCAACGAGTTAAACATAATGATTTTCGCCACTTGATAACCTGGATTAATCTAAATGGGTAGCTAATAGCATTCAGATTTTACACTCATGAATTGTTGAGCAAAAGGGATTTATTCCATAGGAATCCGTAAGCCAAATCAATTAACAACCCCTAAACTTCATCTAACTTTAGAACAAGGGGTCTCTCAAAAAAAAACTTTAGAAAAAGGGGAGTTTAGCCGCATATGGTTGCCTCAAGATCACAAGGAGAAAAAATGAAATACGGCAAGTCATTTACATTGAGATTACAAGCATTCAAATCATTAACCTTGAATCCAAAAGAACCTGTTGTCCAAAAGAAGTTTTCTTTTTCTACAACATAAAACGTACCCCCCCCCCCACCCCCCTCATATTCATACACCAAGTTCTTTTATACCCTAAAATCATGAGGGCATCCATTTCCCCAAAACATACCAAAAAGCATCCTCAATTAATTCCCAAAAATCGACTAAAAACTTTAAAAAATATCAATACATCGGGGTGAGTTAAGTGGTGGTACGTTTGATTGGCCTCATTAAGGTCAATAATGGCTTGATAAGGTCAACCCGTATTGGTGCCAATTAATATGGTCCATATTGGTTGATACAGGTCACCCAAAATCCTCTCGAAAATTTTCTTTTATTCTTGTTCAGACTTGATATGGGATCGACACATTTCAAGTCCTATTAAGCTCCAGAATTTTGAGTTTCACCTCTTCTCTTTCGATTCTTTAAGCTCTGCAACCAATTTAATCAAAGAGTGTAGATATCCAAAAATCAGTAATTAAACATGATAATGTGTGCGTTCAGTTAGGTTTGGATACCAAAAAATGATATGAAAAATATAATCTTTATGCACTTGTCAGGGGGCATTCCAAATATTAGCAAAGGACAATCCACCAATTCTTAATGTTTTGGAGAGTCATTCACATCCCAAACAATGCATGGATGCTAAAAGAGGAGGTTTCTCACATTGATATTGATCCCTTGGTGCAATAGCGTAGTGATGATTCAATGAAACTCGTCATTCTCAAATAGGAAGAACACAAGACAAAGATTTAAGTCCTTTTTTATTGCCATAAGCCATAGTACTTATCTCTCTTAGTGATAGCTGATTAACAGATGTACCATATTGGAGACCAGAAGAAAGAAAACAAAAAAAAAACTGTAGCCTACTTCATTCGAGTAAATTGTATAATTCTCACATTTGATAGAGGTTTGCTTACAGCTAGTAGTACAATTATAGGCTGCAACATAAAATAGATATGTTCAAATGATAAAAGATAAACATGCTAATTGTCCAAAAGGTCACTTACCAGTTGTAGATATCCGTAATATCCCCGTACTCTGCAAGATGTAGAGGTAGCAAGAGAAGGCCAATAAGTCAAATCTTAAACATGAGGTACAACAAATGAATAATGTAATAATGTGCTATACTGCATAAAACAAAGTTATATCACCGGTAACTGGCAGTTACTTTTTTTTTTTAGAGGGGAAAAGGACAGCTATGACTTAACATATTGTCCATCTCAGTCATCATTGCTAGTGCAAACGATCACGAATTGTCCATCTCAGCCATCGTTGCTAGTGCAAACGATCACAGAGGATGAGAGATATTTGAGGCCCTTCAGGACCTCAATAGCGAGGCAGCCCCTGGCCCTGATGGATGCCCAATTTTCTTCTACCGAGAGTTTTGGTGTGAGAGGATGTTGTTGCGGTGGTTCGGGAGTTCGTCGACAGGAATCGAGACTTTGAACGCCTTAATCGGTTCCTGTTGTTCCTACTTCTGAAGCGCACTCCGACGGAGCGGGTTGAGGACTTCCGCCCGATCGCCTTATCCAATGCCATCTACCTCCTGGTGGCTCATTACTGGCGAATCGGCTTCATGAGGTTCTCCCGGTATTGATCCATCCTGCACAGACAGCTTTCATACATGGTACATCCATCACTGACAGTGACACCATCGCGACGGAGATCGTCGCCCAATGGAGGAGGACCACCTCTCAGGCCTTCTTATGGAAGGTCGACTTCTCCAAAGCCTACGATCGAGGGTCTTGGTCCTTCTTATGGCATGCCCTACAGATCAAAGGCTTTTCAGCAGCTTGGATCGTCTGGATGAAGTGGTGTATTACCTCCGCTTCTTCCTCAGTTCTTGCCAATGGGGTACGAGCAGGAGATTGGGTCCAGCCGTAGCGAGGGGTCCGATAGGGCTGTCCCCTGGCCCCCATGTTATTTGTTCTAGGAGTGGACGCACTCGCCAGATGCACCCAGGCCTCTTGTGAGGCGGGACTCTTCAGCGGTTTTGCCGGGAGCCTCATGCCCCTTCTTCAGTATGCGGATGACATTATCTTCTTTATTGAAGGCTCGGAGCAGGAGGCTCGTCGAGTCGCGATTCTCATTGATCTATTCGGCGCGATGACTGGCCTTCAGATCAACCATGCCAAGTCCTCATTCATCCCCTTTGGCATGGTTACCGAGGAGGCCGAGCGATATGCGGCTCAGCTCCACACCCCGATCAGCTCCCTCCCGGTCACCTACTTGGGGCTTCCACTCAGTGACCGCCACATCACCTCCGGAGGGTGGATTCCAGTCATCGAGCGCATGGAGCACAGACTTCATGGCTAGAGCTCACGTCTTCTGTCACGCGGGGCCATCTTGTCCTCTTATGATCAGTTCTCTCGACCCTCCCGACATACTACATATCAGTTCTTTCACTGTCGGCTCAGGTACTCAAACTGTTAGAATCACTCAGGAGCAGTTTTTCTAGCAGGGCCGTGGGCCTGAGCATCGTGGAGTTCACCTTGTCGATTGGGCCAGCGTCTGTCGACCTACTTCCCAGGGAGGCTTGGGGGTTCGTGACCTTCAGTGCGCCAACTGGGCTCTCCTAGCACGGTGGTTCAGACGGATAATGGGGTCCGAGGACGGTCTTTGGCGTATGGTCTTCTTTACCTGCTATGGGTGGGACCTATCCTGAGAGTCGAGGACCATCTTACCTCGTGGAGCTTCTTCCTTTTGGCAGGGAGTTGCGGCTACGACCCCGCAAATCCGCCCCCTCATGGTTCCTTCCATTGGCTCGAGGGAGGACTTCTCCTTTTGGCAGCATACCTGGTCCCTGGGGACTCCCTCGCAAAGGCTTTTCCTCGCCTCTGGGCCCTGTCAACATCTCCCGAGGCCACAATAGCAGAGTCCTAGACGGAGGAGGGGGCCAGGATTTGGCGCTTGGTCTCCTGGTTTCAGATCGCACCTATCCGATCAGCGCTTCACGCTCCAGCAGCGCCTGGCAGGTTTACGCCCGGACCGGTCCAAGATGGACGGATGGGTTTGACTGTCGGAGTCCTTCTCCACACAGAGTCTTTACATCCGCTTTCTCCCCACCACCACTTTGACGGAGGAGTTCACGACTGGCTGCAGTCTTATTTGACACACTCGTGTACCGTTGAAGGTCAAGATCTTTGCTTGGCTTCTGCGGCGCGATCGACTTCTCACCAGGAGTTATAGGGCGAGATGGGCACCACACAGCGACACATCATGTGTTCTATGCGGCGCGGCAGTGGAGGACATACCTCACCTTTTCTCCGGCTGCCCGGCATCACGGAGTATATGGCAGCAAACGAGCATTGTGAGCCTCCTTTCTTCATACTTAGAGACCACGTGGCAGACTTTCCGAAGACTCATACATCAGAGATAGGGTTGGAGAGCGCCTCTGACGACCTTTATGGCCGATGCCTGGGCCATTTGGCTGCAGCGCAACCGTATCATCTTTTGTGGGGAGAGTTGTCAGTCTGAGCATGTTATACACCACATCTCCTATCTTATGAGGGAGTGGGGTTTTGGTTAGCTTGGAGACTTCCTTTATCTTCTTCTGGCTATTTACATTTGTACACCTTTTGACAGCATATATATATATATATATATATATATAGATGGATGACAACCACAAATCTGGTGGTCATCCTTTTTCTTCTCAAAAAAAAAGTATTGTCCATCTATATTAAGAAAATGAGTGCACTGCAGCATACATGTGCGCATGGCAGAGCTACTATCAATATTATCATAACACATAATAAGCTGGGGTAACTGCATAAAACATAAAATCATAACACGAAATGCGTGATTCTACGATTTTTTATTTTAAATAATATGTAATAATAAAATAAAAAACTTTTTAAGATAAAATAAAACATATTGAAAAAACATCAAAATATAAAGATCTTATTATTCTGAAAATGTAAATAATAAAAAAACAATTAAATATTGTGTTCACTAAAAATATAATAAAGATAATATAAAAATCCCCTGCCACGTGCAAGGGGCATTACCTTGCACAAGGGCAAGGGGCTGAGGGAGCCATCCCCGTCATGTGCATGAGGGCATCCCCTTGCATGTGGACAGGGAATGACAGGGGTAACCCCAAATCAGCTACCTCTGTCCACAAGCGAGATATCCTAAAGGGTTTCTGCTCACAGCGGTCTATGGAGAGGAATAGTGTGTGTCCTCCAGAGTCCAGACTCCAGAGACCTAGAAGCAACAAAAGCGTCAATGGGTTGGCGGCAATGATGTCCGCAGCGAAGATCACAAATGGTCATAGCAATGATGTGCAGCGATATCATAGGATCTTAGTCCAACGAGAGCCCTAAATTGATCACTTCGAGGGATTCGAACCTCCAATAGACCACTTTGAAGGGGTTAAACCTTGAAGATGGTCGTTCCAAACAATTATCAAATGAACATTATTTCACATATATCATTAAAAAAGATTCCAACTCTTTAGTTATAGGGTAATCCCATAAAAATCCTAATCAAAGTAAAACACTAAATTAAATCCCTCTAAAAGAACTAAATTAAATAAGAAAAGAAAATTAATAAAAGGAAATACTAATCCTAATAATATTCCAACTAGGATTCTAACACAATGGTTGCAGCAGCACAGGGGCAGGTAGATGGGAACGATGACTAACTACAATAGGGAGAAAAAAAAAAGTTGAATCACTTGGATGTTATGTCCACTGATCCTATGAGCCAGCGCGTGATTTTATCAGATGTTGCCTAAAAAACAATTACAACACTGCTCCAGCACAAAATCAAGACGTGGATTCGTAAAAGTGCATGATTCTATGATCCAACTCATGATTTTGACAAGCAACTCAAGATTTTGACCACATTGGCTACGACGTTATCGTAGCAATGAATGATGTACAATTTTCTATTCCCCCAAATGGTACGGTTGAGTTGCATCAGGATACCCCATGAGGGACCCACGGATGATGCCAATATAATCACTAACCTGAGCTGTCACGCATACCAAGTGCTCGGAGTGAGCTCCAAAATGCATCTCCTTCAGAAGTGTCTACAGAGACCCAAGTGATCCCATGTATTTTTGGGTACAACACACATGAAGAGATGGTTGATGTCCTCTTCCACTGCTCCATAGAAATTGCACATGTTGCAACTGGCAATGATGCCCATCTAGGCCTATATGCTCTGGTGCACCACCAACCCCCTCCCCCCAGCAACCAAACAAATACCCTAATCTTGAGAGGTGCAGGGATGCGCCAAATACATCAGCAGTCAGCTTTGATATCATCCATGTACCACCTCAAAGAGCATGAGCAAGCATCTGCATTCATCCCATGTGTCCTAGAGATTTATCACGTGGGTTGTCAAAGAGATATGGGGTACCCCCATCAAGCTCAAAGAACATGTATAAATCATCTCCACATTCTTTCTGACATACCCACATATATATTGGCCTACCCATATTTTTTTTATTTCACCTTAAATAATGAGTACATACTGTACATATCCATACTAAATATGTACCCGGGTAGGGATACCTTGTCCCAAATCATGTACTCAAGATGTCTTAATCCAAACCCCAGTAACATCCTTTAGCTCAAGATTGTGTCTATACATATTGTACACCATGTACTATGTAACCACACCATTTTTGGGGGTGAGCGATGTTACCAGTGTGGGACAGAGACATATCATGTTCTTGTTTTCTCCCTCTTTTTTCTTTTCCCTCTTTCTCCTTTTCTTTTTTGACCTTACACTTGTTCAACTTACTTTTTACAAGAAAGTTTTAATACAAGATGGAGGACTACCCAACTATGTAGTCGTCCTTTTTCTCATGCCAAAAAAAGTTGTCTATATCAACTTGGGTGATTCAGTTGATCACAAGGAACTAAATAGCCAAATAGAGAATTGAAATATGAACACATTGACATATCAAATATGTACATTTCTTAGGTATAGCAAGCAGAGGTACATGAATGATGTGGTATCAACAAGTTAGAGGACCACCCAACGAGGTCAATGCATACTTGTCAAGTTTTAATGCTACAAGAATATAGTCATAGGAAAACCACATATCACAGTAGTAAACTGAAAATAGCATATAGATACAAAAGTCAAACATGGTACAACTCAACATCTCACGTCATAAAGGATGTCCATTCTACATTTGAAAGAATATCATTCAAGTTTGATTGAGTCATAAACCGGTAAGGACATATCAAAGACTTTTTTGAGAATTGATTGCAAGTAAACAAAAATGATGCAAAAGAATAACACGTGTAAGATTATGCTACATCACAATGTCATGGTGATGCATATAATTGGCGTGCAAATACTTTGTTATAAATCTTTCAAATTGTTCTTGTGCTACCAAGAACAAACCAATGAATCATCCAACACAAAGTATTACTTCATTTCTTTTAGGGGAAAAAGGATGACCACCATAATATGTGGTTGTCATCAATGTATACATAACACTATGAAAATGTCAACATGTACAACAAAGTACTACTTCTAAATGTGGTTTTGTAATTGAAATCCACCTCTAATCTGTTGCTTGATAAATGCTGCCCCAACTTCAACAAACAAAGAATCCGATGGATTGAGAAGATATGTACAACACCAGCGAGTGTCACCATCAACAGTATTCCTGAGGTAAAGGTTCGCTCGAGCTCAAAAAAACATCGTTGAGTGACTACTATAAAAAATAATATTGATGACAGTTTCAACATGAACCTACACTGCATGTGTTAACAATCAAAATGATCCATTTTCAGATGCATGAAGTTCATACATGTTTCATGCATGAAACTTACTATAATAAATTTTAATACTTTAATACCTCTGTCATAAAGGTCTTTATGCATCTTAAACACACTAACATGCATTTTCTTTCCAGTAAGATCCATATTTGTTTGTTCCTTATTATACTGTAGCATTTTCTTTCCAGTAAGATCCATATTTGTTTGTTCCTTATTATACTGTAGCAGACATAGAAAGGTGCACTCATCATTTGCTTCTCTACACCACTGAAAACCTGTCAGCTATAGTATCTTCATTCATTTCAGATCTGTGTCACTCTAGTGCCAATCCTGGTGGTGCCATCTGCCTACTGTCTTTGATAGCCCCATCCTCGCAGCAGCGCCTATCTCTTGCTATCACGCCATCTCCTTACCAACTCCTGGACGTAGAGATTTAATCATCATCTTAATTCATATCTTATGATGTGTTCCAACTGCACCAAAATATTATTTCCAACTTACAAGTTTTTATTATATGATTTTCATATAAATCTTTTACTGTTTCCAGAATAAACAATCCTTTTAGGAAACTAATATAGTATTGAGTGGATTACTTCAAAAGAAATATAGTATAGGGTGCAGATTTTAACTGTCATGCATTCTCCTATCAAATGTGACAATGGTGGTGGCAGATAAAAGATGACGGCAACCATGATGAGGACACAAACATATCAATCGAAAGGTTGTTAGGATGAAGGTGCACAGGCAAAAGTGGTGAGGTGTTGGAGTTGCATGGACGAGAGTGGTCAGACTAACGTATTCAATATCTTTGGGACATGCAAATTTGACGAATGTGTGCACAACAAGCAGGTGAGGAGTTACATCATAGGACTTGATGGAACCATTTGCGATTTATCAATAACAGGTTAGGTTCAGATGTGCATGTGTGCAGCTGTTTGGCATGACAGGGAGTTCTCAACCTTGAGGGAGGGTAGGTTAGCATGAAAAGGTGGCAAGCAAGAACAAGATTGGCAATGTGCATGATGGATGGAGATTAATCACAATCTGATTAATATAAATAAAAAAGTTATAGTAGAAAACTAAATAATCCATGTCTCAAAAAACTAAATACATTTAACTATATTAACTAAACCAAGAATGAGGCTAGGCTAAACTCAATAAGTCTTATTCAATCATCAGAAAAATTGTATGTGGAACAAACAAAGATACACAAACATGATAGGAACCATAAAGGAGCTCCAAAAATCCTTAATAGTAATCAATGTGATTCTCTATGATTCATAGTGCTAGTGATTATTTCATACACAACATGCTTACATGTGCCACCTCCTATGATAATTGATAGCTAAGCTTTTTGAGGACTCCAACACAGCCACACTTTTTTAGATGAGCAGTGTTACTTAAAAATTAGTGCACATCATATAACCGTTTTGATGAGGGAGGGAGGGTGGATAGTGTCCTTGTTGTGGATATCTAGCACCCCTCCTCACTTTGTTTTTTTTGTCCAATTTAGTCTTTCATACTTTTTGTGATCACACGTACATCTTTTGGTATGTATGTATGTATGTATCTTGGGCGGTTACCATGATCTAGTCATCCTTTTACCACTAAAAAAATGTGATGACTGAACTTTTTAAAACATCAGTATAATTCATTAAAAGTATTAATGCAATCAAGTTTGAACAAGTAGAACACATGCAGTAAAAGGACAATAACTTCAATCATTACCCATGCATAAAAAAATGTTTTTTCTTCTCTCAAGAAGAGAAGTCCATGAAAAGTTTCATTTCCTGTTGCACAGATCGTTAGCGACCAGTGCTATAATCCCATGCTCATCCATGAGTGCAATATAAAATGGGAAAACATAAAAATATATTGTAGACCCAAAACATAAAACCTAGTGTATTGTAAATATATCCAACAAGGAAAATTACCAGTCTCCAAGTCTGGTTATACTTGCAGTGGGAAATATTTTGGTAAATACAGCTGGAACATTGCCGGAGAATGATGGTAACACTGGAACAAACATAAAGTGGATACTGAGAATAGTCAGGAACCACGTACTAGTGCAACGAAATACTGAAGTATGAAATATAAATAAAAATGCAAAAAAACTTGTAGATATCATGCATCAAACAAATATAGTAATTATAAAATCAGACCAACAATGAGAACTTGCCGATAGAATTTCACTTCTGTTGGAAGTTTGAAAATGATTAAATCATAGCATATTTTCCATTGACCAAAATTTTACCAGGTCAATTACTATACCAGTTAAATGAATATTGTATTAACTTTGATTAGACAGATACATCTTGTGAGACCACAAGGAATTGAATTAACATCTTAGATTGTTTATTTTGTTGAAAAATAAGTTACAAAAGAAAATGAATCCTCAAGGAGACATTTTTAGGGAAAGTAATGCATCTGTAATTGATTGCAATAAAAATAAGTTGAAAATTAAAATAATTAATTCTTTTTGTGTATGCATATTGAGCAAGAAAATTTTGTTTCTCCTCTTATTACAACAACAACAAAGCCTTATCCCACTAGGTGGGGTCTCTTACCTTAAATTACTTTAACCGCCTCCGTCCATTAGAGTGCGGTAGCCCTTGCTCATTTAACACTGCATTCAGGCGAGGATGCAGCGGCTCTTGCTCTCTTATCACTGAACCCGAGCTGTACAGCGCGTTACTTACGGGTAACGACCTAGCATTAACACAATATATTCGTTGATCCATGTTCATAAGATTCGACATGATTTTATGTTGGCTGTCGGGGCCTAACACAACCCTCCTCCTTTATCCGGGCTTGGGACCGGCTATAAAATATAGGCGGAGTTTGTTTCTCCTTTTATTGTGGGGAACAAATTTTCTCCCATTGGGAAAACATTTTCGTTCACTAAGTTTTTCCTGGTTATCAAACACAAGAGAATATCATAACATTTTTGGACAAAATAATATCCTGCTAATGAACATGGTTTATATTAGTTTTGTTAACAAAATAGGTGAGTAAAATCTAATAAAAATAACTAGTAAATCCAAAGAACATTGTGCTCCAAAAACCTCAACATTGCATGTTTCCTTCTCGTTCCATAATAACAAAAGAGCAACTCATGCAAAAATCCCATTGTTATATAGAACAACCCAGAATGAGAACCTACACCGTCCAGGGCACCGTTGATCTCCCTCATCCTCTAAAGCTACAAATGCCATTAATTTAGATGAGAAATCAATAGATAATTGTACGTTCAAGTTTTTATATACTCCAATTCAAAAGAATTGTTGTACCCAGAACTCTCTGTCAATTCGAGCTCGAGAGTGAATTTTTCACTCATGGAGGAGAACTGTTTTCATAGGAATTTATCAGACATAGAACATCAGAAGCATGAGTGACAAACCTAAACCTATTCAGTCCTCGACATCTCAAGCCACTCTGCTTTACAATGAAAGATAAATTTAATTATTTCTTTAGTGTTCAAAACAGTACTTATTAACTCTGATTGAGTTCTCTCTCTCTCTCTCTCTCTCTCTCTCTCTCTCTCTATATATATATATATATATATATATATGTATATAATTTCACTTTCTAGTCAGTGGGAATGTGGAGGGCAATGTGGATATCTTCCTCTGTTGCCTAGCAACACAAGAGGCCAGGAAATGTGTCGGCCTCTCAGAGATAGAACCATGCTCATTGGAGGCATTTTGGGACACATACTGGACTAGACGAATTCACAGCTCACCACAGCCATATGGATACAATGTAACAATATTATTTTGGAGGAGAGCGGTGTTATATTGAGAAAATTTTATGCATAATTTTTTTTAGTAGAGAGTGCGGGCATGTTTGTAAATCTAATATACACTTGTAAGCCTCACGTGGTCATCCTTTCCTTCGTAAAAAAATGTTCACCTGCCTCTACACTTTTACTTTTGTTTACAACTGAATATTAGATTCACAGTTATATAATATTTAATATAATATAATATATGGATGGCTAGTTCTTCCTAGCCATCCTTTCGCCTCTCAATAGAAGGGAGTTTAAATTTCTTTACAAATTTTAATCCTTTATATTTCCAACTTCTATATTTGTATTGTTATTCTTTAATTTTTATAACTCATTTTGGCACATAACCATGAAAAAGCAGGTTACTAAAACTCATTTGTTATCATATGCAATTATTTCAATAATTTTAATTTTATGATTAGGAATAATAGGAGATCGTGAAGTATTAGATCCATGGTGTCCATTCTATACCACTTTCATATCAGATGTGATAGAGATAAACAAACTAGACCTCACTTTTTGTGTGTAGCGCCGACCTTATCTGGAGTTTCTTGTTGACAGGAATAGTCATCCATACAAAGAACACAGGAATAGTTATCCATACAAAGAACTCTAACAAAGGCTTCCTCTATTGTCCAGTACTTTAACGTACCCGGAGTCATTCCCAGCTCAACCATACGAGATAGGATCTGCTTTTGCATAATCAATTGTTGGTTCAACCAATTTTCTGACAGAGGGCCGCCCCATCTGTGAATTTTATAACATAAAGGATGATAAGTGTATGGCTTTGCTCATCTTTGCTTTCGAGTAAGTCTAATAAGTAGAAAAAAGTATCTATTCTCCAAACATTTTTAGAGCAGCAGACATTCTGCTTAAAGTTGATTTCTGGGCAAATCATTACAGTAGAATCCTGACTCTTGATCTTTTAATATGAGATATTTGCTTGTTGAGGCCACTTCGAATAGTATATACAAATACAGATTTATTGCACATTAGTTCGTTTAAAAATAAGAAGAACCTAACATCTCAAAGCTAAATATAATTGCATAACATTTGCCTTTGGTTTGAATGAATAAATAAGTTCAAAGACATTGGGCATCCTCCATGGACCTTAAGAACAAACTTTTGAAAATAACATACCCATGCAGGTTTCCCATTCGAGCCCATGCAAGGAACGCTGGCCCACCAAAAAAACCATTCAAGTCTTCAGTGCTAACGTTGAATTTCTGAGCAAGAAAAATAAGAAAATTATTGCAGTTAAAGACAGAACTATAGGAGATAAAATATTTTTTTTAGTGTACAAGATAAAATTAAATCAAAAGATTGGAGCAGTTCCCTAGAAAGAAGGTTCTCTCAAAAATTGTCAATCAGCAGGGGGTACAATGAAGGACTCAAAATCGAGAAGGATGTTCATCAGTGTCACACTGATACGCCCTGATACTTAGTCAAACTATAAGCTGCCAAAGCCGACTACTTTGGTGCCACAAACACTGTAGAGAAGGTTCTCTCAAAAATTGTCAATCAGCAGGGGGGTACAATGAAGGACTCAAAATCGAGAAGGATGTTCATCAGTGTCACACTGATACGCCCTGATACTTAGTCAAACTATAAGCTGCCAAAGCCGACTACTTTGGTGCCACAAACACTGTAGAAAGAATAACAGGCATGGAGACAGTTCAAATTGGTATCAAAATGGCTGCTATTTTTTAGGGGAAAGGATGACTACAACTTGGGTAGTCATCAGCTACATCAAATGATTGCTATAACTGCTAAAAGTGCAACAAAGAGATTTTCAGGTCAAATTACTACCTTCAAGAATCAATTGACAAGCTCCCAAATTCAAGAAGAATAAATAAGACTAATGTAGCTACCATCAGAACTGAATTCGATAAGACCAACTTGAACATAAACATGCAACCAATGAAGCAAATATAACAAGAATCACACCTTTAAAACCTTCTCCCAGATTGCCTCTTGGCCTGTAAATGCTAATGGCAAGTTAATGCCTTGTAGAGCCATCCAATCTATCTCTTTCTCCCATCTTTTCCAGTCCCACCAGGAAAAGGAGTCTAAGGAAAATGCAATGTCAAATGTACACGCCAATTGAAATATTATGTATTCAAATCACTAGAGAATAAAAAAAGGTGGGCAGGTGTATCGAGAAAGAGGGAAAGCGAAAAATTCAATAACAGGGGTGAATTGCATGAGTATATGGAAATAAATATTGGAAACTAGGACAAGAATGAGGAAGAGATTCACTATTAAATTATCAACTGGGAAAAGATAAACTTACAGGATGGGTTTTAATGACAAAAGCGATCCAAGCAAGGAACAATCCAGCATGTAATGACATCTTATAATAAGTATTGTAAAATGCTCAACAGAACCCCTATAGCAACAATTAGATGGTATTCACTATTATCGAAGCTAAACACAAGTAGAAACAGGGTCTTTCCAGCAGTACTCTTCTCTTTACTTCCAAATTTAGCCATCTTTTTTGTGTTACTATTTTCTATAAACAATGATAACTTGAATTCAAGCATGAGTTGCTACAGCACATAAGGCCTTATCTCGTCATGAACTTAGTCAAGACAATTTTATTGTGTTTTCCTCTTAATTGATACTGACATTCAAGAAGGTACTTCTAAAGCCTGTATTCTTTTTTGGGGTGAAGACTGTATTTTAGTTCCGTGGATGCAATGATGCATTCAAACACGCAAAACTGGTCAAGAGTATAAGTCTTGTACTTACAACTGGATGTAACAACATTTTGATAGTAACTCCATGGAACGGGGCGTTCAACTTTCACTCCTTCACCTTCAACACAAGGCAGGGATCCAGGAGGAGGAACTGTCCCCAATTGATTACCACCAGTCTTATCCCATGAAATATGAGCTCCACACCAGTATTTCAGGTACCAATGAAGACCAAAGGAAAGCTCAACCCCAGTGGTGCCTTGAATTCTATATGAGCACAGAACAGCATCTTTAATATGGTTGTAACGTTAGTACCCAAAAGAAAATCTAAGACTAACACTAATAATTTTCCACAACAGATTGTGTCCCGTCATGATTATCATCCCATCAAGGCCGCACAGCAAATTGCCCAGCCCAAGGCCACTGCTCATGGCTTGCCATGATGAATTGATGATAGTCCAATAAGCATGGCTCATGGACATATGAGATCATCTTGAACTTAAAAGTAAAATGATTGTGTAATGAATTAATGCACTACTCAGTGTTGAACATTGTTTTATGATCTAAAAACAATAGAAATGAGAAGAGAAAAACAAATGAATAGGTGCAAAAATGTATGTTCTCTCCCCATTATGATCTATGATCTAAATCAAAGGGGCCTAAAACTATCCAACGCCTCTCATTTACGCATCAGAAAATATGGAATATATAATTCTAAGTAAAACATTTGGTGAAGGCCATAAGTTCTTTTCTAGATAATACATGGAATGTAAGTTTTCTTATGAATTACCAAGAAAGTAATTATTTGAATATCCAGTTAAACTTTCAATCTTTATCTGATAGAAAAAATAACCTAATTTTTCAAGAATCAAGAAGAATAAAATGTTCTTTAGGGATTCAAGTTAATCACGACCTCAAACGGATTCAAGCAAAAATATATTTGTCAAATAATCAGGGTTGAGATCAAGCCAAGCCGAAGCAGAGCCGAGGGCAGGCTCGACTCGGCTTGAATCCACTCGTAGCTTCCCTTGCACAAGGGGGCTTGACATACCATGTCCTCCGCACAAGTTACACATGGCGCGGCTGGAACATATCGGCAACCCCAGCATGGGAGCCAGTAAGCAGCATTGGCCGGTGGGGGATGGGTAGTCGCAATGGATTGTGGAAACTATGGTAGCATTAATGTACAGAGCAATTTCAGAAGTCCAATCTAAAATTATTTTAGATGTCGACTGTGAATGCGACGTGAAATGAAACGTGCGTAATCGAAGTTAACAGAATGAGAGAATAAAATTAGGGAATGGGTCATGGTTGGTGAATAACTTCTTGAAACTTCAAGAATGGGAAAACTGGAGAAGAGACATGTGGCAAGGCATGATGCGTACTCACAGAATTTCCGGCCCGTCGACGCCCGAACCATTGATGCTGCTAAGTCGGAAGCAACCAAATCGCTCGCAAAGGCCCTGCCGAAAGGAGGAGAAGGAGTAAGGTGAAGTGAACAATTCAACCCCCGTGAATGGGAAAGAGAAAAAAAAAAAAAGAGGGACCATCTCGCGCGAACACGCACCTGAGGAGCGATCTGGAAGCGAAAGCTGGAGAGATGGGTGGGGAGCAGCCTCCGGAGGACTCCTCGGGCCGCGGCCTCCTGGACGGCCGCCGGAGCCCTCTTGCTCTCCAGCCTCCGCACCACCTCCTCGATCGCGATGTTAGCGCCATAGGAAGAAGAATCTGATGATGCGAAGGGGAAGAAGAAGAGGACGAAGAACAGCGAGAGAGGAAGGAGAAGGGAAAGGGTACGCATCACGGCGCACGCACCGTCGCCAGTCGTCGTCGCCATTTTCCGGCAAAGTGGCACTGTCCTGCGGCGTTTTGGATATAAAAAGTGGCAGTTTTGGATATTTATCAGTTGACTGAACTAGTCATTGAATAAATCATTTTTACGGTTTAATCGCGCGCCTCTTTTTAGGGCTCGCAGTGGAAGTACTGCGAAATCAATGACGGCGGTTAGAGATCGCTTTGTTGGCGCGGAAAAACGAGTGCATGAGATAAAAGAGACGACAAAGTCGGGGTAATTTTTACGTACCACTGTACCAGTCCCGGTCCCATTTTGATTCAAGTTTATTTTTTGCGATCAAAATTTATAGTTTTATAATAAAATAATTTTAAACTGGTAAACGTATGTTAACAGTATTTATTAATCACAAATTAACAGATCACCGCATGAGGAAAATAATTGGGACTACCGATTATAAATTATAAGTTGGAGTACTAATTAGTTAGGAAATGAAGTTAGAGATTGCGCGTAAAAAAATTAACAACAATAACAAAGTCTTATCCTACTAGATGGGGTCGGCTACATGAATCATACGATGTCATTCGTTAATTCATATTCATGCGATTCGACAAGGTTTTACGCTGATTGTCGGGACCTAACACAATCTTCCTCCTTTAATCGAACTTGGGACCGATTATAAAACATAGACAGAGTTGCGCATAAAAAAAATCGTTGACAAATATTTCATTCGTAAAAGAGAATTAATGTTGTCGTATCAAATAGTAAAAAATTACGCATATTTTTTCTTGAAAAAGCTTGAATGGCCCCAAACCAAAATGTATCAAAATTAAATAACAAATTCAAAATATTTTTAAATATATATTTTAACGTTATGATAAAATTATAAAAGAAACAAATAAGATATTTGAATAAGCATATTCTAAATTTTGCTTGGCCATATTTTTAAAATAACTGGATATTCACAACCAAACGGCATATAAGCACTCATGTGATATAATTTGAAAAGTACGGATAAGTATTTTATTAATCAAAATTTATTTTTAAAAACAGGACAAAAAGTAAGAAAAATTCTCAGTACCCCTAATATTTGACTATGAGTGCGAACCAGAAGGTAACCACAGAGAAAATTATTGGCAACCAAGTCGACAGGACAGTGCCGGCCAAATTTGAAACATAAATTATTATTGTATTATAAAAACGAACGTTATTTATTTTATGAAGACAAAGTTGAATAATTGAATTGTAAAAACAGGCATAGCTCAAAGTTCCCAAAATGTACGTCATCAAAAGAATGAAAATCAACTTCACCAAAAAAACATATCAAAATTCTACCCGAAGAAAGGGGTAAAAGAATCAGTCTATTCTTCGGGTAAAAGAATCAATCTATTTTAGACAACGTTCAGATCCGTGGAGGAGTCTTGAAATGAAAAGAAAAAAGAAATTGACAAGTGTTGTACCAGATCACCTGGATAATGACGACTGACGAGACATAATTTGCTAATGAAATTCTTGGGCCCGGCCATGTTACAAGATGGAACCGATGTCCTTATGAATATAGAAAATAAAATAGCAATCAGGCATGCAGGCCAAGAATCTTTCGCCTAATATCGCTGTAGCCTGAAGCCATGAGAAAGCAGGATTCATATATATTAAGTTTGTGAAAGTTGGTACGAAGACAGACGCAATCTCTCCATGACGCTATGGATCTCGTCTGTAATCTGAGAATAAAGCCACTTCTGTGCCAACTCATCCAGACCATCTGGAGAGGTCTCTGGCCAGCCGAGACTTTGAAGCCTGGATTCTCTGGACCTTGACGTTGCTGACTGTTTCAATCTTTCAAGATCAAACTCGATTGGATGTCCCACGACAATTTGGATGCTTTTGTTCAAAAGAGGTACTGGCGGCCTTCTACCAAAGAAGGATTTCTCAGGCATCACCTGTTAACGTTCAGAAAAGAAAAACTGATGAATCATGGGGTCGTTTTAAATTACTTTGCTTCGGCATAGCTTTCATTTTGTTAAAATTTTAACATTATCAATATTGACCAACAAACAACCAAGTCAAGGAGAGAATGCTACATTCGCACTGAAGTTTCTTCAAAAGAACCAAATTGCATCCGACACTTTTTATATCAACTCTTTTTTATAATTTATATCAACTATTTGTGTCTATTAAAAATGAAAAAAAAAGGTCTAAGCAAAGTAGACATGCAGTTCATCCAACATTAGACATGCACAATGGCCAATTCTTCTATGCTTTTCTGCCAATGGCCATATTCTTCCATACTTTTCTGAAAGCGGCATTCTTCCATACTTATGCAATTTTTTCATGCACTGAATCACTGACAAGACAAAGGAATGCAGTTGCCATGCTATATCCGAAGAGAACTATTGAAGAAAATGTACCTTTTGAAAACCATTGTGAATGATTGGCAAAACTATAGGAGTGACAGGTGCTCGGACAAGAAGACTGGCTGTTCCCCATTTTAAACGCCTAATAGGTGTGTTGTCTTGGCAAATTTTTCCTTCAGGAAACATATGCAACTACTTGAAGATAAATTAGTTTTATAAGGAAAACACAGAGAAATTGCCTCAAACAAACAAAAGTTGATACAAGGGAAACAATTATTCAGAAAAGGTTCTAAGTTACCCAGCCTCCAGAGCTGAGGACTTCAAGAGCTTCATTCATACTCTCTTGATAAATTCCACCGCCTCTGGTTATCGGTATGCATTTTCCTGTTGATATAAGCTTATCAGAAATAATGGGGGTTAATGTGAAATTGAAGAAAAGAGAAAAGCAAAACAAGAGAAATTATCAGGCAAGTGAATGTCTCTGGCGAAAATTTGATAGTGGTATGAAGATTAATAGAAAAAAACTAGAGATTTACAGGAAAGGGGAAATTCAGTTGTTCGACCCATCAAAAAGAAAGTTTGAAATCAGAATATTCTCTACGAAGCAAGTAAGAAACAAAGATAGACCACTGCGGGGATCTATTCTAAGTGTATATATCATCCCTGTGGAAAAATGGATTAGTGGGGATATAAAATATAAAATCTTTAAGTTCTAACATGAACACACAATGAAGCTGATGGGAATATTTCTGTTCAGATAACTAAAGCATAGAGAGAAAAGTAAAGAAGATAGACCACAGCTAAAGGAACATTTATTTGTCTTATCTGTGGAATACTCTATCAAGGATTTGGGCAGTTTCCATAATGACTTCACGGTTCAAACGTTTAAGAAGTTGTGCTCTATTAATATATCAAAGAAGTTGTGCTCTATTAATATATCAATTAGAAGAGGAATTGAATTATTATGCTATAGATGGTTATTAATGGATCAAACTCGGATTATTTGACATTAAGATGTCAAGCCCAAATGAGGAGTCCAACAAGAACTCAACCCATCAACTTGTTTTTTTTTTATATAAATTTAATACTTCATATACCGAAAGGTTTGATTACTAATAGAGCGGAATGACGTCGTATGATCCATGTAGCCGACCCCACCTAGTAGGATAAGGCTTTGTTGTTGTTGTTGTTGTTGTAAATTTAATACTTCAAAAAAATATAAAAAATAAACGTTTTCACTATGAAATACTATTTTCATGATGTAGATTATAATTTATGTAAATACTTATCTAATGCTATTGTTAATTGCTATAAGTTTTTTTTTGACGGAATTGTTATAAAAATTAAATTTTGCAAGAGAAAAAATTCCTAATTGTACAATAGAATAATAAGTAGAAATGCATAAACTAATAGAAACAAATTGTATTTATTATTAAATAATAAAATTCAAAACATCAAAGGATATATAAAAATAAGAAATGAAAAGAAATCATAATATGTAATTCAATGGAGATAATATTGTCTTTCAAAGTAAAATGATCAGGACCGAGCTTGAGTTGTCATGCACTTTGTATTAAAACCGAAAATTGTGAGATTTACAATTGTGTATGGCAAGCTAAAACCAAAAAGAACATAAAAGCAAGTGTGCGTGCAGATAACCGCACAAAAACATGCTATCCCTCCCCTCACTCTCCACACAAAAGAGTTGTAAAGAAAAACAACGGAAATAAGTGATAATGAAATAATAAAAGATAAGATATGAACAAAGAATACATAAAGTAAAGATGGTGAAAAATGGTTTACAACTTTGAAACAGAATAATAAGTAGAAATGTATTATCCCCATAGAGAAACTACATGCATTTGCTGCCAGCATGCACCGTGTTGGTTGAGTTCAAAGCCATCCGTTAGCATAATTGGAGATCATTCCTTATCCTCAAGTTCAAGATCTTCACTTGGCTTTTTTTTTCCTTTTGAAATAATCTTCACTTGGCTTTTGAGGCACAATGGGAATCTCACACAAGCATACATGGCAAGATCAGCGTCCAAACACATGTACCACTTGCAACCTGTGTGAGTCATCAAAGGAATTTTTTTTAGAAGAGAAAAGATGACTACCAGGGTTTGTGGTTGTCATCTCAAAGGAGGACAGTGGCCACCATTTTTTGTGGTTGCCCCATGGCGTCAGAGGTTTGGCAGCAGGTGCAACAACCAGATTTCAGT
Source organism: Pontederia crassipes (assembly GCA_030549335.1). Lineage (NCBI taxonomy): Eukaryota > Viridiplantae > Streptophyta > Magnoliopsida > Commelinales > Pontederiaceae > Pontederia > Pontederia crassipes. The sequence continues at coordinate 75,445,892 of CM060192.1, forward strand.
CTGGAGGCGAGCCACATGTATGCCAAAGGAACATGAAAGGAGACGCCCACAGATGACAGCTATAGTGATCACATTGGCAATACGGCTTCACCATAACCACATTATTTTCAGAGGGAAAGGGGGTTCATAAAGAACATTGTACGACAGATTAACTTTTATGAGAGTACTGAGTGGGATTTTCTTTTTCTTTTTGTGGGATCCACACCCGTTGGACTTTCACCTTTTTACTTATTTTTACTTTAGTATGCATATGTAAATTGCTCGTCTTTTCATTTTAAATATGCGGTGGATGGTTGTCTAAGCTTGGTAGCCATCCTTCTTGCTCTCCCAAAAATGAAAATAGAGTAGAAATGAAACATAAAGTATCATTATTATGAAATATCAGAAATGTAATTCATTCACAATAAATTATGTTTAAAATAAAATAATATAATTTAACATCTGAGACAGAAGAACAACAACAACAACAAAGCCTTATCCCACTAGGTGGGGTCGGCATCTGAGACAGAAGAAATTAAAATTTTTTGTTTATTTCTTCTATTTCTGAGACAGAAGACAACAACAACAACAACAACAAAGCCTTATCCCACTAGGTGGGGTCGGCTACATGGATCATACGACGCGTTGATCCATGTTCATAAGATTCGACATGATTTTATGTTGGCTGTCGGGGCCTAACACAACCCCCCTCCTTTATCCGGACTTGGGACCGGCTATAAAATATAGGCGGAGTTTTCTGAGACAGAAGAAATAAACAAAAAATTAAAATTGACTAAGAACTTGAAAAACACAGCAAAATGGTATACAATAGACAACCTAAATTTAAAACATCTTTTTTTTCAGAAGGAAAAGGATAACCAACAGATTTTGTGGTTGTCATCCAGGTATATATATCACTATGAAAAGACTTAAAATATCTTGAGCCTAACCAATATATGTGATTGGTGATAACACTAGTTCTATCTATCAATGCACCCATTAGCATCCATGTGGCTCCATCAGTCTTTTTCTTTCACTTTTTGTTAGTTTTTTTTCTCTACCTTGAACTCCTGAAACAACAATATTTAGCCAATCAGTTTCCAATTCTCGTGTACATCTCCAGGAGGCAGAGGGCTCGTCCATTGGCTTACATCTGGGCCATTTGGCTGCAATGGAATAATGCCATTTTCCGGAATGGGCGTGTTTATGCAGAGAATGTTGGCTTCAATGCTAAGGCAATATTTTTGAATGGAAGAAGTATTTGTAGTGTGATAGGAGCTGTAACCTGGTGGAGATGCATACCTTTTTCTTCGCATTTATATCCTAATTTTTTGTAACTCCTTTTTACATCAATGAAACACCTGGATGACTACCCCTTTTGCTAGTCATCCTTCCTTGTCTCAAAAAAAAATAATTTCTTTTTTTTTCCATTTGGTCTTAAGCTGGCACCAAGGAGTATCTCCATTCATATATACCTTACTTTTCAACTACAGGAACTGCTGCGATTTTGTGTTAGTACCAAGTAGGACAACACCCAAGTAGACCCTTTACATGTGACCGGATAAATTATTAATGTAATAATCATAGCAATTCATACCATTTCACGGGAACATAATATTATCACAATATAGCATATTAAGATGGTCTTATCCAAAGGACTACATTTGGAATTCAACTAGTACTCCAGGGAATTATACCAATTATATCCACTTGTGAATAAAACTTTATTGTGAATTAAAAATCATATTCAAAGTGGATATAATTCAAGGCTCTATTTTCTTATTACAAAGTGCAGGTTCTGAGACTAGATGGTAATAGAAACTAGATAACATGTTATGTCTTTTCTTCGTCAAAAAAAATTCTGTATGTATCTTTCTCTATTAATCCCCTAAGTTTCTTTATATGTTGAGTCAGCTTTTCAATATATTTTCATTGAGCACAATAGATTTAAGTACCTCATCGGTCTCGTGTTTTAAATGCAACAAAAAAACTTCAAATTAACAAGTATTAACTAATGGGCCACTTTAAGCAAAATATAAGTTAGTTCATGAAGTTTTGACCATAGAAAGAAATTAGGTGTCACAAAAAAATAGATTGATAGTATACTAGATATAAAATAACTTACCTAGTCTAAATATGTATGAAGTAATTGGATTTTTGAAGCATATATCCTCTGCTGCCAATACCCACCTTCCTAGCTTTGCATCAAGAGATGGAAATCCTTTAAAACCCCACATAAGTGGATCATCTAACCTGATCATAACAAACATTCTCAGGATATATGCTCTTCAATTACACAAAATCTTAAACAAGTTATGATTGAAGGTTACAATGTCATATGACAATATCATCATCTTCTTTCTAGGTACTTAATTAAGGCTTAAATGATTTAATTGAATCAACATGCCATTCAGTGGCATTGCATATATTTGACATTGACATTGGAAAATCCATTGGTTGTAAGAAAACAAGGTCTGGGGTTAGACAAGCTTGCACTCCCTCGTTGCCTTTAGAAAAGGGACTTTGTTAACGTTATTATTTATCCATAAAATCCCTGTTTTTTTTAATAAAACATTTCATAGATGATCCTGTTAGAATGAAAACCTGAAGTGTCCCAATACACTAATTGGATGGATTTACTGATCCATAAGATTATCAAATATGGAAAGCATCCGACTTGGCCGCTTAAGAAGAAGGGATATTGGAATAACAAATGAAAACATGACATGCATGGGGATTAATACACATGACCATTTAAAAAGCTTAATAGAGATTATCAAATGTCTTTTAGGCCTTTTTTATAAATGCTCAAGGACTGATTTTTGGTCCTCATAAAGCCTTGTACTTCTAATTAAATAGTTTGGGCCCTCAAAAAGTATACACCATTTTATTTTGTATTTATACTATTTTGCTCATAGGCAACTAGAAACGTGGAAGGGCTTCTTAAATCTTGGGTTAGATCTCCAAAATGGTATGATTTCATGTCTTGGGGTCTTAAACTCGATACACATTCAACAGTTAAATATGGTAATTGCAATTTAAATCAATTCCCAGTGTGCCACCTCTGAACAACATGGAACTACAAATCCAACAAATTTGAGCAAAGCGGTCAACATTGGTTGTTTCGGTAAAAGAGAACCAGTGTTCTGACCATTAAAGAATTCAAATTTACTTGTGAATTGAACAAAATCTCATCCCTTTAATTCGTACTTTTAAATGTGGTCGAGCATTTGCTCCGCGTCTACGCTTTTCGACACTATGCGCCAAAGAAATCAACCAGCATGGATGCGTAAGATCAAGCCCAAAACATGCTTTACTTTACTGATCCAAGCAGTAAAAGTTAAAGTAACTTCAAGACGGAGGCTTACGTCGACATGTGGTTGCTGACGGTGAGGAGAGGGGTGCCGGGCGGGCGCGCGGTGACGAGGCGGAGGAGGGTGTGGGAGTTGTGGACGGAGGTGGAGTTGAGGAAAGACGTGACCACCTTCGCGAACGCCCCCACCGCCTTGAACACCGCCGCCCGGGGCACGCCGCCCAGGTGCTCCGCCCGCCCCGCCCACCGCATCATCCGCCCCCGCCGCTGCCGGGAAGCGCCCGGTTGGCTGATGTATATGCGCGTACGGAGAGAAGAAATGGGCCCGTTTTTGCACCGTTACAGTAGTTGCCAGTTATTAATAAATTGGAATCCAAGCTGTTTCGAGTTAAGACTTAAGAGGGTATAAGGAAAATTTGAATTGGGAATCTTTGATGGATTACAAAGAGGCTTGCTCGACTCGGCCCAATGCCTCGCACAGGACCGCTTGGAGTTTACTGACCGATTTGCCCCTGATGAGATTTTATAGAACACATGCAACTTAGAAATGATTATTTTTTTTAGCCAGCCCTCGAATCTCGATATCTCGATATCTAGGAAGCAATGCCGACGATACAATTCGCACGACGCTAAAAAGTGCACTGTCCATATATTGGAGGTCGATTCATCATCGAGCCAAAGTAATTCGATTAGATCGTCTCGAATTACGTATCACAGTGACAAGTGAAACTTTTAATAAAAAATTTTTGGGTTCACAATACTCGACCTTGCTTAAGCGAGAAGCTCTTATCACTCCATTCAACTCTTGTCAGTAGAAATGTTTAATTTAATATGGATAAATTGCACAGAAACTTTTTACTTATTAAATTTAGATTGTATTTTTATTTTAAAATAAAAAAAAATATGTAGCTAGTTATGTGTAATAACATGGTAGCTTCTAATTGGACTAATTACCTTCCACCTAATTAATGGCACGTGGCTTTATTTTCTTTCCAATTTAACGAACCGTACATAATGGATAAAAAGGTCTTATATTATTAACCACATAATCTCAAAGCTAATAGCTAACCACCTCCTCTTTTGTTTCCCTCGGCTAGGGGTCATCTATTTTAACTTATTATCTCAGTTTTTATCACATGTGCCAACCGACTTATAGCTCTTCAATGCAAATGATAAGAAGGAGAAATCATCTTTTCTATAAAAAAAGAAAAATCAATAAATAAATAGCCATGCTTATTTAGTGACTCTAAATTATTTTTAAACTTATGAAAAGTACATTTAAAGTCATGCTCAGCATACTTATTGAATCAGTAAGGAAAGTTAGATCAATTAGTTAGAAGAATGGAACAAATGGAAGAAGCTAAATGTTTAGCTAGTTAATAAGATATTTATAGTGATTCAAAAATTAGGAAAATGTGGATCTCCCCAAAGGTTTAGTTTTCACTTTTCAGAGAATAAAATAATTATTTTAAAATCACTCCTATTAAAAAAGTTATGTGCAAATTAGTTTGAAGATGCCTTACTATCCTAGCAGGAGAAGTAGGTCCAATTAGAAATTATGTTGTAAATTTTATATTTTGTAATAATTTATGATTTTTATATATCCCATACTTACCCGAACAAATGTTCTAAAAGTTAAAGAGGAGAACAAATAATACCTCTCACTTTTTACAAATATGAACAAGACAATAGCATGCCTATGATCATGGAAATTTCTGTGGATAAATTTTGGGGAGTCAATTTTGTATATTGTACATTTTGGAGTATATTTTTATTGAGCTTCTGAATCAGATTGATTGAATATCTATAGAGAAAGTTATGCATTCATATTTAATGTGCTATCATCTAGTCTTATGAAACTATTACATGACTTTATAATTTTGTATTAAATTTAATATGTTATATAATTGTTTTATAATTTAGAGGCATAAAGTTACAGATGCTAGGTTTTATTTATAATTAAAATCGCTCAAAAAAAATATGTTTAGTTAAAGTTATAAATGATTAATCAAATCTCACTCAGTCTGTCAAAATAGAATTTGGAGCATATTATGTTAGTGTTTGTGAAATTTATTTTGTTCGTCGAGAAGAATATAAAAACTAGAAATTTTATAAATTACACCCTGAAAGTCTAAATTTAGGATAAAATTTAAATTCCCATAAAAGGAGTTGTTTACTAATTGATATAAATCACAAAACCAACGTCACTCAGTCTGTCAAAACACATAATTAACATCAATTGAAGGTTGAATGTCAGTTTGTTCTAAAGACCAACCATAACGAGATAAAATATGAAACAATTATTTCTTAAATTTGGATAAGCCTAAGTTTGTAAAACAATAGTATCATGATATTTGGTTAGGTGTAACAAATGATATCATTTTTAATTCACCAAGGATGTGATTTGCTATTACAATATGAACTCTTATGAGTAATCAATTAATTGAGTTATAAGATTGAATGCATAAGTAATATATAGCATTGATCATGTTTATCCATGTAAGACATGTTACTCACATCATAGTATCAATGCACATGTTTTTGGCATAGGACTAGAAGAATAAGAAAAGAAAAGCAAAAAATCTTTCATATTGCCATAAGAGATAAGTTATTTTTTCCTACTCTATGTATTCATCTCTTATGAATTCAGTATGACATTGATTGTGATATGTATTGAATATGTTTCGAGATATATTCTTATGAAAAGTACATTAAAATGATTGATCAATTGACGGAGCATTTGAAAAGCATATGTAAAATGTTATGGATTGATTTTATAAATGCAATCCTATTTAGTTTGAGTGAGTATTTGCTATGATTCATTTTTTTTATATTCGAGACATAATTATTATATGATGAATCATGCATTTGTATCTACCTACATCTACATGAATATGGTTGGACCTAAGTGCTATATCGCTAATCATGATGAAAGTCTCTAAAATTCAACGCATCATTTTATTTTCCTATAAATAGGATGAGATAGTCTGGAGTCAAGTGCAATGCAGAGTTAAGTGGTACATCGTGAGATGACGTATGTTTTCAAAGCTTAATGGCAATAATCCCTCATTGGTGTCTCTTATGCAACGACTTAAGGTCGAGACATGTCTTACCTCCGATCGTCCTCCAATGTCCTTGCAATTTCTTCATATTTTCCATCACCTTGTCAAGGTCAATTTAGTTTCCTATGTTTTCCATCGTGTGTTCTTCTTCTTCGTTCACTTTTGTATGTTTCCCTGATGACTTCTTCTTGGGTGTTTGAAGTCGATACAATTGTGACTCATTAGCATTTGGTGAAAGTTCTTCGTAATTGTTCTGCCACCATTCATCGCATCATCCTCATCATATATTTCTTGTATGACTCTACAGCCCGATCATGCTCTTTTTCCGATCTATTTCCACATGTTGGCATCCTCGTAAACTCAACTCAATCCTCCAATTTGTAGCTCTTCGAGTATCTTCTTCCATCTTCCTCATTTTTTCTTCTTTGTTTGTCCATGTCTCTATTTTCTCTCTGGTTCTTGTCACGAGTTTTTCTACCACACCCAAGGTCTCTTCAAGTTGGTGAGTGGCTGGCTTCTTCATCACAAACATCTTGAGTCTTCATCTCAAGGGCGAACTTCAACATCTTTGTTTTATCTGACAGTAGTTTGTTAGATTGTTGTACCTCCAGTGTGTGATAAAGCTTTCATCGTTCAAGATCTTTCTTGGCGTCAACTTGAGGAGGTGTGTTGAAGTCCGCCACGTCGTCCGATTGAATGCTATAGGAGAAGATGCAGTCAAGTTGCAAAGCTATTCGTTCTTCTTTCCTTTGTAGCAACCTGTGTTCTTGCAAGAGGGTGTGTGTGCCTTTTTAATTTCTTTGTAACAGTCTGAAGTTAGTATAAAAGTAGTGTATGGTGTGCATTGTGTGGTGCCTAGCTGCAATAATTCTTTCTTGAATAGTTTCTTCTGTATTTTTTTTCTTCTCTTCCTTCCTTCTTCCCTTTCGAGTTTTGTTCTTCTTTTTTTCATTATTTCCAACGAGTAGTTGGAGCCCGGATTTTAACACTATGGCGGACAGCGAAGGGAGGCAGAGGCCCGTGAGGGTGATGGCAATGAACATGAAAATGAGGTAGTCGATGGAGAAAAAAAAAAAAAAAGAAAGGTGTACCTCATTACGTGACTAATGATGTAATTATTTGTTAAATAGTTAATTACGTGACTAATGAATTTACATTGATAGTTATTAAATTATTGTTTTACCTATGCTTGTCAATATGCATTTTATGAAATTTAATGATAATGCATATGAATTTATTTAAGTGTTATGCTTATTAGGTTATATTTTACTTTGATTTGTATAAATTAGCATGTAATGTGACAAACAGTGGTTTATGTTACGATTGATTCATAAAATGTGTAAAAAAGTACAGTGTATGAATGTGAATCCATAATTCATGAGTTATTGGACATTGTATAATTTCCACACTGATCGTATTTATTGAATTTTGAATATTAAATATAAATTAATTATTATGAATATGATGTATGTACAAATGATTTTAAATTATATTTTTATATTTATTTTTATCATTATTTAAGTATACACTAATTTAATCATTATATATATTAAATAAATTTTATTAATTTTACAAATAAATCGTTATCCACTATTACACTATTTTATAATAAATAACTATTCACTCCTAATTGAATAATTAACTTTGTCAAATAGATATTAACACTATTAATTTATACACGAATGAACTAAGTTTGATCGAGCCCCCGGTTCCGCGCGCCCAATCCTCCACCTCCCCTGTTTACCGAATGCGCCTATTTCACCGAGCCCTTTCACCAAAAACCCTGCGCCGTCATCCCAAAATCGCAGCCCCCAGCGACCTCCACGGTGTCCTCCCTCCGCGGTCTCCCCCGGCTGCGCTCGTCGTGCTCCACCCCGTCCGGCCGTCCCCGAACAACGCCGCTTCTCGGAGGCGACGTCCCGATCCTCGTTTTTCACCGAACCACCCGCTCGTCGCCCCCGCGGACGCCTGGAACATTTTGTACCTCCGTCCCGCCCAGTCACAGCTCCCCGGGCCGCCCTGTCGTTCTCTTTGTCCGCACAGGAACCGCCCGTTCCATCAGTCTCGCCGGTGCACCTCTTGCATGCTGGCCCGCGCTGACACGTGCCCACGTGAATCCTTAAACCCTAAACCTCTGGTGTGCTTTGGTCCCTGTGAATAATAAAGGGCGGCGTGAAACATCTTTGACATCGGCAATGGCTGTACAATCAGATCAAGAGTGAGTTGGTCCTCAATTTTCTCTACGCTGCATGTGTCGTTGGCGATAGTTCCTTTTTCATTCTCGCCATGTTCTTAATTTGTTCGCAGTCCCGTGGATAACCCACGATCGCTGGCTGCGCCGGTTAAAAGTTCAGTGGACAAGTTTCTTCTCCTCCCGGCCTTCCTGAAGGTTCGTTTTTCCTCCATCCAATCCGGTTCCCATTAATTTTGTATCAAGAAAGAGAGCAGTTTGGTTTCGACGCAGGTCCGGGGTCTCGTGAAGCAGCACATCGATTCGTTCAATTATTTTGTCGAACATGACATCAAGAAGATCATGAAGGCAAATGATCTGCTTGTCTGCAAACATAATCCTGACTTGTATCTCAGGTAAATATCATCTCTCCTACTTGTAGTTGCGAACTTGGTGGATGAATTAGTGCTGCATGGATCATCTCTTTCTCATAATTTTTTAGGTATACAAAAATAGAAGTTGGCAAGCCTTCTGTGGAGATTGACCTCTCCAATGAGGATCTCAAGCCTCAGCTATGTCGCCTTTCTGATCGCACGTGAGTTGGATATTTTTCTCCACTAATTTCCTTTTCAGATAGTAATTTGTTGGACATGTGACACTGTTGTCTAGCTACAGCCTTAAGCGTAGTCATTTCATTGGTAGATTTTTCTGTGTTTGTTTAGCTGATATTAAGATATTTATCTGCTTAGCATTTTATCATTTTGATATTTGTGTTTATGGAAACACAACACACACACACACAGACAGAAAATGACTAAGTTTTAAACTTGATAAATAACAATCTACATTTATGAATTGGACATCATCTTCACTGATTTAAGTCACTAATCCTACTATGAGTATTTCAATGTGCCTTTGAAAGAGTTTTCTTTAGTTGCCAATCAAACTTCCACTGTGCCTTTGAATATAAAATATTCTAAAATGGCTGTGTGGTCATTAGTTTCAGTTAAGAATTATCATTATCCATCCGTGACATGAAGCTTTTTTTCTTTGGAAGTGTTTTTATATCAGAAAACAACAATGAACAATACTTGGATTTAAAGTAGATATTTCTTTTCTTTTATGGTATCTCTTTATTAAATACAGTATGATTTCAATTTTTTTTATTAAATACAGTATGTGTGTACAGTGTGCTTTCCAAGAGAGAAAAAATATTTTGGCTTTGTCACTCGTTTTGCTGTTACACACTTGTACATTTATCCACAATCTCGATATAAGTTCATGACTACTGTAATGGTCTAGTTCACTTTTTTTCCAATAAGAAATCTATAACACCCCCTCAAAATTAAAAAAAAAGAAGATCAATTAAAGATCTATGAATGCGCCTCAATTCCTTCACTATTCTTTAATCAGTGCTCTGAGCTGTCAAATTTGGCAGAATATGCATGCTTTTGTGAAATCTGATGGCTCAAACGTCACTATTCAATGTGGCATCTGTACACACGTTTTCCTCTTTGGACATTTTGTGTTATTTGGTTCATACCATTTGCAAATAAATCGTGTTCTTGATGCCATATTAGAATGTTTCTTTGCCACATTCCTCTTTACGTAATCTGATTTAAGTTACTATCATCTCTGCTGATAACTTCCTTTTGGTTTTTGTCATATGTTAATGTCATATCTTATAGTTATGCAGCACCAATAAAAGTTGATGTTGAATATACAAGAGGAAATGACAAGACACCACATTCAAAGGCATGTCTATTGTTTATATTTCTCATTTTCTATGTCTTTAGCTAATTTAGACTAGTGCTCATTGTATACCAGACTGGTGTGGTAATTGGACGAATGCCAATTATGCTTCGAAGTAAACTTTGTGTTTTGAATGGAAAGGATGAAGCGCAACTTGCAAGACTCGGTATGTTGTTATGTTGCATTATTTGGTAATGACTTGTTATTATGAAATGACATGATTATGTTTTTCATGTGTTAAGTGCATTTCTTTTGAATTTTCTTAGGAGAATGCCCTCTTGACCCTGGTGGCTACTTCATTGTCAAGGGGACAGAGAAGGTAAGTCAACTTACCACCTTAGATCCTTATGGTGCCTTTTCCCTTAGTTCTGGTCATGACTTGGATTAGACTTTGGCTTGATCCTTGGCCTATATTTATAGTCAAATAAGATTATAAAAATGTACTTTTCAGATTTATTCTTATGAAAAACTTAGAATGCCTTGAAGCAAGTTAGCTTAAAATATTCTCATAGTACAAAACACATACGAGGTTGTTGCTGATGGTTTGTCCAACTTAGTTTTATAAAACTGAACGCGTTGATAACTTCTATATGCTGATCATCTTGCTTTTTTCATCATTTTGATTATTTGAGTGGACAAATGATACAAATATTTGGATTTTAGGTGATTTTGATCCAAGAACAACTTTCCAAAAATCGTATCATCATTGAAACTGATAGTAAAGGACGGTGAGTCTCTTTTTCTAAAAATTATTTATGCCGTTCCTGGTGTGATATCTATTCTTTGATGAACTGTGATCGGTGAATTTACACAATTGCACTTGGTACAATTTGTTATGAATTAATAAAATGCAATGCCCAGGTGTCTTTTATTGATGACATCCCAGGTGGAGAATGGTCAATTAAAAACTTGTGGAGATGGTTGACGAAGCGGAGTGAACAAAGGGGGAGCAGTTTCATCATCGCCGGGGCTCCACCTCGGCGGTGCCACTACCGCTGCTGGCAGTCCCTGCCGGTTGCACCACTCACTCTCTTTCTATGTCTCTCCTCGATTGCCATGCATTTTTGACTTCCCCCTCATTTTCTTTCCTCTTTGCATTGTCATGACTGCGGCAATGCCCCATGCCCGTGACGTGGTTGAGTCTGGTGGCTGGTCTCGGAGTGCCGATGGGAAGATTTCGACGTGGTCATCATTCACCTTAAAGAACATTATCTGTTTTTGTTGCCGGGGCCGTGGTCACTTTCAGCGCGACTGCTGTGAGCCAGTGCAGTGGGTGGATTTGGTCATAGGCGTGCCTCTTGTCCCCACCCATCGCGTTGTTACCAGCTCGGGTAGCTGTGGATGGTGCACCATCACCATTCTCAGTGATTGCTCCTTGGGACCTGGACGCTGCTGTAATCAAGGTGTTTTTATCCCAGTGTGTGATTGGGGAGCTGCCAATGACGAAGCTGCAATTGGCAAATATTCAGGGGGCGTTGAGCGGCAACTCCAGGCCCCTCTCCATCTCTCTCCATCAAGATTCTCTCCTCGGGGGATCCTTCTTTGGCTTGGCACGACTGAGCAGCGCCATTGCTTACTCGCGGAACGAACGGTGATGGAAGATGCAACGGTTATTTTCTGCTTCCCCTGGTCGACTGCTGTGGGGGGGTAGGAAGTCAGGTACACGGATCATAACCTCTATCTTGCTACCTGGTGTCCCACTCCACCTTTGATATTCTGAGGTTATATCGGCCATCATCGACCATCCATTCTTTTGCAACACTGTGACTCCTGGATGACAACCACACAACCTGGTAGTCATCCTTTTTCTCCTAAAAAAAACACTATGTGACTTTGCGGTGCCAGCCATTGGCTCTGAAGACATCTCATCCATCAGTGCATCCATTGAACCTCAACCCCAGAAACGGATCCACCTACTGTGGAGTTATGTGCTGATGGCCAGACATACGACATTTCAGTTAATGTCGTGGATGCTTCCCTCCGGCAACACACTTGATTGGATGTTGTGGCTGGCTGTGGCCCATGGCCGCCGATGGAAACACACTGGGAGTGGCTCCCAAAAGCACGTCTCCCAGTTACATGTCCAACAGCAGGCCTGGAAATCCACGGAGTCTGGATATCCAACCAGGGTGACTGTCTGTCTTCCTCATGGCACCGTGTGTCAGGCTCCCTTTGCTGCCACTGCAATTCTGCAACACTGTTTGGGACCCGAGGCGTCGGTTGTCGAGCAACTTGCCACAGCTGGGAAAAATCTGACAACAAATTCTTCATCATCTCCCAGCCACATGGATGACATGGAAGATTTAATGACATGCCAGAAGAGTAGTAATTCGGAACTCAGGGTGTCAGCTGTGGAACAACGTGCCAAGCTGGACAAAATCTTACTGCAGCTGTGGAACTCAGGCTTGTGGCATCATGCGAAAGCATTGATGCAATCAAACCATTCAAATGTCGTGTGCCATCCAACCATGGAAGGCGGTCTTGGGGCCCGTGACCTTTGAAGGATGAACATTGTCCTCACGAAATGGGTGTTTCATATTATGGGACGACTGGAGTGGCTTTTGTCAACTGTTTTCAGTGCCTGTTACGGCCGCAGCCTCAATTGGGATGCATGAGTGATGGTAGTTAATGGTGCATGGAATAGTGAAGTCATCTTTGATATAAAGTAGTTTGATGCTGTCATTTTGGTTTCATTGACTTTTTTCAGTTGGCTTTTCTATCAAACTTTTTGTAATCCCTACTATTATTAATGAAACTTTTGGATGACTACCATCTTGCTAGTCGTCCTTTCTCGTTTAAAAAAAAGATATTTTTTTATGGAAGTGCAGCTTATTTTAGCATCAGCACTTGTAAATGTCCATACAATAAAGTTGAATGTGGTGGATTACATGTGTAATCAAATTACAACATCTGGCTTTGATCTAGGGTGGCAGCATCAGTTACTAGCAGCACACATGAGACAAAGAGCAAGACGGTCTTCTTTATGGAAAAAGAAAAGATTTATCTGCAACTAAATCAGTTTAGCAGGCCTGTAATGCTCATAAGCTTTGACTTTTGATTCTACATTAATTTTAGCAAAAAAATTTGCTTTATTTTTGTGTTCCTCTCTACAGATTCCTATCATGATAATTATGAAGGCGATGGGAATGGAAAGTGACCAAGAAGTTGTCCAGATGGTAGGAAGAGATCCCAGATATGCTGATCTACTCCGTCCATCGATTCAGGTATGTTGTAAAAAATATGTTATACTACATATGCTTTTAGAAGATAGTAAAGCATGTTCCTATCACTAAGATTTTAGTAAAGCATCATATAACATTATTCAGAACATCAAAGAAGAATGTAAAATGGCATGATACATCAATACATGAGATATCAAAGAAGAATCGAAGTTTAGTTGATTACTTACGTACAGTACTTTATGTCAATCACTAGATGATTATTCTCACTTTTCCTAGTTTATTATTTTTTTCATTTTTGGGATCCATGTTGCTTTTTTTTTTCCACTACCTTTTTTCGGGGAGGTGCTGCTTAAAGGATATTTTACACTATATCTCGGACAGTATTTTTTGTGTGTATCAATACCCTCTTGAGTTCTTTGTTGTTTCTCTTACTCACCTGTATATTTCACAGATTTCAATTTTTTTAGGGATGGATGGATATCCGATTTCCGTGGTCATCCGTTCTCCTTAAGAAACATCTCCTTTTGTTTTTATAAGCACTTGTACATTTCCACGGTTTTAACAAAAAAAAAGATTACTTGATCTATGTGATAATCCTTTCGCCTTTCAGGAAACAAATATCGCTTGTCCTTTTATCATTCTCTAAAGGCTTTCCATATTTTTGCCTAAAATCTCTAGAATGAAATCCCTTAGAAGCTTAGCATCGTGTTAAATCCACTTTATGGGAAAACAATGTTTGATGCTTCATGTTTAAGTGTAAAACCCCATCCAATTAAGATCAAATGGGGCATCTTTTGGTTTTTGTTTTGCTTTTTCTTGTGTGGAAAGGGGTGTATTGTCTCCCTCTTATGAGCAAAGCAAGGGAGGGAGGTGATGCCCCCTCCTTGCATGCTGCACACTATCAGCCTTTGCCTCCCTCCTGCTTGCTAGTTTTTTTTTTTGAAACGAGAAAGGATGACTAGCAAGAAGGTCGTCATCCAGAAGTTTCATTAATAATATTGTGAATTACAAAAGAAGTTTAATAGAAAGGCCACCAGAGGGCCATGAGAACAAAAGGACACATCACACTACTCAATAACAAAGATGGCATCATTATTCCACCCACGCTCTTGCATGCCCATTGATGTTGCAGCCAAAACTAGGCAATGAAAACAGTTGGCAAGAGCCACACGATCATCCCATGATCATCCCATAAAACGAAAACTTCTATTCCTGAAGAGAGTGCAAATCCTCCAATCAAGGGTCAGACACCAGGCTGTCTACCCCACTTGGACAACACGCGACTTTTGAAAATATGCAATTGCTACTGCTTGCTAGTTGCCAAAGTTGCTACTGCTTTCCTCTCACGTCTGATTGTTGACTACACATGCAAATATGCAATTGCGCTCCCTCACTTGTTCATTGTCTGTCACCACGCTCACTTGCACGACTACTGTTGATGTCTATTGCCATCCTCTCTTGTATGTTTTCTGTCATGGTTTCTTGTACATGCCATTTGTGCTGCTCAATGATGCCTACACATCTCCCCGTACCAATCCCCCTATAAATATATATTTTTTTTCTTGAGCCCTCCGCAGAGCACAGGGGGAATGCCTGCTGCCGTCCCTACTTGCTAAAGTTCCCTAAACCCCTAGGGAGACCCTATAGGAACCCTTGTTTGATGTATTCAGAATTAGACTTGATGAATGAAAATTTTCTCTAGTTTATTTCTTAAGCACATAACTTAATTAGGTCAATTTAGTATATCATCATCAAGGTGTTGCTTCGATTGTTCATACTTGTGTTCCTTCAGTTAGAAATCAGAATCACTAGGGCATCCTTTAGACAACATAGTCTTCCTTCAGTTAGAAATACCCTATATGATTGATGAGATACTGCTTTGGCGCTTTGTATTTTTTTGAAACGAAGATACCGCTTTGTATTAGTTAAAAATAAGTGGGCTCATTAGAATCATAGTGGGCAGTTAGACTTATATGTTTATGTTCTCCATTATTAGTTACATTATATAATTGTAGTAACTAATTCTTCATGCTATAAATATATTTAAGTGTTCTAGTTTTATTTTCAGACTTGAAAATGTGTTTGTCAAATATATAATTAGAGTTTGATCCATTCCATATGGACTATTCTGTTATGGAGATTTGTTCTCTCGATTGGACAAGTTATTAGTAGTAATTGTATTGTTATGGATATTTGTCCTCTCGATTGGACAAGTTATTAGCAGTACTTTTATTGAAGACTCTTGCATTTTAGTACGAATAATAATACCTGTTCTCAAAAAAATAAAATCTAGTTTATTTTCAAAGTCATTTATATTTTCAACATTTATCATTGGTATCAGAAACACAGATACCAACAGCCATCCATCTGATCCACTATTTCATTAATTTTGCAACACTTCTGAACATTATCATCCAAATTACAGATTATTAATTCCTTAGCCATAGATGTAGCACAAAGACATGACATTCATCCAAGAGAAATCAGCTTTCATGCATGCACACCAGAGGGCAAAGCTCATGGTGGTCCAAACATCCTCACGCTAAGATGGAGTTTTTAAAGACTGGAGACATCAACGTGGTGTTTGCAGAAAATTATCGATCCATTTTCTTTTCTCTTCCTCAAGGACAAAGCTGGAATTTTAGCGGGTGGGGGGTGTATTGATAAGATACTACTTTGTATTAGTTAAAAACATAGTGGGCTGATTAAAAGAATAGCGAGTAATTACAACTTGTAAGTTCATGTTGTTTTCTTGCATATGCCACTAGTTGAGAGATAGAAAGAACACTTTTGGGTCTGCCTATTTTAGCCAGACGTGTGCAGTATAGCATGAGACACTTCTTCAATTGAAATTATATTGTTTGGCAAATTGTTTACCTCATACAAAGACTTTTTTCACTTCAACTGTTTGAAACTCCTCATGACGAGCAGCTTTCAAGAGTGTGCTGATTCCTTTCTTGTATGTAAGACGGACCCCCATTTTGGTTAATATCTTCATGCCCACGAGGTCTATTTCTGAACTTTTTTTTTCAGATTTCTTGTATGAACAAGAAGGGATGGCTTTCATAAATAACATGTTTGACGCCTTTCCTGAGTTTTAAATGTTTTCTGTACAAATTTGAAGCTAATATTTGCCATTTTTGTTGTTAAAACCTTTTTATCAACCATTATCTGTTTGCATGTAAGGAATGTGCAACTGAGAGAATATATACGCAGCAGCAGGCACTCCAGTATCTTGATGGAAAGGTTAGACCCTGATGCAGGCGCTACATATTGTCATTTATTCACTTGGTCATACTTTTTTTTTTATGCTCTCAGTGGGTCTTACTAGCTTTCAGCTTAGCTGAATTCTTCATTGACCAATTTAACTGTATTCACTTAAGTGATTGTCCAAAAGAAATCTAACACAAATTCTGTTGTACATTAAGAAACATCACATAGTCATACTAATGCAAAAACATGTCTTAAGCGGAGAATATCATATCGTGTGCTAATGCATTGGTTGAAATCTACATGGAGAATATCATATCATATGCTAATGCACTGGTTGGGGAATGTAATTTTCTGGGCTGCACGTGGATTTATATTTTACCTTGCACACACCACTTTTTTTAGTGGACTTATCTGAAATCAATGAATGTCTGGAAAAAAAAACCTTGGTTAATGATCTCTTTTTTGTTAAAAAAAAGTAGGAAAGATTGCTTAGTTGATCTATTGGCCAGCTTATGTGAATTCTTGATGAACCCTGGTAACTTGACTCACTTTGTTGAGTGCCCAAAGGAATCTACCACGCGTTCAGTAGATTACCAATAATTCAACATTCTTTAGTTATAAATATCTTCTTTGTTCTACTTGGGCATGATACCATATGATCTCAGAGCTGATTTTGATGCATATGGAGATTCCTCCTGCCACTCAAGGTTAAGATTTTTGTTCGGCTTCTGAGGTGCAGCAGGATCCTCGCACGAGTATGTAGTGCGAGATGGGCGCCTAGCTCAATTACTACTTGTGTCATGTGCGGGGCATGTTTGGAGGACCTTGTTTACCTTTTTTGTGGTTGCTGCGTCGCTTGTGAGGTGTGGCGATGGGTGGGATGATCTAACATTGATGTCGTGATGTTGGCCACACCAGCGC
Source organism: Pontederia crassipes (assembly GCA_030549335.1). Taxonomy (NCBI): domain Eukaryota; kingdom Viridiplantae; phylum Streptophyta; class Magnoliopsida; order Commelinales; family Pontederiaceae; genus Pontederia; species Pontederia crassipes. Next base: position 75,463,484 of record CM060192.1, read on the forward strand.
CGCCACTTGCATATGAGGAGATCATGGATGGAGGCACCGACTATGACAGCTACGAGGGCCACAATGCAATCACATTTTCTGCGAGGAGGGCAATGTTACATAGTGAATATCATTCTATCGTTTTGTGAATCGAATGCTATCGGTTTCTTCTTTTTCATGGTCATTTTGGCTTTTCTTCCACGCTTATAAATTTTCACATTTCAAGGTTTTAATATATAGTGGATAGCTGCCTAAAGTGATAGCTATCCTTTTACCTCTGAAAGAAAGAAAACTTGTTCTGCATTATTTATCTGTTTATTTTTTTTGAGATTAACCTGCATTTCTGACAATTTCATGAGTTTTAAGTCATTCCATCATTCCTTATTAAGGAGTTAGTTATCTTGATAGTCAATCTATCTTTTCGTAATCTTTATATCATGAGAACAAACACTAAAAGATGCGGAGCCATTGACTTGTTATTACATGTGATCCATTTGAATAAGATGAATTGATGAACATGTAAACATCAGAGGAAATTGATTATTATTTAAGATAATGTAAAAAACTAGTTTAATGAATAATATTAACAGTAAATATTAAGTAATAATATTTTACTATACTATAATACTAATTAAAGTATAATAAATAATTAAGAAAATAATTATTTAATATTGGATTAAAATATTTATTTTATGAGCTGAATGATTATGCATTAATAAACAAATAATTGTATAAATTACTTATACTATATAATAAGTAAACTATTATAAATAATTAATAAATTAATTGTTTATTATAAGATATAAATAAATTTATTTATAATAATCGTGTAAAAAAAATGAGTCTGTACTTGCCACAGGCAAGAACTTTTTTGCGTGAACTAATTATAATTTCATTCCCGCCTATGTTTTATAGCCGGTCCCAAGCCCGGATAAAGAAGGAGGGTTGTGTTAGGCCCCGACAGCCAGCGTAAAACCCTGTCGAATCGCATGAACATGGATTAACGAATATGGCGTCGTATGATCCATGTAGCCAACCCCACCTAGTGGGATAAGGTTTTGTTGTTGTTGTTGTAATTATAATTTCATTCGTTTACCAGAACTTTAGTTCTGGTAGGGCTCACGAGAGCTTCGTGCCCTGTTTGCCAGCACGTGAAGTTCAGCCGAAAAATTCTCATCCAAACAGGGCCTTTTTGAATGCCCATCTTATATGCCACTATCTTTTATGTGGAATTTCTATTTATTATTGGGCTATGTTCAGTTTTCATAGTTTTACATATGCTGCAATTTTCCATGTTTGCTTTCTAACTTGTGCATCTGTTGTTATTTGTAGGTTGGAAGTGCTAAAAATAAATTTGCAAGATCTGGAACCAATAAGGTAGTTTAAATTCAAAGAATGCATGAATCTTCACTCTTTTGTATAAATTTCCAGACTACCTGTTTATATTTGCATGCATATCGAATGGTTAAAGAAAGTGAGTACATTAGATGAGTCTCCACTATAGTGCAAGTTAAGAACTTGATAATGGGATCATAATTCTTTTTTAGAGTAAAAAGATGACTAGGGAAAATTAGTCGTCCGTGTATGTGTTTGTTTATATATGGGTGTCCGTGTAGATGTACATATGTGATCAAGAAATACCTTTTTTGTACGAAGCCGATCAAGATTGTTTTTGGATCATAATTAAGCAACCTTTCCGGGAACAAAACTCGTCCTTTGAAAGTTGTGTATATGAATGCATTTTGCGGGCATCCACTTACTAATTTTTACTTTCGAGTGCAGGAACACACATCTTATATATAGATTCTCGTTTAATGTACTTAGTGCACAAACAATGGCCTGACTGCTTTATGCTATATTGGTATTACATATTTTGTTTGCCCCATGTGCAGGAAGGCCTGGCAAAGGCTATACTTCTTGATGTATTTCTTGCTAATGTTCCAGTAAGTTGATTTTTCTAGACTTTGGTATATGGATTGAATATTTTCTAGTGGAGTGGGTCACTCATTCTCATGTTCCCTTTCTTTTTAGGTTAATCAAGGGAATTTCCGATCAAGGTGCATATATGCTGCTGTTATGCTAAGACGGATGTTGGATGCAATTCTAAACACAGATACCTTTGATGATAAGGTAGGTGAGATAATATAGTCCATTTTTCAAATAATACATTGAAATCCATTGTTGAATTAATTATCATCTACAATAATAGTAACAACCGCCAAAAAATGTTCGATGGATAAACATGGTAAACTCAAGTCCTTGGTTTTAATGCAAGCTGGATGATTGCTAAGCTTTTGTAGTCCTTTCGTCCCTTTTTCTCATAAAAGGACTACGACACCATTTTTATGCTTTTAAGATTGTTCCTTCGTCGAGAAATAAACATTGTAAAATCAGCAGAACAATTATATTTGTGAACTAGATACAACAACCACCATATGGCTATCTTGCCTGTTCAGTTGATTTTATATTCAAGAACTTGCCAACTGACTATTCCTTGTTTATAAATTCACTAGGATTATGTGGGCAACAAGCGTTTGGAGTTGTCAGGGCAATTAATATCCCTGCTCTTTGAGGTGAATCTGTGGAGTTACAAGTTATTTGCTAATATTATCTGATAACTTTTATAATTGTTTTTATCATTATTGTTTGCTACAGGATTTGTTCAAAACGATGAATTCTGCTGCTATTGACTTTGTCAACAGTGCGTATGAAAAGAGTAGGAGCAGTCCTTTGGATTTCCTACCAGTAAGTTCTAAATAACTTCACTTGCACCGGAGCTTGTGTAGTATCCTAAAGTGCTACTGTATCTTGTCATGTAGATCACCCATGAAAATTTGCATCTTGTATGCTGTTTAAATTCATGATTGGATAATGAAACTTCAACCTTTCATGCTTGATCCTACATTGGAAGTCTGGAATTGGGAGGTATCTTTGACTGATACAGTTAGAGTTGACGCAGCGGTAAGGAATTCGGTATAGAAATTTAAATATAGCCAAGAGCAAACCCTAGGCCCGATGAACGGTATAGGAATTGGGAGACGGATGGTGCTGCTGCGGCAACACCGGTGAGGCGACGCTCCATCGATATCCGGGGGTTGCCATTCCACCTGCTCCGGCCGGAGGTGGTTGTGGCAGTGGCGAGCCATTTCGGGAACACCCTCTCCCTCTTTCTCCCTGCGTTGGGGTCGCCGGACATCTCGACCGTCACTGCTGTCGTCGAGCTGCGTCCAGACCTGCTCTGCGTCCCTGCGTCGGTCACTCTGTGTGCTGGAAACGTGAGCTATAGCCTTAGGCTGCACTGTTCAGGGGGCTCTACGTCGTGGGCAGAGGTCGCCGCCAGCCAAGCACTGCTGTCGCCGCGATCGTCAGCAGCAGGAGACGTGCAGAGTTGCCAGCCTGGCCGGTCGTGGTGCTTCACGGCCGTACCCCTACCTCCCTTACAGTGTTTCAAAAACAAGCCGCCTCTGCTTCCAGCCTGGCGCAACCCAACCCACATGTCGACAAACCCCATGGACCCAAACCTAACCATAGTTCCCCCTCTCATCAGCCCCGCCTGAATCAGCCAGACCCGCATCTCATCCGAGCCCAATCTGAACCCCCGTTGAAGTCCAGGACGCGACCAGGCGCACCTCTGGGCCGTCTCACCCCCCCCCCCCCCCCCCCCCCCAGCACCGACCTGTCCGCCACCCCCTGTTCCGACAGACCGCCGTCACTCCTGCGCCGGACAACGTCACACCCCCCTCTCCTTCACTACCCCACCTGCATCCAACCCAGACACCACTAATCCTCCCCAGCCAATCATCGTCCCTCCATCAGCCACTGACCAAGAACAGCCGGAACCCCTGTCAGGCGGCGACATCCAGTCACGTCAGCGCCACGGTAGTCTCACAGCACCCAGAGACCGTCGAAGCTGGCCCCCTGAGCACCGATGTGGTGAGGCCGCCCCGCTGCTGCCGTCCCAGCTCTGGCACCGCACAGCCGCCAGCGCCTCATCCACTGGCCGGTGCTCAGCCGTTGGCAACCACCACCACTCAGACCTCGTCTCCGGCGGCTCCACTTGCGGAGGTGCATGCAGCCCAGGGTGAATGCCCCCTCGGGGACAAAGAGGAGGACGAGATCCGCATGGTGGTGGGGGCAGCCGGATTCACGAAACTTCACCGGCGACCTCGTCACCGATCAGAGATGGCAAGAAGGATGTTCTTACACCGGCCGCTTCATCGGCTGCTGGCACACACACCGCACCTGTCTCGGGAGGAGAACGGCCCAGGTGGTGACCCAGCTTCCCAGGGAGGTGCTACTATTTCCTTATGAAGGTGCTGACATGGAATGTACGGGTCTCGGAGACCCGGAGAGGTGCAGGATTCTGGGCCACTACCTTAGGGAGTGGGAAGCGGATGTTGTTCTCCTCCAGGAGACTAAGCTTTCGGCGTGCAACGCGGCGACGTGGGCCTAGATTGGGGGCACACGCATGTCTGAGCACCTCTCTCTTCCGACAGTGGGGCTCTCTGGCGGTTGTATCATTGGGTGGTGTGACGACTTGTTCTCTTTGGTAGACTCTTGGATGGCCCAATTCTCGATGACAGCTCATTTCAGACGCAGTACTGACGGTTCCTCCAACCTCCTCTCCTGTGTATATGGCCCTTGCTCGGGGTCCCTCTGGGCGATTCTATGGGAGGAACTATCGGCGGCCCGCCTCCACCTTCCGGACGGGCGATGGCTAATTGGGGGCGACTTCAATGTCACACTTGACATGGATGATCGCCCCGCCAGACGACAGGGGAGAGACCTTGGGGCAGTGGAGTTCAGAGATTTCATCGACTCCCAGTCGTTGTCCGACATCCCGGCAATGAACTGCAGATTCACGTGGCGGAGCACGGCGACACCCTCTTCCAGATCTCGACTCGATAGATTCCTCGGCTCGTTTGAGCTGGTAGAGGCTCACCAGCTTTCTGATGTACATGCCATGGACCGACCTTTCTCTGATCACACACCCCTCCTATGGAGGTCTAGAGATGGCCAGCCGCTATGGTCCCTTTTTCACTTTGAGCGCTCCTGGCCTCGGAGGAGGGGTTCAGACAGTCGGTGGCTGAGCATTGGTAGAGTGTAGCGGCTTCGGACTTTGCTGCGCGGACTCTTGCCGACAGGCTCCACAGCCTCAGGCATTTCCTTCAGGATCGCCGGAGACAGATCCGGGCGGTCCGGGAGGCGTGGAGGATTGAGGCACTGGAGATGATTGCACAGCTTGATCGAGAGGACTCCCGACATCTCACGGAGGACGAGGTGGCTCAGCGTAGGCGGGCTCAGTCGACCATTCAGGACAGGTTGGTGGAGATCCAGTGGAGGCGGCGCTCCCGGCAGACCTGGCTTTAGGAGGAGGATGCCAACACTTGTTTCTTCCACCTATACGCGAGCTCGCGGCGGCGGGCAAATCGGATCGACCAGCTGGAGGTGATGGGCCAGAGGATCTCTGGCCAACAGTGCATCGGGACCGCCATCGCCTCTAGGGCTGGAAATGAGCCGAGCCGTTCATGAGCAACTCGTGGCTCGGCCTATTTTTGGCCTAGCTCGGCTCGGCCTATTATCAAAATAAGCCAGAGACTTATCCAGATGGCGTCCCCCGTCAGCGTGGAGATGGTCTCCCAGGGGTATCACTTGTCTTACTGATGATCAGTCTTTCATGCTAGTGCAGACCATCACTAAAGGGGAGGTCACTGACGCGCTCCACGACCTCAATGGCGAAGGGTCCCCGGCCCCGACGGCTTCCCGGTTTTCTTTTACAGAGAGTTCTGGCCCGTGGTGAGGGAGGACGTCATGGCGGTGATCCAAGAGTTCTCCAGTGGGAACCGGGGTTTCGAGCGCTTGAACCGGTTCCTACTCTTCATGCTCCCCAAGCGTACGCCGGCGGACAGAGTGGAGGATTTTCGGCCGATTGCCTTATCCAACGCCATCTATCTCCTGGTGGCTCGGGTACTGGCTAATCGGCTCCGGGAGGTGCTCCCCTACCTCATCCATCCTACGCAGTCGGCCTTCATACATGACAGATCCATCACTGACAGGTATTCTGTGGCCTCGGAGATTTTAGCGCAGTGGAGACATACCAGCTGCCGGGCCTTTCTTTGGAAGGTCGATTTTTCAAAAGCTTATGACTCTCTTTCATGGTCTTTCTTTTGGTATTCCTTACTGCTACTTGGATTGCTTGGATGAAGTGGTGTATCACTACTACGTCTATCTCGGTCTTAGTCAGTGGGTCGATGACCGGGGGTTGGGTGCAGCCACAGCGAGGTGTCCGACAGGGGTGTCCTCTCGCACCTATGCTTTTCACACTGGCGGTTGACGGCCTCGCCAGATGCACTCAGGAGGCATGCCGGGCCGATCTCTTCAAAGGCTTTGCCGGTGGGCTGGTGCCTTTACTCCAGTATGCGGACGACACTGTCTTCTTCGTCGAGGGATCAGAGGATGAAGCTAGGCGGGTGGCTATTTTGGTGGAGCTTTTTGGCATCACTTCAGGCCTGGAGATCAACCATGCCAAATCATCCTTCATTCCTTTTGGCATGGTGACGGAGGAGGCTTCACGTTGTGCGGCAGAGTTGCGCCCTCCTGTTGGGGCACTACCTATCACCTACCTGGGGCTCCCACTATCAGATCGTCATATTGGCTCTCGGAGGTGGACTCCAGTCATTGAGCGGTTGGAGCGCGATGCCTGCACAGGTACTATCATGGTTTGATTCTTTGAGATGCAGGTTCTTCTGGCAGGGATGCAACCCTGCCCGTCGGGTTCAACTTGTTGCTTGGAGCAGCCTATGTAGGCCCACCTCACAGGGAGGATTTGGCATTCGGGACCTCCGATGCACCAACTGGGCACTCCTTGCCCGGTGGGTGGGTCGCATTATGGGGCCCGATGACAGCCTATGGAGGGAGGTTTTCTTCACATGCTATGGCCGCGACCTTTCATGGGACTCTAGACCTATCGTACCCTGTGGTGCTTCATCATTCTGGCGGGGTGTGGCGGCCCTTTTCCTGCGTGAGCGGCCTTTCATGACCCAATCACTTGGCAGTGGGGAGGCTTTCTCATTTTGGCGGCACGACTGGCTCCCAGGGGGTACACTTGCTGACTCCTTCCCTTGGTTACTGGCTCTAGCGGCACACTTGGATGCGTCTGTGGTTGAGTGCTGGTCTGAGATGGGCGGCCCGGGGAGCGGCTCCTGGACTCCCCTTTTCAGGTCTCCTCTCTTCGATATTCCGACTTACTGGCACTCCACTAGAGGATCGCCCCCTTCCGTCCACACCCGTCCCGGACGGATGGCTGGGTATGGGTATCGGATTCTTTCTCGGCGCACAGTCTCTATCTTCGCTTTCTCCTGGCCACCACGGACTCTGCAGACTTCAGAGCGGACTGCAGACTCATTTGGCGCTCTCGTTTGCCGTTGAAAGTCAAGATCTTTGCTTGGCTTATGCGGCGTGAGCGGATCCTTTCCAAAGTCTATAGGGCGTGGTGGGCGCCGCATGCGGATACCTCCTGTGTCATGTGTGGGGAGGCGGAGGAGGATCTCACGCATCTATTCTTCAGCTGCCGGGTATCCTGCGAGATATGGTCTCGGACTAGCATTACGGGCGGCATTCCCCCAGTGGCGGCAGACTTTTGGCAGGGCATGAGGAGGCTTGGCAGACAGGGATCAGATTGGAGACTTCCTGTGGCGACTTTTCTGGCCGGTGCCTGGGCCATCTGGCTCCAGCGCAACCGTGTCATTTTTTGTGGGGAGAGATGTCAGGCAGACAATATTGTACATCAAATGTGTCACCTTCTGCAAGAGTGGGGTTTTGGTTAGCATACTCTTGCCGCTCTCCACTGGAGAGGTTTCACTTGTATATGATGTTTTTTTTGGTGATATATATACACGGATGACACCTAACTAGTGGTCATCCTTTCTCTTCTCAAAAAAAAAAAAAAACTAAATACCAGAAACTAAATACTAATCAGCAATTAAATATCTAAAATAACTCAGACTCAACTCCTAAAATAACTCAAACTTGGACTCCAAGTAATTTTATGTAATCTCCAACTCCATCTCCTACATCAGTTTGTCATCCAGGTATATATATAGTTGAAAATGATTTTAATAGTCCCTTGGAAAAAGTGACTGTAATGCTCTTCAATGTATTTTATGTTATGATAAATTGATGTGACGCCATCCTGTATTTTGTTTTATCTTCCATTCATGTGTTGGAGAGACCGTTTCCAATAACAATAGAACCTACTGCATAAAAATTCAGGATGTAATTTATTTTTCTCCATTGATTGAATTATTTGCAGCATTTGAGGAAAGAATTTATAACACATGGCCTGGAGAGAGCCATCTCTACTGGGAATTGGGATCTCAAACGATTTAAGATGCATCGAAAAGGAGTGTCTCAGGTAATACCTTTCTTTATAAATGCTATTGTGAAAGATGCTTCAGGATGATTCTTTTTTTGTAAGTGTTTCTAGATGATTAATGTAAACCCAGACCCAATATCTAGAAATGTTATCGAATAAGAATATTTATTCATTATCCATCTCAAAATTGTCATCCCACAAGAGATCATTTTTCTTGGATAGAAAAGGCTGAGTTGCTGCTTCAAATGCGTCTTTATGTCAGATTTATTTGATGAAATTCATCCTTTAGAATCCACATCACATAAGAAAAGGACAATCTTTCTAATGAAATAGGTGGATGTTCTGAGGTGGCTTGGTAAGGTGTAGAAAGTCTCCACTCATAGCATTACGGTTATGCTTATATTGACTACCACCTTGCTAGTCATCCTTTTCTCATGAAAATACACAACAGATTTAATGCATGTGTATTATGTCCTTGCTCAACAAATACACACCCATGTCTTTTTCTTAACACGTGGTGGTATATTTTAGGAAACACATAAACATTACTTAATTACCATGATTTAACTCTTGGTGTATGTGGTTAGTTTATGTTCAATGCAAAGTGATAATGTTTTGTACTTGTGTTGAACAATCATGCTATACTAGTCAAGGAAAATTTTGATCAAACTTTCTACCAAAAGATGTTATACACCATGACATTCTCTTCTCCAATGGTCGAAAGGATGACTGCATGAAATTGGCAGTCATCCATTTTTTTTGAAACGAGGAAGGATGATTAGCAACTCCGCCTATGTTTTATAGCCGGTCCCAAGCCCGGATAAAGGAGGAGGGTTGTGTTAGGCCCCGACAGCCAGCGTAAAACCCTGTCGAATCTCATGAACATGGATCAACGAATGCGTCGTATGATCCATGTAGCCGACCCCACCTAGTGGGATAAGGCTTTGTTGTTGTTGTTGTTGAGGAAGGATGATTAGCGAGATGATAGTCATCCAAAGTTTCATTAATATTTAGGTGAAATTACAAGATAAAGTCAAATAAAAAGTCGTATTAAAATAGAAAAAGTGAGACTTTTTTTGAAGTAAAAAAGGATGACTAGGTTAGAAAAAAGTGAGATTTACAAGTCTTTATATGGAAAAGGAAAGAAAGAAAACTAGGTGAGGAGTTTGGCCTCCTATAAAAGCACAAAAAGAAATTCGTCCACCCATATGCGCCACTCAAAATAGAGATGTGATGATGCTATAGTGACAATATTATTTTTTAATAAAAAAATTACAAAAAATCTTTGGACTCAATCCTGTTCCAAACTGGGTCAACTTTTTTCAATTTCATTATTTTCACGCTAAGGGCATGGATACATTTAGTCTCAAAAGTGAAATGAACAATAATTTAATGAATTTAAATTGTATGCTTTAAAAGTTTTATTTTATTCCTCATATTAGTTAATAGAAAAATTTTAAGGGACTAAAAAAAATTTTAAGGGGCTGTTTGGTGTGGTCTACTGCAGATAAATTATTGATTATTTTATTTACGAATTCTCATAGAACACTAGCAAAAATAGTGTCGATATAACAACCCCCTAGTTCCATGCATTGAACTTGTCGCCATAGCTCAATAGTGATCAGACGCTTCAAGAACAGATGCACAATTTTCTCAATATCTGACCCACATGCATATGAAATGTCCGCATTCAATGCCCATCTCGATCTATAGACCATACTGAAGATCTTACCATGCCTTGAGCCAAGCGAAGATCTTAGTTTGATGGGTATGAACGATCTCCAAATGCATCGAGAGTCCACCTTGAATGTGCCTGCAATGGTGTTCTCCAATTGTAGATGTATCCAAATTGCTTGTGCTTAATAGATTTTGAACTCCAACGACGTATGTCAAACCATGCTACCAAATGGACTCCTTGCCTTTTCTAGCCATACCCCTGCCAAAGAAGCTACGTTTCTAACATGTAATAAGAAGGAAGTGAGCTAGAGCTTTGCACCCCAATTGTCACCCTGCTGATTACATATTTAGACCTTCCCCTTTCTGACCATCACATCAGTTTTAAGGGGTGGACCCCGGTCATTGATCTATTAGAACATTACTTCATGTCTGGATTTCGAGACTACTATCATGTGGTGCCCAGCTTATGCTGTGTCGGTCTGTTCTGTCGGTGCTCCTGATTTACTATATGTCGGTTCTCCAGCTGTTTGCCCAGGTCTTGATGCAGCTAGAGTCCTTGAGGAGTAGATTCTTTTGGCAGATTGGCAAGGCACCCACCTTGCACCCATCTCGTAGCATGGCGGACCCACTTCACAGGGAGGAATTAACGTTCAAGATCTTCGCTATACCAATCGAGCTTTCCTGGCTCGGTGGGTGGGGTGGATTGGGCCCGAGGACAGCCTATGGTGTGTGATTTTCTTCAAATGCTATGGCCGAAATGTACCACGGGAGTCCACTACTATTCTTCCACGTGGTGCTTCATCCTTTTGGCATAATGTTGCAGCGCAAGCTCCACTAGTGTATCCGTTCATGGTCCCTTCACTCGGTTTCGCGGAGGCCTTCTCTTTTTGGCTACCTGGGGGATCGTTATCAGAGTCTTTCCTTGGACCATGGGCCATGGTGCGCACCTTGATGTTTCGGTTGTGGAGACTTGGTTGAAGGTCGGTGGCCCAGGCACTAGCTCTTGGACCCCTCTCTTCAGTTACTCTCTCTGAGATCAGCACATTTCGAAGTTTCTAGAACGTTTCTCCTTTTCTTTTGTCTCTGTTTCCTTGAGGGCATATGCTTGTACATGTTAATCGTCTCATACTGATATACATTCATGGATGACACCCAATTTTGGTGATCAGATGATATCTCTGATCTCAATAGGATGAAGCAACCACCTAAGATGGAGTGCCACTTTGTAGTCTATGTTCCATGCGCTCAATGACCGACGTTGAGCTATGGGAACAAACATGACGATATAAGAGTGGCAACCCTAGGTATGACATTGGAAAGGAGCCGATCGGAAGCTCCATTGTGCATGGCATGCTCTCCTTCTCCAGGCCGAAAGGATTAAAAGAAAGCTTGACATGATTGATGCCTAGCTCATACACCTCGCCGAACAACTCACCGAGATAGCAACTCATGCAATCTCAACGGTCTCCTTCCCGGTCCTCAATGGTCTCTAGCAAAGATTCTCTTTCCAATCCCACCTCGTGTCTTCAGAGGTCAATGCGTCATTCACCTCTTTCAAATTGACAAGTGTGTTCCTTGAGCAGTCAAGGGTTATAGATATAGTCATGATTGATATCATTTTGATTCTTGACCCACCACAAGATCCATCACCTCACCGCAACCTCCAGCACCACCCTAAAGGCGTACAATTGATGACACCTTCAACAACCTTCACCCATTGATTTTGATATTGAACCCCTCTCCACAAACCACCATGTTATTCTCAATGCAATTTTGTTTTGTTGGAAGGATAAATCTTGTGGCGTCGTATGATCCATGTAGCCGACCCCACCTAGTGGGATAAGGCTTTGTTGTTGTTGTTGGAAGGATAAATCTTGATCTAGATGTCTCTATTGTAGATCGCAATGACACTAGTTCGTGTGTAAATATCCTTTCTGATTGTATGAGTTTTCTTAATTTGTCTCCTAATGTCCATGTTTTCTCTATTTTTTCTGATAGTCATCTTATTTCTTGCAATCATTTTTAGGCATTCCAACTTTCATATTGGAAAACTACTATGGATGAAATGCCCACTCTGCAATCTAGATAGACTTAGGAGCTTGTGAAACTCTGTTATAGTAGTTGGGTGTTGCTGGGTGTTCATCTCATGGGTTAGGTGCCAAACGGTACATGAGTGCCTAACTCTTTTTGTGTGTTGTCATAATAATAAGGCAAATAAATGCTATGTGCCCATGACATTCTATATCTATGATATCTACATTGTTTTTTGTTGAAGCAAAAGCATACAAGCTTTAATTGTATGCTGAACAAAAGGAGGTGATGCCATATTTGGTTTGGGAGACTTAAGGTGGAGCTCGAGAGAGGTAAGATTAGAATGTGACAATTCCTGAAGATTTATTTGTTACGATGCTAAAATCTTAGTTAGCCTTGGAGAGGTGAGTGAATAACTATAAGATTATATTAGAATGATGACGAGGTGTTTGGGGCTATAAGCCTTTAGCAAGCTGCGGCGAGTGACCCGCTTAATGTCCACTTATGTATCCATAAGAAAGAAAATCTCGAGCCAAGCCTTGTCACACCTCATCGTGAGGATGACAACCTCTGACAATGGTCGGGCGGGAATCCTATGAGAGGTCTTAACAATAGCAACCAAAGAATACTAAACACGAAAGTTCATCCCCAAATCCATGATATGCTCGATCACTTGTGCGAGGAGGGGAATGTTGGTTGGTCAGAGTTCCTGGTTGGCACACATCAAGCCAGGCTACATATTTTCACATATATTTTTATATATGGATGTCTAGTCATTATAGCCATTCTTTGCCCTTACTGAAATGGTCAATTTAAGGGGATAGTTTTCTTTTTCTTTTGTTTGGGCAGGGGTGGCGGGTTTTCCACACCCTCTTACTCTTCATTTTTCTTCTAAATTTTTTTTTTCTTGCATTTGTAAAACCACGGATTTCACATTTTATATGAAATGGACGACAAAATCACGCCGGTCATTAGACATGTGGAGCAGCGTCTGGCCGACCAACTGCTGAAGGGGGCCTGGGTGTTCTCAATCTTTGCCGAATGAACACTGCCCTCCTCACGAAGTGGGTCATTCGGATTATGGGCCCCTATCAAGGAATCTGGTCGAACATTCTCAACATTTCTTATGGCCACAACTTAAATTGGGATTCGAGAGCCACTTCGATTAGAGGCGCATCCTCATTCTGGCGGGGCATTACTGAAATTATTCCGTTGGTCAAGCATCTGTTTTCCCCCTCTCTTGGATCTGGCTCCCTTTTCTATTTTTGGAAGGACAACTGGTCAGGCCTGGGCCCTGCCCAGCTGCGCTTTCCTCGCCTTTTCCAGCTGGCTGCAAACAAGGAGTTAAGGGTGTCCGAGTGTTGGGCATCCGTGGCAAACAGTCGGCAGGGGATGTGGTCGCCAACCTTCTCTCTTCATCTCTCGGATCAACGCTTTGATGAACTGCTGCTGCTGCTGCTTGGGGGGATCTCCCACCTCTCCCCAATAATAAGTAAGGATGATGGTTAGCAATGGCAGAAGGAATTTCTCTGTTCGAGAGGCATACACTTTGCTTGGTGCCGAGGATACTAATGCCTTTGAGGAGGTTTTGATGGCCTGTAGGTTGCTGTGGCGTGCTAAGACTCCTCTTAAGATCAAAATTTTCTCCCGGCTGCTGTTGCATTGTCACCTCCTCACAAAAATGTACAGGTCTTGGTGGTGTAATGATGCTGATACCATCTGTGTCCTTTGCGGAGAGGCTGATGAAGATTCTGCCCACCTCGTTTTTTGGTGTTACATGGCTCGCCAGGTCTGGGCGGCAGCTGACATTGACCGGATTGATACCTCCTCGGAAGGCGCTTTCTGGCGGTCCTTCCGTAATGGCGGCAGAAGGATGCAGGGTTGTGTTTACAGGTCTAGGAGACAGAGGGCTCTACCAATAGCATACATTTGGGCTACTTGGATGCAGTGAAATGACACTCTTTTTCGTGGTGGGTGTGCCTACGTTGACAACATCAGGAATCATGCGAAGGTCATTTTTGGAGATTGGAAAATGTGCTGATTTTTTGGGCTGCCATCCCTGTTTTTCTCTGCTTTTTGTTTGTAATCCGGATGATGGGTTTTTGTTAAGAGTATAAAACATAGATGTTGCTCTTCTTAACGGCTTAAGCTTTTATGAAAATTGGTCGGTATCAAAGCCAGAGGTCGAGAGTTCGAACCTCGTTAAGCTCTTTATTAAAAAGTAATTTACTAAGGGGGATGATGGAGAAGTATCGAAGTAGGAGAAGAGACTTACATATGGCTTTCATTGACTTAGAGAAGGCGTATGATCGGGTACCAAGGGATGTACTTTGGAAAGCCTTGCAAAAGAAGAGGGTGAGTGTTGCCTACATTAAGGTAATACAAGATATGTACGATGGGGCATTGACTAGGGTTAGGACACCCGGAGGTGAGACAAATGAATTTCCTATAGGAATTGACCTACATCAAGGATCAGCTTTAAGCTCGTATCTATTTAACTTAGTTATCGATGCTATAACCGAGAGTATCACAGAGGAGGTACCTAAGTGCATGCTATTTGCGGATGATATAGTACTTTTAGCGGATTCAAGAGAAGAGATTAATACAAAATTGGAAATATGGAGAAATACGTTGGAGTCAAAGGGTTTTCGTTTAAGTAGGAATAAAACAGAATATATGCATAGCAATTTCACAAATAAACAACTTAGAGACGATTTGAAAGTTAGGCTAGGGGAGGATATAATTCCTCAAGTGACAAAGTTTAAATATTTAGGATCAATTGTAAGACAAGATGGTGAGATTGATGACGATGTTAATCATAGAATTCAAGCTGGTTGGTGTAAGTGGAGGAAAGTCACTGGAGTTCTTTGTGATAGAAAAATACCCAATAAAGTTAAAGGAAAATTCTATCGTACTGCTATAAGGCCAGCAGTGTTATATGGTAGTAAATGTTGGGCTATGAAGGGACAACATGAACGTAAAGTGGGGGTAGCCGAAATGAGGATGTTGAGATGGATGTGTGGTCATACAAGATTAGATAAGATTAGGAATGACCATATACGTGAACGAGTCGGAGTGGCTCCTATTAGTGAGAAAATGGTAGAGAATCGTTTGAGATGGTTTGGTCATGTTCAGAGAAGACCATTAGATGCGCCAGTAAGAAGAGTAGATCAAATAATCTGGAGTCCGATTAAAAGAGGGAGAGGGAGGCCAAGGCGGACACTTGGCGAACTAATAGAGCAAGATCTATTGGTGAATAATATATCGAAAGGTTTGGTTACTAATAGAGCGGAATGACGTCGTATGATCCATGTAGCCGACCCCACTTAGTGGGATAAGGCTTTGTTGTTGTTGTTGTTGTCCACATGTTGGGTTTGGGTTAGACCAAAAAGTTGTCAGCAATCCACATGTGAAGGGGAGTGTTAAGAGTATAAAACGTAGATGTTGCTCTTCTTAACAACTTAAACTTTTAGGAAAATTGGTCAGCACATCAAATTTAACAATTTCTCCAGACCCGTTCTTTCTAGTCTTTTGTAATTTTCCTAAAATTAATGGAACTCTGGACAACCACCACCTTGCTGGTTGTCCTTTCCCGTTTCAAAAAAAAAAAGGTTGATAGGTATTATTGGGGCATGTAAATCCCATCTTCTATTTAATATAAAAAACTCAGCACCAATGAACAGATTAAATTAATATGAAATTGACGAAAACTGAATTCTGTGTCAATGTTTAGATAAAATTTCCTTTACTGATATAGAACTTCGAGCATATGCAAATGACTAACCAAATCTAAAATTATTACCTTTAACAGTGGTTATATCTATCATCATAATGGTAAAACATAAATCTGTCTTAATTATGTCTTATATCATAGCGTGACTATATTCCCCTTGTAGGTCGTTTCAAGGTTATCATTTATTGCAGCTTTAGGCCACATGACACGCATATCACCACAGTTTGAAAAGACTAGGAAAGTAAGTGGACCGAGAGCTTTGCAGCCGAGCCAGGTAATGTTATGACTTTGAATCCCTGATGTATTAAAATGTTTTTGTGTTTCCATACAACTTTTTATAGCTGATCATTTCATTTGATCTATTTGAAACAGTGGGGCATGCTTTGCCCATGTGACACTCCTGAAGGTGAAGGTTGTGGATTGACAAAAAATTTAGCTTTGATGACTCATGTGACAACTGATGAGGAAGAGGGTCCATTGATTTCTCTGGTTTGTTCTTTTCTTAAATAGATCATTAAGGATTTGTTGAACACTTTTTAATTTCTTAGCTAAAGTCCTACTTCGAATATACTTTGTAAAAGTGCTTAGTTGCATTCAGATTTACAAGAGATATAATCTTCTTACTTTACGCTGATATTTCATTTATTTTCGAAGTTAATACGGGATGCATGCTAATATTGCCAAGGGATTACTCTTCTCATTCGTTCACATCTCCTAAGATATGATTGCTTTTCCTAGATAATTTTGGATTGCATACCTTTGCTTTGCATCCATTACTGGTTTGGCATTTTAATTTTTTTTCTTCACATTCTCTTTTTGAAGGTGGATATGATCAAAGGAATTTATTGACCATAACTTCTGTTGTTTTTAGGGTGACCATAACTTCTGTTTTTTTAGGGTGACCTTAGCTTCTGTTTAATTTTTCATTTCTATTTTTGTCTGGTTCCATTACCAATCTCGTGTGATGGTTACAACTTTGATCTGCTAGCACCTCTTGAAAGATTGCATGGAGGATCCTCCATGTTTAACCTTATTTTTTATGCAGATTTAAATTTGTATATGTATATTCCATTTATTTCATTGATTTTATGAAGTTTCTTTTTACCCAGTGCTATACATTAGGAGTTGAAGACTTAGAAGTTCTTTCTGGAGAAGAACTTCATGCACCCGATTCTTTTTTGGTTATATTTAATGGGCTTATACTTGGAAAGCACAAACAACCATTGGTATGGTTTTAATGTGTAATAACCATCTTTGATTCAAATGTTCATACAAATTTCATTTCATACAATCTTATATGGTTTGCAGCGATTTGCTAGCTCCATGAGGAAGTTGCGCAGACACGGAAGAATAGGAGAATTTGTCAGCATTTTTGTAAATGAAAAACAAGTAAATTTTTTCTCCTGATTTTGATTGTTATAAGTTGCATCAATAATGCATGTTCTCTCTCTCTCTCTCTCAAAAAAAAAAAATGCAAGTCTCAATACAATGACACAAGTAGTGAAAGGACATGTTTGCACTTGATATAGCTTTCTTCTTGTTTGGTATTGTCATAACCAGTAATGGTCATAAAGTCCCAGTAGACAGTAGGGCACTATGTTCAACAATAAAGCTCTTTGAAATGAATAAATGCCAAATTAGGCGTTAGGTTTTGTATTTTTATAACTAGGAATGGTCATAAACTCATTGTAAACAGTAGGCACTAGGTTCCAAAACCTTTGCTCAAAGTACGACTTCACCTTGTATATCATGCGGTCCGAGGCCTCAAGCCGGTGGCAAAAGAAAGAAGAATGAGGTAGAATAATAAGTTTTGAGGAAGTCAATATTCCACATCATCCTTTGTCAATGAGCCCTCTACCAACAACAACAACAACAACAACAAAGCCTTATCCCACTAGGTGGGGTCGGCTACATGGATCATACGACTTCGTTGATCCATGTTCATGAGATTCGACAAGGTTTTACGCTGGCTGTCGGGGCCTAACACAACCCTCCTCCTTTATCCGAGCTTGGGACCGGCTATAAAACATAGGCGGAGTTCAATGAGCCCTCTACCGAGATACAATAATCTCAAAGGCAAAAGAGAAGCTATCTGTGGTGGGTGTCTAATGAAAGGTGATTGGATCAGGATCACCACATCCTCTAGCACTATTAAAAAATTGATGGACAAGATTTTTTGCCATGATGAAATGAATGACAATGGACAAGGCAATTGATTAGAAGCCTTTTGAAACGAGAAAGTACGACTAGCAAGCTGGTAGTCATTCAAAAGTTTCATTAATAATAATAGTAGGGGTTACAAAAGTTTGATAGGAAGGCTAACAGAAACTTCAAGGCCATGAAGCCAAAATGACATAATCACACTGCATATCAAAGATGACCTCTTTATTCCACACATCATTAACCACAATCACACGCATCCGAGATGAGTTGACAAGAGCCGCACCGGTCATCCCATAGTACGAAACACCTATTTCTTGAGTTGGACACCGTACATCCTTTAAAGGTCGCAGATCCCAAGGCCGCCTTCCACAGCTGGATGGCTCGCGATCTTTGAAGCCTTTGGGTTGCGGACACGCTTTCGCCTGACACCACAAACCGTAGCCACCAAAGCAATGATGTCCGGGTCACGCACCAGAATGGGTTTAGAATCAGCCAATGCAGTTGAGTCTCCAGCCACACAGACAATTAATTAGAAGTCTTACTATTCATTCTATCCATGCCTATCTCAAGAGGATATAACGGAACCGAACGAGGTGCTCGAAACCTTGGTTCCTCAATGCAAACTCTTGGATAACGCCATTTGCCCACAAAATGATAGAATTGCTTGTAGAAGTAAATAAAGGTCTTTTGGCCTAAGTAAGCCCTTTATGTTGAGGTCACGAAAGGATTGCAACACCCCTCACTAAAGTCATATGTCAATGATGTGGCATTTCCATGTCACGCGTGGGACCCATAGTTGGCCTCTTAGCGAAGCCATAGAAGTAAAACTTCACAAGATTGACACGTGATCTTTGCCTCTTCAAACAAGATTTGGAATTTTCATCCATATGCGGTCAATTGCGTATAGGGTAAAGAAGCACGTGCTGATGTTTTTTTTTTTTGAGGAGAAAAAGGATGAGCACCAAGTTAGGGTGTCATCCGTGTATATATATCATTATGAAAGAGAAAGTACAAGTGTGAGTCCTCAAGATGAGAGCAGCAAAAGGAGAAGAAAATACAATCACTAGCCAAAACCCCACTCCCGAAGAAGAAAGGAACAGTGGTGTACAATCGCCTCGAGCTGGCAAGTCTCACTACAAAAGATGATCTGGTTGCGCTGAAGCCAAATAGCCCAGGCACCGGCCAAAAATGTTGCCAAAAAAGTCGTCTGACGTCGTCCGCTGAGGGCTCTGAGAGAGTGGCATAGCTCCTTTAGAGAGATAGGAGTACCCCGAAATAAGCTCAGCCGCATCCAAACCTCCTGGGCTACAGTGCACCCAAAGAATAGATGTGTGATGTCCTCCTCCGCGTCACCACATAAAACACAGTGCGTGTAGCACGTGCTGATGTTGACCTCATCAAATATTATAGTTGGAGAGAACTTTCCTTTTGTTTATGCTACCCATGCGCACCCTTGCAGAGCATATTGATGACGATCGACTGCGCTATGCTGCTATCCAATGCCATCTAGCTAATAGGTGAGAAGGGTGTGAGATGTCCTTATTCAGCCACTGTAGGAGGTATTCATCAGTGGTCGGTCTCCTCAAAAAAGTAAAAAACAATGGTCGGTCCATAACAGAGTTATATCGTTGCTTCAGAGTTCATTGAAACATGGTTGCGTACAAACATGTAATTTCCTTTGGAAGGTCGATATACCTAAAGTCTATTATTCGGTCTCATGATCTTCCTTATGGCATTGCTTGCTGATTCACAGTTTCTTGATGACTTTGAATTTGTTGGATGAAGTGCTGTATCTGCGCAACTTCATTCTCGGTCTTAGTCATTGGCAACTGGCTGGTGGATGGTTCTAGTTGCAGCGAGGGGTTCAATAGGTGTCTATTGACACCCATGCTACTATTGTTTATATCGGATGCTCTGGCCTATTGTAGTTTCTCAGCATGCATCATAGGTATCATCACTTGTCTCTAGACCAAGGTAGATGTAATCTAGTCCTGCTCCTATAGCAGCATGCGAATGGCACTTTATTCTATATTGAGGGACCGAGTCACTATGGTTGAGCTATTCGAAGTTGTCTCAGGTCTACAGTAAAGCATGCCAAGTCATCTTTTATCCATTTTGGCATGACTGTGGAGGAGGCAACCCTTTGAGGTGAGGAGTTGTGCACAACCATTAGTGTGTTACTGATTACATATCTTGGCTTACCACAATCAAATAAATACATTGGAACTCATGATTGACCTTGGTTATTGAGCGTATGGAGCTTAGCTTACATGGCTAGAGGTCGAGGCTTCAACTGTGTGAAGAACACCTAGTGGTGCTAGAATTTGTCCTTTTCCCTCAAAGAAAGTGTCCTTTTGTTGTTCTCCATATACTATTCTGTATTGCAACTGCTAGCAAAGGTGGAGAGACACATGAATATAGTGAGGAGCATATTCTTTTAACGAGGTAGCAGTAGAAATAGTTCAGGGATATATTTGGTTGTGTAAAGGGGATCAATCTACTATAATATGGTTGTGGGTTCTGAAATCTATGATGGATCAATTGTGCCCTACTAGCAAGATGGGTGGAACAGATCATGTGACCAAGGAGGACTTATTGAGTACAATGTTTTTTGCATGTTATGCTCAACCACACCTCGCACATGGATTATCAACCTCCTGGTGCAGAGTTTTCACTGTTCTTCCATGAATGCGATCTTTCTTTTGTGCTTTTTGGGTTTGGGTTCTAATTCTGAAGCCATGAGTGGTTATCTGGCGATACATTTTTCATGATATTCTCCAGGCTCGCAACACTTTTGGTGGCCTCCATCGGAAGGCAGAGTATGGACACCGCAGTTTAGGTCTGCACCATTGAACCAGTGCTTTGAGGAGCTTCTCAAGCTATTTTATTGAATCACGTGCTATCATCTGGATTCTGGATGACTGCCTCTGCCCAAAGGGTCACTACTTGGTAAGAAGAGTCTAAACTGTATCTGGCACTCACACACACTGATCAGAATCGGGGTTATGCTTGGCTGTTGAAACGTGGGTGGATCCTCATGAGGGGTTACATGGCCAGAGGAGCACCACAAATTGATTGATCACACATGTGCTTTCTGTGGGTCGCCTGAGGATATCGAGCTCCTCTTTTTTGCATGTCCCATTTTTAGGGACACATGATGCCACCTGTGACCACAAACATCGACACATTTGGAGTACATAATTTTGGGACTTGTTTTTTTTTTTGAGGAGAAAAAGGATGACCAAAATTGTGGTTGTCATCCATCTATATATATAACTATGGAATGAATGTACTTTTTGGGACTTGTGGAGACTCGTCACACGTGATTGATTGGGGTGGTGACAATCATGGGCAGCTTCCATTGCTATCCCATGGGCAATCCGGCAATCTTTTTAGAGGTGAACAGTTATACTTTTTACTTAGAGAGGGGTTATGGATAACATATTTTTTGTTTGTTTGAGACAATTAACCATGCACACTAGTACATTCCCATTTTCATTTTGATAGATGCCAATGACTAAAAAGAATAGTTGGCGAGAATATCAACCGCCTTAGGTCTTTGTGGTGTCTTCGATTTTGATGACTTAGTAATTTCTCCTCTTGAGCATATCCTCGAAAAATGATTTATCAAGTGTCCTTGTTGCGATCTGAGCATGAGGGTCTCACTAAAGTTTTTGCTCATGTAAGTTCTTTATCCTGATCTATTAATGATGTCATTTGAAGAAACATTGCCAGACATGTAGTCATGACCTTTCAAATTTAAGTCAAATTGCCTAGTCCTTGGGGTATTGCAATAGAAGATGGCTGTTGGTTGCTGCTCCATGACCTCAACCATTTTGAGTTGGTGAATCTTGGCTAGCTCCATTGACCTCAAGAGGCTATTGCGAGCAAGCCAGGTGACATACATGTGCTTCTCCAAGTGAAGCTACAATTGTCTGGTGGAAAGTCTAATAAGCTCTAAGACTTGAAGTTGCGGAAGCTGACATCTACTCCATCCCTCCATGCTTGGCTGTTGGTTAATTCTCCATGCCCAAGGTGGCTAGAAAAGGTTTTGTTAGGTTGCATAACTGAAACAAATTAAGATTAGAGTTTGTTTGTTTTCATTCGATTATTTTCCTTTTTCTTTTCTGTTTTATTGAAGTTCCTAGTCCTCGAAAGAGTCTAGAATCTGAGATGTAGTATGTCTCTAGCCTTTGGGATTCTATATAATGTCTATGGCTCTGTTTGGCAACACTAAAATTAGAATTTCAAGTAGTGTTTATCGGTTCAAACGTTAATTTTTTTGTTTGGTAAATGACAAAAATAAGTAGCGTTTAGTGTTTCATACGAAAATATTGAAAAGCTACTTTTACTAGCGTTTAGCGATTAGAGGTTAGAGTTTTATATTTTTTTCCAATTTTACCCTCATTCAAATATATTATTTCTTTCTAACTTATCTTATTATTTTCTCATTTTTATTTTATAATAATTTAACTATATTTATTTTTGTATTCATGCTTAATTAATTACAAAATATTTATATGTTAACAATGAATAAAAAAATAATTTCACAATTAATATTTTTATATCATGGGTGCACATTATTGTTAATATAAATTTCTATATATTTTAACAAAAATTAGTAGTGAAATTTTATTTTATTAATTAAGATATAAATATTTAATTTATTTTATTCAGGATGCCCACCTCGCTCTATTGACTTTGGTGAGAATCTTGTTGTGCTGCAGAAGTCAAGCAAAAACCTTGACTTTGAGGGTCACACGGGTATCGAAATCAACCTACAGTCCATCCTGAATGATGCCGCATTGTTTGGGAGGAGGCAGAGATTGATGCCATGGCCCGAGAAATCACCTAAGAACCAGACCTAGCCATCCGCCCTAGATGCCTGAGTGCCTGACACCGGATGGGAGCAATCTCTTGTTGGAGTCACCTGAGAGCCGGACCTAGCCGTCCGCCCTAGATACTTGAGCTTGAGGATGCGTCTCTCAGAGAGAGGATATCTGAAAAGGGGGGGGGGGTTGGTTCAGGAGCTGCTGCGCTATGAGACCATGCCGCCTGAGGTAGAAGAGATAAGATATATTCTAATTCCTCTCAAAAAAGATATATTCTATTAGTTATTGTTGTTATATTTATCTTTTTAGATCAGTGAGATTCTACGAGTTAGTATTATTATCTTTTAAATGAGTTTAGATTTGATTGTAAAATGCTTATAAATGGGCATGAACTCTTTTGTTATTGATATCAATTATTAACCAATTATTTCATAAACCTATGTGGTTTTATTTCTCGGTGGATTCCGAGATTATCAAGCTAATGATGGTATTTTGAACCATCAACTTCTTTCGGGATTCGTCCCAAAGTTGTAATCTCCTCCACTTTGCGTTCCCCCGCAGTGTCAAGTGGTATTAGAGCCTTCGAGGAGATTTATCTCTTCGTCTTGATGCTCATCTTCTTTTCTGCCATCCATTTCTTATTTTATTTCTCTTGTTTTATTTTTTTTCCTTTTCCTTCCTAACCCGGTCCCAAGCCCGGATAAAGGAGGAGGGTTGTGTTAGGCCCCGACAGCCAGCATAAAATCCTGTCGAATCTTATGAACATGGATCAACGAATATATTGTGTTAATGCTAGGTCGTTACCCGTAAGTAACGCGCTATACAACTCGGGTACAGTGATAAGAGAGCAAGAACCGCTGCATCCTCGCATGAATGCAGTGTTAAATGAGCAAGGGCTACCTCACTCTAATGGACGGAGGCGGTTAAAGAAACTAGTTCATGAGACTAAGGTCAGATTAGGTTCTTGGAACATTGGGACGTTGAATGTGAAGCGTCTCGAGGTGGCACAAGTAATGGACTAGCGTAAGATTAGTATCTTATGCTTGCAAGAAACTAGATGGGTAGGAGAGGGAAGTAAAGAGATTAGGTTAAATGGTTCCAAACTTTGGTACACAGGTAAGGTAAATGGAAGGAATGATGTTGGTATTATCGCGGATGCAGAATGGAGGAAGAATGTTGTGGAAGTTAAAAGGATTGATGATCGAATCATATCCGTGAAAGTAATTGTTGGAAAGGAGACTATGAACATTATTAGTGCATATGCACCCCAAGTAGGAGCAGAATCACATCTCAAGGAGAAGTTTTGGGCAGATATGGAAGGTTTGATTGAAAGTATACCAACAACCGAGAAAGTTTATATTGGGGGAGACCTTAATGGACATGTTGGTAAAGAGGCAGGACCACATGCAAGGGTTCATGGTGGTTTTGGTTTTGGGGAGTTGAATGAGGAAGGACAAACTATTATTGATTTTTCTTTAGCATACGACCTTAAGATTATCAACACTTGTTTTAGGAAGAGAGAGGAACATTTAATCACATACAAAAGTGGAACTCATATGTCTCAAATCGATTTTTTCTTGACAAGAAATACTGATAAAAGACGCTGTACTAATTGCAAAGTAATTCCTGGGCATGGGGTGACTACACAACATAGATTGTTAGTTCTTGATATGCAAATGAAATGTATAAAACCAAAATCCCGAACAGTTTTTGATCGAAAGATCAAGTGGTGGCAGTTAAAGGGGGAGAAGCGAGAGACTTTTAGAAGTAAGTTATTAGAGGAAAGTGTGTGGGAGTTAGAAGGAGATGCTAGTATCATGTGGGAGAATGTGGCAAAAAATGTTGAAATGGTTGCTAAAGCCATTTTAGGAGAATCAAAAGGTTTTAGACCACAAGATAAGGAGACTTGGTGGTGGAATGAGGAGGTCCAAGAAAATGTGCATAATAAGAAGAATTGTTTCAAGGCGATACACTTGGACAATAGTTCTGACAATTGGGAAAAGTATCGTTTGACGAAAAGGGAGGCTAAGAAGGCAGTTAGTGATGCTCGTGCTAAAGCATGAGGGGTTTTATAAGGAGTTAGGGACAAAGGCCGGTGAACAAAGGATTTACAAGATTGCAAGGAATAAAGAGGAGTCGAGAGATTTGGATTAAGTAAGATGCATAAAAAATGAAGTTGGCAAGGTTTTAGTTACTGAAGGAGATATTAAGAACAGATGGGAAGAGTATTTCTATAAGCTATTTAATGATGGATGTGAAGGTTCCCGTTGTGATTTGGAGGACTTGACAGTTAGCGAATGTGAGCTTAATAGGTCATTTTATCGTAGAATTAGAGTCTCGGAGGTTAGCGAAACTCTTAAGAAAATGGAGAATGGTAAAGCCGTTGGACCGGATGGTATACCGATTGAAGTTTGGAAATATTTAGGAGAAAAATGTGTGTTGTGGTTATGTAAACTATTTAATGAGATTTTACGGTCGAAAAAGATGCGTGATGATTGGAGATTAAGTACATTAGTTCCTATTTACAAAAATAAAGGGGATATTCAGAATTGTGCAAATTATAGAGGGATTAAACTTATGAGTCACACTATGAAATTATGGGAAAAAGTAATTGAGCATAGATTGAGAATGGAGACTAGTATTTCTGAGAGACAATTTGGGTTCATGCCAGGAAGATCCACTACAGAGGCGATTTATTTACTAAGGGGGATGATGGAGAAGTATCGAAGTAGGAGAAGAGACTTACATGTGGCTTTCATTGACTTAGAGAAGGCGTATGATCGGGTACCAAGGGATGTACTTTGGAAAGCCTTGCAAAAGAAGAGGGTGAGTGTTGCCTACATTAAGGTAATACAAGATATGTACGATGGGGCATTGACTAGGGTTAGGACACCCGGAGGTGAGACAAATGAATTTTCTATAGGAATTGGCCTACATCAAGGATCAGCTTTAAGCCCGTATCTATTTAACTTAGTTATCGATGCTATAACCGAGAGTATCACAGAGGAGGTACCTAAGTGCATGCTATTTGCGGATGATATAGTACTTTTAGCGGATTCAAGAGAAGAGATTAATACAAAATTGGAAATATGGAGAAATACGTTGGAGTCAAAGTGTTTTCGTTTAAGTAGGAATAAAACAGAATATATGCATAGCAATTTCACAAATAAACAACTTAGAGACGATTTGAAAGTTAGGCTAGGGGAGGATATAATTCCTCAAGTGACAAAGTTTAAATATTTAGGATCAATTGTAAGACAAGATGGTGAGATTGATGACGATGTTAATCATAGAATTCAAGCTGGTTGGTGTAAGTGGAGGAAAGTCATTGGAGTTCTTTGTGATAGAAAATTACCCAATAAAGTTAAAGGAAAATTCTATCGTACTGCTATAAGGCCAGTAGTGTTATATGGTAGTGAATGTTGGGCTATGAAGGGACAACATGAACGTAAAGTGGGGGTAGCCGAAATGAGAATGTTGAGATGGATGTGTGGTCATACAAGATTAGATAAGATTAGGAATGACCATATACGTGAACGAGTCGGAGTGGCTCCTATTAGTGAGAAAATGGTAGAGAATCGTTTGAGATGGTTTGGTCATGTTCAGAGAAGACCATTAGATGCGCCAGTAAGAAGAGTAGATCAAATAATCTGGAGTCCGATTAAAAGAGGGAGAGGGAGGCCAAGGCGGACACTTGGCGAACTAATAGAGCAAGATCTATTGGTGAATAATATACTAAAAGGTTTGGTTACTAATAGAGCGGAACGGCGTCGTATGATCCATGTAGCCGACCCCACCTAATGGGATAAGGCTTTGTTGTTGTTGTTGTTGTTGTATTATTATACAATTTGTATAATGCATAAATTAAATAATTTGTCATATGTCTAATTATGTCATTTTATATTCATCAGCTAATTCTACCGTTAAGTTACCAAACACTTATTTGTTACAATCTCTAACCGCTAATCATTATCCGCTATCCGCTAGTTGAATCTCTATCCGCTAGTTGAATCGCTATCCGCTAGTTGAATCGCTATCCGTTAGTTGAATCACTATCCGCTTATCAAACCGTTAATAATGCCAAACAGAGCCTATATGAATCTATAAAAGCTATCTTCTTTGGCATTTTGGTTTCTCATTTATCATTCCTATGTGGTTGTTATGCTTTGAGTGATTGATGATAGTTAGATGGCGGGAAGCCTATGGTTTCGTAGCAGATGTGAGGAATCATTATTTTGAGGAAAAGGACAGCTACAACTTATAGTAGCCATCCATTTATATTAAGAAAAAGAGCATGAAATATACATGCATAGGTTCATGAAGGAAATGGAAAAATCTTTATCGAAAGCTCCACTTTCTCAAAAGAAAAGACACATGTTGTACAATATTTTTCAGCATAGCCATAGACACAACTGCCCATAAACTCTACTAGCTGAGTATTAATTAGAAAGCCATAGACACCCATCTGGGCTGGAATCCTCAGGGCAATACCTCGAAACTCGATCCGCGAGTCTATGAGGCTCCTCGAAATGCTGATCTCACAGGGCTGAACGGAACATTGAGGTCCAAAAACCCTAGATGTACCCAATGATTTCCAACACTCGTCCACCGTCACCATGTGTTTGGTGCGAAGGTTGCTAACCTAGGGAAAGATGCGGCCAAAGAATCCCAAGTGACTGCTTGTGGGTCCAGATATGGAAACCCTTCCCTGATCCCAAGGTAGAAATAAGGATGAAGACATTTCACTAGAAAGATGATGCACCGCATGAGAAACATTGTCGAGAATCCCATGAAAGATATTTTTTTGAGGAGAAAAAGGATGATCACCAAATTAAGGTATGATCCGTGGATATATATCACTATGACGTGGAAAATGTACAAGTGTAAGGTCTCAGGGAGAGAGCGACAAAAAAAGAAGTACAACCACTATCCAAATTCACACTTCCGAATAAGGAAAAAGCTATGATGTACAATGTTGTCCACCTGACATCTCTCCCTGCAAAAAATAATCCGGTTGCGCTGGAGTCAAATGGAGGCTTGGAAAGTCAGTCAGTGAAGCTTTCTTTGTTGCTGTCTCTAGCTGCCAAGGGCTCTGAGGGACAACTAAAATGCCGCTGGCGTCTGGAAAGGGCCACCAGTCAACCTCCCCATGAAAGATATCATAATAGTCAAAGAAAATTGTGCTCCACAAGCGCCACCTAATCCCATGATCCTACCCACTTGCCATGGTAGAAGATGTCCATCATATATTCCGAATCCTGAGCCACTCTGCCACCGGATGACAAAGCTCACTCTAGGCAATCAAGTGAACCCTGAATGCATGTACGCCACAACTGGACCAGCAAAACATCCGGATCCAATAGTTCTGGCATCCACAATACCCACATGTAGTATATAAAGAGTGATGAAAGAACCGACCACACCTCAAAACAATTGATCGTCCACCACAAGATAGTTGCTTGGATTCTTATGATGGCGATCTAAATGAAACCTCTAAAAATGAATTATATAGAGTGCTACCAGTTCAAATTTAATTATGTATTTAGATTGATGTTTATATAATCAAATTTCTTGTTCTATACCAATAATCAAGAATATAATTCCTTTTAGGGCTTGCACAACCATTTTAGTCCTAATTGATTTATGCTAACTATACTCATATTTTTTTTTTCAAAAAAAAAAAAAACTCATAGAATTCAACAACTACAGTGGCTGACACATAATCTAGCTTTCATCCATTACTCATTTACTCTTTTTTTTGAGCAGAAAAAGGATGGCTACCAAAGTTCTGGTTTTTTTTTCTGAGAAGAAAAATGATGACTACCGAGTATGGTTGTCATCCAGGTATATATATATATCACTTTAAAGATGTCATGTACATGTGGTATGCTCTCCGTAGGAGGGCGGCAAAAGCAAGGGAGTACAAGGACTAGGTAAAACCCCACTCCCGAAGAAGACAAAAAATGTGATGTACAATATTATCCACCTGACAGCTCTCCCCACAAAAAATAACTCGGTTGCGCTGTAGCCAAATGGCCCAGGCACCGGCCAAAAAGGTCGCCACTGGAGCTCTCCAGCACTGTCTATCTGACCAGTCCCCTCAAAATCTGCCAGAAATTCTCAGGTGCCAAAGATATAATATCAACAATGCTCGTCCGAGACCAGACCTCTCGGGACACCCGACAATCGAAGAAAAGGTGGGTGACATCCTCCATCTCCCCGCATAGGGCACAAGAAGAATCTGCGTGGGTCGCCCACCGCGCCCTGTATACTCTGGTGAGGACCCTCTCGCGCCGAAGAAGCCAAACAAAGATTTTGACTTTCAGCGGCGCTTGAGAGCGCCAAATGAGCCTGCAGTCTGCTCTAAAGTCCTCTGAATCTGTGGTTGGTGGAAGAAGACGGAGATAAAGGCCGCGTGCTGAGAATGTGTCAGAAATCCAGATCCAACCATCTGACTGCATCGGGTCTGGTCGGAGGGGAGCAATCCTCTGGTGAAGAAGTAACAACTCAGAAAAATGCTGATCGGAAAGTGAAGAGCCAAACAAGGGAGTCCAGGAACCGTGCCCAGGCCACCTCTCTCAGACCAACACTCGGCCATAGACACGCCAAGATGTATCGTCAAGGCCCACAGCCGGGGAAAAGACTCCGCTAGTGGACCTCCAGGAAGCTAGTCGTGCCGCCAAAAGGAAAAAACCTCCCCGGAGCCAAGCGATGAAGTCATAAATGGGCGCACCCGGGGGAAGAGTGCTGCCACACCCCGCCAAAAGGAAGACACACCTCTAGGTAGGATAGGTCTGGTGCTCCAGGAGAGGTCTTGACTGTAGCAAGTGAAGAAAACCTGCCTCCATAGATTGTCCGCGGGACCCATGATCCGTCCCACCTACCGAGCAAGGAGTGCCTAGTTGGTGGTGCGCAAGTCCCGGACTCCAATCCCCTAGGGAGGTGGGCCTACATATGCACTGCCAGGCAACCAGATGGGCCCTCCGAGTAGAACTGCAGCCCTGCTAGAAAAAACTTGCTCCTCAAAGAGTCAATCCGAGTCAACACCTGGGTAGGCATCCGGAGAACAGACATGAAATAAGTCGGGAGTGATGAGAGAACAGATCTGAGCAGAACAAGACGACCACCACTCGACAGAAGCCGTGAACTCCACCCCTGAAGTCTACGCTCCAATCTCTCAATAATCGAGGTCCAACTCCGAGAACCAATATGATGATTTGAGAGTGGGAGGCCAAGATAAGTGATCGGTAGGGCGCCGACAGGTGTGCGAAGCGCCGCCACGCAGCCCAAAGCGTCCTCGGAGACCATGCCAAAAGGGATAAAAGAGAATTTGGCATGGTTGATCTCGAGATCCGACGTCTTGCTGAAAAGCTGCACCAGAATGGCCACCCGCCTAGCCTCTTGCTCCGATCCCTCCACGAAGAAAAGTGTCGTCAGCATACTGAAGCAGCGGTACGAGCCCACCATCAAAACCGCTAAAAAGGCCAGCATGGCAAGCCTCCTGAGTGCATCTGGCGAGGCCATCAACTGCCACTGTGAATAGAATGGGCGCGAGGGGGCACCCCTGTCGGCACCCCTGACGGACTCCCCGCTGTGGTTGCACCCAGCCCCCCGCCATCTAATGAAGCAGTAGTGATGCATCGCTTCACTCAAGATATCCAGGTCGTCGGGAAGCCCCTAACCTGCAAGGAGTGCCAAAGAAAAGACCATGAGAGAGAGTCATATGCCTTAGAGAAGTCAACCTTCCAAAGGAAGGCCCATCGACTGCTCCGCCTCCAGTGCGCGACGATCTCAGATGCCATGGTGTAACTATCGGTGATGGACCGGCCCTGAATGAAAGCTGACTGTGCTGGGTGGATGAGGTCGGGGAGCACCTCCCGGAGACGATTGGCCAATACCCGAGTCACTGAGAGGTAGATGGCGCTGGATAAGGCGATCGGCCTGAAGTCCTCTACTCTCTTCGCCAGTGTGCGCTTGGGGAGCATGAATGGCAGGGACCTGTTCAGGCGTTCAAAGCCTTGATTCCCGCTCGAGAACTCCTGGATGACTGCCATGACGTCCTCGCGCACCACGGACCAGAACTCCCTATAGTAGAAGACCGGGAAGCCATCTGGACCAGGGGACCCCTTGCCATTGAGGTCCTGAAGTGCATATGTGACCTCGTCTTCGGTGATGGTCTGCATTAAGATGGAAGACTGATCGTTAGTAAGACGAGATACCCCCAGGGGACCACCTCCACGTCGACAAGGGTCGCCGTCTGGAGAAGTCCCGGTGAAAGGATGCGATGGCCGCCCGATCGCCTGGTGGCCGGTGATCCTCTTTCCCATCACCTCCAGCTGATCAATCCGATTCGCTCTCCGGCGCGAGCTCGCGTACAGGTGAAAGAACTGAGTATTGGCATATCTCTCCTGAAGCCAGGTCTGTCGGGAGCGCTGCCTCCACCGGATCTCCACCTTCCTGTCCTCCAGCTGAATGGTGCCCTGGGCCTGTCTGCGCTGCGCCACCTCGGCCTCCGTGAGGTGGCGGGAGTCCTCCCTGTCAAGCTGGGCAATGACCTGTAGTGCCTCGGTCCGCCGTGCCGCATGGGCTGTCTGGATCAGCCATCGGCAGTCCTGAAGGAAGCCCCTCAAGCTGTGAAGCTTGGAGGCAAGAGTCCATGCCGCAAAGTCAGAGGTCGCAATGCTCTGTCAGTGGTCCGCCACCATCTGTCTAAAGCCATCCTCCAAGAGCCACGAGCGCTCAAAGTGGAAAATAGAGCGCAAGGGCTGACCATCATTAGACCTCTACAGAAGGGGCAAAACGGTCGATCCATGGCCTGTACATCAGCAAGCTGGTGTGCCTCAACCAGCTCCAGCGAGTCGAGAAATCTGTCCAGCCTCGATTTGGAGGAAGGTGCCACAGTGCTCCGCCAGGTGAATCTACATTTTGCTGCCGGGAAGTCGGACAATGACTGAGCATCGATGAAGTCCCTGAACTCCTCGGCTCCTGTGTCTCTCCCCAGCCGTCTGTTGGGACGATCTTCAATGTCAAGTGTGACATTGAAATCACCCCCAATCAGCCAACGGGCGTCCAGAAGGTGCATGCGCGTGGCTGCAAGCTCCTCCCACATGGCGGCTCTAAGGGACCCCGAACATGGCCCATATACACAGGAGAGAAGGTAGGAGGAGCCATCCTGAGATGTCTCAGGTGAGCTGTCATCGAGAAGCGGTCAATCCATGAGTCCTCCAAGGTGAAATGGTCGGCCCTCCAGCCTATGATGCAACCACCTGAGCGACCCACCGCATCAAGTGAAATGTACTGGGTGAGCCGAGAACCTCCAACCTGCTCCCACACCCTCGAACTACACTCCATGAGCTTGGTTTCCTGCAACAGTACCACCTCGGCTTCCCATTCTCGTACATAGCGACCAAGAGTTCGGCGCCTCCCCTCATCGCCGAGGACGCGGACGTTCCATGTAAGTACCTTCATAGGAAACAGTAACCGTCCCATGTGTGGGTGAGCCACTGCCCACCAATGTCCTCCTCCTTATGCCACCTCGAGAGAGCAGGTAGAAGTTGTGCGGTGGCCGGTGAACGGCTAGGAGACGCCGTGGGCAGGGAGGGCGGCGCACCAGACGGAAGCCAATCAGCAACCTCCCGGACCGCCATGTCTGGTCGACCAGGAAGGAGGGCCGGTTCACTCTCGGCTTGCCCCTCAGCATGGGTGGATGCAGACGATTGCGTCACCCGCAGCTGGGACGTTGTGCCCACAGCTGGCTGGGACGCGGCCTCACCACCTGGCCGTCGGCGCCTGTAGACATGAGGCGAGCCCCCATCATGGTCGCCCGGCGACGGCCAGCCACCGGAAGGGAGGGGAGGCCTGGCTGAGGCGGAGTGTTTTCCAACCGCAGGCTGTGAGCGGCCGGTTGGTTATCGTCAGGCGCAGCAAGTCCAGGGGGAGGATGAGACGGTGGGAGGGGATTGGAGAGGGAGTTGATGGGTGGTGGTCGCCTCGAGGTCGGGGAGGTGGAGGAAAGGTTGTCGGGGAAGGCGATCTGTTACTGGGCAGAGGTGGATGCCTGGTGTGCAGCAGCACGTCTGGGTCGGGTTGCATCACGCCCGGGTCGTGAGGCGGCACGCCCGGGCCGGGCTGGGGTGTGGGTTTGTGTGGGCTGGGTGTGAAGATTAGTGGCATGTTGGGTTGAGCCAGTTGGATGAGCGGGTGGCTTGGAGTGGGACGTGATATGGATGCGCCCTGGTGCGCCACCTAGAGAGGTTGGGTGCGGTGGAGAAGGGAGAGGTTGAACCGAGGGTTGGTGAGGAGAGGTTTGAATTAAAGTATTTTGCCCGTACACGTCCTCCTGCGCCCTGTACTGTTCCCTGTGTGCTGCAGTCCCGTGCTGTCCTGACGATGGCGTCCACATGCTTGTCGCAGGTGCCTGTTTTGGAGGTGCCGGAGGAAGGCCAGCCGCGACCTCCGCCCACGACCCCACTGTGCCCGCACGCTGCAGCCGAAGACGAAAGGTGCTGGAGCCAGCGCTCAGGATGACAGATGGTGGAACCCTGGTGCCCGGTTGCAACACGAGTTTCACGGACACTGCAGATAGGTCCGGCGACCCCACCGCCGGCAGGGAGAGAGACGTAGGGTTACCGACCACTCGAGCAACAGCCAGGACCACCTGAGGTTGCAGGAGGTGAAGCGGCATGACCTGGATGCTGATCGAACATGTGGTCGCCGCCTGCACGACCTCCGCCCCATCCTCCTCCCTCCACGACCGCCATAGGACGGAGCTTCTGGGCGAAACAGGGGATGCCGCAGCCAACAGTGCTTCCCTCTGCTGCCTCGACCCAGGGACGATAAGCCAGTGCGCCGGCATCACACAGCTCAGATGGAAAGGCGGGGAAGCGCCGATGCTCATCACAATCGCCGTTCGAAGGGCCGCAAGGTTGGGTGGATTGCCACTTGGTTCGCCGATGAGACACTGTTGAAGGAACTCCGTAGAATCGATGGCGACCAGGGGACAGAGACGGTGGAGGGAGGTGCAGTACTCGTCTCCGTCACCGGCGATGATGTAGCAGCAGTGTGGGTCTTCGCCAGCTTCTGGCGAGCAAGTGGGCAGTCTGTTCGCCAGTGTCCCTCCCTGCCGCAGGCGAGGCAACGGAGAGGGGCTGAGCATGAGCGCGCAAAATGGCCCTCACCTAAACACCTGAAACAGGGGGTGGCCGGCCGGCGACTGGATCTGGAACGGGAGATGGCTGTCCAGCTGTCCCCCAGCTGCTGTAGCCGTGGCCGCATCTCAATTCAGAATGGAGTTGTGGTGGTTGGTGGCGCCGCCGGCAGGGCTGCCGGCAACGGGGGAGGGGGGGGGGATGGATGGACTAAAGTGAAAATCGCCCAAAGTTGTGGTTGTATATATGAAAGTATGGGGAAATGTACAGGTGAGAGCTCACGAAGAGAGCAGCAAAAGGTGACCAAGGTCACAAGAGAGAAATTAGCCAAAATCCCACTCTCTAA
Source organism: Pontederia crassipes (assembly GCA_030549335.1). Taxonomy (NCBI): domain Eukaryota; kingdom Viridiplantae; phylum Streptophyta; class Magnoliopsida; order Commelinales; family Pontederiaceae; genus Pontederia; species Pontederia crassipes. Next base: position 75,497,766 of record CM060192.1, read on the forward strand.
TCAGAAATGAGATGTGGTGTACAACACGCTCAAGCTGACATCGCTCCCCACAAAAAGTAATCCAGTTGCGCTGAAGCCAAATGGCCCACGCATTGGCCAAAAAGGTCATCAATGGCGCTCGCCAACTCTGTCTTTGACGCAACATGCTCCGGAAGGTTTGCCACATGGACTTTGGATCTGACAGAGAAAAGATCGCAATGGAAGTCTGCTGCCATATGCCCCGAGATGTGGGGCAACCGAAAAGAGGTGAGTGATGTCCTCGGCTGACTCGCTGCAAAAGACGCAAGAAGTATCGTTGTGTGGAGCCCAAGGCGCCCTGTAGGTCCCGGTAAGAAGCCGTCCACGCGGTAAAAGTCAAGCAAAGATCTTGACTTTAAGCGGCACCCGGGTACGCCAAATGAGTCTACAATCCGTCCTGAAATCCTCTGGTAGCGTAAGGGCCAGTAAGTCTGTGAAGCTCGATCTGACAGATGCACTCTGAAACGGGGAGACCAAGCATTAGAGCCCGACCCCCCCTCCTCGGACCAGGTGTTCGCAACCAATGTTGTCAAACTCGTAAATTGGAGTCGACACGAAAAGGCTGGGTGAACACGTAAAACGTGAGATCGTAACATGACACGGTCGATTCTACCAAATTATATTTTAAATTAAATTAATATTATTTTTTGCTTAGCACCTAATTTATCTGTAAATTAATAATTAAATATCATTCAGAAAATGTAGTAATACTTAATGATTTAATAAGTTATAATAATTAATAAACTAACAATACCTTGAATCTGCAGAAAACCAAAACGTATGCTGCAGTAGACTGTAGAGAGTACAGCAAATCAAGAAAAAAAAGACTGTACCCTCTCTATTGCCTTTTTGCAAATCCGGAAGAGACTGTATCCTCTGCCCTGAAAAGAGAGGATGAGTCAGAGAGGAGCAGTTGGGAGAGAGGAGCAGTTGGGACAAGACTTCTACCTACCCAAGAAAAGGTTACTCTCGAGAGAGAGCAAGGCCTGCTCTAAAGGGAGAGAGGGAAGGAGGAAAAAGGCAGGAGTGAGAGAGGAGAGTAAGCAGCAGCAAGTAGAGGGCTCACAAGCCGTGTGAGCCCTCTGGTTTTTCATCGCTGTGAGCAGAGAGGACTGGCCCTCTTCTGCTCGAGCTGCGAGAAGAGGTCGAAAGGTAGGGAGAAGGCGTGAGAAACCTGGCGAGTGGCAAGCAATAGGCGGCGGCGGCAGTAGCAGAAGCAACAGGCGACAGCAACAGCAGGGGCAGCAGCATCAGCAACCAGCGATGGCAAAAGCAGCAACGTCCGGCGACGCCAACAGCACCAGCAGCAACGACCGGCGACGCCAACAGCACCAGCATCAGCTACTGGTGACAGCAACAAACGGCGGCACAGGGATGGAACGAATGGCTAGGGCAAAATGAGGTACGCCGAAGGTTGGCATGGCAGCACGCCGTGCCTACCGAGTCTATGATCCAGCACGCGATTCTATCGCGTGCCGGACAAAACTGAGTTGGCGACCGATCCAACTCAGTTTTCCTTGGTATCATCGTAAAATCGTCCGATTCTACGAGTTAACTCGCGATTTTGATAACATTGTTCGCAACCGTCGCCTCAGGGAAAGTTGAGAGGGCCCAAAGTCGGGGAAAAGCCTCTGCTAGAGGGCCACATTACTCATTTACTCTGAACCACAAACTTTAATTGGTCTATGTCATGCTAATAATTTAGCATATATAATAAAACATTATGCACTCATTTTTTTTAGCTAAGAGAAGTGAGCTGAAGGGTTGATGGAGGAGGTGGGTGGGGTGTGTGTGTGTGTGTGGCGGATGGGACTCATTACCCCATATCTATATATGGAAGGGGTCCATTGGCAGTCCTTTCAACCATTTGAGTAGTCCAATGGTTGTATTCCCATGAGGAAGTGTTTTGTAGGTGTGAGCCCACTATACAGAGCACATTGCTTAATTGTGTGATCCTTGATTGAAGTTGCTTAGTACTTGCCAACTTTGTGTTTTGCTGTCTTCTTCCCTCTTGGAACCTATGTAATGCTATTTTCTCATTGAGTGAAGCTGGATATCTTTCCACTCTGCCAGTCATCCTTCTTCTTTAGAAAGAATTCATTGTGTATAATTGATTTATTGGATGTCATTATTAATAACTTCTGTTACGAAAAAGTACTAACCTCTTTTGCATTTCTTGAAGCGCTGTGTTTATGTTGCCTCAGATGGAGGCCGAGTTTGCCGTCCACTTGTTATTGCTGACAAAGGTGTTTCACGGATAAAGGAACATCACATGAAAGAACTACGGGTTTGTGTTTTTTTCAGGTTTCACATCTGTTAAATTTTTCAGCAATTTATTACATGTGATATGACACTTATATGTAGGATGGAGTTCGAAGTTTTGATGATTTTCTACAAGATGGATTGATAGAGTATCTTGATGTAAATGAGGAAAACAATGCCCTGGTTAGTCATTCTGTTCTCTGTCAAGTTTACTATGGGTAATATGCAAGTTCTGATTCCACCTTTTGATATTCTATTACAAACAGATTGCTCTTTATGAACATGAAGGTGATGAAAATACTTCGGAAGGGGACAAGGGTGATATTAAGAAAAGCGATGTGACACATATTGAGATTGAACCTTTAACATTATTAGGTGTCTGTGCTGGCCTAATTCCTTTTCCTCATCATAATCAGTCCCCCCGAAATACATATCAGGTTCATCCACCTATCTCAGTAATTTTTTATGATTTATGCTATATATGTGTATTCCCTAATGCAAGTTGCATTTTCCTTTTGGTTGCAGTGTGCAATGGGAAAGCAAGCAATGGGAAATATTGCTTATAACCAGGTAAGTAGTGTTTCACTGAAAGTTTTCCTTCGCGATAGATCTCTTCCTTGCCCTTGCACAGTTACTCACCTTTGACGCCTTTGAATAGTTGATATAACCTGGATTAATAGTAATAAAATAATCTGTTACAATTGTACTACAGAATATGATGGGACTGATACTGCATATTTCAAGATCTGACACACGTTTCTGTCTCTTTGAATAGTTGATGTAACCTGGATTAGTAGTAATAAAATAAGTTACAATTGTACTACACAATATGATGGGACTGATACTGCATATGTCAAGATGTGACACGTTTCTGTCTAAATCCTGCCACCACAAAGGGAATGTTAGGCATCAACAACAACAACAACAACAACAACAAAGCCTTATCCCACTAGGTGGGGTCGGCTACATGGATCATACGACGCCAATTCGTTGATCCATGTTCATAAGATTCAACATGATTTTATGTTGGCTGTCGGGGCCTAACACAACCCTCCTCCTTTATCCGGGCTTGGGACCGGCTATAAAATATAGGCGGAGTTCCTCTTGGCAGCAAATTCATTCAAATTCGTTTTTCTCAAGGACGGACCACCTGTTTTAACCATAGATCATATTGCTGAATTAGTGGACTTGCTAGACAACTCTTCTTCTATATATTTGTTTATTTTCCTTTAAAGATAGTTCTTATGATATAATCCAGTACGCAATGAGCAAAATATTTTGAACTCCCTTCATAAAGAGATGGGTATACTACGTCTGAAATGCACTTATACTCCTCTCCGATCCGCTGCATCCAGAAGTTGTGCCAAAAAAGAGAAGTGCCAGCAAGCACATATCAACCTGACTAAGCATGAAAATTTATTGCGCAAGCCTTAGAGAATGAAGATAAGATGAGAAACTCCTTTTTAGTAACTAGTTCTTTCGAATTCCTATCTACCAACGATCGCAAAACCAATCCACAGACATCTGATTCAGACATAGAACATACCGCTGATTAGAAAATTATGGGAATCTTTTTCTTGAGAAAGAGAGATTGTTAGAGAACCACGCCACAGAATCCAACAAGCAAAGAGCACCATGTTTGGAAATCCCTTCTTCCACATGAAGTTTGACAACTCTCCAGGGTCCAACGAAAGAATTTCGGCAGACTTATTTCCGTCCAGAACTTGCAAACAAAGGAACAGAGCAAAAAGAATTTCAACCTAATGATTATAGCATGTACTAAACATAATTAAATGTTTACTTCCTAGTGCATGAACATAAGAAACCCCCTTCCAAATAAGGACGTGTTGGTTTCGTTACTCAGACTTCTACTCCTCTGATCTCAGTCCAAGTGAACCTTTTATATCCAATTGGCTGCCAAAAATGCAACAGCGAATAAGAGTTAACTAAAACTTCTATAAAGCAACGAACATAACTCAGTGCTCAACTCAAAATCATGAAGATCGAAATTATAAAATCAAATCGCTAGTACTGGTAGTCTCAATTAACTTCATTACGCAATGTGTATAGCATTTTTGTAACTCCCTTCTATTCGCTCAGCAGCATCACAGAGTTGTACTGAAAAAAAAAAAGAGTACCAGCAAGAACAAGCCAACCAGTTACTGACCAGCAAGAATAGGCCAACCAGAAACTGATCATAAGCATGAAAATCTCCGTCCTAAATTCAAGCAAATGAGGATGAGATCAAAAACTCCTCCTTGGCAGCACATTTGTTAAAATTCGTTTATGCCAACACCGGACCGCCACCTGTTTTAACCAAAGAATCAGTGGACTTCCTAGACAATTCTCCTTCAATTTATAAATATATTTTCCTTCAAAGAGAGTTCATGAGACATAATCCAATCCAATACGCAATGAGCAAAACATTTTGAACTCCATAAGAGATGTGCATACTACATTTGAAATGCCCTTACAGTTTACTCCAATCAGCTGCATCCAGAAGTGCCAAAAAAGAAAAGCGCCAGCAAGCACATATCAACCAGACTAAGCATGAAAATCTATTGCCCAAGCCTTAGAGAATGAAGATAAGATGAGAAACTCCCTTTTAGTAACTAGTTGCTCCAAATTTCTATCTACTAGCAAAGGCAAAACCAATGAATCCATAGACATCTGTTTCAGGCAAAAAACATATCGCTGAATCAGCAGGCTTGTTAGAAAATTATGGGATTCATTTTTGAGAGAGAGAGAATGTTAAGACAATCACGCCACATAATCCAATGAGCAAAGGGCAAACCATGTTTGTAAATCAGTTGTTCCACACATGAGGTTTGACAACCTTCTTTGGAGGGTCTAACGAAAGAATTTTGGCAGACTTGTTTTCGTCCAGAACTTGCAAATGAAGGGAGACAGCAAAAAGAATGTCAACCCAATGATTAGTGCATGTACTAAACACAATTAAATGTTTACTTCCTAGTGAATGAATATTAGAAACCCCCTTCAAAATAAAGACTTGTTGGTTTTGATAGTCCGACTTCTACTCCTGTTATCTCAGTCCAAGTGAACCTTTTATATCCAATTGGCTGTCAAAAATGCAACAGCAAATAAAACTTAACTAGAAACTTCTATAAAGCAAGGAACATAACTCAGTGCTCAACTCAAAATGAAGATCAGAAACCCCCTTTTAATAATAGATCGTTACTAATTTCTTTGCTCCAATGGGACTTTTTTCCATATTTTTCCAGCAGAAATATTACTTGAATCACTAGGAGCGGTAGTCGAAATGCAATCGCTGATCCAATGTGTATAGTATGCCTGAAACTTCATACTCTCACAAGAAGGTTGCATCACAATAATTCGAATCCCAAATTACTAGCATCTAGATCATGTATTAAAAACACATGCCAAGACGTATTATGCAGAAACTCATTTAACACCAAATCTAATCTAGATCCTAGTTCCTACCTAGCCAAGAATAGGAAATTCACTTCTCAAAAAAAAATGTGTTGCATCCAGTGACATTTAGTAAACAAATCCATGAAACCATTCATCACCAATTAGCCGCATCCGAGAGCTGTAGAAGAAAAGGAAAGCTGCATGAATGATGAAAATTTACTGCCTAATTTCCTAACACAAGGAGACAATTCCATAGACCTAGGTTCTAGGCAAAGAAGATATAACTGAATCAGTAGTCTTACTTGACAATCATGCATTTTTTTAGAGAGAAAAAGAACGCTAGAGACTCATGGGATATAACCCAAATATGCAATGAACACAGTATCTGGAGTTCTCTTCTACACATTGGTCAAACCTTCTACTCCCGCGGCCCACACAAATCTTTTTTAGCACATCCAAGTTGAGTTATTTGTTTCCATAAGTAGCAAACAGAAAAAACAGCAAAAAAACGTCAGCCCAAAAAAAAAATTTTTTTTTTTGAGAAGTAAAGCCAAAAAATTGTTGCATACACTAAGCATAATCCAAGTAAATTCTGAATAAGGATATACTTGTTTCATTAGTTCCCCCTTAAGAATATTCTGGATATCCACCAAGTGGCTGTTTTTTTTTTGTTTTTTTTGTTTTTTTTTGAGAGAGGGGAAGTGGCTGTTAATTCAGTGCTGGACTACAACAGAAAATGATTAGAAACAACATTTTCAACAATAGTCACTTTTTAGTTAGCTTCTTCAAGTGATAAAGAAATCATCGAGACCATTTTCTGCAAAACATATATATAATCGAATCACTAGGACTGGTAGTCTTAATGGACTTCATTATGCAATGTGTATAGCATGTATAAAACTCCCTTCTACTCCTCTCAGAAGCATCACCGAGTTGCATTCAAAAAGAAAGAGCACCAACAAGAACAACCCAAGTAGAAACTGATCATAAGCAAGAAAATTTACGCCCTAAATCCAAGCAAATGAAGATGAGATCAGAATTCAAATTCGTTTTTGCCAACGACCGACTACCTGTTTCAACCAAAGATCATATTGCTGAATTAGTTTACGTGCTAGACAATTCTTCTTCTATTTATTTATATATTTTCCTTCAAAGAGAGTTCATGAATATAATCCAATACGTAATGAGCAAAATATTTAGAACTCCATTCATAAAAAGATGTGTATATTACATTTGAAATGCCCTTATACTACTCTGCAATCAGCTGCATCAAAAAGTTGTGCCAAAAATGAAAAGAGCCAGCAAGTACATGCCAACCTGACTAAGCATGAAAACATATTGCCCAAGCCTTTGAAAATGAAGATAAGATGAGAAACTCCCTTTTATTAACTAGTTGTTTTGAGTTCCCATCTACCAGCGATGGCAAAACCAATCCATAGACATCTGTTTCAGGCAAAGAACATATCGCTGAATCAGTAGGCTTGTTTTATTATTGGATTCTTTTTTTTTTAGAGGGAAAATGTAAGATAATCATGCCACATAATCCAACAAGCAAAGAGCATCATGTTTGGAAATCCCTTCTTCCACCCATGAGGTTTGACAACCCTCTTTGGTGGGTTCAAGGAAAGAATTTTGGCACACTTATTTACGTCAAGAACTTGCAAAACAAAGGAACAGAGCAAAAAGCTACCCAATGATTATTGCATGTACTAAATATATTCAATGTTTACTTCCTAGTGCATAAACATTAGAAACCCCCTTCGAAACAAGGACTTGTTGGTTTTGTTAGCCAGACTTCTACTCCAGTGATCTCAGTCCAAGTGAACCTTTTATATCCAATTGGCTGTCAAAAATGCAACAGCAAACAAAAGTTAACTAAAAACTTCCATAAAGCAACGTACATAACTCAGAGCTCGAATCAAAATAGTGAAGAACAGAAACCCGCTTTTAATAATAGACCGTTACTAATTGCTTTGCTCCAATGAGACTCTTTTCCATATTTTTCCTGCAGAACATATTACTTGATTCACTAGGAGACGTAGTCAAAATGAAATTGCTTATCCAATGTGTATAGTATGCCTGAAACTTCATACTCTCACAAGAAGGGTGCATCGCAATAATTCGAATACCAAATTACCTATATCTAGGTCATGCATTAAAAACACCGGCCAAGACATATTATGCAGAAAATCATTGCAACAACAAACCTATTCCAGAGCCCAATTCTTACCTAGAAAATAATAAGAAACTCCCTTTTTAATATAACAAATGTTCAGTGACATTTATTTAACAAATCCATGAAACCATTCTTCACCAATTAGCCGCATCTAAGAGCTGTACCAAAATAAGGATAGCTACAGCAAGGACAAGGGTGTAAAATGCCAACTACAAACAGAAAATAAGAAAGAAAATTTACTGCCTAATTTCCTAGTACATGGAGACAATTCCATAGACCTCTGTTTTAGGCAAAGAAGATATAAGTGAAGCAGTAGTTTTTCTTGATAATCATGCAGTTTTTTTTAAGAGAGAAGAGAATGCTAAACACTGATGGGATATAACCAAATATGCAATGAAAACAATGTTTGGAGCTCCCTTCTACACATAGGATTTGTCTAACCTTCTACTCTGGCAGCCCACACAACTAATTATTGCGTCCAGTTCCAGCGATCAGAAAACACAGTGAAAAAATGTCAACCCAAAAATTGTTGCATGCACTAATCATAATTCAAGTAAATTCTGAATAAGGATATATTGGATTCATTAGTTCCTCCTTCAGAATATTCTGCAGATCCAATTTGCTGTTAATTCAGCGCTGGACTACAAGAGAAAATGATTAGAAAACTCCCTTTTAACAATAGTCAGCTTTGTAGTTAGCTTCTTCCAGTGATATAGAAACCATCAAGACCATTTTCTGCAAAACATATATAAAACCGAATCAGGCTGGAAGCCTTAATGAACTTCATTATGCAATGTGTATAGCACGTTTGAAACTCCCCTCTACTCTCAGCAGCATCACGGAGTTGTACTGAAAAAGAAAGAGCACCAGCAAGAACAAGCCAACCAGAAACTGATCATAAGCATGAATATTTTAGTCCAAAATCCAAGCAAATGAAGATGAGATCAGAAACTCCCTCTCGGTAGAAAATTCATTTTTAACACCGACGACCCCCTGTTTTAAACAAAGATCATATTGCTGAATTAGAGGGCTTGCTGGACAATTCTTCTTTTATTTAGTTATTTAGTTTTCTTTGAAGAGAGTTCAGGACAAACTCCGCCTATGTTTATAGCCGGTCCCAAGCCCGGATAAAGGAGGAAGGTTGTGTTAGGCCCCGACAGCCAGCGTAAAACCTTGTCGAATCTCATGAACATGGATCAACGAGGAATGGTGTCGTATGATCCATGTAGCCGACCCCACCTAGTGGGATAAGGCTTTGTTGTTGTTGAAGAGAGTTTAGGACAATCATGAGATATAATCCAATATGCAATGAACAAAATTGATTCCGAAATGACAACCGAAAAATATTTGCAAGACCTAAACATAATTCAATTTAATTCTGAATGAGTATATTGGTTTCATTAGTTCCCCCTTGAGAATATTCTGCATATCCAATTGGCTGTTAATTCAGTGCTGGACTATAACAGAAAATTGCTATAAACCCACTTTTTAACAATAGTCAGCTTGACTTGTAGTCTTAATGAACATTATGCAATGTGTATAGCACGTTTGAAACTCCCTTCTACTCCTCTCAGCAGCATCACTGAAAAAGGATGAGCACCAGCAAGAACAAGCCAACCAGAAACTGATCATAAGCATGACTATTTACGTCCTAAATCCATGCAATTGAAAAATGAGATCAGAACCTCCCTCTTGGTAGCAAATTCTTTCAAATTCCTTTTTGCCAATGACGGACCCCCTGTTTTAAAAGCAAAGATGGTATTGCTGAATTAGTGGTTAGTGGGCTTGCTAGACAATGCTTTTATTCATTTATTTTTCTTTAAAGAGAGTTCAGGACAATCATGAGATATAATCCAATATGCAATGAGCAAAATATTTTGAACTCCCTTCATAAAGAGATACGCATACTACGTTTGCAGCTCCTTATACTCCTCTCCAATCACGTGTATCCAGAAGTTGTACCAAAAAAGAAAAGTGACAGCAAGCACATGTCAACCGGATAAAGCATACGTTGAACCCTAGCTGATGAAGATTAAAGCCAGCTTTTGTTAATAAAATTGTTATGTAACGTGAATAGTATTGAAACTTCCTTCTATTCATCTAAAAATAATACAAAATGATAATTTGAATCCCCAGTTAGCTGCTTCTAGGACTTGCGTAGAAATCACCTGAAATACATATCCACCAAAATCTCATCGTAGTAATGAAACTTAAATCTACAGCCTAATTCCTAGCTAGGAAAGAATAGGACCTCTAATTTGCTGCTCCCACACCTTAGAAAGTCTGTATGATAATGAACCTGTAAGAACTCCTGAATTTCAACCCCCTCTAGAATTTAAAACCATTTGTTCTTTCCCGCAAAAGATTTTAACAGTGTTCAAATGGGTCTTCTAGAAAAAAATATACGCTCGAGAAGAGAGGAAATCAAATTAATTCTGAAAAACAGAATTTTCCGGTATGCCATAACATTATGCCGCTGGCTTCATCAAGTCAAATGAAACTCCTAAATCAAAGAAGGTCCCACCTGCACTGAACCTTGAGCGGACGAATATGAGAACCAAATATCAAAAACTTCTTGGGAACAGATAATACGAAAGTGATAGAATCGACTCAGCTTAGAAACTGTGTTCAGATGTCCAATCCACCCATAGGAAAAAGAACTGTAACCACCGCCGAAAGTTTTCAGATCGAATTGTAATACTTCTCGAAATGAGAAATCAGGAACCTAATCAAATAGGCAAAACTTGCAAAAAATCGATCACCCTCCTCTCTTTGTTCGAAGTCAATAGTTTCTTCTGCGAGATAGGCATCAACAACAACAACAACAAAGCCTTATCCCACTAAGTGGGGTCGGCTACATGGATCATACGACGTCATTCCGCTCTATTAGTAACCATATTCATTGATCCATGTTCATGAGATTCGACAGAATTTTACGCTGGCTGTCGGGGCCTAACACAACCCTCCTCCTTTATCCGGGCTTGGGACCGGCTATAAAACATAGGCCAAGAAGATAATCTACTGAAAATCTATCATGGATATTCATCCAACTCTTATCAAGATCATTAAAATTGTTATCCGTCTGATACCACCTATATAGTATTAACACTTAGACATTAGACACTCAATGGATGAACACTGCAGGAGAAGGGAAAAGGAACAGAGGCAAGCAACAAAAAAAATATTGAATAAAAGGATAACAATTAACAGAGGTAGTTCTGAATCTGCTAAAATAAAAAGTGACAGGGGAGAATCATGCAACATATGCTAGAAAAATAAAAACCCATCACGCATTGATCATGCTGGATAGCAAGAACTATCATCAAACAGTGCTTTGTAGGATGAACATGTATGAACAGCCTGCATGCAATTAGTCCTCCAGAGACTCCCACCACCATATCATTTTATTCTTAAATAATACTATGGAACTATATCTTGGCCAATTAAGTATTTAGTTAGTCCTCATTTATGATTACAATTTAAGATCTGCGCCTCCCCCAAAATGAATTGCCAGCTGCACAATGGAGGATGACATCAGAAAGGTTGATCTTGATAATTATAATTGATTAATATCACTTACTTAACAGGAATTCATGCTATGGTAAGTCATATTATTATAGATATATATAAGTTGATTTCAGCTCACTCATGCCACATTAATTATCCAACCACCATATAATCAATCCTGCTCAAAAGTCAGCTCACATTCATGTAAAACTAAAACAGAATATTTATTTATAAGATAATAACTTGTGTTTTATTAGTTTTTTTTTCAGGTTGCAACTTCAATTTATTAATGTGCAAAAAGGAAATAAAGTGGAAAAAGTAAACACGTAAAACTACAACATTAACTAAGATACTATTATGCAATGTTTTCTTTGTAAAATATGCAACATCAAAATGAGCACTTAGCATTGTGTTACAAATGTGGTACACTTTTATAAAACTAATAAACAATCTCATAAAAAAATATTCTGAAAAAAAATAGGACAGATTCTGAATCTGCAATGAAAGATTTGTGTGCATGAGGCTTATAAGAATGAATACTAATAGTGGATTATAAAAACTCTACAATCAATGATGATGGTAGGTAATGCAGTCTTCTTTGAAGAGGATAATGTTGATGTTTGCCCACACAAGCTTCCTTTGTCACAAATATTTGAGTTGCCTTCCAATCTGTGGCCACATTTTTTCATTGAGCCCAGGAGTGTGTTATTAGTCTATTAAGTTGACAGCACTGTCTTTCTATTTGGAAACCTATCTGGATCATGAAATTTGAACAATAAATTAACATCTTTTTGCAGAAAACTAGTATTATAACTTGAAGCAGAGTTGACTTGTCAGTTTTTCTGGTAGTAGTAATTTCATCTTTCATGCATTTCCTCTATTCCGTGACATACTGAAAAGTTTTAACTTGCTTTTGTGGCAGCTATTTCGAGCGGACTCGTTGCTTTACCTCCTTGTGTATCCTCAGCGGCCTTTACTGACGACAAAAACTATTGAGCTGGTTGTAAATGGACTTTTCTGATTGTCACAAATGCATACCACAGAATCCTGACTAACACACTTAATGCAGATTGGATTTGATAAGCTTGGAGCTGGGCAAAATGCTACTGTTGCTGTGATGAGTTATAGTGGCTATGACATTGAGGATGCAATTGTTATGAACAAATCATCCCTTGACCGTGGGTTTGGCCGTTGCATAGCGATGAAAAAGTACTAATCTCTTTGTACATTTCTACTTGGCTTTGGTATCTTTGAATTTTACTTTGCAATATCACATTTTTCTTCTATCATTTTGTGATCCAGATATTCTGTGCTCAAAGAGACCTATGCTAATGGCACATCGGATAGAATAGTCAAGCCAAGGAAAGACAGAGAGGGTCGTGGAATGCAGGTAACTTCCAAAGAATTCATGTTTGCATTCAAGCTTTTCTTCCTATTATTTGGAAAACAACAACAGTTTCTCTGTTACAATATTTCCACTTTCCATGAATGCTGCTGTCATTTCCATAATTTTCCATATTATTTTCTTGTGATTGTTTTCTTGATATATCAACATGCAGTCACACGAAATATATGTGTTTTCCCTTTTAAAGTGGTAGGATTTAATGCTCTTACAATTTCTGAAGTTGGATGAAAGGAATAGAAATAGAAATCTAGGTAGGGTTGCTTTATGATGCATGATAAAAATTGTCGCTATTTTTAAGTACGAACATGATAGCGCCTCCTGTCTTGAACTCTGTGCACATGTGCATCTGCAGTTTTCTTGTCCTTTAGCTCAAAATGGGGATCATGTCTGCTAATTTCTTGGAAGTTTTGAAGGACCACAACAGTTAAAATGTTTATGCTGATATGTCAAATTTAAAACATTGAAGATCTTAGATGGTGATGGGATTGCCGCCCCTGGAGAGATAATTCGGAATAATGATGTTTACGTCAACAAGGAAACACCAATAAATACAAGGGATACATCTGCTTCGCAACTTAAAGACAAGTAAGTGTACTTTGTGAAATGGAAGCAAATGTTATCAGGGCCTTCTAATGTGTTGTTCTTTTAATGTGTTAGTGATTATAAAAGGACTCCTGCTGTGTACAAAGGCCCTGAAGGTGAGACCACTGTGATTGATCGGGTGATTCTTTGCTCAGATACAAATGACAAGTTATCTATCAAATTTATCATTCGTCACACTCGTAGACCAGAGGCAAGTGTATCTCTGAATCTGTGTTTCCTTGCTGTAAACTCTACTGTTCTATTATCTTAATCTGTTTCCATTCAGGTAGGTGATAAGTTTAGCAGCAGACATGGGCAAAAAGGTGTTTGTGGCACCATAGTTCAACAGGAGGATTTCCCTTTCTCTGAGCGTGGGATATGCCCTGATCTAATTATGAATCCACACGGATATCCAAGGTATGATTTCAACTACTCTCATAGTTATTGCTTTGTCATGTGTGTCCAACTTATTCTCTTAAAAAAAAGAGAAGAAACATATATAATGCGTGTCCAACTTCCACTCTTGACCAACATTTTTGCTTGAACTTTGACGCCTGTGGTTGTTGTTTCCATTGTCTCAGTCTTCTTGAAGTTTGATGTGCAAGAAATTATAATAATAATCTGCTAAAAATATAATAATTTCACTTTGCAACTTGGATATCTTGAATAGCCAGGGCATTGGCTTTAAACCAGTGGTTCATTTTCCTATTGGATTTTTATTGTAAGCTAGATTCTATAGTATGCGATGCAGTCAAGAAAACCAGTCACCTGAATCAATTTGTATGCATTCTCTTTATAATTATAGGTTTCCTCTAGTTCATTTTATGTACATTCTATCAGAGGATCCATCCTTTCTAATCTTTTTTATTTAAGGTCTTCAGAAGTTAGTGAAGGATGCTTGTGTTGTTTTCTTTCTTTTTCCTTAATGTGACATTACATTTAATGGGTATTCCTAAAAGCTATCTTGCAGAAGTTAGCAAAGGTTGTTGGAAGAGACTTTTCTTCTATATTTATTTATAATGTTTAAAGTCTTCCCATTACATTTGTCTTACAATTAACTGTAACATATGGTCTTGCGAGTAGTGGCGGAGGGAGAAATTCAGCATTCAATTACTTTTGTTGTAATTATGATGTAACCTCTTTTTATCATTAATAAATTTGGATATGTCCACCAAAATGGTAGTCATCCTTTCTGCTCTCAAAAAAAAAAAAAAAAACTGACGGAGGAGGGATGGAGTGGAATGATGGATTGAGAGATCAAGTAATGGGTGTGGTGGATTTGTATTGCACTCATGTTTGAATTGTGGGGGCGGATGAGTTAAAACTAAACACGTTATTGCTAGGATAAAATTTTTAAAACGTGAAGTATGAATGGTTAATTTACACAAAAGTCATTTTACCCTTTATTATTTATGAAGTATTTATAACATGCAGCGAATATAGTAATTATATCTGTTAAATTTGATGTGCGGATCATTTTTCCTAAAAGCTTAAGCCGTTAAGAAGAGCAACATCATTAATTTTATATTCTTAACACTCCCTCTCACGTGTGGGCCGCTGACAACTTTGGTTTAGTCCTGCCCACCACGTGGACAACAAGGGGAAGAAATATATTTTTTTAATAAGAGCTTAACGAGATTCGAACCCTTGCTATCTTCCTTTCAGTGAAGAAACACATAACATGGGAAAGATTCAAGCATTAAAAAATCTGCGTTAGTATTTGTTCCCCAAGTCTTTCTTTCTAGTGTTTTCAAATTGAATTGATTGAATCAGAAATTATTTTGGTTACGAAGAAGTCTGAAGTTTATCGATCGGTTGCCGTCTTTTTTGGGTGCTGGTTTTAGTTATTCTTTAACCAATAACATCTATTTTTTCTTCAGTCGAATGACAATTGGAAAAATGATTGAGCTGCTTGGGGGCAAAGCTGGAGTATGTTGCGGTAGATTTCACTATGGCAGTGCCTTTGGGGAACCCAGTGGTAACGCTGACAAGGTTGAAGATATAAGGTGTGTGACTTGGAGTGTGGCAAGTAGCCTAGATTGATTGACTCGTCAATCTAATCATTATTGTGTGATTGATTGCAGTTATACACTTGTGAAGCATGGGTTTAGCTATAGTGGAAAAGATTTCATCTACTCAGGTATTTTAGTTAGCTTGATTTGGAAAGTCACGCATGTGTTGCCAACTACTATGACATTTTGAAATGTTCCCATAGGAATTCAATGAAAACCTTTTGTATAAGTTAAACTAGTATGCAGTGTCAAATATGATAGAAGAATTAATCAGTCATGACACCTGTATAACTTATGCCATGATAAATCCCACTTATTGCTAATGTTAAATAAATTTGAACATGTAAGGAAAACAAACGATTCCAGAAATCGGAACAATATGCAACTCCCTTCGTATTCAAACCTTAACATTGTTGTTTAATATTCCAGGTATTACTGGGTACCCCCTTCAAGCATATATCTTCATGGGGCCAATCTACTATCAGAAGTTGAAACACATGGTATAGTTATGATCTTTTCTTTTCTGAAACTTGTAAAATTATTATCTTATTTTTTAATACCCTGTATTTTGAGGTGTTACATTGAATTTGTATGAAAATAAATTATTATCTTTTCTTTTCTGAATTTGTCGAAAAAGTTCACTCATTGCCAGTTTGCCACTTCTCGAATTCATGGCGAGAGCATGACATGAGCAGCTTTTGGAACCTCTGCCATGTTTCTTATAGTGTTTTAATGCCCTGATAAAATTCAGAAATTCTGTTTCTGTTATTGAGATGTTTTATTGAGTTGGTAATACTCAGCTAGAAAGGCGTGTAGCAGCCTATCGCATGTGGCGACATCTTCCGTTTTGAGTGACCTGAGCCGTAGCTTGGCGCTTTCCCTTAGCGAGAAAAGAAAGTCTCATACATATTGCAGTATCTGGTACTCCATTATGCTGCAGGGTTCCACAAATCACTTTGCAACTCTCCTTAAAGTTGGCAAATTGGAGGGATGGGTCTTCTGAAGCATTCCCTCCAAACTGATGATGTTGGAACATTGTTACTGTGGCAGGTTTTTGCTTAATTGTGACACCAGAAAACATTTCCTGGAGCAGGTCTTTTTGCAGAATTAAGTGCATAACAATCTTTCAAAGTTCTAGTCCTCCTGGTCTAGAAGGTGTCTAATGATATGTGATTAATGCCAAGGGACGCCAGAAGGAGAACCTGGTCCCAAACCTGAGGAGGCATCCATGAAATGGTGCACGTAGAGGGATGGTTGTCGAGGCCGCAAGAAGGCTGCAGCCCACAAATCAATTCTGAACTTGAGTTCTATGGGAGATCCCTGCTACTACAAAGAATGCTAAGCACCACAAGTTGTCTCCAACTCTCATGATCGGCTCATCCCCATGTGCAAGGAGTGTGGTTGGTGCCTACTCCTGAGAGAGGGCTCTAACTTCAACCATGTAGTCCGTAGTCCATGCCCACTCTATGATCAGGCCTCCAACTACTTGAACCCATGTCATTTTAGGGATTCAATTTAAGAGAAGATTAAACTCTAGGAATAAACATCTTAAAACATGATGATTGCCATATTTGCTTCTAGATCCTTTTGTTACATGCTTCTAAAAATGTTTGATTCTTTTTCCATATTACAAAATTATATATTAGTACAAATTGAGCGCTAACAAAATTTCGAGCATAAAGTCGATCCGTGTCCTTATCCAAAGCCAAAAACCAAGTGATATATGATCAGAATAGAATTATAGGCCTTCCATCCTAACAGTTGGTCTTTGGTTGTGGGCCTTCAGTATAACCCATTTGTTTAATTTTCTTTATACATATATTGTTATTTAATTTTCCATGTATTCAGATTTTCTTGTAATTTGATATGAGGTATTTAGAATCCTATAAATTCCCTCTATTGGTTGAACTAGAAGACAATTTTGATTACTGAATATTTGATATTAAGACATTTGTCTCTGAGCGGGTTCCATCACCAAGTTTTAGTTCATGAAAGTATTTGTTATTGTCCTTAGGGTTGAAGAAATTTTAGGTCCTTTTGATTTCATGGGTAGTGATAGAAAAGTACCCAACAAAGTTAAAGGAAAATTCTATCGTACTGCTATAAGGCCAGCAGTGTTATATGGTAGTGAATGTTGGGCTATGAAGGGACAACATGAACGTAAAGTGGGGGTAGCCGAAATGAGGATGTTGAGATGGATGTGTGGTCATACAAGATTAGATAAGATTAGGAATGACCATATACGTGAACGAGTCGGAGTGGCTCCTATTAGTGAGAAAATGATAGAGAATCGCTTGAGATGGTTTGGTCATGTTCAGAGAAGACCATTAGATGCGCCAGTAAGAAGAGTAGATCAAATAATCTGGAGTCCGATTAAAAGAGGGAGAGGGAGGCCAAGGCGGACACTTGGCGAACTAATAGAGCGAGATCTATTGGTGAATAATATACCGAAAGGTTTGGTTACTAATAGAGCGGAATGGCGTCGTATGATCCATGTAGCCGACCCCACCTAGTGGGATAAGGCTTTGTTGTTGTTGTTGTTGTTGTTGTTGATTTCATGGGTAATTTTTTCTTTATAATACACAAATTGTCTATTATCCATTTAATACTTGCATACATAGTTTATTGTCATGCATATTCATATGCAATACTCATAACGATATTAAAATAAATACGCAATGTTACAGTCTAGTAGTATGTGTCCTATTCGTTCAATGTGGCATCTACCCCTGCAATCCATGTGGTTCAATGCTGTCGTGTGCCCCAACCCTGAATCTTCACTACCTTAATGGAATATATCCCTCACCAGATCTGCATGGGGTATACTTTCCTTAGTGGTGCTACTGGGCATAGGTGACTTATGATCAGGCATCTATTTTGTATAATCAGACTTGAGTGAGTACTCAACCTCTTCTACTATTTAATTGAATTTCCCATTTGGAAAAAATTGTCTTCAAAATGCAGACTTCCAAATAATTTGGTTACTTTTTTAGTACAATGTGCTTTTGTGTATCAATTTTCGTTGCAAGCAACTTGACCTTTGACTCAAATTTGTGACTTGATTGCTTATCTCATTCACCGCCAACAAGCAATTTGACAATTAACACCAATTCCTAACCTCTGGCACTTTGTTGAATCTTGTTCTTATCCTATGTGGGATCTGCATTATAGGGTTTTACCTCACTTCCATCTCCCTGACAAGGCGAATGCATGCAACATTTTTTTCTTCATCAAACATTGGCAATTCAGCATTCTTAAATTCTCTGCATCTATACCCATGTGCATCTACATGTAAGAAGTGCCTCTCCTCCAGTGTTTTTTTTTGACAAGGCCTGTCCACCACTGATATTCAGGTTTGGTGATTGGATGGAATAGTTTTCAGTCATCTCCTTTAAATAGTTCTCATGTCAAGCCATAAATATTGTACACAAGTTGCACAACACTAAAGCATCCCCTTAAATAGCTATCAATTTGCACCAAAGTCTTTGCACATCATCAACAAATATGAAGTGCAATATGTTGAATTTATCGAGAGTCAAATATTACCATCTATCTCATATTTAAACTCGAGAATATCCGTCTTTATATCAACATCTGAAGGCTCAAATGTCAAATTGCGACCAAATTATTCTTGGGGCATTCATTACACTGAAGTATATTGCATGCAGTAATCGATTCATTATGTTGACAGTTTTCTTTTAGTTTTTTTAGGTTTCCGCACGACCTTGTTCAACCACTGATCTGTGCTTCAAACACTTTGATTTATTGTCTTTTTGTGCACTAAATCAATTCATGCTGAAGAAGAAAGAAAAAACATTTGATTTCCGCACTCTGTTCGGTAACCCTGAACTGGTTCTTCCAATTTTTCAGGATGTTTAATAAGCTTGAAATTTAACTAGATTTCTTGAGCATAAATGTTCTGTTTTGGCATTTGTTTTTACTCAATTATTTTTTGACAGGTACTTGATAAGATGCATGCTCGAGCTACAGGTCCCCGTGTCATGCTGACTAGACAACCTACTGAAGGAAGAAGCAAAGACGGAGGTGCAGTTGAACATTTGCTATCTACTAACATGAAATTAACAGCTGCGTTTTATATTGGTACTTGTATATTCTTTTTATTTTACCTTTCCCTTTTTTTGCAGGTTTGCGCTTGGGAGAAATGGAACGCGATTGCTTGATAGCATATGGCGCTAGCATGCTGATTTATGAAAGATTAATGCTGTCCAGTGATCCTTATCAAGTTCAGGTACTACCAAAGCCGTTATTTATTTTTGCACTGTATACGTTTCCCAATACAAGTGTTGTGGAACTACACTAATGCCGAAATTTGATATTGCAATTGATTCTTCAGCAAGTTTCTTTTTACTTTTGTATTTTGATTGTGCTATTCAAGTGCTTCTGTATGGTGAATTAGTCAATCTTCTGGTGCATCTTGCTTGTGATTGAGCACATTCGGGTACCTTTGTCACACTTCAGTTAGGTACAATAAGCATAGCAAATTGCACCTTAGTATAATGTGCAAATCGGTTTGCTATGCTTATTGTACCTTTTCACATAACAAATCAGTTGTTGAAAAAGATAAAAATTGATAATCACCAATTTCACATCTGCAGTACCTTTGTTTTTTCTCAACAAAACAATGTGTTTGTAATTTTGAACTAATCGAGTATTCCGTCATTTTTTTTGTTCAACAGATAATTTTATTTTGTGGTTTGGTAAAACGTTTCAGTGATTTAGCAAATAACATAATAGACTTAAAGCGTTATAAATGAATTCTTTGATAATATCCGCGTATTGGAATGCATAAGGACTTAAAATGTTGTATCTAGATGTGTATCCAAATTCTTTGTTGTAATTCTTTTAATCCATTTTGTAAAATATAACTTACATTGTTTTAATTCTTTTAACAAAAGATTCAAACATGGCCTTAGTAGAAGTTGCTGAAAGTAAAATCAAGAGCACATGTTAAAAGATCAAGCAGAACCATGGTTATTAAACCTTTAATCTGTTGCTTATTGAAAATGTTGACACAGTGTTAAGATTCCTCTGGTAATTATGACTTATGAGAATCGACCTCCCAATCAGAAGCTTAATTGGCTTAACTTTTCGGGTGCCCTTAAAATTGTGCCAACTAATTTCCTGGTGTGTTTTTCCACTTTTACTGCCGTTCAGGTTTGCAGACAGTGCGGTCTTTTAGGGTACTATAATTACAAGCTGAAGACAGCTGTTTGTTCAATGTGCAAAAATGGGGACAACATATCTACTATGAAGTTACCATATGCTTGCAAGCTTCTCTTTCAGGTAACCGGAAATTACACTGCAATTTTCATGCATCGTCCCTGTCATTTCGTTCATTATTAAATCCTTTATTTTCGCCATTTTATAACAATTGCACCTATGAATTACAGGAGCTGCAGTCGATGAATGTTGTACCACGGTTGAAGTTGACGGAAGCCTGATTCGTTTGTGCATGGTCAGCTATCAGTTCATGATATATGTAGTGGGTTATGTATTAGTTGTGTGGAGCGGGTGAAAAGAGTTTTTATTCGTTTGATTGAACTAATAATTATGTATTAGTTTATTGGTTAATATATATAGCTAATCCTTAAATGTTATTTAAAAGATCATTGGATTATCCGCCGTACCACCAGCATTTCTGCCCAATCTAAGCTACAGGTAATGTATTAATTAGCTTATGTGTAGCATGATGATTTTGATGGTCATTCGGAAGAAAAAAGTACCACGCGTCGGGGGGGTGTAGATAGACAAAATTATGATCCACTTGCATACAGACTTGGGGGTCACGAAATAAGGTTGTAGAGTTGAATTAAACTTCTATGAGCACTGGTGCAATGAAAATAAAATATTCTTTGCAATATGATAACAAAACCTGCACCTCTCATCTCTTAATTTTTACGAGAGGATTCATCAGGGTTATGATTTAATGCAATTGGAGGCTGGTGGGTCCCATGTAATAATGTTTTTCAATCTTTTTAAAATCGTTTTAATAAAATAATATTATTCTCGTTACTTATTAAAATATACTATAAATAGAAATATAAAAGGTAAAAGAAATAATTGAAGTAAATCATATTAATCATCATTTTAAATTAATCAAATAAGGATAAAATATTTTTATGTTTTTAATATCATTATTTATAATATTTTTTCCTTTCGTCAATAATTTTCTCTTTTCTTTATTTTCTTAAATCATGTCCTAAAATATATTTTATTAATTATTTTTTATTTTATATTCTCATACATTCTTACCAAAATCAACTCTTTTTTTTCTCACCTTTTTCCTATATAACTTTGCAGTTTTTTTAATGTTTATGATAAAAAATTGTATTGAATCGATTTTTCTATTTAACTCGATTTTGACCGAGTCAACTTGATTTCTGCTAAAATTGTTTATTTTTTTGTCAACTCGAGCCGGACTAAAATCACTTTTCATATAATGGTTTGCTATTTGCCTTGCTACGTTAGAGCTTAGCATGACTTGTTTTCTAATACGCTGGTGTGAGTAATTTTGAAGTACATCCATTACAACTTTTTTGTTGCGTGAATTTTACAAACGACCAGGATCATTTAACTTAGTGCATATTAACAAAATGTTCATTCATCTTCGTGGTCGTCAAACTTTAGCTTCAATGGTAGTCATTTCTCGAAGATGGATCGTTTATGCGGCATTGCATCAATATTTTCTTTCTTCATAGTAGATTAATAAGAAAAAAATGTTATAGCAATATTTTTTTCTCTTTCATTCAAACTTAATTTTGTATTTATATGATCATTCAACTTTTCACAAATTGTATTCATGATATCATAAAAGAAATTAAAATAACAAAAGACTCAGTTCTGGATAAGAAGATTTATCTTTTATGAGTTGTTTGTGTTGAAAATTGGTAGGGAAGATGGAAAAAGACAAATAAAAAATTAAGACTTCTGAGGTACAATAAATAGTCACCTTTATGGAATTATTTGTCTTAAAAAAAATTACCATCAGATTTTGAGATTAATACTTTCAAGAAACAATGATAGTCACTAAGTTTGTTAAGTAGCAACATTGAAGAACTCAACATCTTACTCTAATAATTTGTGACACATTTTCTTGTTGTACATAATAATTATCATTGTGTTCAAATTTAAAAAAAAATGGTGAAGAAGGTTATTTATAGGTTTGACAGATTTCTTAGAGATATATTTAGTGTATTTTCATCCAATCAAAATATTTACTTGATTTCTCTTCATACAAGACATATATCTTATGATAAAAGGACATATCTTTTCATTTGTGAACACTTTTCATTTCTACATTTGAAAGCATCTTCACTTATAAAATAAACCATTCATTGTACCATTTGAGTTATAACATATGTGGACATGTATTTCACTAAAAAATATTTCATCAATGAAAAAAAAAATGCAAGATTATCTTTCATACTTCACTTATTAGTATAGACACTGTAATATGCAAGTTCCTAATGGTTTGTTTAATACGGAGAAAATTTTACAATAAGTCCAACAAGATGTTTAGTTTTACACTCACAACACACAAGGAATGTTCACAATACATTTGAGCCTTTAGAACATATAGATCAACTATAGCATCATATTTTTGTTATAAAAGATAATTATATAGTTTAATTTTAAAACTATAAAGTCATCTAATACTTTCTCGTATTCTTATAGTAGATGTCTCCAGTGCCTAGATTATTAACCTATAATTTTTGTATTAGAAAAATGTGTTGTTATAATCGATTTATGTGAGCCTATAAGTTCAAAATTTTTGGGTAGAAATAAAGAAGTTATTTTGGAAGTCTTGTATTAGTTTTTTTCAAAAACATCAATTCCTTTAACTTTGTTTTCTTCAAAAGTTTTGGATATACCATATGCAAATATCTAACTAGATTATTTTAATGTTCGAGTTTAATGAATTTCACTTATTCACAGTCAAACATTATTACTACCAAACATGATTTATTATTTGTGTTTTTAGTTCACTATCCTAAATTTGTATAGATTTGCACATCAATGTGCATTGCTATACTTTCGTGTAAGACTTAACCATATTGCCTTTTACATATCTTTTTCATAAATCCATTGCAAAACAAAAATGCAATTCAAATGACCGGGGGATTTAAGTTTAGTTGATGCATTTTGTTTAATTTAGGAATAACCATAACATTTAGAATAACTTTAGAATCAAATTTTGAAATGAAAAAAGAGTTGCACTTAGAACAATATTAGAATGATCTCTTTTATTATTTTAAAATAATAATAATAATTTTTACCTCACAAATCGTTTCCTAAAATGGTAATTTTGACCCTAAACTTATATGGTTTCAATATACATTATAATTTAATTCGAAATCCAGTTGTCTTCGTGTTCAAGCCAACACCAAAATAGTGAAGGACACATATTGTTATATAAAAAGCAACATGATAAAGGCTTACTTGATAGTATCCGAGTGTCTTTATATATCATGTGCCCTATTGATGTTTTTTTACTTGTCGGATCATAAATTATGTGTTGTTTCTTACTATATATGATGATAATAAATTTCATGCTCTATTTATTGTATTTAATTTTATATTTTGAGTATAATAATCATATTATTACAATCATAATTTATTTTAGTTATGATATTAAATCAGTTTATATATTGCGTTAAAAATTCATCAGGTGCAACCCTATCAATGTACATTAAATAAAAATAATATATGTTTCTTTTGATATTTTTTCACGCATCACAAGAGTTCGGTAGTAGTTCTTGTCAATAAAAATCTATACTTTTGAAATGAATATAACATAAGAAACTATGGACCCTTGTAAAATAAGAATGAAAACTTTGGCTCAATTCTTGATAAGAAGATTTATCTTCTTAGTTGTTTGTTAATACATAGAAATTTTAGGATAAGATCTATAATTTAGAGTTCAAGTCATTGAAGAAATATTTTATGAAAATATATACAAATTTTTAGAACACATCGATCGAGTACAATGAATATTTTTCTAACTATATAGTTCAATATTTTAAAGTTTGAAGTTTAGGAAGACATGTAATACTTGCTTATATTTTTCAAATAGATGGCTTCATTGCATAGAAGATGTATCTATAATTATTTTTGTTACAGAATATGTTTTTTATAGCCTAAAGCTCAAATATATTCAGGTACAAAATTGCAACTTTTTTGAACTCCTATTTTCTTTGGCGTATTTTCATTTATATCTACATGCTTAAGCATTATTTTTTCTAAACAACATGGCAAGCATTAATTTCTTTGACTTTGTTTTCCTCCAAAATTTTGCTCGTATCATATCCAAATATCACTTTTAGTGTTGGAATTTAATGAATTTCACTTTTTGACAATAAAGTGTTATTACAATCAAATATGATTTGTTATTGGTCATTTTAGTTCACTACCATAAATTTGTAAACTTGTATGGATCTACAATTCTATGGTGCATCGTGATACTATTAAGACTTAATCGTATTACTTTTTATGTACCTCTATTTCGAAAAAAGCCTCGTATCATATCCAAATATCTAAGTAGATAATTTTAATGGCTGAATTTAATGAATCTCACTTTTTCACAAATGAACATTATTACAATAAAATATGATTTATTATTTGTCATTTTAGTTCACTTCCTTAAATTTCTAAACGTGTCCGGATTTGCAAACTATGCACATCATTATACTATGGAGTAACACTTAATGATATTGCTCTTTTTATATCACTTTTACGTAAAATGCCTCGTAAATTTTTAATGGTAGTGTTTTGTTTGACCTTTAGTTACTTGTAGTTCAACTTCAAAATATGTAATGATGTTTGGATTGCAACATTGTTGATTGTCAAAAGGAACTAGGCAATCATTTGCAATGAGACTGAATCTTTGCTTTCCTTGTAATCTTTTTCTTTTCATTAATTTTGGAATTCACCTATGAATAGCCATCAGTATGAAATTAACTACTTTGGCTGCAATTACTTTTGGAAACTTCTGCAATCTCAGCCAAATCTTTGCCATAAATTGTGCAACTGTCAAAATTTAATTGTCACCTTGTCATTAGCTGTCACAAATCTGTCATAAGTTGCATGCTTATTATATGTATGCATGCTTCTGTGACCCAAATTAATTGATTAAAACCTTCCTAGAAATATGAGTTAATGCACATAAATTCAGATTAATATACAAACATATTAAATTAGAATCGTGTATGGGGCTGTAATCATTAATTGTTAGTTATCTCATAGTAACGGACTACGGAAATTGTTGCCTATAAATTGAGAGGAAAAAAATCGCTCAGAGGAAGTAAAACAAGCAAATGCCTGCAACCATTGCTTTTGAGTAGCTTTCTCTCTCATCTCCCTCATGACCATGCTGTTTGCTGGAAATAGCACCATGGCCCTCCCTCCTCCTCCACCATGGCCATCAATCTTTAATATCAGTAGTGTCCTCTTGAGGCTCAGAGACAGATCCCATGAATGAGTTTAAGCTTATTGAGGTGGTATTACATCCTTTAGATTTATAATCTTAATTATGCATACAAAATATTTGGAAATTATATCTTGACAGTCATGGTTGGTTTTATTTTTCAGATGGCTCGCCAAAGCCATTGCTGCTTGTGACATTTGGTTTGTTTTTTCGACGTCAAGCATTCAATAAGTGATTAACTATCTGCTATGGAAGTGATCTCATTACTTCTGCTTGAAGTTCAAACTTTAAAGTTAGAACACAGGGCTCAGTGAGATAGCCAAACATGGCATTTCAGTTCATCCAGATTAGTTCAAAAGGAATGTTGTTACTCAAAGTAGATTTATCTTTCGGTTCCAAGTGAGCTCTTGGTGTTTGGTGCAACTATGTATGAAAAAAATAGTCTCGAGAATAACTATTGTATGATGAAATGACAAGAAATATCATTAGTGAAAGGAGTTGTATCTTTTATATTCGTTTCATTTTTTATTAACATTTTTTTTGTTCATCTAGTGTGTATATGAAATGTGGTTACGGAAATAATACATCCAATTAAAAGACGTATTTAAATATCTAAAAAAACTGCCTAAAGTTAATGGGTTACTTGAATTTTTAATCTCTATACAAGAAAAAGTCAAATAATATTTGATTCACACTGTAAACTGATTTTTCTTGTTTTAAGTTTGTAAGAGATATTATCTCTTCTGGGCTTATTGATCACTATATGTTTCTAATCCATTTTAGATGCAATTCATACATATCGAGTCCCACTTTTGCCTATTTTTGGGCCAATTATACTTGGAATGCATACATTGTGATAACTAGTTGATATTCCTCATTTCATACTTAATTCCATGTGCATAGAGGTTCTGAAATGCCAAAATCCATTAATATTTAAATTCCATGCTAAGTTATCATTTTGAGGACAAGTTATTATTTCTATATGTCAAGTTATCATTATTTTGAATGAACTGATATTCAATGGTTTTCTTGCCATAAATCCATCATTATCATATATAAATCATATTTGGATAGTCACATCTCAACTTGTGCAAAGTTTTAAGCCCATTTGAACAAGTTATCATTTTTTCTTTGCCAAGTTATCGTTAAAGGGTAATTCTGTCATGTCGACATGCAAAACCATTAATTCTGCACAACTCAAGTTATCACAAGTTATCATTTTTAAGTCATATAAGTTATCATTTTTGGGCACCCAAGTTATCACTTCTTAGAAATCTCATTCATATTTGATTTCTGAATGCACTCACTTGTTACTCCAGTCCATTTGATGCTTCTAATGCTTTGAATCACTTGCATTTGGATAATTTCCATGATTTGTAATAAGTTATCATTCCGGGCCCCTAAAATCATTAAAATCGATATATGTTATCACTCCTGCACAACACTTAATCCCATCTAAAGTTGGAGCTAGTAACTATCATTATCCTAATCCTTATTTGTCAAAATACTACTCAAGGACTTTGATGCTTCCTGTTTGGGGATTTGTAGCAGGGAGAAAGGTGGCCAAAAGTTGAAAAAGTAGGGAGGACCATCTACTTTTTCCTGCACAAAAAGGAATCTGCAGCTGGAATTTCTGCAGGGGACACATGGCTGCAATCAAAGCATAAAGAATGTTCTGATGCTGATCCAAAGGTGGAGAGGAGTCATATAAAATGTGAAATTTCTGGAGGAGGAAAGGGAGGTTGGACATTGAGGGTTTGAGCAAGGGTTTGGAGCAAGGCTGCTAAAGGCTGCTGCTGGACTGGCTACTGTTGCTGGCCGAGAGCTTCTATTCACAATGATTTGTATATGTTTCTCATTCCATTTGATGTCAAGCTTTGTAAACGTGAGGAGCTAAACTCCATTTCTTTTAGGATAGGGTAGTAGTTTAGATTAGTTATGGATGGAAATGGATTGGATTAATTCCTGCACTGAATCATTGCTGATTTTCAGATTTCAGAATGATTTAGAGTTAGTTCTTGCCATTGTTGGATCCCATTGTAATCTATAACTGAGAAGTTATCATTTGATCTATCCCTAGTTCAGAAATGGATTAGAAATCAATGTCAAGTTCTGAATTCCAATTTAATTGAAGTTTTGATTTCTGAAATTTTGATTTTCTGGTTTCTATTTTTCTGAACTTCCTGAACCTGAATTCCTGAACTTTTGAATCTGTTTGTCATTGTGGACTTGATTAATAGAGCAACTGAAAGGTTGAT
Organism: Pontederia crassipes; assembly: GCA_030549335.1. Taxonomy (NCBI): domain Eukaryota; kingdom Viridiplantae; phylum Streptophyta; class Magnoliopsida; order Commelinales; family Pontederiaceae; genus Pontederia; species Pontederia crassipes. Next base: position 75,525,823 of record CM060192.1, read on the forward strand.
ATTGTCCCCAATCTTGATCAGAAATGAATCAAGATGTTTGGCATTCTTTATGATTCAAATCTGTTCACTGTTCCTAATCTGATTTTGAAAATCTGAATTCTGATTTCCTGATTCCTGAATTTTCTAATTTATGTGGATATCAGAATCTGTTCTTCATTTCTAACCTGATTAATTAAGTCATTGGAATGTTGTTATTGCTCCTATCTTATTCAGGAATGAATAAAGATGTTAGGCATATTCATTTTGACTCAAATCAGATTATTTTTCTGATTTCTGAACTGAAATCCTGAATTTTATCTTTTCTGATTTCTTGCTGGAATCTGTTTTACCAATTGAATCCCCTGATTTCTTCCAACCACTGAGAGGTGAACTTTAGGGATGTCTTGCAGTCCAGAGATGGGTCAAGAATCAGCTGGCAAACTAGAATTTCATTGGTTTATGATTCTGATTTCCTGAATTTGTAGAATTCTATTTGCTGATTTCTGTTTTTGATTTTCAATTGTATTCTGATTTCCTTTGTTAAGCCTCAACTTAATCCACTGCTGAGAAGTAGTCATTAGGTCATCCTTGAGATCTAGAGATAGGTCGAGGAGCAATGGAAATTGTGAATTCCTGTGGTCACATGCTTTGCACTTCCAATTGAATTGTGTTTGTGTGGATTTCATTTTATTTTGCAACCGAGAGGTTGAATTTAAATCCCCCTGAAATTCAGAGATGAATCAAGGAGCACAAGCACTATAATTGGGTAGATTTCATCCTGGTTTGGTTGATTGGAATGATTCCATCTTTTTATGATTGCATTTGCAAGTTATCATTCCAAAACTTCCTTGAATTGTAAAAATCAGCAATGAACTTTCAATTGAGTTGAATGATAACTTGATTTTCAGTGAGGACCCTCTATTGATTTAATTTAGCTAACAACTATATGAGAATATGTTGCTTAGTTAGAGGCCAATTGAGCTGTGGGAGCAGCCATTTTCAGATTGAATCAAAAGTTGGACATTTTATGATAACTTGATCCATTCCATCCTTAACTAATTTAGATGAACCCCAAATCCTAGAAGGACCTTCCTCATTGATAGTTAAACCTTTCTAGCCATTAATTTTGCATTTATAATTCAGTTTTGCAAAAGTTTTCAAAATCCCAAATCTGTTATCATTCTGCACTTGTTAAAAAACTATTTTCATTTCCAATTAAAAATCTATTTTTGCCACCTTACTTAGGATTAATCTAAACTATTTTTAGGTAGTTTATGACTTTAAATCTTTGTGGATACGACAACCCGAGTCTACTACAACTTACCTATGCACTTGCAGCTAGTGAGTTGGGAGACAAAAAAAAATGAAAAATTGACTCTTTTCTTTAATTTCAGTAATTTATCACTACTCAATCCCAAATATCACTATCAAGTTTTTGACGCCGTTGCCGGGGATTTGAGGTCAATTAGACTAACTTAGATAGTTTAGATTAGTTTTTAGTTTATTTGTTAGGCTAATTTTTAATTTTTGCAAGTTATCATTTTTAACTTTTCACTTTTGTCTAGTTTTCATTTCTTTCTTGAATTTGATACTTCTGAATCTCTTTATGCAGGACTTGGACCATCAAGAGGAACATTACCAATCAGACCTAAGCCTGAAAGAAGATTTCTAAGAAGGAGATTGCAAAAGCTTGAGGCAAGGAGAAGGATATTTGAAGAAAAAGAGGAAGAGGCACACATCCCTGAATTTGAAAAAGTTGTGAATCAGAATATGGCAGCTCCTAGAACTCTTAGGGACTGTTATTCACCAAGCAATGCAAGGAATCAACCAGGGGGAGGAGCCTTAGCACCTGTGGCAAACTTTGAAGTTAATTCAGTCTTGATTTCTATGATTAGGCAAAGTTAGTTTTCTGGACTTGGGACTGAAGATCCAGCTTGTCATTTGGACAATTTCAAGGAGATATGCAGCACTGTGAACTTCAATAATATCCCCATGAATGCAATATATATGAGATTGTTTCCCTTCTCACTCAAGGACAAGGCCAAGACATGGTGTAAAGGATTGAATCCTGAAGAGGTAGCCACTTGGAAATCAATTATTCAATTGTTCCTTTCAGAATTCTTTCCTCCTTCAAAAACTGATAACTTCAGGGATCAAATAGTGAGGTTCTATCAGTTGGACCAAGAAAACATTTGTGAGGCATGGCAAAGGCTTCAAGGGTTGTTAAGGGCATGTCCCCACCATGGATTTGAAAAGTGGCAATTAGTCAACTATTTTCATAAGGGATTGAACTACCCTAACAAGGTGGCCTTGGATACTGCAGCAGGAGGTATCTTTGCATCCAATAATATAGATGAGGCCTACCAACTGATAGAGAACATTGCAAAGAATCATCACTTCCTCACACATGATAGGACCAGAAGGCCTCCTATGGATAATTCAGTGAACCAATTGTCAACCCAATTTGAAGAGGTGCTGTACAAGACTTTGGAGAGATTGAACTTGACTCCCAATGGCAATAGGGCCTCTAATCATGAGACAAGGTGCTGTGTATGTGGGAATCAAGGCCATGTGTCAGAAAATTGCAATTTGATTATGCAATAAGTGGAGCAAACAGTGGATCAAATCAATGCTGTGGGAAATTATGGAATTAAACCTCCTGCTGAATTTTACACTCCAGAAAATAGGAATCATCCATACTTTTCTTACAAGGGCAACAACTATCAAGGAGCTCCCATGCATAATCCTAGTTGGCAGCCAAAGATTTTGCCCAGAAACCAATAATTTCCATATCCAAATCAGTCCCAAGATGTTCAAGTGCAAAGACCTCATTTTGAGCGACCACCACCAACTCAACCTTCTCAATTTTCAAAAATAGAGGAGATGTTGCAACAAATTCTGAAGAAACAAGGCAATCAGGAAGAGGCAATTCTGAAAATGAATTCTAGACTTGATATCATTGAGAATCAAGTTGCTCAGCAGGCTAGCACTTCAGCAAGACCCCCTATATTCTTTCCTGGACAACCAGAATTGAACCCCAAGGAACAAGTCCATGTTGTCCAGCTCAGAAGTGGGAAGATTGTTGAAGAACCAATGAAGAAAATAGAGGACAATCTAGCCCAAGTGAATCCAAAGTCCAAAGCTGCCGAAGAACCAGCTGAACTTGTGGGAGAAAATCAGAACAAAGGCCCTCAAAATGAAGTCAGGACCAGGGTCTTTGATAGGGTACCTTGCCCTCAAAGATTAATCAAGGCAAGGCAGGATCAGCAGTACGGAAGGTTCATTGAAATTCTGAAGAAGTTAAATATCAATGTGCCATTTGTGGAGGCAATTCAAGAGATGCCCTCCTATGCAAAGTTTTTGAAGGAAATCTTAACCAAGAAAAGGAGGATTATGCAGCATGAAACTATTACCTTGACTGAGGAAGCCTCTGCAATCATCCAAAATAAATTGCCACCCAAGTTGAAAGATCCAGGAAGCTTCTCCATACCTTGTGAAATTGGAAATAGGAAGATTCAAAGGATAATATGTGATTTGGGTGCATCAGTGAGTGTCATACCTCTTTCACTTTGTAGGAAGCTTGAAGTTGGAGATTTAAAGCCTACAAATATGTCTCTACAGTTGGCAGACAAATCCATCAAGTACCCACATAGAATCATCGAGGACATACCTCTCAAAGTTGGCAAATTTTACATACCAGTAGATTTTGTGGTACTTGACATGGATGAGGACTTGAATACCCCCATTCTTCTTGGGAGACCCTTCTTAACCACTGCTGGGGCTGTCATTGATGTCAAGGAGGACAGACTTTCCAAATTGGAGAGAAAAAGATAGAATTTAATTTGGCACAGGTTATCAGTAAACCAAACTTTTAGGAAAATGATTTTGAGGAGGGACAGCTAGATCAAGTTGTTCAGCAAGTTTCTGCCATAATTCCCATTGAAGATCTAGTGCAAAGGTGCCTAATGTTTGATCATTTGAATGAATTAGAGGATCCAGAGGCTGCAGCATTCCAAATAGCATTGAATCTGTCCAAAATAGTGGAAAACTCAGGAAATCAGCACCAAATTCAGGAAGTTATCACTGCTGAACTCCAAGGAACTCAAGCCAATTCTTTCAAATTGGAACTCAAGCCTCTCCCCAACAACATGAAATATGCATTCTTGGGAGAGAATTCAACATTCCCTGTTATTATCAATGCAAATTTGCCCAAGAATCAAGTTGTAGAGTTGCTGAAAAAACTAAGGTTGTACAAGGAGGTAATGTGCTATTCTATTGATGATATTAAGGGTATCAATCCCTCAATTTGCATGCATAGGATCCCCATGGAGGACAGCTACAAGCCCTCCATTGAATGTCAAAGGAAACTCAATCCAACCATGAAGAAAGTGGTCAAGAAGGAAGTATTAAAGTTGCTGAATGCTGGGATCATACATTCCATTTCAGATCTTGAATGGGTCTGCCCTATTGAGCTGAAACCTCCTCCTAATCCAGAGGATTCATATATCATACATGAGGATTTTTGGAATGAGAAGCTAGGGAATTTTTTGTACAATGGAGGAGAAAATCAAGCTGAGAAGCAAAGGTCAATCATTGGCAAATTAAGAGATCCATACTTGCTTAGTGAAGCTGTCCACAAATTGAGATCTCTACTTGATCATATCATACTATGCAAACTTCCTTGACATCAAGAGTTGTAACAATGTCTAGCCAAAGACATTAAAGAAAGATACTTCTTGAGAGGTAACCCAAGTCACTATTTACCTAATCTTTCTGTTTTTGCAGGAATAAGTGATGAGGAACAAGTTCAATTCATAAGTCTAAAATTCAGAGAGTACCCTTACCTCTATTTCTGATTTTTACACTGAAAACTTAATGATAACTGATAATATCTTTCTCATTATGCTTAATTGATCATATCATCATCTGAATTTACATTCATGTCAGTTATCCAAATCTGCTATAGCCTAATTTCAGTGAATTTCAGAAATTCCCAATGCAATGTTGAATTCTGCACTCCAAAATTTGATTAGTTGCAAATCTGCCATTCCACTGATATCTTTTGTTTCTCTGCAGAATTAGTTGCAACTAATGAAGATTAGACCACCCAAAGATGCTGGATGAAATGCCAAGAGAATTCAAGTGCCAAATTTCATGCATTTTACTCCCACCCACCCCTCTCCCTTGCCTATTATTTTCAACCCTGAGGACAGTGTTGAGAATAAGTTTGGAGGAGAAAATCTGGTGCTTTTCTAACCTTTACACCATGTTTTCAATTGATTTTAATGTTCATATCATAATTCATACCAGGTTATCAGCAGGTTTTACAAGTTATCATAAGTTATCACTAGTTATCACTCGGTTTTCAAATTTTAGGCTCAACTCAATTATGAATTTATTACTTCATTATGACAGTGGGTGCACTCCAATACCAAGTGGCCAACTTGACCATTAGCCTTCTTGCTTTAATTGACATTATGAATTCTGATGCATTTAAATGAACTTTCAGTTGAAATTTTTCTTTTTTTTGTGGATTAACACTAGCTACATTCATGGATTAATTGGAAAGTAGAAGATGTCTAGAAAGGAGTCAAGGATCTTGCTGCCATGTTAAATAGGAATTCTTGACTATTTGCATTTAAGGATCTAACCTATACTTGAGTTTGAATCATTGCTCACTTCATGAAAAGAATGAAAAAGAAAGAAAAAGGAAAATGAAAAGTTGCATCTTGCATTGCATGCATACATGAATAAAGAGAGTGAAAATTTCAAAAAGGAACCTCTCCTGAATAAAGCCAGGATTTTTATCCTGTGACCAGCATGAATAAAAATCAGGTGCAAACCTATTTATTGCATCCTCATGAATAAAAGTCAGGTGTTTAAGCAAAGAAATTAAAAGTCTGTTCATGAAGAGATTAATGTTTCAAACTTTTTAGTAAAGTTGACAATCCTTACAATCCAAATCAGTTAATGTTTGTACTTCTATCATGGCTTAAATTTGCATTAACCTTTGTGACTCCTCAACTAGAATTTGGGATTGAAAAGAATGGGATGGAATGTTAGCCAAGTGGGAAACTCATTTAGGTCTTATTCAACTGATCTTTTTATTCATTTGTGGATGGTAAATTCAAATTCATCCTTAATTTCTGAATGTTTTGCTTGAGGACAAGAAAAAGGCTAAGCTTGGGGGAGTTTGATCGCTTGCTGATCACTATATGTTTCTAACCCATTTTAGATGCAATTCATACATATCGAGTCCCACTTTTGCCTATTTTTGGGCCAATTATACTTGGAATGCATACATTGTGATAACTAGTTGATATTTCTCATTTCATACTTAATTCTATGTGCATAGAGGTTCTGAAATGCCAAAATCCATTAATATTTAAATTCTATGCCAAGTTATCATTTTGAGGACAAATTATCATTCTTATATGTCAAGTTATCATTATTTTGAATGAACTGATATTCAATGATTTTCTTGCCCTAAATCCATCATTATCATATATAAATTATATTTGGATAGTCACATTTCAACTTGTGCAAAGTTTTAAGCCCATTTGAACAAGTTATCGTTTTTCCTTTGCCAAGTTATCGTTAAAGGGTAATTCTATCATTTCGACATGCAAAACCATTAATTCTGCACAGGGACCTTAATCAATCATCTTGTTATTGTTCTAACTCATTGCCAGTCAAATTTCATCACATTTGGATAATCACAATTCAAGTTATCACAAGTTATCGTTTTTAAGTCATATAAGTTATCGTTTTTGGGTACCCAAGTTATCACTTCTTAGAAATCTCATTCATATTTGATTTCTGAATGCACTCACTTGTTACTCCAGTCCATTTGATGCTTCTAATGCTTTGAATCACTTGCATTTGGATAATTTTCATGATTTGTAACAAGTTATCATTCCGGGCCCCTAAAATCATTAAAATCGATATATGTTATCACTCCTGCACAACACTTAATCCCATATGAAGTTGGAGCTAGTAACTATCATTATCCTAATCCTTATTTGTCAAAATACTATTCATGAACTTTGATGCTTGCTGTTTGGGAATTTGTAGCAGGGAGAAAGGTGGCCAAAAGTGAAAAAAGTAGGGGGGACCATCTACTTTTTCCTGCACAAAAAGGAATCTGCAGCTGGAATTTCTGCAGGGGACACATGGCTGCAATCAAAGCATAAAGAATGTTCTGATGCTGATCCAAAGGTGGAGAGGAGTCATATAAAAGGTGGAATTTCTGGAGGAGGAAAGAGGGGCTGGACATTGAGGGTTTGAGCAAGGGTTTGGAGCAAGGCTGCTGAAGGCTGCTGCTGGACTGGCTGCTGTTGCTGGCCGAGAGCTTCTATTCACAATGATTTGTATCTGTTTCTCATTCCATTTGATGTCAAGCTTTGTAAATATGAGGAGCTAAACTCCATTTCTTCTAGGATAGGGTAGTAGTTTAGATTAGTTATGGATGGAAATGGATTGGATTAATTCCTGCACTGAATCATTGCTGATTTTCAGATTTCAGAATTATTTAGAGTTAGTTCTTGCCATTGTTGGATCCCATTGTAATCTATAACTGAGAAGTTATCATTTGATCTATCCCTAGTTCAGAAATGGATTAGAAATCAATGTCAAGTTCTGAATTCCAATTTAATTGAAGTTTTGATTTCTGAAATTTTGATTTTCTGGTTTCTATTTTTCTGAACTTCCTGAACCTGAATTCCTGAACTTTTGAATCTGTTTGTCATTGTGAACTTGATTAATAGAGCAACTGAAAGGTTGATATTGTCCCCAATCTTGATCAGAAATGAATCAAGATGTTTGGCATTCTTTATGATTCAAATCTGTTCACTGTTCCTAATCTGATTTTGAAAACCTGAATTCTGATTTTCTGATTCCTGAATTTTCTAATTTCTGTGGATATCAGAATCTGTTCTTCATTTCTAACCTGATTAATTGAGTCATTGGAATGTTGTTATTGCTCCTATCTTATTCAGGAATGAATAAAGATGTTAGGCATATTAATTTTGACTCAAATCATATTATTTTTCTGATTTCTGAACTGAAATCCTGAATTTTATCTTTTCTGATTTCTTGCTGGAATCTGTTTTACCAATTGAATCCCCTGATTTCTTCCAACCACTGAGAGATGAACTTTAGGGATGTCTTGCAGTCCAGAGATGGGTCAAGAATCAGTTGGCAAACCAGAATTTCATTGGTTTATGATTCTGATTTCCTGAATTTGCAGAATTCTATTTGCTGATTTCTGTTTCTGATTTTCAATTGTATTCTGATTTCCTTTGTTAAGCCTCAACTTAATCCACTGCTGAGAAGTAGTCATTAGGTCATCCTTGAGATCTAGAGATAGGTCGAGGAGCAATGGAAATTGTGAATTCCTGTGGTCATATGCTTTGCACTTCCAATTGAATTGTGTTTGTGTGGATTTCATTTTATTTTGCAACCGAGAGGTTGAATTTAAATCCCCCTGAAATTCAGAGATGAATCAAGGAGCACAAGCACTATAATTGGGTAGATTTCATCCTGGTTTGGTTGATTGGAATGATTCCATCTTTTTATGATTGCATTTGCAAGTTATCATTCCAAAACTTCCTTGAATTGTAAAAATCAGCAATGAACTTTCAATTGAGTTGAATGATAACTTGATTTTCAGTGAGGACCCTCTATTGATTTAATTTAGCTAACAACTATATGAGAATATGTTGCTTAGTTAGAGGCCAATTGAGCTGTGGGAGCAGCCATTTTCAGATTGAATCAAAAGTTGGACATTTTATGATAACTTGATCCATTCCATCCTTAACTAATTTAGATGAACCCCAAATCCTAGAAGGACCTTCCTCATTGATAGTTAAACCTTTCTAGCCATTAATTTTGCATTTATAATTCAGTTTTGCAAAAGTTTTCAAAATCCCAAATCTATTATCATTCTGCACTTGTTAAAAAACTGTTTTCATTTCCAATTAAAAATCTATTTTTGCCACCTTACTTAGGATTAATCTAAACTATTTTTAGGTAGTTTATGACTTTAAATCTTTGTGGATACGACAATCCGAGTCTACTACAACTTATCTGTGCACTTGCAGCTAGTGAGTTGGGAGACAAAAAAAAATGAAAAATTGACTCTTTTCTTTAATTTCAGCAAGTTATCACTACTCAATCCCAAATATCACTATCACTTATCACTCTCGATCATATTTTAAAACAATAACAATATTTTCCGCGCGCACACCTTTTTCAGCAAGGGGACAAAATCCATTGCGGAACAATATGTATAAAAACACTTCACTACATTATAATTACTGTGTCAAATTTATCGTTTTAGGATAAAATGTTTTCGGTAGATAAAATTTATTTATATTTTATAAGAATAAAAGAGATCCTTCTCAAATTTCATTTTTTTCTAAGATTTATTTGAACCTTATTCTAATGAATAAGTATTTATTATAGAAATTAGTTACACTACTAAAATTGTGTTATGAGGTAACGTTTGCAAAAAAGCTGTGTTACCAAGCGTTAAATGAATTAGTGATGTTTAACAACACGCAATTTTTAGAACTGGGCCGACGACCGGATCAGACTTCTTATCGGATTACGATTGAATCGATTCGATCAGATTGAATCGTATTTAATTAAAATAATATTATGTATAATAATTATAAATATATAATATAAGTTATATGATATAGTATATGAATAGTGTACTAATAACTTATTAATAATATTAAAAATTAATATAACATATTTTATTTAATAAAAGTTTTAATAATGATTAACATATAAATATAAATAGATTATTATTAATTTAATATCTATGATTTATTGATGATAGATGCTATATTAATAAATTTTATCTTAAATTATTCTTATTTCTTTTGTTTTTCTTTGACACTTTCCTTTTTATTTCCTTTATTTAGTGCCCTTTGATAATTTTCTATTTTGATGTTATTCAATTTTAAATACTTACCTTTTTCGTTTCAATTCCTATTTAATTTTATACATGTCATATTCCCTCATTTTCTACCTTACTTATATTCCTTTCCTTTTTTTTTCTTTTTTAGCTTTCCTATTCTAACCATTTTTTTAATGTTATTTTTCAAAATTTGACTTGAATCAGGTTGAACCGGTTCAACTTGCTTGGTTCAACCAGTCAATTCAATGCCAAAAATGGTTTTATTATCAAACCGAACCGAATTTCTGACTGGTTCACGGTTGAACCGATTGAACCGACCAGTCCGGTCCGATTTTGATAACATTGATAACATGTGACCACTACTTCAACTCATAATGTTTATTTATCTAATTAACTATAATATATTTTGTGATGTATAAAACGTAACTATACATTAAAATGTAACTTTATAAACAATTAAAGCTATGCAAAATTAATCATCGCAAAAAATTGGTCTCTTTTCCGAATCCCGATCTTTGCCTCTGTGCCAAAATCATTCTTCTCTCTCTTCTCACTGCTCCCCCAAAATCGCCTCTAGTCTCTTCTTCTTTCTTTTCGCTCTCATTTGGCATCTCTTTCGTTCAGATGCGAGGTGAATGTGATGAAGAGTACTACAATGATGCCATCACCAAATTGTCAATGCCGCCATCCTCTTTCACCACCATCATGGCTACAGTCACATCTGCAAGCGAGGGGCCAAGGAGCTGTTCGACGTATAAGATTTGCGATTTCTGCTATGTTGGCCAGAGGATGTGTGTGTGTGTGAGTGTGTGTGTGTGTGTGTGTGAGAGAGAGAGAGAGAGAGAGAGAGAGAGAGAGAGAGAGAGAGAGAGAGAGAGAGAGAGAGAGAGAGAGAGAGAGAGAGAGAGAGAGTGAGAGTGAGAGAGAGAGAGAGAGGTAACAATGTTCCTTTCCTTTGTACATTGTAATCCCGAGCAGTGCCCTCCAAGCATCCTCCTTGGTGATCCTCTTGCAACGTTGACAATGTTTCTATTCGAGAAATGTGCCAAGCTTCCTCCTCAGCTTCTCCTGCATCTCATCTACATGCAACTTCCTCCCTGAACTCCTCGGCTCAAATGAGATGTCCACGACTTCTATATCATTATCTCTCACTCTATCAATTTTATCTCCTTTATTAGAAATTGATTTGTTGGATGCCTGCAACCTGTTCAATGAAATGCCCCAAGTATCATCTTGTTTTGGTTAGAGAACATAACATGAGGTACAAGGACAACAGCAAGGGCACCATGAAGAAAGTCACTGCATCAAGCAAGGGCAGTTATAGTATGAATATCAAGTAGTAATTTATTCTATATTTTTTCATTCTTTAAATAATATGTGACTTTTCTCCTTTTGTTTGTTTTTTATGTTGTAGGTAAACTTTTCACGGGAAAAGATATTAGCATATTGTAAAGCCATTTCATGTATGTTTGCCAAGCAATTTGTTTGACAAAATGATTGTACTTAGCCTATTCTATGTGCATGCTACTTGAGGTTTCTGAATCTGTGTGCATGTCATATATCTTTCGCTTGTATAATTCCTGATGTTGCCCACAACCCTCAAAATATTTTACTATTTTATTTGGTAAAAGTGGATGGTTGCATATGGTTATTTGACATACTTATCATATAATTCAAGCATATGGTTGCATATAACTGGTTCTCCTATTTTCTCGTGCAGTTATATCACTACAAGAAAATTGGCAAATAGTGACACAACAAGCGCGACGCTATTGCGGCTCTATTGCGCCTCTGGAAACAATAGCGTCGACCTAGCGCCGAAAATATGAGACGTCGAGAATTGGCAGCTAATAGCATCACAATAGAGCCAATCCAGAAGGTGACGTGACTAGCGTCCATGGTCGACGTTAAGATGACGCGTAAAGTGTCATTGCGAGCAGTCCAATTGCATCGCTAAAGTGATGTGAAAGTGGTGCAAAAATCTGAGACGCTACTCCGACGCTCAAGTGATGCTAAGTTTATACCTACGATGACAGTAGTGTGGTGCTACTTAGACGCCAAAGTCATATCTAGGGTGTCGCCAAGGTGACGCTACAGTGACACTCAATATGTTGACGCAAAAGTGTTCCTAAGGTGACGCTAAGGATGATATATTTAATGTAGCATTGACAATTTGGGCGACGCCATTGAGACACAACAGAAGCGCTAATTTCAGATATTTTTATCTCATTAGAGCCATATTTTCTTCCATTCTCACATCATACAATTGTATAATGCATATAAATGCATTCATCATTCATCACAGGCACCACATCAAAGATAACACTATGAAAAGTAATAAACTGAACTAACAAAAGTATAACTACTACACGTATATCTTATAACAAATGTATAAGTAACAAAAGTATATCTAATATAATGCAAAAGTTTCTATCCTAAGTTTGGGAGTTGTTGTCATTCCGGACATTCGATCCTGACCCTTGACCTTACGGGGATTGATTCTACGATAGAATCAATCCCTGAATCGCTTGCAATAAAGAAGCCATGTGTTATGACACCTATTGCGATAGCTGCATCACATAAGGTGCAGTAGACGTGCTTGAGCAGATGGGCCATCTACATATCCTCTGCTTCTCTTAGGTACCAGAGCGGCTGTACCTAGGCCACACATGTATCCTCTTCGTGTCGTGCCGGCCACCTCCTCCTAAACAGTAGGGTCCTCTATGAAATAAAAAAAATACAATCATAGAAACATTATAGATTATATAAATTTTATAACATAAAAGATACATAAATTAAAAACATGAATCACTTTCAAGAAAAGTTACCTGGTGGCTGAGTACTCGAATCATCTTCGTACTTTTCAACCATCTTCGCATTGTATTCATCTTAAAAAATTTAAACATTGTGCATTTCAATAATCATTTGCACTAACGTCATCAACCAAGTGAACATGTGATGAGACTTACCAGAAGACTACAAGCATATAACTTTCATGTCTTCGCGCTTGTATGCTATTTTTTTTCTTCATTTAACATCCATAATAGTATTGAAGATGTTGTCAAATATGTTCTTCTCCACATGCATGACGTCCAAATTATTACATACCAAGTTTGAAGACCAATTAGACGACTCCCAAAAAATGCTTCTTTTCTTCCAATATGTTCACTTCCAAACCAATTTGCTTGTAAAAATCGGCATTCAATCTGAACGAGACTTCATTAAGCTTGTTTACTTGCTCTAGCACTTCTTGTCCCATTAAATGAGTTGGAGGCAATGTGTATTCAGTTGTATTCTTTTTAAATGAAATTCAATTGCGATGTATCGAATTCTCCACTGGCAAAAACATCCTACGACAATCAGACTAGCAAACTTTCCTATAATATTTTAAATAAAATGATTTTGTATTCTTTCCACGTATGGGACAAGCAAGTTTACCTTTTGTGCTCCAACCACTCAACATTTCACATGCTGAAAAATCACTTATGATCCACATTATTGCGGTTCTCATAATAAAATTTTGCTTTATAGATTTGTCATAAGTAAGCATGCCATCCTCCTATAACATGTTGAGTTCATCAATCAAAGGTTTTAAGTAAACATTTAAACTTTTACTAGGAGATTGACGGCATGAGATCATACAAGTAAGAAATATGTTATCTCGTCTCATACACATGGTTGGAGGCAAATTATAAGGTGCCACAAAAATCGGCCAATATGAATAAGCAGTACTTGATGAGCTAAATGGGTTGAAGCCATCGGTGCGAAGTTTTAATCTAACATTGCGTGATTCTTCTAAAAAAGCTGGATGAAGTGCATCAAATTATTTTCATGCTTCAACATTTGAAGGATGTGTAATGAAATTTTGATTATTACGTGCCCCTTCATGCCACCTCATAAATGATGCAATTTTCTCAGAAAGAAATAGCTGTTGCAATCTTGGATGGGAAAGTATCTGAATACTGCATTTGCCACATTTTTTCGAAATTTGAGAATCCTTGTAATGCAACATACAATGATTGTGACATGTATCAATCTTCTAATATTCCAACCCTAAATCTCTCATCAATCTTTTGCATTTGTAAAATTTTTTCGATAATTTGTTTGAAGCTGGAAGCATACTCTTAATAATGGCAGTCATCCGATCAAAACAACTTTTGTTCATATTAAATTCTAATTTCAGGTTCATTAGTTGTGCCACTGCAGAAAGTGTAGTTTGATTCACGCATCCATCCCATAAAGGTTTGTTTGCTTCTTCGAGAAGATTATAAAATTTAGAAGTTGAAGGATTTGATCTTCTTCAATCAATGTTTCGCCAACATTTTCTCCTAAGATTGCATCTCATATCATGTCCCTACACGGATTGCTCGACTCTCCCACATTGGTATCTACATTAGCATCAATTGTTGTCTCTTTAACCCATCTTTCTTCATCATGAAAGAACCAATTTATGTATGTCAGTAAGAAATCATTATAATATAAATTCTTTTGCACATCATATCTTACTTTTCACTTATAACATTTGCATTTCCAGCATGAATAGCATGAACATATGATTTCTCTATATGAAGAAGCAACACCATTATTTTGATATGCCACCTTAATAAATTCATCAACACCATCCTTATATTTTTTTTGTTATAATGCCATGTTTATCCTTCCAACGATGAATCGAAATACGATATGAATTTATCATTTTATGTAATGGACCACAATAAACCATATGTCAATAAATTCTTGTACTTGAAATATATGATTCTATAGTTATGAAGCTCAAAATCACATGTTTCAAGTACTTGATTTCATATTCAGAATCAACCATAATGCATATCTTGAGTACCAAATACTGATAAATTTTTTTGTCATTTTTTATGTCTATTTTTTTATCATATTCTCATTTTATTGCCAAGAATATGGATGTACATCCATAGTAAAATTTATGAGAATATGATAAAAAAGAGGTACTAGAATTATGAAGAAAAAATTATCAATATTTGATTTCAAATTGAGTCCAACCTCCAATTTGATTCTTTTTATTAAATTGCCTTATTTCCTAGCATATGATCGTATTATTTAGCATAAGAATTAATAGCCTTATTTCCTAGCATAATTACATAGCGTATTATACATCTACATAACATTATAGTAATTAACATAGCATTACAATAATTAACATAACATTACAAGAATTAACATAGCATTATAATAATTAACATAACACTACAAGAATTAACATAGCATTATAATAATTAACATAGTATTACTGTAATTAACAGAGTATTACAGTAATTAACATAGTGACATAGCAAATTAACTAGGCATTACATAGTGGTGGTGGGGCTCGTATTTTCTTGCAAGTTGATGTCCGACAGGCAGTGGCCAAAGCAATGGGCGGTGGCCGGAGTAGAGCGGACGAGGGCAGACGACGTCAGAGCAGTGGGCAGCCAGAGCAGTGGGCTGTCGGAGCAATGGGCGGTCAAAGCGGAAGGGCAGCGGCCGAAGCAAAGCGGACGAGGTCGGATGACATCAGAGCAGTGGACAGCCAGAGTAGTGGGCGGCTGGAGCCGTAGGATCAAAGAAGTGGGCAGCTGGGGGTGGATGGCATTGGTGGAGGTGGGGTCGGAGGACGGCAGACGACAGCGTTGGAGGAGGTGGGGAGGGCGGGTTCAGAGGGGAGGGCGGGGTCAGAGGAGGCAGGCTTGAACGAGCGTGGATGTTGGCATTGGAGAGGCAGGGAGGCGGGTCGGAGGAGGGGGGAGGGCGGCGTCGAAGGAGGCGGGGAGGGTGGATGTCGGAGAAGCAAGGTGTCAGTTGTCGGAGGTCGCAATAAAAAATGGTGAGTGCATACAATAGTGAAAACAAAGAAGAGGATTTAGGGATTTAACCTCGAATTTAGATCCTTAATATGTGACGCTACTTAGACACTAATGACGCGCCAAATCGTGCGACGATATTCGTGGCTATACTAGATATATTATAAGTTTATATATTATAACTTTATATTGTATTTAAAGTTTATGGA
This sequence comes from Pontederia crassipes, assembly GCA_030549335.1. Classification (NCBI taxonomy): domain Eukaryota; kingdom Viridiplantae; phylum Streptophyta; class Magnoliopsida; order Commelinales; family Pontederiaceae; genus Pontederia; species Pontederia crassipes. The sequence continues at coordinate 75,541,752 of CM060192.1, forward strand.
TTATAACTTTATATATTACAACTTTATATATTATAAGTTTATATTACATTAAGATTATATTGAAATAGGTTTATATGACAATAATGTGTATATGTATATATATTATAAGTATATATGTGTTATATGTATATGTTTATATGTGCGAGATTAAGTGACAGTAATGTGTATATGTATATGTATTATAAGCATATATGTGTATGTATATGTTCATATGTGCAAGATTAAGTGACAATAACGTGTATATGTATACATATTATATATGTGTATATATATGTTTATATATATACGTGAGATTAAGTGACAATAATGTGTATACGTATACGTATTATGAGTGTAAGTATATATGTGTATGTATATGTCTATATGTGTCCGATTAAGTGAGAATAAAAAAAAGTTGGCTAAATGTATAGCGATGAAGTGAGAATAAAAAAATGTCGGCGTTATAGAGAGCAACCATCTAGCATGTAGCGTCTCAATCCACTTAGCGTCGGAGATGTGCGACGCTATGTCGACGCAAGTAGTGCCTCTGTAGCGGCGACTATTCTTTTGGCGCTAGTGTGGCGCTACTGAGTCTCTTTAGTGGCGCTATTTTGTAATAAATAATAAATCATGTCACTTAATTCAACCATTATAATTCCATGAATAAGAATATAAAAATAATATATCTATAACTAAGATATGATATATATTGTGCGCAAAAGTAACATATATAATATAGGTAACAAATATATATTTAGGAATACATATATAAGTAACACACATATATATGATGTAGGAATACATATGTTGAAGGTACACATATAATATGACATTTATTATTCATTAAAGTATACTATATATAATATATATAGTAACATATATGGGGTTATAGGAATTAGCGCCAAAATACATAACATATAGTTATACAAATATATATATATATATATATATATAACTAACATATAGTTAATCTATTTCTAATTAATTAACATATATGTTAACATGCGTAGTGTCAAAATAGTGCCAATCAATCTATTTCTTCAAACACATCGATGAAGTAGTGTCAAAATAGCGCCAATTAAGCATTGTATGTGTAGGTAAGTATACAAATTCATATGTAGGTAACATATATATTTATTTATGAATATTTCATTTGTGTAGCGTCTATGTCTCAAAATTTGAGACGCCAAATGGCGTCGCACTTCTCAATGCCAAAACAGTGCAAAGGTCCGGTGTGCATATCAACTTACGTACGTAGCATCGACGTCGCGTCGCTACTAGTTTAGCGTCGACGACTCTCGATGCTACTACAACGCTACGATCTGTCACATAGTTGTCCCAATTCGCGCGTAATAATAGCGGCGACGTAGCGTTCCCTTGGCGCCGCGGTTAGCGTCAATGACACGTAAATGCTAAGGAGACGCGAATAATGCTATTGGGAGGCACATAGCGTCTCAAAGCTGTGACTTTACGCTATATTGGGATTCTATCGAGACGGGCTCGGCGTTGACTTTATGCTATATTGCGTCGCTATTCGTCAGTTTTCTTGTAGTGCATTTTCACCCTCCAATAGTGAAAAAGTGAGCAATCTCAAGGTACTTATAGAGCTGTCACTCCCTCAATGTAGGTACATCAGAATCATTTCTCCTTCAAGAACTTATTTTACTTGTACTCTTATGCTGAGGATCTTAATGTTGTCAGCTAATGGAAGTGATAAAATGTGATACATTCTTGTTAGTTATTTTGGCATTGTTTTATACACCACTGGACAATTTGTACTATATCTTTATTGTCCGCATAACTTGAAGTAGGAATGATTTTCTAATTCAATTTTTTGCATGAAGATATCTGCATATTTGTGAAGTCTTGTTTTTCTTCACAATGCCTACCTACATATATGATGAATAAAAGTGTAAGACACTTTCCTTCCCTTCATTTTCTAAGTTGTCTTTTCTCCATTCAATTTTTATGGTAGTTAACTAATTCTTTTCAATTAAAGAATTGATTCTTTAGATTATTTATCTTAGTTTATATAAAAGATGCTAATGCCTTGAAACATACATCCGGACGTGTTGTTGTAGCCCTCAAACCCTTGTGATCAAAGGATTCTAATCAACTCAATGCATCCTATGCCTCTGGGTATAATTTGAAACTCAAACTTGATGCTATTATTATGGGAAATTTTTTTTTATTAGATTGACCCACCACTTTCCCTCTCGTGCTTTTACTAATGAAACAAATTGTTCTTTCTTCTGCCGACTTTAGAAAAATGCACAATATGCTTGTTTTCCTTGTAAAAAACTGCAAATGAAAACTATTATTTATTCTCGTGCAGTGCTGAGATTGAAAGCACTATGGCAAATGCTTCGAAATTCCTCGTCAATTCTCTGTACATGCCTAAATTTTATTCGAACCTTATTCTAATGAATAAGTATTCATTATAGAAATTAGTTAGGTATCTGATGTCCTGAGTGGCTAACCAAAATAAATTGTGCAACTGCCACAAATTTTGCACAATGAGGATTGTGAAAATATTTATATAGAGTGAAAGGCATCAGACGAAAGGATTGTTTGTAATGATGAAACTATTATTCTTTTCACCATTTTTTTAAAAGTATTAAAGAGACATTATCTGTAACAACCGTGAAAAATAATAAATATAAAGGATAAGTGCAGGAAATGAAATGGTCATAGGGGGAAATCAAAAGCTAAAATCCCGGACAACATGGCAGCAAATAAGAGAGGAAAAAAGGGGATTGGGTAGTGAAATCCGGATAAAAAATCAAGTGGAGTTAATGCTAACTCTATAGCCTTCTTCCTTTTTGGCCTAAAATCTCCTGCGTGCGGTACCCTATGAGAAAAAATTCTCTCTCTTGTCACCAAGTGCAAGGGTAATCCTTTTTCTTCCCTGTTGCATTCCCTGATTTCTACACCTCACGTCCTTTACCTGCAGGCGGTGACCGGCTAGAGGAGGAAGGGGCATAGAGAGGACAAGGAGGATGCAGCCAATAGAGATCTCAACAAATCAAAGCAAGAACATGAGAGGAGGTGTGTGACTCCTGAAATCACCTTGCATGACTTTAAAAAATCAAATCCGAAATTTATCAAGATCTGTCTATGCTCTGTTCAAGAATAACAAAGAAAATGATTTAAGAATGGATATGATGTTTGCTTAGATGTTGTGATTGTTTTATTAGGATTTATTGTATGCAGAACTCTTATTATTCGTGCTTGATCTGTCATAATGGACTGCAGTGTAGATAGCACCTTAATTTGTGTCCTTATCCCCTTCTATGTTGCATCTAATATATGTTCATAGTTTAAATGATCGTCTTCTTGTAAAACTCTCGACATTTTGAACAATATAAGTACTTGACTTGGATTGCCACAAACTTGGCCCGAGTTCAGATCAAAGCCAACCGTGCGAACCAATCTCACGATTGTACTCGTAGAACTTGGCTTGGGGCACCCTGAACCCAACTCGAGTTAGTGAATAGTTGATCGGCCGACCTCTTGACATTTTGATGTAGGAGATGGAGTTGGAGATTACAGGACATGAGATTACTTGGAGTCCAAGTTTGAGTTATTTTAGGAATTGAATCTAAGTTATTTTAGATATTTAGTTGCTGATTAGTATTTAGTTTTGGTATTTAGTTGCTGTTAGTATTTTGATTTCTGTTGAGTCAATATTTCCTTATCTAGTCTATTGAGAGTCATACTTAGGATAGAATTTGTATTACTGAATCTTAAAAGGGAACAACTGAGTTATTTGGTGACATTATTGTTATTCAGACTTTTCTCTTGGTGTTCTCCAAGTTGCAGTGAAGATTCGTGCTGTGTTTTCTTCACACCTTTGTGTCTCATTATTTTTTTTGCATGCTAGTTTTGATATGCTCGTCGTATCAGGTTGCTACGGTGACCCTCATGAATTAATTCTACTGCTATGCTGTTGCTGCCCCCTCATCAATTGGTACCAGTCTATAGTAATCGTGCTACATTATCATGCCACTACAGTGTCTCTACAGTACCCACCGCCACCCTCATCTCAAACTCTAATTTTGTCCTTAGCCAGTTGTCGTGCTACACTGCCGCATCGCTACAATACGCTACAATAACCCTAGTTTTGCAAGGTGTCCATTGGTATCACCAGCCGCCGCTCTATACCATGGGCGATGCTCCTAACCGTGCTGAATTCAACGAAGTGAAGGATGAGCTTCATCAACTTAATGAATGATTTAATGATGTGATGACGCTGCTTGAGGATTGATTGCCTCCCCGTGTACAACCTGTTCATTTTCAACAACAAAGACAACCACTTCAAAATCGTTGTTTCCAATCTGTTCGTGGTGCAAAATAAGAAGATGAAGATGATGACCAGTTTGTGCAGGATAAGCAAAGTTATCACATGAAGATGGAAATACTGATCTTCAATGACCAATTTCATATGGAAGATTTCCTGGACTGGATCTCAGAAGTTGACAGATTCTTTGACAATGTTCCAGAACATAAACAAGCCAAGATGGTAGCCTTCAAACTAAAAGCTGGAGCCTCAGCATGGTGGGATCGAGTGTAGATAATACGTCTTCGGCAACAAAAGTAACTTGTTCAATCTTGGGACAAAATGAAGATTAGAGCATGATTTCTTCCACCTGATTATCAACATATTTTATACCAACATCTCTGCAATTGCCGCCAAGGATCTCGGAGTATGGCTAATTATACAACTGAATTCTTTCATCTAACTGCTCGTAATGACCCGATGGAAAGTGATCAGCAACAAATTACTCGATTTGTTAATGGCCTACATTCCAATGTTCGTGATCGTGTCGAAGGGCAGATCACCTACACATTAGCTGATACCATCTCTCTCGCCGAAAGAATGGAGCACCAAATTGAACGAGTATCATGTGCTGCATTCCTTATCTAGTAGACTTCCTCTACAATGAAATTCTGCTAGAACTGATACCATACCAACTAAGACAACATTGAAAGGTGCAACTTCTGTGATCACAAATGAACAACCTATTGATAACATGACAGCGAACGCTTCAACGACAAGAAGGGCGAGCAATCCTTATACTCAACAAAATATCATCACATGTTATAGATGTCGTCGTCCTGGACATCGGCCTAATGAATGTCCTCAACATAAGATTGGATAGATTCGAAAGAATACTAAAATTGAAGTTTTCGTTACATGCAAAATAGCATTTTCTATTGGTAAAATATACAGAGATGAACTTATTTATGATGTAGTGGCTATGGATACCTGTCAACTGATTCTTGGGCGGCCTTAGCAATTTGACCGCAATGTTACTCACAATGGTCATACTGATTCCTATTCTTTTCAAAAGGATGGACACCATATCACATTAGCTTCTCTTATCGAAGGAATTCAATCGAAACCTAAACTCAACAACCGCACATGTATAATAGTTCAACCTAAAGAATTTCGTGCAGAAGTTCGATCTGCTCAAAATTTTTTTACTGTTATAGTGAAGCCAAAGAGTTTTGACTCTTCTGACAGTTTTAGCTCTGCCGACGTCCTCACACTACAACAAAAGATATGAATTGTTACGTTTATTATATGTCACTCATTGTGCTTTAGACGTTACAAACATTGTTTTGTAATGTTTAAAAAATGTTACCCTAAAAACGTTACGGAAGCCGCGTCGCTAATTATACTAGTAACGTTTAATTTCTAACCATCACCAATTATTTACACGTTATAAATTGCTTTCATATCCATAACGTTTGAACATTACTATATATTAATATTTGGTGATGTTTATGTGTTACAAAATAATTATATATAAAATTCATAAAATGTCTTAACGTTACAATAGATCACTTGTTGGTAGTGTTTAGATGTTACCTAAAGACATCATAAATATTATACTATCATCATCGTTATTATTATTATTATTATTATTATTATTATTATTATTATTATCATAATTCTTGCATGTTACCAACTACTAGCAATTAATTTTTCAAACACAAACTAATAAAATTTACATTCAAATCACAATAGAAAACATCAAGTCCCATGTCTCATATCACAACTTCATACTTAAGTAGACTCAAAAGTGGCATTTAGTTTGATACAACACTTGGTCATAAAGGTACTACTAACATTTATATCTGCATACTACTAACATTCATTCAACTATCATCATTCCTTTCATCTTGACCATTAGTTGATGGTGTCCTTGTTTCACTTGAAGGGCTAGCGAGGTGTCCGAGAAGTTGTTGAACTGCCCTCTTAAGCTGAGAGCAAAATGAGAAATATAAGTGATAATACAAGTAAACAATCATGTATTAGTGTAAATGACTACGTTAACATAATGAACACAAATAATTACTTTTCCTTATATCAATACTGGAACATACCTCACTGATTTGTTTCTCTTGCTCATTAAGTCGTTCACTTTGCTTGCATTTGTCTCCTTTAATGCATTAATAGTTGCTTGGGTTTGAGAATCTTGCAATGCTTGCTCTTGTTGGGCTTCTACAATTTTTTTTCTTACAGACTTTCCAATAGATGGTGGACCATATCCTTTACCAGGATGATAATCTGATCTTAAAGTGGCACCCATAAACTCATCAACTATATCACTAGAAGACCTAGGCTTGTCAGATGATTGAGATTCCAATTGAATTTGTGACATCTTTTTCTAGTTTGTGAGAAAGAAAAATATATGAACTATAACAAAAAAAATTCTTTATTAAATTAAATGCTCAACTTTTTTTTGTCAATAACTTACATATGCATCAGCAGCATCTTGAGTAATCCAGCCACTAGTACCATCTAGCTAAGGATCACTATAGCGAGTTTGCTTAAAGAATTCAATGTCATTTGGCACTTGATTGAATTTTTTAAACTACATAGCAAGGAACAAGAATTAATATTGGAAACACACCAAATTATCATATGAGAATTAAAATAGCATGGCTCACTAACATATTCAATCCTTCGACTCTGAAATGATCTTGAACCAGACCTATGCAGATATTTAACAGTCTTATGTGCATCCTTTGCTTTCATAGCTTTTGTTCTCTGTTTTCTAATTAACATTAAGATAACACCTGCTCATATAAGAGAAATATAAGTAAAGATAATTGAATAAATAATTACCTTTCCTAATGATAGGTCAGACAATAAAATTTCATTCTCTTCGTCAATTTCTTTTTGCCATTTCTCAATTATTTTTGCCCAATCACTATCGCTAGAACCAGTAGGTCGAGCATCATCTCCAACTTCCTTCCATTTCTTTTTAACGTCAGCATGGTGCTTCCTGTGGAGATTGCTCATCCATCTATCCGCAGCACGAAACTTGATTGCATCATTCATGATATCATCTAGATTTAATCGATTCTGTATAAAAGAAATTAGGCAATTTAACTATTTAAAAATGCATAAATTTTGACAATGAAATAAATTTAATAATACTGACCCGTACACGCTCCCAAGCACGTCTCTTAATTTCCATTGGGAAGTTCCTCCAATCTCCATCCATATACAATGGAAGCAAATCTCTACAAGCTCGACCGATCTCTGAAGCCATCTTTGCCGATTGATCTGTTGTCAATGGATGGCCTACAATAGCATTAAATTCAATCCTCATTTTATCACCTCTTATCCGGTTGTCCTTTTCTAGTGAAATGCCTCGATATGGACCCCTTTTAATAGAAGATGCAAGTGATGCATCAGTGCCTACAAAAAAATTAAAAGAAATATATGTAGTAAAGCATAAGAAATATTAATTGCAATATAATGCTTTGGCATAGTAACCTGCAAATGAAGTTTATTAGATTATTACCCTCGTGAACCTGTGTCGTTGCTATATGATCTTCAATAGCAAGTTCTTGCACCATGGGAGTTGTCAAATCATCTTGCTGAACTTGTCCTCGAGAACCATAGGCTTCTTCAGGATCATGTTGTGATGGAAAATTTGCTTCATCTTCATGAGATTGGCTACTTCTCGATATCCTTCCACCTCTTCGTTGGGGGCCTTTCCTTCCTCCGGTCATAATAAAACTACAATAGTAATAACATTCATAAATGCAATAATCATAAAAAATAGAATATTTACCAATAATCTAGTCTAATTAAACATAAATGATAATAACTTGACTACAAATACACATGAATATATAAAAAAGATAACTAAGACATACCGACAATTGTATGAATGAGCTAATTTTTTTGAAGAAGGCTTCATCAATTTTTTGGCAAACAAAATATTATTCTTCTTCACTGTTGTCAGAGTCTACAAGTGTTTCATCTCTTTCCACCTCTTCGTCCTCATTACTTTCGACATGATACTGTGATTCATCATGAGTTTGAAGTACCTTATCCACTGATTCTCCTAAAACTGTCTCAGGATGCACATTTGTTCTTAAAAGTGTATCTACATCATATTCTACTATTGGTATTCTTATACTTCCATTTTCCTCATTTTGCGTAAGCAATGGTCCAATGTTCTCATCTGCTAATTGAACTTCTACATCTGTAAATAATGTTGCATTACTATTAAAAGAGCTTAAATTATATATGTGACGATGTTGAAATTGTTGCACCACACGCCAATCAGCACCTAACTTCATGTCTTCAAGGTAATATATTTGCTTTACTTGTGATGCTAAAGCATAAGGATCATTTTCATACCAGGTATGAGTGACCTTGATGCTTTTTAACCCATCAATTATCCTTATATTACGGTGTTGCTCATTAGTATCCCACCACTTACACTTGAATAAGAATCGTTTATTCTGTGCATAAGTAATTTCATATATATCAGCGAGAACCCCATAAAACTCCATTGCTAATTGTGAGTCTCCTTGATTCCCTTCAACAAGCACTCCACTATTTTGAGTCTTTTTTCCTAATATCAAAATCTATTGTGTGAAACCGAACACCATTATAAATCAATTTGTTGTATCTTTTGATGCATCGATCAGGTCCAATTGACAATGCATATAAAGCTCTAATAGTGGGATCTGAACTTGCATATAACATACTCATCTGCAATATTGTGAAGTTAACATTAGTTTTATTGTAGAAGAAAATTTCATATTGTTAAGTAATGAAATAATGATCACCTTGTTCATAAACCAATGGTCAAATTCACTCTTATGGAGTTGGTCAATGTCCCTAGTGTACTTTGTTTGCAAAGTGCATAGGTGTTCCCTGCAAAATGCTTCAATTGTTAAGTATGAATTGATTGAATAATTAACACATGATTGAAAAAAAATACTTACTCTAAGTAGGGAAGAATCTCAGAGCAATTATTTAATATGTACCATTTTGCTATCTCAATATCTTTTTCTTGCAATTTAATATAACTAGGAGGTGAAATAAAACCCACTCTATTCTTGAAGATATCTATTCCTCCATCTTCCAAAACATCAAAATTTCTTTCAGGACGGTTAAATGTGCTCTCAACGTCTTGTAAGTGGAGGGAGCACCATGTTAAGCATTCATGCACGACATAAGCTTCTGCAATAGATCCTTCTGGGTGTGCCTTATTTCTTACAAACTCCTTTAAAGAACCTAAGAACCTACACATTATAATATTAATTATTAGTAAAAAAATAACATTTAATTTCTTAAACTATGGAATAAATTTAAGTTTTTTACCTCTCTATAGGATACATCCAACGATATGCAACTGGGCCACCCATTAATGCTTCAAAAGGCAAGTGAATAGCTAGATGTACCATTATATCGAAGAAGGCAGGAGGGAATATTAGCTCTAACTTGAACAAAATGACAATTATGTCTCTTTGCATCTTGTGCATATCTTCAATATTCAAAATACGTCCGCATAACTGCTCAAAGAAGCTCCCTAATTCAGTTATAACAGATGTAACATCCTTAGAAAGCATGCCACGAATGCCCACAGGTAATAGTCTTTGAAGCATGATGTGGCAATCATGACTCTTCATACCTGAGATATGGGAGTTGGTATCATTAACACATGTGCCTATATGTGATGCATAACCGTCGGGCAATCGAACACCTTTTAGAAATTCATAAAATGATTTCCTCTCAGTGGGGCTTAGAACATAAGTAGCACATGGCATTAAATATTTATCCTCTGAATGCTTCACTAGATGCAACTCCTTTCTAATTCCCATCTCTTGCAAGTCAACTCTTGCTTTCAAAGTGTCTTTTGTTTTGCCTTCGATATGAAGCATAGTACCTATGATATTTTCACAAATATTCTTCTCAATGTGCATGACATCCAAATTATGCCTCAATTTTTGTTTTGACCAATATGGTAGATCATAGAAAATTGATTTTTTTGCCCAATTAAGTTGTTGTACGCAACGGAACTTTCTACTATTGGTTGGGTGTTTGCCCATACAAACATTCTCAACATGTCTTAATTGAGAAAGAATTTCTTTTTCAGAATACATTACTGGAGCTTCACGATTATCACGTGCCCCATCGAATTTCAAGCTACGTCGCCATCTGTGATCCATTGGAAGCCACATTCTATGGCCAAAATAACCAATCTTGTTTTTAAGTTTCAAAGATGGAGTTTGATCTTGGCATATAGGACAAGCATAATATCCCTTCGTGGTCCATCCAGATAAGTTTCCATATGCAGGAAAGTCATTGATAGTCCACATAAGTGTTGCTCGCATTTTAAAGTTTGTTTTTGTGAAAGCATCATACGTCAATAATCCATTGACCCATAGGTCTTTTAACTCGGCAATCAAAGGTTGCATGTAAACATCAATCTCCTTTCCTGGAGCCTTAGGTCCTAGAATTAGCAAAGACATCATCAAATATTCTTTCTTCATACACATCCAAGGAGGCAAGTTATATGCTAGTAACACAATTGGCCACATACTATAGGAGTGACTCATACTACCAAATGGATTAAAGCCATCACTAGCTAGTCCTAGCCTCACATTTCGAGCATCCTCAGCAAAGTCTGGAAACTGACTATCAAAATCCTTCCAAGCTTTTCCATCTGCAGGATGACCCATAAAGTTCTCTTTTATGTTGTGCTCCTCTTTGTGCCAACGCATCTTTTGAGCAATTTTAGAGTCCATATAAAGTCGTTGAAGTCTTGGTTTGATAGGAAAATAACGTAAAACTTTGTGAGGAATGGACTTGCCAATTCCATCAGACATCTTATATCTAGAGGTACCACAAATAGGACAATGCTTCATATGCTTATTATTTTCCCAAAACAAGCAACAATCATATTTACATGCATGGATGGAATGATATCCCATTCCTAATCCCCTCAAATATTTATTTGCATGATAACTTGACTTCGGAAGGCATTTCCCATTGGGTATTACATCACGTAAAAGTTGAAGAAGCATGTCAAATGACTTATTACTCCACTTATTATACACCTTCAAATGAAGGAGCTTTACTATAAATGCAAATTTTGACAACTTGCATCCAGGATAAAGTTCTTGTTTTGAGTCAACTTTTAGACCATTTAATAAATCAAATGGGATACTAAAGTTGTCTTCACTGGATGTGCCTTCACCTAAGTTGTTAACAAATGCCTCTACATCATCTAGCATATCATTAATTTCATTTGGGTCATCATCAGTTGTTACGAACTCCTCTGCATTAGGTCTCATTTCCCATTCCCTGTGGCGTCTCCTACTTCTATTTATTTGAGGTAATTGGATTGTAGGCTCTTCTCCATGATAAATCCAACACTTGTAAGACATATCTATACCATCTACAAGTAAATGTGTCCCAATCATAGGTATGAAGTGATTTTCACTATTCAAGCACTTTCTACATGGACACTTGACTTCTTTGTCCACTCCATATTTCTAAAGCAAGTATGCAATGAAGTTTTCCACCCCATTCTGGTACTCATTGGAGTTAATGTCAAAGGTCATCCAACTCTTATCCATATGTGTTAACCTAATAGCATGGCAAATAAAATATATTCAACTTATTGAATGAGAGATAGATAAATAGATTTTTTTGCTAAAATAACAAATCAATGGATTCTATTCCATAAGAAAAAAATTCCTTACAAGACATTGGTTCAAGTTTGAATAAATTAAGGATAGAAAACAAAAGATAACCTGGATGAGTTGTTTTCCTAATAGTGTTCAAGTACATTTATAATGAATCGTACAAACACTTAATAAAATTTCATTAAAAAAGGAATCTTATATAGTAACTAAAAAAACATAAAATTGTAATAAAAAGTAGTAATAAAAACTTTAGGTAACACCAAATGAAAAAAAATGCGTACTAATACTCCAACATAATTATTGATCGATTATAGAAATCGTGTCCAGTCAATCTTAGATACCACTTGCTTTTGGGTATTAAGCATTAGACGTCGTTTTCATCCAACCATCACTAATTCAGATATAAAAAAATTAAATTAAATTTTAACAGGGTGCTAATTTACGGTGGAAGCAACTTGAGTTTCAATAAGGTCCTTGCACCAAAATATTAAAAATAAAAGCTCTAAAGCCAGGATAGACTCAGCCATATAATAATATATTTTAATCAAATAAAAAAATATTTTAAATATAAAATTAGACCCAAGATGTGCTAGTTTATGTAGAAGCAACTTAATTTTTTATATCATCACTGCACCAAAATGTAAAAACAAAAGGGGCTGACATCATATTACTTGTTCTCAAAGTCAAACTTCTCTGTTTACCAAAAGAAAATTATACCATCACAAAGAAAACTCACAACTAATACTACCTTTTGGTTTTGGGATGTGCATGATATTTCTATACACACCTGGTTTTGATTGTATTAACTGATTTTGGCTTTTGGCTTTGGAACGTCGGAATCACACTTTTACTAATTTGTCTTCTCTGTCCTAAGATGTCCAACAATCTTGGTCCAGTAGATATATATATGTTTTGATAAGACATCAATTAAATATTAATATTATTCTTGAGTCATTTTCTCAATATATTTTTTATTTTCACCATGAAGGAAAAAAAATTTCGTGTTTATTAACATTTTTACAGATTATATGATGAGAGTTCAAACAAATATTTCTCAATGTCATCACATCCGTATTTTATTAGTCAAGGATATTACAGTAGTACCATATGTACATAAAGACAAAAATAAATCACAATTTCAACATGTGTGAATCTTTTTACACACCTAATATACCAGTAGTTTTAAATAGTAACTTTGTTAATTCTTCTATACATCATGAACGGTGCTACATGTTTGTAATATAATATTTCCATGGTGTGTGTATGAATTTAGAAACGTATATCCAAATAAATTATACAACATGGCCCAAATAACTACAAACAAATTAAGAAGAACATTAAAAAAGGGAAAGAAGTTTCCATACAGTGGCCCAAATACCTACAAACAAATTAAGAACATACAAAACATGAAATAAGTTTTCATATATTAATGCCCTGCTGGATCAAATGTCCCTAAATTTCCTAGGATGTGATCTCTGATCATGTTTACTAAACTAAATTATATTTCAAAGAAAACGTAACCTAGGTTAGCATATCTCATAAATTTTAGGAATACAAATCTTCCAAATGAATTTAATTTGAAACACGTATGAAAACAACATAAACTGACCTTTTTGTTTAATCTGTCCAGAATTTTCACCTCCGATGCCAATATTGAATCTGCACCAAAGTCAAGACTCTGCACAAGAAAAAGGGTTAAGCCACTAAGATTGCAGAAGAAATATTGTGTGGAGGGACAAAGGGAAAATAAATGGCGCCATATAAGAAAACTAACGTGGGGAGGGATAATCGGATGGGAGAAATGAGGTGGAGCCTGAACATACGTATATTAGTTAAAATTGTTATTTATGCTATCTCTTTCTATCTTATCTAAAGATGTTACTAAACAGTTTGCAACAACTTAACTTCATAATATTTTAAACTATTTAATTATTCCACAGAAATATTCCTAGTAAGAAGTGCTAGTTATTGACTCTAAAACTTATCAATGTAATCTTAAAAATATTATAATGTTTACGGATTCAAATTTATTATAATAAACATGATAAGATTCTTGGTTTAAATACCTTTCCATATGCTTAAAATAAAAAAAATTTAGTATTTTTATACAACTAAATTAGTTCCATTATATTAAGTATATCTCATTTAGTAGGGTAAATCTTATGAGTGGTGCAGATACATTAACATAGTAATATTCGTACACTGGAGACATTTATTTAGTAATTATAATTTTATTTTCCATTAAGACATGTTAACATTTGTAATGATTGCATATTAACTAACTAAATAGAAATAAATTCGTCATATGTTATATAATTTTAGAACATAAAAAACATGCAGAGTATATCATTTTTTTACATTTAATAAACATCACAACAACCTTAACAAGTTATTTATTATAGTTGTGTAAGCAAACGTCACCGATAAAATCATGTCGTGACGTTAATCAAGCGTAACCGAAGGTTTTTATGAACTGTGACGTTTAAAAAATATGCAAACATTACAAAAGACTATAATTCTTGTAGTGTCAGCTCAGTGCAACATCTACTAGACGATTTTAAAGATGTTATGCTAGAAGAATTGTCACCTGGTTTACCATTGTGAGGAGGTACTATTTTCTCCAAGTTTGATCTAAGGAGTGGGTACCATCAGATTCGAATTCGAAAAGGAGACGAAAGGAAGACAACCTTCAAGATGAAAGAAGACCTATATGAGTGGCTTGTTATGCCCTTTGGCCTCTCAAATGCACCAAGCACCTTCATACGTCACATGAACCAAGTCCTCAGGCCGTTCATTTGCCGATTCTTAGTATCACAACTATTGTTCTTGGGGTTCTTGGTTGGAGCCAATGACATAAAAGCCGACCTAATCAAGGTGTAAGTTATCTCTAAATGGTTGACAACAAGGAATGTTGCAAAAGTGCAAAATTTTCATGGTCATGATTTTTCTCCGAAGAGAGTGGTTCATAGTTGGCACTTACAACAAATTTATTCGAGTATATTCCAGAGGGCTGGGCTGCTGGTGTTACTCGCTCAAGGTCGAGCTCTTTACAAGATGGGGGGACTAATGTAGGAGATGGAGTTGGAGATTACAAGACATGAGATTACTTAAAGTCTAAGTTCGAGTTATTTTAGGAATTGAATATGAGTTATTTTTGTTATTTAGTTGCTGGTATTAGTTGCTGTGAGTATTTAATTTATGTTGAGCCAATATTTCCTTATTTAGTCTATTGAGAGTCCTACTTAGGATAAAATTTGTATTGCTAAACCCTACAAAAGAGAACAGTGGAGTTATTTGGTGACATTATTGTTATTCAAATTTTTCAGAAATAATTGTTTCTTTCTCTTGATGTTCTCCAAGTTGTAGTGCAGATTCGTCTCGTGCTATGTTTTCTTGACACCTTTGTGTCTTCTTATTTTCTTTGCATGCTAATTTTGATACGCTTAACGTATCAGGTTGCTACAATGATCCGCATGAATTAATTCTGCTGCTGTGCCACTGCTGCTCCCTCATGACATTTTGATCTTCCGACCCGGTCCGAGTTCGTCCCACATCAACCCTGACGTTGCACGACACTATTCACGATCACGACCCGAGTGATGCGTACACTTAGTCCGAGTTCACGCTATGAACCGGCCCGCGTCAACCTGTACCCGGCCCGGGTTATGGCAATCGAGATCACTTTTTCATGTTTTTCTGCCGATTCTTGATTCTGATCTTAACACGGTCTTTCTTTTTCCTGATTTATCATGATTATGACTGATTAGTGACACCTGATCCCACCATGATTTATTCTTGATTTAAGACATGTACTCTTATGTTGACTTACTATGAGATTTATCTATCGATTTCCGTACACTACGATGAATAACGAAATGTAAGATTCTCAAAGTGATTAATAAGATAAGATGAAAGAAGAACACTCAGTTGCCAGCCTATGCCAAGTGCCTCATGATAAAGGTCGCTCTCTTGGTCTTAATTTGATCACCATTGATCCGCACACGGCTGTATTGTTTTACTCAACATACCTCACGAAGAATTTAAAGACAACTAAAGTCATCTGATTTCTAAGCAAGATTCATGATTAAGAAGCATGATTAAGTAAAGAAAGCATGGACACCAAGTCAAGATCTTTTATCACATATGTTCCTAAGCCTATCAAGTACTATGTGATCTTATTGATTATTGACATTTATTGATTTTCCTTTATTCATGATCTATGATGATTCCATATTCATGCTCCTGACCAAGATAAGTATAATCATTATTTCTGGTTTATGCTATTTAAATTTATGCATTATATATCTTTATTGGATCCCCACTAGACTGTAAAGCTTATAGAAGATTTATCTTCTCTGTGTTTGATTTTCACAGGGCGATGGTGTTGAGTTGATGTGCTGCAACGAAGCTCAGACGATGATAAAGTACATGAACCAAAGGGTCTATTTATTTATTTTATGTTCCTTCCGCATTTCGAACCGATGTATTCATTATAATACTATTATGTTAAAACCATGTAGTGACTCTTTGATTTCCATAGTATTTATTACTTTCCGCTTTTCTTCATTATTCTATCTTTTCTCTTATTGACATATTATGTTTCTTGACTTAGTCTTGGTCAACGTAATAGTCAATGCCATAGCGTTTATTGCATCTTCAGGTTGGTCTTCGCCATGTGGCGTTGGTCGATTTGGGGGCATTACATTATCTTGTAACACCTTAACTTTTTTCAAATTAAAAATTAATCTCGTAGTTAAAATAAATTCAAAATTTAGAATTTATTAAAGAAAGATAATGTTTGAAAGAAATAGAAATGTAGTTAGAGGATGGATAAAAGAAGAAGAAAGAAATAAAATAAGAAAAGTTTGTATGAGAATAAAAGTGTTATTAGATAAGAGGTAGGGAAAAAAATGATCCCTAATTAGATTAGAAGTTAAAGTTATAATAAAATTAGGGATTCAAAATTTAATTTGAATATGTATAAAAGATTCCTAAGGAGAGTAGAAGTGTATTAGGGATAAAGTTTATTGGATGATTGAATTTAAGACTCCTAATGAGGTAGAAATTTTAAATTTTAATGCTCATTTGGCTACCACTTCTAAAGAAAAGAAAAAGGGACTCAAAAGGAAAGTTCAGAAAGATGCTGCAGGTGCAGCATCACAAAAGAAGCAACATAAAGAACAAAATAAGAATGGATGCTTCTTTTGTGGTGCAACAGTTCATCAAAAGGAGTGTACCAATTATTATGCTTGGTGTGTAAAGAAATGTACATTTCTTAATTTTGTTTTTTCTGAGGTTAATTTAGCTTCAGTACCTAGACACACATGATGATTAGATTCCGGTGCAACAACTCATATAAGTGTGTCTATGCAGGGTTGCCTGAATTACCGAAAGCCAAATGATGGTGAAAGATACATCTATGTCGATGATGGCAAGAAAGTTGAAGTTGAAGCAATTGGAAAGTTTAGATTATTGTTAAAGTCTAGAACATATTTGGATTTACATGAAACTTTTGTTGTACCGTCTTTTAGACGAAATTTAATTTGTATTTCTGTATTGGACAAATTTGATTATTCTTGTTCATTTGGAAATGGAAAATTTAGTTTGTTTTATGATTCAAAATTAATTGGTTCTGATTCTTTATCTTATTGTGATAATCTTTACTTACTTGATTCTATTGCTTCATATTATGAAACTCTGCATACTACTCGATGCATCAAGAGAAAGTTAACTAATGAGGATTCAGCTATGCTATGGAATAAGAGAGTGGGTCACATCTCCAAAAGGAGAATAAAAAAACTTGTGTCAAATGAAATCCTCAATCCCTTAGATTTTTCAACATTCAACATTTGTGTTGATTGTATCAAAGGAAAATAAACCAATAAAAAGGGATTAGGAGCCAACAAAACTACAGATCTTTTGGAACTTATACATACAGATATTTGTGGACAATTTCCTTCAACTGCATGGAATGGTCAACGATATTTTATAAGTTTCCTAGATGACTATTCTAGATATGGCTATCTATATCTCATTCATGAAAAGTCATAGTCACTGGACGTGTTCAAAAATTTTAAAGCTGAAGTTGAGAATCAACTTGGCAAAATGATTAAAGCTGTCAGATCATATCGTTGTGGTGAATACTATGGATGATATGATGGTTTAGGAGAACAACGTCCAGGGCCTTTTACTAAATTCCTAGAGGAACATGGTATTGTCCCACAATATACCATGCCAAGTTCGCTTAGTATGAACAGTATAGCTGAAAGACGAAGTAAAACACTTAAAGATATGGTGAGGAGCATAATTTGTCATTCTACCTTACCAGAATCACTCTGGGAAGAAGCACTTAAGACTACGGCGTATATTCTGAACAGAGTTCCAACAAAAGCAACAACAAAGACTCCATATGAGATTTGGACTAGTAAAAAGCCTAGTTTAAATCATTTTCATATATGAGGATGTCCAACTGAGGCTAGGCCTTATAGGCCAAATGAAAAAAAAATTAGACTCTAAAACAATCAATTGCTATTTTGTTGGATATTCCGAAAAGTCCAAGGGGTATAAGTTTTATGATCCCACAAGCAAATTAATTTTTGAGACGGGTAATGCTCAGTTCTTCGAGGATGTTGAGTTTGAGGGAGGAAATAATATTAGGAATATTATCTTTGAGGAGGAATCAATTGAGATTCCTATTGACATTACTCAAGAATTTATTTCTGATAATGAGAATGTCACTAATCAAGATAATGTTGCACAATCTCCTATATTGAATGTTATTTCAGAGGAACAAACTCTACAATCTCAAGAACAATTGCCATTAAGAAGATCCACTAGAGAAAGGAGAAATCCAGTGCCACATGATTACATTGTGTATCTCCAAGAACATGAGTTTGATATTGGTATAATGGAGGATGATCCATTCAACCTCCATCAAGCTTTGGAAAGTTCTAATTCTCAAAAGTGGATTGATGCCATGAATGAGGAAATGAAGTCCATGTATGACAATAAAGTTTGGGATCTCGTCCCATTGCCCGAAGGTGTGAAACTAAATGGTTCTAAATGGACATTAAAACTAAAAGGAATTCGAAGGGCAATGTAGAAAAATATAAGGCGAGACTTGTCGCACAAGGCTTTACACAAAAGGAAGACATCGATTATCAAGAAACCTTCTCTCCGATTTCGTTGAAGGACTCTTTAAGACTATAATGGCATTAGTAGCTCACTTTGATCTTGAGTTACATCAGATGGATGTAAAGATAGCATTTCTTAATGGTGACATTGATGAAATGATTTATATGGTGCAACCAGAATATTTTGCATCTAGTAATGTAAAGTCTATGGTTTGCAAATTAAAGAAATCCATCTATGGACTTAAGCAGGCGTCTCGACAATGCTATCACAAATTTCATGAAGTTATTATCTCATTTGGTTTTGAAACGAACTTAGCAGATAATTGCATATATTATAAATTTTGCGGGAGTAAGCATATTTTCTTGATTTTATATGTGGATGACATATTACTTGCCACAAATGATACATGATTATTGCATTAAACCAAGAGTTTTTTTGATAAGTCATTTTGAGATGAAAGATCTTGGTGATGCATCTTTTGTGTTGGGAATTCAGATATATCGAGATCGTGCTCGAGGTATCCTAGGATTATCCAAAATCCTATATCGAGAAAATCCTAAAGAGATATGGTATGCAAGATTGCAAACCAGGTAGTACCCCTATATCTAAAGGAGACAAGTTTAGTCTCGAACAGTGTCCTAAGAATGATTTTGGAAAATTGGAAATACAGAAGATTCCTTATACATCAGCAGTAGGAAGTCTTATGTATGCTCAAATTTGTACGTGTCCGGATATTGCGTACATCACTGGGGTATTAGGCAGATATTTAAGTAATCTAGGAATGAATAATTGGAAAGCAGTCAAAAGGGTCTTGCGATATTTACAGGAGGACAAAAGATCACATGTTGACATATCGGAGAACAGATCATTTTGAGATCATTGGATATTCAGACTCCGATTTTGTTGGATGCCAAGATAGCATGAAGTCCACATCAGGCTACATTTACTTGCTTGCCGAGGGTGCTATATCATGGAAGAGTGTCAAACAAGACACTATTGCATCTTCCACCATGGAAGCAGAATTTATCGCATGCTATGAGGCATCTAATCATGAAATTTGGCTACAAAATTTTGTCACGGAATTGCACATAATAGATGATATTGAAAGTTCATTGAAATTATTTTATGACAATAAGTCAGCAGTTGCATATTCCAATAACAACAAGAGCTCATCAAAATCCTGGCACATCAATATCAAGTTTCTTGTTGTTAAAGAAAGAGTGAGGAAAAAATTGTTGTTTGTTGAACATATTGGGACAAACTCTATGATTGCGGATCTGCTTAAAAAGGGATTGTCATCAAGGTGTTTCTCGAGCACATCATTAGTATGTGTGTCATTTTGGTTCAGGATGTTTAGTTTCAGTGGGAGTTTGTAATTATAAATGTTCATGTTGTGAACATTTTGTTTTGTTGCTTTCAACATATATACAATTTAGTTTTCTTTTATGTTCACTCTTTTATTTAAGTTTGATCTCAATTTAAGTGGACCAGGTGAAAGTAGACATGTATGATCACATTACATGTAACCTTTATGCTTCACATCCATATTATGATCTTGTCATTGATCATATTGATATATGTGACCATTGTTGAGTTAAGTTACGGTGATTGCGATAAATACTACTTTGATCCTATATTGATATATCGATGAATAAGATTGATTTTTTGAATTATGATTTTGACAATAAAGCTGAGCTCATTTGATACTTATGGTGTATAATTAATTAATTATATAGTTTCATATATATATAACTCAAGTGGGAGATTGTTGGATCATATTCAATATTGAGTTTAATATGAAAATAAATTATACAATTAATATATTGTCAAAATAAGTTAAGACCCAAATAAAAGTGATCAATATATATTGGGCATAGTAATTAATATATTATGATATGGAATATAATGTGAAGAGACCAAAGGGTGCATTAGAATTTCTATGACGGGTAGAAATTCAAATCACATGAAAGGGTTCTTATATAAATAGAAGGTCATGGTTCCCAAAATATACCTCTCTTGAACATTGAATGAAAGGTTGTCTTCTTCTTTTGCTTTCTCTATCTTGGAAGAAAAGAAAAGTTCTTGGTGTTATTTTAAAAGGTCATTCCGTCAAATTGTTCTCCATCGATCATTAGCGATGGATAATTATAAGTTGATGTATTCAAGCATTTAAGTTTCTTAATGATTTGACATGATCTAAATAGAATTTTATAATTCTGATTTCTTTTAGTTATTACTCAAAGTAGATTTATCTTTCAGTTCCAATTGAGCTCTTGGTGTTTGGCCTAACTATGCATAAAAAAGTCTCGAGAATAATTATTGTATGATGAAATCACAATAAATATCATTAGTGGAAGGAGGTGTACCTTTTATATATTCGTTTCTTTTTTTTCCCTCACTGAAGTAGTAAGTTGTGATATCATAATGTTGTTATGTTTCGGAAAGTAAGATATGAAGTTTTTGGGTAACGTTTTTTGTTCAACCCAGTGTACGTATATATGAAATGTGGTTACGGAAATAATACATCCAATTAAAAGGTATATTTCAAGAATTTAATGAGGTGCACCTAATTTTTTAGCTGCATGATTCTTACTGAACGACTGGATCTGCGGATACTCCAACCTGCCATTTGGATTTGTGCGTGACAGCGGGAGATGTGGCTGCTTCAACTTCTTTATTTCCTCACGTCTAACCTAATCTTTCCTTCGCTTCAACCGACCTCTCGGCGCCACTTCCACTTCCGCATGTCGCCTGACCTCATGCAACACGTGCGTGCCTTGCTTCCACTTCAACCTCGCCTGAGAATCCTCATAGCCACTCGTGCCGCATGTTGCCACTTCCGCTTCGACCTCGCTCGTGACACCTCGCTGCCAGCACCCGAGAACCCTTGCGGCCTTGCCGCGTCCTCGGTGCTTCGCGACCCCTCGCCACCACTTTTGTGAGGACTTCACGGCAGCCTGCGCCATAAAGTTAAAGTGACCGCATCTCCCATTGTCGCGCACAAATCCAATGGCAGGTTGGAGTGTCCGCAATCCAACCGTTCAGCAAGAATCATGCGGCTCAAAAATTGGGCCCATTAAATTCATATTTAAACATTAAAAAAAACTGCCTAAAGTTTAAGTGGGTTACTTGAATTTTTAATCTCTATAAAAGAAAAGTCATCTAATACTTGATTCACACTGTAATTGATTTTTTTTTGTTTTAAATTTGTAAGAAATATCATCTCTTATGGGCCTACCAAGATCATATTTAAAAAGGGAATGCGTGAGAAAAAAGTGAATTATATATATGGATCACTGTTGGATCGTGATTTGACAGTTCACAAATAGACACTTATTTGAATGTATATTAATGAAACTCATATATATGGGCACTAGTTGTCTCACATTATCCTTATCCTCATTTAAAAATAATAACAATATTTTGTGCCTGCACAACTTTTAGAGAAAGGGGACAAAATCCATTGTCGAGAAAGGGGCAAACATATAATTAGAATTGACCCATGAAATATAATTAGGTATCTGACGTCCTGAGTGGCTACCCAAAATAAATTGTGCACCTGTCACTTGTTTGTAATGAAGAAACAATTATTCTTTTCACTATTTGTAAGCTTTTGTACGACGATTGAAGTTCCCTGGATGGCCTCTTCCACTATTTATAAGCGTATGCACCGTCCAGTTCACCCCTCTTTAAACCGCGCCCCTTTTCGGCGAACGGACGCATCGTTTCGCCAGAGGTTGCCTCCGGCAACCTTCCAAGTGGTCGTGCCGCTTCGCCGGCGGTTGCTCCGCCAACCGCCTGTGACCAATATAGGTCACTATATAACATCTCCTACTTGACTGTATTGGTCACGCAATTCTGACATTTTCACTATTCGTGTAGTGCAATTTGCAACTTCGATACTCCTACTATTCGTGGAGTATGGAGATGATATTTCGAAGCTCATTATTCATGAAACTTCATTCTGACTCAATTATTCCTAAGTCTCATTAAACCCATATGTTTAATGAATGTTCCAGCTGCAATTCCCTTGGTAAGAGAATCAGATAACATATCACTAGTAGGCATATAAGTTATGGTCACTTTTTTCTTTTCCACTATATCTTGTATATAGTGATATTCGATCTCAATATATTTTCCTTTTGGAACTATTTGCTCCACTGTGTATCAAGCTTATTGCAGCTTGATTATCATAGTACATCGACAATTTTCCACTGCATATATTGAGCCCAAATTTCGTAAGGAAACATTTGATTCATACCACATGAGTGATTGCCAGGCTATATATTCAGTTTCTTATGTGTGTCTCACCACACATCCTTGTTTCTTGCTACCCTAAGAAACAGCTACACCATCCAACAGAAATAAGTGACCCGATGTAGATTTTCGATCATCAATATCTCCACCGAAATCCGCATCTGAATAACCTATTGCCTCAAGTGTATCAGCTTGATATGTTAGTTTCAATTGTGTTGTGCCTTTCAGATATCGCATAATCCTCTTTATGGCTTCCCAATGTGCTGTTCCGGAATTACTTTGAAATCTACTAACCAAGCTTACTGGATAAGCCAAATCAGACCTTGTACACAACATAGCATACATCAAGCTTTCCACTGCTTGCGCATATGGGACCTCTAATGGTTTTTGTCCTGAATTAGGACACTGACTCTTGCTGAGTCTTTTTCCTACAACAAGTGGTGTTGGTGTTGAATTGCTATTATGCGTTTCAAATCTTACTAGTGGTGTTGGTGTTGAATTGCTATTCTGCATTTCAAATCTTACTAGTATCTTGTTCTGATACAGTTCTTGACTTAAGCTCAATGTCCTTGAGCTTTTATCTCGAGTAATTTGAATTCCAAGGACATACGAAACTTCCCCCATGTCCTTTATTTTAAATTCCTTACTCAACTTTTTCTTAACTTCATTAAGCATTGTAACATCATTTCCGACGAGCAAAATGTCATCAACATATAATGACATTATAACGAACTTGCTCCCACTATTCTTGATGTACACACAATGATTCAATTTGTTTGCGACGAAATCAAATTGGATGACCGTCATATGGAACTTTCGGTACCATTGATGTGATGATTATTTCAAGCCATACAATGACTTTTTCAGCTTATAAACCATATTCTCCTGACCTTTCACCTGAAAACCATCAGGTTGTCACATATATATATCTTCACTCAATTCTCCATTGAGGAAGGCAGTCTTAACATCCATTTAGAATAATTCTAGATCCATATATGCCACTATCGCTAAGATGATCTTGATAGATGCAAACTTAGCTACCGGAGAATACGTTCCTGAAAGTCTATACCGGTTTGCTGAGTATAACCCTTGACAACTAATCTCACTTTGTGCTTCTCAAGAGTATCATCTGCTCAGTACTTTTTCTTGAATACACATTTGCACCCTATGCATTGCCGACTTTCTGGCAAATCACATAGTTCTCAAACTCCGTTCTGATTAATAGAGTCAATTTCTTCTCCCATGGCGGTCGTCCATGATTCCGACTCAACCGAAGCCATTGCTTCATTGTATGAAATAGGGTCTGTACAATCCTCTATATCTACATCCAGGAGTAACACGAAGCCTCGCACTCGTACAGAACATACTCGTCAAAGTGTGCAGGTCGTGTGCTGGGTTTCTTGTTACCGATTATACTCGTGAGTTTTATGAGTCAACCCACTCCTTCCAAAGAATTTACATTTTGTATAGAATCTTCTTCCACCATTGGTACCTCGAAGTCGATTTCATTATCCCCTCGAATAATTAGAGGTTCATTATCCTCTTCTTCATGCACTCGTTTCTTTTCATTTTCAAGGAATGTTGCATCGCGACTTTCAATTAACCCTTTTTCTTTGTGAATGAATCTATACCCTTTGGATTGTTGACTATATCCAATGAACCTGCATGCCAACATCTTAAAATCAAGTTTGTCCCTCAATTTATTAGGAACTAGAACATGCGCTTTACATCCTCATTTCCAGAGATGGCCTACATGAGGCTTCCTATCATTCTACAATTCATATGGCATGGTTTCTACGTACTTTGTGAAAATTATGTTTTGTATGTAATTTACAGTTAACACTTCCTCTCCCCAAAAACTTTTAGGGAGGCCTGAGTGGGACAACATACAGCTTACTGCATTCATTAATGTTCTATTCTTTCTTTCTGTCATGCCATTCTGTTGTGACGTATATGGCATTGTAGTTTGCCTACTAATGCCTTCCTGAATGCAATAATCATTAAATTCTCGAAAGGTGTATTCCCCTCCTCTGTCTGTTCTTAATGTTTTAATTGGTCTTCCCAATTTCTTCTCCACTTCCATCTTATATCTCTTGAATGCTACAAAAGTATTCGACTTATTGTCCAAGAGATAAACATAGGAAAATCTTGAAAAATCATCAATGAATGTGATAAAGTACTCCTTATTCTTGTGTGTCACGACACTAAGAGGACCACAAATATCAGAATGAACCAATTCTAATAATTCTTCTGACCTTATTACCCCCGAAAATAGTTTTTGAGTCATTTTTTCGGTCAAACAATGTTCACAAGGCGATCTTTTGCACTTGAAATTTTAGGAACTAGGTTCATTCTTATGATTTGTTCCATCTTTATTTTTCTTGGATGTCCTAATCGGTCATGCCAAAGATCATAATCAGAATATTCACACACAGAATAATTAGAATTGACGTCCACATTCATTGATATATTTTCAGCCACAACAGGTAGGCAAAATAAATCATGTCCGGGAACAAACCTCCCAACAATAAGAACTTTCCTGTCCTTACCTATAGTTACTTCTACGATTATAAAACCTAACTTCAAAATTCTTCTTCAGAAGTATGGGAACAGACACAAAATTTCGACGAATACCAGGAGCATATAACACATCATTAAGAGTTAAGATGCAATCTCCCAAATCCAACCTATAATTCCCCACACCTTCCACATCAAAGTAGGTGTTGTTACCCATGTATATTCTTTGTTCCCCCTTCTTCAATTCTTTGAAGTCATTCATACCATCCTTGGTCTTGGTGATATGGCGGGTCGCTCCTGAATCGATCCACCAGCCCATAGTGTCCGTACTTGCAGCGTTGCATTCAATGACGCCAACGAATTCGAGCTTCTAGTCTTTCTTATCTTGGCTTTGCCTTTTTTGCCTTTTTGCCTTGGTGCAGTTTGATTTGAAATATCCGAACTTTCCACAGGCATGACAGGCTCCACGTGTTCTTGTTCGGACCAAGCTTTTTGAAGCGAGCAACATTCGCCTCATCATCGTCTTCTTCTACGTCGAAGACCTCACTTTTTCTTTTGCAGTTGGCCAAGTCTTGTTCAATGGCCAATTGGGCTGGCAAATCTGTCACCGACTTAATACATTCATTAAGTCGCAAAGTCATAGCACCCATGTCAAAACTAAGAGGAAGACTATTTAGCATGGTGGCAACCTGTAAGGGTTCAAGAATCATTGTACCAGCTGTGGCTAAGTCTTTAGCTAGCATAATCATTCTATTGACATGATCTATCATATTTTCTGACTTTTTCATTTTACAAGTGTTATACTTGTGCAATAACAACTGAATATTTACTTCACTTTTAGAGTCATCTTTGGCCTTTATAGCCATCCATAAATCACGTGCTATCTTTTGCGACTCAAACACCCTTATCAAATTATCTTCCATGTGCATCAACATAAAAGATCTTGCCTTCTTATCCTCTCTCTCCCACTTGTCATGTGCTTACTCGTGTGCCTCAATTTCTTCTGGTGTAGCATTCTCGGAAAGCACAGGACAATTATTTTCAATAACCTTATCAAGGTTATCGTGCATAAGTCCATACTTGATCTTGCGACTACACATATCATAATTCACGCCATTAAGACGTTCAAGTTTTGCCAACTCCATTGCAAACAACTTTGAAATCATTTTCTAAAATTGAAAGAAAGATGGCAATTTTTATAAGAAGCAATATACCTAAGTTTAAATAAATGTACATATAGCACAAATGAGGTAAAAGTTAAAATAAGAATTGTGGCAAAAATTGATTCCTAAATAAATATAATTAATTTTAAGAATATTAGAATGATTAAAATACGAATTCATCAAATATAATGTAAGTCTAGAATGTTAAAAAAATACTACAAAATAATTGAAAAATAGAGGTCAATTCAAATGAATTAATCCTATCTTAGATAACTATTGTAAAAAAAAGTTTAAGCTAACCAATTACTCTATGTAAAAGGAAATTAAAATTTGACGAAGATAATACAAATAAGTTAAGCTAATACAAATGACGTATGTAAATACAAGACAAAGATAAATGAAATAACACTGGCGAGTGGTTGCAAAATGTGCAAGTAATTACGGTCTAGAAGTTTAAAAATAAAAGAGTAATACAGATTGACTTAATTGTCGGATATATAATTAGTAGAATAGTTCTTAAATAAAACAAAATAAATGATATATATATATATATATATATATATATATATATATATATATATATGCGACAATGCGGGAAAGAATGAAATAACAGTGATTGCACTAAGTCTAAAAAAGAAATCATTTGTAGATCGACTACGTTCAAATATATATAAATATATGTATATATATAAAAATAAATAAATGTTCGAATAACACAATTGATCTACCGCGTAAAGTGGAAATAAATATTATGGCAATATAAAAAATAGATCCCAAATAAATATAATTAACTTTAAGAAATGTAATTGATATATATATAAATATATATAATAAGAATATGCAAGACTATTAGCAAGCACGAAATTTGAATAGATAAATTAAATGAATAATTTTGTTCAAATATACAATCCTAGGTAAGTGGGCCTTAAAAAAAATCTAACATGCAATTTCCTGATAGCAAGAACACACACACAAAAAAATAATGACAGTAATTATAACTATCAATGATAAAATATATTGGCAAAAAAAAAATAACTAAAAAAAACTAGAAATAGACTCCAATAAAAATATTAATATGCAGAACAATTGACTGAATAACCAAAATTACGATAATGTAGTCATAGGTTAATTTAGTTAACAAAATAATATCACGGACAATAAACAGAATTACTGGCTTCTAAAATAACATAACGCGTGATATTAAGAAATTGCAGAAATATAATAATATTCAAATAAAGTTGAACTATATCAACAGTAATCTTATCTATTAAGTGATGAGGCAGATGACGTAAGTCAGACGAGGCAGGAAATAAAAAATGCGCAGGCAGAAAAAAATAAAAAATATGGAGCAGCTGGGATCAATCGCATAAGATGGCATCAACCGTCAGGATTAGAAGTTACAGTGATACACTGTTCTTCTTCTTCCTTGGGTTTCTTTCGGCGTACCTGCTCGACGAGTTGTGCAGGCGAACAGGGGAAAACAAATCCGACGGTTCCGACGACGAGGACAACTGATTCTTGTTGGAAAATATTTGCCGGATGAATACAGAAGTGCTGGAGGGGACGATCGATCAAAACACTCGTGTGGTTTGCTGGAAAAGAAAAATGCGTCGCACAGGAAGATCGCTCGCTCTGATACTAAGCTTTTGTACGACGATTGGAGTTTTCTGGACGGCCTCTTCTACTATTTATAGGTGCATGCACTGTCCAGTCCACTCTCTTGAACCGCGCCCCTTCCCGGCGAACGGACACACCGTTTCGTCAGAGGTCGCCTCCGACAACCTTTCAAGCGGTCGCGCCGCTTCGCCGGAGGTTGCTCCGCCTGTGACTAAGGTTGTCATGATCTCGATCTAGATCTTAAGATCTTACGATTTTACGATCTTACGAATTCCTTCCGATCTCGATCTTACATGAAGATCTTATTTGTAAGATCTTAATACGATCTTAATTTTGGTCATACGATCTTACAATTTTATCCGATCTTATACGATTTCAATGATTAATATAATCATTTAAATATTAATTTAAAATATATTTATGATAATAAAAATTAATTTATGTGAAGTTAAATATATTTTCTTTTATTTTTAATATGTTTTCATATAATTTGACAAAAGAATCGATAAAAAATGTTTTAGTGGGGTATCATTTAAGATTTCAATGCGAAATTTGCCAAAAATATATTTATTATTTTAAATATATATTATTTTATTAATAGGTAGGATCTTACGATCCTCGATCCGATTTTACGATTTTTGATCTTATGACTTCCCTCCGATCTTATATAAGATCCCGATCTTGACAACCTTGCATGTGACCAATATAGGTCACTATATAATAACATCATCTTTCCTTTAAAATCAAAAGTAAGCACATTCTTGTATCATCGGTTCTATGAATTAATCATTATATAAAAGTAATTTTTGATTTTGAATTGAATTATTATGTAGATCGAAACCTATAAGTTTTATTATTATAATAATAAAAGACATCATTCAAGCATATTTTTTTTTTTAAAATTCATCTCTATTTTCATTACAAATTTTTATTCTAAACTAATTCTAAATTTTAGTTAGCAAAATAAAAAGGGAAAAATTTACTATTACAAAACATTGGAGCTTATTCTTACGCATAAGTAATAACTATTTTTTTATGAGTAATATTAAAAGCTTGATTAAATCTTATGATTATTCATAAATTAAACAAAACTGATCAGTTAAACATAAGTCCAACCAACCATAGAGAACTATTGACGATTTTTTTTACTCTTTGTGTAAGTTCATAAATAATGTCTTATTTCTTACGATTAGTAATATGATGATAAAAATTTCCATGCTTTATTTATTGCTATTAATATATTAATTGTAATAATCACACTATTACAATCATACTTTATTTTAGTTATGGTATTAGATGCTGATTATATATTGTGTCGAATAAATGCATCGTATGCAACCCAATCAATGGTACAAGAAAACAACATAATATATTTTTATTTTTGTGTTTTTCCACGCACCACAACAGTGGTGGTGCCATGACGAATTTGCAGTGGGTTCATCAATTATTAGACAATAAAAAATTTTAAAAATTATGTCCTTCAAAATATTATTCTATCCTTCTAAATTCGTTTT
Organism: Pontederia crassipes; assembly: GCA_030549335.1. Lineage (NCBI taxonomy): Eukaryota > Viridiplantae > Streptophyta > Magnoliopsida > Commelinales > Pontederiaceae > Pontederia > Pontederia crassipes. Next base: position 75,571,906 of record CM060192.1, read on the forward strand.
TATTTTAGCAAAATGCAAAAAATAACAAGAATCTCTAATCCAAATTCTAAATATAAAAAAATTATAACTAATTAAGTTAATTAATTAACTTACAAATTATAGATAGCATTTTTAAAAAAATTAATGTGTATACAACAAGTCATATCTCATTAGAAACTTTGATGAATCAGGCAATCTCATATTAGATAACTATAATAAAAATTAATGATGTTTTAATATAAAAAATGTAATGATTCCTTTTAACAAATTGATCATGTGAGGCTTTCATTTTAAATAACTTTAATAATAATAATAATAATAATAATAATAATAATAATAATAATAATAATAATAATAATAATAATAATAATAATAATAATAATAATAATAATAATAATAATAATAATAATAATAATAATAATAATAATAATAATAATAATAATAATAATAATAATAATAATAATAATAATAATAATAATAATAATAAATATTTTACCCAAATAGAAAATATGAAGTTAAACTAAATATAAGTTTTATAGAATGATGTTAATGAAATTCTCATATGAAATTTAAATTTATCAAAATATATTTAAAGAAACCTAAAACGTAATAAAAGAAAGAAACATCACTAAGAATAAAATGTCATGAGAATAAGAAATTTTTTTATAAAATCATATATAATAAATTGGGGATAAAATAATATATAATAATTTGCAAATGTAGCAAGTAAAAAAAAAGAAGAAATAAAGAAAAGTTGATTGCAAAATATAAATTACCATTGGAAGGAGAACATGATTGGTTAGTATCATGATGGGCTTTAATTTGTTTTGTTAACACTTGAACAAAAATGGCATTGGAGGAATTGAACCCGCGACCCTCGGAGACACAACCAAACATTGGACCACCATGCCATGCTTTTGGATCTGTTAATCCTAAAGTAGTGATGGTGCGACGAATTTGCAGTAGGTTCATCAATTATTAGATAATAAAATATTTTAAAAATTATGTCATTCAAAATATTATTCTATGCTTCTAAATTTGTTTTTATTTTAGCAAAATGCAAAAAATAACAAGAATCTCTAATCCAAATTCTATATATGAAAAATTTATAACTAATTAAATTAATTAATTAAACTACAAATTATAGATAGCATTTTTAAAAATTAATGTGTATACAACAAGTCATATCTCATTAGAAACTTTGATGAACCAGACAATCTCATATTAGATAACTATAATAAAAACTAATGATGTTTTAATATAAAAAAATGTGATGATTCCTTTTAACAAATTGTTCCCGTGAGGCTTTCATTTTAAATAACTTTAATAAATGCTATAATAATAATAAAAAAATATTTTACCCAAATAGAAGATATGAAGTTAAACTAAATATAAGTTTTATAGAATGATGTTAATGAAATTCTCATATGAAATTTAAATTTAACAAAATATATTTAAAGAAACCTAAAACGTAATAAAAGAAAGAATCAGCACTAAGAATAAAATGTCATGAGAATAAGATTTTTTTTTATAAAATCATATGTAATAATAAATTGGGGATAAAATAATATATAATAATTTGCAAATGTAGCAAGTAAAAAAAAAGAAATAAAGAAAATTTGCATAGCAAAATATAAATTACCATTTGAAGGAGAACATTATTGGTTAATATCGTGATGGGCTTTAATTTGTTTTGTTAACACTTGAACAAAAATGCCAATAGAGAAAACAAACCCGCAACCCCCGGAGACACAACCAAACATTACACCACTATGCCATGCTTTGGTATCTGTTAATCCTAATTACTATATTATTTTTATTGTTCCAGTGCCTGCACGTCGTGGAGCACTTGCCTCCGCCCTTGACCACAAGAGTTCGATCCTACGAGTAGAAATCTATTATTATGAAATGAATATAGCATAATAAACCATAAAATAAGAACAAAGACTTCGGCTTAATTTTGGATAATAAGATTCATCTTCTAAGTTGTTTGTTTAATACCAAGAAAGTTTTAGTATAAGTTTTTTTAGTTTAGAGTTCAAGTCATTCAAGAAATATTTTATGAAAATATATACGAGCTTTTAGAACATTGATCAACTATAATGACATATTTTTATGACAAAAGATAATTATATAGTTCAATCTTTTAAGCTTTGAAGTCATCTAATACTTGTTCATATTTTTCAAATAGATGGATGCATTGTATATAAGATATACCTATAACTTTTTTGTTACTAAATATGTTATATAGCTGATTTAAAAGCTCAATTTTTTGGGTACAAAATCTTAACTTTTTTGGAAGTTATGTTTTCTTTGGCTTATTTTTCCTTTTATCTACATTATTTTTCCACATCAATGTTGTAAGCATTAATTCCTTTGATTATGTTTTCCTACAGAGTGTTGCTCCAATGATATCCAAATAAACTAGATGATTTTTGTAGCGACATGAGGTCTAAGCACAAATATGGTCTCATTGAATAGTTTCACATGGGCAAAATATGGAGGTGGTCATGAACTTATATGAAGCTACCCCCTTCACATATTAAGACGCATTTTAAATTTGTGCGGGCCGATGATCCAAAATAAATAATATCTTGATTGGATTGAGGGTGTTACAAAATGGTATTAGAGCCAACATCACGTGCTCACTTGAGTCACGTGGAAAACACGGACCATGGCCAACACGGACCCCGCTTAACGATGACGTCGAGCCATTTATGAGAGAAAGATTGTAATGATATGAGGTCCCAGCACCAAGATGGTCTCATTGAAATACGAAGGTGGTCATGGGCTTATATGTAGCTATCCCTTCACCTACCAAGATGTATTTTAAATTCGTAGGGGCCAATGGCCTAAAGAGAGTAATATCTTAATTGGGTCGAGGGTGTTATAATTTTAATGGTCGAATTTAATGAATTTTACTTTTTCACAATCAAATGTTATTGCAACAAAATATGATTTATTATTTGACATTTTAGTTCACTACCCTAAATTTTTAAATGTGTATGAATGTGCAAATCTATGTGCATCATGATTCATGATACTATTGGGTAAGTCTTAATAATATTGTTTTATATATCTCTTTTTCATTAAATGCCTCCTAAACTTTTAATGATAATGTTTCCTTTAGCATATTTACTTGTAGTTCAACTAAAACTATGTAATAATTTTTGGATTGCAACATTGTTAATAGGAGCTAGGCTACTAGACACTCATTTGTACTGGGATTGAATCTTTGCTTTGCATGTAATGTTCTTTTTAGTTTCATTAAATTTTGGATTCACAGATTCTTGTGCGTTTGTAGTCATCCGTATGAAATTAATTAATTTTGCCCAACTATTTTGAGAAACCTTTACAATTTAAATAAAATATTTATCATAAATTGTGAAAGTGTCACAAATATAATTGTCACATGTCTTTAATGTCACAAAGATGCATGCAAATGTTATTATATGTATGCATGCATCGTTGGCCCAAATTAATTGACTAAAACCTTCCAAGAAACATGAGTTAATATGCATATCTTCAAATTAATATACAAACAAATTAAATTAGAATTATGCACATAAATTAACCACGCAAATCTCTCAATATGCAAACTTACATTGAGATCATGGTCACGTTTCTCACTTTGCATTCTAAATTGCATTATTATGTACATTGACAAATTATAAGTTTTGAATCAGAATTACTATTTCAGAAAAGTATTTTTGTTGGATAAAGTTATTTATTGTTATTTTTTAAGAATAAAAGAGATCATTCTTGCATTATCCTAGTAATCTACATTATCTAACATAAAAATGACACTTATTAAATTACCAACAATGTACATTGCCTTGTAATCTCTCCAACAATGCAAATGACACTATTTACTTATAATAAAAAACTAAACCTTTATCACTAATGTGAAGTTAAAGGTTATTTAATCTAGCTAAAACCTTGAAGTAGCTCGCACTCCTTCTAACATTGTGCTCTCACAGCGTAAATACATCATGGATATTCTTGTAGAATGCGGCATGTTAGCAACTAAACCCAGTTCTTTTCTCATGGAGCAACATTTACGCCTTGATAATCATGGTGGAGAGCCTCTCCAGAATCCAAGTCAATATCTATGACTAGTTGGTCGTCTCATTACCTCACTGTAACCAGACCAGACTAGATATATGTCATTCCGTCCATATCCTTTCACAATTCATGCATAGTCTGCGTACAACTCATTGGGATGCAGCACTTAGAGTTTTACGTTATTTGAAAGGTTCTCCTGGTCATGGTATTATCTTGGGACGTCCTAAGACGCTACAGCTTGATGCTTATTGTGATTCGGACTGGGCTACTTGTCCAATGACAAGGCGTTCAATCACAGGATTTTTATCACACTTGGAGGTTGTCGATTGCTTGGAAGTAAAAAAAACAGACTATCGTGTCACGATCCGCAGAAGCAGAGTATCGCTCCATGGGTGATGCAACCAGTGAACTTATTTGGCAACGCAGCTTGCTCCAAACCTTTGGCATTTCTCATTTTTGGTCCATGAGATTATTTTGTGACAATCTCTTCACATCGCAAAGAATCCTGTGTTTCATGAACATACTAAGCACACCGAAATCGATTATAATTTTATTTGTCACCACTTGCTTTGGCGTATTTTCATTTATATCTACATGCTTAAGTATTATTTTTTCTAAACAACATGGCAAGCATTAATTTCTTTGACTTTATTTTCCTCCAAAATTTTGATCGTATCATATCCAAATATCTAACCACATTATTTTAATGTTGGAATTTAATGAATTTCACTTTTTGACAATAAAGAATTATTACAATCAAATATGATTTGTTATTTGCCATTTTAGTTCACTACCAAAAATTTATAAACGTGTATGGATCTACAATTCTATGATGCATCATGATACTATTAAGACTTAATCTTATTACTTTTTATATACCTCTCTTTCGAAAAAAGCCTCGTATCATATCCAAATATCTAAGTAGATAATTTTAATGGCTAAATTTAATTAGTCTCACTTTTTCACAAATGAACATTATTATAATAAAATATGATTTATTATTCGTCATTTTAGTTCACTTCCTTAAATTTCCAAACGTGTACGGATTTGCAAACTATGCACATCATTATACTATGGAGTAACACTTAATGATATTGCTCTTTTTATATCACTTTTACGTAAAATGCCTCGTAAAATTTTAATGATAGTGTTTTGTTTGACCTTTAGTTACTTGTAGTTCAACTCCAAAATACGTAATGATGTTTGGATTGTAACATTGTTGATTGTCAAAAGGAACTAGGCAATCATTTGCAATGAGACTGAATCTTTGCTTTCCTTGTAGTTTTTTCTTTTCGTTAATTTTGGAATTCACGTATGAATAGCAATCAGTATGAAATTAACTATTTTGGCTGCAATTAATTTTGGAAACTTCGGCAATCTCAGCCAAATCTTTGCCATAAATTGTGCAACTGTCAAAATTTAATTGTCACCTTGTCATTAGCGGTCTAATTGTCACCTTGTCATTAGCGGTCACAAATCTGTCATAAGTTGCATGCCTATTATATGTATGCATGCTTCTGTGACCCAAATTAATTGATTAAAACCTTCTAGAAACATGAGCTAATGCACATAAATTCAGATTAATATACAAACATATTAGATTAGAATCGTATGGGGCTGTAACCATTAATTGTTAGTTATCTCATAGTAACGGACTACGGCAGTTGTTGCCTATAAATTGAGAGGAAAAGGATCGCTCACAGGAAGTAAATTAAACAAGCAAATGCCTGCAACCATTGCTTTTGAGTAGCTTTCTCTGTCATCTCCCTCATGACCATGCTGTTTGCTGGAAATAGCACCATGGCCCTCCCTCCTCCTCCACCATGGCCATCAATCTTTAACAACAGTAGTGTCCTTCTCTTTGGAGGCTCAGAGTCAGATCCCATGAATGAGTTTAAGCTTATTGAGGTGGTAGTACATCCTTTAGATTAGATTATAATCTTAATTATGCATACAAAATATTTGGAAATTATATCTTGACAGTCATGGTTGGTTTTATTTTTCAGATGGCTCGCCAAAGCCATTGCTGCTTGTGACATTTGATTTATTTTTTTGACGTCAAGCATTCTCCTATGGAAGTGATCTCATTACTTCTGTTTGAAGTTCAAATTTTAAAGTTAGAACACAGGGCTCAGTGAGATAGCAAACACGGCATTTCAGTTCATCCAGATTAATTCAAAAGAAATGTTATTACTCAAAGTAGATTTATCTTTCAGTTCCAAGTGAGCTCTTGGTGTAACGACCTGAAGTCTAAGGACCAAGATGATCTCATCGAATAGCCCCACATGGGCAGAACACGGGGGTTGTGAGCTTATATGTAGCTACCCCATTTACCTATCAAGACGCGTTTTAAATTCGTGCGGGCTAATAGGCCCAAAGAGAATAATATCTTGATTGGGCCAGGGGCATTTGCAAAATGGTATCAGAGCCGACCTCACGTGCTCACTTGAGCCATGTTGGAAACACGAGCCATGGGCCAACACGGACCCCGTTCAACGAGGATGTTGAGCTCTTTATGAGAGGAAGATTGTAACGACCTGAGGTCTAAGGACCAAGATGTAATTTCACATGGGCAAAATACGGAGGTGGTCATGGGCTTTATATGTAGCTACCCCATTTACCTATCAAGACGCGTTTTAAATTTGTGCGAGCCAATAAGCCCAAAACGAACAATATCTTGATTGGACCGGGGGCGTTACATTTATGGAAACGGCCTAGTGTTAAAGATTCTTGATAAAACAAGAAGAAACGGCCAGCGCCTCATAATAACCAAGATTTCAAGAAATCAAGAAATTGACCACGTGTCAATAGTAATGTGGATATGGGGATGTTAATAAGATAAAAACTGTACTTGTGCCACTAAAGAAAGAGAGATAAACTATGGTTACTTTATACTCCTAATGCCTAAGAGATCAGCCGCCGCCCCATAATTTCCTCTCCGTTATGCGCACTCTGCTGAAAGTTTTGGGATTTCTTGGCTGAGGATGTCCTGTAGAGGAGTCACGTGCACACGAGCAAGAAGCGGGGACGTGACATCGCTGATCCGGATGAATCTTCGCGCACAAATGCGAAAATCAGGTGGGTGAATCGAAATCACCTTGCATGACCTCTGAATTGTTCTAATTCATGTCTTAATTGATTTTGAAACGAAAAGGATCAAGAGGTTGTTCTAGGGTTTTGTTTGATTATTGAATTATTATTTGAATTGTTTGATTACTAATTTGCTTACTGTTTGAATTAATTCTGTTATTCTATTTCTGTCTTATTGATTGCTAGGATGTAGGATTTAGAGTAGAACGAAAGTACGTTAAGGATCCATGTGATTTTCGGATTGAAACCGGTTGGAATCGGCCGCCGTTACGGTCGTTCCATGCCATGTGCACACCCGTGCCACCACCTACATACCCGATCGTACCATTCAGATCGACACGACCGTGCCACTAGGTTGTCACGGCCGTGCCCGGCCACATCAGCCCTTGATTATCTACCCATCAGACTTTCCTTATTTTGATATGAACATTATCGATTGCCTTATGATTTCAACATGAACTCTTTTTCTTGATTTACCTCATACCAATTTTCAGGAACCTTTTTATTAGATTTATTAATTAATTATCTTTTTAATCTGAATATTGCCTATGTACAATTGATCCTATTTTCCTGACTTTACAAGGATCCCTCACTGATTTCCAAGATCTATTCTCTCATTGATTTATTTTCTTATTGATCTCATCGTATTCATTGAACAAAGAACAAAGAGCTACAAGTTATTCAAAGCGATTAATAAGATCAGATGAAAGATTAACCATGGGTTGTCAGTCCAAGCCAAGTGCATCAAGATAAGGGTCGCTCTCTTGGTCATGGTTTGATCACCCACTGACCTGCACAAGGCCGTATCATTTGCTGAGCATACCCCAAGAACTAAAGGCACCTAAAGTCACCCTGATTGTTAATTAATAACCAAGACCAAGAAGCATGTTCAAGTCAAGTCAAGTTATTGTCATGATTTCCAAGTATGCTATAAGTTCAAGTTTATTAGTCATCATGTTACTCTCATTATTCATGATATCCTTTGATCTTATTCTTATCATGATCTATGATGCTGCCATGTTATCCTTTCAAGTTCAAGTCAAGCATGATTATTTATCTCTGATTATTTTATTCATGTTATGCATTGTATATTATGTGGTTCTCCATAAAGCTTACGGGAGGATCTCCTCTCCTGTGTCTGATTTCCACAAGACCATGTTAGTGATGAGGTGGAGATGGCGTGTGGTGATGAAGCTCTGGCGATAGGACGACACATGAACCACATGACTTATTAGTTTTTTTTCTTCCGCATTTATAGCTTCATGATGTAGCCACTTTTTAGACTTTCGCATATTCATGTTATCTTCTTTTATTTTATTATTTTCCGCTAACGTGTCTTGGTTCTTGACTGAGATATGATCAATATTATGGTCAAGTCATAGCATGCCGTAGCATCTTCAGGTTGGTCTTCGTCACGTGGCGGTGGTCGATTTGGGGGCGTTACATTTATAGTATCAGAGCCTAAAGTCAGGACTCTCTTGACGTCCTATCGCCGAGCAGTCACCACACCCTCCACCGTAAAGTACAAGTAAGATATTTCTTACTTTGAGTTATTCCTTATTGATGTATTGATATGTATTTCACATGAGTGATTGATTTCTAAGATGGTTATTTTGTATGCTAGGAATCAACTTAAATGTTATTAGTGATTAGACAAAAAAAGGTCATAAATGTTACAAACAAATTGGAACAGAATAAGTAACAAGCATGTGGATAAATATACTTACGTGAAGAATAAGTCTTAGAGATATTTAAAGAATAAAGTATAAGAAACGATTATGTTTCTTATAATTCATGCTTTTCATCTCTTTCGTAATCGCTCTATTTACGGACTTCTTCTGCTGACTGCAGTAGTATGAAGAGGAAAGTGAATAGGCATATCAATTGCAATGAGATATAGATTTAAGAAAGAAACGAGGGAATTAGAGGAGTAAACAAAAGATTTGCCTCACACAACAAGTAGGTGTGAGATGATATGAAATCAACCATGCTTAAGTTATGATTTATTGTTATGACTTATGTGGTTCAATTAGTCTATCAAGATAGGGGTTTAATGAATTATCTTATGTGTTTATATTAATAAGTAGGGACCCATAATGCTTCTTGCGGCTTAGACTTCATATGATCCCTTGTATTATGTTGATAAAGGTCCTAAGCAAATATAAATTAGTTATTCGAAATTCTTAGTTGGACTCCCTGATGTGGAAAAAGAAATAATAATAAAAAAATAAGAATCAAAATTATTAATTATGTTCAAGTTATGTAATATCCGTGTACAAGAGTTTAAAGAATTAGTGATATGTCTAAGAATCATGTATAAAGTATGGATGGACAAATATAGAAGCTTAAAGGGTTTAGAAGTCACGTTGATTTGAATAAATGTTAGGAGAAATTTTCAATAAGTAAGTGACTGTTTGAGTTAACCGAACATTTAGATCTAGCATACTCACACACATATGTACATATAACATAATATACTTATAAATATACAAAGATAAATAAATAAATAAATAGATTTAATTAACTTAGTTTAGTATAGAGTAGATTTGAAATTTTATTAATATGAAGTATATCTTTATATAGTCATTATTAAAGAATGAATTCTCTATTATCGTAGTATAAATATCTTTCCAAAATAGACTAATAGGGTTGATAAAAGAATTATATAAGAACAAGTAATACATGAATGGGTTAAATGAATGTTAGAAATTTGAAAAGATTTAAAAGTCTCTTAACTGAAATATGCTTAAGGAGGGTATAAGCCTCCAACCATTAAGTATTAGAAGATCAAAACACCAAGTGAGAAAATTTTAGAAAGTATGGAGGGTGAGGGTAAAGTATGAGGAAGTTTATAAGTTCTCTACAAGATTTCTGGAGAAGCAAGTTATGCACTCGAGAGGGACGATTATGTAAGTTTTAATTGATTTATCTGGGTTATTGATATATTTATAGTTTTCATAATAATGTCCCATTGTATAGGATAACTAACTATATATTAATGATTGATAATTTGAATAAAAAAAGAGAGAAGATTTGTAAATATGTAAGTCATTAGGGGATGCAGATGAAATTCATACAGTGATAGCTTAAAGAAAGGATCAAATGAAATCCTATCGTGTCTAGAATGTTTCCCAAGATATCTCCATGTCCACATGATGAATAATTTTCTTAGTTTTTGTCTAGACCAAATGGATCAAATTACGATCCTAACCATAAGTTTTATAGGTATGAAGCTCCTTATCAACTTTAAAGTAATGAATAACATCGTTAAGGCAAATGGTAATGAAGTAACTTTCAAAATTTTATCTTGATCAAGTGGACCATTCATGATTTGATCATAAGTTTTATATATGGATTGGTTTTCCCTTTTCAACCTTAAAGCTATCCCGACCCTCTTCCATGTGCTATAAGATATTGTTAATAAAAAGGACAACGAAACGATATGTAAAGAAGAAGGATGATTGCTTATTTTCTGTTTTGTTGATTGTGTTGTTTTTCCTGTCTTATTGTTTGAATTCATTTCATGATGTATGTAGTGCGCATAAATTGTTCTACTCATTATGGATTAGATCATACTATGTAGCGACCTCTAACGTAGATATTGTTCGATCTTAATATTAATTCAAAATGCTTCAAGATACTCAAGGAAAGAACTTGTTGCGGTCATATATAACCACTGGCCTCCTATGAAATTATATGATCTGACATTGCAAGAAACAAATCAATGTAAGCCAAGAAGTTAAGATTGAGGGCAACTCCCATGATAACTATATCAAATAAAGTATTGGCATAATGTGTCAAGACATAGAAAGGATAATGAATGACATTGATTAAGAAATCATCTTGTTCTAGTGACGTAGAATGCCAAGAACGATTCGTCCTCAATTGGTTTATAGGACTCTTGATTGATACCAAACATAATTGTCTCATTTGACAATTATTTATTTTTTTATACTTGGTTTAATCCCTCAAGATATCTGAATTAAGACAAAGATCAAGTGACCATTTCATCACACTATATCACAAGAACATCAACACTGGACGATGTTAAACATTGAATCCAAATGATTTATAGGCACGAGGTCCTAAAATATCACGAAGATCAGATGTATATCATTGGACCAATAGCTATCCTATGATGTAATAAATTCTAAGAGCTTACAAAATTATGAAAATTGTAATAAAGTTTTATGTCAATTCTAATGTTAAACAATTAAGAAATATAAATATTTCATAAGAAGAATGAAAGACTTAATTAATGGTAAGTATAAGGGCCCAAGATGACAACAAAGTGCAACTAATTATTTATATCTATAGTACAATTATCATAGGCTTAGGTTAGAGTGAAAATAATAATAATAATAATAATAATAATAATAATAATAATAATAATAATAATAATAATCATAATAATAATCATAATAATAATAATAATAATAATAATAATAATAATAATAATAATAATAATAATAATAATAATAATAATAATAATAATAATAATAATAAGAAATGATAATAAGTGCATGTGATGGTGGAAATTTTAATTGAACGAAATTTCATAGGAGCAGATTTAGTGCTTGCTCATTAAGCTCAGACTTACCAATGTGATTGAAAATAATGATAAGAATATCCACTAACACTCTTTTTAAGGAGGTTATTGGCTCTAATAATTATAATGTTATACAATGGAGAATAGTAGAATAAGAAATACATGTTAATAAAGATGATCCGTTATGTTGGATCAACTTTACATTGTATATAATTGTTATCATTCGAATATCAGCAAGACACTAATTGGAACTTTGTATGGGTGACACTGTCGCTCACCTACTCCTTGGGTGAAGTGGATGAAGAAAATGATCATGAGCATAGAGAAAGTGAAAGAAATAGTGAAGTACTCAAAGAATGATGTGAGGATCTAGAATATGTTACCGATGATACACGATGAATAGAAGAATTATACAGATAGGGATAGACAAGATTAGGATCTTCAGACTGGTGAACCAGTTCTGCTGAAAGTATTTTATTTCCTATGAAAATGGGTCATGAGATTTAGCAAGTGAGGAAAGCTCAGTCCTCGCTATGTAGACCTTTTCGAGATACTTGAGCTGATAGGCGAGGTAGCATGCTGACTGGCTCTACCCCCATCTTATGGGAGAGCGTATAATGTATTTCATGTATCCATGCTCAAGAATACAAGCACGATGCTGCAATTGTCCAGATCTAGCTGCAGACTTGACCTTTGCTGAGTATCTAACAAATATAGTGGAGCGCAAGTTGCAACGTCAAAAGAACAAGGATGTACTCATGGTCAAAGTAGCTTGGTGTTTTTATCACGACGATGATGCGACATGGGAGCTTGACTCAAAAATGCGCCAAGAATTTCTGCATATTTTCAGTAAGTCCTCCACCTCATACAAAATTCGAGGACAAATTTTCTTTTAAGGAGGTTATAATGTAACAACTAAAAAAAAGAGCGGATAAAACAAGAAGAAATGGCCAGCACCTCATAATAACCAAGATTCCAAGAAATCAAGAAATTGACCACGTGTCAATAGTAATGTGGATATGGGGATGTTAATAAGATAAAAACCGTACATGTGCCACTAAAGAAAGAGAGATAAACTATGGTTACTTTATACTCCTAATGCCTAAGAGATCAGCTGCCGCCCCATAATTTCCTCTCCGTTCTGCGCACTCTGCTGAAAGTTTTGGGATTTCTTGGCTGAGGATGTCCTGTAGAGGAGTCACGTGCACACGAGCAGGAAGCGGGGATGTGACATCGCTGATCCGGATGAATCTTCGTGTACAAATGCGAAAACCAGGTGGGTGAATCGAAATCACCTTGCATGACCTCTGAATTGTTTTAATTCATGTCTTAATTGATTTCGAAACGAAAAGGAGAAAGAGGTTGTTTTAGGGTTTTGTTTGATTATTGAATTATTATTTGAATTGTTTGATTACTGATTTACTTATTGTTTGACTTAATTCTGTTATTCTATTTCTGTCTTATTGATTACTAGGATGTAGGATTTAGAGTAGAACGAAAGTATGTTAAGGATCCATGTGATTTTCGGATTAAAATCGGTTAGAATCGGCCGCCGTCACGGCCGTGCCCCTCTTTGGCATGTCCGTGTCATTATTGTTACGGCCGTTCCACGCCATGTGCACACCCGTGCCACCACCTACGTACCCGATCGTACCATTCAAATCGACACGGCTGTGCCACTAGGTTGTCACGGTCGTGCCCGGCCATATCAGCCCTTGATTATCTATCCATCAGTCTTTCCTTATTTTGATATGAACATTATTGATTGCCTTATGATTTTAATATGAACTCTTTTTCCTGATTTACCTCGTACCGATTTTTAGGAACCTTTTTATTAGATTTATTAATTAATTATCTTTTTAATCTGAATATTGTCTATGTACAATTGATCCTATTTTTCTAACCTTACAAGGATCCCTCACTGATTTACAAGATCTATTCTCTCATTGATTTATTTTCTTATTGATCTCATCGTATTTATTGAACAAAGAACAAAGAGCTACAAGTTATTCAAAGCGATTAATAAGATCACATGAAAGATTAACCATGGGTTGCCAGTCCAAGCCAAGTGCATCAAGATAAGGGTCGCTCTCTTAGTCATGGTTTGATCACCCACTGACCCGCACAAGGCCGTATCGTTTGCTGGGCATACTCTAAGAACTAAAAGCACCTAAAGTCACCCTGATTGTTAATTAATAACTAAGATCAAGAAGCATGTTTAAGTCAAATCAAGTTATTGTCATGATTTCCAAGTATGCTATAAGTTCAAGTTTATTAATCATCATGCTACTCTCATGATTCATGATATCCTTTGATCTTATCCTTATCATGATTTATGATGCTGCCATGTTATCCTTTCAAGTTCAAGTCAAACATGATTATTTATCTCTGATTATTTTATTCATGTTATGCATTGTATATCATGTGATTCTCCACTAGGCTGTAAAGCTTACGGGAGGACCTCCTCTCATGTGTCTGATTTCCACTGGACCATATTAGTGACGAGATGGAGTTGGCGTGTGGTGATGAAGCTCTGGCGATAGGACGACACATGAACCACATGACTTATTAGTTTTTTTTTTCTTCCGCATTTATAGCTTCATGATGTAGCCACTTTTTAGACTTTCGTATATTCATATTATCTTCTTTTATTTTATTATTTTCCACTGACGTATCTCAGTTCTTGACTGAGATATAATCAATATTATGATCAATTCATAGCATGCCGTAGCGTCTTCAGATTGGTCTTCGCCACGTGGCGGAAGTCGATTTGGGGGCGTTACACTTGGTGTAACTATGCATGAAAAAAAAATAGTCTCGAGAATAATTATTGTATGCTGAAATGACAAGAAATATCATTAGTGAAAGGAGTTGTATCTTTTATATTCGTCTCATTTTTTTATGATAATATCGTTTATTTTTTCCTAGCTGAATTGTATGTGTTTCGTAAAGTAAGACATGAAGTTATCGGGTAACGTTTTTTTTTTCATCCTAGTGTGTATATGAAATGTGGTTACCGAAATAATACATCCAATTAAAAGGTATATTTAAATATCTAAAAAAACTGCCTAAAGTTTAAAGGCATGGATTACTTGAATTTTTAATCTCTATAAAAGAAAAAGTCATATAATACTTGATTCATACTGTAAGGTGATTTTTTTTTAAAAGTTTGTAAGAGATATTATCTCTTCTGGGCCTATCACTCTCGATCATATTTAAAAATAATAAGAATATTTTGTGCCCGCACACCTTTTCCAGAAAGGGGACAAAATCCATTGTGGAGCAAACATATAATTAGAAATGACCCCATGAAATATATATAAAAACACTTCACTGCATTATAATTACTGTGTCAAATTTAAAGTTTTAGGATAAAATGTCTTGGGTAGATGAAATTTATTTTTATTTTATAAGAATAAAAGAGATCCTTCTCAAATTTCGTTTTTTTCTAATTTTTATTCGAACCTTATTCTAATGAATAAGTATTTATTATAGAAATTAGTTAGGTATCTGACGTCCTGAGTGGGTACCCAAAATAAATCGTGCTCCTGTCACAAATTTTGCCCAATGAGGTTTGTGAAAATATTGATATAGAATGATAGGCATCAGACGAAAGGATTGTTTGTAACGATGAAACAATGATTCTTTTCACCATTTTTTTAAAAGTATTAAAGAGTCATTAACTTGTAACACCCCCACATTTTTCAAATTAAAAATTAATTTCGTAATTTAAATAAATTTAAAATTTAAAATTTGTTAAAGAAAGATAAAATTTGAAAAGAAATAGAAATATAATAAAAGAAGAAGAAAAAATAAGATAAATTTTTTTTTGTATGAGAATAAAAATGTTATTAGATAAGAGGTAGAAAAAAATGATCCATAATTATATTAGGAATTGAAGTTATAATAAAATTAGGGATTCAAAATTTAATTTGAATATTTATAAAAGACTCCGAAGGAGAATTAAGATAGGTGTTTTATATCCAAAAATATTTAGAAGATAAAATAATATTATTTTATTTTAAAAATTAAAAGATAAGAATAATAATAATTATTTATTTGATTATGAAATTTCTAAATAATGAAAAGATAGCTAGAAGTGGATTAGGGATAAAGTTTGAAGAATTATTGAATTTAGGACTCCTAATGAGGTTGAAATTATAAATTTTAAGGATAAAAATATTCAAGAAATAAAATAATAAAAAAATATTATTTTAATTTCGAAAATCAAGATATAGTATTATTAATTAATTATTTTAATTTGAAAATTTATGGAGAATAAAAAATGAATTATAGATAGGATAAGGGTTCTAATACGATTAGCACTTGAAAAAAATTTTCCTATAAATAAGATCTGAAAGGGTCTCCTTTGATACATCTTTCTCCCTTTCTCTATTTGATTTTTTCCTTCATTTTTGAGTTACGTTTTCTTCTCACTCAGTGCATGTGCGTGAGATTTCCCATCGGCCATCCAGTCTCGGACCTACCCTCTATCCAAGGACGTTGACCTCATGATTAGTCGTCACCAGATGTCATAAAAAAAATGCATCCAAAGTTTTAGATTTTAGGTAGTCTGAAACAATCAAGGTATGTAATATTTCAGATTCTTAATGAAATAGATAAGATGATTGATGAATTAGGATTGATTTATGTTCTCCTATAATTATGAATAAGTTTCATAAGATAATTGTCAAAGATCATGTTGTTTTGCTATAAAAAATCTAGGCTAAATTGACGAAAAACAACCCGAGTTCTACTTTGTCAGAATCCAGCCCGAGTTGCTCCAAATTCGACCCAAGTTGCCCCAATTCGGCCCGGATTCTACGATATTTTTTTGATGCATTTTTACAAACATTGAATCTCGATCTAAACTCTGTCCAATTTTCATGTAATTCGGCTCCGGTTTTGTTAGAGAGTATGAATCAATGTTTTCGAGTTGACTTGGCCCACGTTAGCCCACGACCCAGCTCGAATTTTGAAGTAGAATAGGAAAAAGTATTTTTTTAGCGTTCTGTTCGTCGTTCGACCACAATGACTCGGCCTGAGTTTCATGTAATCCGGTCCGGGTTCCAAGAAGAATGAATTGTAGGTGACTCAAAATAAGCCAAATGCCACGTGACAAGGGGTGAAATTTTGGATATTACAACCTTTTTTTAAAAGCGAAAGTAAGCACATTCTTGTATCAACAGTTCTATGAATTAATGTAATTCTTGATTTTGAATTGAATTATTATGTATATCGAATCCCTATAAGTTTTATTATAATAATGAAAGACATCATTCTATCATTTCTTTAAGTTCATTTCTATTTTCATTTTAAATTTTTATTCTAATCTAATTCTAAATTTTTTAGTTAGCAAAATAAAAAAGGAAAAAAAAGTTGCTATCACAAAACATTGAAGCTTATTCCTACGCATAAGTAATAACTATTCTTTCTATGAGTAATATTAAAAGCTTGATTAAATCTTATGGTGATTCATAAATTAAATAAAATTGATCAATTAAACTTTAAGTTCTCCAACCGTAGAGCAATATTGACATTTTTACTCTTTGTGTAAGTTCATAGATGATGCCATATTTCTTACGATAAGTAATATGAAGATAAAAATTTTCATGCTATATTTATTGTTATTAATTAATCATAATTTATTTTAGTTATGGTATTAAATGTAGTTTATATGATCGTGCCAAAAAACACATCATGTGCAACCCAATCAATGGTACAACAAAAAACATAGTATATTTTTATTTTGGTGTTTTTTCATGCATCACTAGTAGAAATCTATTATTATGAAATGAGTATGGCATAAGAAACCATGGCGCCTTGTAAAATAAGAATAACGGCTTCCGCTCAATCAAAAGATCTATCTTCTAAGTTGTTTGTTTAATATCAAGAAAGTTTTAGTATATGATTTTTATTCTAGAGTTCAAGTAATTCAAGGAATGTTTTATGAAAATATATGCGAGCTTTTATAACATATCGATGGACTATGATGACACATTTTTATAACAAAAGATAATTATATAGTTCAATCTTTTAAGGTTTGAAGTCATATAATACTTGTTCATTTTTTTTTCAAATAGTGGCTTCATTGCGTATAACATATACCTATAATTTTTTGTTACAAAATATGTTATTAGATCTGATTTAAAAACTCAATATTTTTTGTTACAAAATCTTAACTTTTTTGGAAGTTATGTTTTCTTTGTCTTATTTTCATTTATATCTACGTCCTTTAGTATTATTTTTCCACGATAACATCGTAAGCATTAATTTCTTTGACTATGTTTTCCTACAAAGTGTTGCTCCTACGATATCCAAATAACTAGATTATTTTAATGGTCGAAATGAATGAATTTTACTTTTTCACAATCAAACATTATTACAACCAAATATGTTTTATTATAAATTTATCATTTTTGTTCACTACCCTAAATTTGTAAACTTGTATGGATGTGCAAATCTATGTGCATCATGATACTATTGAGTAAGTCTTAATCATATTGCTTTCTATATCTCTTTTCGTAAAATGCCGCGTAAACCTTTAATGATAGTGTTTCAACTAAGAACCTGTAATAATTTTTGGATTGCATAATAGGAACTAGTCAACTAGACACTCATTTGCACTGGGACTGAATCTTTGCTTTGCATGTAATCTTTTTTTTTATTTCATTAAATTTGGGTTTTTCTTATGAAGAGCCTACATATTCTTGTGTGTTTGTAGTAATTAGTATGAAATTAGCTAATTTTTTCCAACTGATTTCAGAAACCTGAACAATTTCAATCAAATCTTTGTCATAAATTGTCATCAGCAACATAGAACCATAAGCACCATAAAATAGTAACATACAACATCCAGCAACATAGAAGATATAACGAATAAATGATGTAATTACCATGCAATAACATGTCTTCTACCTCCTTTCCAGAAGTTCTATTGCAAGGCTAAATCCTTAGAGTAAATATCTATTGTAATAGTAAAATAGAATGTTTACAAATCTAGTAGACATCCTCTTCTCAGTAAAAAAAAAGCTACTGCGTAATTCTTTGATTTATTCTGCAAGAAAGAGCAAAGTCATTAAAGCTACCAACTCATATAACAATTGATGCCGGGAGGACTCAAATTGCACCCAATTCTAGAACTGTGATGGCTATCCTAGGTAAGAGTGCCATAAAGATGCATAAAATGTTATTAAATATGTATGCATGCGTCCCTGGCCCAAATTAATTGATGAAAACCTTCCAAGAAACATGATTTAATATGCATAAATTTGACTTAATACACAAGCAATTTAAGTTAGAATTATGCACATAAATTCACAACTTAAATCTCTCAATATACAAACTTGAGATCATAGTCACCTTTCTCACTATGCAATCGGATTCTAAATTGCATTATTATGTATATTGACATATTATAAGTTTTGGATCAAAATTACCATTCAAAAAAGTATTTTTGTTGGATAAAATTTGGTTGTTATTATGTTATTAATAATAAAAGATATCATTCTAGCATTGTTCTAAGGGGATGTTTATTATTTTTATATTACCTAGCAATCTACATTATATAACATAAAAATTATCACTTATTAAATTATCAACAATGAGCATTACTTTGTTTATTATGTACAAGTAATTTATCTCACAATTCAAATGGCATAGTTTACTTATAATAAAATATTACTAGGTAATGCACATTTTTTACTAAAATATTACTAAAATAGTTTACTTATAAAGTTTCTTGTTACAAAATATGCTATTATAGACTATTTAAAAACTCAAATTTTTTTATACAAAATTTTAACATTTTTTAAAGTCCTATTTTTGTTTCTATCTACATACTTCAGTATATATTTTTTTACTCAAGAACACACAAAGCATTAATTTCTTTGACTTTGTTTCCTTTAGAGTTTTGCTCCTATCATATCCAATATCTGAGTAGATGATTTTAATGGTCGAATTTAATAGATCTCATTTTTTCACAACCTAACATTATTATAATCAAATATGATTAATTATTCGTCATTTTATTTCACTTTCCTAAATTTGTAAACGTATACGGATCTGCAAATCTATGCGCATCATTATACTATGGAGTAACACTTAATGATATTGCTCTTTTTATATCACTTTTATGTAAAAAGCCTCGTAAACTTTTAATGATAGTGTTTTGTTTGACTTTTATTTACTTGTAGTTGAACTCCAAAATATGTAATAATATTTGGATTGCAACATTGTTGATTGTCAATAGGAACTAGACAACTAGACAATCATTATTTGCAATGAGACTGAATCTTTGCTTTCCTTGTAATCCTTTTTTTCTTGTGAAGGGTCACAAAGTTCTTATGTGCATGTAGCCATCAGTATGAAATGAACTATTTTTGCTGCAACTAATTTTAGAAACTTCCGCAAACTCAACCAAATATTTGTCATAAATTGTGCAACTGTCAAAATTTAATTGACAACTTATCATTAGCTGTCAGAAATCTGTCATAAGATGCATGCGTATTTTATTTATGCATGCTTCTGTGACCCAAATTAATTGATTAAAACCTTCCTAGAAACACGAGTTAATGCACATAATTTCAGATTAATATGCAAAAAATTTGAACTAGAATCGTGTATGGAGCTGTAACCATTAATTGTTAGTTATCTCATAGTAACGGACTATGCCAGTTGTTGCCTATAAATTGAGAGGAAAAAGATCGCTCAAAGGAAGTAAAACAAGCAAATGCCTTCAATAGCTTTCTCTCTCATCTCCATCGTGTCCATGCTGTTTGCAGGAAATAGCAACATGACCCTCCCACCTCCTCCACCATGGCCATCAATCTTTAACATCACTAGTGTCCTTCTGTGTTGAGGCTCAAAGTCAGATCCCGCGAATGCGTTTAACTCTATTGAGGTGGTAGTACATCATTTACATTATAATCTTAGTTATGTATACAAAATACTTGGAAATTATATCTTGACACTCATGCATGGCCGGTTTTATTTTTCAGATGGCTCTCCAAAGCCATTGCTGCTTGTGACGTCCCCTGTCATCAGCTGGAGATGAGCCTCTGGATCTGTCGTCAAGCATGCAATAAGTGACTAATTATCTTCTATGGTGGCGGTCTCATACTTCTTCTTGAAGTTCAAACTTCAAAGTTAGAACATTGGGGTCAGTGAGATGGTCAGACATTGCATTGCATCCAGATTAGTTCAAAAGAAATATTATTACTCAAAGTAGATTTATCTTTGGATTGGAAGTGTGCTCTTGGTGTTTGGTGTAACTATACATGAAAAAAATAGTGTCGAGAATAATTATTGTATGATGAAATCACATCATATTCTTGAGCTTTAAATGTTTCGTAAAGTAAGATATGAAGTTTTTGGGTAACGTTTTTTGTTCACCCCAGTGTACGTATATATGAAATATGGTTACGGATATAATACATGCAATTAAAAGATATACTTAAATATCTAAAAAAAACTACCTAAAGTTTAATGGGTTACTTGAATTTTTAATCTCTATAAAAGAAAAATCATATAATGAATTAAGTTTTAAGTTAATTTGTAAGAGATATTATCTCTTATGGGCCTATCACTCTCGATCATATTTAAAAATAATAACAAAATTTTGTGCCTGCACAGCTTTTCCAGAAAGGGGACAAAATCCATTGTGGAACAAACATATAATTAGAATTGACCCCGTGAAATATATATATAAAACATTATAATTTCTGTGTCAAGTTTATCATTTTAGGACAAAATGTTTTCGGGAGTGGTAGGCATCAGACAAAAGGATTGTTTGTAATGATGAAACAATTATTCTTTTCACCATTTCTTTAAAAGTTTTGAAGAGACATTTTCCTTCTTTTGTGTCCCTGACCATATTTTGTTCAGATCATGTGCACCTTTTCGACTAAGAAGACAAAGGCCTTTGTAGAACCAACTTATGCAATGATTAAAATTAAAATAACTATTTTCGAATACTTTCGATTAAAATTACTATTTTTGAATATAATTTATTATTATTTTTAATGATTAAAAGAGATGAATCCATAATTAAAAAATTAGGAGGGATGAGTTAAAAAAAATAGGAATAATTTCTTAAATCTTTCCTTAATTGTGGTGTGATTTTTTGCGTCTAATCATAATATATGAATTTATCATAGGACATCTCTAAATTATACCATTGTAGACTTTAATTCATCAGTATGATTTTATTAACCTTTTACTTTTTAATTTTTATTTAAGGTTAAAATATCCTTCTATTTTATGTTTAATATTATAAAATAATATATGACAACAAATCATATAAAAAATTATATATATATATATATATATATATATATATTAAAAGGAGAGTACTTTGCATGAGAAAGTGACATTTGGCATTATAATATGTTACCATGTATCCTTAAAAAAATTTACAAAAAATACGTTTGAAAGAATAGTAATTAGAACGGGTAATAGTCTAACTAACAATCAATTAATAGTATTAATAATTAATATGTATAATCCTTAGAATCTGTATCCGTGTAACTTATAAAGGATAGAAAATAACTTGGTATGAGTGAATTGTGCCATGTGTCATTAAAGGTTTTTGAAAAAGATATTAATAAACATAAAAATGACATGAATAAAATGCAGATAACTTGGCAATTTTCATTAATAATTAATTATGGCATAAAATGTTGAGATGAAATATATTTTTAAATGATAATTCAGCCAATATAATATCTGCAAGTATACAATACTAAAAATATTATAGTTATAGCATATAAAAATAAAAAAATATTATAGTTATAGCATATAAAAAGGAAAATATCCACTTTATATTTAAATAATATTTCTTTTATAAATTATATGAGTCATATTATTTTAGGCCACGCGCATCGCGCTAATTTTTTGTGAAAAAATAAAATAAAATAAAAAAATATATTTATCTTATGATAGTCATATTGTTTTTATTAATTATCATATTACAATAAGTGTAACTTTTACCATAATCTATTACCATTATTTTATGACCAACTTTTTGTTGTATAAAATATTTTATTTTAAATCCTACCAGAATTATATTCATTTTTACTTATTTTAAAAATTTTCATGACTATTTAATTTCTCATTATAAAGAATATTTTTTTATTTATCTGTAAGCATTATTGTATTCTTTTATAGCATTTTTATATGATTGTATTTCTTCTTAAAAATATTAAAAATTATTATAGTATATTATTTATTTATATAATTATAGCTCTTACAATGAGTTATTTTATTAGATTCTTATCCAAATGTTCTATGCATGCTTCCAAATAATTAGAGTAATGATCAAAATAAATATAATATATGAGTGAAAGTCATATAGACTAATAAATTAATATCTCAAACCTAAATGATAATATTATTTTCTAAGAAGAGAGAAAAATAAATGGGACACAGGGACTTAGATATACTAATAAATTATTTTTTAATTAATAATTATCATATTATTTAATTAATATTAAAATATTTACTTCATAAACATACAATTTATTTTATTTCACATCATCCGCGCATTGCGTGGGCCATGCTACTAGTGTGTATATATATATACATATATATATATATATATATATATATATAAGGGGGCGCTGTCCCCCTCCCCCTCTCTCGTTCTTGCAAGTTTTTGCCGGTGAAATGCAGAGGGGGGTGGGAGCGACATCACCTTTTTCGTGTAGTCACATTGCCGGACGTAGGTATCTGCGATCTTGAAGGGCTGTGTGGGGCACAACACCATCTTTGCTGATTTAGCGCGACACTCTTCGCCAATTTACTGCCGTGTTCCTCCTCATGCTCGCCGGCGTCCATGCCATCGTCTGCATGAGGACCATGCTCTTCCTCCAGGAGCATCCCTGTGACATGGGCAAGGAAGATGAGTAGAATGGCAAGGAGTACCTACTTCGGTGTCATAAATGTTACGGTGATGGTGATCATCATATACTTCTTGGACTTCAACATCAACTAGCTCCCCCTCTCCAAACTCGGCCAAAGTGGTGGGGGCACCCTCT
Source organism: Pontederia crassipes (assembly GCA_030549335.1). Classification (NCBI taxonomy): domain Eukaryota; kingdom Viridiplantae; phylum Streptophyta; class Magnoliopsida; order Commelinales; family Pontederiaceae; genus Pontederia; species Pontederia crassipes. Next base: position 75,595,624 of record CM060192.1, read on the forward strand.
CTCTGCATGCTCACCAGCTACACGATGTGAAAATGCATGTCGTCGAAGAGCACGCCGGGGATGCAGACACGGGGGCGCCACCCCTCCTTTCGACATCGACAAGGCCATCGGAGGGAGAGGGCAATGGGCGTGGCACCGCCACTTATTTTACATATTTTAAATTTTATATGATTTATTATTATATTATGTTCTATTTTTAATATTAAAATATAGGATAAAAGGACATTTTAGTCTTTTGATAAATAAAAAATTTTGAAAAAATATGGAAAAGTTAACAAAAGTGAAAATTACAATATAATTTAGGGACGCGGCAATGTTGTCCAGTTCGAGAGTTTAGGTGAAACTCATTTTTTGTTTGGTAAACTCATATGGTAAAATTGACTGGTACACTCATAGAGTCTATGTACCTAATAAATTTAAATATTTAAGTAATTCTATGCACTTATGAACACATATACATGATGCATAAATTGGAAATAACTAATATATTTTACTCAAATGAAATAAATATGAAAGTAATACAAAAATAAGTACTATCACTTATAACTAATAAATCTAACTAACTTTCGATTATTGTGTTTATTGAGATAAAAAAATGTATACAAAATCAAAATAAGTAAAATTATTACACTTTTAATAATTTCATTCTAATAACAAATACATTAATAAATAGAATAATTAAGATTTGCAGCCTTTTTATTGTGCAAAATAAATAATTGTACTAATTGTATAGAATAGTAAGCTCATGTACAATTGTATAGACTCTATAAGAGTTTATAAGAGTCTACAAAATTATTTTAATTAATTTTTATGTAAAATCTAAGAGTCTAGATTATTTAAGAGTTTATGTCGATTTGATTCGTTTTACTTACCTAAAACTCTTAAACTCGTAAGAGTTTAAGTGTTTGACTCGAGAGTTTAACAATTGTTAAACGCAAAAAGTCATGATAGTTCAAGGTATATTTATGGAATTAAACAAAAAATTTAAAAGAATGAAAGTTTCATAACACACTGTCTGCTAATTATACAATGTAAATCTTTAATCTGTTTATATTAATTATTAATTCTAAAATCAATATGTAGACATATAATGCTATTAAATTTTAAAACCCTCGACATATACATGGGTTCATTACTGCGCCTAGTATTAATCCACGATGAACATTTGACTGAAAAAAATTTAAAATGAAGAGATCTACCATCTTTCATGAATCTAATGGGTTTGATGTTATTACCCACTTTAAGGGGTAGAACAAACACTGAATACATATTCCTTGTGAATATGTGAATCTAGTGGCATTGTTTTAAACATTAGTGTTTTTAAAATTGGATTGACCAGTCCAATTCAACCCAACTGGTTCAATCGTAAACTGGCAGATGGTCCGGTATGATAGAACGAAAAAATATTTTGATAAAAAACCAAATAGTCAAAATTGGTTTGAGCCAAAAAATTTGTTCAGTACGATTTTTTTTTCAAAAAACATAAAAGAAAGCCGGATATGGATAGAAAAATAAAAATAAGGAAAGTATATTATGTTAACAATTTTTTGTTCTCTTAAATGTTAAGATAATAAAAAAATAAAAATAAAACTGCAATAGCTCTGTAAATGGAGTGTCACTCCGCGCCCATCTATTATCAATGAGGGTATTGTTATTTTTTAACATTTATTTATTTATTATTTTAAAATTGAAATATAGAGAAAAATACTTATACAATGATACTTTTACTTATAAGGAATTAAGCGATTAGAAAATTTGAATGTTCCATAATATATTTTTTTATTCTTTTCAATCATTTATTTTATCTCTTTTTTAAAAAAAAGTTAATTAATTTTAATAACGTGGAAACTTCTTAAGGCCTTGTTTGGTTAATAAATAGTAATTCTATGGAGAAAGGTACTTAATTATATCTTCTATTTTAATATTTTTAAATTTTAGAGCCAAGAATAACTATATTCCAGTTTTTTAATGGAATAATTTATCTCTAAAAAGTGCACTTTTGATTAGGTCAGTTTTTTAAAAAATGACAAAATTGTCCTTTAATTTTTTTTAAAAATAAATGACTTGTTTGACAGAATAAAAAAAAAGCTTCCGGTTATTCATGAAACAAAGAGGCCCTACAAGAAGAATAAGGGGTAGGGTTTGTGCTATCTTCTCTCATGAACAACGAGTCGAGGTGCCACGACTCCATTTTGAAACTACTATCCTTTTATTTTTTATTATTTTAAAATTTAAGTGGAGAGAGTAATGACTGACATGACATTATTGAATCCAAAAGAAATTATTTCTTTGACCTAGTTCTGGATAAGAAGATTTATCTTTTATGAGTAGTTTGTGTTGAAAATTGGTGAGGAAGATGGAAAAAAAACAAAATAAAAAATTTAAGACTTTTGAGGTACAATATATCGTCACCCTTATGGAATCATTTTTTTTAAGAAGATCTTTTAACTATTGATGATTAGGTCAGGATAATCGTGGTACAAAATGTTGAGGAGGCATTCCTCCCAAAAAATGTCTGAGTCCAAATTTCTACTCAGACGAGCCAAAAAGTCGACAGTCCGATTATAATCACGATAAATATGTCTACATTTGAAATTATCTAAAGATAGACGATGACGCCTAATATTCCCAATGATGTTTAGTATGCGCCAAGGACAAGGAGATGTCTTATTGATAATCCGCACGAGGATCTCATAATCGACTCCGATTTCCACCACATTATATCCCCATTGGACGCAATGCTTGATTCCCTCCAGCAACGCCACTGCTTCGATCTCAAGAGCTGAACTTCCAGTCCAGTCTGCTTTGCGGCTCCTGCAAAAAGATGTTTGCGAGTGGATATTATGATGAATCCGGTACCACCAAAGGTCGCGGATTCCGTATAGGAACCATCTGAGTTGAGGCAAACCCAACTTGGTGAGGGGGACTCCCACTAGACCCGGGATGGGTCGCTGGTGGAGGGGAGGGGGGGGAGGGGTGGGTGGGGGGGGGGGGGTGATGGTGCATGCCTCATACCACATTATATTAACATATTCGTTATGCCTCGCAAGGGCCCTCTCCCACACAACTTGGCGGTAGTATTCTTGGATTGGAAATGAGCATCATTTCGCGAAAGCCAAATTTTCCAAAAAATAAAAGCAAAAAGTGATCTCAGGTCATCTCTTGAATGGGGCTCAAGATCCTAGCCTTCCTCGATCCATCTCCCGGACCAGGAGTCACGCAATGCAAACTGATAAGTTAGAGTTTGAGAGAAAAATACCATATATTTCATGCAAAAGAACAATAAAAAAATAAGTGTGTCAATGTTCAAGAAGCCCCACACAGAACACAAACCGGAATAATTTGCTCTCATAAACAATTTGCTATCAGATTTTGAGATTAATACTTTCAAGAAACATCGTTTGTTACGTAGCAACATTGAACAACTCGACATATTACTCTAATAATTTGTAATGCATTATCTTGTTGTACATAACAATTATCATTGTGTTCAAAATTAAAAAAAATGGTTTGGTTAATGCCAAGAAAATTTTAGGATAAGATCCGACAATATATTTAGTTTTACACTACAAGGAATGTTTATGACAATACATTTGAGCCTTCATAACATATAGATCATCTATAGCATCATATTTTTTGTTATAAAAGATAATTATCTAGTTTAATTTTTAAAACTATAAAGTCATCTAATACTTTCTCGTATTCTTATAATAGATTACTACATTGCCTAGAATATTAACCTATAATTTTTGTATTACAAAAATGTGTTAATATAATCGATTTATGTGAGCCTATATGTTTAATATTTTTGGATAGAAAATACGAAGATTTTTGGGAAGTCTTGCATTAGTTTTGTCAAAAACATCAATTCCTTTAACATTGATTTCTTCCAAAGTTTTGGGTATACCATATGCAAATATCTAACTAGATTATTTTCATGTTCGAGTTTAATGAATTTCACTTATTCACAATCAAACATTATTATTACTAAACATAATTTATTATTTGTCTTTTTAGTTCACTATCCTAAATTTGCAAATTTGTACAGATTTGCACATTAGTGTGCATGACTCTACTATCCGGTAAGAGTTAATCATATTGTTTTTTATATATCTTTTTTGTAAATACATAGCAGAAAAAAAAGATAAATCAAATTGACCCATGATATATAGACACTCGAATACTATCAAGTAAGACTTTATCATGTTGTTGTTTATATATCAATATGTGCCCTTCATTATTTTCGTGTTGGCTTGAGGTGCAACCTATCAATGGTACATTAAATAAAAATAATATATGTATATTTTTTTGATATCATTTTCACAAAGAGTTCGGTAGTAGTTCTTGTCAACAAAAATATATACTTTTGAAATGAATATAACATAAGAAACTATGGACCCTTGTAAAATAAGAATGAAGACTTTGGCTCAATTCTTGATAAGAAGATTTATCTTCTTAGTTGTTTGTTAATACCACATAAATTTTAGGATAAGATCTATAATAGTTCAAGTCATTGAAGGAATATTTTATGAAAATATATACAACTTTTAGACAATCGAGTATAATGAATATTTTTCTAACTGTATATAGTTCAATATTTTAAAGTTTGAAGTTTACGAAGTCATGTAATACTTGTTTATATTTTTCAAATAAATGGCTTCATTGCATAGAAGATTTATCTATAATTTTTTGTTACAGAATATGTTTTTTTATCTATTTATCAGCTCAAATATATACAAAATTTTAACTTTAATTTTTGAACTCCTATTTTCTCTGGCTTATTTTCATTTATATCTACATTATTAAGTATTATTTTTTCTAAACAGCATGGCAAACATTAATTTTTTTGACTTTGTTTTCCTCCAAAATTTTAGATATCTAACCACATGATTTTATGATGAAATTTGTAAATTTCAAATTTCAAATGAATTTGTGTTGATACTCAAAGGAGTGCTTAATGAAATAGTGTATTGTTCGAATGAAATAATACATATTTGAATGAAAAGATTAAAACTTTTAAAGGTGCATTTTTAAATGTAAAATTGTAATCTTTGGCAAGAGACATCTTCATACATAAAAGGTTGTGTCCTTATAAGAAGAGTTGTGTATTTTCATCACCTATAAATACTAGTCCCCTCTTGAGTTGAGATCACTTCATTTATTCACTTGCTTTGCAAATTCATTGAGTAAGAGATTGTGAGTTCTTGGATATTTGTAGTTGATGAACTCTATGACTTCGTTGTATCCTATGAGTGTTGTTGCCGTAACTCGATAGCAAACTTTGTTTGGGGGCAAATAAGTCTCTAAAGATAGCGATACCTCGTGTCTCGAAGTCTGATTTTATTCCATCTTCCTCACTTATTTCCAACAATTTTAGAGAGTTATTGCGAATATGGCAAAGGAGGCCAATACTGCGTTCAAAGTGATGAATCAAGAGTTCATGAAATTGAATCATTTTGATGGCACCAATTTTAATCGTTGGAAGGATAAAATGATGTTCCTACTTATGGTGCTCAATGTCGCATACATCTTGGATCCAAAATTGAAGCTAATAGAAGAACTGACTAATGATGCAAGCGAAGAACAACGAGCAAAAGTTGCGAAGCGAAAGAAGAAAAGAGAAGATGATGAGTTCGCATATAGAGGACACATCCTAAACACCTTGTCTGATCGCCTCTACGATCTTTAGATGACAATCAAGTCTCCTCTTAAAATCTGGAAAGCGTTGGAGGACAAGTACAACACCGAGCGACAAAGTACTGATAAATTCCTTATGATGAAGTATTTGTAATTTAAAATGTATGATAACATTCTCATCATGGATCAAGTCCATGAATTACAAGTCCTAGTAAACAGGCTTCGTGATCAGAAAATTGTGAGTCCCGAGTCACTACAAGTTGGAGCAATAATTTCAAAATTGCCCACAACTTAGAATGATTATAGGAAGAAACTTTTGCATATGGTAGATGACTTCACAATAGAAAAAAATACTAACATTTGCACATCGATGCATATGTATCTTTCACAGAATCTGAAGTGAATTATATTGGTGAAGTTGAGAAGAATAATGCTCAGACAGACAAGAGAAACTTTTTCTCTAATACTAGTGACAAGCAAGATTTGAAGAAAAAGAGAATTTGTTACAATTGTAACAAAATGGGGCATTATGCTAACCAACGCAGACTACCAAAGAAGAGCAACCATTCTATGGAAGTTCCTATTTTCAATGTCAATGTTATTGAAGAAAATGACTTAGTTGCAATGGTCCCCCAAGGAATTGAAGAAATTCAAATTGATGTGATTAGTGAAGTAAATATGGCATCATTTGTCAAACATTGTGATTGGTGGCTTGATTCAGATGTTACCGTATATGTTTGTAACAATAGAAGGTTGTTTTCAGTAAAGAAGTCCTTATGGGAAATAACAATTCGGCTAAAGTGCTTGGGCGAGGAACGGTGGAACTTAATTTCATTTCTGAAAATAAATTGACATTAGCGAATATTCTTTATGTTCAAGAGTTGAGGAAAAGTTTTGTGTCTACTAGTTTGCTTTGTAAGAAATGATTCAAAGTTATTCTTGAATATGATAAATTTATCTTGTTTAAGAATGATGTATTTGTGGGAAAAGGATATTGTAATGAGGGTATGTTCAAACTCAGTATCAATAATATGAATGATTCTTCTATTTATATTATTGATTCTTGTTCATTATGACATGCTAGATTAGCACATTTAAATTATTAATCTCTTCAAAATATGCATGCAAATAATTACATATTTCTTAGTAATAAGTATTTTAAGGATAAATGTAAAATTTATATGCAATCAAATACTACGAAGAACTCTTTTCATGCAATTGAAAGAAAAACACAAGTGTTAGAATTAATACATTCTGATATTTGTGAATTAAATGACATTCTTATTAGAGGAGAGAAAAATATTTTATAACATTTATTGATAATTGTTCTAGATATACTTATGTATATTTGTTGAGAAACAAATGTGAAGCATTTGAAATCTTTAAACGTTATAAATATGAAGTTGAGAATCTGCATGAAAAGAAAATTAAATTTATTCATAGTGATAGAGGTGGAGAGTATTTTTTTGTTAAATTTGATATGTTTTGTGAAAAAAATGGTATTATATATCAATGTACAACACCTTATTCTCCCCAACAGAATGAATTAGCTGAAAGAAAAAAATCATACTTTAGTAGATGTGGTTTACTCCATGATTTTAAATGCAAAATCACCTTATAATTTATAAATTAATTAAGTCATTATATGGCTTAAAGTAAGCGCCTAAATAGTGGTATGAAAAATTTGATTCGATAATATTATCGGATGACTTTAGCCATAATGATGCAGATAAGTGTATTTACTCTAAATTTACTGAAAATTATGGAGTAATTACCTGCTTATATGTGGATGATTTGTTAATATTTGGTACGAACTTAGAAGGTGTTCGTGAAACCAAGAAGTATCTATCTTCAAAATTTAAAATGAAGAATTTAAATGTAGATACAATTTTGGACATTAAAGTGCAAAAACATGATAAAGGTTGTGCACTAAACCAATCTCATTATATTGAGAAAGTATTGAAGAAATTCAATAATCTTAATATCAAGGAAACTAATACTCCTTATGATCTCGTTTCCAAATTAGATAAGAATTTTGAAAGGGGAATAACGTAATTAAAGTACGTGAGTGCTATAGGGAGTTTAATGTATGCAATGAACTGTACTAGACCCTATATCGCATTTGTTGTGTGCAAATTATCAAGATTTACAAATAATCCTAATGTGGATCATTGGAAAGATATTTGTAGAATCTTGGGTTATTTAAAGAAAACCATTAATTTGGGTCTATGTTATAATGATTATCAAATTGCATTGGAAGGATATACAAATGCAAGTTGAATGTCAAGTCTTAGTGACGCCAATTCTAAGGTTGGATTTTAGTATTGGAGGATGAACTATTTGTTGAGTTTCTAAGAAATAAACCTGTATTACTCATTCAAGGATGGAGGTTGAATTTATCACTTTGGCAACTGCAAGTAAAGAAGCGGAATGATTAAGAAACATGTTCTATGATATTAAGTTGTGGTCACAACTTGTGTTAGCCATTTCCGTATTATGTGACAGTTAGTCTACCATGTCTCAATCTTATAGTAAAATTTATAATGAAAAGTCTAGATATATTAGCTTGAGACATAAATATATAAGAATGTTGATAGAGGGTGGTGTGATTACTATCACCTTTGTTAAATCAGTTGATAATTTGGCAGTCTGATTGACAAAAAGCATGTCAAGAGAAAAAGTCAAGGACTTTTTTTGTAAAAATGCGTTTAAAACCTATAGTTATTAATAATGGAAACTCTTCCTTATTCTAGTAAAAATCTGGTTTCAAGGTTCAAAGGGTAACAACAAGTTATTGGATGAGTTAAAAACTCTTAATGAATAGATATGTGTTATCCGAAATCGATATGTGTTATCGAAGGATTCCACCTATATGAATATAGAAGTGGTGCTGCTTCAGCCTAGAGTTTTAGAGATTTTTCTTGTGTAAATATTCATGAAACAAGATGAGTACATGGCCATAATAGTCCTACAATTTTAATTTCTTATTCGAAATATTAAATACAATTGTGTGCGTGATCTTTCCGGTTTAGGCTTAAGGATAATGGTTCAAATCTAATAGATACCAGATACTTGTTTGAACTTTGAAAAGTTTACACTAAGGTAAAGTTCAAATATAATGATACCTTTCACTATGCATGATTGTACAATTTAATATTTTTGAAATTTGTAATTTAGTAGGGAATTAATGAAATTTGTAGATTTTAAATTTCAAATGAACTGTGTTCATACTCAAAGGGGTGGTTAATGAAATAGTGTATTGTTTGAATGAAACAATACATATTTGAATTAAAAGACTAAAGCTTATAAAGGTGCATTTTTAAATGAAAAAAATTAATATTTGACAAGAGACATGTTCATACATAAAATGTTGTGTCTTTACAAAAAGAGTTGTGTCTTTTCATCACCTATAAATACTAGTCCCTTATTGAGTTGAGATCATTTCACTTCTTCACTTGTTTTGCAAATTCATTGAGTAAGAGATTATGAGTTCTTCGATATTGCTAGTTGACAAATTCTAAGGCTTCGTTGTATCCTAGAGTATTGTTGACGTAACTCGATAGCAAGTGGGAGCAAATAATTCTTTAAAGATAACGATATGTCGTGCCTTGAAGTCTGATTTTGTTCCATTTTATCCATTTATTTCCAACATTTTAATGCTGGAATTTAATGAATTTCACTTTTTTACAATAAAGAATTATTACAAGCAAATATGATTTGTTTTTTTACAATTCTATGGTGCACCATGATACTATCGAGTAAGACTTAATTGTATTACTTTTTATACATTTCTATTTCGGAAAAGCCTCGTATCATATCTAAATATCTAAGTAGATAATTTTAATGGCGAAATTTAATGAATCTCACTTTTTCACAACTGAATATTATTATAAGAAAATATGATTTATTACTGGCATTTTAGTTCACTTTCCTAAATTTGTAAACGTGTACGAATTTGCAAACCATGGAGTAACACTTAATGATATTACTCTTTTTATATCACTTTTATGTAAAAAGTCTCTAAACTTTTAATGATAGTGTTTTGCTTCACCTTTATTTAGTTGTAGTTCAACTCCAAAATATGTAATAATGTTTGGATTGCAACATTGTTTATTGTCAATAGGAACTAGCAACTAGACAATCATTTGCAATGAGACTGAATCTTTGCTTTCCTTGTAATTATTTTTTTCATTAATTCGGGAATTCACTTGTGAATAGCCACTAGGTTCTTTTGTGCATCTAGCCATCAATATGAAATTAACTATTTTTCTCCAACTAATTTTAGAAACTACGTCAAACTCAACCAAGTCTTTGTGTAAGTTCATAAATAATGTCTTATTTCTTGCTATTAGTAATATGATGATAAAAATTTCCATGCATTATTTATTGTTATTAATATATTAATTGTAATAATCACACTATTACAATCATACTTTATTTTAGTTATGGTATTAAATGTAGATTATATATTGTGTCGAAAAACACATCGTGTGCAACCCAATCAATGGTACAAGAAACAAAATAATACATTTTTATTTTAGTGATTTTTCACGCACCACAAGAGTTCGATACTAGTTCCTACGAGTAGAAATCTATTATTATGAAATGAATATAGCATAAGAAACCATAAAATAAGTATAAAGACTTTGGCTCAATTTCGGATAAGAAGATTCATCTTCTAAGTTATTTTTTTAATACCAAGAAAGTTTTAGTATAAGTTTTTTAGTTTAGAGTACAAGTCATTCAAGGAATGTTTTATGAAAATATATACGAGATTTTAGAGCACATTGATCGACGATAATGACATATTCTTATAACAAAAGATAATTATGTAGTTCAATCTTTTAAGCTTTGAAGTCATCTAATACTTGTTCATATTTTTCAAATAGATGGATGCATTGTATATAAGATGTACCTATAATTTTTTTGTTACTAGATATGTTATATACCTTATTTAAAAGCTCAAATTTTTGGGTACAAAATCTTAACTTTTTTGGAAGTTATGTTTTCTTTGGCTTATTTTCATTTTATCTACATTATTTTCCTCAACAATGTCCTAAGCATTAATTCCTTTGACTATGTTTTCCTACAAAGTGTTGCTCCAATGATATCCAAATAAACTAGATGATTTTTGTAGCGACATGAGGTCTACGCACAAATATGGTCTCATTGAATAGTTTCACATAGGCAAAATACAAAAGTGATCATAAGCTTATATGTAGCTATCCCTTCACTTATCAAGATGCATTTTAAATTCGTGGGGGCCAATGACCCAAAGCAAACAATATCTTGATTGGGCCGGGGATGCTACATAATGGTATTGGAGCCAACCTCGCATGCTCACTTGAGTCATATGAAAAACATGAGCCATGGGCCAACACGTATCTCGCTCAACGAGGATGTCGAGCCATTTATGAGAGAAAGATTGTAACGATATGAGGTCCAAGCATCAATATGGTCTCATTGGATAGTCCTACATGGGCAAAATACGAAGGTGGTCATGGACTTATATGTAGCTACTCCTTCACCTATCAATATTCATTTTAAATTCGTGCGGGCCAATGGCCTAAAGAGAACAATATGTTGATTGGACCGAGAGTGTTATAATTTTAATGGTCAGATTTAATGAATTTTACTTTTTCACAATCAGATGTTGTTACAACAAAATATGATTTATCACTTGATATTTTAGTTCACTACCCTAAATTTTTGAACGCGTATGAATGTGCAAATCTATGCGCATCATGATTCATGATACTATCAGGTAGGTCTTAGTAATATTGCTTTATATATATCTTTTTCATTAAATGACTCGTAAACTTTTAATGATAATGTTTCCTTTAGCGTTTATTTACTTGTAGTTCAACTAAAACTATGTAATAATTTTTGGATTGCAACATTGTTAATAGGAACTAGGCTACTAGACACTCATTTGTACTAGGATTGAATCTTTGATTTGCATGTAATGTTCTTTTTAGTTTCATTAAATTTTGGATTTGCGGATTCTTGTGTGTTTGTAGTCATCAATATGAAATTAATTAATTTTGCCCAACTATTTTGAGAAACCTTTACAATTTAAATAAAATATCTATCATAAATTGTGAAAGTGTCACAAATATAATTGTCACATGTCTTTAATGTCATAAAGATGCATGCAAATGTTATTATATGTATGCATGCATTGTTGGCCCAAATTAATTGACTAAAACCTTCCAAGAAACATGAGTTAATATGTATATTATTATGTATATTGACAAATTATAAGTTTTGAATCAGAATTACTATATAAAAGTATTTTTGTTGGATAAAAGTTATTTACTATTATTTTTTAAGAATAAAAGAGATCATTCTTGCATTATCCTAGTAATCTACATTATCTAATATAAAAATGGCACTTATTAAATTACCAACAATGTACATTGCCTTGTAATTTCTCCAACAATGCAAATGACACTATTTACTTATAATAAAAAACTAAACCTTTATCAATAATGTGGAGTTAAAGGTTATTTAATCTAGCTAAAACCTTGAAGTAGCTCGCACTCCTTCTAACATTGTGCTCTCATAGCGTAAATACATCATGGATATTCTTGTAGAATGCGACATGTTAGCAACTAAACCCAGTTCTTTTCCCATGGAGCAACATTTACGCCTTGATAATCACGGTGGAGAGCCTCTCCAGAATCCAAGTCAATATCGATGACTTGTTGGTCGTCTCATTTACCTCATTGTAACCAGATATACATCATTCCATCCATATCCTTTCACAATTCATGCATAGTCTGTGTACAACTCATTGGGATGCAGCACTTAGAGTTTTACATTATTTGAAAGGTTTTCCTGGTCATGGTATTATCTTGCGACATCCTAAGATGCTATAGCTTGATGCTTATTGTGATTCGGACTGGGCTACTTGTCCAATGACAAGGCGTTCAATCATAGGATATTTTTATCACACTTGGAGGTTGTCTGATTGCTTGGAAGTCAAAAAAATAAACTACCGTGTCGCGATCCACTGCAGAAGAAAAGTACCGCACCATGGGTGATGCAACCAGTGAACTTATTTGGCAGCCAGCTTGTTCCAAACCTTTGGCATTTCTCATTTTTGGCCCATGAGATTATTTTGTGACAATCAAGCTGCTCTTCACATCGCAAAGAATCATGTGTTTCATGAACGTACTAAGCACATTGAAATCGATTATCATTTTATTCGTCACTACTTGCTTCGTTGTCACATTATTACTATGCATATATCTATCAAATTTCAGCTTGCAGATGTTTTTACCAAAGCTTTGGGCAAAGATTGTTTGCAATTTCTACTTAGCAAGCTAGGCATTGTCAATATTCATGCACCATCTTGAGGGTGAGTATTAGAGATAAAATTAGTTATAAATTGTTATATATATATCTTATAGTTTTATCTATTTATTTTCTTGTTATATAGTTGTCAACAGAACTTATATATTTTGGATAGCCAAATATGTGAACTAAGGAAGCATCTTTTTGTTTTCCTGTTCAATATTTAACATGGTATCAGAGAAATAGGTCAAGAGTTAGAACCTCGTTAAGCTCTTTATTAAAAAGTAAATTCTTCCCTTTGTTGTCCACGTATTGGATTTGGGCTAGACCAAAAAGTTGTCATCAGCCCACACGTGAGGGAGATCGAGTGTTAAGAATATAAAATCATAAATGTTGCTCTTCCTAACGGCGTAAGCTTTTAGAAAAAACTGATCAGCACATCAAATTTAATAGGTAATAAATTAATAAATATTTTAAATGAAAATATTGGTAATGAATAGAAGTAATATTCAAAATAATGATTAATAATATGCAACTCGTGTGAATAACAATTATAAAATAATAACTTAAATAAATTAATATTATTAATTATGATAATAACTTTTTGTTGTTATTATATGATTTTATTTCATGTTTATTTGTTTAAGATTGGAAAGGGCAGAAATAAAAAGGAGATAAAATCATATTGCCACTTGAATGAACATTCTCCTCTGCGATGCAATCTGCATCGTTAAATAATCCAAATTACGTACAAACTAAAACAAAGTAAATAAAACAATGTGATTGATGCAAGTAATTTAATTTCAAATTCATTACTCATAGGGTGATTCAACTATATTTTTCATTCTAAAATTTGATTCAAGCCTTGTTTAAAATTTTAGCAGAAAAATAAAAAAGGATAAGTTCCTAACATTGGAAGTTTGGAACTTATTCTTAAGCTTCAGTAATAGCTATAGCTGTTCTTTTAACAAAAAAATTATTGAAACTGAAAGATGGGTTTAAACTTATGTAAATTAAAAAAAAATCTACTAATTTTATTAAAAACTCAATTAAATTTCATGTTGTTTTCTAAATTAAAACAAAATGGATAAACTAAACCTAAGTCCTCTGACCATAGAGCCTTAAGACAAATTTTTTCACTTTCCTTGTAAGTTCATAAACTATGTCTTATTTCTTTTGATTCGTAATATGATGATAATAATTTTCATGCTTTATTTATTGTGATTAATTTCATATTTAATTGTAATGATCATACTATTATAATAATAATTTATTTTAATTATGCTATTAAATTTAATTTATTTATTGCATAAAAAAATGCATCACATGCACCCAATCAATGGTACATGAAACAAAATAATATTTTTTGGTGTTTTCATGCATCACAAGAGTTTCTTGCTAATAAAAATCTATTATGTTTATATGAATCCTTATACAACAAGAATAAAGACTTTGGTTCAATTCTGGATAATAAGATTTACGGTGGAGGGTGTGGCGTCAGCTCGGTGATAGCACATGAACCAATACCATACTATTTTATACACTAGGACATCAAGAGAGTCCTGACTTTAGGCACTGATATCATAAATGTAACGCCCCCAAATCGACCCCCGCCACGTGGCGAAGACCAATCTGAAGACGCTACGACATGCTATGACTTTGACCATAATATTGACCATATCTCGATCAAGAACTGAGACACGTCAGCGGAAGAAAGAATAATAAATAAATAAAGAAAAATAAAATGATAACTTTACTTTGCAGAAGTCTAAAAGTGGCTATAACATTTCTAAAAAATAAGTTTTACATCATGAATTTATAATGCGAAAGGTAAAGAAAACTAAAAGACAATCTAAAAAACCCTATGATTCATGTGCTGTCTTGCCGCCAAAGCTTTGTCATCACACACCTACTCCACCTAGTCACTGGTCCTATGAAAATCAGACACAGGGGAGGAGGTCCCCTCGTAAACTTTACAGCATAGTGGGGAACTATGTGATATACAATGCATGACATGAATATAAAAATCAGCAGTAAATAATCATGCTTAACTTGAATGTGAAAGGATAACATGTCAAGGTCATAGATCATAATAAGAATAAGAGTAAGAATCAATATATATATCATGAATTATGAGTATCAGATGATCCTTTAGTAAACTTGGAATCATGGCATACTTGACTTGATTTAAACATGCTTCTTGATTTTGAATCATTATTAGAATTAGGGTGACTTTAGGTGCCTTTAATTCTTGAGGTATGCCGAGCAACGATACAACCTTGTGCGGGTCAGTGGGTGATCAAATCATGACCAAGGGAGCTACCCTTATCTTGCTGCACTTGGCTTGGACTGACAACCCATGATTAATCTTTCATCTGAACTTATTAATCACTTTTAACAACTTGAGGCTCTTTGTTCTTTGTTCAATGGATTCGATAAGATCAATAAGAGGTAAATCAATAAAAGAACAGATCTTGAAACTTAAGGATGAATCTTTGTGAGGTCAGAAAAATAGGAGAAACTATATATATAGGTAATATTGGGATAAAAAGGGAAATAATTAATAAAGCTAATAAAAAGGTTTCTGGAAATCGGTCGACCGGTTCAGGAGAACGGTCGATCGGTTGTCTTCGGATCGATCGACCGGTCTGGTCGATCGGTGGGTAATTCAAAGCGGTCGGTCCATTCAGTTGAACGGTAGACCGGTGGGCAGGGATTGGTCGACCGGTGACAGAGATCGATCGACCGGTCGACATATGCCGAGATAGGTTGTAAGCATGTTATCGGTCGACCGGTTGCTGGCAATGCCTGCAGACCGGTCGACATTTAGAAAAGTTGCAGACTTTCGAATTTCATCAATTCTTCGATGCAATCTCAACCTAACCTAGTTCCTATCTCCTAGAAAATCAATCACACAATAATAGAACAACAGAAAATGAATTATGCATGCAAATAATCAACCAATCAAAGAATTCAAAAAATCAAACAATTAAAATGATAACTTAAGCCTTGATCCTTTTCTTTTCTTTTCACATTGATTAGGGCTTGAATTGGAACAATTCAGAGGTCATGCAAGGTGATTTCAATTCATCCACCTCTGTTCGCAATTAATCCCTTCTTTCGTTCGTCAGAATTTGATTAACGATGCCCCCGTTTCCTCCCTGTTCTTCCTCTCGGCCGCCCTCTGCAAAAATTCCAGTAAGGGCATAAGAAGGACAGAACCCGAAAGATGATAGGAGAGAGAAGGGTCTCTGCACGACTTGCAATTTGGGACGAGAGAGGAAGACACCTCTGATCAGGTCGTGCACCAGCCGCAACAGGGGAGGAGAGAAAAATTCGTGTGTAAAGAAGGAAAAGAAAAGAGTTAGGGCTTAAACTATTTTTATAGCATAGGACTCCTATTGGGCTTTGATTTCTTTTTAACCTTTGTTTCTCATCCCTACTGGCCGTTCCCAATTCAAATCTGATTGTTGATTCTCTTTTTTTTTATCCCCTCTTTGTCGGTTGTTACATTCTTACCCCCTTAAAAGAAAATTCGTCCTCGAATTTTGCATTAAGTATAGGGCTTACAAAAAAGATGTGAAAATTCTTGGCGCATTTCCGACTCGAGTTCCCATGTTGCATCATCTCCTTTATGATAACGCCAAGTTACTCTTACCATGGTACATCCTTGTTCTTCTGACGTTGCACTTGCGCTCCACTATGTGCGTTGGATACTCAGCGAAGGTCAAGTCTACAAATTCTTAACGTCATGAATCATCATCTCCTAGAATTTCTGATGCTCTACTTTTTCCACATTGACATGCTGGGTACTTAGAGCATATTTTTGTATCTCTATGTTTCATGTCATTATTATTTGTTCATCCTTATACATCTGTGTACTTCCCAAATGGATCGCAATCCAAACTTATAATATTCATCTAATACTTCTTATAAAACTTATTCCTAAATGGAGCGCAACTCAGGCTTATGTTATTCATCTAGTATTGCTCTTTTTAGGATTTTATCATTTGATTTCCACATGCTTAGTTCTTCCAACATTTCATACGCAGCCTCATGAAGCCTAATGAGCATCACTTGTGTCTGAGTGTATGTGCAATCGAGTTCATTTTTACCAAAATGATGCTTCATGGGGAACTCAGAATCTTTCAAGCTTCATGTCTAAAAGAAAGCATACCTAAGACTCTTTGGATCGAACACTTCAATTTTTTCTACATAAATGTAGGCATAGTTTGAACACAATGTTCATGAGAACCTAAAGGTTTGAGGGGTGTTCTTAGTCCAATGGAATTGCTCAATCTATAATGATCATTCATTGTCAGAAAAATTATCTTCATTACATCTTCTTCAGCAACTCGAA
Source organism: Pontederia crassipes (assembly GCA_030549335.1). NCBI lineage: Eukaryota > Viridiplantae > Streptophyta > Magnoliopsida > Commelinales > Pontederiaceae > Pontederia > Pontederia crassipes. The sequence continues at coordinate 75,612,920 of CM060192.1, forward strand.
ACTGTCGGTACTCACTCCATAGATCGATCTTGAGAACACCTAGCCCTAAATATGTCATCTTTGCATTGTAACAGACACTTATGTTTTGATGGTTGTTTTATTTAACAACTTGTTAATAAATCTCTAGATTCATAGAGTTATCATTCTTCTTTACAAAAGAAGTGGAACATCTAAAAATGAGACCCTCCGTCTCATAGACCCCTCGTCTTACAGTTATTAAATTTGTTTTTTCAGTTCATGTGTCATGGGGCATTGGAAATCAAGGTCATGCTTGAAAGGTGGTCGATATAATACTCAACTTCTAACTATAACTTTTATATCTTTGAATACTAGCAACTATCTTCTTCTTTTTGCATAATGCCTATACATCTTAGAAGGAAGAATCAAATAGGAATCCCATCGTAATCCTCCTAAGAAGTGACTAGCCGATGTGAAGAATAGATCTTATTTTCAATCGTCATTAGTATCACTAGCATGGACTTTATGGTATGAAGTTATTTTCGTAGGGTCGTCCTTATTGGGTAGCCTATGTCATGCAAGGATCAATAGGCTCATTAAGAACGTTGTCCATCATCGCAGATAATGACATCATCATATGATTCGATAAAATTGATAACAGAATCATGTCAATTTAGATCAATAACTTTCACGATGACCTATGATTGATGTGACCCTACTCTAAACCTCGTCATAAAAAAATACTTCTTTGATTGATTATTAGACCAATGATATAAAAGGGAATCACATATAAGATCAAGAATAGGTATTTGATCAAGTCATTGAATCAATACTTCATCATCTTAACAGTATGGTTAATGTAAGTGTGATATGAAAAAGATATGAAGTGGCCATATGAGGTATGCCAATTGTCACATCTTGGGATCATCCTATATTCGTAGAATACTTCATCTTTGATCATCATGAATTTTTGGATCATTTAGGATAGAATCCTAAGGATCTAACATAATCAAATATCATTGGTTAAGAGTCATCATCATAATCATTTAGCTTTTGAATGGAAGACATAACTTATTTGACTTACATTGATCTATTTCTTGCAATGTCAGATCATATAATTTCATAAGAGGCCAGTGGTTATATTTTACCACAACAAGTTCTTTCCTTAAGTATCTTGAAGCACTCTGAATCAATGTTAAACTCGAATGATATTTATGATGAGAGGTCGATCATATAGTACAATCTAGTTCTTAATGAATAAAACTATTTGTGCACATTCTCTAACATAAGTCCTTAGTAAAATATCATGAATGCAAGTGAACACATGAAATGAATTCAAATAATAAGATAAGAAAACAAAACAATCAACAAAACATAAGACAAGCAATCATTCTTCTTCTTTGCGCATCATTTCATGGTCATTTGCATTAACGATATCTTGTAGCACATGGGAGAAGGTCAGGATAACTTTAAAGTTGGAAAAGAGAACTAATCCATTTATAAGACTTATGATCAAATCATAAGTGGTCCAATTGATCAAGACAAAATCTTGAACATTTTTCATCATATTAATGTAGAGGCATCTTAGAGAACATTCTATATATCATCTTATATCTTGCATTTTAGAGGACATTCTATGTATCATCTGATGGCTTTCTTAACGCATTATCTAAACATATATATGCTTTATTTTCCCTCTTAAATCATCAACCATGATTTTATGATTAAATACCTTATACGTTTGGACATTATTATGAAAAATAATAAATATATCCATAGTCAAGATAAATTAATTAAAAATTCTTAGTTTAATTTATAATCATCCTTCTTAGGTGCATAACTTGCTTCTCCAGAAATTTTGTAGGAAACTTATAAAATTCCCCATACTTTACCTTAACCTCCCAATACTTTCTAAAATTTTCTCACTTGGTGTTTTGGTCTTTTAATACTTAATGGTTGGGAGCTCATATCCTCCTTAAGCATATCTCAGTTAAGAGACTTTAAATCTTTTCAAAATTTCTCATGTTCATTTAACCCTTTCATGCATTTCTTGTTCTTATATAATTCTTTTATCAACCATGTTAGTCAAATTTGAAAATATATATATACATTGCGATGATAGAGAATTCATTTCTTTTAATAATGGCTATATAAAAATATACTTCATATTAATAAAATTTCAAATCTACTCTATATTAAACTAAGTTAATTAAATCTATTTATTTATCTTTATACATTTATAAGTATATTATGTTATATGTACAAATGTGTGTGAGTATGCTAGATCTAAATGTTCGATTAACTCAGACAGTCACTTACTTATTGAAAATTTCTTCTAACATTTACTCAATCAATGTGACTTTTGAACCTTTCAACTTTTATATTTGTCTATCCATACATTATACATGATTTTTGGACAGCTCATTAATACTTAAATTATTGTCTAACTAATATTACATAACTTGAACATGATTAATAATTCTAATTCCTATTTCCAATATAAGGTAATCCAACTAGAAATTCGTATAACTAATTCGAATTTGCTTATGACCTTTATCAACATAATATAGGGGGGCCATATGAAGTCTAAGGCACAACGAGCATTATGGGTCCACATTTATCAATATCAACATATAAGGTAATTTATTAAACCCTTATATTGGTAGACCAATGGAACTACATAAGTCATAATGATAAATCATAATGATAAATCATAACTTAGACATGCTTGATTTCACTTCTACTATTTGAAATCATCTCACACCTACGTGTTGTGTGAGTTGAATCATTTAATTACTCTTATAATTTTCTCGTTTCTTTCTTAAATCTACATCTCTTTGCAACTGATATGTCTATTCATTTTTCTCTTCATACTGTTGTAGTCAGCAGAAGAAGTCTGTGAATAGATCGATTATGAAAGAGATGGAAAACATGAATTATAAGAAACATAATTGTTTCTTATATTTTATTCTTTAAATATCTATAAGACTCATTTTTCACGTAGTTATATTTATCCACATGCTTGTTACTTATTTTGTTCCAATTTGTTTGTAACCTTTATGACCCTTTTTGTCTAATCACTAATAACATTTAAATTGATTCCTATCATACAGAATAACCTCCTTAGGAATAAACCACTCATGTGAAATACATATTAATACATCAATAAAGAATAACTCAAAGCAAGAAAGATCTTACTTGTACTTTACGATGGAGGGTGTGGCGACTGCTCGGCGATAGCACATGAACCAATATCATACTATTCTATACACTAGGACGTCAAGAGAGTTCTGACTTTAGGTTATGATATCATAAATGTAACGCCCCCAAATCGACCCCCGCCACGTGGCGAAGACCAATTTGAAGATGCTACGACATGCTATGACTTTGACCATAATATTGATCATATCTCGATCAAGAATCGAGACACGTCAGCGGAAGAAAGAATAATAAAGAAATAAAGAAAAATAAAAGGATAACTTTACTTTGCGAAAGTCTAAAAGTGGCTATAACATTTTTAAAAAATAAGTTTTACATCATGAATCTATAATGCGGAAGGTAAAGAAAACTAAATGACAATCTAAAAAGCCTTGTGGTTCATGTGTTGTCTTGTCGCCAGAGTTTCGTCACCACACACATACTCCACCTAGTCACTGACCTGGTCTTGTGAAAATTAGACACAGGGGAGGAGGTCCTCTCATAAGCTTTACAGCCTAGTGGGGAACCAAGTGATATACAATGCATGACATGAATATAAAAATCAGCGGTAAATAATCATGCTTAACTTGAATGTAAAAGGATAACATGTCAAGGTCATAGATCATAATATGAATAAGAGTAAGAATCAGAATATATATCATGAATCATGAGTATCAGATGATGCTTTAGCAAACTTGGAATCATGGCATACTTGACATGATTTAAACATGCTTCTTGATCTTGAATCATTACTAGAATCAGGGTGACTTTAGGTGCATTTAATTCTTGGGGTATGCCGAGCAAACGATACGGCCTTGTGTGGGTCAGTGGGTGATCAAACCATGAATAAGGGAGCTACCCTTATCTTGTTGCACTTGGCTTGGACTGACAATCCATGATTAGTCTTTCATCTGAACTTATTAATCACTTTTAACAACTTTGTGGCTCTTTGTTCTTTGTTCAATGGATTCGATAAGATCAATAAGAGGTAATCAATAAAAGAACAGCTCTTGAAACTTAAGGATGAATTTCTGTGGAGTCAGAAAAATAGGATAAACTATATATATAAGTAATATTGGGATAAAAAGGAAAATAATTAATAAAGCTAATAAAAAGGTTTCTGAAAATCGATCGACCGATTCAGGGGAACGGTCGACCGGTTGTCTTCGGGTCGATCGACCGGTGGGTAATTCGGAGCGGTCGGTCCGTTCAGTTGAACAGTCGACCGGTGGGCAGGGATCGATCGACCGGTGACAGGGATCAGTCGACCGATCGACATATGCCGAGATAAGCTATATGCATGTTATCGGTCGATCGATTGCTGGCAATGCTTGCAGACCGGTCGGCATCCATAAAAGTTGCAGACTTTCGAATTTCATCAATTCTTCGATGCAATCTCAACCTAACTTAGTTCCTATCTCCTAGCAAATCAATCACACAACAATAGAACAACATAAAATGAATTATGCATGCAAATAATCAACCAATCAAAGAATTCAAGAAATCAAACAATTAAAATGATAACTTAAGCCTTGATCCTTTTCTTTTCTTTTCATATCGATTAGGGCATGAATTGGAACAATTTAGAGGTCATGCAAGGTGATTTCGATTCACCCACCTCTGTTCAAGATTAATGCCTCGTTTCGTTCGTCAGAATTTGATTAACGATGCCCCCTGTTTCCTTCATGTTCTTTCTCTCGGCCACCCTCTGCAAAAATTCCAGCAATGGCATAAGAAGGACAGAACCCGAAAGATGATAGGAGAGAGAAGGGTCTCTGCATGACTTGCAATTTGGGACGAGAGAGGAAGACGCTTCTGATCAGGTCGTTGACCAGCTGCAACAGGGGAGGAGAGAAAAATTCGTGTGTTGAGAGGGAAAAGAAAAGAGTTAGGGCTTAAATTATTTTTATAGCATAGGACTCCGATTGGGCTTTGATTTCTTTTTAACCTTTGTTTCTCATCCCTGCTGGCCGTTCCCAATTCAAATCTGATTGTTGATTCTCTTTTTTTTTATCCCTTCTTTGTCGGTTGTTACAGATAGTGTTCCGTTAATATAATAATGTTTGGATTGTCAGCGTTGTCAATAGGAACTAGGCAAACAATCATTTGCATTGAGATTGAATCTTTGCTTTCAATCTTTTTTTTTTCTTTTCATTAATTTTGGAATTCACTCGTGAAGGGTCACTGGGTTCTTGTGTGAATGTAGCCATCATTATGAAATTAATTAATTTGCGCATCTAGTTTTAGAATCCTCTCAATCCCTTTGTCATAAATTGTGCAACTGTCACAAATTTAATTGTCACCGGCAGTTAATGCCATAAAGATGTATAGAAATGCTATTATTTGTATGCATGCATCTCTGGCCCAAATTAATTGATAAAACCTTCCTAGAAACATGAGTTAATGCACAAAATTTCGAATTAACATACGTACAAATTAAATTGGAATCCCATATGGGGATAGCTGTAACCATTAATTGTTAGTCATCTCGTAATAACTGACTACAGCACCTATTGCCTATAAATTGAGAGTAAAAGATGGCTCAAAAGGAAGTAAAACAAGCAAATGCCTCCAACGATTGCTTTAAAATAGTTTTATATTTCATCTCCCTCATATCCATGCTGTTTGCAAGAAATAGAACTGCATGGCCCTCCCTCCTCCACCATGGCCATCAATCTTTACATCAGTAGTGTCCTCTTTTGAGGTTCAAAGTCAGATCCCACCAATGTGCTTAAGCTTGTTGAGGTGATACATCATTTATATTATAATCTTATGCATACAAATATATGAAAATTATATCTTGACACTCATGACCGATTTTTTTTATTTATTTTGCAGGTGGCTGTGCAAGGCCATTGCTGCTTGTGACCTCCGCTGTAATGACCTGGAGATGACTTGCTGCTTGTGAGGTCAAAGCATGCGTTAAAGTGATTATTCCCAGACATCCAGATCGGTGCATGTAGTTGAAAGGTAGAATATTGCACCAGCATCGAGCAGCAAGGGGAAATTAATTTATCCATATCAATTTATAAGAAATGTTATTACTAAAAGCACATTATCTTTCCATTTGAAGTGATCTATTGGTGTTCGGTGTAACTGTACACGAAAAAAGAGTCTCAAGACTGTACGATAAAATCACAATAAATAGTTTTTTTGGAAGGAGTTCTTTTATATTCATTTCATTTTTTCTAGCTGAATTGGTGGAAATTTATTGAACGTTCATAAATGTAAATGCAGTGATATATACTTGATTCACATAGTAAATTGCGATATACTGTATTTGTTCCGTAAAGTAAGATATGAAGTTAGTACGTTTTTGGTTTTATACAAGATTTTGGTTACGAAAGTAATATATCCATCACAAAGTACAAAGTTTACTTGGTGATTTGGATATTTAGTCTCTATAATGAAAAGTCAATAAATTATCAAATGGCCTATCTCATGTATATAGTTTTATTACAAGTGGAATTAAACAATGTTAATATACTAGGGTGACCAGATAGGATCGTAAAATGTTTAGATCTTAAGATCTAAATCGATATCTCTTGATAACCTTGAGTGTAAACATTAATTTCTTTGATGTTGTTTTCCTACAAAATTTTGCTGGAACTATATCCATTTAATTAGGTGATTTTGATGTTCGAATTTAATGAATTTCACTTTTTACAATTAAACATTGTTATAGTCAAATATAATTTATTGTTTGTCATTTTAGTTCACTATCCTAAATTTGTAAACTTGTACACTTAATCATATTGCTTTTTATATTTTTCGTAAAATCCATCGTAAACTTTAATCATAATGTTTCCTTTGAAGTTTAATTACTTGCAGTTCAATTAATGACAATCTTTACTTAGACCCAATTTGTCTAGGAGCATTTTTGCTCAAACCCTTGCCCGACAAGCATTTCATGTGAGACAAGAAACGCCGTCAAGCAGCGTTTCTTGCACTGACCAAATAGGGCCTCAATCATATTGCTTCTATTGCCAGCAACGCATACTTTCAGCAAATATCAATAGGTACTAGGCAACTACACAATCATTTGTACTTAGACTCAATCTTTGCTTTCCATGTAACCTTCTTTTTATCTTTTCATAAGATTTGGGATTCACATGTGAAGAGCCGCCATGTTCTTGTGTATGTATCCATCATTGTGAAATCAACTAATTTTGTCCAACTAATTTTAGAATCCTCGGCAATCTTTATCATAAATTATGCAGCTGTCATCACCCGTAGTTAATGCCATAAAGGTGCATAATATGTTATTATACGTGTGCATGCATCCTTGACCCAAATTAATTGATTAAAATCTTTCTTAGAAACATGAGTCATAAATTCGGATTAATATACAAATAAATTAAATTAGAATTGCGTATGGGACTGTAACCATTAATTGTTAGTTATCTCTCAATTTGCCAATAAATTGAGAGGAAAAATGGCTCAAAGCGAGTAAAACAAACAAATGCCTTCAATGTAGTTTTCTATCTCATCTCCCTCATGAGTCATGTCCATGCTGTTTGCAAGACATAGCACTGCATGGCCCTCCCTCTTCCTCCACCATGGCCATCAATCTTTAACATCAGTAGTGTCCTTCTCTGTTGAGGCTCAAAGTCAGATCCCAAGAATGTTCTTCTTTGTTGTTGAGGTGGTAGTGTACATCTTTTAGATAATAATCTAATGCATACAAAATATTTGATAATTATATCTTTGACAGTACTCATGGCCGATTTATTTTGCAGATGGCCACCAAAGCCATTGCAGCTTGTGACTGTTGATGCCAGCAGCCATCATCTGGAAATGCCTTGATGCTGGTGACCTCAAGCATGCATGAAGTTCAAAGAGCAACGGGGAATTCATCCATATTAGTACAAAAGAAATGTTATTAATTACTCAAAGCAGATTTATCTTTCCATTTGAAGTGAACTGATCTTGGTGTAATTTGGTGTAATTGTACACACAAAAAAGTCTTTTGTTATCCTATAAAAAATCACATGTTTTTTTTATATTCATTTCATTTTTTTTTCTACGTGAACTATAGTGGAAACTTATTGAACGTTCATAAATGTAAATGCAGTAATGTATTCTTGACTCACACTGTAAGTCGCGATATCATATTGTGAATATATGTATTTGTTCCGTAAAGTAAAATATGAACAAGTTTTTTTGTTATGTACAAGTTTTTGGTTACTAAAATTCGGGCGATGGACGGCGGCGAGTGGCGAACTGTTTTTTGCAGAGGAGGGGAAGGGAAAACAGGGAATAGAAGGGAAAACAGGGAACAAAAGGTGTAACACCTGGCTCGTTTTCTTCTTTTTAAATGTACATTCAAACTTATTCTTGCGCTCAGTAATAGCTATTCTTCTTACGAGTAATTTGTTGAAACTGACATTTGAGTTTAAACCAAGTAAATTTAAAAATTTTACCCCATTTCTAAATAAGTAATTATATTAAAAATCTTGAATAAGTTTAATGTTGATTTCTAAAGTTAACAAAAATGGATCAACTAAACTTATGTTCTCCAACCATAGAGCCCTATTGATGATATTTTCTACTTTCCTTGTTAGTTCTTAAATTATGACTTATTTCTTACTACTATTAACATGATGCTCTATTTATTGCTATTAATTTTATATTTTAATTGCCATAATCATACTATTATAATAAAGAAAATAATAAAAATAATTTATTTTAGTTATGATATTAATGCATCAGATGTAACCCAATCAATGCTACAAGAAAACAAAATAATATATTTTGCTTTCCGTATTTTTTTCACGCATCACAAGAGTTCAATGCTAGTTCTTGTGAATAAATATCTTTTGTTTTGAAATGAATATAGCATAAAAAACAATGGACTGTTGTAAAATAAGAATAAAAACTTTGGCTTAATTATAGTTAAAAATATTTATCTTCTAATTTGCTCCTTTAATGCCAAGAAAGTTTTAGTGTAATAGTTTTAAATTAGATTAAAAAATAATAGTTTTAAATTATAGTTAAAGTCATTCAAGGAATGTTTTTTGAAAATAAATATGAGCTTCTAGAACATATAGATCAACTATAATAACATATTTTTGTAACAAAAGATAAATATATAGTTCAATCTTTTAAGCTATGAGGTCCTCAAGTACTTCTTCACATTTTTCAAATAGATGGCTTCATTGCATAGATGATTTACCTAATAATTTTTTCGTTATTATAGTTGTTATAAAAGCTCATTTTTTTGGATACAAAACCTAAACATTTTTGGAAGTCCTATTTTCTTTTTCTTATTTTCATTTCTATCTGCATGCTTTAGTATATTTTTCAACAAACACCATAAGCATTAATTTCTTTGACTTTATTTTCCTTCAAAGTTTTGTACGTATCATATCCAAATATCCAGATTTTAATGGCTAGATTCAATGAATTTCACTTTTTCACAACCAAACATTATTACGACCAAATATGATTTATTATTTGTCATTTTAGTTCACGACCCCAAATTGAAAAACTTGTATGGATTTGCAAATCTATGCGTATCAAGAAACTATCTGAGTTAGATTTACTCATATTGCCTTTTATTTATCTCTTTTACATAAAATGCTTCATAAACTTTGATTGATAATGTTTATTTTGGCCTTTATATAGGAGTAGTTCAACGAAAAAACCATGTAATAATGTTTAGATTGTTACCATTGTCAATAGGAACTAGGCAACTAGAGGATCATTCAATGTAATTTTTTTCTCTTCATTAAATTTGGGATTCACTTGTGATCGAGCCATCAGGTTCGTGTGTGTATGTAGCCATCATTAAGAAATTAATTAATTTTGCCCAACTAATTTTAAAAAAAATCAGGCAATCTCAATTAAATCTTTGTCATGTATTGTGCAACTGTCACAAATTTAGTTGTTAATAGTAGCTAATGCCATAAAGATGCATATAGAAATATTCCAGGATGCATCTGTGACCAAATTAATTGATTAAAATCTTCCAAGAAGCATGAGTTAATGCACATAAATCTCTCTCTCTCTAGTGCTTCTCTGTTGAGGCTCAAAGTCAGATCCCACGAATGTCCTTCTTGCATACAAAAAAAAGGAAATTATATGGTGCACACATGCCTTTTTTTTTTTGCAGATGACCAGTCAAAGCCATTGCTGCTTGTGACGTCAACCATCATCAGCTGGATATGGCTTGCTGCTTGTGACGTCAAGCATGCATCAAATAAGGTTCAAAGGTAGAACATTATTGCACACACAATTCACAAAGTCAAATGGCAAAACAATGGAGAACTCATGTGGTATTCAAAAGAATTGCTGCTAATCTTTCCAGTTGAAGTGAGCATCACTTGCTGTTTAGCGTCACCGTGCACCAAAAAAAACACGAGAAATATCGAGTTGTATCTTTTACATTCATTTTCATTTTTTCGACTGAGTTAGTGGAAACTTACTGAATGATGGTAAATGTAAATGTAGCAATACTTGATTCCAGGGAAGGAACCAGGCCTCTTTTGGAGGGGCCAAGGCCCTCCTTAAATTTTTGACATAAATTTTTAACATACCTATATAGTATGTATTACATATGAGTAAAAATATGAAGATATATATTGAAGTATATATAGTTAGTCCCCTCTGAATTTGAAGTCTGATTCCGTTACTGCCTGTAAGTTGTGATATCAAATTGTTGAATTGTATATATTTTCTAAAGTAAGATATGAAGTTACGGGTAACTTTTTTGTTCACCCTAACTATATATGTGCAAGTTTGTAGTTAGGGATTCGAGTTTTAAAGTTTAGATACAATATTAATTTAACATTTTTTATTTTTTAAACCACATAAAAATATATCAAGAAATACATAAAAAAGTAAAATAACATGAATAATATAATAAAATTTCACAAATTATAACTTGCAACAATTTCAAATGCAATATATTTTAAAATTGGCAAGATAAAAAATATATGTAACTTCAATTTAAGTCTTATAAATTAATATAATGAAATTAATAAATTTAGCTACAAATAAATAAATGTATAAGAAAATAATATAGTATGTTATTTTGTTGTCATTATTATCATAACTAGTATACCATATTTTCATCATCTGATTTAATGTTTATTTAAACATACAAATGACAAAGAATCCTTGTTGACACTGGAATGAGGTGAGCACAACTACCAGATATGCATGGGTGCATATGCGATCAAACGCGACGAATTAACTGCTTAACTGTTCGTTTGAACGCATTTAGATCCAATTTCACCGTATTAAAAGACATTTAGATCCAATTTTACCCCCTTTGCGTTTTTAGTCCGACTCAACTCATTTTTTGATCCCGAAAACGTAAATTCATCCACTTTAAATATTAAAACTGGTTTTTAACCAGAAACAATATGTAACAACCAACAAAAAGATAAAAAAAAAAGAGAAAAGAAAATAAATCGTGATGGGTGGCCGAGCAAAGCACATGGGAGATTAAAAATCAAATCCCACTCAAAGTTTGAAAGGAAAGAAAATTAAATTTAATCTCTTCAAATTTAATTTTGAGAAGAAGATTAGATTAAAACAAAACCTTTTATAAAACCCTCTCTCAACCCTCACGATCTCTCTCTCCCTCCCTGTTCGTCCCTTCCAGCCGTGAGCAGAGACGAACGAGCACCCGGAGAAAGAGCAGAGGGAAATACAGGGGTTCGGCCGATAGCTTTTCCGATGAGCCAAGCGAGTATCAATTGCGATTACAGGTGGGTGAATCGAAATCACCTTGTATGACCTCTGAATTATCTCAATTCATGCCCTAATCGTTATGAAAAGAATATGAATATGATTCAAGTTATTATTTTTAATTGTTTGGTTTCTTGAATTCTTTGATTGGTTGATTATTGCATGCATAGTTATTTCTGTTTGTTCTATTTCTGTATTATTGATTGCTAGGATGTAAGATTTAGAGTAGGGCGAAAGTACGTAGGGGGGATTCTGTTTTCCTATTGTGCCGTAATATTTTACGGTGCAATCTAGTTTGGAATCAAAATTATTACGGCCGTAATATTTATTTGCTATTGCATCGCAAGGTTTTATAACGCAACCTAATTTTAAAGTAGAAGTATTACGGTCGTAAATTGTTTGGCCGTAATTTTCTTACGGTCGAAAAAAAGGATGGAGAAAGAATAAAATAAAAATGTTTTCGGCCGTAATGGAATAGAGAGGTAGAGAATTTCGGCCGTAAAAGAATAAAGAGAATATTAGAGAGAGAAAGGGAAGATGGATTGGCCGTAAGAGAATTTAAAAAAAAAAGAATGAAGCTTACGGCCGTAATGTAATAGGGGTAAATTTTTACGACCGTAATGTAACAGGGCGTAAAAAAATCCAAAGAATTAGGGTTTACGGCCGTAAGGTGAAGGAGATTCCTCGGGCGTAAAAACCCAAAGAATTAGGGTTTACGGTCGTAAGGTGAAGGGGATTCCTCGGACGTAAAAATCCAAAGAATTAGGGTTTACGGCCGTAAGGTGAAGGAGATTCTTCGGGCGTAAAAATCCAGAAGAGGTGAGGGCGTAAAATCCAGCAAAATTCACCCATTAGTCTCTCTTTATTTTGATATGAACATTATTGATTTCCTTATAATTCCAACATGAACTCTTTGTCTTGATTTACCTCATACCGATCATATCTCCTTCATCACATGATACAAAGAATGAGAAGATACTAAAAGTGATTAATAAGTTCAGATGAAAGATTAATGATGGGTTGCCAGTCCAAGTCAAGTGCATCAAGATGAGGGTCGCTCCCTTGGTCATGGTTTGATCACCCATTGACCCGCACAAGGCCGTATCATTTGCTGGGCATACCCCAAGAATTAAAGGCATTCAAAGCCACCCTGATTGTTAATTAATAACCAGGATCAACAAGCATGTTCAAGTTCAAGTCAAGTCAAGTATGTCATGATTCCAAGTTTACTATGTATTATTGATCCTCATGATTCATGATATCGCTGATCTTATTTTTATTATGATCCATGATACTGATATGTTATCTTCCACGTTCAAGTTAAGCATGATTATTTACCGCTGATTATTATATTCATGTCATGCATTGTATATCATGTGGTTCCCCACTAGGCTGTAAAGCTTACTGGAGGACCTCCTCCCCTGTGTCTGATTTTCACAGGACCAGGTCAGTAACGTGGTGGAGTAGGCGTGTGGTGATGAAGCTCTGGCGATAGGACAACACATGAACCATAGGGATTTTAGAGTGTTATTTAGTTTTCATTTATCTTCCGCATTTTAGATTCATGATGTAGAACTTATTTTATTTCTTAGCAATGATATAGCCACTTTTAGACTTCCGCATAATTTTGTTATCTTCTTTTATTTTATTATCTTTCCGCTGACGTGTCTTAGTTTTTAACTGAGATATGGTCAATATTATGGTCAAGTTATAGCATGCCGTAGCGTCTTCAGGTTGGTCTTCGCCACGTGGCGGGGATCGATTTGGGGGCGTTACATTTATGGTATCAGAGCCTAAAGTTAGGACTCTCTTGACGTCCTAGTGTATAGAATAGTATAGTATGGTAAAAAGGTTCATGTGCTATCGCCGTGCAGTCGCCACACCCTCCACCGAAAAGTAATGTAAGTCAAGTTTATGTTTAAGATAAGTTATGATTTATCGATGCATGATTTTATTGTATGAATAGAGGATAAGCATGTCACGACGGTCAGAGCGTATTCAAGAGCAAATGGCCAGAGCGGACCGAAATCTGTATGAGGCATCGGAAGGCCCACTTTCTGAGATGGGGGCCCAGCCGGGTCGCGGACATGGCCGTGGCCGAGGTCGTGCGCCAGGCCGCGAAAGAGGTAGAGGCCGCGCAGCTAGAGAGCCATTAGAGGAGCATGTGGATGAGTTTGCTCCACCTGAGGGTAGCCAGGCAGGAGACAGTCCACCGGCGTCAAGACGTCGTAATCAGAGGGCACGCCATGAAGCAGTAGAAGACACCATCCAGGCTTTCCTGAAGTTGCATCCGCCTCATTATGATGGGAAGACGGACTTTTTCAAGGCTGAAGAATGGATTGAGACTATGGATCGGATTTTTAAGCTGATGAGATGCACTGATGAATGCAAGGTCATGTATGCCACACACATGCTTACTGGTACTGGGATGGGCTGGTGGAAGACTACAAGGGCCACCAGGTTCAGAGGGATGGAAGAAGAGGACATAGCATGAGATGAATTTAAGAAGGCCTTCATGGCGCGCTACACTCCTGAACATGACCGCATCAACAAACAAGAGGAGTTCCTGCAACTGCAGCAGGGAACTATGTCTGTGGCGGATTACCACACCCAGTTCATCCAACTGGAGCAATATTGTCCGATGCCATTTGAAGGGCGTATTAGGGCTAACAGATTTATTAATGGACTACAGCAGGCACTGAAGACTGAAGTCCTGTCTGGGGATTGTGAAGATCTAGAGAAGGCTGTGAGGTTGGCCACACGTATGGAAAAGGATCAAGCTGAACGCAAGGCCAAAGCTCCAGCCAAAGCAATAGAGCAGCCCAGGCCTCGAACGGATGATCAGCGGCCATTTAGGAGGAACGACCGTCGCGATCGTCGTTACAGGCCATACCAGTAGAGAGAAGCTCCAAAACAGGCTCAAGCTCAACCACGGCCTGCGCCAATGAAAGCACAGCCACTGAGACAACTGCCACCGCCACCACGCCAGCCACAAGTGCCACAAAAGCCTTTATGTCCTCACTGTCGCCGTCACCATGATGGAGAGTGTCGTAGACTGAGCGGCGCATGCATTCAGTGTGGACAGTTTGGACATTTCATCAGAAATTGCCCACAGGCTGCCAGAGGAGGCCGAGACAATCGAGCAGTAGGAGGTGCAAATTCCGTTGTGCAAGGTCGTGTGCACAACCTGGAAGCTGATGCAACCCAAAATGACAATGATGTCATTAGAGGTACCCTCCCGATCGCCAACTTGTCTGCTACTATTTTATTTGATTCTGGGGCTACACACTCGTTTATTTCTGAGTCGTGTGCTCAAACTCTTAGTCTACCTCAGAAGCAGATGCCCCATGCTATGCGTGTGAGTACACCTATGGGTACTCTCCATACTATCAAGTACATCCCGAATGTACCTGTCAATGTAGACAAGAAAAATTTTTCTGCAGACCTCATAGTCATCCCCATGGTAGATTATGACGTCATTTTGGGGATGGACTGACTTTCGTATCACGATGCAACCTTGCAATGCAAACAGAAGAAGATCGTTATAGGGACTCAAGGCAAGCCCAAGGCAGTGATCAGAGGCACTCCATCAACAAAGAACAAAGTCATTGTCTCAGCGAACAAGGCACAAAAGTTATTGCAGAAAGGATGCTGTGGGTACTTGGTTAGTGTGGTCAAGACGGATGCACCTGTCACTGAGCTCCAACAGATAGATGTGGTGCGGGAGTTCCCAGATGTGTTTCCTGAGGACACATCCGGATTACCACCGAAACAAGAAATCGACTTTAAAATAGAGCTCCTCCCTGGGACTGCACCCATCTCTAAAGCACCCTACCGCATGGCACCTGCTGAAATACAGGAACTGAAGAAGCAGATACAGGAGCTACTAGACAAGGGATTTATCAGACCGAGCGTCTCACCCTGGGGCGCACTGGTCTTGTTTGTCAAGAAAAAGGACGGCTCCATGCGGCTCTGCATCGACTATAGAATGCTCAATAAAGTGACGGTGAAGAATAAGTACCCCCTGCCTCGGATAGATGACCTTTTCGATCAGTCAAAAGCATCGGTGTTCTCTAAGATAGACTTACGTAGTGGCTACCACCAACTGAGAGTGGCAGAAGAGGACATACCAAAAACCGCTTTTCGGTCAAGATATGGCCACTACGAGTCCTTGGTCATGCCATTTGGACTGACGAACGCTCCTGCCGCGTTCATGGATTTAATGAACAGGGTCTTCCGACCATATTTAGACCAGTTTGTCATAGTGTTCGTTGATGATATTCTGATCTATTCTTTCAGTCCAGAGCAACACCGAGAGCATCTCAGGATAGTATTGGAGATCCTGAGACAACACAAGCTTTATGGCAAGCTTTCAAAGTGTGAATTCTGGCTGAAGGAGATCATGTTCTTGGGACACATAGTCTCCAAGAAGGGCATTGCAGTAGACCCCGCAAAAGTGAAAGCGGTGACGAATTGGACTAGGCTGAAGAGTGCTTCTGAGATTCGCAGCTTCCTTGGTTTAGCGAGTTATTACAGGAGGTTTATCAGGGACTTTTCCAAGATTGCTGCACCCCTCACGAATCTCACAAAGAAGGCGGAAAAATTTATCTGGACAGATAAATGTGAGCAAAGCTTTCAGACTCTGAAGGACCGTCTGACTTCGGCACCAATTCTCACTATACCGACAGGCAGTGGAGGTTTCGTGGTCTACAGTGATGCGTGTGGAACAGGATTGGGTTGTGTCCTGATGCAACATGGCAAAGTAGTGGCTTATGCTTCACGGCAGCTGAAGAAGCATGAGGTCAATTACCCCACACATGACTTGGAATTGGCGGTTGTGGTCTTTGCTCTGAAGATCTGGAGGCACTATTTGTATGGAGATACATTTGAGATCTTCACTGACCACAAGAGTCTCAAGTACATCTTCGATCAGAGGGATCTTAACATGAGGCAACGACGATGGCTTGAGCTCCTCAAGGATTATGAATTTACTATCAATTACCATCCGGGTAAAGCAAATTCAGTCGCCGATGCATTAAGCAGGAAGTGGGAAGGCTCGCTTGCTTATATGAGGCTACGCGAGTACGAGATGCTGGAAGAAATTGAGCAATGGTGCCCCAAGCTGGGAACAAATGGAGTTTTATGGATGATGCATCAGATGAAGCCCAGCTTAATTGACAGGGTCATAACAGCTCAGAAAGTAGATCCTGAATATCAGAAGGTTCTGAAGAGGTGCCAGAATGAACCAGCAGATTTTCAGATCTCTGCAGATGGAAGGATTAGATATCGGGACAGGTTGTGGATTCCCCCTGACGCTGATGTCCGACGAGAGGTACTGGATGAGTGCCACAAGTCGGAGTTCGCTATCCACCCTGGTAGCACCAAGATGTATAAGGATGTACAACGCAGCTACTGGTGGCCGGACATGAAAAGAGAGATAGCAGAATATGTATCCCGATGTCTGGTGTGCCAACAAGTCAAGATTGAACATCAGCGGCCATATGGCAAGTTGAAGCCTTTGGAAATCCCACAATGGAAGTGGGATAAGATCACTATGGATTTTGTATCCAACTTGCCTAAGACTAAGAAGGGTCATGATGTCATATGGGTAGTCGTGGATCGTTTCACAAAGGCAGCACACTTTATTCCAATCCGATGGAAGCAATCAGTGGAGAGTTTGCTAGACTTATATGTGAGAGAAGTAGTCAAACTCCATGGGATCCCAGAGTCCATAGTGTCTGATCGAGACCCCAGATTTACTGCCAGATTCTGGAGGAGCATGCAGGAAGCCTTTGGCACAAGGCTCAACTTCAGTACAGCTTTCCACCCTCAGACAGATGGGCAGTCTGAGAGGACCATCCAGACACTAGAGGATATGCTAAGGGCCTGTGCACTAGATTGGCATGGTAGCTGGGATGAGCACATTCATCTGATTGAGTTTGCTTATAACAACAGCTACCATTCTAGTATTGGTATAGCACCATTTGAAGCCCTCTATGGACGACCTTGCCGTTCACCTGCCCACTGGAGCGAAGTAGGCGAGGAAAAGATCATGAGTAAGGAAGAAGTGAAAGAAGCAGTGGAATATGCTGAAAAGATAGAATTGATTAAGCAAAGGATGAAGACTGCTCAAGGAAGGCAAAAGAGTTATGCTGACAAAGGTAGACGAGAGCAGATCTTTCAAGCTGGGGACCAAGTTCTTCTGAAGGTATCTCCCATGAAAGGAGTCATGAGATTCAGTAAGCGAGGAAAGCTCAGTCCTCGCTATGTAGGCCCATTTGAGATACTCGAACTGGTAGGCGATGCAGCATGCAGACTGGCTCTACCCCCATCTTATGGGAGAGTGCACAATGTATTCCATGTATCCATGCTCAAGAAGTACAAGCACGATGCTGCAAATGTTCTAAAGATAGAGGAGCCAGATATAGCTGCAAATTTGACCTTCGCTGAGTATCCAACGCATATAGTGGATCGCAAAGTACAACGTCAGAAGAACAAGGATGTCCCCATGGTCAGAGTAGCTTGGCGTCACCATAGCGGAGATGATGCGACATGGGAGCTCGAATTGGAAATGCGCCAAGAATTTCTCCACCTTTTCGGTAAGCCCTCTACTTAGTGCAAAATTCGAGGACGAATTTTCTTTTAAGGGGGTAAGAATGTAACAACCAACAAAAAGATAAAAAAAAAAGAGAAAAGAAAACAAATCGTGATGGGTGGCCGAGCAAAGCACATGGGAGATTAAAAATCAAATCCCACTCAAAGTTTGAAAGGAAAGAAAATTAAATCTAATCTCTTCAAATTTAATTTTGAGAAGAAGATTAGATTAAAACAAAACCTTTTATAAAACCCTCTCTCAACCCTCACGATCTCTCTCTCCCTCCCTGTTCGTCCCTTCCAGTTGTGAGCAGAGACGAACGAGCACCCGGAGAAAGAGCAGAGGGAGTGCAGAGGGAAATACAGGGGTTCGGCCGATAGCTTTTCCGACGAGCCAAGCGAGTATCAATTGCGATTACAGGTGGGTGAATCGAAATCACCTTGCATGACCTCTGAATTATCTCAATTCATGCCCTAATCGTTATGAAAAGAATATGAATATGATTCAAGTTATTGTTTTTAATTGTTTGGTTTCTTGAATTCTTTGATTGGTTGATTATTGCATGCATAGTTATTTCTGTTTGTTCTATTTCTGTATTATTGATTGCTAGGATGTAAGATTTAGAGTAGGGCGAAAGTACGTAGGGGGGATTCTGTTTTCCTATTGTGTCGTAATATTTTACGGTGCAATCTAGTTTGGAATTAAAATTATTACGGCCGTAATATTTATTTGCTATTGCATCGCAAGGTTTTATAACGCAACCTAATTTTAAAGTAGAAGTATTATGGCCGTAAATTGTTTGGCCGTAATTTTCTTACGGTCGAAAAAAAGGATGGAGAGAGAATTAAAAAAAATGTTTTCGGCCGTAATGGAATAGAGAGGTAGAGAATTTCGGCCGTAAAAGAATAGAGAGAATATTAGAGAGAGAGAAAGGAAAGATGGATTGGCCGTAAGAGAATTTAAAAAAAAAAGAATCAAGCTTACGGCCGTAATGTAATAGGGGTAAATTTTTACGACCGTAATATAAGAGGGCGTAAAAAAATCCAAAGAATTAGGGTTTACGGCCGTAAGGTGAAGGGGATTCCTCGGACGTAAAAATCCAAAGAATTAGGATTTACGGCCGTAAGGTGAAGGGGATTCCTCGGACGTAAAAATCCAAAGAATTAGGGTTTACGGCCGTAAGGTGAAGGGGATTCTTCGGGCGTAAAAATCCAGAAGAGGTGAGGGCGTAAAATCCAGTAAAATTCACCCATTAGTCTCTCTTTATTTTGATATGAACATTATTGATTTCCTTATAATTCCAACATGAATTCTTTGTCTTGATTTACCTCATACCGATCATATCTCCTTCATCACATGATACAAAGAATGAGAAGATACTAAAAGTGATTAATAAGTTCAGATGAAAGATTAATGATGGGTTGTCAGTCCAAGCCAAGTGCATCAAGATGAGGGTCGCTCCCTTGGTCATGGTTTGATCACCCATTGACCCGCACAAGGCCGTATCGTTTGCTGGGCATACCCCAAGAATTAAAGGCACTCAAAGTCACCCTGATTGTTAATTAATAACCAAGATCAACAAGCATGTTCAAATTCAAGTCAAGTCAAGTATGTCATGATTCCAAGTTTACTATGTATTATTGATCCTCATGATTCATGATATCGCTGATCTTATTCTTATTATGATCCATGATACTGATATGTTATTTTCTACGTTCAAGTTAAGCATGATTATTTACGCTGATTATTATATTCATGTCATGCATTGTATATCATGTGGTTCCCCACTAGGCTGTAAAGTTTACGGGAGGACCTCCTCCCCTGTGTCTGATTTCCACAGGACCAGGTCAGTAACGTGGTGGAGTAGGCGTGTGGTGATGAAGCTCTAGCGATAGGACAACACATGAACCATAAGGATTTTAGAGTGTTATTTAGTTTTCATTTACCTTCCGCATTTTAGATTCATGATGTAGAACTTATTTTATTTCTTAGCAATGATATAGTCACTTTTAGACTTTCGCATAATTTTGTTATCTTCTTTTATTTTATTATCTTTCCGCTGATGTGTCTCAGTTTTTGACTGAGATATGGTCAAGTTATAGCATGCCGTAGCGTCTTCAGGTTGGTCTTCGCCACGTGGCGGGGATCGATTTGGGGGCGTTACACAATACATTCAGTAAAATGGTATATATAAATATCTAAAAAAACACTGCCTAAATTTTATGGGTTGCTTGAATTTTTAATCTCTATAAAAGAAATGTCATAATACTTGATTCACACCGTAACTTGATTTCTTTTCCTTTTAAGTTTGCAAGAGATATTATCCTTCTGGACCTTTTAAAATGATAACGATATTTTGTGCCTGTACACGGTACACCTTTTCAGCTTTTCTAGATGGGGACAAAATCCATTGTGGAGCAAAAATATTATTAGAATTGACCCCATGAAATATAAAAAAAAAACACTTCACCACATTATAATTTCTGTGTCGAATTTTCCAATTTAAGATTAATCTGTTGCATACAAAATATTTGGAAATGGGAAAAAGGAGCTACTCTCTATTTGCACGGTTCGCTTCTCTTGGTTTATTGATTTTTTTCCTCCTATTTTTTTCGAGATCGCCAACTCTTTTTCCCCTGCGATATTTTTTCGTCTCTCACTCCCTCCTCCCCTTGTGGAGCGTCACCCCCAAACCTCATCGTGCCTTCGCAAGGTCAAAGGATACTGTGTCGTTGCCTTTAGGAGTGTTCAGCGGGTCGGATCAATCCGATGATCCGACTCAACTCAAACCAATTTGAGTGGGATCGAATTCATGATCAGGTCGGATCCGACCCGACCCGACCTCAACCTGATCCCGGTTAGGGTTTGGTACGGGTCGAAATTCTCCGACCCGAGTTGATCCGACCTGATCCGAAAGGTCCGACTTTTTTATTTTTACTTTTTTAGATTTCAACGTATATTTTGTACTAAAAAATTAATAAAATAAAATATTTTAAATGTGTACAATAATATATAAATGTTTAATAAAATATTTTATTCTTTTAAAATAAATATTATATCATATTTTTATATTAAATAATAGAAAAGTTAAGAAAAAAATTAAAACAAAACTGGTGATCGAGCACTACAAGAAAAATTAGGATTTTCCGATGGACAGTTTTCGACGAATAGAAATTCGTCGCAATTTGCGACGAATAGTGATCCGTTAGAATTTTCGACGGTCACAATCGTCGAAAATAAAAATAATAAATTATATAATTTATTATATTATTATTTTATTTTTTGACAATTAGAAACGTCGAAAGTTTCGACGGATATGCAACCGGCGCAATTTCCGACAGTCCGGACCATCGGTAAATGAAAAATAATCAATTATGTAATTTATTATATTATTATTTTATTCTTCGACGATTATAAACGTCGAAAGTTTCGATGGGTATGCAACCATCACAATTTCCGACGATTCGGACATTCGGTAAATGAAAAATAATAAATTATGTAATTTATTATATTATTATTTTATTTTTTGACGATTAGGAATGTCGAAAGTTTCGACGCATAACGAACCGTCGCAATTTCTGACGGTCCAGACCGTCGGTAAATAAAAAATAATATAATATAAGAAGTATTTTATTAATATAATTAGCGATAGTTCAAATTGTCACAATTTTCGCCATTTCCGACAGTTCTAACCGTCGGTAAATAAAAAATAATATAATATAAAAAATGTTTTATTAATCTAATTAGCGACAGTCCGGATCGTCAAAATTTTTTGACGGTTTGGACTATCAGTAACCTAAAAAATAAATATTATATATATATGACCGTCGATAACTTAAAAATAATTAAATATCATATTCATATATATATTATTAATATTTTCTTAGTTTCCGATGGTCATAGCCGTCGGTAATTAAAAATCACTCTCCCGCTACTTTTTTTTCATTTTCGTGCTTTCCCGCTATATATATATATATATATATATATATATATATATATATATATATATATACACGCACTCTTTCACTTTCTATTTCTTTACCTCTCTCCCTATCCTATTTTGTCGGCGACCATCTCCCTCCGGACGACGACCTCTCCCGCCGACGACCCTCTCTCTCTCCCGGACGGCCCTCTCCCGTCGATGACCCTCTCCCCCCTCCCTCTCTCACGGCCAGATCCGGCCGATCTGGCGGCCGGATCCAGCCGCGGCCAGTCGGATCGGCCATCTAGCGGTCGGATCCAGTCGAGGGCGGCCGGATCTGGCTGAGGGGCTATTTTTTTATATTAAAAAAATTCTTTGTGATCGTCGAAGGTTTCGACGGTCGCGACGACCGTCGAAACTTTCGGCGGTCGCGACGACCTCCGAAACTTTCGATGATTGGGCCGATTGTCGACGGTTGCCACCGCCAAAAGTATCGATGGTTTCGACGACCGCTGGACTTCCGTCTAAACTTGCGGCAAATTTTTTCCAACCATCGGAAATCAATTTACGATGAGCATTTTTTCGACGTATCGGTTCCGTCGCAAATCATCATTTGCGATGGTTTTTGGGAAATTACATACGGTAATTCTTTTATTTCTTGTAGTGGAGTAATCCGACCATCCGACCTGAATCAAGTCGGGTTGAATCAGATCCATCCCTCTAAAGAGAACTAACCCGACCCAACCTGATCAAAATCGAACAGATCGGGCAGGGGTCGGGTCAGTCAAATCTGTGAACACTTGTAGTTACCTTAGATTCCTCTAGTCTCCATTAAGATGTCCCCCTTTGACGAATCTGAGGATGTCACCCTTCGCCAAATCTGAGGACGCCTACGGCAAGAACTCCGCTGGATTTGAGGACTCAACCACCGCCCCCATTGATATCGCGATCCATAGGAGTCGACATTTCCTTTTACCCTTTGGAAATTATATCTTGGCACTCATGGTTTGCAGATGGTTCGCCAAAGCCATTGCTGCTTGTGACGTCAAACTGTGATTAATTGTAGGTGGTTTGCTCGTGCATTAACTGATTGCTTCCTAGGGAGCTCATCCCGTTTAATTCAAAAGAAATGTTATTACTCAAAGAAGATTTGTCTTTGGATTCGAAGTGAGCTCTTGATGTTTGGTGTAGCCTACCACAAAAAAGGTAGTCTCCCTGATTGTTATATGATACATTCACAAGAAATATCATTGTTGAAAGGAGTTGTATCTTTTATTTATTTTATTTTTTTTCTAGCTGAATTAGACGAAACTTATTGAACATTCATAAATGTAAATGCAGCAATACTTGTTTCCTAAAGTAAAATTAAAATTAAAATTTATACAAAATTATATTTGTAATAAATAATAAAATTATGTTAAAAATTTATACAAAATCTAAAAATTTCAATTATTTTATGTAAAATTTAAAAATTTACAATTTCCTCATCCTCAAAGGTCTGCCACCACCATCATCAGTGTCATCGTCGTCATCGCCACCACCATTGTCGTCATCCCCGTTGTCATCGCCATCGAGAGGGGGGTGGATCCGCCCTAAATTGAGTGGATCATACCATAGATGGCCATATCAGCTCCTTGCTGGGCGGATCGAACTCGAGATTGCCAGATCTACGGAGAATCCGGCTAGAGATGGCTGGATCCAACCCTACCACGTTGCCACCGAAAATGATAATGTTTCCTTTGAACTTAGGAGTAATACTTTGGAATCTACACTTGAACTTAAAACTAAATAAAATTGCAAAGTCTACGTGATTTTAAAATAGATAAATACAAATTATGTTCAAGAATTCAATTATAGTGCAGTAGACTAATAAATATTATACGAAAAGAAACTCTATAAATGAAAGTGATAGAGACCATATTCTTGTATCACTGATTCTAATAGTTAATCATTAGAAATAATTTTGGTGTTCATAATTTAAAATTTTCACCATACAAATTTAAAATCACAATAAACTTTCTGCTCATGCAAACGGATTTTTTTTACACATTTAATCTTTCTTAACTGTAACTTTTGGCATTTTTTTCATGCATCACAAGATTCACAAGAGTTTGATACTAGTTCTTGTGAAAAAAAAATTATTATTTTGAAAAGAATATAACATAAGAAACTATGAACCTTTTGTGAAATAAGAATGAAGACTTTGGCTCAATTCTCTATAAGAAAATAAATCTTCTTAGTTGTTTGTTTATTACCAAGAAAATTTTAGGATAGGATTTTTAGTTTAGAATTCAAATCAAATGTTAAATGAAAACATATATGAGTTTTTAGAACACATGGACCGAGAATGACATATTTTTTTAACTATGTATTTCGATTTTTTAAGCTATGAAGTCATCTAATACCTTTTACATATTTTTCAAATAAATGGCTTCATTGCATTTTACCTTTAAATTTTTCATTACAAAATATGTTATTATAGCAGATTCAAAAGCTCAATTTTTAAAAAAAAATACGAAAACTTAACATATTCCTATTTTCTTTCACTTATTTTCATTTCTATATGCATGCATGCTTTGGTTTTCTCGGCAACATCATAAGCATTAATTTCTTTGACTTTGTTTTCAAACTAGAAATTTAATGTTCAAATTTAATGAATTTCACTTTTCTACAATCAAATAGTATTACAAACTTGTTCGGATTTGCAAATCTATGCACATCATGATATTATCAAGTAAGACTTAATCATATTGTTTTTTATATCTCTATTTCCAAAATTTTAATGGTATTGTTTCTTTTGAATTTTATTTAGTTGTAATCAACTAAAAAATATGTAATAACATTTGGATTGCCAAGAACCTATACTTCCAACAAATATCAATAGAAACTTGGCAATCATAGTATTATTTTTGTTTCTCAACATCATAAGAATTAATTTCTTTGACTTTGTTTTCTTTAAAAAAAATTCTAGTGCCATATCAAAATGGGTTTAGTGACGCTCCTACCCATTGAGCATCCTACCTATTCTGATCAGATGGCATCCACAAGAGCGTCCAAACCGTGTGATCTGATCGGACCCGCAGCAGCAACGACATCCGGCAGTGGCAACGACAAGCACTGGCAGCGGCAATGGCAAGCAGCAGCGGGAGCGGCAATGAGAGCAAATGATGTGGTGATGTCGTGTGAGGAACAAGGCCGCAGCGAACAAGGTCCGACTGCCGTGACGAGGCCCAACAAGGTCTGTGGACAGCAATGTCAATGGAAAGCTGCTGCGATGTCGTGTGAGAAGAGGGCCGTGATGACGTCATTTGCAATTGAGATCGAATGAGTCTCGTGGGAAAAGGGGCACGGCGGCAGTTGACATCGAACGATGGCGATGTCGTGGGGAAAAAAGGGAGGGTGCAGCAGCTATTGTGATCACTAGAGGGGGGCGTGGCGGCGATTGCGATCGGCAGAGGGGAGGCAGCGGCTGCGATCGGCAAAGGAAATAGGCAGACGAAGGAAGGAGACGAAGATTTGAACCGGAGATGGAGATCCAATGACTAAAAAGCCATTTTTTCATTAATCCATCCGAGTCATGCACAAAAATTACAGTCATCGGATGAAATATGATGGATCTCGGACTAGGTAGGAGTGGATAGGAGCGCCAATGTTCGAATTTAATGAATTCATTTTTTACAATTAAACATTATTACAACCAAATATGATTTCTTATTTGTCGTTTTAGTTCACTACTCTGGATTTGTAAATTTGTACATATTTGCAAAATCTATGCATCGTGATATTATCAAGTAAGACTTAATCATATTGTTTCTTACTTATCTATTTCATAAAATGCATCATAAACTTTTGATGGTAATGTTTCTTTTGAACTATATTTACTTGTAGTTGAACTAAAAATATGTAATATTATTTTGGTTATCAAGATTTTATACTTCCAACAAATATCAATATTAATTAGGCAACTAGATGATCATAGTATTATTTTTGCTCAACAACATCGTAAGCATTAATTTCTTTGATTTTATTTTCCTCCAAAGTTTTGCTCGCAGTGGCGGACCTATGTGGTCGCTTGTGGAGTCAATTGACCCTACAAAAATATAATCATATTTATTATTTATATAATATATCTATATATTGATAAATTGCATAGAATTAATATCTTCCTTATTCATAAAAAAATAATTTCACATAACTAATTCATATTCTTCAACATTAACTGAAAAATCTTATTATATTTCCTGAAATTTATTTGATTATTATCTCTTTATGCCTTATAGTTTTTTCTTTGGAAACTATTTCTCTCTTTTTATTAAAAAAACTTAAATGCAGAAGAGAGCTATTGGAGCATAAATTATCCTTCACTAAAACAATTTTATTAGTCCTATTTTGTTTTAATTATTTACATTAGTATCTATTGCTCTTTAATTTATGTTTTAAAAAATTCATTGTTATTAGTTAATGCTATGAAACAAAAGTCAGCATTAATTTTTTTTAGTAATTTATGAATTCTCATATAGTTCCCTAATTAATTAGTTAATTGAATTAGGATACTAATTACATGAAAAAGATTGACTAAATAATGTCATTTTCAATTTTAGATTATGTAATTTATTGATTTAAAACTTATCTTTTAATTATCTATTTTTAGTTATTTGTAATTTAATTTATTGTTATTGTTGAAAAAAATTATTATAGGTTGCACCCATATCCAGTAGGGTCCTAGGTCTGCCTGTGTTGCTCGTACCATATCCAAATATCTAACTAGATGATTTTAATGTTCAAATTTAATGAATTACACCTTTTATAATTAAAAATTGTTACAATCAAATAAGATTTATTATTTGTCATTTAAGTTCACTACACTAAATTTGTAGACTTATACGGATTTGCATATTTATGTGCATCATGATACTATCGAGCTGTAAGACTTAATCATATTGCTTTTTATATCTCTCTTTCGTAAAATTCCTTGGAAACTTTTATTGGTAGTATTTCTTGTTGACTTTGTTTACTTGTAGTTCAACTCAAAAATATGGAATCTCAACAACATCGTACACATTAATTTCTTTGAATTTGTTTTCCTCCAAAGTTTTGATAGTACCATATCCAAATAATTAACTATATGATTTTAATGTTCGAGTTTAATGAATTTCACCTTTTACAATTAAAAATTATTACAATCAAATATGATTTATTATTTGTCATTTAAGTTCACTACCCTAAATGTGTAGACTTGTAGGGATTTGCAAATCTATGTGCATCATACTATCGAGCTGTAAAACTTAATCATATTGCTTTTTTATATCTCAGTTTTGTAAAATGCTTCGGAATCTTTTATTGGTAATATTTCTTTTCATCTTTATTTACGTGTAGTTCAACTTAAAAATACATAATAAACTAATAATGTTTGGATTGTCAAGATTGTATACTTTCAACAAATATCAATAGTAACTTGGCAACTAGACAATCATAGTATTATTTTTGCTAAACAACATTGTAAGCACTAATTTCTTTGAATTTGTTTTCCTCCAAAGTTTTGTTCGTACTACATCCAAATATCTAACTAGATGATTTTAATGTTCGAATTTAATGAATTTCATCCTTTACAATTAAAAATTATTACAATCAAATATGATTTATTATTTGTCATTTAAATTCACTACCCTAAATTTGTAGACTTGTGCGGATTTGCAAATCTATGTGCATCATACTATCGAGCTATAAGACTTAATCATATTGCTTTTTATATCTCAGTTTCATAAAATGCCTTGGAAACTTTTATTGGTAATATTTCTTTTAGTCTTTATTTACTTGTAGTTCAACTTAAAAATACGTAATAATGTTTGACTTGTCAAGATCGTATACTTCCAACAAATATCAATTGTAGCTAGGCAACTAGACAATCATAGTATTATTTTTGCTCAACAACATTGTAAGCATTAATTTTTTTAAATTTATTTTCCTCCAAAGTTTTGCTCGTACCACATCTAAATATCTAACTAGATGATTTTAATGTTCGCATTTAGTGAATTTCATACTTTACAATTAAAAATTATTACAATCAAATATGATTTATTATTTGTCATTTAAGTTCACTGCCCTAAAATTCTAGACTTGTACGGATTTGCAAATCTATGCACATACTCTCGAGTTGTAAGACTTAATCATATTGCCTTTTTATATCTCTATTTTGTAAAATTGCTTGAAAACTTTTATTGTTAATATTTATTTTTGTTTTTAATTACTTGTAGTTCAAATTAAAAATATGTAATAATGTTTGGATAGTCAAGATCATATACTACCAACAAATATCAATAATAACTTGGCAGACAATCAGTATTATTTTTTCTCAACATCGTTTTAAGCATTAATTTTTTGGACTTTGTTTTCCTCCAAAGTTTTTTCTCATACATATCCAAATATCTAACTACAATATTTTAGTGTTCGAATCATTTTTGTTTTTATTTTTTGATAAAAGACCACGTAAACTTTTAATGATAATTTCAATTAAAAATTATGTAATAGTGTTTGTATTGCCAGCCTATATCAATAATAACCCGACAACTAGACAATCAATTTGCACTGAGACTCAATCTTTACTTTCCATGTAATCCTTTTTTTTTTCTTTTTAGTAAGATTTGGGATTCACATGTGAAATTAACTAATTTTGCCCAACTAATTTTAGAAACCTCAGGCTGTCCTAATCAAATCTTTGTCATAAATTGTGCAGCTGTCACAAATTTAATTGTCACCTGTAATTAATGACATAAAGGTGCATACTATGTTATTATATGTGTGCATGCATCCTTGACCCAAATTAATTGATTAAAACCTTTCTTAGAAACATGAGTCATAAATTCGGATTAATATACAAATAAATTTATAAAATTAGAATCTCATATGGGGCTGTAACCATTAATTGTCAATTATCCTGGAATAACTGACTACGCACTTGCTGCCTATAAATTGAGAGGAAAAAATCTCTCAAAGGAAGTAAAACAAGCAAAAGCTTTCAACTATTGCTTTTAAGTAGTTTTCTCTCTCATCTCCATCGTGTCCATGCTGTTTGCAAGAAATAGCACCATAGCCCTCCCTCCTCCACCATGGCCATCAATCTTTAACATCAGTAGTGTCCTCTCTTGAGGCTCAAAGTCAGATCCCTCGTATGTGCTTAAATTTATTGAGGTGGAGGTGCATCTTTTAGTTTAATCTTATGCATACAAAAAATTTGGAAATTATCATATTGATGCTCGTGGTCAATTTATTTTGCAGACGACTCGCCAAAGCAATTGCTGCTTGTGACGTTGGTCACAATTGTTTTGGGACCCCAAAGCAACTTGTCATTAATTTGGGATGGTTTCCTGCTTCTTCTAATGCCAATCATTACATCCTATGGGAACTTATTTAAAAGAAATGTCATTATTCAAAGCAGCCTTGTCTTTGGATTTTAAATGAGGAGTTGGTGTTTGATGTAACCTTCGACACACACAAAAAAAGTCCATTATTATATGATAAAATCACAAGAAATATCATTCTTGAAAGGAGTTGTATCTTTTATTCATTTTATTTTTCTAGCTGAATTAGTCTAAACTTATACTTCATTCACACTGTAAGTTGTGATATCATATTGTGACTTGTATATGTTTCGTGTAAGATAGGAAGTTACTGCAGTAACAGTTTTTTTGTTCATAGAAGTATATAAGCAAGTTTTTTTGTTACGAAAATATTATATTATCAATTAAAAAGATGCATAAAAATAACCTTAAAAGTGCCTAAATTAAGTTTAATTTGTGACTTCGATATTTGATCTCCGTAAAGAAAATTCAATCAATATATCAAATGGCCTATCTCAAATTTACAATTTTATTTGTTACCCTTTCTATTTTATTAATTTTTATTTTGGTTGCCAAATCGATAATATAGTCGAAAAATTGACAATCACCTATCAAAAGGAAGATAATTGTTTCTATCATTTCGTAATTATATATAAGTTAACTCTTATATTTGTCTAACATTTTTTATGGAATCCATATCAAGCCCTATGCACTGATATCTAATCATTTTTTTTTCTAATCACAAGAAATATATGCTAATATCGCCATATTAATTTGTCAAAGAGCTTATGAAAAATAATTATTAAAATGAACGACATTCATTTAGTTGAATTAGTGAAGTTTATTGAACGTTTATAGATGTAAATGTTACAATGGCACTGTAAATTGTGTAGGTTTGGTAAGGTAGGATATGAAGTTACTGCAGTTATTATACATGCAAGTTTTTTGTTCCAAAAAATATTATCAATTAAAAAATATGCACTTAAATAACTAAAAAGAAGTGTCTAAACAATATCAAATAGTGGATTTCGCATGTAACTTTTATATTACATGTAGAAACAATAGTAATATATTAAATCATATAAAAGAATCAATTAATCTTTTCATCATTGTTTTTAAAAGTTTTAAAGAGACGATATCCTATTTTTAGAAGTTTTAAATCATATCTGTTGTGTGACACTACCCATCATATTTGAAAAAGAAAATAATAATAATAATTTTGCATGTACACTTTTTCCATTAAGGAGAGAAAGGCCCTTGTAGAACTAACATATACAAAGGAACGTCCTCGCACTTCATGCAATTTTAATTAATTTATAAATATATCATAATAAAATAATTTATAAATATTTTTATTTTAATAATATTAAATTATTTCAAAATATGCTATTTTAATTTTTTTTAATAAATAAATTTATATTTTTATGTGTTGCAGTGTCGACTCCACCTTCTTTGTGGGAGCTTCACATCGGGTGCTTGCCTCAAGCGCAAGGTCACAATCCTCAATGTTGTGATTTGAGCTCTCAAGTTTGCCCTCGAGCACAACGTCCTTTCCAATCCCTCCTCCCAGCTAAAAATAATTATAATTCTTCATATTAACTGAGAATAATATTAAATTTCAAATATTAATTAACGAAGTTAAGTAAAAGTAAATATAAGATATGTGATTTATTAAATTTCAAAATAATCATGATTTTTCATCATTAATTAAAAAGGAATTAATAAATTTAAGTTATCATAATTAATAAATTTAAGTTAAAGAGAAGAACAAAATAATTCAAAAGAGGAGAAAAAAAGAAATTGAAAAAAGAAAAACGATAGATATGATTGATGCATAAGAGTCTATAGACAATATCATTTTATTAAGTCGAGTTGCAGGGTAAATTATTAAGAAAAAATGTTTCCAAATATATAGTAATTTATTAAAAAAACATGAGTGTATTGTAGTTTTATATATGATATACATCTTTTAGTCAATCGCCATTACATTTTGGTTACAATGATAATTACGCGTAAGAAAATATGACAAAGCATGAAGAACACTTTGAAAATCAAGTTTTTATTAAAATAATATTTTAATATTTTTTATTAGTATTTAAATTTATATTAATCATACGAGATATATCACACATAAGATCCTCAATATAAAATTGAGATCGGTTAGGAAGATAAGATCGTAAAATCCTTAGATCGTAAGATCTAAATCGATATATAGTAAGCATTAATTTCTTAGACTTTGTTTTCCTACAAAATTTTGCTCGTACTATATCCAAATATTTAACTAGGTGATTTTGATGTTTGAATTTAATGAATTTCACTTTTTGCAATAAACATTATTACAGCCAATTAATTTATTATTTGTCATTTTAGTTGACTACTTTAAGTTTGTAAACTTGTACGGATTTGCAAATCTATACGCATCATGATACAGTACAGTAAGACTTAATCATATTGCTTTTTTATATTTTCATAAAACTAATCTTAAACTTTAATGATAATATTTCCTTTGAACGTCAATTACTTGCAGTTCAATTAATGATAATCTTAACTCAGGCCCTATTTGGTGTGCGAGCGTTTTTGCTCAAACGCTTGCCTAACGAGCATTTCATATGAGACATGAAACGCCATCAAGCAGTGTTTCTTGCACTGGCCAATCAGGGCCTTAATCATATTGCTTGTATTGCTAGCAACGCGTACTTCCAGCAAATATCAATAAGTACTAGGCAACCCAGACAATCATTTGCACTCAGACTCAATCTTTGCTTTCCATGTAACCTTCTTTTTATCTTTTCATAAGATTTGGGATTCACATGTGAAGAACCGCCAGCTGGTTCTTGTGTATCTATCCATCATTGTGAAATTTACTAATTTTGTCCAACTAATTGTAGAATCCTCGGCAATCTCAATCAGATTTTTATCATAAATTATGCAGCTGTCACAAATTTAGTTGTCACCCGCAGTTAATGCCATAAAGGTGCATACTATGTTATTATATGTGTGCTTGCATCCTTGACCCAAATTAATTGATTAAAACCTTTTTTAGAAACATGAGTCATAAATTCGGATTAATATACAAATAAATTAAATTAGAATTGCATATGGGGTTGTAACCATTAATTGTTAGTTATCACTCAATTTTCCTATAAATTGAGAAGAAAAATGGCTCAAAGGAAGTAAAACAATTAAACAAATGCCTTCAACGTAGTTTTCTATCTCATCTCCCTCATGTCCATGCTGTTTGCAAGAAATAGCACTGCATGGCCCTCCCTCCTCCACCATGACCATCAATCTTTAACATCAGTAGTGTCCTTCTCTGTTGAGGCTCAAAGTCAGATCCCAAGGATGTCCTTCTTTGCATGTTGCTGAGGTGGTAGTGTACATCTTTTAGATTATAATCTTAATTACAAAATATTTGAAAATGATAGTACTCATGGCCGATTTATTTTGCAGATGGCCGGCCAAAGCCATTGCAGAATGGCAAATAACCAAAGATGTTCGTTAGCTGCTGGTGACCTCAAACATGCATGAAGTTCAAAGAGCAACTTTATCTTTCCATTACTCAAAGCAGATATGTCTTTCCATTCCAAGTGAACTCTTGGTGTAATTTGGTGTAATTGTACACAGAAAGAGTCTCCAGACTGATTATCCTATAATAAAATCACAAGTGTAATTTTTCTACGTGAACTAGTGGAAACTTATTGAACGTTCATAAGTAATATATTCTTGACTCACACTGTAAGTTGCGATTCATATTGTGAATATATGTAACTTTAAAAAATGCCTATAGTTTACTCTCGTTGACTTGGATGCTTAATATCTATAATGAGAAGTAAAAAAAACACTTATGGAACAAAAAAAAATGGCAACCCATGAAATATATAAAAAAAACACTTTTCACTGCTTAATGTTTTCGTGTGGGCTTCAACATGAAGGAAACCGGATTCTCAACTACATTACATATTATTAAAAAAATATTATGCATAACACCATAATAAAATATGTTAGGGATTACTTAGGTGCCAAACGTCTTTAGATAAGAAGCCCTGTTTTGGTACCCAAAATAAAATAAATAATTTTAAAAAGTCCTGTTATAAATTTTAGCTAGCAAAATAAAAAACAAAAAAAATTCGTATCATAGAACATTCAAACTTATTTTTACGCTTAAGTAATAGCTATTCTTTTTACGGGTAATTTGTTGAAAATGACAATTGAATTTAAACTAAGTAAATAAAAAATTCTACCCTGGCCTATTTCTAAATAAGTAATTATATTACAAATCGTGATTAAATTTTATGTTTATTTTTTAAATTTAATAAAATGGATCAACTAAACTTAAGTTCTCCAATCAGATAGTCGTATTGACAATATTTTTTTACTTTCCTTGTTAGTTCATAAATTATGTCTTATTTCTTACTATTATTAATTTGATGCTCTATTTATTGTTATTAATTTTATCATACTATTACAATCATAATACATTTTATTTATGATATTAATGCATGAGATGCACCCCAATCAATGCTACAAGAAAATAATATAATATATTTTTCTTTAGGTGTTTTGCCATGCATCACAAGAACTTGATAATAAATATAACATAAGAAACTATGAGCCGTTGTAAAATAAAAAAATATTTTGGCTCAATTTCTAGATGATAAGATTTATCTTCTAAGTTGTTTCTTTAATTCCAAGAAAGTTTTAGTACAATATTTTTAGTTACAGTTAAAGTCATTCAAGGACTGCTTTATGAAAATATATATAAGCTTTTAGGACACATGGATCAACTATAATAGCACAATTTTGCAACTAAAAGATAATTATATAGTTCAATTTTTTAAAGTTATGAAGTCATCAAATACTTCTTCATACATATGGTTTCGTTGCTTAGAAGATTTACCTAATAATTTTTTCATATATGTTACTATAGTTGACTTAAAAGCTCAATTTTTTTTCAGATGAAAAATCTTAACATTTTTGGAAGTATCGTTTTCTTTTGTTTATTTTCATTTCTATTTACACGTTTTAGTATTTTTTTTCTCAACAATACAATAAGAATTAATTTCTTTAATTTGTTTTCCTTCAAAGTTTTGTCCGTATTGGATATCTAACTAGATGATTATAATGGTCGGATTTAATGAATTTCATTTTTTCACAACCAAATGTTATTACAATAAAATATGATTTATTATTTGCCATTGTAGTTCACTACCCTAAATTGGATAACAACTTGCGTGGATTTGCAAATCTATGCATATCATGTAACTATGGAGTAAGACTTAAACATATTGCTTTTTATATATCTCTTTTATGCAAAATGTCTGATAAGGTTTGTATTGACCTTTATTTACTGGCAGTTTAACTAAAAACTATGTAATAATGTTTGGATTATCAACATTGTCAATAGGAACTAGGCAACTACACAATCATTCCATGTAATCTTCTTTTTTTTCTTTTAATTGAATTTTGGATTCACTTGTAAAGAGACATGAAGTTCTTGGGTGTATGCAACCGTCATTATGAAATTAATTAATCTGTCTCATCTCATTTAAAAGGTTCGGCAATATCAATCAAATCTTTCAAATAGATGACTTCATTGCATAATGGATTTACCTATAAATTTTTCATTACAAAATATGTTATTATAGCTGATTTAAAAGATCAATTTTTTTATACAAAATCTTGACATTCATGTTTTCTTCACTTATTTTCACTCATATCTACATTCTTTAGTATTATATTTTTCTCAACAACATCGTAAGCATTAATTTCTTTTACTTTGTTTTCCACTAGATGATTTTAATGTTTGAATTTAATGAATTCCACCTTTTGAAAGTCAAACACTATTACAATCAAATATGATTTATTATTTGTCATTTTAGTTCACTATCATAAATTTGTAAACTTATTCAAATTTGCAAATCTATGTGCATCATGATACTATCGAGTAGGACTTAGTCATATTATTTTTTATATCTCTGTTTCCTAAAATGCCTTGTAAGCCATTAATGGTAATATTAATTTTCGACTTTACTTGTAGTTCAACTCAAAAATATGTAATAATGTTCGGATTGGAAGGAGCGTATACTTCCATCAAATATCAATAGGATCTAGGCAACTACACAATCATGGTGTTATTTTTCTCAACAATATCGTAAGTAAAGTTGTCAAAATCGAGATCTTATATAAAATTAGAAGGGTCATAAGATTGAAGATCTTGAGATCAGGCTGAGGATCGTAATATCCTACTAATTAATAAAATAATATATTTCAAAAGATAATAAATAGTTTTTTTTATAAATGTGTCACACTCAAATATTAAATTACAACGCATAAGTTATTTTTTGCAAATTCTTAAGTCAAATTATTTCAAAGACATAATAAAAATAAATTACATATACATTAAACTTCATCTAAATTGATTATTGTTATAAATGATTATATTCATCATATGAAATCATACAAGATCGTAAGATTATGTGGCCAATATTGAAATCATATTAAAATTTTATACATAAGATTAAGATCGATTAGGGGTGATAAGATTGTAAAATCTTAAGATCCACAACAATATCTTGGCAACATTAATCGTAAGCATTAATTTCTTTGACTTTGTTTTCCTCTGAAGTTTTGCTCGTACCATATTCAAATATCTAATTAGGTGATTTTAATGTTGGAATTTAATGAAATTCACTTTACAATTAAACATTATTACAGCCAAGTATGATTTATTATTTGCCATTTTAGCTCATTATCCTAAATTTGTAAACTTGTACGGATATGCAAATCCATGCACATCGATCATGATGCTATCGAGTAAGACTTAATCATATTACTCTTTATATTTTTCATAAAATGCCTCGTAAACTTTAATGATAATGTTTCCTTTGAACTTTAATTATTTGCAATTTAATTAATGATAATCTTTACTTAATCATATTACTTGTATTGCCAGCAAATATGAACAGTTACTAGGCAACTAGACAATCATTTGCACTGAGAGTGAATCTTTGCTTTCCATGTAATCTTTTTTTTTTCATAAAATTTGGGATTCACATGTAATCTTGTGTACGTAGCCATCATTGTGAAATTAACTAATTTTGCCCATCTAATTTTAGTATCCTCGGCAATCTCAATCAAATATTTATCATAAATTATCCAACTGTAAAAAATTTAATTGTCCCCTGTAGTTAATGCCATAAAGGTGCATACTATGTTATTATATGTATGCATGCATCCTTGACCCAAATTAATTGATTAAAACCATTCCTAGAAACATGAGTCATAATTCAAATTAATATACAAATAAAATAAAATTAGAATTGCATATGGGGCTGGAAATATATGTTGACACTCATGGCCTTTTTTTTTTGGTTGCAGATGGCTGGCCTAAGCCACTACTGCAGTACTGCTTGTGACATCAACGGTCATCAGCTGGAGATTGAAGTTCAAACATCAAATCCGAAACATTGGACCGAGTGAAATGACAAAACAACTGGGAGTTCTTTGGAGTGAGCTCTTTGGTCTTTGACGTAACTGTACATGAAAAAGTAGTCTCGAGAATAATTATTGTATGATAAAATAAGAAGAAACATCGTTGTTTAAAGGAGTTGCATCTTGTATATCCATTTCATTTTTCTGGCTGAACTGGTGGAAACTTAGTAAGTTGTGTGTCATATTGTTGAATTGTATATGTTTCCCAAAGTAATATATGAAATGTGGTTAATTACCAACACATCCTTTTAAAAGGTATATATAAATATCTAAAAAACTGTCTAAAGTTTAATGGGCTACTTGAATTTTTAATCTCTATAAAAGAGAAGTCATATAATACTTTATTCAAATTGTAAATTATTTTTTTTTCTTTTAATTTTGTAAGAGATATTATCCTTTTAGACATATCACTCGATCATATTTAAAAATAGAATTCAACGGGTGTCCATCCCATTAAAATGGGTGAATGCCCCCAACCTAGATAAGATATCGTTCGATCTAATTTGATGGCTGCGATTGGAAGTGTGGTTCACGCATGTCGTGCCTAGGGAGAAAAAACTGCAATGTTGCTCTGGCTGAGCAACGAGGACGGCGGTGTTGCAACGGTGAGGAATGTCGAGGGCGGTTGTGCAGTGATGAGGAACTCCAACGACGGCAGCATGTTGCAGTGGTGAGTAACGTCGAGTGCGGATCGTCGGACCTGCTGCAGCAGTGAGGAATGTCAAGGCCGAGAACTGATGATGATTGGCGGTGATGGAGGTGGATCAACAGCACCAGAGATGATTGTTCCGCCCCTCGCCGGAATCTCCCAAATCATATCATCACCAAGGCGATGCTTCAAAGTCAGATCGACGAATGTGTTGAATCCTATTAAGGTGGTAGTATATCTTTTAGATTATAACCTTATGCATACAAAATGTTTGGAAATTATATCTTCGACGTCGACACTCATGGCCTTTTTTTTTTTGGAGATGGTTGGCCAAAGCCATTGCTGCTTGTGACGTCAAGCATGCGATAGATGAAGTTGAAAGATAGAACATTGCACACACAACAAGTCAAATGGCAAAATAATGGAGAATGTTAACACTCAAAAGCAAATTTATCTTTCGAGTTGAAGTGAGCACTTGGTGTTTGGTGTCACCGTACACCAAAAAATCCTCGAGTCTGATTATTATATGATAAAATCACGAGAAATATCGAATTCGTTTTCATTTTTTCCCGAGCTGAATTAGTTGTATCTTTTATAATTATGCATGCAAGCTTTTTTTTTGTTACAAAAATAATATCCATTAAAAACATGCATAAAAATAACTAAAAAATGCTTTACATTGAAATTATTGTTGGGAAAAAAAGGTTGAACTAATAGTTGCGGAATTATCTTCTTTTTTCTTTTTTCATATGCACCATAATAATGAGATAATGATAATAATATAAAAAATTTAAATCAGACCAAAGATACAAAGGATTTATGTGAAAAATCTCGCAACATGAGAGAAAAAAATTACAGGAGCAAGGAGCAAATCTTTCACTATAAAATAATAGTATGTTACAAAATCTCTTTTTTTAACTACGCAGAAGAATCCAATAATAATCTCAAAAATTAATCTTGGATGTCATATAATAAAAGTCTCTCGGAACAGAGATAGAAGTCAAAATGATCTCACCAGAATATAAGGAATAGATTAAAATATTGTTGAGAAATAATGTCTGAAGTTCATCGAGAGCGGATGAGTACTCGATCCCAATTTGAACCCCCAAGTTCTCTTCCTCTCTCCTCTTTTTTTCTCTCTCGGTGGCTATTCACATGAGCTATAGCGACTTCTTTCTCTCCTTACGATTTCAAGGGATGTACGTCCTTTTATAACTTCAAGATGAAACTATTTCATCTCGGATTGTTGTCGCATATGTTTTCCTTTTTATTTTTTTTCTTTGTTTTCAACTTCACGTCGGTTTTTCTTTCCTACTCGAAGTGGGCCAGTCGCGTAATAATAATCAGCCCAACAAACTCCCCATTTTTGCTTATGCGAAGGAATTCACCACATGCTTCTTATAGAACTTAGTCTTCTCTTTCGGTAGAGGCTTCGTCATCATATTTGACATATTCTTATCAGTATGAATCTTGCAAAGCAAGAATTTCTTCTTCGTTTCGTCACAAATCTAATGATATTAAACATCAATGTGCTTGGAGTTAGAGTGAAAACTAAAATGCTTACTCAGATGTATCGCACTCTGATTATCGCAGTGGATAATGTACTTCTCTTACGTCAAACTTAAGTCCCTCAGAAACTGTCCCATTCATAGAATTTCCTTGCCTGCTTCAGTAGCTACGGTGTATTCTACTTCAATTGTCAAGTTTTAATCGCTCATCACTAATGATGTGAACAAAGATTTTACAACCGAACACTTTGAGATGCTTGTATGAAACATCCTTTCCTGATCAACCTTTCAGAGATATGTCACCATCCAGAGATACTGATGGTGAGTGGTTGATTAGTTCAACTCTAGTCATCATTGCTTCACCACAAAATCCTTTAGTTTGTCATGTAGAAGCATACATTTGACACGTTCCTCGATTATTCTATTCCCAGCAACATCATTTTGTTGAGTAGTCTTGGGAATTGTCTTCTCAAGCTTCATGCCATAGATATTGCAGTATTCTTCAAAAGGTCATCTGTATTCGTCACCATTGTCTGTACAAATACGCTTGAGCTTCTTGTCAGTTTCTCTTTTGACTTTGTATAAAACTTCTTGAACTTCTTGAACTCTTCTAGAATGGTCATCAATAAATGTAACAAAATAAAGAGCGCTACTTAGAGTTTTATCCTTCATATAGCAGACATCAGTATGCACTCAATCAAGTACGCGTGAACTTCTAGACGGAGAAGTTCTATTAAATATAACTCTAGCATGTTTACCAGTCAAACAATGAACACATATGTCAAGTGAAGTGTCTTTCATACCTGGTAGCATATTTTGTCGAATTAATATTTGAAGTCCCTTCTCACCTATGTGATCAAGTCAATTTTGCAATCAGAAGATGACATCTCTTGAGTCACGTTTATCTCCTCAGTGCAGTGTTGTGCTTTAGTCTTGTAGAGTGTACCGTCTTTGTGTCCTTTCGCCAGTACGAGTGAACCTCTCTTGAGTTTTCACACTCCCCCTTTGAAGTTGCTCTCATAATCATCGTCGTCTAATTTTTCAACTAAAATTAGGTTGAGACGGATTTTTGGTACATGCCTCACATCTTTGAGCACAATCTTATATCCGGTATTGGTCTAATGTCTCCAACGTCAGCAATTTGGGACTCCGACTTGTTCCCCATCTTTTCTGACCCAAATGCTCCATTTATATATGTTAAGAATACACCTCTACGAGGGGTAATATGGAATAAAACTATAGTGCCTAAGATCCAAATTGAATTTTGACTCACAACATTGACACCATCTTTTTCATCTTCTTGAGTAAAAAAGTATACATCATCTGATGTAGCCACCGCAACGTTGTTTTCACCACTGCTCTTCTTCTTTTCAGTATTTTCATACTTTTCATGTTACTGATCACGCTTTAATTTTCTACACTCCTTCTTGAAATGTCCTGATTTGCCACAATGATAATACGTGACTTGCCTCTTGACCTCGATCTATCGTGGTTGTGAGAATTTCTCTGTTTATTTCTCCCACAATCTTCCACGATGAATGCCTCTGATTTATTGTTGAGATTATGCTCTTATCTTCTCGTTTCTTCATTGAACAAACTATCCTGAATAGTTTCTAAAGATAGTTGCCCACTAAAGCAGAGTTATTTAGAGAGATAATGAGCGTTTACCAACTATCAGATAATGAACTCAACAGTAATAGTGTTTGAATCTCATCTTCAAATATGATTTTTATTAAGGACAACTTGTTAATTAATTCTTGAAAGTTGTCAAGATGTTCTGTAACAAAATTATCATCCTTGTACGTCAGGTTTGCAAGTTTCTTCGTCCATAGTGCCTTATTTTGCGACGATTTGAACTCATACATTTCTTGAAATTTTTTCACACTTCGTAGGGTTCACAGATATTTGCAATATGATGAAACACCTCATCGTCGACCCATTGTTAGATTTGTGTGACTATCTTGATCTTTATCCTCTCTCGCTTTCTATTATTCATATCCTTAGGCTTTGCAGCATCTCCTTCAATTGGATCATAAAGGTCCTTGTAGTTTAAATAGTCCTTCATCTAAGACTTTCAAATAGAATAATTTATTCCTGTAAGCACAAGCATCCGACTAGGGCATTATTGTCCTCCATTGTAATATGCACTTTTCGAACTTGGCTCTGATACCACTGCTGAAAAAAAGACTGAACTGATAGTTGCGAAATTATCTTCTTTGTCCCTTTTAATACGCACAATAATAATGGGATGATGACAATAATATAAACGAATCAAATGAGAACAAAGACGCAAAGGATTTATGTTGAAAATCTCTCAACGTGAGAGGAAAAAATTATGAGAGTAAGGAGCAAATTTTTTACTATAAAATAATAGTATATTACAAAGTCTCTTTTCTGGACTACGCAGAGAAATATAATAAGTCAAGAATAAATCTTGAATGTCACAGAATAAAAATCTTTTGAAACTAAGAATAGAAGTTAGAACGATATCACCGAAATATGAGAAATAGATGAAAATACTACTAAGAAATAATGCTCAAATTTTCATTAAGGATGGATGAGTACACGTTACCGATTTGAACACCGAAATTACTCTCTCCTCTCTTTTTCTCTCTCAGTGACTGTTCATGTGAGTTGTAGCGAA
Organism: Pontederia crassipes; assembly: GCA_030549335.1. Lineage (NCBI taxonomy): Eukaryota > Viridiplantae > Streptophyta > Magnoliopsida > Commelinales > Pontederiaceae > Pontederia > Pontederia crassipes. Next base: position 75,654,919 of record CM060192.1, read on the forward strand.
ACTACATCTCGGATTGTTGTCGGTCTGCAGCACGCATATGTTTTTCTTTACATCCAACTTCATGTTTTTTCTTTGTATCCAACTTTTCCTACTCGAAGTGGGCCCATCGCGTAACAATAATCAGCCCAACAAGTTTATTGGTGACTTGAAATCCTTAGTTGTATTGAGAAAAGGAAATTTAAATATCATAGAGGATCTGAATTCTGAAGTATGCAATTTTATTATAAGTGGAAATAGTGTTAAAAGACTGAGGAGACGAACGGATTGTTTATTTGAGTCGATGATAAATCATACACATGAAACATTTAATATTTTCACCATTTTTTTAAAAAAAAAGCTTTAAAGAGACATTATCCTTCTTTGTGTGTCACTACCCATCGTATTTGAGAAAAAATAAAACAACAATAATTTTTCATTAAGGAGACAAAAGCCGTTTAAGGAGCCAACTTATGCAATGATTGGTTGGTTCAAATACTTTGGATCAAAATTAATATTTTAGGATAAACTTCATTATTATTATAACAATTAAAAGAGACTAATCTAGAATTAAAAATTAGAAAAGTCAAGTTAAAAAAATTAAATAATGGAAGTTTCGTAGCACACTATCTTTAATGATATAACTTAAATATTTAATGAGTCTAAAATTAATACGTAGACATATAATGTTATTAAAAATTTAAAGGATATAATGTTTATGCTACCACCCCCAGGGCGTAGCATCTTGCGACGCATGTGTGCGAGCCGTCGGATCCTTCGTACACGCTCCAGATGTGCGCCGAACTGCATTCCGCGCGTCCCCCCGAACGAGCGAACCGACGAACGAGCGTTGACGACTTGCTGCCCATCGTCTTCTCCCCTGACGATGCGTACTACTTGTTGCTCATCGGCCGACCACGATGAAGTGAGGTCGGCTCGATCCAGACCAACTGACGCATCCTCTGGAGACTCCGAAGTCCAAACGCTCGTGTCTTCTTCTCCACCGACAACGCGTGCTACCTGCTGTTCGTCGCCCGGCCATGACGGCGACGTCGAATACATCGGCGACTCTAGATGATAAGGCAAATCTTTTGCGACCCCGAAAGCTCGTATCTTCTTCTTCTCTGCGCATGCTACATGCTGCTCGTCGGCTGGCCACGGCGAAGAGAGTAGGGTGGCTCGATCGACGTCGAACACGCCGGCGGCTCCAGGCGAACAAGCGCATCTCTGACGACCCTGACTGCTTGTGTCTTCTTCTCCCCCGACGACACGTTCTACTTGCTGCTCGCTGGCCGGCCATAATGAAGCGAGGATGTCGGCTGATCGACATCGTACATGCTGCCCTTTGGTTGGCCATGATGATGAACATCGTGGCTTGCTTGTTAGTTCCTTCACTCAGCTCATTTAGGAGATGCGTGCTTCGATCAAGAGCGTGCATAAAAAATCCAACGGCTCATGGAGAGGCGTCGCAGGATGCTACGCCTTGGAGGTGGTAGCATAAACATTATATCCAAATTTAAATCTAAGTTAAATATATTAGACACCATAATATTGTTAAAATAATTTGAACTCCCTACATATATATGAGTCTCCATTTCTAAAAGTTCAATTCTAGTTTTAATTTTAAATTTATTTAGAAAAATAAAATTTTATTATAGAATTTTCGTCTTATGTTTAATTAAACAAATGAATAGGAGTAATACTTCGTAATCTACACTTGAGCTTAAAACTAAATAAAATTGTAAAGTCTACCTGATTTTAAAATAGATAAATACAAATTATGTTCAAGAATTCAATTATAGTGCAGTAGACTAATAAATATTATACAAAAATAAACTCTAGAAATGAAAGTGATAGATCTAGAGACCACATTCTTGTGTCACTGGTTCTAATAGCTAATCATCAGAAATAATTTTGGTGTTCACAATTTAAAATTTTCACTATGCAAACTTAAAATCACAATAATCTTTCTGATCATGCAAACGGATTTTTTTACACATTTAATCCTTCTTAACTGAAACTTTTGCCATTTTTTTCATGCATCACAAGATTCACAAGAGTTTGATACTAGTTCTTATGAACAAAAAAGTATTATTTTGAAAAGAATATAACATAAGAAACTATGAACCTTTTGTGAAATAAGAATGAAGACTTTGGCTCAATTCTCTATAAGAAGATTTATTTTCTTAGTTGTTTGTTTATTACCAAGAAAATTTTAGGATGAGATTTTTAGTTTAAAATTCAAATCAAATGTTAAATGAAAACATATATGAGTTATTAGAACACATGGATCGAGAATGACATTTTTTTACTATGTATTTCGATTTTTTAAGCTATGAAGTCATCTAATACCTTTTTCATATATTAAAATAAATGGCTTCATTGCATAGAAGATTTACCATTAAATTTTTCATTACAAAATATGTTATTATAGCCGATTTAAAAGCTCAATTTAAAAAAAAATACGAAAGCTTAACATATTCCTATTTTCCTTTCACTTATTTTCATTTCTATCTACATGCATGCTTTGGTTTTCTCGGCAACATCACAAGCATTAATTTCTTTGACTTTGTTTTCAAACTAGCGATTTTAATGTTCAAACTTAATGAATTTCACTTTTCTACAATCAAATAGTATTACAACAAAATATGATTTATTGGTTGTCATTTTAGTTCACTGCCCTAAGTTTGTAAACTTGTTCGGATTTGCAAATCTATGCACATCACGATATTATCAAGTAAGACTTATTCATATTGTTTTTTATATCTCTATTTCCAAAATTTTAATGGTAATGTTTCTTTTGAACTTTATTTGGTTGTAATCAACTAAAAAATATGTAATAATGTTTGGATTGCCAAGAACATATACTTCCAATAAATATCAATAGGAACTTGGTAAACAATCATAGTATTATTTTCTTCTCAACAACATCATAAGAATTAATTTCTTTGACTTTGTTTTCTTCCAAAAAATTTCTAGTACCGTATCAAAATGGGTTTAATGATGCTCCTACCCATTGAGGGTTCTACCTAGTCTGATCGGACGACATCCACAAGAACGCACTGATTCGGTGCCCAAACCGTGCGATCTGATCGGCAGCGACTGACAGCAGCAATGATATCCGACAGCGGCAACGTCGAGCAGCGGCAATGGCGAGCAGCGGCGACAGTGGTAGAAGCAATGGTCGTGTGAGGAACAAGGCCGCGGTAAACAAGGTCCAACTGTGGCATGGAGGCCCGGCAAGGTCTGCGGACAGCAATGTCAATGGAGAGCTACTGCGATGTCACATGAAAAGTGGGCCGTGATGATGTCATTTGCGATTGAGATCAAAGTAATCGTGTGAGAAAAAGGGCACGGTCGAATGATGGCGACGTCATGTCGAAAAAAGGGAGGGTGCAGCGGCGACTGCGATCAGCAGAGGGGGACGCAGCGGCAACTGCGATCGACGGAGAGGGGCGCGACAGAGATTGTGATCGGCGGAGAGGAGGCACGGAGGTGGCTGCAATCGACAAAGGAAACGGGTGGGCGAAGGAAGGAGACGAAGATTTGAACCGGAGATCCAATGACTGAACCGTCAATTTTTTTATTAATCGATCTGAATCGCGCACAAAAGTTACAATCGTCAGATGAAATATGACGTCTCTCTGACAAGGTAGGAGTGGGTAGGAGCACCCATGTTTGAATTTAATGTATTTCTTTTTTACAATTAAGCATTATTACAATCAAATATGATTTCTTATTTGTCATTTAGTTCACTACTCTAAATTTGTAAATTTGTACATATTTGCAAAATCTATGTGCATCATGATATTATCGAGTAAGACTTAATCATATTGCTTCTTACGTATCTATTTCATAAAATGCCTCGTAAACTTTTGATGGTAATATTTCTTTTGGACTTTATTTACTTGTTGTTCAACTAAAAATATGTAATATTGTTTAGGTTACCAAGATTTTATACTTCCAACTAATATCAATATTAATTAGGCAACTAGACAGTCTTAGTATTATTTTTTATCAATAACATCATAAGCATGAATTTCTTTGACTTTATTTTCCTTCAAAGTTTTGCAACTAGATGATTTTAATGTTGATTTAATGAATTTCACCTTTTATAATTAAATATTATGATAATCAAATATGATTTATTATTTGTCCACTCTTGCACTTGCATAAGATATTGTCCGTTCACGATTTTACCAAACCACATCCTACTAGGCCAAGACCATATTCTCAAATATATCAGCATCTCTCGCTTGACTTGTGCATGCGAAACTAATCCAAGACATGCCTCATGCACCCTTTCTCCTTCAGAAGAGTCAACGTCCTCGTTGAGTGATTTCACCCCACCATGCACAGAGGTCCACACGGAGTGGCTCAGATATCAAACTCTGTCACACCCAACTCCGAGACGTTCTAATTCCAACTATTACATTCCTTAATTATGTTTAACAATTCTATAAATAAAATCGGCAAACCTCCTTCCTTACTTATCTTGTGTTATTTATCAATACATAAAAAAGATGCATATATATATATATATATATATATATATATACACACACATATACATACATATTCATCAAAGTTAAATAGACAGTTATAAAGCATATCATTCACATATTATCATTATAATTTTTTTCACTAATCACCTCACATATAACATCCCGCAGGATCCAGTTTTATACAACCTTACAAAAAGTTTCTCAGAAACTTAATTACAACATCTAGGATTATTCCAATGAAGTGAAAGGAAAAGTAAAATTGTTCCAGTGGCTTGACCTCTTCTATATGCAGCAAAACAAGTTCTCGAGTTGACTGTCACACTCCACTTCGTGACTAAGTTCTAATTTTAATTATTACCTTTCTTAATTATGTTAATCAACTCTATAAATAAAATCAACAAAACAACCTCTATTACTTATCTTGTGTTATTTGCCAATACATACAAAATATGCATCTACATTCATCAAAGTTAAATAAATAGTTATAAGACATATCATTTACATATTGTCATTATAATTTTTTTTCCAGTAACCACCTCACATATAACACCCCAAGATCAAGTTTTATACAACTTTACAAAAAAATTCTAACAAACTTTAGTACAACTCTCGAGTTTATCTATTACATGCATAGTTTTTAAAACTAAAGTAAAGAAAAAATAAAAATGCTCCAACGGCTCGACATCTTCTATATGTATCAAAGACAAGTTTCGAGTCGACTCAACTCGAGAACTTAGAATTATCTGAAAAATTCAACAAGGGTAATATGAGCAACAATCGTTTGCTCAGTGAGTAAAATAAAAGTACAATATAGGGGAACAATACGAGTGCATATCATATTTAAATAACCACATTTCTTTCATATAAAAATATTTAAAGCATAACTCATATCACATAAGTTTCCAAATCATATGAACTTTTACATAAATAAAAATTATTCAACATATCATCATATTCACAGTTAAACTTCACACATGTGTCATCACTCATACTCATCACGCGTCAATATGTATCCCTTTATGATCATGTGTCATACAATTAAGTAGAGCTTCACAATCAAGAGTCTCAGATATGCAGAGCAAATCATGAGTCAATACGTACATGTAGAGCAGCCCCCAAAGGATAAAGACATCTGATACACACCACAAAGACTTCATGTATATCGAATGCGGTCCCAAAGACCTTTTTCAAATAGCATAACCAATGAACACATGGAGTTTAACAATATCAAAATACACATGTCATAATCACATATCATTATTAAGTAAAACTTATTTTTACTTCACAAGCATTATTTCCTGAAAATATTTTGATGTAAAATATTACTCCATCTCATATAAAATCATTGAAACATATCATAAATACTTTTCATAGCTCAAGATATATTTCAATAATAATAATAGTAATAACCTTTGCTTGAGATAATATCATAAATAAAAGAACTAACATATAACATTTTGTTACACCTATTCACCTTGTACTTTACTAGATTTTCCTACGTTGTAGCTTGTTGATTTTCTACAAGCGATGGTGTTATTTCGCTTTCCAATTACTAATGACAATAATATGCAATGCATGCTCATGATGTATGAACACTTGTTTATCTTAAAATGCATATAATTAGTTCTAATACTAATGTTTAATTTCAGATGTTTATATTCATGCTATTTCACACTTTAAACTATTCAATCTTTCAAAGCTTAACTATGTGTTGTCTCATAATATAAATAAATAATTCATAATTTCTTAACCACATGAGCAAATCTTATTATTCTAGATAAATTAAAAATTAGACTTACTATGATTTTCAACCCCATGTCATTCACTAATTCTAGATTATCAAGTCATAAAATCTAAGACAATCTGATATAGGATTTGTGTTCTGGCAAACTGTGTATCACTAAATGATTAATTTATATTTTTAATAATACTTATTCATTTTATAAGATCCTAATTTTTTTAGAAACTAGAATTCCTTATTTAGTCATAAATATTACAGAATTAAACTCCTTGTATAACTCTATAAAAAATAGTGAATTTCAGTCGTGATCTATCAATGTCCTGGAACTTGACAAAAGAATTATCATGAAATGAAAATTTCATTTATCCACGTCTACACATCCAACTTGGATGATTCCACTTCTCACTGAACCCTTGTGAAGTCAAATTAAACATAACTAAGTTTCAAATTCTATTTCATTTTATCCTAATAATTTCCTGATCTGTCTTTGACTTGAGACAGAGTGAGGGACCTATGGTGCTGGGTTCATAACATCAAAAGTCCTTTTTATATGATTGTTATATTCATGGAAAGATGACTTTGAGAGGATGAACCATGAAACATTTCAGGATTTATGAAGAACGAACTAGGAAGACATCATCATATGAAGTTGAAGGTCAGTTTCGGGTCCGCAAATTCATCTTAACCTAGCAAACTTGTCAAATTTCTTCAGGTTGTTCGGCTGTGGATTTGATCTTGAAAAGTTTTAGACTTCAATAGGATAAGAATAAATGATTGATACATTTTTTTCAGAATTTTAACACGTCATATGGTGGTTAGAAAAAATGCATTACTAAGTAGTTGGAGAGATATCTGCTTCAGCTGCTTGAAGTCCCATTGGTTGAAATAAAGGGGTCCAATCATATTATTGTGTTAAGAATTAGTGTTAAACCTCTAATTAACTTTAGTTAATCATAGTTAAATATGTTTATTATAATATTTACAAATATTAAAATTTATTCCTAATAATATTATATAATTTCTTTATAATGCTTATCGATAATTTAACTATCATGATGCTTTATTCTAAAAGTTAATTGCTACATACAATCATGACTATATGAGCATCTATACTAACTTAATATGTTAATTAGATACATAATTATATAAAAATGATGTTTGTGGAGTACATCCGTAACAATTCTCCCCTCCTTTTAAAAAATTTCGTCCTCGAAATTTGGATACCTATTTTCAGGAATAATAATGAATACTTATTTGTTATTTGATCATTCTTACTTTCAAGTTTTCTCCTTTGTTGAATGATTTACCTAGAGTACTAACACTTAAGGAATTTTTCATTTCCGAAGTTTATTTTCCTTAACTGTATGACACGCAATCATGGAGGGATACGTTGCTCTGTGTATTTGAGACTCTTGATTGTGAAGTTCTACTTAACTGTATGACAAACAATCATAGAGGAATACGTATTGATCATGATTTGCTCTGCGTATCCGAGACTCTTGATTATGAAGTTCTACTTAACTATATGACACATGATCATAGAGAAATACGTATTGACTCATGATGAGTATGTGCAATCACACATGTGTGAAGTTTAACTGTGAATATGATGATATCTTGGAATACTTTTATTTAAGTAAAAGTTCATATCATTTGGAAACTTATGTTATATGAGTTATGCTTTAAATATTTTTTCACATGGAGAATTTGATTATTTAAATGTGATATGCACTCGTAATGTTCCCCTGTGTTTTACTTTTATTCCACTCACTGAGCAAACGATTGTTGCTCATATTATTCTTGTTAAATTTTTCAGATAATTCTAAGTTCTCAAGTTGAGTCGACTCGAAGCTTGCCTTTGATGCATATAGAAGAGGTCGAGCCGTTGGAGCACTTTTATTTTTCCTTCACTTTAGTTTTTAAAAAGCATGCATGTAATAGATAAACTCGAGAGTTGTACTAGAGTTTATTAGAATCTCTTTTATAATGTTGTATAAAACTTGATCCTATGGGGTGTTATATATGAGGTGGTCAGTGGAAAAAAATTATAATGATAATATGTGAATGATATGTCTTATAATTGTTTATTTAATTTGATGAATATATATACATATTTTGTACGTATTGGCAAAAAACACTAAGGGAGGAGGTTTTGTTAATTTTATTTATAAAATTACTAAACATAATTAAGAAAAGTAATAGTTGGAATTAGAACTTAATTACAGAGTGGGGTGTGACAATCACTACCCTAAATTTGTAGACTTGTACGTATTTGCAAATTTATGCGCATCATGATACTATCGAGCTGTAAGACTTAATCATATTGCTTTTTATATCTCTGATTCATAAAATGCCTTGGAAATTTTATTGGTAATATTTCTTTTTGACTTTATTTACTTGTAGTTTAACTCAAAAATATGTAATAATGTTTGGATTGTCAAGATCGTATACTTCCAACAAATATCAATAGAAACTAGGCAACTAGACAATCATAGTATTGTTTTTGCTCAGCAACATCATAAGCATTAATTTCTTTGACTTTGTTTTCCTCCAAAGTTTTGCTCGTACCAATCCAAATATCGAACTAGATGAATTTAATGTTCAGATTTAAGGAATATCACCTTTTACAATTAAAAATTATTACAATAAATATGATTTATTATTTGTCATTTAAGCTCACTACCCTAAATTTATAGACTTGTACGGATTTGCAAATCTATGTGCATCATAATACTATGGAGCTCTAAGACTTAATCATATTGCTTTTTATATCTCTATTTCGTAAAATGTCTTGGAAACTTTTATTGGTAATATTTCCTTTTTACTTTATTTACTTATAGTTCAACTAAAAATTATATAATAATGCTTGGATTGTCAAGATCATATACTTCCAACAAATATCAATAGTAACTAGGCAACCAGGCAATCATAGTATTATTTTGGCTCAACAACATCGTAAGAATTAATTTCTTTGACTTTGTTTTCCTCCAAAGTTTTGCTCATATCATATCCAAATATTTAACTAAATGATTTTAATGTTCGAAATTAATGAATTTCACCTTTTATAATTAAAAATTATTACAAACAAATATGAGTTATTATTTGTCATTTAAGTTCACTACCCTAAATTTGTAGACTTGTACTGATTTGCAAATCTATGTGCGTCATGATACTATCGAGCTGTAAGACTTAATCATATTGCTTTTTGTATCTGCCTTGGAAACTTGTATTGGTAATATTTCTTTTTTACTTTATTTACGAGTATCGTATACTTCCAACAAATATCAATAGTAACTTGGCAACTAAACATTCGTAGTATTATTTTTTCTCAATATGGTTGTAATAAGCATTAATTTTTTGGGCTTTGTTTTCCTCCAAAGTTTTGTTCGTACATATCCAAATATCTAATTAGATGATTTTAGTGTTCGAATCATATTGCTTTTTATATTTTTCATAGAAGGCCTTGTAAACTTTTTTTGATAATTTCAACTAAAAAATATGCAATAATGTTTGTATTGCCATTAATGTATACTTCCAGCAAATATATTTAACCGGACAACTAGACAATCACTTTTCACTGAGACTCAATCTTTGCTTTCCATGTAATGCTTTTTTTTTTCCTTTTGGTAAGATTTGGGATTCACATGTGAAATTAACTAATTTTGCCCAACTAATTTTAGAAACCTCGGGCAGTCCCAATCAAATCTTTATCATAAATTGTGCAGCTGTCACAAATTTAATTGTCAAATGCAGTTAATGCCACAAAGGTGCATACTATCTTATTATATGTGTGCATGCATCTTTGACCCAAATTAATTGATTAAAACCTTTCTTAGAAACATGAGTGATAAATTCCAACCCAAGTCGACGACCCGATGACCCAACCCGAAGATCCAACTATTTATTTAATCTTTTTACATTTTTAAATTAATTTTATGCTTATATTCAATTTAAAATATTAAAAAATATTAAAATAAAATATCTTAAGTATGAAAATAATATTTAAATATTTTAAAAGCTATTTTATATCTTAAAATAAATATTAAATAATATTTTTATATTAAATAATATAAATAGTAAGAAAAAATTTTAAAAAATGGTAGTTAAATTTCAAGTCAGATCGAGTTTGTTCACGAGTCGGATTGGACCCGGCCTATGAACACTCCTAATTGAACGTATATAGATGTAAATATTACAATGGCACCGTAAATTGCGTAGGTTTCTTAAGGTAGGATATGAAGTTATTGAGGTTTCTCATCCAATTATTATACATGCAAGTTTTTTTGTTCCAAAAACCAGACCAATTAAAAAATATGCACTTGAATAACTAAAAAGAAGTGTCAACTTTATTTGGTGCCTTGAATCTCTTTCCCATTTAAAAAAGGCAATTAAAATATCAAATCGTGGATTTCAAGCATGCAAATGTAGAAACAATATTAATATATTAACGGCACGAAAGGATTGTTTGTCCGAAAGCGATGATAAATTAATCAATTAATCTTTTCATCATTTCTTTTATTGCCCGATGACTCGTGCGCAACGTTAACGATTATACATCTCATATCGTATGCTTAGTAAGGTGAGTTTTTCAATAAAAAATTTTTACATTCACATTAATCGAGGAGTAATCACATTCACCTCACCCAGCTCTTATTGATTTATTTTAAAAAGAGACGATATCTTATTTTTACAAGTTTTAAATCATATATGATGTGTGTCACTACCCATCATATTTGAAGAAGAAAACAATAATAATGCTTTGTGCATGTACACGTTTTCCATTAAGGAGAGAAATGCCGTTGTAGAACTAACATATACAATGATAGTTGGTTCAAATACTTTGTGTAGGGTATGTATAATTTTTAACTTAAAATTTTAATTCTTTTCTTTTTTTAAAAAGAAAATTTTTTTTGTGTCAATACTAAATGCAACGTAGTAAAAAGTTAGAAGGTAAATATAAAAATTATTGATGATGTTCGATTTAACTCCAATTTTAAAATTGTCAAAAATTTAAAAGAAGAAAATCCTTTTCAGTTGCACCGTCTTCTTCTCCGCTCGTTCGAGAGGAGTATGTTTTTACAAATTTGAAGAAGAGTCAAGACTTTTCGGAAGGAAATAAAAAATGTAATTTATATACTGCGTTAAAAATATGGATCGTTCTCGCAACTGAATCGATGGCCGTCTCGTCAGAGCATGAGGCGCGCATGGAGCAGGGCGGAGGAGGAGCGCGTGGTGGCGCTGGCGAAGCTTTGCACGGCGCCTCGTCAGTTGAAGCAGGTGCACGGCCACGTTGTCGCCGGCGGCCACTCCGACAACAACTACGTCGCCGCGAGGCTAATCAGGTCCTTCGCGGAGTTGGACCTCGTGGAGCACGCGCGTGCGATCGGCGCCGCCGTCCCCGCCCCCAACGCCTTCGTCTGGACCGCTCTCATCCGGGCCTGCGCGCTGTCCGACTCCAAGAGCCTGTGCAGGGAGGCTTTGCTCCTGTACGGGGAGATGCATCGGTGCCCGGGAGCGAAGCCGCTGGGATTCACTCTGTCTTCGGTCTTCAAGTCTTGCGCTAAGCTCGTGGCGTTGGAGGAAGGGCGACAGGTGCATGCTCACGCCATCAAGCATGGGTTTGGTGTCGATCCTCGCGTTCAGACCTCTCTGATCGATCTCTACGGGAGCTCCGACAGATTGGCCGATGCGCGTTGCGCATTTGACGGCCTTGTTAATGCGGGAGTTCACGATGTCCAGGCTTGGAACACGATGATCTCCGGGTGTGCCAAAGCCGGGGACATGGAGATGGCACGCCACCTGTTCGATAGTATGCCAACAAGGAACACGTTTACTTGGGTGGAAATGATTAATGGCTACGCGTCGCTGGGTCAGATGGACAGAGCCCGCCTGCTGCTCCAGTCTGGTGAGAAGGACGTGGTCACGTGCACCGCTATGATAAGTAGTTATGCGAGATGTGGGGATTTGCCAGCTGCTCGATCGATGTTTGATTCAATGTGCGAACTGGACATTGCAGCTTGGAATGCCATGATCTCAGCTTACTCGCAAGCTGGACTCTACAGTGATGCAATTGAGCTCTTTAAACTCATGCTAAATCAAAATGTTAGAAACCAAGTAGAGCCCAATCATACCACCATCTCGACTATTGTGTCTATTTGTGCTCACTCAGGTTCCCCCCATTTGGCAAATTGGATACAGGACTATGTTGAAAGATGGGGTTCAAAGCTGCTGAACAACTATACAGTTGCTGCCCTCATTGATTTACATTGCAAATGTGGGGATCTTGAGAGAGCCCACCATTTGTTCTATAGATGGGAATCCAAAGATTTGATTTGCTATAGTTCCATGATAGCTGGGCTAGGTATCCATGGCCGTGGGAAGGAAGCTGTTAGAGTTTTTGAAAGTGCAAGGAAAGCAGGACTCGAACCAGATGCTATTTGCTTTCTCTCTGTCTTGACTGCATGTAGCCATTCAGGCATGGTGGATGAGGGACGCAGTTACTTCTACTTAATGAAAGACTACAATGTTTATCCATCTGCTGATCACTACATGTGCATTGTGGATTTGCTTGGTCGAGCTGGATTTATCAATGAAGCTTACAAAATGATAACCCAGGATATGCCTATGGAAATCAGGCCACATGCAGGCTTATGGGGTGCACTTTTGAGTGCTTGCAGGAGTTATTCAAATGTCGAGGTTGGGGAGGTGGCAGCAAAGCATTTAATGGAGTTGGAGCCAGAGAATGCTGGAAACTATGTGCTACTATCAAACATATATGCAAAGGCTCAAAGGTGGGATGGGGTGGCGCGAATACGTGCACTGATGAGAACTCGAGGGGTGAAGAAGCCGGCAGGTTGGAGCTGGGTGGAGATTGAAGGGAATGTTAGGAGGTTCATGTATGGTGAATTGTATGATGACAGTCTAGAGTCTTTATTGGAGTTGTTGGATTGGGAACTGAAGGACCAAGGATACTTGACAAGTATTGAGCTGCTCATGTAAGAACCAGTTTGCGACTCTTGCTAAGGTGACTGTTTGAAGTGAAATACCCAGATATATCATGGATCATTAAAAAAGGAAGAAAATATTCAACCAGTTATCTTGGTAAGGAAATTATGTATCTTGAACATGATGCATGTTATCACTTTGGTTTACCATAGTATGCTACACTGTTTGATAAACATGCAAGAACTCTTGGATAGAACATGTTCTACAATGATCATATTAGGTGACATCTTATATCTATTCGTATATCCTGCCACAAGTCAAGTAAGACCAGGGAATTTGGAACCTTCAAACTTTGGGCAGTTCATCGTTGTATGATTTTCATTGCTAGATCTTCCACAATGCATGACTATGATTCAGACCTTGTATGATCTTACAGTCAAAATAATCTGATCTTTCACATCATCTTTTTGTGCTTAGTATTATGCATCTTAACCTTGTGAATTCTATGTGATTTTCCCAGCACATTACGAGATCATGGCTGCTGTTCTAGGGATTGAGATTCTTGAGAATGCTCATTAAACCGTTTGCTCCTATGCTTCCTGTTAGAAGCATTCCTCCTCCGCCCTCAAGTAATCATGTACACAGTGAGGTCAAAGAGGAGCTAGAAATGCCAAAAGTAACATTTCTGATGACAGTCGGTGCTGATGGAGATTGGTGTGTCGCCCACACCACCACACCCAGATCCTGCTGCAACTCGCCTCTTTCATGAACCAGAGGTCAAATCAAACCATAGGAGACAGAATACCCTCTTGAGAGGAGAGGAGACTTGCGTCCTGTCAAAGAATCTTATACACATCTCATCTTTCCACTTCCATGGGCAGACACAAGGTCCATTCTTGTGGGTCTTTTATTTATAAATGTTGAGTTGTTCTTCAACTGGATGTGGAATTGGTGGGATTGTTTGAAACCGTCAAAGGTCATTCTTATCATTGATTGGAAAACTCATTTGACTTAAAACTATTATTATAGTGCTTGTATAAGTCTGAAACCTGTCCTCGCTCTTACATAATTGCATTAGGAAAGGTACACAGACTAGATCTTCTCAGGGACAGCTTTCATAAATGCCCCAGCTGAGCAAGGTTCAGGGACCAATATTCATGACCAACTTTGTACCAAAAGTTGTGATTTGAGAAGTGATGTAATTTAATTTATTTAGAGGAGATGTAATTTTATTTGAATATTTTTATTGAATCGAAATCTTTGTATGCCAGATGTCAGAACCTTGTTTTATTTTGAATATTAAGATTGAATTTCCAACATGGTATCTCTTACATGATATACACTTTTTAAACTGGAAAAATACAATGCCTATGAGGAAAAAAAAAACGAAAATTCCTACTAAATTCCATTGTTTAAATGAATGTCAAATCATTCCAGAAAAGAAAATACAACAGTTTCTTTCAATGGATAATAGTATTTTATCACGAGGTCTACATATATATGGCATTAGTGGGATTTCGTAATCCATGCGTTGCTGAAATAGTAAAGAGATAATAATTTCAGCTAACCTAAGTGCAAAAAACAATAGTATGCAACAGGTTTTATCATTTGGAATGCATTTGCAAACTTGTTATTACACAGATAATTGGAAACCTGGTAACAAATCACACCCTTTGGGCTTAGCCGTTCATGCCTTAGGTAGTTGATTGTAAGGTTACATAAATACTATGTCCCTCCATATTTGCAGTATATTTCCTTTCAGACTGCAGCACCAACAAGTTGCGGTTCTGGGAGTGATTTCCGTTCCTTCATGACATGCCTTCTCAATCCAGGAACATGAACGCTAGAAATGTATTCCTCCCAATCAATGTCTCTAACATCAAAGTTAAAGTTCTTTCTCTCTTCTTCGTCCATCTCCTCCATCAGCTTCTGGGTGTTTGTGTTGTCAAACCTGAGTTAATTCGCAACACATTGTCTAGTTAATTACATTTCGCATGTCGCATTAATCAGAAGTACAAGGAACTAATCAACAACAACAACAAAGCCTTATCCCACTAGGTGGGGTCGGCTATATAGATCATACGACGCTATATTCGTTGATCCATGTTCATAAGATTCGACAGGATTTTATGCTGACTGTCGGGGCTTAACACAACCCTCCTCCTTTATCCGGGCTTGGGACCGACTATAAAATATAGGCGGAGTTTACAAGGAACTAATCAAAGAAATAAATAAATTACTAAAGCAGCAGAGGGCAGAGTGGCACACCTTCCTTTGTAGAAAGTATATGGTTCATAGATAGTAGCAAGATACTTTGTTTGTTCCACAGACTTTATCAGCATAGTCTTTAATCTCAAAGGTAAATCTTCCTGGGTAATTTCTCCGGACAGATTTCGAGCCCTTTGAACAGCATCATTGCTGATGTAGGAAAAGAACTCGTCCATTTCTTGGAAAAGTTTTATTGGCTCAACTCCAACAGGTCTGCTGCTGGAGCTGCTGATGCAGGGAGAGGTTGTGAAGTGTTGGAAGATGAACCAAGCCAAGTCTTGGAAGACAAGTGGATTCACCATGGATGAAGCAACATGGTAAATGTGCATTCCACCTTCACCTGATGACCCATGCTTTGCAATGGCTGCCAAGGTTGCATTCACAACCATATCAACTGGCACCTGAAGTCAACAAAAATTGCATATTGGTTCTACATATATTCAATCATAACATTTTCCATGGAAATCCTAATTTATCTGTGGTTATTGAGTGCATGTATTAATTGTAATCTTTCTAAGTTCAAAGATGTTGCTTACTACATCTAGGACACCATTAGGATCAGCGAGGAACCCTGTAAGCTGGCCTTTGCCATAGTGAAGAACCATTGGATCCATCATTCTGAAAGAGAAAATAGTTACAATAAGTGCACTGATTTTGAAAGATAAATAAAAATTTAATATGCTGATAAAAAAAAAAGAAAAGAACGAATATGATAGAAAAAAGGATCACCGATTTCCTTCCATCCATCCAGGGAAGGGTTCTTTGAAGGTGCTCTCGATTACACTGGGCCTAATGGTGACCACTGGTATGTGTCCACTCATGGAATTTAAGATCATTTCTCCCATGGCCTTTGTAAAGACATAAGTATTTTGCCAACCATAAATCTTTGCCCTGTAAATTAGGAAAATTCGACATATAACTTAAGATCGACATTTATACTTCAAGTAGTTACACAAAAATATAATATAAAAGAAGAAAAGAATAAATTGACTGTAAGTTAGCCAAGCTTTTAGGTGACTTGATTAACTTACTAAGATTAAGCATAGATAACTGTTACGAAAAGAGGGAGAGAGGGATCGCACGAAATACAGAAGAACGCGAAGAGGAAAAACGACGGCGGCTCTTTGTTATGGAATAACGATGATTATAAGGATGGGTCTCTGTCTAGACCCCTAGGAAGTTTATATAAGCACTCCTTTTAACAGATGATAGAAATTACATACGGACTGGGACTCTAAATAAATCTCCTGAAAATAGAACACCTATCTCGTGATAAGGAAATAAATCAAATCCGAATCACAAACAGAATACTCCTAAAAATTTTTGCTCAGGGGGCTCCGCCCCCTTGCAACCCCCGCAGGGGGATCCCCCCTTGACCCCCCACAGGCTCGCTAACCGGTCAACGAGACCCCCGTAGGGGAATTCTGCTGAAGCGCCCGACTATGTAGGGGACCAACTGAGTTCAGATTCAAGGCATTATTCACAAACAAAAAAATTGAAGAAAAGTTCTCCTAAGATTTTATATGGAGTGTAATAAAATAGGAAAGCCAACTTGGTAAGCTCTCCAAGTGTTGAGGTCAGGCGGCATACTATGATTTAACCATTATATAAAATTTAACGTCCTCGTGTATTAGCATCTATGGTAGTAACCATGTTTGCATCAGTGACTAAAGAATTCAAGAGACTCTACTTGCTATACTCCATAAGTATATTCCAGTGATAAAATCAAAGGGAACAAAACCATTGAGATGCATGCATGTTCAATGACCTCTCTAAACCCAACAATTTCATCTCTTGGATCCAAGAAACTTCAGAGGTATTCTTCTTCGTTGAGGCAAAAGCCAATCTAATCTCAGCCTCAATGTTCAACAATGGTGTAGATTTCACTGAAAACCCTGAACTCGTCTCGTTTACAATTGTGTCACCTATACAAAAAGGTCGCTCCAGTATCCTTCCTTGCCTTTGCCCATTCACGTATGCTGTAAAAAAGTAAGCCAATTGATCAAATTAAATATATATAATATTAAGGATATCTAAACATAAACAATGCCACGCAAAAGGCATATACAACAAAAGAAAAAATAATTAACATGTCTTGACCTGTTGATACATGTAATAACAGTTTGAGTCTTTCACATCTCTTTGCAAAATTCATCAACCTCCAAGGTCCAATGGTATTTATGTCAAGGGCAACATCATACCTGCTCAAAAAACAATATAAAAATGCAAAAGAAAAGGTTGGAGGAGTTAAATAGGAAAAAGAAAGAACAAAAAACATATCTAACTAAGATCGGTAGGGAATAAGTAGGTGCACCTCTCATCAAAAGTGGTGTTTGCTGCAGAGTTAATAATGACATCCACTTCTTTCCTTATTTGATCAGCAAGTCCTACTTCAATTCCAATGTTATTTGTTTCCCTGACATTTCCTACCACTGGGATAATTTTGCTTAACATAAAATTCTGATAGTCCTTCCCATGCACTTCTTGCAGGCATCTAAACAATTCTGTGTTTATTATCTGAATTGTAGAAATGTGCAACTGTTAACATTATATAACACTAGCATCCAAAACAAATAAATGAAGGCTTAAGTTAATGTTATCTCATACTTCACATTTCAGCCTATTGAGTGCTGCATCTTTGTTTTTGGCCTTGATGAGCACATAAATCTTTCCAACATCAGGGATGGCCCTCAAAATCTTCTCAATAAGAACTGCAGAACACAAATGCAGAACAACCCAAGATTGATAATTAAGTAACATTTTGTATAGAACTACTTTTATGGGTAAAGGTTTAAATTATTTTTCCAATGATATTTAAATTTAATTCAAGAAACTATACTGATAAGTGGGCAGGCAAATTTTACCTTTAGCCAAGAAGCCAGTTGCACCGGTTATGAAAAGCTTCTTTCCCTTGAGAAATCTAACAATTCCAACGCCTCGATCGAGGTCTGACATAATGTCATTTGCTTCCTCAGAAGGCATGAAATCCTTCTTTCCAGAAACATTCCCTTGGCCACCTCCATTCATGGACAGAAGAATCTGATCCTGCCGTGGAGTTCTCTCTAGCGTTTCAGCACTACTAACGTTGTCATAGCAGCAACGTATGCTTGCATTGCTGTCCCTCAATTGAAGTGTCATGAGACCACTCCCTAATGAGCCACTTTGCAGCTCTCTTTTTAGTGGAAGTCTTGAGAACTTCTTAGGCAAAACAAGGCCTGATGAGCTGCTCAAGCATAGGTTTCTCATGATGGCCAAGGAAAATTTGAAAAAAAAATGGATGCAATGCAAGGATCTGAAAGATTGGGTGAGACCTTGGAGCTAATAGATTCCCACCACTTGCAAAGGGTGTGTTAGTATATATAGTAAGATGAGAGGATCATGGACAGTGTGTTTAGTTTGGTTGGAAGAGGCTCTCTTTCTGCCACCACTTTTTATGCTAAAATGAGTTTGAACTGAACAGGTGCATAATATTATGTCTTCAGACATATCTTAAGCAAGAAACATAAAGAGGGTGGTCACCTAAACAAGGTGTATCTTTGATAACCCAATAGAAAATAAGCAAGCTCTGGTAAGCATAATTGGAGGCGAGTTAGGTGAAACGAAATGTTTGCAAATTGTTTAATATGAAATCTCCCAAGAGTTTGTGCCAAGAATTAAAGATTTCAGTGGGGAAAAAGAGTCATGTTGTGGTTCGTCTATGGACCATTTCTCCAACATTTATTTCACAAAACTATTAGAAAGAATAATCATAATAGCATTTGTTTTCTTCTAATTCAATATCCCTTTCAAAAAAATTCAAGATCGGCCATTTGTGCAAAAAAAAATGTTTCATAAGATAATAATCCGACATGATTTTTTCTTTTTGTTATTGTTGTTTGTTTTCTCAAGGGATGAGAAAATAAGATAAAATTGAAAAAAATTGATGCATAACAGATGAATGACCTTTAAAACCATTTTGAGGTCTGAATCTATGTCAACAATGAAATTCACCTCCCATGCATGGTTAAATATCCAAGCCCCTCAATTGTAAGATCACAAATGGTTACTTCTATCAATTTGTACATTTCTTAGGGAGAGCAGATGAGAAGAAATAATTGTAAGATCAGAAATTTTTAAGCGTTTGGTATAACTTGCGGTTTGTAGAAAAGATGGTTGTGTTGAATTGATTGCAGTACTACTAAGAAGTGGTGGTTCCGCGTCGTGCTCCTTTTTTCCTTCATAATTCATAACATGGCTTCTCAATCCAGAAGCATGAGTACCAGAAATGCATCCTTTGCAATCAATTAACCTAACATCAAAGTTAAGAGTTCATCTCTTTTTCACCCATCAACTTTTCAATGTTTGTGTTGTCAAGCCTGACCATTTTCGGCAAATTTTCCAGTTAGAAGTTGCGTCCAGAACAGCATAAGCATCAATATCAAAGAGTTTACAGAAGAATTTGAATAATAACAGATGAGACAGTGAGACACCTTCCTGTACAGAAAGGCCATACCTCTGGCTCAGATGACAAAAGTACATGGCAAGATACTTCATGTGCTCCAAAGACTGCTTCATCCAAATATTCTTTAGTCTCGACTCTCGAAGGTGGATCTTCCTACGAGATGCTTACAAGGCCATGCAATGCAAGAGAACTCTTTAATCTCTTTGAAAAGTTAACAAGGCCAAACTGCAGATGCAAGGATAGACAGACGGACGCGTGTTGGAAAAACGCATGCATGGGTGATGACTGGTCAATTCTTGAGTTCCACCTTCATCTGACGACCCATGCTTTCCAATGGTTGGTAATGTGCGGAGAGCTGCGGGGTGTGACTGGTTGGCTTGATTGCTACTCATGGAGACCTCTCAGAGGAAGTTTCAAAAGAATCAACACAGAAGGTTTACATCAAAAACCTGGTACGTGCTCAAGGTTGAGGAAGGGTTCTACTGATAGCTGTCCTCTTCAGGCCATTTGGCGAAGATTATCAATTTTGGTTGATAACATAGTGTGGTCCAGGCCGCTGTTCTTCACCCACTTCAGAAAGGTGGGAACCCAAGTCCTCGACTTTGGACTCCAAGAAACGTGGGAACAACATTCTGCATTTTAGGGAATTGAAAAAAAAATTAACAGCTAAAAAACGACCTCTTTCTTTTAAAATTTTCTTTTTCCCACGTTTGGATGTAAGTTCTCGACGAAGACGAGAACGGCGACATTGGAATTAAGTGACGTGAGACGTAAAGCGAGAGACAAAAAAATTATGTGCATTCAAAATGCCGATGAATTTTTGCCTCCATCCAAAGTTCAAATTCTCAAATTTAAAAGAAAAGTGAACGACCAGAACTCAAATTCTTGAATCCCCATTAATAATGGTGTTTTGCATGATTTATCAGAACTTGGACATAATTCCATCCCGATCCAAACGACCCAAAAATGAGGAAATAGGTCTATGAGTTGAAAGGTCGATCCTTCGTCGAACTCAATTTGCTCAATTTGATGTTTGCTCCAAGTCCAATAAGAGATAAGCCATGAGAAAATGATTGTCAATCCATTACAATCTCTATTAATGACATAAAATTTATTAACGCCGAAAAATTTTAGTTAACCTATGTATCTTTCCATTATCAATTTATATCTTTCCATTTTCTTAACCACGAAAAGGACTCACCTATGAGAGTGAGGAACGATTTATTTTTACTTGTTTATAGAAGCTAGGGTTAAAGGCAAATATGGTTTATAAAAGAAAATTCGATCCCACTTGGGTGCAGATGGATATTATCACTCTTTAGAACATATATATATATATATATATATATATATATATATATATATATATATATATATATATATCAAGATTGATGGATACAAATATTGCAAGTAAAGAAGACAATATTGTGAATTCAAGTAATTTTAAATAAATTTACTTAGTAATCTATCAATATTGATGGATATAAATATTTTGATCATGAAAATTTAAAATAGTGATAGTAAAAACAAAACATTTATTTACAACCTAAAATGGTAGAAACATAATGCAAGGAATCGTTTGGTATGAGATAATTTAGATAGATTATTAATTTATTTTATTTAAAATTTTTAAGGTCCACGATATTATTTCGTTTGATTCTGATATCAATAATTTTAATTACTCTAGTAATATTAATTATACTTCAACGATAATTCAGATGACAAATAGAGGAACTGATGAAGTAACTTTCTAAATTAGAGTTGCTTGGCATGCATTTTAACAAAAATATTCATTCAATCAAATTTTATTAAAATAATTTACTAATAAATAAATATTATTCAACCTCAGTTTCTCTATTATTTGAATTTTTACAAATAATTATTAATTTTGTTTCATCTTCTTTTATTTATATTCACTTTTCTATTCTTTGTTTTGTTTATTTAGGTCATGTTTGACAAAACTAGCGATTTTGTTAGATGATAGCGATTTGACTAAAGGATAACGATTTAACTAGAATATAGTGATTAGTTATTAACGAATAGAGAATAGTGATTTATTTATAAATTCAATAAAAACTACTAGGTAAATATAGTGGTTAAATTAGCATATTATATAAAATTACAAAAAAGACATAAGATATATTTATAATCATTTATATATATCATATTCATAAAATTTAATTTAAAATATTTTATTCTAAACATTCATATCTTTTAGAATATTATTTTAATATAAAAATATTGATTACTTCAAAATAAAAATCTTATTTTGGGTTGTAAGTAAAATTAAAAATGTGATATACAAAATAAAAATAATATATAATGTTTAATAATTAAATTATTTTTATTTTAAAAATGAGAGTATAATAGAAAAAAATGAAAACATTACGTCTATACTCTATAAGCTAGTAGGAGTAGCTTATAATGTTTTGTGTTCAAACCTATAAACGTTAATAAAAAAGATAATTACCAATCATTTATAGTAATGTTTTTATTCTAATAAAACGTTAACTGCTTCTAAATACTTTATTTTTTTACATGACAAATAATGTCTTAGCTATGTGATGAAATTTTAAAATAATTTTTAAGAGTATTTTGGTAATTTGTGCTCTATATATTTTAATTATTATTTATATTATTAATACTTGTCAAACACTATAATATGATGTTATTGATAATTTAAATAATGATAATCTATTTAATGGTAATTTAAATTATTGATTAATTAAATTGATAACACATCAAACTGACCCTAATATATTGGTTACAAAAAGAGTGATTACATAATGCTTAAACTTATATATAAGCGTGTAGTAATAGCAAAAAATGGAGGTGTCCTTCCTCCTTCCCTCTTTCTTAATCATAAGGTATAAAAATTATGATTTTAACTTTAGATCCAACCAACCTCAATGGCTGGTTTAAATATGTAGTTGGATTAACCATTGTCACTTCACTTTAGAAAATGAAGAGACAAATTTCTCTTGTTCTCATTTTGGACACTCAAACTTATTTTTGTAATCAATTTATTTTTTCAACTTATAAATTTATAACAAAATAGTCCCTTTAACTTATAATACCAGGTTTTCAATTTTTTTTTCTTAACTGATCGAGCAACCTAGGGCTGAGCAAACCCGAGATCGGGTTCGGATCTTGACGGACCCGGTCCCGACCCGAATTATGCCGGGTCAAAAATTTTTTGACCCGGTACCGGACCCGGACCCAGCCGGATCTGGTTCCGGGTCAGAATCGGCAATCCGAAAAAACCACCGGGTTTGCGGCTGAAAATGAACAGTTTGGCCAGATGCGGCGCCTGACGGCTGGATCGGCTCACCTGGGTCGATCCGGCCGCTGGACGCTCGGATCGGCCGCAGTGCCCGGATCGGTTGCAAGCGGTCAGATCCGGCCGCCTGACAACCGGATCGGCCGACAGTTGCCACCGACGCTTGGCGGTCGGATCTGGCCGCCAGTGGCCAATCCGGCCGCCAAGCGGCTGGATCTGGCCGCCAGTGGCCGATCCGGCTGCGCCATTGGTGCGACCAGATCCGGTTACCTGGCGGTCGACAGCTGCCAGATCCGGCGCCTGGCGGCCGAATTTGGCCGCCAGTGGCCGATTCGGTCGTCTGGATCTAACCACCAGGTTGTCGGATTTGGTCGTCAGGCGGTCGGATCTAGCTGCGCCAGTGGCCGATCCGGCCGCCCAGGCGGCCGGAGGAGAGAGAGTCAGGAGAGGGGGAGGACGATCGGAGTCGAGAGGGTCGCTGTCGTCGCTGCCGCCGTGAGAGAGAGGGAGAATGAGAGGGCGAGATCATGAAGTGTCATGGCGTAAGATTGTGAGAGAGATGGGAGAGAGAAAGAGAAGTGTGAAATGAAGGAAAAGAGTGGGAATGGGATTTATATAGTAAAAAATAAATCGGGTCTGATATTTGAATTGCAGATTCAGTCTTGACCCGAAACTCGATGAGTTTGTCACTCGTTAGACCAGGTCCCGGTCCAGATCTTACCCGGGCCAAGTTTTTTATCCAGTTTTTTGGGTCGGTGCGTTCCGGGTCAACCGGGTCGACCCGGACCGTGCTCAGCCCTAGGGCAACCTATGCCATATGACATCCATGTAAGCTCATATCCAAAATTTTAACATTTAAAAATTTAAAAATATAATATATTTATTAAGATAAATTATATGTATAAAAATTGATAAATTAAAAAAGTCATCGAGCAGAAGAGAAATAAAGGATATTTTAAAATCAGAAAATATATCTTCCTCTTAAGATATGCTCTTGCACGAAATTTTTAATCACAGATATACTAAACTGCAAGTCAGGGACATACTCATATATTTCAAATACATTCCTCAATCAAAGATATTAGACAAGGTATTTGATAGAATTTTCATGTTTTCCTTTGGAAACTTTTGCATAATAAATTGTCTACTTTGGATTTTATTTTGCATTTCAATTCCAATCTAGATCGGACTTGCTCTTTATGTGGTTGTGCTTTGGAAACAATTCATAACTATCTTTCTCTTGTTAGATTTCATTAAGGCTATGGGATTTTTTTTTTCATTCAAAATTTTGTTTTAGATTTGTTTTTATGGATTCTTGGTCATTTGGGAAGTCGCTCAATAAGAGTTCCTCTTTGGATCAACATTGCATACTAATATATGTATTCTCTTTTCTTTTATGAGGCATTTGGAGGCACATAAATAAGTCGCATTTTCGTTCCACACAGACAACCTAACATGTTCTTTGGAAGAAAGCCCTAGTTGGCTCCAGAATTCACATACCTGAGGCAACTGTCCACCATAGCCCTTATTGGATCCGGTGGGAGCCCCCATCTTACGCCAACATTAAACTTAATGCGAATGGGTCCTTTACGAAAGATAGGGGAGCGAGGTTTATAATACGAACTGATTGTGGCAATCTCATTTTTGCAGGGGTACTCAAAAGGTCGGCAACTTTGATATTGGAATTGGAAGATCAGGTCTCTTAACCATTAGGAAGTGCGAGCTTGGTATTACCTTTGTATTCATCAAATCTGACTTGATGGTGCTCCCGGAAGTTATCGAGCCGCAAAAGTGCATCCTTTGGAAAATATGTGGAATTGTCACTGAAATTGTGGATGGCTTATAGCATCTTCCATACTAGCTGTTAGGAGAGAGCAAAATGAGGATCGGGTCGGGGCCACCCAGACTCAGTTCCGACCTTATTTCATGTCGGGTTTGAACATTTTGAAATCAGTAATTGGAAGATAATTGTGAAATCCCTATGATTGCGGAATAATAATAAGGGCCAACTAATTAGGGGATCACGACAACAAAAATGGATCTGAAGAATAAACGAAATTAAAAACCAAAAAACTTCCATCTTTGAGAACAAGATCAACCTCTCTGATCTGCATAGATGCAAAGTAGCTCTAGTAAGGGCAGCCAGACGTCCGTCCTCATCCATCTCTCCTCTTCACCCACGTACAATAAGGGAAGAAAAATCTTCATTGATTCATCAAGTATAAGGGTAACAAGTGTTTCTCTCTTCTTCCTCACGCATTCATTCACTTCTGCATTCCATCCTCACATCCTTCTTCGATCTGGACGGCCCTGTAGGTGGAGATCAAGCAAGGGAAGGAGATCTCGCACTAGGACATTAGGGGCGACAAGAAGACACGGCCGCCGGTGATTTAAACAAATTAGTGCAAGAAGTCGACCAAAAATCAGGTAGGTGAAACTTGAAATCACCTTGCATGATTTTGAATAGATCAAATCCTCTCTGTGATAGTTGGATTATGTTAACAAATGAAAATCATGAAGAAGTCACGAAAGGAATTTGATTGATCCATTTTGGTTTTCTTGATTTCATAGTAGTAAGGTTTGATTTCTTGTAGGGATTCTATTGTGCTCTATTTGATTTGCTCTGTTGATTGCTAAAATGTAGGGATTAATCTACGATGATGCTTTATGATACTGTATGATTATGTTGAAAATTGGTTGTGAAACCCCCGTCGTCACGATCATGAAACCTCCTTCATGGCCATGCACCTACTGGCACGTCTGTATCAGGTACACCCGTATTATTACACTAGCATGCCCGTGCCACCCCTCTGGCATGCCTGTGTCATAACCTGGTCGAATCCTCTAGCAACATACCATAGATCGGTCGATCGATCCACTAAATTGGTCGACCGCCCCCAAGCACGCCCGTGCCACTCTTCAGGCACACTCGTGCCATAACTTGAACGAATGAATTTGGCTAACCATAGACCATCCACTGAATCAGTCGACTGCCCTCATGCTAGGCACGCCCATGACACTTTACAAGCACGCTCGTGCCATCCCCTCCATAACCACATGTTACTAGTACGCCCGTACCACTTGACCGGTATGCCCGTGCCACCCCCTTTGCATGCCCATGCTAATGGGCTGTCACGGTCGTGCCTGGCCACATAACAGTCGACCGCTCGACAGAATTGGTCGACCGATCCACAATTTATGATCCCTCATTGTGCCCATCATTAACCTTGATTTTAGTCTGATTTTTGTCTGTTCCTCGTATGATTGATCGCTTCTACGATTGAATTGATGTTATTATTCCATCGAAATTCATCCCAGAGTTTGAGATATGGACCTTTTTTACGATGACCTCTCTTATTGATCAAATTGCTTGCACTGTACACAGAATAATGAATGACAAGATTCTAAAGTTATTAATAAGTGAAGATGGAAGATGAATAATGAGTTGACAACCTATGTCAAGTGCCTCAAAATAATGGTCGCTCCATTGGTCATTGTTTGATCAATCATTGACCCGCACAAGGGTGTATCATTTTGCTCGGCACACTCCAAGAATCTAAATGCACCTAAAGTCACCAAGTTTCTAAGCATGATTCAAGTATGTACAAGAAAAGCAAGTATGATCATCAAGTCAAATTATCTCAATTACCTATGCCATAATTATCAAGTATGCTACTTATTTAAGTTTATCATGTATCATTTGTTGTTCATTGACTATGACATCTATTGATCTTTCATATTATGATTCATGATAATTTTATGCTCTCCTTCAAGATAAATTATGTTATCATTTCTGATTTATTCTATTTAAGGTTATGTATTGTATATTCTTACTGATTCCTCACTAGATTGTAAAGCTTACGAGAGTGCCTCATCTTTTATGTTTGATTTTCATAAGATCAGATCGATGATGGTGTTGAGTGGTGTGCTACGACAAAGCTCAGGTGATAATAAAGCACATGGACAAAAAGGGCCTAATTAATTAGTTTATGTTCCTTCCGCTTTTAGAACTTATGTATTCACTATGATGTTATTATTCCAAGACCACGTAATGACTCTTTAATTTCCTCAATATTTATATTCTTCTGCTTTTCTTTATTACTATATATTTTCTTTCTGGCATGTCTTAGTCAATACATTGGTCAATGTCAATAACGTTTGTAGCGTTCTCATATTGGTCTTCATCATGTAATGTCGATCGAGATGTTGCGAATAAATTGAAGTTGGGAAATTAAATTAAGATGTAAATAAAATTGAATGACCCATTATCAAAATTACTGAAAAAATGTAGCCAAAACCGGATCAACTGCAGCCTGTATGCCACAACTACTAACAAAAGTTTGGTACACCATCAGAACCGCATGCATGCTGATTGCTGCAGCCTGCACGTTCCATCCATCTAAGTAGCTATTAACACATCTTAATTGTAATGTTGGATGTCGGTGTAAGAAAAATCCGACCAACGTGAAAAGGTTACTCAATTCAAAAAAGTTGAATAAAAAATTAAAATTAGATATTCAAATATGATTAAGAATTATTTTTAATAAATTAAAATTTAATTGCTAAAATTAAAGCCCCATTCGAAAAAATCATAACGCCCGTGAAGCCTATTTTCATTTATGCTTTTGTTTATATAATTAATTCATATGTTATTAATTTTTTTATTATACATATAATATTTTTCGTATAAAATTTCATACTTTTCTATCACATTATCAAACTCTAATTTAATAATTTTAATAGTATATTTTATATGTAATATAAAATTAAATATTTTGTATTAATTTTACTTTATTATATATATTTTAAAATATAATTACATAAAAGTAGGGCATCGAAAAAATAACTTGCAAAAGGATGGTTTTTATTTTTTTAAATAGTTTTAAACTAATTTTTAAATTTTAAAAATTGATCCAAAAAATGACATCTAATTTTTTTGGAACAAATATTCAATATACTTTCACCTCAAATTGGAGCCATGATTTAAAGTAAATCCACAAGAGAAAAATGAGCAGTGTGTGTGTGCGCAAATTATATATATATATATATATATATTAGACATTTAATTAATTTGAAAGTGGAATAAAATTTGAGGGATCAAAATATATGTTGTAGTTTCATGGCAGAAAATGAAATTAATCCTTTATAACTATTTCATATCTTCCGTTCTCATCTCTGAAAATCAGTTTCCTATTTTTCTCCGTCATAATGACTTAGTTTGATAATATATATCGTCATAAATTTTTTGTTATATTTTTTCTGTTTTCTTACCTTTTTTTTGTATTGTTAAACAGAATGTGTATACCCTAAAAATATGATGTTTTTTTTTTGTTATTTTATGAACAAAGCAATCAACATGAAATTATATATATATATATATATATGAAATTAAAATGATAATTATTTTTTAAGTCTCAGAAGAAAAGCTAATAGTCCTAGATAAACACCGAATTTATTAGGATAACCAAAAAAATGTAAAGAAGTTTGCGTGATGGAATCTTGGCATATGCCGTGAAGCGGGGTCCACCGATCTAATTGGTGGTCCCCGGCGGGAGCTTTTTATTGGTCTCCAGCTTGGCTTTTGGACCCCTCCGATCCCCAAAGCCATCTAACAAACCAACGCGAATCAAGCCGTGGGCCCCGCGTCACTTTCACTCCCCTCCGGGTCCACAGTCATCCTTTTCACCCTTCCCCTAATCCTCGACCGACACGTGTTCTGGCCCCCCCGAAACCCCCACCCCACCACCGTCGTCGCGCCCACCCTCCCCGCGTGATGCCACGGCAAACCTCGAAGATCGGCTACCGTGCACCCACGGCTGTACCCCCTCACAAAGCAGGGGACCCCGCAGTCCGATTAACCAGCCGAGGGCCACCCCTAATCTGGAGCCCAGGACAACGTTGCGGGGGCCACCTAACAGTACTCGCTCACCATTCTTATTTCTTTTTCACGCCTCACGCTCGTGGCCCCCGCCCCCCGCAAGACATTGAATGGGTCCGTCCCTGGGGCCCGCAGGTGAGCTGGGTTTTCTAGGGTTTTGTTATACTTCCCAATCTCCTAAAGTCCTTTTGGTGTGGGGGGGGGGGGGGTCCTCTGCGACTTGTTTAATTGGAGGAGTGAGGGGACAAGAGGTGTTACCAGTTATTACTTATTAGAGGAGAGGGAGGGAGAGACGTGAGCTTGTTTCTTTCTTTCGAGCAAGGCGAAAAAAAATGGAGGGAGAAGGGGAGGGGGAGGATGCCGGGAGGCGGAGTGCTGTTGCCGATGCCGTGGGAGACGCCGGAAGCGGTGACGCATTAGGGGTAGTAATGGCGACGCCACCTTTCCCGCCGGGGGCCATACCGATGCACCGCTGGATCGTGCCGAAGCCGGAGCCCATCGACATGATGGGCGTCGGGGCGTTTCCCATCGTGCGGCGTACGACGGGACGGACCAAGGACCGGCACAGGAAGGTCGAGGGCCGCGGGCGGAGGATCCGGATGCCGGCGGCCTGCGCCGCCCGGATATTCCAGCTAACGCGCGAGCTGGGACACAAGTCCGACGGGGAGACCATCCAGTGGCTCCTGGAGCAGGCGGAGCCGGCCATCTTTGCCGCCACCGGCACCGGAACCGTCCCCGCCATCGCGACTAACGTCAACGGCACGCTGAAGATCCCGACGCAGGCGCCCTCCGCCGCGGCTCCCGTGACCTCGACGTCGACCGCCGTCGTCCCCCTCTCGGTCGACGCCGGCGCCGCCATTGTGGAGGCTGCGGAAGGCGAGGAAGGCGCGGAAAAGAAAAAGAGGAGGAAGCTGCAGCCGTCGCGGACGAGCGGCAGCGGGGCCGTGGTGGCCGGGTACTACCCGATGCAAGACCCGTTGCTTCCTGGCGGCGGGGCGATATCGATATCGACGGGTCTCGCTCCCATAGGCCACTCCGGCGCGCAGGCGTTCATGCCCTTGTGGGCGCTGACGGGCGGAGGGACCGCCGGAGGGGCAAGAATACTACCTCCGGGTGCATTATTCATGGTCCCACCCACGACGCCCGTCGCCGGGCCTTCGGACGGCCAGGCGCAGCTATGGGCGTTCCCTCATGCGCCGCAGGTCATCAACCTTTCCGCCGTTCGTCCGGCCGCGACCTCCGTTCCTGTGTTCGCCGGCGCAGTGCACGTCCCCAACTCCGCGTCCCCTGAATCCGTGACGCCGCTTGGAAGGGAGATGCAGAGACAGCAGCAGCAAGAGCTTCAGCTGATGGAGGAATCCAGGGAACAGCAGCGGCGACCGGAGCTGGAAAACGAGGAGGCGGGGGATGATGACGACGACGAGGAGGAGGATTAGGATAAGGATCCAAAAGATTAGCGATTAGCGTCTAGGATTAGAATTATTTTTTTCGTAAAATTAATGTATTATCCACTCTTAATCTTAATTCTGTTCTTCGACTCTCCTCTTCCCGCTTTAGATATGATGATCTTTTAATTGTCCAAAGCTGTCTTTTTATTTTTCTCTTCCTCTGCTCTTTCACTGATCCGTTCGCACTTGTCAACGACTTTAGCTCGTGTGACGGCACGTGTGGTGAGATTTGGGTGAACGTCTCCGTCTGCTGCTGCGCTGGCACGTGTGGTTCGGTTCCGCTCGAGATAACAAGCCAAAAAAGAAATTAAAAAACGTGCGGGAGGCCGTGCGAAGTTGTTGTAGTGGGGGCCTACGAGGAAGTGGGCCCCGCCAGCTTGCCCTCCGTGATGAGGCCAGGGCCCCGTGAGACTCCCAACGGTCCACCGCCTGCCCCACGAGTCCACGACTACGAATACGGAGAGGTGAGCCCCACGTGGGTTGTTGGGGCGGGGCGCCGCTCTGTGGGCCCCACCGACGTTTTGTTTGTTACGGAGGGCGGTGTTTTGCTTTGGGCTAAGTGGGGTTTTGACGTGGCTATCCGGACCCACTTATCTTTTCGCCATCTTCATCCTTTATATACTTGTTCGGAATAATGAAATCAATCATTCTTAATACTCGTTCGATAATCAAATACAAGTCATGAAACACATCAGACACTAATCTCACTTATAGTTCTCTGGAGTATTCTTAAAAGTCATGAAATTCATTTAATAAATTAATAATTTTTTAAAGAACTAAAATTTAGCTCTTCGTACAGTTTAGAGTCTTCTTCTCATTATTTTTTTGTCTTTCTTTAGCTCTCGAGGGTAAAATGTAGAGAATGATAAAAAATTCTTTTTTTATATGATATTTTCATCACCCTTTGATCCATCATCAGAATCTTCTATTCCTTATTATTTTACCATTTGTCATGGTCCCCTCATTTTTTTCAAAAAAATTTCTTTCTTACTTTTAACAACTTAAGTTGTAGTCATCTCCCTTCTTTTCCAGCAAGAATGTCTTATATGCTTGATTTAGATATTGAATTAGTAAGAACAACAAGCATTAGTTCTTCAAATAAAAATTGGACAATCCAAGTGTTAATTATGTTAGAAGTCAATAGTCAACGCCTACTGCACCACCAAATCGGCTACCATCTAGTCACAAAAATAACACTCATGAAAGAGATAGGGGGACAAGCTAATACTTGTCATGACCTCTATCCTGGACATTTTCCATATGATTGCTACTATTGACATGCGAACACTCAGCAACCACAAGCATATTCTACAACAACACAGCCTACGGCCTCCACTTCATCTCTAGCATCTCCGCTTGGTGCTTATTTTGAGTGGTATCCTGACACAGCTGCCACTCGGTTGCACCACTCATCATACTACACCTCACATCCAATTTTTGGAGATGTTCGAGCCCTATCAAGGACACGATCGACTGTAAGTTGACAATGGTAATACACTTGTCATCTACAACGTTGATCAATCTCAATTTTCTTGTCTATGCAAACCTTTGCAATCACAAAATGTGCTTCATGTGCCAATCATATCTAAACCATTAGTATCAGTACATCAGTTCATTGAAGATAATAATTATTTTTTAATTTCACTCAATTTTTTTTGTTGTAAAAGATCGCACAACTCAGCAGCTCCTTCGCAGAAAATTAAAAGTCTTTCCGATGTTGCATCGTCTACTTGAATGTTGTTTAACAAGCAACTGCAAAGCCTTCAAACTGACAATGGCAGTGAGTTTATTGTGCTGCTCACCAATCCTTGAGATTCAACATCGTGTCACTTGTTCCTACAGCCATGAGCAGAATGACAATTTAAAAGAAAAATTCGTCACATTATAAATATTGCTCTTTCCTTATTCACTCATGCTCATATTCCTAAGCTCTTCAGTCGAAATTGCTACTTACCTTATTAATCATCTGCCTTGATCCACCCTTCACCATTCTATCTCGTATCAATTGTTGTATTAGAAAAGGCTAGACTACACACATCCTTAGACTTTTAGTTATGCCATTTATTCACTCACCAGACTTTACAACCATCACAAGTTCTTTGAATGCATTGTGCAATGTGTCTTTCTCGACTATCCTCCACATACACTTGAGTATAGTTGTCTTGATCGTGCCACATGTTGTCTCTATAATGCTAGACATGTGAAATTTGGTGAACTTATCTTTTCTTTTCAATAATAATACTCCATAATGCATTCATATCAACTATTGTATTAGAAAAGGCCAGACTACACACATCATTGGACCTTTGGTTGTGTCATTTATCCACTCACCAAATTTTACAACCACCACAAGTTCTCCGACCGCATTGTGCAATGTGTCTTTCTCAAATATCCTCCACATACACCTGAATATAGGTATCTTTTCCTTCCAAAAAAGAGAAACTTGAATTGAATTATTTTTTTTGTTGTATATAGAGGGAGAGAAAAAGACAATGAGCAAAAAGAAAAAAGTGAAAAGATCCTTTTTATATGCACCGGTAAATTATACGAATCATTTTTTAATTTTAAATGTGATAATTATTTGTTCATTTAATTTTAATTTATAATGAGACCATTTTTCACTATTGACAATTACAATATTAACGTGATACAACAAGAAATAATAAATTAATATACACATATAATAAATTAATATAAAAAAAGCCTGCGGAGGGAAGGAGCGATGCCTCTTGGATAGTACGACGGCACGTGTGGACATGTTTTTGGGTGGACGACCCCCTATGCTACTGCCCTGGTAAGTGTGGTTCAGTTCGGTTCCGCTGGAGATAACAAGCCAAAAATAAAATGAAAAAAATATGTGTGGGAGGCCGTGCGAAGTTGCTGTGGTGGGACTTGGAGCTTACGAGGAGGTGGGCCTCGCAAAATCTGGCCCTCACGTGATGAGGCGAGGGCCCCGAGAGGCCACTCACGGCCCAAACCCTGCTCCCACGGCTTCGAATCCAGAGTAGTATGCCCCCACGCGGGTGGTTGGGCCGGAGCACCGCCGTGGGCCCCATATTGGGCCCCACCGAAGTTTGTTAGGAGGGAGGTTTTTGCTTTCGGGTAAGTGGTGCTTAGACGTGGCTTTCCGGGCCCACTTAAGTTTTCGCCTTTTTCTTTAATAAACTGCCTTTTCGCCATCTATCTACTTGTTCCTGATAAGATTTTGTTTATTTATTTTTTTGAGCTTATGGATTCGGTTAATCAATCTGAAAAAAGAATGATCAACTATTAACTACTTTTTTTTCATTTATATCCGCACGGTACTCAGAATCGAGTCAAAAACTTGGACAAAGAGTAAAAATCATATATTATTTTATTAAATTAATTATTTCAAAAAGTGTCTTAACGCCAATTCTCACAACTAGTTAGTGGAGGAGAGTGTGAACTCTACGTACTTTCTCCTTTTATTTAAAGGGTTAGGAATCAGGATGGATGCTCCTGCTTAGGTTGTCTGACGGATCGACGACTCCTCTAACCTTTTAGGTGCGGTCCGGTGATTATATTTCAGCAGACGATGGGGGTTCAACAGGTGACGATGGTTCAGCGATCGCGTGCTCGCTCGACTTCGGGTAAAATGAGTTTTCCGGCCGCGAGTTTTTCAGTGGTGATCTTCTGTCCTAGCGACACCGATAATGGTTCAATGTGGAGACGTGGAGTAGGCTTGCAAGCGTGGGCAGCGGCGAGCGAGCACGCAAGGGGCACAGTCGATGGTTGACGGCGAGTGAGCACGTGAGATGCGAGATCGAGGGGAGCGACGAGGTAGAGGGTGAGCGGTAGCGAGCAAGCACGTGACAGCGATGGTTGACGGTCGATGACGAGCGAGCACGCAAGGGCGAGGGCAACGGTGGCCGGGTGTCGATGACAATGGATCCCAATGTGGATGCCGGCGAGGGTAAAAAACTTGAGGTATCGTATCTAGGGCAAAATCAGTTAGCATATTGTTGAACCAGCCGGCTTTCTTGGTTGAACCGTGACTAGATCGTCAAACTCGCATCCAACGTTGATTTGAGATTCTATGCGCGCATGTGCAGGCAAGGGCGTCCACCACATTTTAAATTCTTATACGTCTCCTCCTTCATAGAGTTAAAAGGGCGACAAACAAATAATGGTAAATTTCATTAAAAAAATTGAACTTATTTGTATTCTTGAATCTAAACCTTTTTTCTTTTTTACAGAAAAGATGACGAACTTTATTTTATTCTTAAATTCAGTAAAAAAAATTATGTTCACTAAAAAATTATAAAATTTTAAATTAACTATAAATATAATCTATTATTATATTTTTTTATTAAAAAATATTACTTTGCGAGATAAATTGTAAAAAATAAAAGGATAAAGATAAAAACATTTTTACAATGTTGATAATAAATTAGTTTTATTTTAGCCTATTTTAATAAACTTTAATTAAATGATTTTTTCACGTATAATTGGATATTAGATTATCAACTTTTTTTTTACTTCTTTACATACAATTATAATATTATTTTAAAATATAGTCTAAACTTTAATTATTTTTTATAATATTAAAATTGTAAACAATAAAATGATAAAATATTATTTTTAAGTTTAAAATTTGACGATATTTCATTCATTTATTTATATGATGATTACTGAATTAATATTTTTAATATGGTAATTAATTTAAAATTATATTGCTTTTTATAAAAGAATAAATTTTTTGGTTAAATTTGAAGACAAAATTAAAGTTCATGATTTTATAAGTGTAAATAAAAGTTCATACCAAAATTTAAAATAAAATTAAAGTTGTCCTTGTGTCTTCAAATAAGTGGAAGTAATATGTTGACATGGAAGATGAGCCATTATTAGTTCTTTGGTATTTTTCTTAATCTCTTATTTAATTTTTTTTCTTAAATTACGATGATCAAGCGTTATTTTTAAACGCACATCAAACGATGTTACACGTACTTTTCTTTATTTTTTCGAAATCTTTTTTATAAATAGTTTATATTATCATCGATGACATAAAAAATACAATTCAAATCACAAACAATAATTATATTTATCATTTTTCTAAATTTTATGAACTTATGCATATTAGTATCCTTCGTAATAGATATAATTATTTTTTATAATTATAAAATTATTTTTCATTACATCTAAACGAAGAAATAGATAAAAAAACAAGAAAGCTTTCGACACACGCATTAAACCTTTAGGGCCGTTTGGTAGGAGGTAATCCAAATAGATTATCCGTAATTTTATTTAAAATTTTAAGGGTCCACCACATTATCTCATTTGGTTGTGACACATTATCGATAATTTTAATTGCACTGATAATTACCACCTCAGTGATAATCCAAATAGCAGGCAGGGGAAGTGGCTTTTCAGATTACCAGTTGCTTGACATGCATTTTGACAATAATGTCCAATTAATAAAAAATAATAATTTTAAATATTTTATTAATAAATAAATATCATCCAATCTCATTTTCTCTACTCTTTAATTTCTTTATAAATAACTTTTAAATTGTCTCATCTTATTAAACTATATTTATTTTTTCTATATTTTCTTTATTTATTTATAATATCATGTGATGAAAATCTAAAATAATTTTTAAAGATATATTGATAATTTTTTCTCTAATTATTTTAATCATACCTTATATTACCAATACTCGCGATATTATTGATAATTTAAATAATGATAATCTATATAAGTAATGATCTAAATTATCAACAACAATAACAACAAAGCCTTATCCCACTAGGTGAGGTCGGCTGGCATTCGTTGATCTATGTTCATAAGATTTGACAGAATTTTATGCTGGCTGTCGGGGCCTAACACAACCCTCCTCCTTTATCCGGGCTTGGGACCGGCTATAATGTTCATAAGAATACACATTAACAATGCATAAAAATTCGCATACATGGCTCAACTGGTTACTGGACATGCATACACATTCACCATATGTACCAATGTACAGATATATAAGCTACTCATACGTGCAAATCATGAGAGGAAATAATATGCATTCAACAAGCAGGACATCATCTAGATGCATATCAAGAATGCCCCGACCCTATTTAAGACTTGTGAAAAAGCGAATGTTGTTTTCTGAATTTAATACACACATAAACGACATTAGTGATGGCATAATGTAACAAAGCATTCAAATCGTGCAACTTAAGAGCGCAAGCAAAGAATTCAATTTAGCAATAACGACATCGAGAGATTGGAGAGGAGGGGACACAATACCCATGCCAAGCGCTGAGAGCTCGACTTCGTTGTAGTTTTGCATATACTTCTTGGCGAGGTTGACGATTAATTAAATCTTTAAGTGTAATGTATCAAACGGCCATTTTTAAGGATTTCATTGGCATGAATACATTTATTTATCACTAAATTTATTAAACCTTTATATTTCTCTGAACTAAATTTCGTATATATTTATCACGATCACTTTTAGCTAACTCTCATGACCGTCAAAGTTATTCCAGAATGAAAGATGAACTTGAATATAACTTTTTTTTTAATCGACTACCGTTTCGGCAAACCTTCAAAATGGCAAGTGAAGCAAACGTTTCAACAAAAGACGTCAAAAGTCCTACTCTCCTGACAAATAGGGACCCAAAAAGGAGGTCAAAGACGCTCTGCAATTAATCCTTTTAAAATCATACCAACAGGAAAATTCACAAACTTCTAACAACTTGCCTCCATGAGTATACACAATGTAAAGCAGTTCTTCTCCTAGGTGAAGCAGACAGACTTGATTTTCATATTCTAAAAGCACAAGAAAAACTGATGGATGGTAACTACGACATGTAAAGATGTCAGAATAGAGCAAGATCCGCTTTGAAATCCTACTTGCAAAATAAGAAGGGGACTATTTGAACTTGTACATTTTTTAAGGTCTTCAATAGTGCACTGTAATAGCCCTGAATCACATTTACAATTTACAATGCAGGAGAATTCCTTTATCATGAGCAAAGCCGATATTCAATAGTTCAAAATAATAGTCCTCAAATCAAATTTCGAAAGTGAGCATAATTTAGAACAAATCTTTAAGTGTTTGGTACACAAAGTACATAACTTGGAACATCCTAGGCGAGCAGTTGCAGTTTCTAGGAGATGGTTGTCTTGAATGCAGTACTACTATGAAGTCGTGGTTCTGTGTTGTGCTCCTTTTTCCTTCATAACATGGCTTCTTCTCAATCCTGATATACGAGTACAAGAAATGTATCCTTTGCAATCAATTCACATCAAAGTCAAGAGTTTTTCCTCTTTTTTTCACCCATCAGCTTTTCAATGTTTGTGTTGACAAACCTGACAATTTGCAGCAAATTTTCAGTTAGAAGTTGCATCCAGAACAGTATAAACATCAATATAGAAGGAAGAATTTGAACAATAACAGATGAGGCACCTTCTTTTATAGAGAGTACATGCCTCTGACCCAAAAACAAAAGTACATGGCAAGATAGTTCATGTTCTCCAAAGACTACTACATCCAGATATTCTTTATCTCGAAGGTAGATCTTCCCAGGTGATGAGTCATTTCAGAGTCCTAGCCCTTTGGAGAGCATCCTTGGTCATGCAAGAGAACTCTTTCATTTCTTTGAAAAGTTAACAAGGCCAAACTACAAATGCAAGGATTGACTGAGTAGTGTGGGAAGAAGAATCAAAACAAGTCTTCAAAGGCAATCGGATTCTAGATAGATGAAACAACATAGTAAACATGCATGGCAACATAGCAAACAAGTCTCCAATGTTTGTTAAGGTGTGGAGAGCTGCGGGGTATGACTGGTTGGAGTGACTACTAGTCATGGAAACCTTTTGGAGGAGTTTCAAAACGGAAGGTTCATTTGCGTGCTCAAGATTGACAAAGGGTTGTACTGTTAGCTATCCCCTTCAGACCACTTGGCTAAGGTCAACTTTGGTACAGCTAGATGCTATATACAGGAAGTTCTACAGCACTTCTTATTTAACTACTAATGGAGAGAATGGTTGTGTAACAAAGATTACCAACAATGCTTGAAATGCCAAATCAGAATAATGTAACTGTTTCGATAGCACACTTTCTACTTTCATTTCATTCTTAACTCCCAACTCAGAAATACAAAAGAGAGGAAACAAGATGTATTGATAAACATATCTTTCGAGACAAGTTCGACCCAACCACACATCTCATGATATACAAAAAGAAAAATTCCACGTCCATGGGAAAAAAGAAAACAAGTTGTTACCAATCCAATAAGCATGTAAACTAATATGAATCACAAAATTGCACAAGTTTCTATCAATAAGCAAATGAAGAAAAGCATTCAATTTCCTTACCTCATTAAGGTGTAATCATAATTTCTTTTTCCCTGCTTGTAGAGAATCAAATATCGAATTCATCTGAAATCGCAGTCCTCGTCCATTCCACAATTCAGTCATCTGAATCATCATCCAATTCATAGTACTCTTCTTCACCGCTTTCGTAGTCATCACTGTGATCATAATTATCGTCCTCTGCACTTGCAACATCTTCATCTTGCTTCCCCTGGGAACCCCCCTCATGCATCAACTCATCCCCATCCAACACCAGCTTCGTCATGCCCTTGCCCCTATACAGAAGCCCCGTCCTCATAACATACTGGTACTTGTCCCGGACTGCGGCGAGAGGGTGCTGTTCCACAAGCTTACCCTTCTCGTAACCCTCCCGCAAGACCACCGTCGTTGTCTTGCACTTGAGCGACAAGTAGAAGATCCCTGGGAAACGAGTAAAGATGCGGGTGAACTTGTGAGGCAGGCGGAGCTCTTCACGAAGGCTCCGAAGGTAGTTGCGCTTGGTCTTCTTGTGGATGGTGAGACTGAGAAGCTCGTGGAGGACGCCGACGACGCGCTTCTCCATGAGATCGCTCTCAGGGTCGATCCCGGAGGCGTCATCGTACGGGGATACGTAGGGGAGGCGGTGGAACTCCTCCATCCAGGCCTTGACCTTCTTCATGGAGCCGTATCCCCGAGGAAAGCGCATGGGGAAGGCGAGCGGGGCGGCCAGGGACGACGGGGGCTTCTTGAGGTCGCGGTAGGAGGGCTCCTCGATGGCGTCGCGGTGCCGCAGCTGGAGGGCAGAGACGGCGAGTTCGTCGGGCCAGGAGGCGAGGGCGATCAGAGGAACACCGTCTTGCGGGCGGCGGTCGAGGCGGAGGAGGTCGGGGTGCGCGGAGGGGAGGGCGGTGGGGAAGTCCGGGGGGAGACCGAGGTCGTAGCGGAGGGGGAAGACGGAGGAGAGGGGGAGGGCGCGGGAGCGGGACATCATGAGGAGGCGGGCGAGGCGGGGGGCGGCGTCGTGGCAGGCGGAGAGCTCGCGTCCGCGGAGGAGCTGGGCGGCGGGGGCGAGGGAGAAGGTCGGGAGGGAAGGGAAGCGGGGATGGGGGGACTCGCTGAAGAGGGTCGGGTATCGCCGGAGGAAGCGGAGCACGGGAACAGTGAGGCCGAGGTGCTTCTGGAAGGGGGCGAGGGAGCGGGCGGGGAGGACGCCGGAGGGGGCGCGGGCGATGGCGTCGACCAGGAGGCAAGCGGCCTTGACGTCGGTATCGCGGTCAATGATGTGGTCCAGGCCGCGGTTCTTCACCCACTTCAGACGGACACGCGCCACCCCCCGCCGCTGCAGCTGCTGGTGGTGGCGCTGGTCTCGGCGGAGGTGGTAGAGGGGCTTAGCACCGGATCCGGCGATCCTTTCGGAGAGGAATCTATTGACGATGCCGAGCATTTCTTCTTCGTCGTGGTGGTGGTGGTGGTGGTGGTGGTTGACGACGGCGGCGGCAGCACCACTGAAAGGCGATACAATACAGAAATGTACGAGGTGACGCCGCGATCCGCTTCAAAGGTCGGACGGCGATATATAAATAATCAGAACATACCATTATTTCCAAAAAAAAACTTCTTTTTAATTTTTTCTTATAGTACTTTATTTTTATTTTCATTTTTATGTCCAGTTTATTTCATATATATTTTTATAATACTTTGCATATGCAATTGCAGTTTTTCATATTAATTAAATTTATATGTATTATCTCATATCATATCAGTATTATATTTTTATCATAAAAAATAAAAACTCTAATCTAAAAAAAATAGGGTAGAGCAAATCCGGATTTGGGATTGAGTCTGGCCATCTCTATTTGGGGACAAAAATGAAGAGATGAGATCCATCAATTGAAGCAAAAAATGAGATAAAATGGGACATTAAGGAGTGTTTGATTAAGTTTATAAATCAGAGAAAATTATTTGTAATTTAATTATTTTTCTCTAATTGGTAACTAAAAGAAAATGTTAATAAATACTTATTTTACCTTTTTATAAGTCAGAAAAAAATAGGAAGTCTCATCTTATTTTGTGAAAGTAAAAATTGATTAGTTTGATCAATGATACTATTTTATCCTTAAAATATACATAATTTTTTTCACCTATTATAATATTAATTTTTTGGTTTAATATAAGTGTCAAGCGTTTTTCGTGTGAAATGCATATCAAGCAATTTTACACATACTTTTCTTTATTATTTTCAATATCTTTCTTCGTAAAAAGTTTAGAGGATCATTAATAATAACAAAAAAATACTTTTATAATGTAAAAAATGATAAAACATATGATTATATATATTACGAAGAATGATAATATGCATAAATTCACTTCATCAAATTTTGAAAATGATGATATAATTATTATTGATGATTTGAATTATGTTTTTGTTATATCATTGATCATTATTAATGAAGAAAGATATAAAAAGTACAAAAAAATATGTGTAAAGTCGCATGACACGTGCTTTAGACAGGATCCAAATGCAATTTTTAGACAATTGATATTATCAAGTAATCCACATTACCAATAATATATTTCGAATAAAAAAGAAAATTTCATGAATCCTACTAATTTTAAATTGAGACGTATTAGGGTGTAATCATAATATGTGTTATGTCACAATTTCGGATCGTTAGATTGGCATCATTTTAATCTAATGATCCAAATAATTTGTATTTTGAATCGTCAGATTAAAATGATGCAAGTCATTGCACCGTGCACTAATTTAACTTTTTAAAATTATACTTACTCAACAATCTGTACGAAAATGTCCCCCTAATATCCAATCATAAAAGTTTTATTTAATTGTAACGCCTCCGAAATGCACCCCGCCACGTGGTCGAATACACTCCGGAAACGTTACGAGACATGACTTACGTGTACAATAATTTGATCAAAATAAGACTTTGACTGATTAACATAATAGAGGCATAATTACGGAAGAAAACATAGCTATCATTTTATTAAAAAGAGGCACAATTAAAATAAATGCGAAAGTCTTAACAAGATAACATAACTAAGTCTCACATAATCTAAACATGATAGTTTGCATAAATAAATACAACTCGATGAAAATAAAAAGGAAGCTGAAGAGACTCGATTTCATGTGCAAAGAACACCACGAGCTCGATCTATCGCCTGCGCCATAATCCTTGACGTCTAGTACATAATAATGATGTGACATGTAAGGAACAATGATATCATAAAGATAATCAAATAAACATAATCATAAATGATAGAGTCATATAGATATGATTGATACAATAACATCATGATCAAGAGGCATGAACTAGAGTGGCATGACTGATAATAATATGATAAGTGTAACAAGAAGGATAACATAATCATCTTTAAATTCATATGACAAAATCGACCATGGGCTTTAGAATCATTATCATGAAAATCATTGGGCATTGCCCGTCATCATAATCATAGTCATCTTTTCATTCTCATTATGTTACACTTATTTTGGAGTGTCTTTCAACTCCCTTTAACATAAGCCGGTGGAGTATCTTTCGCGGAGTACCTCAACGTCAAATATGGGCCGGTGGAGTATCTTTCAACTCCCTTTTGACCAGGTTGACCGTCGTCAACAAAATATAAGAAGAGCTCTTCCATTTACATTTTTATTAGTCTTTTATCTTTTTATTTTATAATTGGATCAAAGGTTATAAATAACAAAATCTAAGAATAGTTGAATTGAGATAAAAAGATCATGATATGATAAGATTCGACATGTAAAGAGATAATAACATGAGTGCAATTGTGATGTGACACAATAGTGAGATGGATAAATAATTAAGGAAGCAATTAATTAAATCCTGAACGGATAAATCACAAGATCAAATAACCTGGGATTGCTACTACAGTGTCACGTTGCACCTTAGCCATAGTCCACTACCCGTGAAGATCATGCATGAGTACACATCATGGCTGATTGTGACATATAAACGAGATTGATGCATTTAAAGAATCTGTCATATGAGTGTATTTTTACACCCTTGACACGTGGTTAACATGTGATTAAAGCCATTACAGGCATGAAGAGAAAATTAATTGGCTTTGCACCCAAGATGCACACGACGACATTTTCTTTCTTTCCACATGTGCATATGACCTTGGCATTTTAATGCATAGATACGGTCAGGATATTAATACAAATACTCCTATTTATTTATGAAAATTTTCAAGCAAAGTGTTATACAGGTCTTAAACTTTTAAAATGATAATCCATAATATTATAGAAATAAAAAGAAATGATCAGGGAACCCACAATTATCCGACAATGTGTAGATAATCCATATTCGAATAGTTATTACTCGAAACTATATCTAAATGATGGTGAACCGATCGACAGACGAATTGACGACAGCCATGAATCATTCATGAGATAACAAATACAATCCATGATCACATATCGACAAAGAAATTTTACACGGACATGGGTAAATCATTAAGTCTCGATTTGGAAAATAAATGCAACTAACACAGTCGCGCGATCTATAATTGTTCGATATTTAGAATCACGATATGTTAGACGTGAGATATTTGCATATCTATAGGAGTTCTTTTCGTACCTTTGTAGGGAGAACTGATGTCACTGTCGGTGGCCTCCACGTCTTCTTCGAGCATGACATTTTCTTCCTTCAGGCCTTTCTTCCTCTCCTGCTGCAGTACACGAATGAGCAACCCAAAAACCCCTTCGTCCATATCTGATGTAATAGTAATTATAGGGGGTAGTGGGCAGTTACAAGAATGGGTCAAATAGGTTTATTTTTCTTCTTCTTTTTATTTATTTTTCCTTTTTTTAACGTAATTCTCGGACGTCACATTAATTGTTCTGTATTATTATACATCATTATGGGTTTGAGTGCCAACTTCCCAGCCTACTCAATTCGATCTAATCCAAAAAAAAAAAATGTTTTGGATCCAACATTATCCGCCTAAAAACTATGAGCCAACAGATTGAAAATGCTTGTGACTTGATTACATGTTACCGACTGTTAGATCCAAAAAATATTAATACTAA
Organism: Pontederia crassipes; assembly: GCA_030549335.1. NCBI lineage: Eukaryota > Viridiplantae > Streptophyta > Magnoliopsida > Commelinales > Pontederiaceae > Pontederia > Pontederia crassipes. Next base: position 75,698,780 of record CM060192.1, read on the forward strand.
TGCTAATAAGTATTTTATATAAAATTACTTAAACTATTAGATAACTTGAATGTTTATTATACTATTTTTTCTTATTCAAAATTCTATTGGATTTTCTTAAAAACTTTGTGGTTGTTTTTATATTTATTGTAATATTAAGAAATTAAGTCCAAGCTCACTAAAATCTCTACTCGATAACTCGCCCATGGCAGACAAGATTTATCTTTACGATATGTCGGAACCCAACCAGATCTATTATCACCCAGATATAATACATATATTATAACATATTTATGCAGTGTTTAATCACAATTCTAAGAAAACTAATCTGATCAAAATTATTCCATTATTTAAGAATCGTGGTCGAACCACTGTAATAATACAACTAATTCAACGATCATAATTTATTTAATTTTAGATGGTACTTTTATATTATCAGATTACCTTGATAAATATATATAGCTTCATCTAAATTCATATCTTGATAAAACAGCTACGGTAGATTACTATTTAGTATATTGTCATCAATTCCATTTATTACATTATCAACTAAAAAACTACTATTGATTTCATTTTCCTCTACACTTATAATATAGGAGGGGTGTGTTAGGGTGGTTTAGTAAGGATTGGCTAGATTAAATGCGATGAGTATTTATATGAATCATATCTAAATAAAATTTTACGTGATGGGTTGAATTAGTTTAATTTACTTTTTTATATATAAATTATAATATAAGGATTAGAAAATATTAAGTTAGATAAATGTCTTAATTACTCTTAAGAAAATTTAATTGTTTTATATGATTGAGAAAAATAATGTGTAGAATGAGAATAATTATTTCTAATTTCTTAAAAATTATTGATTTGATGAATTTATTTTTAAGTCATTTGATGAGCGTATGTACATCAATGCAATCTTAGTTAAAGTTTTAAAAGAATCCAAGTAAGTCTTACAATTTTAAACTCACCCACCCCAATTAAACTTAACACATTCTTACTAAACTCTTCATCCAAATACATCTTTAATTTTTAATTTTATTTTCTATATTAATTCAATAAAGGTTATATAACATCTGATACAAAAAAAAAAATTCAACATAAATTATTTCGAATCCACATAATATTGTTAACCGAACAATGTTTTTTTTGTCCTTTTATGATATTTTATATTTATCATCTATTTTGGCCGCCATATTTATGAAACAATTTTTTGTATTTCCCCAATCAACCTCTTAACTTTAAACACTATACGCTAACCACTATTAGTTAATCAATTATCTTCACTTATCAGCTACTTACTGATTTTTTTTTGGAACCACTAAGGACCTTCTATATTCAAGATGTATATTATTAAATATATAATAATATTTTGTTTTCTAATTGTGCCGTTTAGAATAAATAATAACTAACCAGTTTGTTAATTGATGCTAACTACAACTTATGAATTTTATTTTTTCGAATCCATATAATATTTCATTTTTTGCCTTCACTATCTACATTTGGAGGCTCATTATTTTTCACTCACTTATCTCTTACACCCTGAACCTTCGCATAATTAAAAAGTCTTTGCCCAATCGACTGGCGGAATTACACTATATTGTTGAGCGTTAATAGTCTTGAATTGAAATTTTAGAATAGCATTTTGATTTAGAGAATATATATTTATCGTTCTCCCATATCAATTTTAAATTAGTCAAATGCTAATAATCACGAACACTTAATAACCATGACGTTAAAAGTTAAATATTCCGTATGAGTTAGTAATATTGCATACTGTATGAGTGTGCATTAATGATGTATATAAACACTCCCATATATAATAGTGTCAAAATGAATGTACGAGTGTACAACTTGTATTTATAGCGCAAAGTCGGCAAAAGGTGGATGAAAAGAATGGAGAATTCATTTTTCTTGATTGGATTTAAATTAAAGAAGGATTTCTCGGCGTCCTTTTAACATTTTGTTTCTTTAGTCGTCACATATTTCATATTTAATATATATATAATATTAATTTAAATAACATTAGTATTTAACTCCCATTTTTTATGTATTATCTTTTCTTTTTCTTAATAACGTTTCAACCCAAAAGAAGAAAGCAGATTTTTAGACCTGGGTGGAACAGTGGTGGGTGCATCATCAATGCCCTAACTTTTACATCGCTCCAATATCTCCGAAGTTGCGCAAAGTCCTCCTCCTCCTCCTCCTCCTCCTCCTCCTCCTGCTGCTGCAAGTCGTGGATGCTGCTAGGGTTCGATGTCATTCTCCACTGCCGCTGCGTCACCGGTTTCTCCTCTTTCCCTCTCGCTCCCTCCTCTCTTTCTCACTACTGGCTCTTCTTCCCCTCGCAAGCAGAGGGGAAGGGGTTTCTCTCTGTTGCCCGGGAGCAGGCTAGTGCTTCCCTCCTTCCCGCAACGTGAGCAGGAGGGGATGACCCCCTGCTCGGAGAAAGGGGAGGGCTCTCCTTTGCCTGTGGACACGGGGAGCTTCTTTTTTTTTTCCCTTAGAAAATGTTACTCGTTTTATGAACTAAGTTTAGCTAATTTAAATTCTCGACAGTTTCTGCTTGAAAAAAAAAACTAGATTAGCCACGGCAGTGAGAAACTCTGTTTATTTTCTCCAATGAATTGTCGTTAATACGAAGTTTCGACGGATTTTTCTATTGAAGCAAAGATACCTAGAATATTCAATAATTAAAGAAACGAGAACAAGTTATATTGATCCATCTTTCTCAGTGTTTATGTTATCATATGAGATCTGTTTAAGTTGTTTCATGAGCTAAAAACAAACACTTTTTTTACCGGTTAGAAAAACAATGCTTATAAGACTGATGAGTTTTTTTTATTAACTTAATATGGAGTTGTTTTTTCTCCTTGCTTCTGTTATAGTCATCTGTACTACTTTATGAGATCTCATTTTGGTTCCTTACAATCTAATGTACTGTTATTCAAAACGGAAAAAAGAGAGTCACACATTCTGTGTTAGGATCCTATGTTCACATGGTTGTTTTGCCCTTGTGTGTGGAGGATGATTTAGGAATCTGAAAACGTTGTCACTTCAAGGCAGTCAGCGTACACCACCATCCTTAAGCATTGCTCTTGGAAGTGCCACACAGCACCTCCTGCTATCTTATGGGTCGTTTGGCTCCAAATGAACAAAATGATTTTTGCTTGATCTAAATGCCTGGGAAAGAAGTTTTATACCGGATGATTGCTTTAGTAAAGGAGCGGGAGAGATACTGTGAGATATTTTGCGGTATACACACTTTCTTTGAATTATCTGTATAGCATTTGATTTCACGTGTACATTCTTCGTTTTAAGGAGTCATCGTACATTCCTTGGTATCAAATAAACGCACAACTGCATCTTTTTATTTACCCATCCTTTATAATCTTGAAAAGAAGTAGTTCTATACAATAAGGGAGCAATCATCTTCCCAAGGGTCAGAAAAAATGGAAAAGATAATTATTCAGTCTTAAGTACATAAAATGTGGACACTGGTCCATTATGTTATTAGTTTGACAAAGTCAATCAAGTTTTTGCAGAAAAAAATAGGTCGTAGCAAAATAAATAAGTTAGAAGGGACAGGGGTCTTAAACCATGAAAAAAACGTGAGAGAAAAAAATCATTTTTTTAGAGGAAAAAGGATGATCCCCAGTTTGGTTATCATCCATGTATATATATATCACCAAAAAGGAACATCATATACAAGTGAGAAGCTCTCCAGTGGAGAGCAGCAAAAGACAAAAGGTGCTACCCAAAACCCCACTCTCGAAGAAGGTAAAACATGTGGTGTACAATACTGTCAACCTGACATCTCTCCCCACAAAAAATGACCCCGTTGCGCTGGGGCCAAATAGCTCAGGCACCGGCCAGAAAAGATGCCATAGGTAGTCTCCAACCTGAACTCTGAGTACTCAACGCCCTCATGCTCTGCCAGAAATCTGGCGCCGCCGCGAACACCACCCGTAATGGAAGTCCGAGACCAAACCTCATGAGCCACGCGGCAGCAAAATAACAAATGCGTGACATCCTCCGCCGCCTCTCCACACATAACGCAGGAGGTATCCGCATGCGTCGCCCACCTCGCCCTATAAACTTTGGTAAGGATCCGCTCCCGTTGCAAAATCCAAGCAAAGATCTTGACTTTAAGTGGCAGACGGGAGCGCCAAATGCGTCTGCAATCAGCTTTGAGGTCTTCTGGGTCGGTGGAAGCCAGGAGGAAACGAAGATAGAGGCTGCGTGCCGAGAAAGCGCCCGATGCCCATACCCAGCCATCAAACTGGGTCGGATGAGGATGAAAGGAGGCAATCATCTGATGAAGAGCTATTAAGTCAGAAAGCCGCTGATCGGAGAGTGGAGACCTGAAGAGGGGTTCCGGGAGCCAGTCCCATGGTCACCCCTATGAGATCAGCACTCCGCCACTGATGCCTCAGGATGTGATGCAAGAGCCAGTAATCGAGGCAAGGAATCCGCAAGAGGCCCCCTGGGATTGGTCGTGCCGCGAAAAGGTGAAGGCCTCCCCAGAGCCAAGAGATGGAATTATGAATGACCGCACATGCTGAAAAACGGCTGCCACCCCCCTCCAGAATGAGGAGAGCCCCGGGGTACAGTGGGCCTAGAGTCCCATGAGAGATCACGACCGTAGCATGTGAAGAAAACCTCTCTCCATAGGCTGCCGTCGGGCCCCATAATTCGGCCCACCCACCGGGCAAGGAGTGCCCAGTTGATGCAGCGGAGATTCCGAACATCCAAACCACCTTGCGAGGTGGGCCTACATATGCTGCTCCAAGCCACAAGGTGGGCCCGTCGAGTGGGATTGCACCCTTGACAAAAAAATCTGCACCTCAAAGAGTCAATATGTGATAGTACCTGCACAGGCATCTGGAGGACCGACATGAAATAGATCGGGAGTGATGAGAGCACTGATCGGAGCAGAATGAGATGACCACCACTAGATAAAAGCCAAGAGCTCCAGCCCTGGAGACGGCGCTCTAGCCGCTCAATAATAGGGGTCCACCTCCGAGAGCCAATATATCGGTCAGGGGGAGCCCCAAGTAGGTAATAGGTAGGGCTCCAACCGGTGTGCGCAGCTCCGCCGCGCATCGCATAGCGTCCTCCATCGCCATGCCAAAAGGAATGAAAGATGATTTGGCATGATTAATCTTGAGACCTGAAACCAAGCCGAAGAGCTCTACCAAAATAGACATCTGTCTAGCCTCAGCCATGGACCCCTCGATGAAAAAGACGATGTCGTCAACATACTGGAGCAGAGGCACCAGCCCGCCGCTGTTTAGTTGTTGGAGGACTTACGAAGTATTTGTATGGAATGACAGGTGATGGTAGTGAACGTAGTAGCTGTCAAAGCAGTGTTAGGTTCATACCACAGCTGTTAAGGATCAATGCAGACCTGATCGCACATGATGTATTTAGATATCCTAGTAAAACTGATGTCATATCCTCGTAAAAAAATAAATTGATGTTATATGACCCCTGTAATGGCAGGCATGGATGAAGATTGGTCCAATATTTTATGGGCCAGAAGACTACAATATTCATTTATCATATGATCAATAATCAGTTTATACACTTTCTCTATGTGGGTATCCATACCCACTGGTTGCTTCTTGCCTTTCTCTTCTTTTTGGTTTTCATATGCATTTGTACCTTTGTTGGTTTTAAAGTCTTAATGCAAAACACGAGAACCACCCAAAAGTTGTCATCCTTTCTCTTTAAAAAAATGGTTTTAACTTACCATATTGCTTTTTAGATTCTCAAGAATGAGTTTGTTTCTATCTATTTTGTTGCTGGAAACAGAAAAACAGTCTGATAAACAAAGAAAAACAGTGTGATAACAAAGTAATCCCAAATATGAACTATGACCTATGCTTATTTAATACCATCCTATGTTACTGAACATACCTTACTTCAAACTCAAAAGTAGATAGGGAAATTGTTCTTCTTAGAATCATCGAACTGTAAAAATGAGTTTTTTAGAGGACTATACAGAGTAGTTCAAACAAATGAAAGAAAGGCAAGCTTAAAATGCATGCAACGAAAACTCAAGCATGATCAGTTGAAATTTTCTCTGAGAACATTAAGGACGATTAGCAAGGACGTGGTCATCCAGCTCATTATATTAAAATCTAAGCATCAGAGTACTAGGATTGGAAAGCAGAACCAGGACCATGGAAACAGAAAAAAAAACATAGAGAGAGAGTCCACAGGTCGAGAATGCCATGGCCCAGTCATGGACCTGCCATGGAGCACAGTGTTACCCGTATAGCACCGTTTCCCACAGAAGTGCATTCAGCTGTTATCAAAGACACCATATATAAGCAAGTGGAATTGACCAAGCTCATCTTGATTCGTCAAGTGTGTGGCACCATTTATTATTGCCAACAGTTTTCCTTCCTGTTATTAAATATGTGGTTTCCTTTGTGTTTTGTCATTATTCTTATTAATTCTTGGTTGTAATGCACCCTTGAAAACACACCTCACAAAAATCCCCAAAAAATCTTGTTGGTAATGGCAGAGGAAGGCTTCAGATGTTCTTGTATCAATTTTTTGAGGAAGTTCTTGTATCCACGGATGACATCCTAACTTGGTGTTCATCCTTCTTCTCCTCAAAAAATAAAAATAAAAATAAAAATCAATTGGTTTATTCATTTTCATGCTGCACTATTGACAATCACCTTTCGTAGTTTCATTATCATCATAACTCACTTTCCAACATGAGTAAATTATGTAAAGGCAAAACTTGTGAGCTAACTGTTCCCAGTTAGATCCCTAAGGGTCTGTTTGGCATTCTCATTTATGTTCCCGCGTCAAACATCTTTGATCTCATTTTGTCCTCATAGTGGGAGCAAAGTGAGGGCGGGGCTGTTCTTGGGTGGAGCACAAACAGGTTGGCTCCTGTTTTTTCTTTGTTCCAGCAATCAATGCTGTGGAGCCCACTTGCAAAAAATTGTGCTGCTTGGTAGAAAACGTGGGGTTAAGCTTTTGTTCTTATGTTTGTTCTTATACCAAACACACTCCTAAAAGAAGTGCTCCGAGTTAACAGAGAGCATATGTTATTACTCACTTAGTTTCCGCTTTAAGAAGGAAACTGTTTCAGTACACTTTTATGGTTTTATCACTGAATTTTTCATCTAGAAAGGATGATAAATTTCAATATTGGGTATTTTTTTACAGTATTCCCATTTAGTTTCAACGTGTCTGCAGAAGATTAAAGAAGAGTTAATTGCCATTGGTAGCTTATTTTGTTTTCATTGATAAGTTGCTCTTTCATTGTATCTCCCATTAATGCATGACACATTTTATTTATGTAGGTCGATCCTGTTTCATGCTACTGTAGAGTTGACGCAGGCTTGAAGACTGTAGTTGGGGCTAGAAAGTTTGTTCCTGGAGCAAAGCTGTGTCTCCAACCTGATATTAAGCAAAACAAACCTAGATCAAGAACCTCAAGGAGAGATAAAAATCGCAATCAGGCACCTCTGCTACCTGGTCTACCAGATGATCTTGCTATTGCCTGTCTGATTCGTGTTCCCCGAGTTGAACACCAAAACCTTAGATTAGTCTGTAAAAGATGGAACCGCCTTTTGTCTGGAAACTATTTTTATTCTCTTAGGAAAAAGCTTGGGACAGCAGAGGAATGGGTGTATGTAATCAAAAGAGATCGCGATGGAAAGATATCTTGGCATGCCTTTGATCCTATTTATCAGCTATGGAGACCACTGCCACCTGTTCCAGCAGATTACTCTGAGGCACTTGGATTTGGTTGTGCTGTACTCAGTGGTTGCTACCTCTACTTATTTGGAGGTAAAGATCCATCGAAGGGTCCAATGAGGCGTGTTGTCTTCTACAATGCTCGGACAAACAAGTGGCACAGAGCACCTGATATGCTTCGGAAACGATATTTCTTTGGTTCTTGTGTGATAAATAATTGCCTTTATGTTGCTGGAGGAGAATGTGAAGGTAGCCAAAGAACTCTGCGTACAGCTGAAGTATATGATCCTAACAAGAATAGGTGGACATTTATTTCTGAAATGAGCACTGGAATGGTTCCTTTTATTGGAGTTGTCTATGATGGTAAATGGTTTCTAAAAGGGCTTAATTCGCATCGACAAGTGGTGAATGAAGTGTACATCCCTACGACAAATATGTGGTCCACAGTCAATGATGGAATGGTTACAGGTTGGCGTAATCCCAGCATTGTATTCAATGGAAGGCTTTATGCATCAGATTGCAGAGATGGGTGCAAACTTAGAGTCTATGAAGAAACTACAAATTCATGGAACAAATTTATGGATACCAAGCAGCATTTAGGCAGTTCGCGGGCCTTCGAGGCTGCAGCACTTGTATCTCTCAATCATAAAATATGTGTTGTCCGGAATAACATGGGCATCAGTTTTGTTGATGTAACAGATCCAGTGAAAAGTATAGAGACTAACAGCGCTCGAGTATGGGAGGCACTTGCTGGGAAAGGCCAGCTTAAGAATTTTGTTGCTACCTTGTGGTCAACAATTGCTGGTCGTAGTGGATTAAGAGGTCACATTGTTCATTGCCAAGTGCTCCAGGCATGAGCGCTTCATGGGAATGTATTCAGGCTGGCAACAGGTAGTTCTTTGATGAGCCAGACAGTACTAAATGATGCCTAACCAACATAAACTTGACATTTTGCGGGCATATTTGCAACAAAGATACTTTCCTGCATTTGGCAAATTTGAAGCTGAATTGCTGTACTTACTGGAGGTTAATACATGATTCCCAGTATTTAATAGGCTTTGTAAAATTGCAACTTGCACAATGGTGGGAGAAGTTTGATTGCCCTTTGCTCTGCTGACCAGAGGTGCAGGGTGAGAAGTTTTCCTAACCACGGATATGATTGTTTTGATCACTTTGCAGCCTTGAGATGAGGAATATATGCAACAAACTATGACATGCAGTTTCAAGCAAGGCGCACAGATTCTTGTCTTGAGTCTTTCGCTCCTTTAGTTTCTCATGAATGTCTGCATGAGAACATGAAAGTGTAGGTTCATGCCATGATGGCAAGAGTGTCAGTTATGGAGATGGTTGACAGAGCCTTTGCTTGGCTGCAAGATGGAAGGGACCCCATGGCAGTTCACTTGTTAAAATTCGGCATGTACATGTACCCACATGTACCAGGGCTCACGCAGTGAGGTTGCTTCTTAGTAGAGAAGGAAGCTTTCATTTAGCCAATGATTTTAGACTTAGATATCTAGGCTTTTCTGATGTTTTTTTCCTCTTTTAGAACATTGGAGTTTAAACCCATAAAATTGATTTGGTTTTGGTACTCTTAGGTTCTGATTGTTGTCAAACTATGAACAGTTGGTGAAAGGTTGGTTTTCTTCTTGAAGGATATTGAAAGCTTAATTTCTTTGTCTTGTGTTTGCTCATGTTTTTGGCCTTTCGTGCTAATTTTGAAATTACATGCTCATGCAGAACCATATTGGGTGTATGTACTCCTGTTCTGTTGGTACGGTGTCTTGTTTAAATTATATGACATTGTTTTATTATAATTCTCTTTATTCTTTATTGGATATCGTTGTAATATTTTAAAATAATAACTATAAGAGAAAATGCACAACAGAAGGGTTGTGCCTTCTCGATGAAAATTAAGGCTAAGAGATGTCCACATAATTAAAAGTATGGCATTTGGTTTCTGTTTGAATGATCAAAGTGTGCACAACTCATATTTTGTGCTTCTTGCAATACGTTCCTCCCATTTTCCTAATTTAATACATTTTTACTAATCATGCATTTAATCGACAGCCAACATAAAATTTTATCGAATTTTATGAACATGGATCAACTCCGACCCCACTTAATGATATAAGGCTTTGTTGTTGTTGTTACTGTGCATTTAAAACTATCCTATTTAATATTTAAATTTTCAAGTTTATCAAAAAGAGTTCACCCCTTTTTACTTTATTTGTTCATTACTCAATTTTTATTAGCAATAATAACCTCTAATAAATTATTGTATTCATACTTATCGGAATTAACGACTTGGAACAGCTACAACTTGAAGCATATGACAACTTTATGGTATGCAGATAAAGGAGGTCTATTGGGCAACCTTAATGGTAAAGGTGAAAAGTGGCGGGAGTGGGATGATATTTGAAAGGTAAAAATCACCTAGGTAGCATTTCGAAATAAATTAGCAGTTTTTTTAAATTTTCGCTGAATATTTGAATAGATAAATTAGTTCGAGATGAATATTTGAATAGAATGGAATAATAAGAAATTAGAGAGTTGATATGATAGGAAAAAGTTGATGTGATGAATGAATTTTTTTAGGTTTGAATCAAAATATGATTATTATAATTATAAAGTATAATTTTATTATTAATAAAAATAAAATTTTTTATGAAAAAAATTTGTTAAAAATATATTATTTAAATATAAAAACATTTTTAAATTAATTTTATTTAATGAAATATTAAGTAATAAATAATATTATATTAATACTTTATTATAAATATTTTATATATAATAAATTATTTTGTAAGGATAATGTGTGAGTGAGAGAAAAGAATAGAAAAAAAGAAAAAGCAAATGCAAAAAAGGTCAGGTCATGGCCAAAAAAATGATATGTTACGGTGCTCCGGTTTCACCGAAAAGGTGGAAGCGAAGTGTTGGAACCGGAGTCATGTGAGGTTCTGATTTCAATTTGCGATTCCAGTGGAATCGTAAGTGAAACTACGGTTCCTCTAGCCGCGTTTGGCGGAACCAAGTGGAACCAGTGCGCGGTCCACCCTAGCTCCGTTGCCAAATGGTCCTGATATTTTTGGCAATGTAGAATCCATTACATGCCCCGTTTTTAAATTTTTTACTAATACAATACTATAATCTAGTATGAGCAGAATTTTGATAAGTAACATTTTCTTATAAGGGGTGTTTGATTAAGCTTACATGTAAATTAAAATGAATTATAATCAGTTTTAAGAAATTCTCCTAACTGAAAAAACGATTTGATAAGTCCTTATTTTACTTACAGAAAGATATATTAGAATCCTCGAACTTATTTTGTGAGTGAAAAAAAATCAATTAATTAATAAATGTACTATTTTATTTTTAAAATATACATAATTTTTCTTCACAATATGTCATCTATTATAATATTAAGGATCTTTTAATCATTTAATTAAAATAATAATTTATAAATTTTTTTATTATCAAATGCATAATTATTTATTTTTTAAAATCAGTTTTAGTTATTAAATTATTTATAACATTTTAACTTATTAAATATTTTATATCGCTAAACGGACCTAATTTTGTAGCTTTTTATCGGATGTGATTTTTTTTTATTGCCGCCCCAATATTCCTTAAAAACAAGTAAACTTTCTCATAAGTAAACTTTCTAGGACCCAAATGCTACTTTGCCCTAGCTGGTTACCAGGGACTAATATGCGAAAAGCAAAGGGGTCAAATAGAAAACGAAAAAAAAAGTGCCAGACCGCCGTTTCTCTCGCTGTCCCCGCCGGCGCTGCCGACTTCTGTGCTCTTTCTCTCCCTACGCATTTGCAGTTTACTCCTTCACCTCCGCTGGAGAGACGATGGAGATGATCCATCGAATAGCCGAGTAATTGCCCAATTTGTTAGTTCATTTCCTTCTTTGCACTTGTTTTTATGCGATCAGATTCCAGTTTCATTCATTGTTTTTTTTTGTTTTTTTGCCTCGTTTGGATTTATTAGGGTTTAGGTGCTATTCCTGAGTTCGAAGATGAGCCAGCCGTCGGTGATTCTTGCCACGGCGAGCTACGACCACACCATTCGATTCTGGGAGGCCAAGAGCGGCCGCTGCATCCGCACCATACAATACCCCGATTCCGTCTGTACCTTTTTTCCTTTCTTTTGATCTGCCTCTTTGTAACTATGTTCTTGTTTGTATTTGGGATGATATTTGACACAGTTTTCGTATTCTGAACAAACGATTTGGTTAGAGATTAAGTTAATAGGCACTTATTCTTTTAGCAACGAGGGATTGGGGCACAAAGTGCTAGTAACTGTGAGTTCGCGCCCTGCCCAAGCATTTTCTTAAGAGAGACCATGCATCCGCAAAGGCATGCTATTGCTAGTAGCCATAGTTGCTCTGGCAGAAGGGTTCGCCCCCCAGAAAGAAAAGGATTCTTTTTAAATGAGCATTTATTGCGATAGCTTAATCTTACTCTTCCAGGATTGTAATTTGCATTGTTCTTGGTGATGTTTGCAGCAAGTCAATAGACTTGAAATAACACCAGATAAACGATACTTGGCAGCAGCAGGAAATCCGCACATTCGTCTTTTTGATGTTAACTCCAATAGTCCACATCCAGTATGTTATGTCAGCAAAAACTCCACATTCATTTTGTTCTCTTATTTTGCATGTTCCTGTATCCTACTAGCACCACTCGATGTCAGGTTCTCAGCTATGATTCACATACAAATAATGTTATGGCGGTGGGGTTTCAATGTAATGGAAATTGGATGTACTCAGGTTCTGAAGACGGCACAGTGAAGATCTGGGATTTGAGGTATACCAAAGATGCTATAATTCACTTGTTGTCGATATGTCTTTTTTGCCATTTCTTTTCTGTAAGTTTCTGAAGTCGAGGAAATCCCTATGAAGTTCTTTGGATTCTTATGGTTCCATTTTAGTGGAGGCCACAACACACGACTCTAATATAATTCTTACATCAGAGTGATATGAAAAGTAGGTCAAGTTTTATTTATACATATATATATATAATATATATCATATATGTATCTTTGTTTGTTGGTATGTTTTTATCAAATTTCTTGTGATGTCTTGTTTCAGAGCTGCTACTTGTCAAAGGGAGTATGAAAGCCGTGCAGCTGTGAACACAGTTGTCCTACATCCAAATCAGGTTTTTCTTGCTGACATTTGTGTCGTCATAATGCTGAAATGTGATATCAAATTTGCTTTTCGATTGTCATTTACTGGAAATTTGTGTAGAAATCATTAGTGTCATTTCTCTTATAGATCATTTTATATGTTGCCATGTGCAAACCGTGAATTTGTAATCTTTTTGTAAGTATTTTTTAATTCTGAAACACTAATCAAGGATGCACACAAATGCAAAGGGCCCCAACTTGAAACTGACCTCTGCTTCTATATGAAAATGAAAAGGAAATGTCCTATTGACTTCTATCTATTATGGCAATTCTGCTTGTACCCAGAGTTGCAGAAGAGACAGTGTATGTACAATAAAAGAGAACCACCATCTACAAACTGTGAAGAGGGGAAAAAAAAGGACTCCAGTCTGCAATTTACCTGCAGAACCTGCAGTAAACTCTAACATGGGGCAAGAATAGGTGCTAGACATCTAAACTTTGCAACACCATACAGTGCATCCTTCCCTTATACAAAAGGGCAATAACATTGACTATAAGTTCATACATAAAAGTCCATGGATTGAAACATAACCATACTAGGTAATGACATATAATCTAAGCGCCCTACCATGTGCAACGTCATAAAACCCTACAAAAAAAATTGATGATAAGCGATTTCTCTTTGCTTAAATAAGATTTCGAATTTAAAATTATGGGAATGCAAAAAAAATTATTCAAAGCGATCTATGTCACTACAGGATAATTTTATAAGATTAATTGAATTTGATAAAAAATTATACCCGTCGCATGAATTAAATCGTTTCCCAAAACTTTTAAAAAATCGGACAATGACTACGATTTGTAACATCCTCCCTGGCAGAAGCAATAAAATCTTCCACCCATTTAACCTTGATCTAACTACTTGAAAATTTTTTTTGAGATGAAAAAGATAAGAGGCTTGTAGACATTCTTCTTTATTGTCATAACAAAAGTACATAGTCTAATTACAAATGAAGAAGGCAACAAGGCATTCTAGACCCCTAATCACCAGCTCACATCTTCGCCCAAGCACTCACATGTCAAACAATTTTCTCCAAATACCAACATTCCCTTTGAAAAGGCCTAGGCCTCCATCATGCATCGGCTGATAAACTTCCCTCCAAGGAGCTAAGTGAATTCCTTGATTTGAGGTGTCAGAATGCCACCAGAAAAAACACTTATGAGAGAATCAGGTCGGTGTTCCACTGAGTAAGGAATTGGGAAAATGAACATATAATAAAAGAAGTGTTAACCGACCGCCGTTGGATAGAAGACGTCAACTCCAGCTAGCCAATCGTCATTCCACCCTTCAAATCGCCAACATTGGATCCTTGACTAGAATTCTCCTATCCTAACAATGGCATGCCCACCTTTGGCTAACTACTTGAAACGTCTATCCAAATGTAACTGACCAATGCGTTAAAAATATGTACTTTTCTTAAATGGCAGCTATTTCTTGCCTTTTTAAAAATTTTTATAGTCCATGACTCCATCTCATTTCTTCATCGAAAAAGCCAATTTATTTGATCAAGATAAAGAAGTTGAACTTGAAACTCTGTTGAGAGTAAGGACAAAGTCTAAAGAGGAGGTCCAGTTTGATTCAGTTCTACTATGATATAAAATGGGGAGAGGTATTTTGTGGAAAATGTAGTTTTCATTTCTCATTCTATGATTAGAGAGTGGATGGTATTGTGACCATTTGATTCATATCATTTAATTGTCGTATGACCATTTATAACAGTTTCCAGTGAAGAATCCCAGACGACTGGACACCTTATTTCTCATCCTTTTCTTACTCGAAATAAAGGTTCAGCATTTCTTTAACTTGGCAGCCTTGCGTAAGGGTTTGACATGGGACTCGTGATCTTTAAAGTTTCTTTTGGGTTTTGGATCTTTTCAAACTAAAGATCTTAATCATCGTCGAATGTTGGAATAAATTGTAAATCATTACACATTCCTGCAACCCAATATTATTTGGAACCAAAGAAGAATTTTTGTTGTACACCTTTAGTTCTTGTTGTGCAACAGCCGTCCAATGCCTAGTCTTAAGTGTTTATTTGTGTTGTTTTGCGTTGAGGGAAATGTTATATTTGTGGGCCATTTTAAGCTTCATCACTTTATTTTCTCTTTTAAGAAGGAATTTTTATCACTTGATGATCATTCTTTTATGTCAGATATACCATCCTTATTAAAAGTTTGTCTTTCACCTGAATCTTGATTCATAAATGCGTCATCCTTTTCTTGTTCTTAGGATTTAGTTGATTGCTCATTGAAACTATTCACTAATCCTAAGAGCTTGAATGCAGTTATGCAACATTGTAAGTCACCATTATTATGGTTCCTGTTTCTGATGCCTATGGTCTTATTAGACTACAAATTTATAAGATCTTACCAAATGTCATGTGCTTTGCGTGTCCCTGTTGGCTAGTTCAGATCTTGAGTTTTGTACCATGGAAAAAAATGAGTTGAGTTCTGACACCATAGATTTGAGACATAACATAGGATCCATCGAGATATATGCATATTAGTTTGTTCGCTGAAGTGACTTACCATTATAATTGCTACTATCATCATCAAATTATTGCTTTCTTTCAGAAGGAATTAATATCTGGTGACCAAAATGGAAATATTCGAGTGTGGGATTTGGTTGCTAATTCTTGCAGCTGTGAGTTGGTATGTGCTTATACCAGCATGAGGTTATAGTGACAACTCATCCATATTCCGTAGAGATCTTACCTGGAAATACTAAATCAATAAACCATAAAACTTGCAATCATAGTTTTTATTTCCTGTGCAGGTGCCAGAGGTCGATACAGCTGTTAGGTCTTTAACAGTGATGTGGGATGGTAGCATGGTTGTGGCTGCCAATAATCGTGGGACATGTTATGTCTGGCGCTTGCTGAAAGGAACTCAGGTTGCAGGCCTAAATGTCCTCTTTATTAGTAACGATTTGCTTTGTTATCTGAAGGTGACAAACTCTATCTTGCAGACCATGACCTATTTTGAGCCTCTCCATAAACTTCAAGCGCATAATGGTTACATCTTGAAATGCCTGCTTTCACCAGAATTTTGTGATCCTAACAGGTACTTACTGTTTTAACATTTGCCTGGATTCAGACAGAACAACTAAGCTAGTTTACCTTCTATATGCAACTTACTAGTATAAATACTGGTTACCTCCTTTACATAATGATCTTGGTTTGAGTGGAATCGTGCTATATTGTTCTGTGCCTAGGTATCTTGCAACTGCTTCATCTGATCACACAGTCAAAATCTGGAATGTTGATGGCTTCACCCTGGAAAGAACGCTAACAGGTAAAGAACATCAACTATGTATTGCAAGTTAGAGGCTTGGTACATGGACCCAAAGCAGCAACTAAATCAGATTCTCAATTTGTCACAGGACATCAACGATGGGTCTGGGACTGTGTGTTCTCTGTCGATGGTGCATACTTAATAACAGGTAGAAATATTGTATGCATAGATCTTGGCGTTGCCCATGTTCGGTTCCTCTTCTGTTAACAATGTCTGACACGAACAATGCAGCTTCGTCAGATGGAACTGCAAGACTCTGGATGACGTCAACAGGCGAGACCATAAAAATGTATCAGGGTCATCATAAAGCTACTGTCTGCTGTGCTCTTCATGATGGAGCCGAATCACCTCCAACATAACGATTTGCCGTTTACGGATCCCCCATGTAACATAGATTTGCTTTGTCTGGTTTTGTCATCTGTTTATGCTTGTGATGCCTTAAACATCCGTGGATTCGTGAATCTTTTCATCAAACTTTGCTCAACTTATGGGGATGTCGGTTCCTTGGCGATTACCTGGTGTCCGACAAGTTTTTTTCATTACTAGATAGTGTAAATTTGTAAATCTCGACTATAATAAGTAATAATAACCATATCCGACATTTGAAATGAACTCGATGCTGTTTGTTTTGGGCAACATAAATTTCACGGGTGGACATTATTGAAAAAAGTAGTGGTTTTTTAATGTGTTATTTCCTTTGACACTACCAAACCAGTGTTGGCAAGTGTCCCTAAAAGAATAATGATATATTAAATATTATAATTATATATAATCACTTATAAAATATTTGACTACTATTTTCTGAATCAGTGAAAAATATATAGTAAATTTGAATTAACAAATACATCTAAAGAATTTAAAACACTTAAATTTAAATAATCAAGACTAATTAATTAAATGTGAATTGTAAAAAAATAATCAAATAAATATTTTTAATATTAACATTTTTCTAATTACATTAGCATAAGAATAAATATCTATCAATTCTCGAAATTTTGAATGCAAATTTAATTGTTAACGGAGCACATGCATATGGAGGCTTTGTTTGACAACATCAGAATTAGCATTTCAAATAATATTTAACGATTCAAATGTTAATTTTTTATTTAATAAATGATAAAAATAAATAGCGTTTAGCGTTTCGTATGAAAATATTGCAAGGTTACTTTTACTAACGTTTAGCAATTAGAGATTAGCGTTTTATAACTTTTTCCAATTTTGCCTATATTCAAATATATTATTTCTTTCTAACTTATCTTATTATTTTCTCATTTTTATTTTATAATCATTTAACTATATTCTTTTTATATTCATGCTTAATCAATTAAAATTATTTATATGTTAACATTGAATAAAAAATAATTTCATAATTAATATTTTTATATCACGAGTGCACTATATGAAATTTATTGTCAATATAAATTTCTATATATTTTAAAAAATAGTTGTCAATTAAATCTTAGTTTATTTAATTGAGATATAAATAATTTATTTATTGTATTATAATAGAATTTGTATAGTGTTTGAATTGAATAATTTGTTATATGTCTAATTATGTTATTTTATATTCATCAATTAATTTTATCGCGGAGTTTATCAAACACTTCTTTGTTATAATATTTAATCGCTAATCATCATCCGCTATCCATTATACGTTAGTTAAACCGTTACCCGCTATCCGCTTATCAAATCTCTAATAATATCTAACAAAGCTATAGCCGATCTTATTATAGTAACATATACTAAGATAATTATGTTTTCTAATTATCCATGTTTGATTGCTCTCATTAATAATCGTCTTTCTTTGACACCTTATAAATAACGAGGAGGAAATAAACTTCACTTCATGCCCACACACTCTCTCTTATTGAGGATTAGTTATTTTCCTCTTGACATAGTTATGTAGAGGAGAAAACAAACTTCACTTCATGTTCTCTCTCGCTCATGCGGAATAATATACTATTGAAGGTTAGTTTTTTTTTTTAAAAAAGAAAAAAAGATTTACGATGAGAGATGGTGGATAGATGGAACTAACTAATTTGAATTTAGTTGTTATTTTGGCTCTTTTATTTTTACAAAATTTGAATGTTGGCATGATCTTGAATAATATTACATGATATAATAATTTCATAATTGGATTTTTATTTTGCAAATATATTAATTCATTTGTCCTACATGACTAGGAAAGAGAGTGGCTTGGTGTCACAAAGAGGACATATCCAATTGTAAACATACACATGTTTAGATATTTTTTACCTGCCTATTTTATATTGCAAATTAATATACTATCAAGTATTGTTATTTATGAAATTATTAGTTTAGAAAAAATGATAATAGCCCATTTTATCATTTCTATCGATTTGGATTCTATTTAATTTATCTTTGTTGTATATATAATTATATATATTGCTACTTAATATGTTATTTATGGTAATTTTTATTTTTAATTACTAGAATAAGTGATACCCCCAACCATACGTAGTTTCGTCCCTGAATTCACATCTGACATTAACCACATGCCCATGTAGTTCTTTTATGAATTATTTTTCTTGGTAAACTTTCAAGTAACCACACCATTCACATAAGAGATAATAATACTACCATATAGCTACGAGTTAGTCATCATGTTTTTGTAGACTAATGATAACTACTAACGTAATTGTTCAAAATACCTATGTAAACTTATTATTCCACAACGACAGTTATATCTTACCTACAAGGGCATTCACTATTCTATAGTATTAAGACAACTTTTGTTTAATCTTTACATGACAAATGCAATAATTTAAATATATTTTATTTCAATTGGTTGTGTTTGCCAAGAAAAATATCAATATACCATAACAATAATTTGTGTCCTTGAGAAGTTATAATTAATTGTAAAATAATTTATATATGCATATTATTCACAGACAGTTGTAAAAAAAAAATTGGAGATTTGTTTTTTATATCAGATATAAATAACTAATTAGAATATTTGTTTATATTTTATTTATGAAACAAAAATATTACATTTATTTATGAAATCAGTTATATGATACTACAACTATATAATATTTATATTAACTTGGTACAAGGCATTTAATAAATTATATATCAGATTATCCAAATGATACCATTTTAAAAAATAGAAATAACTTTAATTATATAATTATATATTTTGGGATATGGAGATGTTACCATATTAAAGTTAGTTAACTTCATAATAATTATTGGAATTAATCATGCTCCCAGATAATTAGATTTTAAATTATTTAACATGGTATAAATAATTAGAAATTAATATATCATAATTTTTACCGGGTGATTAGTACCTTAGAACTATCTCATTAATTTAGAATATAATTTCATATTATAAATATCCAAAACAAAAAAGCTGGAATAAATATATCTTCAATCTCCACAATTTTCTCTATGTTAGATTATTTCCTTTGGCACCACCCACCTACCCTCCTCCTCCTCCTCAAGGTTTTAGAACAAGGATTAACGAGCAGCATTAGTCACAGTTCTCTTTTTCTGAAAATTTAATTGTTAAAATAATGGCCATCGGGGAGGATATACATTATACCCAAAATGTATAATATCAATTTGTTATCGTGTGTTCTTAATTTAGTTCATCTTATTTAAATCATATTATTATATTTTTTTATGCATAATAAATGCCAATCTTCAATCCTCAAACATATTATCTATTAAAATAACAATACCTTCCAAGGATAATATCACTGCAGTTGTAAGTGGTGCTGCAGCCCCGGGTGTAAGGCTCACTGGATTTGCCCCGTTCCATTCGCCTTCAGGACCCCGTACGTCGCGTGGTCGCCGGACTGCTCGAGCCATTCTGCAGCCATTTGCTCCATCTCCACCGGAGCTCCACCATCTCCTCTCTCCTCTCCTCTTGCTAGCTAGTTGTTTCAGCAACTCAGACCGGATCTCCCTGTGCAGCTGCAGACTGACTGCCTACTCAGATGTAATAACAACAACAATAATAATAATAACATCATTTTGTATGCAACAATTCTTTCTTTTATTCTTCCAATGAATGAATGTACAGATTCTAGAGAACCAAATATTGCATGTTAGGAGGGGCCAACTGAAAAAATTATTATTTTAGAAGCAAGTTTTTTTTTTTTAAAAAAAATTGTTGTGAGGTTCAATTGCGGAGCATGATAGCAAATGGATATTTACATTTTGAAATAAAGAACAATTCTACAAAAAAGTAAAATTTTAAAAATTAAACATAGTATGAAATTGTTTAATTCTATTGTCTCACGTGCTTCACCGCGTTCGAATTTCGTTCTTGAGGTCATACATTAAACGTCGAGTGGAATTAATAACTAAGATCAAGTCAAATAATTGTTGCTCCAATACTAGATGTAAGGAAAATATTATATATATAATTTATTAAATAATAAGTTAAAATAATTACGAGAAGAAGGACGTGGTGCCTGACTCGTGAACCGAAAAAAAAATAACTTTGATTTTTATACATGAACATTACATTAGGCCGGTGGCCCTTTCTAAAATAAATCAAATAAAATATGGCTGCTATCGTGATAGTGATAATAATATTATTAGTAAAGTAAACATACTTGATAGATATTTGATAATATTATTATATACTTTATCAATTCTTAAAAGATGGCTTAACTAATATTAGTCATAAAAATCTTACGAAATAGCAAACTTATGAAGCCATACTAATATTATAATATCTCAAAAATTCATGCCAAAAGTTATGTCATTGAGGGGCTTTGAGAGTATTACGTCTAGTTCATTGTACATTCTAATTATAATTACAATAACAAAAAATTTCATAACAAAAAATAGCTGAAAATGTCATTAACAAATGAGAATACAATAACTATAAGAATGTATAAAAAAACATTCTTGTTCTTAATATTTTTATTACATTCATGACATATGTGCAACATTTGTATCTTGAGTTGACTTACTATCATAAGGTGCTCAATTATAATATTGTATGCTACCACATGATGCATTGACCATCATAATAGTAATATCATGTATGTTATTAATTAGGGTAAAGTGAGTTATATTGCATGCTTATATGCTGCAGTATACTGCATTGAATGATAGGTCAATCAACTTATTATCTAAATGTAATTTTGATAAATAATAGCACGTATAATAAGTTGATCGACTTATTATAATCCGTGCAATATATTCAGTGTCATCTATAAACTATTACACAATCTTTACATAAAATAGTGTCGTATATAATATTCTTAACATAATCATTGTAGAGCAATCATAAAATAGCATACATTTATCATATTGATGGATACTCCATAATCATAAGTAACATTATTTTATCTTTAATTTTTTTGAGTTGCTTCATAACTTCATGAACATTAGTTATTATACTATATATTTATTTTACTTTTTTCTTGCATAATTAACTTAACTATCTTTTCATTGTTAACTAAAATTTTTCTTGCATCATTAACTTATTATATGATATAATCTTTTGGACTTCTTTGTTCTTTTATCATGTTACATGGAATATTAAAGCATTCTACTTCATATTTCTTTCATTTTTATTATATGATATTATTATCTTTAACATTAACTTAATTGAATAATCAACATTATCTCTGTGTAATTATGTTATATGCTCCAACCAGCAAACATCTTTCGAGAATATGTACACTATTTCTTACGAGGAACTTTGTTTCTGGAAATCACATATACAAGGTTCAATACTTTATTTTGTAGTACTTTAGTCCTTCGAATCGTATTACACCATATGTAAAATTTTATTTTCCAATTTAACTTTGACTATTGATATGGGCATATTCTTCAATTTGGATTACATTATGCGTAATTAATACATCAACATTGTTATCATAAAATCATCGTATTTTAAACTTAATGATGTCTTAACATGACAAATCGATGTTTAACTATCATGAAATCTCATATAAGATTTCATACACAACATAAATGCACAAAATATCATAAAGCATCATAAATCAGCACATCAATACATTTGAAATGTATATAAAGATTTAATTAAAATTTAAATATTAACATGACTAATCATAATAAAATTGACATAAATAATATAACATATTATTTTTCAAATTAGACAACCATGATATATAATTATAAAAAATAATAATTCGATATATAGATATTCATATTGAATAATTCTATTTTTTTGCAAACTACACCTTCATATAGATCACATGTAAAATCTACATATTTTATATTTTTGAAATTTATATACAAAATTCATATAAGAAATAAAACTATTTTCTACACAGTATTCTCACAAGTCACAATGCATATTAAAATATTAATAAATTTGTCTACACTTGTTCTTTTAAGATGATTCCAGGTGTTATATAAAGATCAAACAAAGTTTTTACAATTACATAATTGTCAAACCTGATTTGATATGTTGTATTTTAAAATTCAGTCGCTGTAAGTACCATTTGATCTAAACTACTTATATGCATATCTAAATAAAAATGAATCAAAATAATGAAAAAATGGATTTTGAGGCCTTTTAATCATAAATATTTTGTAATATATTTATTTTTCTCTTTTCCTTTGTTTACTTGTCAGACTGGACTTTTTCTTTCTTTTTGTATTACATTTTATGTATATATAATATTTCTTTTAGAAAACTTTGGTAAAAAAATTTGTTAGCAGTAAAAAAACGCAATGCAGTTTCTGCAAAATGAGTTTACAGAAACATGTATCATTCCGGAGCCGTCAACTTAGTTAGGATAATACTACTGCATTTTTTAATGCGAAAAATATTTAAAAAATATCACAACGTAAAACAATTTATATGTGGGACATACTACTTTTTATTTGTCTCCATTAAAAATCCAAGCTAAAGCAGAAAAAAAAAACACTGATCAGCTTCTAACATGCAACCCTATTAAATAAAGCAGTAAGAGCTTCTAACACAGATCTGTAAGTTGACGTAAAAAGAAAATATCATCATGCATCATATGTAAAAAAAAAGTACCATAGACCAACACATAAAAAAAACCCTAAGATTTAACGAAGGTGTTAAAAGCTAGAGAGGTCAAAACTCGACGCACACACAAACCCTAGACATTAATTATGACCGCAAAGACAAATGAACTAAACGATGCATGTAGTAATAGTCTTGGAGAAGAAAGGAGGAGGATGGCAGTGCCGTGACTAGACCAGTTCATGCGCTGGCGCGCGCCGGCGCCCTTGCCGCCATCAAAGGCGCCCGTGCTCCCACTTGGGAAATTGACCGCTCCCGCGTTCCAGCTTCGGCTCCGTTGCTCCTCCATGGAGGTCCCAGCTGATGTATGGACCCTTCTCCCTCGTCTCGGTCATCTGCCAGTCGTGCATCTGGAGCGCCGCCGTCGCCTTGATCGGACACTGCAGCATCAGCAGGCTCTGCAGGTTCATTGCCGCCGCCGGCGGCTCCTGCGGGGACTTCTCGCCTGACAGTACCTGTTCCGTAAAGCAGTTGTACCTCCGGAGCCCGGCATCCGTTGCTGCCGCAACCGCAGGAAACGTGTTCACGGGCTCTTCCACCATGCTGTAGTACTGCTGCCTCTGGAAGCGCTCCAGTGCTTCCTCCACCGGCGTCCTGTCGTACTGTTCCGTGAACCAGTTATGGCCCTCGGGCTCCTTCATGGCCGACTCCATCGGTGGCTTGGCGCTCGAAGATTGCGCCAGCCAGTCGTTTTGCATGTACTGAGGGTACGCCACCGGCGACGGCAGCGCCGGCTTCTTTTCCAGCAGCAAGTTCTGCGTGTGGAACCCTCCCAGTGGGGCCATGTCGCGCGCGTGCAACTGCCAGTTGCCGTGCATCTGAGGGTTCATCTGGATTGCCTCCGCCGCCTGGTTCTTTCCCTTCAGCCAATTCTGCCGCTGGAGCTCCTCCATAGCAGCCTCCATCGGCGTCATCTGCGGCGCCACGTTTGGCCAGTGCTGTTGTGCTTCCGCCAGCGCCGGGGGCAGCGTGATCATCGTCAGACCGGCGTCAAACCCGACAGCCGGGATGGCGGCGTCCTGCAAGGCAAACGTGCTCCCGCGCGGGACCCCCGCGCGGTCGAGCCTGTCGTTGACGAGCTTCATCTTCATGTCCAGCATCCACCAGAGCCGGCTGACTTCCGCCGCGCTGGCGTCCTCCAGGATCCGTCCGGCGAGGCACTGGTGCATGAGGAGCTCGGTCTCGAGCTCCTTGCTCTCGCGCTCCGTCCGGCGAACCTGCTCCGCGAGTTTGGAGAGCCGCTGGCGCATGAACCCTTCCCGGTCCATCATCTTCTTGTTCTGATCCATCTCCGGCATGCTCCTGAGCGCCGCCAGGATTTCCGCGGCCTCCGGCAGCGACGGCCACACGTCGGGCTGCTTATCCTCCGCCCCGTAGACGACGACGCAGACCTTGATGCCGCACAGGGTCGCCAGCTCGCTCGCCTTCTTCATGAGACCCTTCTTCCTCTTCCTCAACGTGGAGTTCCTCGTGGAGTGGTTGGCGATCCATGCAAGCTGCACCTTCTTCCTGGCCATGGCCTCCTCCTTGCTTTCTGCAATGCGGTACGTGTTCTTCCTCTTCTTCCCACAAGGTTAACTCTGCGTTATATTGAGAGAGGAAATTTAATATTAACCCTGCAATTAGCTGCATGGAAACAAATATTTCACAGAGATCCAATAATGATGACCATGATCCTTAATTGATATTAATTGAGAAATTTTAGACTTTTTAATTGGAGTTCTCGTTCGAGTCCCCATTATTTTAATTTTTTACTGCCTTAATTTATGGAATTAAGTATTAATCATTAATAGGAAATTCTCCAACATATTGCGCTGATAGTTATGGAAATAATTATTACCTTGCGCAAAAAAAGGAAATATATATTTTTTCAATTTTTACAGTCGGAAAAAGAAATTATTAAAAAAAATATATTTAATTGGTGTATGTATCTTTTTTTTTTCTTATTAGTTTCTGGAAATTTGTACGCATGATTTTTATCCGCCTTTTGAATGTGAGGTGTTTTTAATTATTTTAATTTACAGTATTTAAAAAAATAAATTTTAATTGATTTTTTAAATTAAAATTGCTGTTAATTTTAAATAAAAATCAAATCGTGTCATATGGCACACATGGAAAGTGATTAATCAGGAGAGAGAAACGATTTGATGAATATTTCTTTTAAGGTGGTAAAAGAGACCGATTAATATATTTAAGGAAAGCAAAGTAAGAAGAGTAATTAAAAGGAAAGCAAACGATGGATTCCTACGTTTAATTTCCGCATAATCGGGAGAGAGAAATGCATATATGGAAAGATGAACAAGAAAGAGAAAAAAAAGGGAATAATTGAGCAGATTGATTGCTATTGGGAATATAAGAGACTTTGAAAGCTTATTGTATGGAAAAAAGGGAACACGAGTTACTCAACCAGAGAATCATGGCAAAATAATTTGTAATCGCATGCATGATTATTGCGTCACCCGGATCAAATAATAAAAAAGATTAAATCTGATCCAACTCCAATCCATTTAACCTGGTTGGGCCTTTTGATTTGTTAAAAGAGAAATATAACATAAAAAACTGCAAAATAATGGAACAAAATAATACCAAATAATAGTATAAAATATTATGATCAATAGCTAAATAATATTGATATTTGATTAAAAATAGTAGGAGTGTACGAAAAAATCTGATCAACTTGAAAATCTTACTCGTTTCGAAAAAAGCAAAAAAAAAAAAATTAGGAATTTAGAGGGTTTTTAATAAACCAAAATTCACCCGCTAAAATTAGGGCATCACCCGAAAAGATCTTAGAGACCTTTAGAGCTATTTTTATTTATATAATTAATTCATAAATTATCTATTTTTATTATAGATATAATCATTTCTGTATAAATTTTCATATTTTTCTATCACATTATCAAACTTTAATTTGATAACTTTAAGATTTTAATAATATATTCTATATTTAATATAAATTTTAATACTTTATATAAATTTTAATTTATTATATAAATATTTTTAAAATATAATTATTTAAAAATTGACTCGTTAGATGGAGATTTTTATTTTTTTCAAATGATTTTATGGTGATTTTTTTAATTTAGAATACTGACCTAAAATAGTGGATAATTTTTTTAGGTCGAATTCTACTCGATCCGAATTACTTTTAACTTTAAAACAGAGATTAAAAATTATAATAATAGTAAAATAATTAGATTGAAAAAATAACAATAGTGGATGGAAATGGTTAAGTGAAAAAAATGAGTGTGGACCATCAATAAAAAAAATGCATAATTGCGTCTAGTTGAACTTACAACTTTGGCCGCTTTTCTAGTTATACCATTCAATTTCATTTTGTAACACAATGCCCTCCAGATTTTAACTCGTTTCATCCGATGTCCTCCTTACCTACGATTGATTGTCTCCCAATCGTTGAAATGACGTGGCACTGACACGACGTCTTCTCTCTTCTTCACATAAACATGGCAATGATGTGACAATATTAAAAAAAATGCTACGTAGTCGTGTCACCCCTCCTTCTGTGATCGTCGGAGGAGGGCGACCTTCCTTCTTCGACACACCGACAGACAAGCATGTCAACCCTTCTCGTCAAATGTAGGGGGCCGACCCCTCCCCCTTTTGCCCCTTACGAGCGCCGGCGACACACGCATGCAGCCCCTCCCCCGCAAGCTCTTGCTAGAGATCGGAGGGGGGTGACCCTCACCCCTTGCCTGCATGCGCCGACGACGCACACAAGTAGGGGGGTCATCCCTGTGAGCTCTCGTTGGAGCTAGGGGCATCCCCCTCCTCCCTTTTTGCTTGCGTGCATGCGCCGATGACGCACGCAACGGGGGGGCGACCCCTCCTTTTTTGCTTGCGTGCATCATCGGCGACACCACACAGACAGAGGGGCCCCCACTCGAGCCCTCGTCGGAGCTCGAGGGGCCCCCTTTTTGCTGGCGCATGCACGCAAGAAGGGGGGGGGGGGGGTGTGCCCCCTGCGAGCTTAGGGGGGGTGGGGGTGACCCCCTGTCTGCGTGCGTGCGTCGACGACGCATGCAAGTGGGGTGGGGGCGACCCCCTGTCTGCGTGCGTGCGTCGACGATGCATGCAAGTGTCACCCCTACGGTCGAGCTTTGGCAAGAAGGGCCGCTCCAGCGTGCGTCTCTGCCAGCGCAATAGAGGAGGGTCGCTCCTGCGTCAGTGGTTGTAGAAGGAGATGTGGGCATTTTTTTATTTTTTTAAATATTGCCATGTTATTGTCATGTGGAGATGAGAGAAAATATCGTGTCAATGTCACGTGAACTTCGCGTCAGGAGATGGTCGATCATAGGTAAAGAGGGCACCGGAAGAAACGAATTAAAAGATGGAGGACATTCGTGTTACAACGTGAAGTTTGAAGATATCTCTAAATAAACATTAAAATTGAAGAGCATTGGACGTAATTTACGTGACGACTAAAAAAATTCATAATAAAAAAGTGAAATAGCTTGAAAGTAAAAAAGAAAATGATAGGTGACATCAGCCGGGACGTCCGGGTGACAGCCCACATCGACTTGACTTGATTTTAGTGGGCCGAGATCAGGTACGATGTCCAGATCACAAAAATTGAGATATTTCGCCGGTCATATGTATATAAACTAATAATATTATATTTATTTATATTAATTAAAATTTATATATTATTTTATATTTTAAATAAATATTATATTGTAAGTTAATTGATAGTCATAAACTCATAACATTTATTTCATGTTTACTGAACGTTTTTTTACTATTATATTTTAAATTGTTTAGTATAATTGAACTGGTACAATGGAGACCGTGAAAAATATTTACTCATCCGAGACATTCCGGTGGGGGTTGAAACTGGAAACTAATTTTTTTTAAAAAAAATAATTTAATCATATCGGGATCGGGACCAAAAAAAAAAGAATAATAAGATATTATCTTATTAAGTTATTACCTTGCTAACTGAAATGAATTTATTTTATAGAGAATTGCATGAATAATGTGAAAATTATATTCGATCCATTTGAGCATAATAACTTAATTAAATCTAACTGTAATGAGTTTATCCATTATCATAATGGATCGGATTGTCCAATGTAACAAATATCACCAAGTAACTTTATTAAAGTACGTTTCTTAAGTAAGATCATGGAGAGAAACCGAATTAGGAAAGGGCATTAAAGTTGAGAAAGTATCTCACGGGCACACGCATTATAGAACGAAGTTGAATTCAAAACCCTAATGCGATAATCACACTGAATTTAGTCTCGCATTTGTGCTTTTCCAGTGCTAACATATTTGAAAAACATCTAACTAATGAAGTTTGAGATGAGAACATTAATTTTAAGTTCTGTTAATTTTCGAAAACTAATTAATTTGATAAAAAAAATTAGGTGTGGTGTTTGGATAAAGTATAATGATGAGAATTTAAAAATATGATTTGATAAATAATTTTTAGTGAGTGTTTGCATAAAAAATAAGAACTAAGAATATAATTTATTATTTTATAAAGTATAAAATTAATAAAATATTTATATTTATATTATAATTTATTATTTTCTTATGTTATTAATAGCATAATTTACAAATAATATTTATATTAAGTTAAAGAATTAATTTTATAAGCTGAATGATAATACATTAATAAATAAAATATTATAATTAATTATTATTTAAATAATATAAAAAAGTTTAATGAATAATATTAATATTAAATAGTAATTAATAATATTTTACTATTTTAAATATAATAAAGATTGAAAGGAAAAAAAAGCAAAAAAAAAAGAAGTTCTTGCCCAGTAAAAACTTCGATCACGTTATTAAATCTTTTGAAGTCCCGTCACTTTGGTTGTTTGATTAAAGTGTCGGAACTTGGACCAAGTTCAATGTCAAATATAATTTAAAGGTATAATATATTGCTTCTGGAGTTCAATCTCATGATCTTCTAATACATAAGAAGAGAGATAGATATGCGGACATGAGTACATAAACTTGTGAGTGATAGATAGTAGATAACTTGTTTCTAAAAAATGAGAACGAGAATAATTTTTAGAACTTGCATAGGGTTAAAAATTGAGGACGGCGCTTTGGATTATGCTTAGCGAAAAAATGTGGAAAAAAATTATCTATTCGAGGTATCTAAATAGCATACTTGAAGATCTTATTTGTGCATGAATTTTTCATTCTTTTTATTGTTGAATTTGATTTTTACATACTCTTTGTGATATAACTATGATACTTTTTTGTAATTTGAGGATTGTGTAAATTCAAAACGAATTCACATAAATTATCATTAATTTATAGATTAACGATAATTTTAATTGCATTATAAATTTATTTAAAAAATGTTTATAAAAAAATCACCATTCATTTATAAATCAAGTCCATTTTGATCCACGTATTCCATAAATTCTTTTATTTAATTTGAGTAATATACTTCCCTAACGATGGACCTAACCATGAATATCATCAAGCATGGATAGCTCCATTTGCTTTCTATAAAGTCACTATTGCAAACTCTTTTGCCGTTCATGGTGATGGAATGTATTTATTCCTTATTTAAAATGTTAATTCCATTTTGTTTGCTGATAAAACAATAAAACCTTCTATATTGAGTTTTATTTCATTAGATTTTTCATTTATTCTCTTTCGGCGCGAATTGAACATTTTAGTTAAACTTTAATTATGTTAATAAGTTAAAAATAAAAGGAAACATAAACAAAATAAAAAAATATTGATAGCAACCTCAAATTTCCATAATATTTTGAATTAGCATGCTCCTTCTAGGTTCTAGCTAGCTAAATAATTTAATTAATTATAAAAATATAAATTACAAAAAATCTAGAATTTTCACAAAACAATAGATAAAATAATCTAAAAGTAATAGATATTTGATAAACGGACTAATATAATTGATAAAATATATCAATAATGTTTTATTAATCCTAATATATGCATTCAAGTTCTTGTTTAGACAAATCAAATTAGTGGGGACAAACATGTGATATACACAAATAGCTTATTATTATTAATAATAAAAGAGAAAAAAAATGCTAAAAATCTTGGTGGTAAATTTCCAGTTCCATCTAAATTAGATACAAAGTCCCCTTCGGACAGCAACGTTACAACTCACCATTTCTCTCTCTCTCTCTCTCGCTCTCTCTCTGCTCATCTCTCTCTCTCCTCCCTCAACACTCTCCAGTTACATCTATCTGATCCCAGTCTTAAAGCAGTCATCACACTCACACAACTAATTAAGCCCTTCCATCTCACCGAACGAAGAAAGAATTAAGTCATGAAGGAGGACGCCGACGACCGGGCGGCGTCGCCGGCGGGACAGCTGCCTCTGAGCCAGCGGCTGATCAAGGTCATCGGCAACGTCTGCTTCTCGGCCTTCGTCCTCTCCGTCCTCGTCTTCACCGTCATCGCAGTCACCTACCAGCCCCCCGATCCCTGGCTCGACTCCGCCCGCGCCATCACCACTTCCCTCGCCGTCGACACCCTCCCCAACGCCACTTTCCACCCCGACGACTCCCTCCTCCGCACCGGCGAAGACATCGTCGCCCTTCCACCTAACGCCTCCGCCCCTGGATCCACCGACGCCCCTCCGCTCCCTCTCCTCCCTCCGCCTGCCTCCTGCGATTCAGATGCGCCCCTCAATTGCTCGGACCCCCGCGTCCTCGCCGCGATCCAGGGCTTCAACGCCCGGGTCTTCGCCCGCCGCTCCATCGTCTTTCTCGCATACGAGACTCCCGTCGCTGGCCCCGCTCCCGGCCAGTGTGACGCCGCCTGGCGCTTCCGCAACCGCCGCGAGAAGTCCTGGCGCCGGTACCGCGACTACCGCCGGTTCCGCCTCTCCCCCGGCGGCGACTGCTCCTACGAGGTCACCTGGGCGGGCAAGTTCCACTCGGGCACCAATGCGGCGCCCAAGCCCCGGGTGCCCCAGTCATCTCCGACGAGAGCCCCACCAGTGCAGATCGTCGCCGACGCCGAGATCAATGACACGATCCCGACGGTCGGTTCCGAGTCCGAGTTCCGGAAGGGTAGATACTTGTACTACTCCCGCGGCGGGGACTACTGCAAGGGGATGAGCCAGTACATGTGGAGCTTCCTCTGCGGCCTTGGAGAGGCGCAGTATCTGAACAGGACGTTCGTGATGGATCTGAACATTTGCTTGTCCGCCTCATACAATCCCAGCGGCAAGGACGAGGAGGGGAAGGACTTCCGCTTTTACTTCGATTTCGAGCACCTCAAGGAGTCGGCGTCGGTCGTGGAGGAAGGCGAGTTCTTACGGGACTGGCGGCGGTGGGACCGCGCTACCGGTGGCAATCGGAAGGGCAGCGGTCGGATCTCCGTTCGTAAGGTGCCCACCTACAAGATCACGCCTATGCAGCTCAAGAAGGACCGCAGCACCATCATCTGGAGGCAGTTCGAAGGTAAAGAGCCCGACAACTACTGGTACCGGGTGTGCGAGGGCCGCGCTGCCAAGTACATCCAGCGGCCATGGCAGTCCATATGGAAATCCAAGCATCTAACGAACATTGTCTCTGAGATCGCCGGGAAGATGGACTGGGACTTCGACGCTGTCCATGTGGTCCGGGGTTATAAAGCTAGCAACAAGGAGCTCTGGCCCAATTTGGATGCCGACACATCGCCAGATGCCCTTGTGGAGAAGCTCACGAAGGTGATAACCCCATGGAGGAATCTGTACATTGCTACGAATGAGCCTTTCTACAACTACTTCGACAGGCTCAGATCTCACTACAAGGTGCATTTGCTCGACGATTATAAAGAAATGTGGGGAAACACTAGTGAGTGGTACAATGAGACATTAGCTCTCAATAATGGGCGGCCTGTGCCATTTGACGGGTTCATGAGGGTGGCAGTGGATACAGAGGTGTTGTACAGAGCCAAAACCCAAGTTGAAACATTCAATAATTTGACAAAAGATTGTAAGGATGGAATCAATACTTGCTGATACTGTCTCGGATGAGGTTCAAAGATGAAGGAATATTTGCAAATGTTTTCTATGATGCGCTTGATATTCCATGTCAGGTACTCGCTGAATTTCCTGACTGCTCATATCTTTGTAATTGTGATGGTCAGACGTTTCTCTGAATTTTGTGTTGTATCATTCATTTTGTTCTTAATGTGGTTGTTTTCATGATCCATTAGTTAGATTCAACTGTTTATTTCCTCCGTATCAACAACAACAACAAAGCCTTATCCCACTAGATGGGGTCGGCTACATGAATCATACGACGCCATTATTCGTTGATCCATGTTTATTTCCTCCGTATCCAATTTTCAAAAAACTTTTGCTACATTTCCTAGTTCAAATTCCTTCAATATGTAAAGAACTCCTGGTACTGTGACTACCATTCCATGCCCAACTGAAAGTTCAGAAATTTTTGAAACGAAAGTTCAGAAATGTATAAGGGCAGCATTCATAATAATGTTGTGTCAATTCCTTTTTTTAACTTTCTTATTGAGCTTTTCCATGGGAATTCCTTGTTAATGATCTCATCATATTCCATGGAGAGCAGTTTTCGGCTGATACATTATGAAATAGACCTGGTTGCATAACTAAAATTGTTCCAAAAGCAAGTATTTGAGCAACATTCTTTGAGTAAGTTATATAAATTCTTCCATGAACTTAGGTTTTTGTTTCAAATACAGTTGAATTAGTTTTACAAATGATAAATGCCAACTACCAGGGAATAAATAAAAGTGCGACAATTGTAATGCAAATACTTTCATTATAATACAGTATGATGAATCTTTAATTAGTTTGGAAGTGTTAAAAAAATGGAAGTAGCATTGCTGTCAGAAAATGGAGTTCAGAGGACTTACAGGTTTCTGCAATAAGACTATCTGGCCAGTTTTCTTGACACTACCGATGCACACGTTATCCACATCTATGAGAGCTCTAAGATGCAAGTGACTTGGTATCAAACTCTACATGTAGATGGAACATTCTCGGAGTAGGAGTAAATAATAAGAACCATATTCTGCAAGAATCAGGACTTGGACAGTTGCCAAGAAGAGATGTTGCTTCACTGCTAAACTAAAGGATGTTTCGCTATTATCAGGACTTTGTGGATATTATGATCAAAGTTATTTCATTTACAGGATATCTGATCCGGGCACAAGATTTTTGTTGAAACTATATTTGCTGTTAGTTGGATGAATTATACAATAATGAGTAATGTGCTTCTCATGGAGTATTGAGGTGCTATTTCTTTGTTTTCGTGATAGTTAAATATCTAACCAAATAAGTTTCCTGTACCATTTTGATCTTTCTCATGTCTTCCTGTGGATTGATAGAAATCTTTATTCTTGCACAATTTTTCTACACATACTATATAGAAAATTATGAACCTTGTAGACATGTCATATATGTTTCTGTGAATTTTTCTTGGCAGAAATGTCTCTGTGAAATGCAATCCCAAAGTTCACCAATCATTGCTAATGCATTCTGCTCAAACATTTTTTTGGTTATCGTTTTTAAGCTTCTTTATTCTTATGTATTCATCTTCGAGTAATTCAGGTAAGACAGGTTATTTACAATTGAAGGTCAAGTCAGGTGTATGTGTTCAAAAAACATGACATTCTTTGGAACTAGTAATTTGTACCAATTCCCTTTGGTCTCTCCCCTAGAAAACACACAGAATATTTGATTGAGAATGGAAGGTTAAAAACGAAGCAAATTCATATGAAATCCTTTAGATCTTTGAAAAGCTTTTTTACATTATTGTGAGAACATCGTTTCCATAAGGGACATCCTCATATTGTCAGATACTGTCACATGTAGATCTTGCGACTGTCAAGCTCTGATAAAAAATATAGTATGCAATGATCTGTTTCTTATATGAATAGTAAAACAAATGCCAGCTGCTTTCCTGAGATTTTCATTTTGGGAAAGTCATGTATGTTTTTTAGTATTTTGCTTTCATACACTATGACTATTATTCTGTCAAAAGGTAGTTTTTGCTTTCTTCTAGCTAAACCACATAATGCAGCCTACCAATCTGTGACTCAAGTGCATTAGTCTGTAGATCATATTATTCCTTTAACTTCTATCCATAATCCATAAAGTTCAACTTTCCAATTCGTCTTCCTGTATTGAATGAAAATGGAACTTTGGCACACCACTGTCTTTTTTACCAGTTCTTTTATTACTTGCCTGATGTTAGCTGTTGTGGAGTATGCAGCCTTGTTGTCGATGATCTCTTCTAGTTTGTCCAGTTGGATCTTTCTTGCTTTCTAATCCCATGCATGAGGAGCTGAAGGTAAATTCTGCCAAATTTGTGATTTTAGGAATAGAATTCAAACTTTTTGTACCCTTCAACCTGAATCAAAAATTTGATTTCATGGCCTTTCTTTTCATCTCATTTAAAATTGGTAACCTTCAGTTTTCTAATATTGAGTCGATGAAAATTGAGAGACTATGTAGTGCTACTCGGGGATTGATCATGCTCTGACCCATATTTTTTTCGCACTCCAACTCTGAGATCATGCTTGATAGATGGTAAGAGCATAGAAGTATGAGAAAAAGTATGAGACAAATTTGTCCTCCATTAACCTGTAACAGCGGAAAGCTCGAGGCAATTATTTTTTGTCATACGAAGAAAACTTAAAATAAAATCCGTAATCGAATATATGACAAGTTGTTTTTATTCTAAAATCATTAAATGTCTGGAGATCTTATTCAAACATTAAGTAAAAGCTACCCACTAGTTCATATTAGGACGACTGATAGTAGTGAACTAAAGCTTTCAATCTACTATAAAACACACTTTTAGACTTTGTTTGTTTGGTGAGTAAAATGAAATATTGGATTCCATTTTTCTAATTGTATTTGGCGATAAAGAAAATCAACTGGCATGTAAATCAATCTCTTTTGTAGACGATAAAAAAATATCCCTTGTCGATGTACATTCTTGGATGATTTTTGCGTAGAGAAAAAAATGCAAAAAAAAAAAAGAAAAGAAAAAAGAATTAGATAAGAACATCACTCATTTAGTCATTTTCTGCTACCCAGAAAAATAATTGTGTTTCAGATTATGTGCATTTTACACGCTTATTTATATCAACCCAATAGTTGTCTCTATTATAAAGAAACTATGTAATATAACAGAATAAAATCATAATAAAATACATCTGAAATAAGATAAATGAATAAATAAATACAATTAACCAAAAACATTAAGCACTAAAATATGCTAATTTTATTTTAAATTCTCGAAGCCCGCAAAATTACCACATCTGAGCGACAACCTATCATTAATCCATATAACACCAACTTCCTTATGACAATATGGACTTCTCATATTTTTCTATATTCATTTTTATTTTGTTTATTTATAATAATATTTGATTAAAATTTAAAATGGCTGTTGATAATATTTTAATAACTTTTTATTAATATTAGTTACAATGTACAACCGGTAATTTTTTTAAAAATAATTTCTTTTAGTGACGATTAACGTTGACATCAATTAAAACAGGAATCTAAGATTTACATCCATATTACAAAATGCAGTGTTTTCGGAACAGTTGCATAGGGTGCCAACCATCATAGATAACGTCTTGGACATGATGCTACATACTTTCCATCGATTCATGATAATCCTTGATAAATATTTTTTAAGATAAACTTATAATAAATTTAATGTTACCAATACCATTGATCTATGCATCAAACCATGGTCGGTCCACACAATCATCAATCACTAATCTTATATACATCATAATGCGTCGAGATATTTCATTGATATAAGAAAAATATTTTTGAAATAAAAATAACAATACAACAACAACAAATCCTTATCCCACTAGGTGGGGTCGGCTAGAAATAAAAATAACAATATGGGAAAATATCTCATATTTTTTTTTTAAAAAAATACATGTGTTGATTTTTATATAAGATATTTTTATTGTAATAAGAAAGTAAGAGTAGAATTGATATTTTATCATCTTAAAAAATAATTTAACAAACTTCTAGATGAAAGTTGTAAATTTATAATTTAAAATTAAACATGAAAAAAATATATTCCAAGAGGTATTAGAATAAATGGCCCAAAAAATAGTTAACCATTTATTAAAATGGTATTTATGATATTTAAATAAAATTAATCAAAGTTACATATTAATTATGAGACAATATTTTTTCAAAGTGCTAGGTCAAATGAAAAATGTTTTTTTTTTTACCAGAATTTTCTTATTGACAAAAATGGGAAAGCCATAGGAGAATACATTTTCAAAATATTAAATAAAACTTTCCATGTCCCAAACGGCGAATAAGGAGCGTAAAAGGTGACATATATGTCATTAAATCATGATATGATAATTCATCTTAAGTATATTTATTAATGAATCATTAGACGATCATCTATCGACATATATATGGGGTTAAGTAATGTACAACCAAAGTATGTGCATCCAATATACAACCAAAGAACATGGGCCATCTGATCAGCTCACCTTTGGTTATGCGGCTGAGATCTCACTTAGCTTGAACCACCTGGCGATGCAGATCTGTGGCCACTTAGCTTGGTTATGCGGCTGAGATCTCACTTAGCTTGAACCAACCAAAAAAAACCCATCAAAATAACCCAACAAAAAAAAAAAACAAACCCAAACCCAAAACCCCATTTCCCCTCCCGATCGAAATTTTGGCCCCCAAAACATTTCCCTCCCCTCATTCTCTCTCCCAACATTTCTCTCCTGCAGCCATTCTCCCTCTTTCTCTTGATCGTTCTCCCTCGCGAGTGCTGGCCGAAGCGAGCGGCCACAGATCTGCATCGCCAGGTGAGTTCTACAGCACCTATTGAGTTCTCCTTTCCTCGCAATGATCTGTAGCCTTTGAATCCCCTCATTCTCTCTCCTGACATTTCTCTCCGGCAGCCATTCTCCCTCTTTCTCTTGATCGTTCTCCCTCGCGAGCGCCGGCCGAAGCGAGCGGCCACAGATCTACAGCACCAGGTGAGTTCTCCTTCCCTCTCAATGATCTGTAGACTTTGAATCCTTGCGGTGATCTGTGGTTTTTTTTTGTGGATCATTATCCCTACCTCATAGATCTGCATAGACTCCCTCCGACAGCCTTGCGTTCAATCGGTTTGAAGCGATTCATCCTTCTTCTCGAAATATCAGCTAGACGCCCTACGATCTCTAGCTTCGAACCCTCGTGGTGAGATCCAGGAAATTTCTCTCTCATCTTTACAGATTTTGAGTTATCCTTATCTCACATATTTGCAGTAAATTCCCTCCAGCAGCCCTACATTCACCTGATCTGCAGCTTGATACCCTGCGTTCATCCGTCATCTTGACAAATCCTGACGATCGCTTGACCCCCTCCGTTGATCAGCCTTGCAAGCAAGTTTTTTCTATTCTTCTTGTTTGTGTTTGCTTATCCATATCTATTGTTTTTTTGTTATCTTTTTTTTTTTGAGTTTTGTAACTTGCACAATATGAAATAATTGATTTTCTTATACAACTACATGATCACTGCCATGAGTTCTAGATCACTTTGACTTGAAATGTTCATAATGAAATCACATTCTAGTGAAAAGGTGGCATATTATGAGGTATGTACTTTGATGAAGAATAAATTTAGCACATTTTTTTCGTTTTAGCAATGGCGAAGAATAACTTTACCGCACGACCGAAATGTGAATGTCATGAAGAAGCAGTGATTAAGACATCTTGGACATTGAGAAATCCAGGTCGACGATTTTATGGTTGTAAAAATTATCAAGTGAGTGCCTTTTAATGTAGTCTAATTGATCTTTATATCAGATTTGTTACATGATTTTGACATTTGAATTATTATTTTAGCGAAGTAGAGCTTGTGATTTCTTTTGCTGGTTGGATCCACCAATGGAACCTCGATATACAAGCCTCATCAATGGTTTGAGTAAAACTTTCAGATCAAGAACTCGAAGATGAACGATTAAAATTTGAAGCCACTATTGAAGCCGAAAGAAGAAAAAATAGATTGTTTAAAGTTGTCATAGCATGTATGTTGTTGATAATCTTATACCTTGTGATGTAACTCATAGGTGGCAAGGAGTATCATATTGGACCATGAACCTTCGACTATTGTGATTGTCTTATTTTGCAGTCAACTCTCAATATGGTGTAAATGCTATGAAATATTATATTATGAATCAAGATGATATTTCAGTTGTATTATTTTGTGATTCTCTATGTGGTTCTTCCAATTTTACCTAATAGATCAATCGCCATAAGTAACAATCTCTATGTGGTTCTTCCAACTCTCCAATTTTACGTAGGAGTCTGCTATCTTGGACCTTGCATGGTAAGCTTAAGTTTTTTGAAACTAGATAGATGTTCATGCATATGAAAAGTGACTTACTTTCTATATGATACATCAGTTTTTTTAAACTATTCATATGATACATCAGTGACTTACTTTCTGTAAGCTTTTTGAGACGGGGTAAACGTCCATGGCAATGGAAAATTATCAAATCCAAATGACAAATGCAGTGACTAATGCAATGACAATCATAGTGAGAATTGGACTAGAGAAGTTGCTTCCACATAACAAATAAGATCCAAGTCTGTCAACGACAAACCACACAGTGCTAAAATGTTTGACATCACAGTAACATCAAAGTTTACATGCATTACAATAGGAACACATCAAGGACTAAATTGAAAACAACATTATTTAACAACGATGAAATTGAGCAACAACATTCTGCAACAACAACAAACACAAAATATATTCAGCAACAGATCTGCAGCTCCCGAGTTGACCAACAATAGAAACGTTCAGCAACCTCCACCAGTATCTAACAACAAAGGAAAGAGAGATCACAGTTAAGAAACATAATACATTGGATATGAAATAGGTCACAATGAAGAAACATTCTAATAATAGCACACATGAAGTTACCATTAATTATCAACTTCATCATGTTTGCCATCACCTTCTTTGTCTTCTTGAACAATTTTCTGTTGTATAAAGAAATATATAAAGCATGATGTTAATGAGAATATAAATAATAAGAATTTCAAAAGAACTTTGAGATTTCTTTTTACCTTCCGAAAACAAGTAGATCTATAATGTCCTTGCATGCCACATTCACCACATATTCGTTTCTTACGCTCTCATTGTGAAGTGGAAATTTTGACACCAAATTTAAGTCTTTGTATTTTTCTCAGTCTACCTTTAGCCTTTACAAATGCTGGATCATTAACGATATCATCCAATTCATGTGAAGTTTGACTTAGGGCTGCAGGAACATCACTTGAAATTACTTGGTTTGTGATGTTTAAATTTTCAAATCGTTCGATGAGTTCTCTCATAATCAAAACCCCAATTTCTAGAAAATCAGATGATCGCATGGCAAAATCATTAACTTTACACATATTTGTTCTCCAAATAAATTTCTGAAGAGGAGTTATAGAATGGTGACCATTTGCGACTTCATCATGGATTGCATGTGCCTTTGAATAATGCGCGTCCATTGTCCAACGATGAAGTATATATTGTTTGGGTAAACTTGTAATCTTCTTCTTATTAAGGATATTTAAAATATGAACACAAAAGATACCTTCTTGCTCAAATTTTTTACACGAGCATGCCACTGAAATAGTTCCTTCATTGCTATACTTCACAAGGTTTTGCCTCTGATCTTCTTTTCCCATCAAGTACACTGAGTATATTATTTGTTGGTCATCCTTTAAAATTTTTTCGCTGAGAAAATCATTTATTTGCTTGAACTCTTATTGGAATATACTAAATATATTTTGTGTATATACTTTGCCCGCATGATTTTCCAAAAGATGTCTTAAAATTAAAGAAGCTCTAGAGTTCAAGTTTTTAAAATCTTCATGTTCTTTAGCTTCACGACGTGAATAAAGGGCTTGGTCATATTGAAACACAAAATTTGTTAATGATGTATTCGAATTGACATACCCATCAAAAAATGAATTCATGCTTTCCGATCTTTGTGACGAAGACATTCCTGCAAAAAAGACATCACTTAAATAAGTCGGCACCCAGTAGTGACGCTTATTATACATACTTTCAACCCAATGTCCATCTGGTATGTCATAAGCTTGCTTAAGTTCATCCCATCTCCTTTCAAACTCCTCAATTTTTGAAATATATATCCATTCCTTAAATTCTTTCATAAAGTTACCTTGTGCGCACAGATTCTTCGTGTTAATCAGTGCATTTTTCTTTATATGCCAAGTGCAAAATAGATGCCTTGTGTTTGAAAACACTTTGCGAATTGCTTTACCAATTGCAATGTCCTGATCTGTGATAATAGATATTGGGCGTTTCTCATTCATACACTCCAATCATGTTTCAAACAACCAAGTAAAGGATTCTTCAGTCTCATCTGCAAGCAAAGCACAACCAAATAACATAGATTGTCTATGATGATTGACATCCGTGAATGGTGCAAATGGCATACAAAATTTGTTAGTTCTGTACGTTGTGTCAAAGACTACAACATCTCCAAAAATTAAGTAATTGTCTCTTGATCTACTGTCTGCCCAAAATACATTTTTGGCATTGTTATTTTCATCCTTTTGTAATCTAAAAAAGAATTCGTAATCATCTTTTTTTTCTTTTTGAAATAAGATATGACAGCCATGCATTCACTCCTGACATTGTTCTTTTTTGTAGCTTTCAATGATTCATACATTCTTGACTTGTAATTGCTGGTTCACCTGAAAACTTGAGAACTCTAGCAATACTTGACGGACCAATGCCAGCATTATGTAAATCAATAATGACTCCTTTCGAAGTATGAGATAACATATAATGAGAGCGCATTTTCACTACTTTCGAAGAAGTGGCCAAAGAATGATTATGGCTTTCCTCAAATCTTTTTATAACCCACTTTCCATCATCCCTTTCGCCAATAAATAAATGTGCACCACAATCATTCCTCGTTTCTCTTCTCCGTTTGACTTCTTTTCCAACATTTTGTTTAGTATCTTTATGTCCTTGTTTAGAGCAAACAAACACCCTGCTCGAAAATTTTCTACTCTCACTTGCCTTATAAAAAACATGCTTCCGTGTAGAAAATCCAGTCGACTTAGCATAGCAGTTATAAAAATCATATGCTTGATCATGAGATTCAAATGTCATTCCGATAGTTGGTTTGAGGTCATCATTTTCGTCAACATATTTTTCAATGCTGAAAATAATAACAATGAGCAACTATATGATATTAAACTTTGTAGCTGAAAATTTTGATATATACCTTTGTTGTGAACACAAAGTTATTTCTCCAGCATCTCGATCTCGGTCTTCGCAGATTGCCTCGTGCACACTCATATTGGTGATCTTGTCGGAAGACATTTATAATTAAAAAACTACATTTGTTTATATGAAACTATTTGTGCATTAACACATGAAAAAAAATAGGCATTCCAAAAGCATATAATAGATCCTAGTGCTTCATCTAATAGTTCACATTCCAAATGCATGCCAAGATCCTAGTTCATATGCCAAGAGAAAATTTTCATATAGAAAAGTTGTCAAAATATAAATTCCTAGTAGCATGACATGAGTTATACAATCATGCATCACATCTTGACAGATTGCAAAGTATCTAAGAAAGGAACTTACAACAAACAAGACATACAACAAACAAGATGAAAGATTTTAGAATTGACGCTGTAGGGATTTGGACAGATTATAGATTTTCGGACAAGTTTCTTTCTATTTATGTTTTCACTCTTGTTGATGTTGCAGATCCCTTCACATGTTATAGATTGCTTGGGTCAGCACTTAGTGTGGGAAAATGAGAGAGAATGATCCAAAAAAATGAAAGACCAGAGATTGTTTCAAGTGCTGTAGAACTCACCTGGCGATGCAAATCTATGGCCGCTCGCTTCGGCCAGCGCTCGCGAGGGAGAACGATCAAGAGAAAGAGGGAGAATGGTTGCCGGAGAGAAATGTCAAGAGAGAGAATGAGGGGATTCAAAGGCTACAGATCATTGTGAGGGAAGGAGAATTCGATAGGTGCTGTAGAACTCACCTGGCGATGCAGATCTGTGGCCGCTCGCTTCGGTCAGCGCTCGCGGAGAACGATCAAGAGAAAGAGGGAGAATGGCTGCAGGAGAGAAATGTTGGGAGAGGGAATGAGGGGAGGGAAATGTTTTGGGGGCCAAAATTTTGATCGGGAGGGGAAAAGGGGTTTTGGGTTTGGGTTTGTTTTTTTTTTGGTTGGGTTATTCTGATGGGTTTTTTTGGTTGGTTCAAGCTAAGTGAGATCTCAGCCGCATAACCAAAGGTGAGCTGATCGGATGGCCCATGTTCTTTGGTTGTATATTGGATGCACATACTTTGGTTTGTCTCATAATTTTTATCCCCACAAAAATAAAGGGGCTGTTTGGATGAATATGGAACTCTGACTTGTCCCAATAGTGAGGTCTAAGAAGTTTTAAGTAGTATAAAAAACATACAAAATGTTCTAATTCCATCATCATTATAGTAGGGTTCATAAATAATAAAAATAAATATTTTACTAAAAAGATAAGAACAAGCCCATTGGTCTTGATTTGCCCCGTACCAAGAAAGTGGGCTGGGCATCAGTGGGAGCCCGGCGGCCTGGTTCTATAATATAAATACGCATCCCGATAACAATTTTGTCCTTTTTACCTTCAAAAGTTCTGTTTAATTTTTTTTGAATCTCTTGAACTTTACCGCCATCGGAACCTCGCCGGAGTCTCTGCAACGGCGGTCGGAACTGACGCCACATCTGAGCCGACTGAGCCCATGCTTCAAATTATTGCTCATGTAAGTCATAACAAGAATTCTTGGTTTACTTGGAGGGTGGGATGAGTACTCGGATGCTTTTTTTGTCGAAAACTGAACAGAACTCATATTTTACTTTGGAACTAATGGCTATAGCAGTAGAAATTCTCAATCATAGGGATTCATGAACAGTCGTAGTATGATTCCTCCTCTTTCTGGTTTACTTGCAGCATGCACCACCCTCTGTCGGTGTCATTGTTGGTGGCAGGGCCTCAAATGGACGCAGATATGGTCGTGGGGGTTCATTGTAATGCTGCTAGGGCATTAAGTGGAGCTTCTCCAGGATTTACTCATGTTGCCTCTCTTCGCCATCATAATTCTCACGGGGCATCAGTATTGTATAGTTCATGTAATACTGTTGTAACGCCCCCAAATCGACCCCCGCCACGTGGCGAAGACCAATCTGGAGATGCTACGGCATGCTATAACTTGACCATAATATTGACCATATCTCAGTCAAGAACCGAGACACGTCAGCGGAAGAAAAGAAATAAAGATAAATGATAACTTTAATTGCGGAAGTCTAGAAGTAACTATGTCATTACTAAGAGATAAACTGAGTTCTACATCATGAATTTAAATTGCGGAAGGTAAATGAAAACTAAATAACACTCTAAAAGCCCTATGGTTCATGTGCTGTCCTATCGCCAGAGCCTCATCACCACACGCCTACTCCACCACGTTACTGACCTGGTCCTGTGGAAATCAGACACAGGGGAGGAGGTCCTCCCATAAGCTTTACAGCCTAGTGGGGAACCACATGATATACAATGCATAACATGAATATAATAATCAGCGATAATTAATCAGGCTTAACTTGAACATGAAAGATAACATATAAGTATCATGGATCATAATAAGGATAAGATCAGCGATACCATGAATCATGAGGATCAATAGTGCATAATAAACTTGGAATCATGACATACTTGACTTGACTTGAACTTGAACTTGAACTTGAACTTGAACATGAACTTGAACATGCTTGTCGATCTTGGTTATTAATTAACAATCAGGGTGACTTTGAGGTGCCTTTAATTCTTGGGGTATGCCCAGCAAACGATACGGCCTTGTGCGGGTCAATGGGTGATCAAACCATGACCAAGGGAGCGACCCTTATCTTGATGCACTTGGCTTGGACTGGCAACCCATCATTAATCTTTCATCTGAACTTATTAATCACTTTGAGTATCTTTTCATTCTTTGTGTCATATGATGAAGGAGATATGATCGATATGAGATAAATCAAGACAAAGAGTTCATGTTGGAACTATAAGAAAATCAATAATGTTCATATCAAAATAAAGAGAGATTAATAAATGAATTTTGTTGGATTTTACGCCCAAAAATCTCCCCCACTTTACGGCCGTAAAACCCTAATTCTTTGGATTTTACGCCCGAGAGTCCTTTCATTTTTCGGCCGTAAAAATTAACCTTTGTTACG
Organism: Pontederia crassipes; assembly: GCA_030549335.1. Lineage (NCBI taxonomy): Eukaryota > Viridiplantae > Streptophyta > Magnoliopsida > Commelinales > Pontederiaceae > Pontederia > Pontederia crassipes. Next base: position 75,743,234 of record CM060192.1, read on the forward strand.
TTACGGCCGTAAAAATTAACCTTTATTACGTTACGGCCGTAAAAACCCTATTTTCTTTTCTACTTCGGCCGTAACAATTCATCTTCCCTTTTCTCTCTCTTCTTTTCTCTCTCCCAACTTCTCGGCCGTAAAACTCGTCTCCATTTTTTTTCTTTCTCCTTTACGGCCGAAATTCTCTACCTCTTTACGGCCAAACTATTTTTACGGCCAAACCTTTTCTCGACCGTAAGATCGGATTTTTACGATCGTAAAATTCATCTGTTACGGTCGACATCTATTACGGCCGACATCTGTTACGGCCGACATCTTTTACGGCCGACATCTTTTCTATTTTATTACGGCCGAAAACCTAATTCTTCGGCCGTAACAATCTATTTCCCCTTTCTCTCTCTTCTTTTCTCTCTCTTCTTTTTACGGCCGAAATTCTCTTCTCTCTCTTCTTTTTACGGCCGAAACTCTATTCTCTCTATTCCTTTTTTTTTTCGACCGTAAGAAAATTACGGCCAAACAATTCTTACGGCCGTAATACTTCTACTTTTAAAAATTAAATATAAGACCGAAAACGAAATCCCTATCTAAATCTTACACCTTAGCAATCAATAATACAGAAATATAACAAACAGAAAATAACTATGCATGCAACAATCAACCAATCAAAGAATTCAAGAAAACAAACAATTAAAAACAATAACTTGATCATATTCATATTCTTTTCATAACGATTCGGGCATGAATTGAGATAATTCAGAGGGCATGCAAGGTGATTTCGATTCACCCACCTCTATTCACGATCAACTGTCGCGTCCCCTGTCTTCTTCCCTAATTTCCTCTCGGTCACCTTCTGCAGAATTCCAGCAAAGGCATGAGAAATTCTGCTCTTGTCGCGCACGAACAACAGCACGGGGAGAAAAGAAAAAGAAAAGAGGTCTTGGGGTTTAATGCATAAATCTGATTCTATATATATAATGAAATCAGATTTTTATCTCTTTATCTTTTCCAACTTTGAGTTGCATTGAACTTTATCCCCCAGCAGTGTTATCCATCACGTTATATTATCTTCATTTTTTTTTATCTTTTGCTGGTTGTTACATTCTTACCCCCTTAAAAGAAAATTCGTCCTCGAATTTTGCACTAAGTAGAGGGCTTACCGAAAAGGTGGGGAAATTCTTGGCGCATTTCCGATTCGAGCTCCCATGTCGCGTCATCTCCGCTATGGTGATGCCAAGCTACTCTGACCATGGGGGCATCCTTGTTCTTCTGACGTTGTATTTTGCGATCCACTATATGTGTTGGATACTCAGCGAAGGTCAAGTCTGCAGCTATATCTGGCTCCTCTATCCTTAGAACATTTGCAGCATCGTGCTTGTACTTCTTGAGCATGGATACATGAAATACATTGTGCACTCTCCCATAAAATGGGGGTAGAGCCAATCTGCATGTTGCCTCGCCTACCAGGTCGAGTATCTCAAATGGGCCTACATAGCGAGGACTGAGCTTTCCTCGCTTACTGAATCTCATGACTCCTTTCATGGGAGATACCTTCAGAAGAACTTGGTCTCCAGCTTGAAAGATCTGCTCTCGTCTGCCTTTGTCAGCATAACTCTTTTGCCTTCCTTGAGCAGTCTTCATCCTTTGCTTAATCAATTCTATCTTTTCAGCATATTCCACTGCTTCTTTCACTTCTTCCTTACTCATGATCTTTTCCTCGCCTACTTCGCTCCAGTGGGCAGGTGAACGGCAAGGTCGTCCATACAGGACTTCAAATGGTGCCATACCAATACTTGAATGGTAGCTGTTATTATAAGCAAACTCAATTAGATGAATGTGCTCATCCCAGCTACCCTGCCAATCTAATGCACAGGCCCTTAACATATCCTCTAGTGTCTGAATGGTCCTCTCAGACTGCCCATCTGTCTGAGGGTGGAAAGCTGTACTGAAGTTGAGCCTTGTGCCAAAGGCTTCCTGCATGCTCCTCCAGAATCTGGCAGTGAATCTGGGGTCTCGATCAGACACTATGGACTCTGGGATCCCATGGAGTTTGACCACTTCTCTCACATATAAGTCTAGCAGACTCTCCACTGATTGCTTCCATCGGATTGGAATAAAGTGTGCTGCCTTTGTGAAACGATCCACGACTACCCATATGGCATCATGACCCTTCTTAGTCTTAGGCAAGTTGGATACAAAATCCATAGTGATCTTATCCCACTTCCATTGTGGAATTTCTAAAGGCTTCAACTTGCCATATGGTCGCTGATGTTCAATCTTGACTTGTTGACACACCAGGCATCGGGATACATATTCTGCTATCTCTCTTTTCATGTCCGGCCACCAGTAGCTGCGTTGTACATCCTTATACATCTTGGTGCTACCGGGGTGGATGGCGAACTCCGACTTGTGGCACTCATCCAGTACCTCTCGTCGGACATCAGCGTCAGGGGGAATCCACAACCTGTCCCGATATCTAATCCCTCCATCTGCAGAGATCTGAAAATCTGCTGGTTCATTCTGGCACATCTTCAGAATCTTCTGATATTCAGGATCTACTTTCTGAGCTGTTATGATCCTATCAATTAAGCTGGGCTTCATCTGATGCATCATCCATAAAGCTCCATTTGTTCCCAGCTTGGGGCACCATTGCTCAATTTCTTCCAGCATCTCGAACTCGCGTAGCCTCATATAAGCTAGCGAGCCTTCCCACTTCCTGCTTAATGCATCGGCGACTAAATTTGCTTTACCCGGATGGTAATTGATAGCAAATTCATAATCCTTGAGGAGCTCAAGCCATCGTCGTTGTCTCATGTTAAGATCCCTCTGATCGAAGATGTACTTGAGACTCTTGTGGTCGGTGAAGATCTCGAACGTCTCTCCATACAAATAGTGCCTCCAGATCTTCAGAGCAAAGACCACAGCCGCCAATTCCAAGTCATGCGTGGGGTAATTGACCTCATGCTTCTTCAGTTGTCGTGAAGCATAAGCCACTACTTTGCCGTGTTGCATCAGGACACAACCCAATCCTGTTCCACACGCATCACTGTAGACTACGAAACCTCCACTGCCTGTCGGTATAGTGAGAATTGGTGCCGAAGTCAGACGGTTCTTCAGAGTCTGAAAGCTTTGCTCACATTTGTCTGTCCAGATAAACTTTTCCGCCTTCTTTGTAAGATTTGTAAGGGGTGCAGCAATCTTAGAAAAGTCCCGGATAAACCTCCTGTAATAACCCGCTAAACCAAGGAAGCTGCGAATCTCAGAAGCATTCTTCGGCCTAGTCCAATTCGTCACCGCTTCCACTTTTGCGGGGTCTACTGCAATGCCCTTCTTGGAGACTATGTGTCCCAAGAACATGATCTCCTTCAGCCAGAATTCACACTTTGAAAGCTTGTCATAAAGCTTGTGTTGTCTTAGGATCTCCAATACTATCCTGAGATGCTCTCGGTGTTGCTCTGGACTGGAAGAATAGATCAGAATGTCATCCACAAACACTATGACAAACTGGTCTAAATATGGTCGGAAGACCCTGTTCATTAAATCCATGAACGCGGCAGGAGCGTTCGTCAGTCCAAATGGCATGACCAAGAACTCGTAGTGGCCATATCTTGACCGAAAAGCGGTTTTCGGTATGTCCTCCTCTGCCACTCTCAGCTGGTGGTAGCCACTACGTAAGTCTATCTTAGAGAACACTGATGCTTTTGACAGCTGATCGAAAAGGTCATCTATCCGAGGCAAGGGGTACTTATTCTTCACTGTCACTTTATTGAGCATTCTATAGTCGATGCAGAGCCGCAGGGAGCCGTCCTTTTTCTTGACAAACAAGATCGGTGCGCCCCAGGGTGAGACGCTCGGTCTGATAAATCCCTTGTCCAGTAGCTCCTGTATCTGCTTCTTCAGTTCCTGCATTTCAGCAGGTGCCATGCGGTAGGGTGCTTTAGAGATGGGTGCAGTCCCAGGGAGGAGCTCTATTTTAAAGTCGATTTCTCGTTTCGGTGGTAATCCGGATGTGTCCTCAGGAAACACATCTGGGAACTCCCGCACCACATCTATCTGTTGGAGCTCAGTGACAGGTGCATCCGTCTTGATCACACTAGCCAAGTACCCACAGCATCCTTTCTGCAATAACTTCTGTGCCTTGATCGCTGAGACAATGACTTTGTTCTTTGTTGATGGAGTGCCTCTGATCACTGCCTTGGGCTTGCCTTGCGTCCCTATAACGATCTTCTTCTGTTTGCATTGCAAAGTTGCATCGTGATATGAAAGCCAGTCCATCCCCAAAATGACGTCATAATCCACCATGGGGATGACTATGAGGTCTGCAGACAAATTTTTCTTGTCTACATTGACAAGTACATTCGGGATGTACTTGGCAGCATGGAGAGTCCCCATAGGTGTACTCACACGCATAGCATGGGGCATCTGCTTCTGAGGTAGACTAAGAGTTTGGGCACACGACTCTGAAATAAACGAGTGTGTAGCCCCAGAATCAAATAAAATAGTAGCAGACAAGTTGGCGATCGGGAGGGTACCTCTAATGACATCATTATCATTTTGGGCTGCATCAGCTTCCAGATTGTGCACACGACCTTGCACAACGGGGTTTGTACCTCCTGCTGCTCGATTGTCTCGGCCTCCTCTAGCAGCCTGTGGGCAATTTCTGATGAAATGTCCGAACTGTCCACACTGAATGCATGCGCCGCTCAGTTTACGACACTCTCCATCATGGTGACGGCCACAGTGAGGACATAAAGGCTTCTGTGGCACTTGTGGCTGACGTGATGGCGGTGGCAGTTGTCTCAGTGGCTGTGCTTGCATTGGCGCAGGCCGTGGTTGAGCTTGAGCCTGTCTTGGGGCTTCTCTCTGCTGGTATGGCCTGTAACGACGATCACGACGATCGTTCCTCCTAAATGGCCGATGATCATTCGTTCGAGGCCTGGGCTGCTCTATTGCTTTGGCTGGAGCTTTGGCCTTACGTTCAGCTTGATCCTTTTCCATACGTGTGGCTAACCTCACAGCCTTCTCTAGATCTTCACAATCCCCAGACAGGACTTCAGTCTTCAGTGCCTGCTGTAGTCCATTAATGAATCTGTTAGCCCTAATACGTCCTTCAAATGGCATCGGGCAATATTGCTCCAGTTGGATGAACTGGGTGTGGTAATCCGCCACAGACATGGTTCCCTGCTGCAGTTGCAGAAACTCCTCCTGTTTGTTGATGCGGTCATGTTCAGGAGTGTAGCGCGTCATGAAGACCTTCTTAAATTCATCCCATGCTATGTCTTCTTCTTCCATCCCTCTGAACCTAGTGGCCCTTGTAGTCTTCCACCAGCCCATCGCAGTACCAGTAAGCATGTGTGTGGCATACAGAACCTTGCGTTCATCAGTACATCTCATCAGCTTAAAAATTCGATCCATAGTCTCAATCCATTCTTCAGCCTTGAAAAAGTCCGCCTTCCCATCATAATGAGGCGGATGCAACTTCAGAAAAGCCTGGATGGTGTCTTCTGTTGCTTCATGGCGTGCCCTCTGATTACGACGCCTTGACGCCGGTGGACTGTCTCCTGCCTGGCTACCTTCAGGTGGAGCAAACTCATCCACATGCTCCTCTAATGGCGCTCTAGCTGCGCGGCCTCTACCTCTTCCGCGGCCTGGCGCACGACCTCGGCCACGGCCACGTCCGCGACCCGGCTGGGCCCCCATCTCAGGAAGTGGGCCTTCCGATGCCTCATACATATTCCGGTCCGCTCTGGCCATTTGCTCTTGAATACGCTCTGATCGTCGTGACATGCTTATCCTCTATTCATACAATAAAATCATGCATCAATAAATCATAACTTATCTTAAACATAAACTTGACTTACATTACTTTTCGGTGGAGGGTGTGACGACTGCACGGCGATAGCACATGAACCTCTTACCATACTATACCATTCTATACACTAGGACGTCAAGAGAGTCCTAACTTTAGGCTCTGATACCATAAATGTAACGCCCCCAAATCGACCCCCGCCACGTGGCGAAGACCAATCTGGAGACGCTACGGCATGCTATAACTTGACCATAATATTGACCATATCTCAGTCAAGAACCGAGACACGTCAGCGGAAGAAAAGAAATAAAGATAAATGATAACTTTAATTGCGGAAGTCTAGAAGTAACTATGTCATTACTAAGAGATAAACTGAGTTCTACATCATGAATTTAAATTGCGGAAGGTAAATGAAAACTAAATAACACTCTAAAAGCCCTATGGTTCATGTGCTGTCCTATCGCCAGAGCCTCATCACCACACGCCTACTCCACCACGTTACTGACCTGGTCCTGTGGAAATCAGACACAGGGGAGGAGGTCCTCCCGTAAGCTTTACAGCCTAGTGGGGAACCACATGATATACAATGCATAACATGAATATAATAATCAGCGATAATTAATCAGGCTTAACTTGAACATGAAAGATAACATATAAGTATCATGGATCATAATAAGGATAAGATCAGCGATACCATGAATCATGAGGATCAATAGTGCATAATAAACTTGGAATCATGACATACTTGACTTGACTTGAACTTGAACTTGAACTTGAACTTGAACATGAACTTGAACATGCTTGTCGATCTTGGTTATTAATTAACAATCAGGGTGACTTTGAGGTGCCTTTAATTCTTGGGGTATGCCCAGCAAACGATACGGCCTTGTGCGGGTCAATGGGTGATCAAACCATGACCAAGGGAGCGACCCTTATCTTGATGCACTTGGCTTGGACTGGCAACCCATCATTAATCTTTCATCTGAACTTATTAATCACTTTGAGTATCTTTTCATTCTTTGTGTCATATGATGAAGGAGATATGATCGATATGAGATAAATCAAGACAAAGAGTTCATGTTGGAACTATAAGAAAATCAATAATGTTCATATCAAAATAAAGAGAGATTAATAAATGAATTTTGTTGGATTTTACGCCCAAAAATCTCCCCCACTTTACGGCCGTAAAACCCTAATTCTTTGGATTTTACGCCCGAGAGTCCTTTCATTTTTCGGCCGTAAAAATTAACCTTTGTTACGTTACGGCCGTAAAAATTAACCTTTATTACGTTACGGCCGTAAAAACCCTATTTTCTTTTCTACTTCGGCCGTAACAATTCATCTTCCCTTTTCTCTCTCTTCTTTTCTCTCTCCCAACTTCTCGGCCGTAAAACTCGTCTCCATTTTTTTTCTTTCTCCTTTACGGCCGAAATTCTCTACCTCTTTACGGCCAAACTATTTTTACGGCCAAACCTTTTCTCGACCGTAAGATCGGATTTTTACGACCGTAAAATTCATCTGTTACGGTCGACATCTATTACGGCCGACATCTGTTACGGCCGACATCTTTTCTATTTTATTACGGCCGAAAACCTAATTCTTCGGCCGTAACAATCTATTTCCCCTTTCTCTCTCTTCTTTTCTCTCTCTTCTTTTTACGGCCGAAATTCTCTTCTCTTTCTTCTTTTTACGGCCGAAACTCTATTCTCTCTATTCCTTTTTTTTTTCGACCGTAAGAAAATTACGGCCAAACAATTCTTACGGTCGTAATACTTCTACTTTTAAAAATTAAATATAAGACCGAAAACGAAATCCCTATCTAAATCTTACACCTTAGCAATCAATAATACAGAAATATAACAAACAGAAAATAACTATGCATGCAACAATCAACCAATCAAAGAATTCAAGAAAACAAACAATTAAAAACAATAACTTGATCATATTCATATTCTTTTCATAACGATTCGGGCATGAATTGAGATAATTCAGAGGGCATGCAAGGTGATTTCGATTCACCCACCTCTATTCACGATCAACGGCCGCGTCCCCTGTCTTCTTCCCTAATTTCCTCTCGGTCACCTTCTGCAGAATTCCAGCAAAGGCGTGAGAAATTCTGCTCTTGTCGCGCACGAACAACAGCACGGGGAGAAAAGAAAAAGAAAAGAGGTCTTGGAGTTTAATGCATAAATCTGATTCTATATATATAATGAAATCAGATTTTTATCTCTTTATCTTTTCCAACTTTGAGTTGCATTGAACTTTATCCCCCAGCAGTGTTATCCATCACGTTATATTATCTTCATTTTTTTTTTTTTATCTTTTGCTGGTTGTTACAACTGTGCCTGAGCATCATCTAGGTAACTTGGGTTATGTGGAATTTTCGACGGAGGAAGTCTGCGAATGTTCGTCAATTATGCTATTAAGAAAACTCATGTAGCTTTGTAATTGTCCTTGTTTGCCCAAAGATTTTCAACTTCTTCAAGCACATGCTATTCGAGATCCGGGACTTGAACTCGCATATTGAGTCAGGAACGACACATCTTTTTCCAATTGATTCTTCTAATCTAAATATCCAGGAGGATTCATCCATTCCGGAACAAATTCCGACCTGCGATTGTTCAGGTTTGCATGTTGTCTATTCCAGGTTTTCTTTTCCTCTTGCATCTATTCATCCATTTGTTATAATGATGTTCCAAATATACGTAAGAATTTACTTTCAGCTCCCCAATTCGTGGAGAATAATTCATGTTGACATTCATCATCACCATTTTGTTCAGGATTTGTGCACCCATGACGAGTTGCTTCGGGGATCGCCGGGTTGTACTGTTTGCAGTATGGAACAAATTGTCTCTTCCTTCTCGAGCTCTTCTCAGTTCTCACCACTACGGGGTCAACTACTCTGGCATCAACATCTTAGTCACCCTGCTTTTCTTGTTGTTCAAAGAATGAGGTCATCTATGTCTATTTCAGCTAATAAAGATCAAACAATAAGATTTTTATGTCACGTAAACTTGGAAAAATACCTCAATTCTCGTTTCCATTACTTATCCATCGTAGTTTTGTTCCTTTAGAATTAATACATACAGACATTTGGGGACTTGCTCCTATTGCATCTCATCTAGCTAGCCCTTATTATTATGTTCAGTAAACTTTCATGGTTCTTTATTATGAAATCTCATGCATACGATTCTTTGTTATAAAATCCCGTGCAGATTCTAGCTTTGCAATTTTCCTAGAGCCTCATTTGATTTCTTGGGGTTCAAAGAAGCAACATAGAGTAGCTCGCTATAGTACTGACTGAAGTATAAGTTTGATCAAATTCTATTACTAAAATCATTTGGATTCAGTCCTTGCTCTAGGATTTGGAGTTTTCTTGGGTGTTGCGACATCTTTTTGTCATTTATTTGGCTGTCAAACTTTATTTATCATGCATGAAAAAAACATATTTTAAATTGATCATCACTTAGTTTGTGTTCTCAATCATTATTAGGTTATGCTGTAGCGATATTTATGCTTCCAAACTCTCGCTTCTCCTATTTATTAGGAACTGCGGACAATTTTGTTTCCGATAAAATTTTCCTTTGTTTGAAATCGAAACAAGTTTGAATTCTTTTCTTAATAACTAAAACTAAGAAGTTAAATTGCTTTAGGAATTCTGTAAGAAACAAGGTTACACATTGAGATCAAATGTAAATCTTATTAGATATGTCAAGAACTCAAACCTCAAGAGTTGCATCCTGATCAATGATCATATATGTCGGCATGATCTTAATTAGCAATCTTTTCATTTTCTGTGATCCAAAGGGGGCCTATAATTAGCACAGAATATAAATCTTATTTTCCTTACATTCAAACTGATTTCTTTACTGAATTCAGTGCTTTGATTTTGTTTGATTCAACAAAATTTAGTACAGTTGGTAAAATGTATATATATGCACCTAAAAGATCTACAAAACAAATAAAATGAATGCTGACTTATCTACATGTTATTGTTAACAATTTGAACAGTTTCATTGTGTTTTATCTCACAGATTTGGGTTGCAATGGTTTCTGTTCATCAGTTGCTGATATTTCCGGTAATCTTGGACTTAAGCCTGTGAGATTTCTTGGCGAAGTAAATCTGCTGGGCCCTGCACCTATTGGAGATAAATTTACTTGTTCTAAAGCGCGGAACTGGAGTTCTGATGGGTAGTCCCTCACACAACCGATTCTCGGTCCAGCTCCTGTTGTCCACTTGAAAGAAAGCTGCTTACCAAGCTGATATGACTTCATTCCCTTCTTTGAATTTATCCTCTGAAGTATTTGTTCTGGAGGAATTAATGCAGCTTCGTCATTCACCTCTTGTTCCTCCCCAGCAAAGAGGTTATCCTTACGGAAAATGCAGTGTTCTGAAATCGACAAACTTTCTGGCGCTGAACCATTGCTACTTGTTTGCAAGCCAAATAGATTGTGCACTTGCAATTTTTTCACAACAATCTGCTTCTGCAACATTTGGCTTCGCCTCGCGGTGAAAGATCGTTTGTCTGGCACTCTTACTGGTTTGGCACCAGTGACAGATCTAATGAAGTCGGCCATTTTTGGTGCCTCTACTACAGATGTGGCGACTGATGCGGCGCTCTCTATTGCAGCAACACTGCTAATCTGCTCTTCTTCAGCCTTGTCAAGGTCACCATTTTCAGGAAGGATCAGTTCAGATTCACAGCTAGCTAACCTGCTGAGATGTCCCTCTCCTTCATCCTCTTCACATGGACTTTTCTGTATCACATTAAAAAAGCAAGTTGGTTCATTCTGACATGCCATGTTACCATCCAAATTAGAATGGTTTCAGAATCATACACCAAAACTATAAGCTAACTTGCTCACCTTGACATCAGTGAGATCCACATTCTTATCCTCAAGAAAGTTCATAAACTCTTGAAAATTCTCTTCAGTAGGGCGGTAATGCCCACTATGAGGCCATACAGCCTGTGGCACAAACAAATTAGAATAAGTAATCAACCAGATACAAATTTGTCATCTGAAAACCAATCAGTAGTCGAACAATCTATTCACCTTTAGAACACCATTATCCACGACCAATCTTCCGGCAGCTGAAGTAGCTCCTCCAGCAAGAAAACTAGAGTGCTGAAATGTGCCTTTCTTCTTCTGCACTTGTCAATATATGGCGTTAGGCAGCTGAAAGAAGTGAACAAAACGAAATCATTCTTGAAGGCAAGAAGCTTGACAAACCTGACCGACATATAAAGTTTTTGTTGTGCTCAAAACAAATATCCACTTCGCATCGTCCGAACACTCAATTGTATTTAGGAGTTTCCCAGTATTCTTGTACATGAACTTGCCATCCTCCACGACGACTTCATACACCTCCCTTTCTTTCTGCAAGGGCGGAAAACCGTGTTCATAAAAACTAATACTTCTTCCTAGTTCCTACCTTTGTATGCAGATGGATTATTGAAGATGGTACTTACTGGACCAAGATACTTGATGCACTGCTGTTGAAGTTTGGAACGGGAGCACTGCTCCTCGAGATTGACCTCTTTCCCATCTCCAACATCAAGCCTGATAGCCAAGATTACATATTTCCTTATCAACTTTTGAAATTGAGTCATAATCCTAAATTTCTAATCAGGAAAATGGATTATGCGTAAAGTACCAGTAAAAGAACGGCTGCTTGCTCTCACATCGGAGCCAACTGTCATAATAGAAATGCAGATTGTGGCCATAGCGATGCCTAGGATCAATCTGTGCAATGATGAAGAGATGAACACATCAGCCGACTGCAGACGAAGAAATAAGTGTGCAGAAAGAGGTGTTGTGATATCTAGAAGACCTACCGCCTCTAGCCAATGCTGCAAGGCAAGTTTTTGGGCATTCTCATCCTTTGACAACCCTTTGCCAACCTGCAACACAGGAATATGAGCAGTTAGCTTGGACAATTCTGCAACTACATGTCGAAATATGTCCATGTTGTGATCAAACAAGTATATTTCAGCACAGGTGTTCAGGAGGATACCTTAGCAGCCCTGGTTCTAGCCCTTGACCATTTGGAAACAACAGATTCCTGCCCTCCGATGTCAAAAAAAGACACGGAGCTCCGCTTGAGCATGGCAAAGTCTAATACCTTCCACCTGCACCGGAGGAAACAAGCAGATTTATTGCATCATAGACTTGTGCTGCGCCATGCTTTCTATGAATTTAACAAGGTAAATGATCTCATACCACCGCTGCTCCACAAGAACGGCGCAGTCGGCGAGCAGCCTTCTGGTCCGGAACCCCTTGTAGACCTTCTGAAGCTTTACGGCAGCTTCGTGCTGGGGACTGTCAGGCGAGACGGGCTGCAGCTCCAGCGCCCTCTTCTTTGGAGGGATGAACCTCGTGGGCTTCCTCTCATTCGGTTCTGAGGAGAACTTGGGTTTGCCGTCCGGCACCGGCCTGCGGGCACCGTTGCTCATGGAGATCCCCGTTTCCAGCCGGAAAGGATCCCTTTCCCTTCCGTTAAAGCTCAGGGATCCTTTGATGACCAACTTCCGGGAGCCCAAAGCATTGCGCACGGTGTCCGGCTCGGAGTCGCGGCCGTTGAAGCTGACGGAGCGCAGGGGTGACTGGGCGTTGTCGCTGAAGCTCAAGGTTCTCATGATGAGAGCTTCCAGGCCTTCGTCTATGGAGCCGTAGCCGTCTCCTTGGCATGACAATGACATGCCCATGTGACGGCTCTGAGGTGAATTCAGAGTGACCATTAGCTGAGAGGAAAGGCACCTACAAAAGCAGAAGACCATCACGAAATTAAGGCTCACACAATGTGATCAGGAAATCAAGGCAACACAGCGCAATCAAAGGCAAGTTTCCTTCTTTTCTCTTTGTTCGGAAAGGCAATTACTTCATGTTTTCTGATCAAAAGCAGCAGGAGACAGAAGGAGAAGAATGAATCATAAAAAAATATGCAGAGAACACGAGGCCGTCGCATGCTTACCTTGGACTCCCTTTGCCTTACGGATCACCAACCACCACCACCTTACAGAGTGGAAGAACAGGCAAAATGTGACAGAGGTCACAGAGCTGAGGGAGGGAGGGAGGGAGAGGGGAAAGAAAGGCTAAGCGGAGACAGGATGCGAGAGGAGAGAATAGGGGGAAGATGGAAAGAGGAATGCAGGGGAGGGGAGAGAGAGGTGTGTGTCCGGCTGGCAATGGCAGTGCGGATGGAACGGTGGCGAGGAAGAACAGGGTGGTTTTCTCAGGGTCGCCACCTAAAAATAAACAGTCCGGAAAGGTGCAGTTCTGGGGAAGGCCAATGCGAGATGTTCTATTTATTGCTTAGTTTAGGCTTGGGGTAGGAGAGAGAAAGTTAGTACGGTTGAGAGAGAGAGAGATATATGGTGACGGTGGAGGAGACAGCCCATCAGTATTCAATACAAAGGGTAGATCCCCGAAACAGGATCTTTAAAAAAAATATATCATATCATCGCCAATATTAAAAGATGTAAAAAAATATAGAAACATAATACAGGATTGAATAAGTTTACGTACGTCATCATTAATTTATTTTTTATCTAAGCACAAATTTGATTTTTTTTATCTACGTAAAAAAGGTTATTCATAGTTTACTCGTAATGCTCGAAATGAATTATAATAAAATAGAAAATTATGTGCTTTAAACCGGATTGGTATGTGATTTATGTTAACTGCAAATTATAAATACTACAAAAAAAAGAGGGATTTGAGTCATAATGATGGCTAGCAAAGGGTTTCAATATCATGCAATTAGGTTAACCAAGGGAGGGAAAAAAGTATATACATGTATAAATGTCCGTACAATAATTAGAAGGAGAAATATGAAAACAATTATAAGTTACTTTTATATGAAAAAAACATCTTATGAAAGATATTTAATTAATTGAGTCGATGTTATTGTAAATAAAGAGATTCAACTACCTTTTTTTAGCGGTAAAAGAGAACAAGCTATTCATAAATTGAATGTGAATTAATCATCGAGTTCAATTAATTCGTTTACATCGTCCTGTCTCAGAGGATGAATCACCTATCACTCACACTTTTTACATCCGCAAATTTTATCATGAATAATCATTTTATGATAACTGATAAAAACTATACTAAAAAATTACTAATTAACGTCATATTTAAAAAACTAAACACAGCAAACTATATTTTCATTGTTTCAAATATGTGTATATAAAAGCAAAATAGTTCCTTTTGAAATTTTGTTTAAATATAACATAAATTTTATTAAAAGAAACCCAAAATTTTGGGTTGCTTGCGGATTGAGCTTTATTTCTTTACTAAAAAACATCAAGATTTCAATTAGTTATAATCATAACCTTTTTATAATTTAATTAAATAATACGAATAAACAATAATTTTTATGCATATAATTGGATGTCAAATGATCGATTTTTGTTATGGATAACGATTAAATTAGGATCCAATCTCTATGAACAGGTTTTATGTATCTCCTTTTTTTCGCTTGTCATTGTTGTATGAAAAAGTGGTCGTGCTTACTCAAATTGATGTGGACACTCTCGGCAGTGAGATTTATTATCACTTCGATTAATTTGATATGGACTCAAGTTGTATCATGTATCTAATTAGGATTATTTGCAATTTGATAAGCGTGATAATTTGATAGTGAATAATAATTGAATTTCCGGATAGCAAACAACGAATCATGATTAATGGTAAGATGCTCATTTAAAATATTAACAAATAAGCATTTCGAAAATTTAGTGGTAAAATTAATTAATGAATATAAAATGACTTAATTGATCGTATAAAGCCCTATAAAAAATTTATTATAATACAATAAATAAATTATTTATATCTCAATTAAAAAATAAAATTTGACAATTATTTTTTATTAAAATATGTAGAAATTTATATTGATAAGAAATTTTACATAGTGCATTCAACATATGAAAATATTAATTATTATATTATTTTTCATTTGTTGTTGACAATTAAATAAATTTAATTCATTAAGCATGAATGTAAAAAATATATAGTTAAATGACGATAAAATAAAAATGAGAAAATAATAAGATAGGTTGAGAAAGAAATAATGCATTTGAATGAGGGGCAAATTGAAAACAATTATAAACCGCTAACCTCTAGTCATTAAATATTAGTAAAAATAGTTTTTTAATATTTTGATATGAAACGCTAAACTCTTTTTATTTTTGTCATTTACCAAAAGAATTAACATTTGAACCACAAAAAAATTAGCTAATTTTTGTATTGCCAAAGAAAACCAAAATGGAAGAGTTATTGATTTAAAAGAGTATTGTGTCTCCTATCTTTTTAATCATTAGATTACAAATCTGGGAATGACATTTAATTTATTTTTATTTACGAACTTTTAATTTGATTCATATTTTTTTAGATTCTACACCTCGAGCACTTATTTTTTATCATTTAATTAGTGATTATAATTTACTATTAAATTAATTATATACTTCTTAGATGAAATAATATATATATTAGAGTAACTTGATAATAAAAAATATCATCTAAGGTTAAATAATTACAATAGTTGAATTAGTTATATTTATTAACATGACTAGATCACGATCATCGAATACGTTTGATCTTGATCACATTTACTATTTAACATATACTTTAAAAAATACATAATTATTTTAGTAATCTAATAAATAAAATTAGTGTTTTACACCCGCTCTCGAATGATCTACATATGTAGTTTTCTCATTTTTTTGTAGCAAAGGACATTGTGTCCTTTTATTCGAACATTGTGAATGCAAAAACTTTTCACTATGAGCCTCACCTAACATAGATAAATATGCTACATGATGTGACATCAAATTAATTAAGCTTGATGATGAGACGAGACTTCAACTTGTAATCACTGAAGTGATAACCGAAAAAAAAAGAGTCATCATTAAGTTCACCTAATTATAATTACTATAAATTTAATAGAGGATGGAGTTTGGATATGGGTAAATTTTACTAAATATCCTCAAATTTTACCCTCATTCTCAATTTTATTCTCAAACATTATTTTATTATCGGACTACCTTTCAATTTATTAATTTGTTTCAACAACTATCCTTCCAATCGATAATTTTATTTAAAAATAAAATCAAATATAATGTATAATAATATAAAAAAATTTAAGGAAAAATTAAGAAAGGGAGGCGTTAGAAAATTGGAGGGACGGGCACATCCTTCTCCTCTACTTAGATCATGCATGTAAAGGAGGGGGCGCCCCTCCCCTCCTTTGTGCACCTGTGATGCAAGAAAAGAGAGGGGACCGGTGGCACCCTTCCTCTATGCGTGTGATCTGCGCACAAACGAAGAGGAGGCTCTCCTCTCAGGAGGGGAAGGGGAGACGCCCCTCTCCCTCCTGCTGTGGGAGAGGTGTACCCCTCTTTTTTTTAAAAAGTTTTATATTTCATTTTTAAAATAAATGTCACGTCGATAAAATGATTATGAAATTACCTATTCTCGATCGGAGGAATAGTTAATGAAATAAATAAATAATTGAATATTAGTGTGGTTACAAAATAAACTTAAAAAATAAAGTTAGAAAGAGGCTAAATTTAGAGATATTTAGTGAAATTTTTCCACACTTAATTGGTTCCTCTACATTTTTTCCTCTGATTTTTTTTTACTAATGACTAGGAAGGTTATCAACAACATTCAAAGTTATCTACGTGATCACTACACTCATATCATATCAAAAATCAGTTGACTCGTATTTAATTGCTGTTCGAGGTTTCCATCCGGTGACAATATTTTCGAAATGACATTTTTTTGAGGAAAAAAAATGAAATGAAAATTGATCTATGATAAACAATTAAAAATAATGATTTATTGCATGTCATTTTCATGACTTCATTTTTTCTTTCTTTCTGGGTGCAATGATTTTGCTCTTCTGTTGTAAGGGAAATTGTGTGGATGGATTTATTGCATCAATCGAGATCTGGTAACAATCGACTTTTAATTGGCACTTCATCATCCAGTTTCATTAATTTCATTGGGTGGTGGGTTGATGAACTAATTGATGTCGGCTGAAATTGATTTATACTTTATTGATTTAGAATTGTTTGATGTGATCCAAAATGATGTGTGATCACTCAGGGTGATCGATATTTATGATATTAGAACGTAATATTAGTGTTAAAATAATAAACCTAATGATAAATATTGCTCGTTTAAAAGGACAACTTTTTTTAATTCATCAAATAAAAGATACGTGTAATCACCATTTTAGGTGAAATATAACTACATCCGTGTTTTGCTTACCTCAAATTTTTCATTACTATTCAAAATGTGGGTCATTACATTCTTTGGCCCATGAAGTTTGCATGCAGTGTTGAATTCGATATCATTATGTAACAGTTTAAAATATTATTCGCTTTTAATCTTAATTCGTATAAATTTTAAAATATGTATTCATAAATGAATATAATAATTACATATAAATTCATAATCATCTCTGTATTTTACTCATATGAAAGGTCATTCTAATATAGATCACATAAAAAAATTAAATGTAAATAAAACTTCATTTTATTCCAAAATAATATAAGATTACTAACTTTTTAGTGTGTTCCTCGACTAAATTTTAAAAAAAGCATTGTGTTTCAAAATAAAATTATATTCCCTCACTCAAACGATTTACTTTTGTTGGCGTCCAGAATAAAAGAAATGAGTTGATGTTTTTTTTTTTTTTTGTAACAAGTGAAACTATGAGACCTCATATTACGATGCTGAGAATTTAAGCGCTTACTATCATTTCATGTTAATTTGTTCATAGTATTTTTTTCATGGGAAAAGAGCGCCTCCTTAGCGGGCGCGCTAAGGAGGTTGCTGAGTAGTGCACCGTTGGATGAGATAAGACGGTGCACTTTTTTTTCAACATTTTTCGTTAAAGACGTGATCTCCATCGTCCGTAGTAGCTTGGACGGTCAGATCGAACGAATCAACTCCGCTATTTCCGCGTGGACGAAGTGGAGGAGGAGGGCAGTGGCAACGGCGCAACAGTAACGACGTTCGGCAGTGGCACAAGCAGGCGGCAGCGGCACAAGCAGGCGGCAGCGGCGCGAGCAAGGCAGCGGTGCGAGCGGCGGCAGCGAGAAGATCGGTGGATCCGACGACGGAGAGAATGCGAAAGAGGAAGAAAGGGAAGATGACGAGAAGGCGACGGCGACACCGAATCGAAAGTCATATCGAAGGAGGAGGGCAGCGGCGGGAGCAGCGACAATGGCATTCAACGGCGGCGAGCAGCGGCAATGGCAGGAGCGGTGGCGGCGGCACGATAGAGGCAATGGCAGCAGATCGGCGGCGGCCGATAAGGACGCGGCGGCCAGCAAGGAGGTGATCGGGGAGGAGGTGGTGGATAACACGAAAAAGAAAAAAAAAGGAGCCGTCGGATGCCATCCAACGGCCCATATGCCATCCACAGGCTGCTTAGCGGCTCTTTTCCCTTTTTCAATAATTTTCTTTCCCCATGAAATATAGATTCTTAAAGAACGCACTATTCACATATAGGAGATCGGTCCACCGTCAAGTCTAACTAATTTACCACCCCTAGTCTCCCAACAAAATTCTTGATATACTGCTACGATGCTTTTTCAGTATGATCAAGAAATCTATTATTTTTCGGAGTAGATGCATAGTCTCACAATTCAAATTTATAATTATCTCCTTCACCTATCAATACAATTCATATTTATACATATTACTCGAACATTGGTCTCACCTAATTCCAATGAGTTATTTGATCAAAATTTGATATATACATACACACATACATATACATGTATAATGTAAACTAATTACAAATTCCTTTGATAGATCTAATAAGATGATGCTAATATGGGCATACATATACTACGAAGGTGATGTAGATAATTTTTTTGTCTTTTGAGTAATTCGACAATGATGTATTAATTTGCTGATGAGTCCAGCAGTTAATGAAATAATTAGAAAAGAAAATAGCATACGACTGTGGGACACAACAAATGGTAAGACTAACCTGAAAATATGTCGTAGACTCGTAGCCCAATAGAGCGAAGAATAAGTGAAAATAGTATTTCTTAACTTCAATAAGGTTTAAAATTTCATCATCACCATTAAAATTGGTTCGAGAGCTTAAATATATAGATTGATCCATTTCTATCCGTAAAATTGTATTGTAATCTTTTTGTACTAAATATAAAAATAATCAGTTTATTAATAATGTTTTGAATTCTATCCCAATTAAAAATTCGTCTTATCTCAAGACGCTTCGAAGTAAAAGGTGCCCTCGCATTACGAGGTTCTCATTATCTCGAAAATTTTATGAGATGTTTTGTATGTAATTCAAAATTAGTTTATTTTCTTATCACGAAATAGATGTCCTATTTTTTAGAGATTAATTTAGAATTTCAATCGATCTGTAATTCCTATCATATGTAGAAGGGAGTGCTTATATAAACTTTCTATGAGTCCAAACAAAAAGTAATATATCTTGTAATCCTTTTATGTTTCACCTTAAATTTTTAAATTTTTCTTACGATGTATAATTTCTTTTGTAATATATGTTGACAATGTAAAATTATACTAGAAGTAATAAGTACTATTTCTTTTAAGTATTATGATCCATATATTACTAATAAGGACTAACTAGGTGACAGTAATTATAGTTTATTTTAAAAATAATAAAAATAAAGATGGTCACAAGAAAATTTAATTCATGATTGTATTTTTTGTGGAGTCCCTTTTTAACCCCCTAATGGATTTATTAAATGAAACAACTATTGTTTTATGAACTTTTTTCATAATAAAAAAAAACGAAGAGTTGTACTTTATATCATTTCACACAAAATTTTTAATTAATTTTTCACTAGAATCTTGAGGAAATCATTCGTGGATTTGGTTCGTTTTGCTCGTCTTCAGGTGAAACTTTTTTGGATGCACTACTGTTTCATGAGCCAAAATAGGCTATTCAATGTCGCTTGTGCTAACTAGAACTAACTTATTGGGGAAGTGATCAATCTTGGCAAATTAGTTGGCATGAAATTTTATAGAAGGATTGTGTTCAGAACGTTCGGCGAATGCTAATAATTTTAAATTTAAATTTGAAATTCTTGCGTTGATCATAAAATAAATTATTATTATTCTATATTTTATATTAATAGAACACTAATCATTTCGAACACCAAAAATCACTCCGGCGAATTATTATTTTTTTTTTGTCACTCCCTCCGTACTCCGCGCTCCATGCTCCATAAACAGTGATCTCCATGCTCCATGAACAGTGAGCCGACAAGAACAAGCGCGTGGTGCAACGCATCCAACCCTAAAAAAGACGATGTCACGTACTCGACCGTGTGCTAATTTTAAGAGACTAGGGACCATCCGTACGGTACAATACCGTACGCGTCATGCCACGTGAATCCGGGACACATGTCAACGCCTGCCATCGATCCGCACAGCTGGCGAGAGATCAGACGGCCATGTGCAGCCAATCGACACCGACCGACGTCGGATGCATGCATGCATACACATGACAGCCATGATATAATTTATGAGGGTTTTAAGAATGGTCAAGAGCAAGAACACACTACCCTTTTTTTAAAAAAAACAGGAAAAGAGAACATTCTAAATTTAATATTAATATTTTATTTTAATCATTGGTTTTTTTTTTTAGGATGAAAAGTATCATCGGCATGTTCTTTATTCCCTAAAACTTTTTTATGTCATGCGTGAGATCAACTTTGTGAATTGGCACGCCGGTCGACTCACAATAAAAAATATATGATCATTGATTTTTTTTCTTTTACTTCTAAGAATGTAATTTAGGCTCAAGATCAGTCTCGAGTCTAAAAATTGGGATTAAGAACTCTAAGTAGAGTCTCATAGTTGTAGAAAGAAATGATCAATAATGCTCTATAAGAGATTTCACTAGATTGGACAGGTTATATGCTTGAATGGGTTATGTAGTATTTTTATTCTAGTATTACAATAAAATTGTTCTCAGGTATGATGGATGAAGTAGTTTTCAAAATAGAACTATTTTGAGCTCACTGAACATCACGAGTTCAAATGATTGCATAAAGCGAAAATGAAATTGACCCTTAGGTCACCAAAATAAGTATAATGATATCCTTGATGTAAAAGAGCTTGGAAACACTTTTTTTTTTATCTTCACTCTCAAATTCTCTTTGGTCTCGAGATATGGAGAATATTGTGAAAAGGTTTTTTCCCCTTTTTTTTCTGACAGATGTGTCTCTCCTACCTCTTCTACTTCAATGATACTTCACAGATACTGTTTAATTGATGCACTTATTAATTAATTATTCAACTTGTTCCCCTACCACAACGAAACTTGAATTATTTTGTACTTACGACTACATCTTCTTCCGGAACTCCTACGGTAGTCTATGGAGATCCATGACTATGCTTATTAAGTTCATCCTCCATATAATGCTCATTGAGTTCTACACATTTTCTTTGGATTACTATTAGCCATGCATGGATTCGTGTAGCGGATCGAGGAATATTAATTGTAGTAGATGGAACGAATGAATGTGACGAGTGACTATACATATTATGCTCGCTTGATTTCTCTAGTCCCATTTTACATATCCTCCACCAACTCCTCAAATTCTTTCTCAATAATTTTAAGATTTAACAAATTTACGATCCTAATACCTCTAATCGCGATCTCATGTGTCGAAAAACTTGTGTAGGATCTTAATTAATAGGATAATAATTTGAATAGGATGATCTTATTCGATTGTGCACATTTTTTATATAATTAATATAGTAATTTAAATTACTATTATGGTTAATTTAAATAAAGTTTAAGATATTTTCTTTGTTCTTATTATATTTCAACACATTTTGGCTTATAAATTTGAAAAAAATGGCTTATTGAGGTGTAATCAAAGGGTTGCTAGTGAAAATCTTATCAAATTATATATATATATATATATATATATATATATATGATCAAATATTTTCTTTCAAAGAATTGATCAAATATATAATTATGAGATTTAAATATTTTATGATGTCCATATTAAACATGAAGTATTCTGAACATATAGTCGGGTTAACATCCAAAATAGTTGTAATTCGACCATCAATCATGATGCACCACTTTTACTAATAATTTGTTCGTTTCCCACTTCCTTTTCCTTGCCCTATCTTAATTTTGATTTGGTTGATTAGATAGTTGGTCTGACCCATCCCGCAAGTTTTGTTTTCACCTCTGCAAATAAATAATAATCTAATTATGCGTCGAGCACGAGATTGATTTTTAACGTTCACATCCATATTTTGTTTCTGGAACTGAGAATTAAATGTGTCTATGTATGGGCGAGAGAGAGAGAGAGAGAGAGAGAGAGAGAGAGATCTGATGTAATTTGTGGAGCCGAGCAATATCACTTCTGGAAGCTGTCGGTTGGCAACTTTTTTTATAGCATGGGAATTTGATTTTACAAATTAGAGGAGAGCAAATTTAAGAAAAATATCCACGTCTAACTTAGCTGGACCCTGCTATAGATAAATTACAGCAGATAGTGATAAATCATTCCTATTCGTTTAATGAAGATTTCAAATTTTTTTTAAATGTCAATGTCAAAAAGTTCTTATGGAGAGTTTAATCTGTCATTATCAGGTACACAATGTATGACGATCTTATCGGATTAATTGAAATTGATGATGAATCGATTTTTAATATGTGTTCAGTAATTGCAGCGTGAGTTGTACCATTGACACCGCTTCTTCACACACTAGATGTTGGTAACAAAAAAATTATAGTTATAATATTAACATATCTAAACCCTAACTTAATTATAATAATATATTAAATCACCTTCCATTTTAAATCCTATTCATTTTTTTTTTTGGATTCCGCCCGGTTGTGACACAATGACTCAAAGGCAAATTCAATTTTGTTTCGACTTAACTGCGTTTGAATGTCATAACTCATTAGAATTTAATTTCTATGAGTTATCAAGAACTTCGTAAAAAGTTTCAACTTCATATTTGAATGCAAGTTCTCAACGAAGGCGATAACACGATATTAAAATTAATAAAGTAAAAAAGATAAAAAAAATGATGCGCGATTGGAACTGACGAATTCTTGTCTCCATCGAGAATTCAAATTTTCAGAAGTGAAAGAAAAGTGGACACTGATTGGAACTAGAATTTTGATGGATCAAGTCCTCGCTAATGATGATGTTTGTCATAATTTATCATAATTTAGGTACAATTTCACCCAAGTTCTCGCATTCCAAATGTACTGAAGTGCAATAAAATTAGAGCGTCATTTTTTTACCAAAAGGGAAAAAACTAAGTTTAAGTTCATATCACACTTCGATTGTTCGACTTTTTGTGAGGTGAGAAGAAAAGTTCCAATCGATATGAAAACCTATCAATTTTTTTCGTTACAAAAGAAAAATAAATCTAAAAATAAATAGCATGTTTTGAATTGAAAATTCTTGATTTACAAGTTAAGAGTGTGCCATTGAACCACGAGAAAGGCTATTTAGTTGAATAACATTTTATGGAAGAACTGATCAATAAAAACTGTCTTCATAATGTATGTGTAAATTATTTTGTAATTGAAAACTATGCTTATAAATTTTGGATGCAGAGTCGAGTTATTGTCAAGTTCGTGTCAAGAGATTTTATCACAAATTCGTTCATTTTTTATACCATGGAATCAAAATGTATAATCAAGAACACAAAGAACGGAAAAATAATAAAAGTCTAATTGACAAAAAAGGATATCAAAAAGGTAAAAAAGAAGAAGAAACCATTGTACCAAAAAGAAGAATTTACTTATCTCAAATCCTGACTCACATTATGAAATCAATATGTTGCCCATCAAAATAAATTGATTAAATAATGAAACAGTTTAATTACTAACCTCTCTGATAACTACATACAGCACACAGGCATATGGAAGTGATACCGATCTCTTTCAGATCATTTCAATTAACTTGTAAACATAGAACATTAGGAAGGTTCAACGTGACGTGGCTTAATCTTAACTAAGTGTTTATTTAGAATTAGTTGGAGATTTAATAATTTATGGGGCTGATGATTGTGTACTTGAGTAGGTATATGCTAGCTGTTGTATAGATAACCAAGCTGGTGGCAACATTATCCTCATAAAATAATTTGTGAGCAATTAAATTGGTGAAAAAGATAAGCTTGTTCTCTTGGAGTTGGACTACAATCTACATAATTAATTTCACTTACATATATTTTGTACGTTTGGAGATTAGTGAGAATATAATTATAATTTGTTGCTGGAATCAGTACAATTGGAGCGTGCATGTGGTTAATTAGATAAGTAGTGATGCCTTAATTTGTAATAACTGATGGGAAAAATTCGAGAATAGGTAGAGAAGATCGCGAAGAGATTGCAAAAAAATTAGAGACAACACGAACTTACCCAGGTTCACTCGTGATATTAGGACTATGTCCTACAAAGAAGTTCCATTATATCGTTTAGGTTTACAGCCGTCACAAGTTACATCTGAAATCAGCTATAAATAGCCTCTCCCAAACGGGTTCAAAATCCGAACAAAACAGAGAAAAAATTTAATCCGAACCGCACGGGCTGATTAAACAAAAGCTCAAAATCGATCTAAATTTTGGGGGCGTTATAAATAGTCTCTTCCAAGCGGGACCATCGTCGGGGGGCGGGGCCCCTGAACCCCCATTTTGTTCGCACGCCAGCAGCACAGGCAATTGGATAATACTCAAATTCTCCTAAGCTTACGTGGGCGAACCTGGTGTGAGAAACAAGGGACCATAAAGTATTCACCAATTCCAATATTCTCCCACTTGGTGGATACTTCACACCAATGAGAGCTTTGCCAGCAACATTCTTCTTCAATCCGATAGCAGTAGAGCAACACTCGAACTTTACATCTGTAACTGCTTTAGTCAAAAAATCAAAATTATTCTCTGTTGTATCAACCTTTTCAAGCTGAACCTATTTCTTTTCCACCTTTTTCCGAATAAAATGGTATTTGATGTCAATATGCTTTGTGCGTGAGTGAAATGCAGGATTCTTAACTAACTGAATAGCACCTTGATTATCACATCTCATCTCTATAGCACATTGATCATATTCGAGCTCCAAGTACAACCGTCGTAGCCATATGACCTCTTTTGCAGTATGAGCAAGAGCCATATATTCTGCTTCTGTAGAAGAAAGTGCTACCACACTTTATCTCTTGCTCATCCAACTTAGTGCAGTCCCAAATAATGTAAAAATATATCCGTTAGTGGACCGTCTACTATCAATATTTTCACCCCAATCAGTATCTACATGGCCCACAATATCAAGCATTTTTCTTTTTCTTGTATCTTCAAAACACAACGAAAAATTTAAAATTCCACGAAGATACCTGAAAACTCTCTTGATAGCATTCCAATGTTCCCTGTCTGTGTTAGACATATATCGACTCAAGACTCCCACTGCTTGGGCTATATCTGAACGCGTGCACACTATGGCATACATCAAGTTGCCCACTGCACTTGCATATGGCACACAGTCCATCTCTTCGGCTTCTTCATCTGTCTTCGGGCATTGTTCTGCAAAAATTTTGGTTTCTAGAGACATAGGAATACCCACTAGCTTGCAGTCTGTCATGTTAAATTTCTTCAACACTTCTTTTAAGTATTTCTCCTTTCCTAATCATAATTTTCGCTTCTGACGATCCCTTCTAATCTGCATACCCAAAATAAAATTCGACAGCTCCAAATCTTTCATCTCAAACTTCTTGGCCAACAAACTCTTCACTGAATTCACCATCTTCATACTGTTTCCAATCAGCAACATGTCATCCATATACAGTGTAAGAATGACAAACTGATCTCCAACTCTCTTCACATAAACACAATGATCTGAATCTGAACGTACAAACTTGAGTTCGAGCATGTACGTATCAAACTTCTGGTACCACATCCTTGGCGACTGCTTCAATCCATACAAAGACTTCTTCAATTTGCACACCAGATTCTACTTACCTTGAACTTCAAAGCCTTCTGATTGCCTCATATATATCTCTTCCTTCAAGTCCCCATGAAGGAATGCCGTCTTCACATCCATCTGCTCTACATCAAGATTATATGCTGTTGTCAGATATAGAACAAATCTGATCGAAGTCATTTTCGCCACAGGAGAGAAGATATATCATAGTCGACTCATTCGATCTGAAAGTACCCTTTAGCTACTAGCCTCGTCTTGTACTTCTCTATAGATCCATCCGGTTTCAGCTTTCGCTTGAACACTCATTTGCAATCAATTATCTTTCTATTCTTAGGCAATTTACACAAACTTCATGTTTTATTCTTATCAGTGATTGCATCTCATCTGTTATAGCAAGCTCCCACTGATCTGCATCATCCATAGACCTTGCATCTTTTACATAATTAGGTTCTTCTCTGATGATGCTCAAAGCATGAAACGTACTTAGAGCACTAAGAGAGTATCTAAGAGGTGTTCTTCTTACTCGTGTCGATCTCCTAAGAACTTATATGGTACCAACATCTGGGTCTTCATCTGAATCTGCATCTTCAACTTCATTAACAGAGTTCTCTTGATCTGATTCTGGAACAGACTCAACTGAAGTATCTTGTGCAACCACTTCTATAGCTTCAGAATCAGAATCTTCTTCAAACACTACAGCTTTCTTGGGTTCATCATTTTTCTGAGCCTCAGCTTGGGATCGTGTTTCATGAAAAATAACATCTATGCTGTATACGATAGTCCTTGTCCTTGGATTCCACAGTTTATAGCCATTGCCCTTCCTTGTATCCGACAAATATGTTCTTATCAGACTTATTGTCAAGCTTACCCCGCTTTTCCTTGGGTATATGAACATATGCGTCACATCTGAACACCCGAACATGAGACAAATTTGGCTTCTTCCCAAATATTGCCTCATAAGGCATCTGATCCTTCACTGATGAGGTCGGTGAACGGTTCTTCAGGTAGTTTGCTGTGGCTACAGGTTCTGCCTAGAATTCTTGCCCCAATTGAGCCCAACTCAGTATACATCTGATCTTCTCTATGAGTGACCGATTTAACCTTTCAGTTACTCCATTCTGCTTAGGTGTATATGGAGTTGTCTTCTGTCTTACAATACCATTGTCCACACAGAACTGCTCAAACTTATCTGAACAGAATTCACCTCCATTATCTGTACGAAGGATCTTGATCTTGTTGCTCAGTTGATTTTCTACCAAAATTTTAAATTCTCGAAACTTATTGAATACATCTGGCTTATTTTTTATAAAATAAATCCAACTGTATTTCGAAAAATCATCTATAAAAAGAGACATAGTACCTGAACCCTCCAATAGATGGAGTCGGAGTTGGTCCAAAGACATCACTATGGATCAATTCGAGAATCTTGGTTGATTTTGAATCTGTGTGTCGAAAACTGACTCAATTCTGTTTTCCATGGAGGCAGTGTTCACAGAACCCGAAGCCCACAGAACAACCCGGAACTCCTTCTACCATCTGACTTGATGCTATGGCGGAGAGTCCTTTTTCACTGATATGGCTCAATCTTCGATGCCACAACATAGATTTACTGTCTTCATCTTCTTTGGCCTTTTCGGAAATAAATCCGCAGCCCACAGATATTGTCTCTCCGAGCAACTTGTACAATGTGTCATAGCGAACCCCTCGTGCAATCACAATCGATCCTCTGATTATCTTGCACGAATCCTTATCGCAACTGAATATAACACTCGAGTCAGCCATTGTACCAATAGATAATAAACTCATGCTCATAAATGATATATGCATCACATCTGATAGAGTCTTCACTGTGCCATCATTCATCCTCAACTTCACCCTGCCATGTCCAACAATTTGAATCGCAGTGTCATCTCCGAGCATGACATCCCCACCATTATACTCCTCATATTCACAGAATAAGTGTCTATGAGGCATCATGTGATACGAAGCACGAGTGTCGATGAGCCAGACATCCTTATCTGACTGTACCGTACATGCAGAAGTCAGATACATATCCCCTACCTCAGCCTCCTTTTTGTCCGAGGTTGACTCAGCTTCTTTCTTATGAACCGGCTTATTTTTGCAATCTCGCTTCAGATGGCCCCACTCTTGACATCTTCAACATTGCACCTTCTTATTTTTACTCTTCGAACGCCCACGAAATTTGGATCTCCCTATCTGATTTTGATTCATTTCTGGTTGCCTTTCTCTGGCCGCTAGCGCCTCTTTACCAGAACTTACCGATCCCTTTCTTCGTATTTTCTCTGATAACAAGGCAGCACATACACTTTCATACAAAAGTTCTTTATCCCCGCCACCAATCACGACAATCAGATTATCCCATGAATGCGATAGCGAACAGAGTAATATTATTGTTTTATCATCATCTTGAAACTTAACATCGATTGATACAAGTTGACTGATCACCGTGTTAAAGTTATAAAGATGAATAGAAAATGAGTCACCCTCATGCATCCGAAGATTGTACAGTTTCTTCCTCAGAAATAACTTGTTAACCAACGACTTACTTTGATATAGGGATTCCAACTTCCTCCACAGATCTATGGCTGTAAGTTCGCTCATCACATTCGTAAGAATTGAATCCGCGAGACAAAGCCGAATCAAACCCTTCGCCTTTCTATTAATCTGATCCCACTCTTCGATCGTCTTTGGATCTGCCTGACTAGAGGAAGCCGTATCTGAAGCCTTCGTTGCATTCGCAGCCATCGCCGCTTCTTTGCCTGACATCTTCTTTTCAATTGCCATCCAAAGATCTCGATCACAGAGAAGATCCTCCATCTTCATCTTCCAGAGATCAAATCGCGTTCCATCAAATTTTTCTATCTCAATCTGCGATCCTCCTGACATCTTGAATAAACCATAATTCCTCGAACAACATGTGCTCTGATACCAATTGATGGAAAAAATTCGAGAATAGGTAGAGAAGATCGCGAAGAGATTGCAGAAAAATTAGAGACAACACGAATTTACCCAGGTTCACCCTTGAGATTAGGGCTACGTCCTGCAAAGAGGTTCCACTATATCATTTAAGTTTATAGCCGCCACACAAGTTACATCTGAAAATCAGCTATAAATAGCCTCTCCTAAATGGGTTCAAAATCCGAACAAAATAGAGAAAAAACCTAAT
Organism: Pontederia crassipes; assembly: GCA_030549335.1. Classification (NCBI taxonomy): domain Eukaryota; kingdom Viridiplantae; phylum Streptophyta; class Magnoliopsida; order Commelinales; family Pontederiaceae; genus Pontederia; species Pontederia crassipes. The sequence continues at coordinate 75,772,196 of CM060192.1, forward strand.
CCGAACCACACGTACCGACTAAAAAAAAGTTCAAAATCCGTATAGATTTTGGGGGCGCTATAAATAGCCTCTCCCAAGCGGGATCGCCGTCGGGGGGCGGGACCCCCCGAACCCCCCTTTTTGTTCGCACGCCAGCAGCACAAGCAATTGGATAATACTCAGATTCATCTAAGTTCACGTGGGCGAACCCGGTGTGAGAAACAATGAGCCCTAAAGTATTCACCAACTCTAACAATAATAGCATATTCCGATGATTGAATAAAATGACGTGCTTTATTATTTCTTTATGTTTTCCTTTATTATGTGCAATTGACGTTTCAAATATAGCAATTATCTAGACACATTTCGATCTTTGATTATTATCTACCAAGGTATGGTCTCACTTGCATAACTAAAAACTATCTTCTTCCATCCAATAATAATTTAGGTTTAAAAATTGGAAGTTTAGGGCTCTAAAGAGTTTTGGTGTTGGTTCACTTTACAATTGCGATGTGATTAATTATTCTCTGGAACTAGCTACTAATAATCGGCTTAAGCTATAAAATAAAATTGCTAGCAGCTATCATAAACTTATAAATTTTGGTGCATGAAATATTGGAGTTTTAATACTTAAGTCCTTTCACTTAGTCCATCCAAATTTTGTTAAGTTATTTTTTATAATTATAAAATGTCAATTTTTCTCTTACTCTCTCATTATATTATAAAAATATTATAAAAGTTAAAAAAATCAATACAGGAATTTTATTTAAAAATCATTACGGATATTTGAATTTGATATGAACATCATGATGCATTTTTTTATTATTATGGATCGCATCTAAAGAAAAGGAAATGAATCCACGTTTCCTTTATTTTTCCATATTTGTGTTCTTTTCGGTAATTCTTGTGGAACCGAAAATGAATTCAAGTTTGACTAAATAATATAAAAGATCAAAGTTGAGAGAATTATTGATTTACACATCAAAATATAGGCAAAACAAACTATTATTTTTGGATCTATGTCTCTATCAACCTGCATAAGTTTTCTTCTCATTATAAAGTTTAGTCTAACAAGTCATGATGATTAGACATTTAAGTCTTTTAATTAAGTTTCATACAAATTCTGCTAATTAATTTTTTAAATAATTACCAAAAGTCTTAGGAAAATAAATGTATTTTAAAATAATAATATGAGCGCAATATATCTAATTATTTTATGGCCAACTTTAAATTTATTCATCTATAAGTTAAATGTACTCATTGGCTAGGTGAATGTTTATAATAGCTATTTAGCTCTGGGTTACAGAAAGGGAATTAATTAATGATCCTACGCTTAATAAAATTTCGTAAGTGAAATATATATATATTATAATTTATGAAATGTATAATATATATATTTCGTATGAAAGCACGTGCGAGACCATTTTTGCGTACAATATTTTTTTCCGTTTTCTCGGACATCCTCTTTCTATTAGCCATGAATCCACATCTAAGAATATTTGTGTATCAATCAAAATAATTTAATTAGCACGATATTGGTGCATGCATAAGATAATATATAAAGGTCCTTTTTCTTATATATGTTAACGTAGGAAGGTTGGGATATGGTAATATACAGCTGTTGCTAGTGAAGCAGAAGAGTTGTTCCAGTATTTTAATTCTATATGTCTTCCTACGTACGTCCATCCTGTCACCTTTCTTAATTATGCTCAACCCATGCCGATCATTAACACCAAAATTAAGAGACGTTTAAATTAAAGCTATATATTAAGATGAGATGGGCTTACCATTTCTAATGCTCCATATTCATGGTTTAAATAATCAGATATGAATAGTCAATGTCACTTTTGACATATATATATATATATATATATATATATATATATATATATATATATATATATATATAAACTAAGTAGAAGAAGGGAAAGAATGTGCATGCTCCATGCTGATGCTAGCCTTCAAGTTGAAGCTCCCGGCCAGTTGTACACCAGCCAACTTACTACTACTTAGTTCACGAGTCAAGACGCGTCTTCACCATTCATTGCATTTTGTTTAATGCTGCTGCATGCATGGCAGTCAAAATTGTAGTATTAATTCTCTTTTCTTTCCGATGTCATCGTAATATTTTGAAATCATTGAATAAAGATTCAATACTATCATCATAGTTTGAGTCACATTCTTAATTATGACAGATGAATTTTGTATATGATAAATTTTGAACTCGATATCTCCTTAAGCGAAGACAATTTACTTACCATTTAACCCCAAACTTAATTCTCTATTTGTTTTCTCAATCGGTCCATATTCATCCATGTGTAGTAGTAGTACCGTCGATAGTGGACGAAGTGGTGAACTTTGGCTATACAGTTAGCAAAAGTATTACAATATATGGTATAGCCTAAGTTTTAAATTGATAAATTATTTTTTGGTGTATTTAGATAGGACTAAATGTACCGATGAAGATTGATAAGAAAGAAAAAATAATTTAATACTTAAATTAGTTTTATTTTTTTATTTTTTCACGTGGTCTGAATTTGTTCTTATTGCCAAACGAAAAAGAGCTTTGACAAATAATTCTCCTAATACTCACAGTTAATTTGGCGAGTATATAATAATAATATAATACCTATGGAACTGGAAGTGGAAAGATTGGGAGAAAGTCAAAAGATTTGTAGGATATTACACAAGGTCAACGGTCAAAGGGTTTGGAGGAAACAATGCGCGCAATGTCAAAAGGTTTGGACTTCGAAGTTGGAACAGGTACCCAAGCAGCAAATTTTAATGTTGCAGACGTGCTGCTGCATCATGCATGCCCAAAAGAATGTTTTTTTTTTTAATTCTCTTTCAGATAATTGAGATATCGGTCAAATACAAACACAAATACAAAGGGAAATATTACTCGGAGTTTGAATGAATTGACTCCTAGAAATTAATGTCCCAATTAGTCCACCTTGGTTGATCATGGGATGTCTTCGTATGATATCTTTCAAAAATATATATTTTTTTAAAAAAAGTCAAAATAGATTAGGCTCTAAATTAATATCCCAATACATCCCCAGTCGTAGAGAGCGCTTAATTCCTTCCAATATCGCCAAGGCTTCTAAGCTCAAGGATAGCATTTTCCTTTCGTTTGAGAGCACCTCAAGCCATATAAAAACACCATCTTGAGAGCGAATAACGAAACCCACACACCTCTCCGCAACAATATTAAGTATAATACACTTCGAAGAGAAGGCTCCCACCGGACCAACGAGTGATATCTGGAGATCAATGCCTTAGGAAAATGAATCATTATATGATCATTAAAGCTATTTAAGAGGAATTTTTAACACTGTACCGTGTTTCGATTTTAAATTATAATAAGCACACTTCAATCTTTTTTGCCAAAATATTACTCCTATTTCAAACATAATTGTCTTTATTTAAATACTGATCTGAGTTAAATTGGCCTATTTAATTTTATTTATACATTGCTTTAATTTTTTTTCCAGCTACCTTACAAAAAGAGAAAAAAAAATACTTGTGAGAGTAATCTTAATGCGAAATAATGAAATTGGCATTGGATTCCGGCCCGTTTGGAGTCTGTTCAGGCCTTTCTATCTTTTGGCCCAGCAACTGCGTGTTTCTTTTATTTATTTATTTATTTTGCTCTTAAAAGAGTTTGCTTTATAAAAGTGTACAAATTGACACTTCCTGAGGCTCAAATTTTTGTAATTAATTTATATTATAATATTGTTTTGTAAACAACTAAAAAATAAATAAAATGATTTTTTTCGTCCCAAAATAGGTTATTACTAATACTCTCATGTTTAATAGGACAACATCGAGTGCATTAAAAATGTTATTTTCAGTGTAACTTTATAATTCCATCAAATAGTCTCCACTTACATGTTCGAAATCCCTTACTATTTAAAATAAAAAATTTCCGTTCGAATAATAGAATGTCAATTTACTAAATTCTAATTAATTTAACTCGAGAATTTGAAAGTTCGTTTTCTCCTGCCAACTATATTTAGATTTCGAATTTTAAGTGAAATAAAAATTATCTTAATTTATTTATCAGATCATCACCTTTTTTAATGAAATAAATTATCTTAAAAATCTTGAATTCATCAACTGAAAATAGAACAAGGGGAAAAGTATAGTGCGTGACATAAAAAAGAGATAATTCGACTCGTTTCTAATAAGAAAAATCTCTTCTATTTATATTTTTTGTCAGTGGCCTCTCCAAAATAAAGATAAACTTAAAAACATAATAAAACTTCTATTTTCATTACAGTTTTGATCTAATTTTTTCAGTTTTTTTCTAAAAAAGTTAATCAACTTTTAAATTAATTATTACAACTAACATAAATCAGAAATGGCGGATTCACGACTCTTCTTCATTTCATAGTGTTACAATCAGCATAACGATTAATTTTATATATTTTAACATCATGACACAAAGTAATTTTATTTTTAGAATTAATATATTCATATATAACATTTTTTTTCAAAAGTGTGGATGAGTGCGAGGGTTGCTCTATAATATATACCTTTGAATGTCGATTACAAATATAATTGCACCAATTTAATATTTTTGAAAATCGCTACATGTAAATATAATATTGTTTTAAATACATAATCTATGTAAGAAAATCGTATAATTTCTTAAATTTATAAGCATATTTATTAATATTCAGGCAGTAAGCTAATTACCAAGTAAATATCTAATATTTTCTTTAACAATAAATTGTGGTAAAGTAAATTATATTTGATTTAAAATTTTATGATTTTTATAATTTCCATAAAGCTCCCACAAATTATCGCGATTATTCGCATCTAATCCTAAACTACGAACTTATTTTTTTTATTCTTAAACTATCACGATTTTTTCAATTTAATAATTTTTGTGTACTTTTGTTACTTTTTTTCATTTTTTTATTTTATCATTTATGAAAAAACTAAATTGCACCAATTTAATATTTTTCAAAATCGTTACATGTAAATATAATATTATTTTAAATACATAATCTATGTAAGAAAATCGTATAATTTATTAAACTTATAAGCATATTTATTAATATTCAGGTAGTAAACTAATTACCAAGTAAATATCTAATATTTTATTTAACAATTGTAGCAAAGTAAATTATATTCGATTTAAAATTTTATGATTTTTATAATTTTCATAAAGCTCTCCTAAATTATCGTAATTTTTTGCATCTAACTCTAAACTACGAACTTATTTTTTTTAATTCCTAAACTCTCACGATTTTTTCACTTTAATCCTTTTATCTATTTCTGTTCTGTTTTTTCGTTATTTTTTATTTTACCAATTATGAAAAGACTAAATTATTCCTCTCTTCATAATACATCAAATAATAAATATAAAAAAATAAAAAAAATCTGAAGGAGGGTAATTTAATTTTTTCATAAATGACAAAATTTTTTGTTTACCATTTTGATCCTTTCAAAGACTTTTTTATTTTTTATTTATTATTTAATATTTTTATGGAGGGAGGAGTAATTTAATTTTTTTTATAAATAAAAAAAAGTAAAAGGGACGAAAAATATAATAGAAGTAGATGAAAAAATTAAAACGAAAAAGTCAGAATGGTTTAGAGATTAAAAAAAATAAATTTATAATTTAAAGTTAGATATAAAAAGATTTATGGAAATAATCTTAAGAAATTTAAATTACATGATAGACTAAGAACACCACCCACTGCCTTATCATTTTCTTTTATTTTTTTTCCTTCAACTGCCGTTCTCTTCCTCGCCTTCTCACGCTGCGGTCTGTGCTGCTTCGTCGCTCGCCTTCTCCTCTTCTGAATCCTCCATTACTACGTCTACGTACTCCCACGCCGCTAACCGAGATATCACGTGGTATGGTCTCTGCGCTCTTGCTCTGACTATGCTCGCACACTGTTCGCTGAAATGCCTATGCGTGTGATAGATCTTCATATTTGCACTATTTTGATTGTTAGCTGCTGCTCTACTTGACGTGCCTTATGCTCACAGTCTGGAGTGGCTGCAGCTGCCATGCTTGCTTGAAGGAAGCCGTAGTCAGCTGACGATTACAGAATTCCCTGCATCATGGCTTTGAACTGCTTCAGAGGGATTAGAAGCCACCGGTTCTTCATCCACCAGACTCCTTCTCTGTTCAGCAGGAAGAGTCGTGCCTTCTTCTGCACAGTGCGGGCATCCACCGTCGAGGTGGGCTCAGCGCAGGCGGAGAGTGTGAGGAATGTGGCAAAGAGGAGGGTTTCGGAGGGGAACGCAGATGGTTATGAGGCCATCATTGGCATAGAGACCCATGTTCAGCTGGCCACGGTCACCAAGGCATTCTGCAGCTGCCCTTACAGCTACGGCTCTCAGCCCAACACCACCATCTGTCCTACGTGTATGGGGCTGCCTGGCACGTTGCCGGTGCTGAACTCGAAGGTCATCGAATTCGCAGTGAAGTTAGGCCTTGCGCTCAACTGTGAATTATCCATGACCTCCAAATTTGATAGGAAGCAGTATTTTTACCCTGACCTCCCGAAGGGATACCAGATTTCGCAGTTTGATATCCCTATAGCACTCAAAGGCTTCATTGATGTGGATCTCCCAGTAGAGTTTGGTGGTGGTCATAGGAGATTTGGGATAACTAGGGTGCATATGGAAGAAGATGCAGGGAAGCTACTTCACTCAGATGCAGATAGTTTTTCACAGGTTGATGCATTTCACATTTTTCTCTTGAATTCTTAACTTAGTAAGTTGGTATTACTTGTGCCGTCAAAGTCCAAACAAAATGGTATTTGTTACATATTTTGTGGCACTATAAAGTATGCTGTTGATATTCTTTAATTTAGCAATAATCTGGGATATGCATAAAATTCCTACTGCAGATTGACTTGAACCGAGCAGGAGTGCCTTTGCTTGAGATTGTCTCTGAGCCGGACATGAGGACTGGAATTGAGGCTGCCGAGTATGCAACTGAGATACAAAGACTGGTCAGATACTTGGGAATTAGCAACGGGAATATGCAAGAAGGCTCACTCCGCTGTGATGTGAATGTATCCATCCGTCCAGTAGGCGAAACAAAGTTTGGGACAAAGGTAAGAACATTCCAAAAACTTTCAGTATGGCCTTAGGGGTCTAAGAGAACAACGATCCTAATGTGACCGGTGACAACCAAAACTGGAGAGAACCAGGATGCAAATTTTCTAAGTTAATCTATACCTAAACCCTAATTAAATTATAAGCTTAAGAAATAAACTAACAATATTCATTTATGATAACTACCTTCTAAAGAAATCGTACAGGAGTATTTATAAGGTTCTAAACACCCTATGCCAAATAAATAGGAAACCAAATAAAAAGCAGGCATAAATAAAAAAATTCTAATACAAAAAGAACCAAACTAGGCTGTACTAGAGACAACACAACAACAACAACAAAGCCTTATCCCACTAGGTGGGGTCGGCTATATGGATCAAACGAAGTTATTCGTTGATCCATGTTCATGAGATTCGACAGGGTTTTACGCTGGCTGTCGGGGCCTAACACAACCCTTCTCTTTTATCCGGGCTTGGGACTGGCTATAAAACATAGGCGGAGTTTAGGCTGTACTAGAGACATAGAACTAAATAAGTGACAGAGCCAGCATCGCATTATGGGGTGGGGGGGGGGGGGGGGGGGGGGCACAACTATATTTTTTCTAGGTTTTTATATAGAATATAGGAAAACTAAAAAATTTGGGATACTAATGATTCAAGAACAAAATATCTGTAATATTAATCTTGTTCTACACCAACCAGTATGTTATTGATTTCTCACTTAAACACCCTGCTATTCCTCTGAACCAGATGGAACAGTAGAAGGCCTACTGGGTTGAACAGTTTTTTAGCATTATTTTCCGCTATACACCCATTTATAGGTCGACTAGCACCTGTCTAATCTAGTGTTTTTTTTTCAACATTTTTGTGACAGCATTCAACTATATAGAAATATCTATATGTTTATATTTTTTCTAGGTTTCTATATAGAATATAGGAAAACTAAAAAAAATTTGAGATACTAATGATCCAAGAACAAAATATCTGTAATATTAATCTTGTTCTACACCAACCATTATGTTATTGATTTCTCACTTAAACACCCTGCTATTCCTCTGAATCAGATGGAACAGTGGAAGGCCTACTGGGTTGAACAGTTTTTTAGCATTATTTTCCGATATATACCCACTTATAGGTCGACTAGCATTTGTCTAATCTAGTGTTTTTTTTCAACATTTTTGTGACAGCATTAATCTTGTCCTGAAACCAACTTAATGAGTTGATTAATGACATTTGCATCTTCCCAAATCAAAAGAATAGGAAAAAATAACTTAAGAAAACCTCTATATTTACTTGTTTTCAGAAGCTAGACACCATTTTTTATCTTTGAATGTAGGATGCAGAATTTCGTCAAAATATAAATAGGATGTACCAATTAGGAAAGCTAACTTGAACCTAAAATTGAGTCTCTTTTCCTCACTAGGGATTTTCATAAACTTATTCCATTTTGTTGCAAAACTAAAATGGGAACAATATTTTATGTATCTTCATGTGCTTTGAACCTTTGCTGAGTTGCTGATTGATGCATTTGTTAAATATTTCATGCTTTGTCAACAGTATTTTCATTTATAAGACTCGTCTTGCAATTAACACTTGGAAAGGACAATGTGAAGACGTCTGACAAATCCACAATCTTCCCTCATTTGTGAACAACTATTCTAAAGTCATCAAAGAAGTTCCTAATCCTTGATTTTCTTAATGAAACACAATAACACATTGGTTTGATGAATTCAAGATGTGCTGTTAGACATCCTTCGCTCCCTGCAAGTGGAATTTTATTCAATTAATGGAGATTTTTCTATTACTGGAAATTTGTGGTCACATCTATTCTTCACTTTGTTTCAATATGCGTAGGATACATTATTACAGAGATGTATAATTAGAAATATTTAATCATTATACAATAGCCTAAATGTTTTCTTGAAACATAGAAATTAACAGATTGCATATTTCTGCTTATGACCATGACAGGTTGAAATAAAGAACATGAATTCATTTTCTGCAATGAACAGAGCCATAGATTATGAGATCTCTAGACAAGTTCTTCTACACAGACAAGGACAAGCTGACCAAATTGTACAAGAGACTCGCCTTTGGGAAGATGGTGCCCAGGTTGGAGAATCGGACTTGCACTGGCTTCTCCACAAGTTTTATCTGTTCAATATTGATAAAATGCTTTATCATTTTCTGCTGAGAAATCCACTTCCCTTTATGCCTTCAGAAAACTTTCACAATGAGGAAAAAGGAAGGCCTTGCTGATTATAGATATTTTCCCGAGCCTGACCTGCCTGAAGTTATCTTGACAGAGGACTATATTGATAATATTCGTCAATCTTTGCCTGAGCTCCCAGAAGCAAAACGCAGACGTTACGAGAAAATGGGCCTCAGTATGCAAGATGTCCTATTTCTTGCTAATGACAATTTTGTATGCATCATCTCTTGATTGAACTTCATTTTGCGCAAAAGCTACAGTTCTGTGTCATTTCATCTTATATGTTATGAGTTTCTCAGGTGGCAGATTTCTTTGATGCTTCGGTTGAAAATGGTGCTGATGCAAAGTTGGCTGCCAATTGGATAATGGGTGATATTGCAGCTTTTCTGAAAAATGAAAAGCTCTCAATTAATGAAATCAAATTGACACCTAAGGAGCTCTCTGAATTAATAGTATCAATTAAAAATGGTACAATAAGTGGGAAGATTGGGAAGGAGGTATAATCTTCTTTTCATATGTTGTCCAAGTCTTGAGTTCTTTACATGATAAATTGATTGCATTTTCAATGTTCTACATTTTGCTTTTGTGTACTTGCTGTGATTCTTTCAGCTTCTGTTTGATAGAGAACTCTGTTTATCATACCACTTACATTTTACTTTTCTTTCTGTTGTATCCCAACCTGTATAGCATCTAAAATTATTTTTTGAAACTAAAAAGGATGTCTACCGAGATGTGTATAGCATCTATAATTAGCTTAGTTGTTAATGTTTTTTTATGCCTGAAAGTTGCTCAACAAATTTCGAATGGTTCAGCTGCTGTGGAAGGTTGACTAACTACTTTATACATGGCTGCTAACTTAGATGTCAAATATTTCAAGTTTGTAATGCTAATTGTATTTAACTGAAACGATTCTTGGGAATTCAACTATATAGTGATTGGCACTGAGCTAAGCTGGCCTATCCTAGGCCAAGCTCAAGCTTGGCTAGTTTAGTTTTGAGCTGAGTTTCTTAGCTCAAACTCAGGTCACCTAAAAACTCACGAGTTGTCAAACTCAATGAGCCACTACTGAGCCTAATATGAATTAAACATGAAATTCCAAGAGAATTATACTTGATCTTTTGATAATACAATCTTTTAGTTATTTCATATATGTTTAGTGTAACAATAACAACTCAATTATGTAAGAAACAAATATTGATATATATCCAGACCTACCATCATATTAGGGTATATACATCACTATGGGGTGATCAAAATGTATAAGTGTATGCTCCTATGGGTTTGGACTTGAAGTGAATCCGTTTTCGAAAAGACTGCTTTTCGTGGAGGGGCGGAAGTGACAAAAGAAAAGGGGAAAATATACAACAGCTAACCACCTTTGAATCTTGATGGCAGACTTAGGTGGGTAAACCATTCAATTGGTTTATACATTCATTTTATATATATTTATTGATATTCAGAATATTTATATATTTACAGGTGGATTTGACTTATGGCAATTTAATAGACTTTGAGAAATTGTTCTAAGATCATTTGATTCTCAGCACAATATACTACAATCAAAGCATGCTGAATCAATATACTATAATCCTTTATTTCATTGTTTGTTTTCATGTTCGAGCTCTTTTTTTATTTTTGAAAATCAAGATTATCCATTAATGTACTAGAAAATGATAGATGGGACGCCTAGAGGAGGACCTTCCTCCCAAATATATATATATTTCTTTGAAAGTGAAAAGGATGATTGCCATGTTTGCAATCATGTAACTTTATTGCTGTGGGCTAAATGTGTACAAGTTCATTGGTTTTTTACACGATTTGATAAAATTCATTCTTTGCTTGTTCGCCAATGTCACATCACGTGCTTCATTTATGTGTCTATGGCCTCATGGAAAAGCTGTTTACATCTAAGGCTCTGTATTGCACTTGCATATTCAGTGTTACTTGTACTATGATATTACTAAATTTCTTATGTTACTACTTTCCAAGGTAAGTTCTTATTACTTCAATCTTTCTATTGTACCATGCAGATTCTTTTTGAACTTATATCGAAAGGTGGAACTGTGAAGTCACTGATTGAAGAAAAAGATCTGGTCCAGGTATTTTCTCATGTAATTAGTAAATTGTGATGTTGGACGAATTTATCGTCTTTCTGCGTGTACCAAATTATAAATTGATTTTTTCCTTTAAAATATGCAAAGTTCCCATGATAATTCTTTGCAAGAGAGCCCCGATGATAATGATCTCAAAGGTTGAACATGCCATGAGATACACTTATTGTCATATCCATTAGAGTCAAATATACTCTCAGAACACTAGCATTTGTTTAGCAATGACAAAGTTAAGCAACAAAGAAATTATGACATGTAAGTTTTGATATGGTAGTGGTCGAGAGGATAAATGCCCATTTCTGATCAGATTAAGGAATTGTATTGTATTTGCAATTGCATATACAATTTAGACCACCAAGTATTGCCATGGCCTAGGATTTTGGTTAAAGGTGAACATATTTTAATTCTTTTATAATTTCTTGCATCATGAGGAACTGCAACTTTGTTTATATCTCCTTCTTAAGATATTAATGATCTCGTTCTGCATGCATCTACTTGAGCATTGACTAATTAACAAGCACAATAGGATGAAATTAGTTCTATAGCCTCATTGGAGGCAGCAGTTAGAGAAAGTGTTCAGCCTCATCTTTGCGAATGAACTTGCACAAGATTCAAGACTGAAGAACTCTTCAACTGATTTTTTTTTTTTTTGAGGAATTGAAAATAAATTCTTTTTTAACTATGTTGTATTCTTGGGCCTTGGCTACCACATGTGGTGTTTGAACTTGTGGTTCCTTGGATTGTTCACAAACTTGTAAGCGCAAGAGCCCATCTGATTCTGAAGTGTTTCCTTACTGTTTCATGAAAACAGATAGTGGATCCTGCTGCAATTGAAGCATTAGTTGAAAAGGTCCTTGCCGCGAATCCTAAGCAGCTTCAACAATACCGTGGAGGAAAAACCAAGTTACAAGGTTTTTTTGCTGGACAGGTAATGCGAAAAATTGGGACTTCTAATAAAACCCCGATGTTATTTGATGCTCAGGAGTTATTTTGATTTGTGCTTTCAGGTAATGAAGGAATCCAAAGGAAAGGCAAACCCCGCATTACTCAATAAGATTCTTATAGAAAAATTGAATGCGGGGAGTTGATTCTGTTCAAATCCATCATGCGAAGCTTACTCGTTTCAGAAAAAAAGGACTACTTCAAATGTCACTAAATCTCGCATCAACCAAATGAGAATTGTGGTAAAAACAGATGTCAGAACCCTACCACAGCTACTTAACTGTAGTGTAATCTGAATCAGGGCCTGCCTGCATACAGATTAGTAGCAGCAGTATTTTTTTTTACGTTTTATTTGTGGGCCATAAGTTGATGCATTTTTTGTTGTCTATTTTAATGGTTTCATTTGATGGGCACTAAAATTGTCGATAGAGAAATAATAATATAATTATTCTATTTTGAGTTGGTGGTTCTTATTTGAAGTCATTCCGATTGGATTTTAAATATTCAGATCTTGGATGTTCAAACTAATGACTGATATGAATCAGGTCTGACAGACCGAGTTGCTCAAATTGAGCGGGATTCATGCTCATTCCTGATACATACTGCTTAGCGTAACTCGTGTGTCCTCTTAAGTCTTTACATCACTCTTGGAATCATTTGACTTAACTGGAAACTGGTGCTAAGTTCATATAGTCACACTGATGATGCAACGTGAATTGACTATGTACAGTATCATTGTAAGATAACATTGATATTTTAAGTATTTGCTCACACCTACAAAATAAAGTAATATAAGGAATAATAATTGGTCATCGTACGAATGAAATTTGTAGCCATAATTTGACTTAGAAATTAATAAAACGTATCATCACTTAACATCTTAAAGCTATGAATGTGACTAAATAACTTTCGTTAATTAATGTACATAACAAAACAAGGGAGCAGGAAAACCAATTTCCGTGCAGTGAGGTACAATATACGATTTTTCCAACCAAATAATAATAAGCTTCTCTCTTCCACACCAACATAACACCAAGTAGCAAAAAAAAAAAAGCTACTAAAAGGTAAGTGCTTTTCCTACACTAGTACTTCTACCTATTCATTCAGTTTAGAAGATATTCAGCAACATATTCTGCATGCCACGTGGGCAAGACAATGGCAATCAGAAATAGGGCAAGTTCTAATAGACAAGTTAAACAAAATTTTGAACAGAAGACTTATCAATCAAGATACACTTTTACATCAATACCGTTGTCTATGAGAGATTGAACAACAGCTCTTATTTTCCCTTCGAACTTGTCCCTTTCTCTGGGTGTGTAAGTGCAAGTGTAAACATCAGCTTCCTTTGCCCTCTCTGCTAAGAAGCGGCCAACGGATAAGCATGCAGGTATGTCTGACCTGGACTTGAGCACTGCTTTGATGTCCTTGGAATTGGTTCCAGCGACTGCAACTTGCTTGCACGTCACCCTATGAGTGAGTGAAGCTGAAACAAAGCGCTTGGATATGAATACATCAAGGGAGAAGGGCTCCATATAAGCTATTGTCCGTTGCTTGAAGGAGATATGCTTTTGAGGGTTTTTAGATTTCTTCTCCTTCTTGTATGTGTAAGGTCTGCTATTGTCATCATCCACAAAATCTTCGACGCCAAAAAAACTTCTAGGGGTGCTGACAACCTGACATCAATTTGCAATTCAATACAAGGCAAAATGTGCATGATAATGTGAACTTAACACCTTAAGGGAAAAAATATTGCGAAAACCAAAATGCTTCTGGCATATGAAACTATACAATGAGTAAATAGATCAACTCAGAAAGAATTGTGTGCAAACTCCCAGCAATAATCATGAAATGATATCTGTCCCATAAGTTCATTAATTCAATTCAGACTGACATGACAACATGGAAAATGCCACCCAAGAAATGCTTGAGACTAGAACAGCCAGATTGCAGGTTGTGCAAATGTTCAATCATAGATGCAGGTTTCAGTGTGAATATCCGTTATTCCTATTATCACTAAAACATGAAACAACCTTAGCACCACATTAATCCAGGTGGTGAGCGCTATATCTTTTGTTTTCGATCATTTTATAACAACGGCCTAAAAATTCCAGCTGAGTTGGTTTGATGTGCAATTCATGCTTGATATGACTTGACCGATTTGCTAGGCATAGGACTTCAAGAAACGCCACAGAAACTTATATAAAGTTCATTGCAAAAGATGCATTTTGATGCACCATAACTTATAAAAGTTGTCTATGTGAGATGACAACAAAGTGATGCATTTTGACGCATACATAATGTGGTATCACGCAGGACAATGAGTGCAGCAACTTTGTAATGTATGTCTGCACTGCATCTCCTGTGCTTATTTGGACAATGCTCAATGTGACAGTTGGCGATGGAACTCAAAACACTTTAGAGTCCATCAAACATGCACTCTTCTGGTTGTTGCAACACCCAGATTGACGCAGATATTTCGAGGGTTGCAGATTCCTCTTAAAAGGTTAGACTCTTTGTGTGGTTTCTTTGATGAAGTAGGATTTTTACTAGCACATACAAGGGGGATGGAAACCAGAAGAGGCTATGAATTGTCGTCTATGTAGAACCTTTGAGGAGGACCTCACCTATCTTGTGGATAATCAGCGTCGTAAAAGGTGGAAGGCAGTAAAGTGTGACTGAATTGATCTCTGTTCATCAGGGAGTTTCCGGATGAACTAAAAAGATGGAGGTCTAAAAGATGCAGTACCACTAGCTGCCATTTGGGCAATATGGCTCCAAAGGAGCAATGTCATTTGTTGTAGATCTAGATGTCAGCAAAACTAATAGTTTATTAAATTTCCCTTTTTTTACAAGGAGTTTTCCCTTATTGTTGAGGAATAGGAAGAGGCATTGTGAGACATTCTTAGTTGTATGGTTCCCTTCTGGGGATATTGTAGGGTTTACACATCTACACTCCCTTATCCTAATATAGTTGATTGACTACAAGTTTTTGATAATGATCCTTTACCTTCATAAGTATAACATAGCATCAAGCTTGGAGAACAATCTTGCTTTAGAAGATGAACTTAGAAGTTGGTATTTTCATAATACTGTGGTTGTCAATAATAGTTATAACCAACATATAACCAGTGGTTGGAAACATAGTGTATCATCAAGCCTGAAGAACAATTTTGATGTACACAATGAGCTTAAAAGCTGTTATCTTCGCAATAGTGCAGTTGTGAATAATATATAGAAGTTATAACCAACTTACAACCAGCCATAGAAAACATCCTGCAGGCAACTTGTGATGTCACTTTCTTTGAGCGCAATATTAACTTGCCACATATTGGCATAATCAGTTAAGGAGCAAGAAATAATGCTTTTAAAGAAGCATAATTATTATCCCTTTTTTTTAGGAGAAATTCTTATCCCTTTTTGTCATATCAGATTTTAATATTTTGTCTTAGAAACTTAAAAGTCGCTCTTTTCTCAATAAGCTCACGAATAACAATTTAATTCACAAACTTCAAGTCCAACTTGAGCAGAGCAATGGTAGGAACCAGGCATAGTCCATTAACACAAACTTTTAGATTAGGTAATGCGAAAGATCACATAGAATTTGGAAATCAGAATATGCTATAAGCAGGAAAAAGATAAAGAGGCATGGCAGGAAGAAAAATGCTTTCACCGTAGATGTTTAACAAATCAACAAACAAAAACAAATACCATTAAGTTGCTCAGAAACATACTGAATAGTGCACTTTCTTAACATCAAAAGTGCTTATGTTGTTTTTCGCACTGAATGAATTGCGGCAATCCCTTGGAAACACCGAGTGAATCCCTAGACATCAGAAAGGGTAAAACAAAGAAAACTCCCTGAGAAAATACTGTATTTCTTGTACCAGTACAATAGTAAAAGAAATTTTTTTATTTTCAGCATCAAAATAATTATATGGCATACCATGAAATGATCTACTCTGATGCAAAGTTACATAAAAACCACCGCCTAGAGTACTCGATCCCACTGCAAGGAATTATTACCATCAAAAGGAGAAGCAAAAAGAATTCAACTTCTCCACTTCCACTAGTCAACGCAACTTCGCAATTGCAAACTAAAAGGAGTGCAGTTTTCTACTGCCCCAAACCCAGATAAGCCTAGTGGAGCTCAGACTGATCCAGAACTGACCTGTTTCCATCCTCCCACCAGAAAGACCACAACGCGGACCACAAACACCTGAGACGAACATGCGTCGCGAGCATTCTAACTGCAGTGCACAGCACAGAACACGGAAAATAAATTCAGAAATTTGCAATAGAAACATATAAGAGAAAGAGGCACATCAAGGTAACTGACTCACAGCAGAGGTGGGCGAATCGAGGAGGGGCGCGGACGCATTGGCGAAGCGGCGGACAATGAGTGCGAAACGAGATCTCATGGTCGACGTGAAATTTTGACAGGTGGATCGCGATCCTGCTGTTTGTTTCCCTCAGAGCGATCCTTCTCGTAGAGGAATTTTAACGAACAGTTAGAGAACAAAGCATAACCTGTCTTAGTAGCAGCTACAGGGATGACGACGGACAAGACGGACGGAAGAGTGAGCGAACACGAAGTGGACCGTCCGGTGTGTCGACGAGATGATCCAGCAAGGAAGGAAATGGAGAGGGCAGCGATCGAAAGCTGTCCAGTGGCTGCACATACGGCGGCGTCTGAGAGCTTCTTGGGACGCTTATTTTCCCATATCATACGTTCAAAAGTGGTCGCGCATATGTTCTTTTCGTGAATGTCCCTTCAACTATTAAATTTTTTTTTATATTTAATCTTAAATTACAAACTTATTTTTTATTTTTAAATTATCACAACTTTTTTCATTTTAATACTTTCCCTTTTGTTTTATTTTTTTTTATAAAAAGACTAAATTATCACTCTATCCAAAAAAATATGAAATAATAAATATAAAAAAATAAAAAAATTGTTAGAATGATTAAAATGGTAAACAAAAAAATGACATTTATGAAAAAAGACTAAATTGCTTTCCCCTTTTTTATTTTTTATATTAATTATTTGATATGTTATCGAGAAGGAATAATTTAGTCTTTTGTTAAATAGAAAAAAAATCAAAAGTAACGAAAAATGTAATAAAAGAAATAATTAAAGTGAAAAAAAATCGTGATAATTTAGAGATACAAAAAAAAATAAGTTCATAATTTAGAATTAGATGCGAAAAAATCGTGATAATTTAGGGAATATTTATGAAAATAATTCTTTAAATAAAAGGTTAATGAGTATGGAGAGTACCGATGTAGAGAATTTATTTTTTATTATTTAATTATTTTAATATTACAATTAATAATTAAATTATTCATATATTTTTTAGATGAAGTAATATATATTTATTGACATAATTTGATAATAAAAAGTATCATTTAAAACTAAATAAATTTCAGCTGAATTAATCATATTTGTTAAATCTTGATTTTAGTCATATTTATTATTTAACATATGCTATATATTTATTTTATTAATCAAATAAGTAATATGAGTGCTTTACATGCTTTACATTGGTTCTACGCCAAATACATTTTTCTCTTTAAATAAAGAGGTTAACGAAGGTTAATGCTTTGGACCTTCGTGTAGAACATTTATTTTTCTCTTAAATCAATATATCACTATTTAAATTATTATAATGTTCCATAATTATTGATAATACAAATTATAATTAATAGTTAAAGAATAAATTATAAAAATGCTTCTAAATAATATATTAAACTGTGATCACATTTTATTATAAATAGATACAACAAAAAAATAGAAAAAAATATAGATAAAAGAGGAAGAGACAAAACTAACGAGTTATTTTTGTTAACTTATTCAAAGTTAAAATATTCGGACTGATAAAATTGTCTTGTTCATTTTATTTTTATTTGTAGATAATTTGGATTGTCTACTGATACAAATTGGTTGTGAAGCGGCAATATTTCATATTGACTAGAAAGAGCATATTATCATTTAAGGGATAATATAATTTTATCTTCTTTTCATTTCTACTATTACTAATTTTACATAACTAAAATGTGAAATAATATAAAAATATTATATAATAATAACAAAAATAATATTATCATTGGTATTATCATCATTAAATATATTAATTTATTTAAGTATTGTTTTATTATTATTCACATGAGTTGCATATTATTATTAGTTATTATTTTGAATATTACATAAATTATTAACATTATTTTCATTTAATATATATATAATATTTATAAACTAATTATTTAATTTATTATATTTTATTACAGTTTTTAGCCAAATTAATAATTAAATTGTAACTAAACATTAATTATAAATGGTATTTTAGTAAAATTTGTGTATTATCTAGTATTTTTTTATTATACGTAAATAATATCACTTGAATTATTAAGGAGATTACTTGTATATAGTAAAGAAACTATTGGTAATTTAATAAGGGTTTGTCTTTATGTAAGGTAATGTAAAAATAACGTAGTAAGAGTTGTTTGTAAAAAAAAAATCCTAAATAATAAAAAATGAAGTTGAATAATATTTATTTACTAATAAAATATTTGAAATTAAATATTTTATTTCCATAGCTAATAATTTTTAATGACACTTCTTTTGTTATCTAGATTATGTGATAATTAAAATAATTTAAATTACTAATAAACGAGATAATATGATAAAATTTTAAATAAATAAAATCAAAATAATCTATTTGTATTATCTCATACCCAATGGCACCACATTTTTCATGTTGATGTTTTAGCGTAAATAATTTTGGCTCAAAAATAAATTTTTATTTATCCCACCCAAACGGGTTCGTGAATTAAATTACACATGTGCACTTTTATAAACATCATAGCAATCGCTAGTTGTTATTTTTCTACGTCTTAAAATTATTTCATCTATAAATTGGTTCCAATCAAGTAAAATAATCTATTAAAAAATTTGTTTAATATATTTTTAATAGTTTTTAGAAGCTTAAAGTTATTTTAAAATTATTTAGAGGAAGGGATATCATTCCAAAATTATTCTTAAAGTTAAAAAACGTCAGTGATGGAGCTCATAGATTTATCGCTTTTTTTAGAAGGATATATTTATCACTTTTTTTTAATTTCTTCTCCGATTGCATAGAATAAATCGAAAAAATGAGCGCATAATTTACTGGAAGAAATTAAATTGGAAAATTTTTAATCTATGAGTCAATGAGTTGATAATTTACATTTTAAACTTATAAAAGGATATTGGGCTCCATAAAAATTCCCAAAAAGGCATGTAACGTTTTAAACTCGAATTACAAACCTTCCAAGATAAAATTATCTTTGCATGGTAATTTTGCTCTCAACTTAAAAAATAAAATCAATTTATTTTACATGAGAAGGAAACTTTTAAGTAAATATGTAACGCCCCAAATCGACTCACGCCACATGACGAAGATTAATCTGGAGATGCTACAATATGCTATGACTTTGACCATCATATTGATCGTATCTCAGTCAAGAATCGAGACACATCAGCGAAGAATAATAAAATAAAAAAAGATAACATAAATAAGCGAAAGTCTAGTAAAGGTTTACATCAACTCTAAGAAATATAATAAGGTTCTATATCATGAGTATCTAAATATGCAGAAGGGAAAATAAAACTAATAAAAGATCTAATAAGCTTATGGTTTATGTACTTTCTTGTCGCCAGAATCTTGTCGCAACACTCCTGCTCCACATCATCACTGACTTGATCCTGTGAAAATCAGACACAGGAGAGGAGGTCCTTCCGTAAGCTTTATAGTCTAGTGGAGAATCACATGATATACAATGCATAACATGAATATGATAATCCGAGGTAAAAAGACACATTTAACTTGAACATGAAAAAAAATAACATGACAGCACTATAAATCATAATAAAAAGAGGAATAAGAGGATATCATAAATCACTATAATCAAATGATGCTTAATAAGTTGTAATCATGGACATGCTTGATAATTCATAACAATAACTTGACTTATCTTGCTCTTGTTTATTAATCTTGGTACACATTTAGAAATCAGAGTGATTTTAAATGCATTTAGTTTTTGGGGTATGCCGAGCAAACGATACAGCTTAGTGCAAGTCAATGGTGATCAAACTATGACCAAGAAAGCTACCTTTATCTGAATGCACTTAGCTTGGACTGTCTACCCGTTGTTAGTCCTCTATCTGAACTTATTAATCACTTTGAGATCTCTTAATTTATTATTCATCATGATAGGGGATGAGAAGATTCAATAGTAGAGTAAATCATCTTCAAGGTTTATATCATGAATCAATGATAGATTATGGACAAATCAGATAGCATTAGTTCAGTCATCATTATGATTGAATAGGCAACAGACAGAGCAGGGTCAAGAATTGGTTAATAAAAGTGTAAGAGAAGGAATCACTGAAAATCGGTCGATCGGTTCTGGGATCGGTCGACCGGTGAGCTTTGGGTCTGTCGACCGATGAGCTCAACAATTGGGACTCTAGGATGAATGGATCGATCGATTCGTTCTATTGAACAGTCGACGGATGTGATTCGGGGATCGGTCGACTGATCAGGTCACAATACAAGGGGATCGATAAATCGATCGACCGGTAGGCGTTCTGATGAGTCTCTAAACATGAAAATTTCTTAAAACCTTTAACATGATAACATCCTAACATAGTTTCTACTTCCTAGAAATCAATCAAAACAACAACTTAACAACAGGAATAAAACATGTATGCAATTAATCACACAATAAGAGGAAATCAAGAATCAAACGGTAAGCTTCATATCCCTTCTTGATTAATTTTTGTGCCACCATTGCAGAAATAATACAAGAGGAAAGAATTTGACGTTTACCACAGAAGATAACTCTCTCTTTTTCGGGTGATTCAAAGTAAACTTCTTTCTTAAAATAATTTATAGTGGCATGATGTTGAGCTAACCAATCCATTCCAAGTATGACATCAAAGTCTTGAATATTTAAAGGAATGAGATCTGTCATCATATTTTGCTCAGCAACTTTGACTCTACAATCCTTATATGATTATAAGACAATAATAAAATCACCCACGGGTGTATGTACTAACATGGAACATTCTAAAGGACTAAATTTTCTATCGGCATACATGGAAAAGTCTTTTGATATGAATGAATGAGTAGATACAGGATCAATAAAAACATGTGCGCTTTTATCAAAGATAGACAACGTACCCATCACTACGTCAGGAGTAGCCAAAGCATCGGGTTCTATCATTGCAAAGACACGTGCTTGAGTTTGTGGTCTCCCTGGTGGATTTGTCAGTTTCGATGTACTTGGGACATTTTGATTACTCGCTTTTACGCTTGCACCAGGAGTAGCTTTGATTTGTGACTTTACAGAAGGATAAGCTACTGTTTCAGAAATGTTTTTTTCCCTTTTTCATGAATCGACAATCTTGTATCTTGTGTCCCCCTTGACCACATTTAAAGTAAGCTCCTGTGAATACTGAGTATTTTTTAAAATGATATCTTCCACAAGTTGTGCAATATGCATTTGTGCGGTATTGTTCTTGTCTTGGTCCAACTCTACTTTGATTTTTTGAATATGTTCTTCTGACCGCACTTTCTTGTGTACTCATATTTTCTGATTGGTATGATATTTTTGTGTACCTTGTGATCCATTTTCATGTCTCTTATTATTGAAAAAGTTACCATGAGACTGAAATGTACTATCACTGTATCTTGTCATTTTATTACTTGGCCCAGTCTTCGTAAAGTTGGAGTTTGGTCTTTTCAAATGTTGGCTAACTTGATTCCTTTCCTCTATAAGCTTTTCAGCTCTTAGTGTTGTTGCCACTAATTTGGAGTAGTCAGTGAACTCCAACACTTCAACTTTTTCTCTGATGTTCAAGTGAAGTCCTCCTTTGAATCGCCTACACTTGTCACTTTCATCTGACACCAAGCTCGGTGCATATTTTGATAATTGTATGAGCTTTAATTCATACTCAGCAACTGATAATGCTCCTTGTGTCAAATTTAAGAATTCCTTCTACTTCCTATCGGTATATACTTTGGGCAAACACTTCTTTCGAAATTCTCGAGGAAAGTCCTCCCATCCAAGAGTAGCCGGAAAATTTTGACTTCCAGGAATTGTCTCCCACTAATCCAAAGCATCTTTTTGCAACAAGGAAATAATATAATCAAACATTTCTTCATTGGAACACCTCATCTGGTTAAATATTCTATCCATACGCTTTAACCATGCCTTTGTCTCTGATGGGTCAACTGTATTTTCAAAATCAACTGCATCTTATTTTCTAATTTTGTCATAGAACCTATTTCTTTGCATAACTTCGGAGATCGGGTTTACTCTACTCATAATAGTCCTTAAAGCTTGTGCAAGAACTTGTGCAGCACTTTGATTCTCAATAGGATTGACTTATTCAACAACATGAGAAAGTCTTGATGGACCCGCTGAGATCTCATCATCATGTAAGGGAGGGTTATCATTCACATCTCGTGCCACACCTTATACCGATGCATGAGATGAAACTGATGGACTCCTATTAGGTCGACCGCCTAGTAGGGCAGAATGACTAGGGCCAATAATAGCAAATTGGCCATCGCCACGATGCCTACGCGATGACATTTTTACCCTTTCAAAATAAAAAATAGAAAGAAAGTCAAAAGCATGCACTATCAATCTAATGCAAATAATGTTACCTAACCTTAACTTAGGTTATACTGTCCACAGAATTTTATAACCTAAGCTCTGATGTCAAAAATGTCACGGACGTATCCTAGAAATATCATTTGTGCATAATCATGCATTTAATTAATATACTAAGTTAGTTTGGATGTCCATTTAGTGATATTTGTACATAGTAATTAATATTTCGATTAGTGCATAATGACTACTTAATTATTGATAAACTTTACAAAGTAATTATATAGGATTATTAGGAATAAATCATAAAATTTCTAATAATATATATATGTTTAAATAGGATTAAATAAGCTTAATTAAGATTAAAATACTTAGTTATGACAAAAAAATGTGATTGGTCATCACTTAAGTTCCAAGCAGCTGAAGCAGACAGGTGAGATCTGCTCAACGAGATATTTTTCCAAACCGTCATAAGACCTCAGAAAATTCTGAAAAAAAATATAAGGCACTTAACATTATATTTTCACCGTATAAAAATTACCAGAGGAAGAACTCTAGCGAACCGACCTGGGGAAAATCGAGAACGTCGGCTGTTCCAGATGAGTTTTGATCCGAAAATTTTTCTTCTGATTGATAGAATCAGTACTTGGTGATAAACAAACCATAAATTATGAATTTTTGTATGGTTCATCCATTCGAAGATAGCTTTCTATGGCTTCTGGAATCACCTAAACATGAGTTTTATAGATGAAGTTATGAACTTACCTTCGCAAGTCACTCATCCTGTCCCGAGTCTGATACAAGTTCCATTTGTAAATTATGGCACGGTTATAATAGAGTGAATTAGGGTTTGAAATTTTGATATGTTTAAATAGACATTCCAAGGGTTCGGTGAGAGGAGGAATCTCCTTTTTGAACTTGTATTTTGGGAGAAATGAATTTTTCATTTCATAGTGATGCTTCTGTCAGATTCCAAGACATTGATAGATTGCGACCCGAATTAACTATTTTTGTTATAAGTCTATATAGCGAGTTAAATTCTCTAATTTTTATGAAAAAATATTAATGAAGTCTAATTTTCAGAAAAATTATGCCCTAGTTAAATGGACAATAATGAAGAAACATATAAATCAATATTTCAGTGACATACAGTCTGCCAAGGCACAAACCCTAGGTCAGATTGCTTAAGATGTCCTGACTTACTCACTTGTATTTGATAATGATATTTGGGGGTTGGAAATCTTAAGATGTATAGTTTCTAATTAATCGAGAACCATAAGATTTGCCCATGTGATTAAGAAATTATGAATTATTTATTGACAAGTACTCAATCTAAAATCCTAAAATAGCATCTAGTTAAACTTTGGAGAATTGAAAAGTATCAAGTATGGAATAGTTTATGAATATGAATACATGAAGCTATAAATTGGTATTAAAGATGATTACATGCATTTTAGGGTGCATAATCATTCATGCATCATGAGCATGCATTGCATATTACCTTATTAGTGATTGAGAAGTAAAAATGCAATATTGCTTGTAGGAAAACATCAAGTTACAAGTGAAAGGGAGGAAATCTAATAAACCTCATTGAAGTGATAAAGTACAAGATGAGTAGGTAAATTTACAACATAGCAAAATGTTATATGTTAATTCTTTTATTTATGGTATTACCTCAAGCAAAGATTATTATTATTATTATTGAAACATATCTTACGCTATGAAAAGTATTTATGATATGTTTCAAGAATTTCATATGAGATGGAGTAATATCTTATACAAAAATATTTTCTGGGAACAATGCTTGTGAAGTGAAAATAAGTTTTATTTGATAATGATATGAGATTATGACATGTGTATTTTAATATTGTTAAACTTCATGTGTTCATTAGCCATGCTGTTTGAAAAAGATATTTGGGACCGCATTCGATATACATGAAGCCTTTGTGGCGTATATCTGGTGTATTTGCCCTTTGGGGGCTGCTCTGCGTGCACGTATTGACCCATGATCGTTCTGCGTATATGAGAATCATGATTGGGTGGCACACAATCATGATAGGGATACGTATTGACCCATGATTTGCTCTGCGTATCTGAGACTCTTGATTGTGAAGCTCTGCTTAGCTGTATGACACACAATCATAGAGAGATACGTATTGACCCATGATTTGCTCTGCGTATTCGTGACTCTTGATTATGAAGCTCTGCTTAACTGTATGACACATGATCATAGAGGGATACGTATTGACCCATGATGAGTATGTGCAATGACGCATGTGCGGAGTTTAAATATGAAAATTATAATATTTTGAGTTATTTTTACTTATATGAAAGTTCATATGATTTGACAAGTTATGTTATATGAGCTATGTTTTAAATGTTTTCTCATACGAAAGAAATGTGGTTATTTAAATGTTATATGCTATATGCACTCGTATTGTTCCTCTATGTTGCACTTTTATTCCATTCACTGAGCAAATGATTGTTGCTCATAAAACCTATTTTAAATGTTTCAAATACTCGTAGGTTCTCGAGTTGAGTCGAATAGGAGCTTATTTTTGCTTCATATAAAAGAGGTTGAGCCGCAGGAGCACTTTAACCCCCTTCACTTTTGATTTTGGAAGAATGCATGTGTAATAAATAGTCTTAGATATATTGTAATTAAGTTTGTGAGAAACTTTTTGTAAAGTTGTATAAGATTTGATCCTGTGGAGTTATATATGAGATGATTTATGAAAAAAAAATATAATGACAATATGTGAATGTCCTATCTTATAGTTTTTTATTAAACTTTGATGATTATATATGTGTCTTTTATATGTATTGACAAATAATATAAGATAAGCAAAGGAGGAGGTTTTGTCGATTTTATTTTTGGAATTGATAAACATAGCTAAGAGTGTGATGATTGGGATTAGAACTTAGTCACGGAGTTGGGTGTGACAATTTATGCATAATCATGCATTTAATTAACATATTAAGTTAATTTGGATGTGCATTTAGTGATATTTGTATATAGTAATTAATATTTCGATTAGTGCATAATGATTACTTAATTATCGATAAACTTTATAAAGTAATTATATAAGGTTATTAGGAATAAATCATAAAATTTCTAAATATTATAATATATATGTTTAAATAAGATTAAGTAAGCTTAATTATGATTAAAATATTTAGTTATGACAAAAAAATGTGATTGATCATCACTTAAGTTCCAAGCAGCTGAAGCAGACAGGTGAGAGCTGCTCAAAGAGATATTTTTCCAAACTGTCATAAGACCTTCGAAAATTCTGAAAAACATATAAGCCACTTAACATTATATTTTCACTGTAGAAAAATTACCAGAGGAAGAACTCGAACGAACCGACTTGGGGAAAATCGGGAACGTCGGCTGTTCCAGGTGAGTTTTGATCCGGAAATTTTTCTTCTGATTAAGAGAATCAGTACTTGGTGATAATCAAATCATAAATTATGAAATTTTGTATAGTTCATCCATTCGAAGTTAGCTTTTCATGACCTCTGGAATCACCTAAAAAGGAGTTTTCTAGAGGAAGTTATGAACTTACTTTCTCAAGTCACTCATCCTGTCCCGAGTCTAATACAAGTTCCATTTGTAAATTAGGGCACTGTTATAATAGAGTGAATTAGGGTTTGAAATTTGGATATGCTTAAATAGACATTCCAAGGGTTCTGTGAGAGGTGGAATCATCCTATTTGAACTTGTATTTTGGGAGAAATAAAATTTTCATTTCATAGTGATGCTTCTGTCAAATTTCAGGACATTGACAGATTGCGACCCGAATTAACTATTTTTGTTATAAGTCTATATAGCGAGTTAAATTCTCTAATTATTATGACAAAATACTTACGAAGTCTAGATTTTAGGAAAATTATGTCCTAGTTGAATGGACAAGTATGAAGAAACATATAAATCAATATTTCAGTGACACACAGTCTGCCAGGACACAAACTCTAGGTCAGATTGTTTGAGATGTTCTGATTTACTTGGAATTTGATAATGATACTTGGAGGTTGGAAACCTTAATATATCTAGTATCTAATTAATCCAGAATCATAAGATTTGCCCATGTGGTTAAGAAGTTATAAATTATTGATTGACAGACACTCAGTCTGGAATATTGAAACAACACCTAGTTAAGTTTTGGAGAATTAAAAAGTTCTAAGTGTAGAATAACTTATGAATATAAATCTCTTAAGTTAGAAATCGGTATTAGAGGAGGTTATATACATTTTATGGTGCATAAACATTCATACATCATGAGCATGCATTGCATATTACCTTACTAGTGATTAGGAAATAAGAAGACATTATTGTTTGTAGGAAAATCTCAAGTTGCAAGTGAAAAAGGGAGGAAATCTAATAAACTTCCTTGAAGTGATAAAGTGCAAGGTGAGTGGGTAAATTTATAACATAGCAAAATATTATATGTTAATTCTTTTATTTATGATATTACTTCAAGCAAATATTATTATTATTATTATTATTGAAACGTATCTTGCGCTATGAAAAGTATTTACGATATGTTTCAAGGATTTCATATGAGATGGAGTAGTATCTTATACAAAAATATTTTCAGGGAATAATATTTGTGAAGTGAAAATAATTTTTATTTGATAATGATATGAGATTATGACATGTGTATTTTGATATTGTTAAACTCCCTGTGTTCATTAGTCATGCTGTTTGAAAAAAATATTTGGAATCGAATTCGATATACATAAAGTCTTTGGGGCGTATATCGGGTGTCTTTGCCCTTTGGGGGCTGCTCTGCGTGCACGTATTGACCCATGATCACTTTGCGTATCTGAGAATCATGATTGAGTGGCACACAATCATGATAGGGATACGTATTGACCCATGATTTGCTCTGCGTATCTGAGACTTTTGATTGTGAAGTTCTGCTTAACTGTATGACATACAATCATAGAGGGATACGCATTGATCCATGATTTGTTCTGCGTATCCGTGACTCTTGATTATGGAGCTCTGCTTAACTGTATGACACATGATCATAGAGGAATACGTATTGACCCATGATGAGTATGTGCAATGACACATGTGCGGAGTTTAAATATGAAAATTATGATATTTTGAGTTACTTTTACTTATATGAAAGTTCATATGATTTGACAAGTTATGTTATATGTGCTATGTTTTAAATATTTTCTCATATGAAAGAAATGTGGTTATTTAAATATTATATTCTATATGCACTCGAATTGTTCCCCTTTGTCGTACTTTTATTCCACTCACTGAGCGAATGATTGTTGCTCATAAAACTCATTTTAAATATTTTTTTCAGATACTCGTAAATTCTCGAGTTGAGTCGACTCGGAACTTATTTTTGCTTCATATAGAAGAGGTCGAGCCGCTGGAGCACTTTAATCCCCCTTCATTTTTGATTTTGGAAGCATGCATGTGTAGTAGATAGTCTTAGATATATTGTAATTAAGTTTGTGAGAAACTTTTTGTAAAGTTGTATAAGACTTGATCCTGTGGAGTTATATGTGAGATGATTTGTGAAAAAAATATAATGACAATATGTGAATGTCCTATCTTATAGCTTTTTATTAAACTTTGATGATTATATATGTGTCTTTTATATGTATTGACAAATAACATAAAATAAGTAAGAAAGGAGGTTTTGTCGATTTTATTTTTGGAATTGATAAACATAAATAAGAGTGTGATGATTGGAATTAGAACTTAGTCACGAAGTTGGGTGTGACACAAACAATCAAATCAAGAATTTGTGGCCTTCTTCTTAGTTTCTTCTTGTTCATAATCAATTAGGGTCTAGCTTATATCTAATCAGGGGGTTATGCAAGGTGATTTCAGTTCACCCACCTCTATTGCGATTAATCCTTTCCTCAGTTTATCGAAAAATTATCGACAGTGCCCCTATTTCCTCCCTGTTCTTCGTCTGCACGATTCAGTGAAGAACAATCAATAACCTCGCTATGGATTGCAACCCTGAGAGGCGTGCGTGAGAGGCAGAAAGAAAGGAGGTCGGTTGATCCTCTCGGCTTGCCTCTTGGATGATGCCCAACGTTCTAGTAAAAAATCAAGGAGGCTGATTTTTCGTGAGGATTAAGAGGACAGAGAGTTAATGAAATCTTGTCTAACTCTTAAAAGTCTCTTCTCCTTTTTAAATCAAATCTGATTCAAAGTAATAAGATAATTTCCTAATTTTATGAAGGTCATCTAATAGTGGAGTCCTCAATTTGATTGGCATTGAATTTTATTTCTTTCGTGCTCTACCGAGCTGGCCATCACATTTTTTTTATCTTTTGAGTCGATTGTTACAAAATAAATAAGAGGCGAACAAATGTATCAAACATAAAAAAAGAGTTATTTTCTTTAGTTATAACTTTTTTCTCCATCTAATGCTAAACTATAAACTTATAAATTTAAGTTTACAAACTTGTTCCAATTTGACACTTAAATTCTTGCATTAAATTTAATTGTGAATTATTTATTTTTAAAAATAATAATACAAATAAAATTATTAATTGATACTAATACTTTTACGTAATGTACCCTACTGTAGTGGTAAGTAGTCTTTGTAATGCTATGCTTATGTCAATTTATTTTTATTTTTTACATTTTTTCATATTAAAAAGTAAAAGGGTAATAAAGCCATTTCAAAGTTATCAGAAAAAAATAAACTTAACAAAATTTAGATTAAAGTTAAACTAAATTTTATAGTTTAGGATTAAACACGAAAAAAAATTCAGTCAAAATTTTAAAATTTAAGAAGTAATAAAAATAATGAATAATAATTTTTCAATCATAAAAATAGTTAAACTTATTCTCTCTTAAGCATCGCATTCACCCACATAGCTGTTTTTCTTATTTTTATTCTTAAAATTTCAAAGAATAACTCGAATAGTTTACAGGATAAATTCTCACAATTTCACAGGTAAAAATCCCTTTTTTTTTCCCGGAATGAACCGAGAATAACACGAACCATCCAACGCCTTCAAATCCACGAGGACATTCCCACGTTTCCTTGGCTCCCTTATCTCATTCGACTCTCCACCTCCGCTCCCACATTTCTCCATCCTTCCTTCCGCCGCCATGGCCGCCGCCGCCGCTGCAGCAGCAGCAGCTGCTGTCATCTCCACCCCAGCGACCTCCTCCGCCTGCTCCAAGCCCGCCGCTTCCGTCCCCAACTTTCTCACCTTCCCCGCCGCTTCTTCCTCTTCCTCCTCGTCCTCTTCCTCTCCCTCGTTGGCGCTCCGCGCATTCCGCCTCAGGAGCCCCTGCCTCCTCCCTCTCCCTCTCCCTCTCCCCTCCAGGAAGCTCGCACCGTGCGTACCCCACGCCGCCTCCGTCGCCGATCCCGAGACCGACGTCGCCGAGGATGACTCCTCTGCTTCGGCCACCGCGACGGCGACCGTCCCGCCGCCCAAGCCCAAGACCGGGAAGGCCGCCTTGCCGCTCAAGAGGGACAGAGTACGTTGACAATTGCCGTGCTCTGAGTTGTTTGATTATGCCGCTCTCAAACTTTGTGTGTGTAATGCCGTTTGCGCGCGAGGAGCAGACTAGGTCGAAGCGGTTCTTGGAGATACAGAAGCTGAGGGAGAACAAGAAGGAGTACGACGTGCCCACGGCGATCTCGCTGCTGAAGGAGATGTCCAACACCAGGTTCGTGGAGTCCGCTGAAGCGCACTTCCGGCTCAACATCGACCCCAAGTACAATGACCAGCAGCTGAGAGCCACGGTGACCGTTTCTTTATCCGATGTCTTTGCGTTAATCATTAGGATGGTGAATTCGTAGCTCACATCTTTTTGATGTGTTTCAGGTGAATTTACCCAAGGGAACAGGGCAGACTGTTAAAGTCGCTGTTCTAACGCAAGGCGCGTAGCTTGCTCATATTACTTTACCAATCGCTAAAAATTGTCATAATGCGGTCTCCATCCTCTATTCGTGTTTTCTGAGTTTGATAAACTACTCAGGCTGAGGATATGTGTCTTACTATTTTCTTGTCTACAATTTTTTCAAGTGGAAGTTTCTTTTTCTGATTGTTGGGCATTGCAGCATTGTTTTGGGGAAATTTGGCTGAAATAAGTGAATTCTTACTGAAAAATTCCTTCTTGGGATTGTACAATAATTAACGAATAAAATTTGTGGAGAAAAAGTTATCTAGTTGCGATCATATTTAAAAGAAACCATCCACATGGGAGAGTTCATCAAGGCTAAAATTGGCAAACTGAGAATTATGCTATTATCTTCTCAATTCAGAGTTGAGATAAGTTTAGTGGCACTACCGTTTGTTGCAGAGGAATCTCCTTGTATCATCCTCAGAGGTTGACATGTAATGAATTCAATTTCTTTAGGTGCAAAAATTGATGAAGCCACCAATGCTGGAGCTGACATAGTTGGTGGCGAAGATTTGATAGAGCAAATCAAGGGAGGATTCATGGAGTTTGATAAATTGATTGCCTCTCCAGATATGATGCCAAAGGTTAGTGTGCTTGTGAAATAAGATAGATTTCATTTTTCTGTACTCACAAAAGTATATCAATGACTTCAAATTAGACCCTCAAAGTGTCTGCAAAAATATTTCTGTGCATCGTTGCTTCTTATTCCAGGATATGTATTTTCCAGGAATTTCTATTTACTTCCAGACAATTTGGCAATGAAACAAATTGTAAATTTTGTTTATTGAGATATTTTAGTGCAAAACATACTGAAATTTGGTTTCTTTTGATATCCTAAAAGGCGTTCTGAGATCTAGATTCAAAGTCCATATTTTCAGACATTAGATGAGATAAAGCTATATATGCTCACAATTCTGTGTACCCATACTAGAACAAGCTGAGAAATTTGTGTCCCGTTTTGTTTCTTGGGCATGGGTGAATACCTGTTCTTTTGATGATTATTTATTGACTTGTATTTTTTTTTCGTTTATCTTATGCTATTTCCCATTTTTGCTTTTCTGGCATTGTGCACCAATAAGTTGTTTTGCTAAAGCTTTTATAGGTAAAAGTGTTTTTTTCTATTTTTATTTGATGTACCATCAAAGTGAACTGAATTACTTGTTACCTATGAATTCTTCTTTCTTTTTAAATTCGGGCCAGGTTGCTAGTCTTGGCAAACTTTTAGGACCACGTGGACTTATGCCAAATCCAAAAGCTGGAACAGTCACTACAGATATTGCTCAGGTATGCTGAACAGACTACTGTTTTTTTTTCCTTCTGAGTGATCTGTACAGTCCTGTTTGTAACGTTATAATTAAAACTTTACGATAAATGGATGGTTGACAGTACACATTGTGAACACACAGAATCTATTGTTGCAATATTTTGAATTCGAATCGTACTCAGCTGCCACGTAAGCATTTTGCATTCTATTGCCAATTGAAATATCGCACATAATCAACACTATGAAATTAAGGGAGTCAAATTACAATAGACCTCACATCAAATAAATCAAATATAATAATGATATTCACAGGAGAAGTTATGTCCTTCGTAAGAAGGATATGAACTAGTCATTTGGGTAAAGCCTTCTTAGCATAATGTCATAGGTTATTGATGCTCCACAAACAAGACGCACTGATGACAAAGAATGGGATGTGTCCCCTTTCTTTTTCATCAGCGTCAAAATGTCAATAAGAGCAAGATATATTATCTGGAGGACTTCATTGATGCAGTCAAAGAATGTAATAACTGTTTCAGTAATCTTGGAGAAATCTTCATGAAAGTAAGCAAGTTGTGTACTTGTGCATCAGATAGAATTTAAGCCTAGATGTATTTCAAAGTTATTAATTATTGAGGAGGAGATTAATGAAATGTTAACAGACTGCATTTCTAGCTGATTATCAAAATGAAACTATGATCAAGGAAGATTGAATGCAAATATATTGAAAATATCTTACAATATTCAAAAACATTATCAAGTAGACATTTTCATACTTGATTTTTAGCATTCAATTTTGTGCCACTTCTGATAGAATGCTTACATCTCTTCCTTTTTTGCGGTGTTACGAAGCAAGCATATAGCTATAACCTATTACAAAGTAGAAACTAAAGTAGAAATTGGCTAGTATCCCTGGCTGAAACATTATGAGATCCCCATATACTTCCAAGGGGTTAAGCCGCCCTTGACCTTCATGATGAGGAACAAGGACGAAACCAGACCATCTAGGAAATGGTTAGTATGTTACACCTTTTTGAGATGATATTAATTAATACCCACAATTATTCTATTTCTACCACCAAACTCTTCAGTTGTTGTGTTTTGTTTGATAGTTAAATTTACATATATTTTCTTGAATTCTAACTCCTTTTTGTTATTAATGTCTGGGAAATCAAAGTTGCCTTGGTTATAAATAAAAAGTTCCTTGTTTCAGGCTATTCAAGAGTTTAAAAAAGGCAAAGTCGAGTACCGAGTTGATAAGACTGGCATTGTTCACCTGCCTTTTGGGAAGGCCAACTTTTCCGATGAAGACCTTATCATCAACTTGATGGCTGCAGTGGTATATATTAATTGTATTTTCCTGATATCTAGTATTTGTGTCAATTGGTATAATTTGCATGCCTTCTTTAAACATGACATATATCATCATACTGGATTGGCAGAGATCAGTAGAAGCAAACAAGCCATCAGGTGCAAAAGGAGTATACTGGAAAAGTGCACACATATGCTCATCAATGGGCCCTTCACTGAAGTTGAACATAAGAGAAATGCTCGACTACAAGCCTCCAACAGTTTAAATCCACAAGGGGACATGTCAATTGTCTCACCTAAGATTACTGGATTACCAGTCTTCCCATTGCGTAAAGGATCAAGTGGCAGGAAAAAAATCCTCGAGGCCTAACTTTGGTACTGTAGATCTCCATTATTAAACAGGTTGCACACTGTAAAACTTGCTGTCAATTTTGGTTGTATGTATTGTTTTGAATTGCATTTCACAGATACAATCTCATAGCTTTGCTTAACAGGCTGTTAAGATTTCCAGTTTGTTCCTGTTATTATTTCTTCGAATGTTCAGTGTAACATCGATATCTTAGTGCCTAAATTCCCAGTAGTGTCAAGCAGTGGGCTTGTTCTTGAGCTTTATAGTTTAGAAATTTTTGTTTGGAGGAATTTTAAGGGCTATGTTTGGACCTAAAAATATACATATTAGACCAAACACAATCATGCAGTAATTCTTGGAAATCTACTCCAAGTCCAAGATAGAAATGAATGTCTCCCCTTTCTATATGCTGAACAGGAGATGGTGGCTTGAACTTTTGTTCCTCCGGCTGAACAAAATAATAATGAAATATGCTTAAAAAATAAATGGCAATGTGCTTTCAAACAAAGAAGGCAATGAAATCAAAAGGGGTTGCAAATTCGTGGGAAATGGCATCAGATTTCCTACAAAAAGATCAAGATATCAAAACCTAAGTTCAAACCCACTAATATCGAGTCCGTGTTTTACTCAAATCGAAATCAGCCCCAATATTATCATTCTTAAAAATTTAGGAAAGTGTTCAAATGTTAAAGAAAAATAAATTAATGTGCCTCATGTATGACTCTCGACAAGAAGGGATTACAATGGAGATAAAAGTGGCTGAGTTGTGGCGACTGGCTTGTGACATGCACCGACTTGCCAACGCGAGCCTTCATTGTAACTATTTTTTTTTTGTTGTTTTAATCTTTAATATCAGATTAAACGATGGATCCAATTTAAACTTGAACTTGTCTAGGGTTCGAGTAGTTTGTTCACTATGAAATTCTCTTTTGATATATAGAACATTATCATTTCATATTTTCTTCCTTTTTCTCTTCCAACCTTCCTAATTAAACAACATGCAGCACCAGTATTTTTAATTTTAATATTTTCAAATTTTAGATATGCAGTTATGTTATGTATTTTGTTCATTCATCATGTTAATATTTATATGTATTTATTTTTTAAAAGTTATTAGAATTCAATCATAACAATTACTCAATCATAAATTATCTCTTTTCATTCTAATTTTTCTTCATCTCACCTCGACTCATCAAGATTTATTATATACTTTAGTTTTCTTACAAATTAATCATATTTGTATTTGTCGTGCAAGTAAACATTAAAAAATAAGTTTCAAATAAATAGTTACTGATTTTAAACTAAATAAATTGCAATGCATTAACTTAGTAATATCAAATTATGTTATTTTATTAATTTTGACATGTTTTCGGGTTACATGAATTATGAATATATTGATTATTTTAACAACCATTTTGGAACGTTATGGAATATTTAATTAATGAAAGACGACACCGAAAAATACAAGAAAAAAAAACATTCAGAACTCATTTTCACACAATCTCATCCGGAATATAAACATTCATTAATTAATTTATACAACAATGTGCACGACGACAATTCTTCTTAAAATAATACTTTTAGAAGTCTTAAGCCTTCAGCTTTCATGCGTTTCAAGTTAGAGATTTTATTTTATTTTATTTAAGTCACGATTTTTAACTGGTTTTATATAGTCCAACACTTTATTAGAATCAGATAAATATGCAAACCTTTTTTTTTTATTTAGCTTAATGAATACGTAGAACACTCAACTCTGCAAATATTCATGAAGAGCACTTATTTTTATTATTTAATTATTTAATAAATTATATGATTAAATTAATTATATAGTTATTAGGATAATTTGATAATAAAAAGGTATTATCTAAAGCTAGTCATATTCGTTGAAATGATTTAATCATTCGATAATCTTAATCACAATTACTATGAAATATATATTTTAAATAAAATATAATTATTTTCTTAATTAAATAAATAAAATTACTGTTTTATATCCATTCCACGTACACATTTTCCTTTTTTTAATTTCCAACAACGCTATCTATCTGAAGGAGGAGTCGCCTTGGATTCCCTCTTGGATACCATGTACACGTCCGAACACGAAGGAACCGTGCAATTGCGGGCAAACTGGGCCCCACCGCTGCCGCCTGTCCCTGGCGGTCTCCCGTTTGAATCCAACGGAAGCGTCCAGGACTCCAGTCCACCATCACCAGTCACCACCACCACCAACGAGCTGCAGCAGTGCAGCGACTTGAATAAAAAAGGAGGCTTTTTTTAGCAACCAGCAAGAGCTAACGAAGGCCACTGCACTCATCTCCTCCTCCGCCCTCCATTGCCTTCCACATCCCTTAGCCTTCTCGACATGGCGACCGATCCGGGAGCGATCCCCAAGGCCGAAGCGACGGCGGCGCCGGCCGCAGCGGCGGTCGACGCGGCGTCGGATGAGGGCGGCACCGGCGCTGTCCGGAGGCCGCCCGGTGACGTGGGCTCGCTGATGATGAAGAAGGCGCGGAAGGAGAGGGTCTGCACCGCCAAGGAGCGGATCAGCCGCATGCCGCCCTGCGTCGCCGGCAAACGCAGCTCCATCTACCGTGGGGTCACCAGGTAACGGCGACGGGCAATGACTGCGGCATTTGATGCGCACTGGGTTGGAAAGGGATTTAAGGTTGTCTCGTGGGAAAGATCTGGTCTTGTCTGTCTTCCTTTTGGTCTTCCAATGGGCGCTTGAATGGTGATTGAGACTTTGCCGAGCACAATGCCCCGGGATTCGAAGGCTTGACGACACTGTGTTGACATCCTGCTTGCAAGGCACCCTAAATCTGCAATCAGGATGCGAACAATTTACGAAACCGCAAATCTGTCAAACTTTACAGTGGGAAAAAATATGAGCTTTGTGGTTCAGCTTTTCCTTGATCGTCTATTGATTATTTTCCTTTTTGGACAATAGGCACAGATGGACAGGACGATATGAAGCTCACCTTTGGGACAAAAGTACTTGGAATCAAAACCAGAATAAGAAAGGGAAACAAGGCAAGCTTCACTGTTTGAATAATAGATCATAGGAAACTACGCGAACAATGACCTTATTTTAAAGTTATTTCGATTTGATTCATTTATTGATCTTTGAGAACTACAGATTTATTAATTCTTTGCAAACTGTGGGAATTCTTGCGCCATTTACTAACACGACCTTTCTTGAATTGCATGCGCATTGTCATCATGCAATCTTTTACTCCAGTTTACCTAGGTAAGCAGTTTTCTTTTTCTATCAATGGTTACCTTCTTGTTGACTACTTGCCAGTGTAGCTTTTGACTCGATGTTGAATATATCCAGGAGCATATGATGATGAAGAGGCTGCTGCGAGGGCATATGATCTTGCGGCTCTGAAGTACTGGGGAGCTGGAACTCTCATAAACTTTCCTGTGAGAATTCATAAGTAGCTTGCTTTCAGATAACAGTGGTTGATGCTGAGAGATTTCTGGATAATGTTTGATGAACTAAGTATACAGTGTCCTCTCAACAACAACAACAAAGCCTTATCCCACTAGGTGGTCGGCTACATGGATCATACGACGTTGATCCATGTTCATAAGATTCGACAGGATTTTATGCTGGCTGTCGGGGCCTAACACAACCCTCCTCCTTTATCCGGGTTTGGGACCGGCTATAAAATATAGGCGGAGTTATACAGTGTCCTCTCAAATTAAAGAAAAAAAAAACTAAGTATACAGTGGATGCATATATCAACCCTTTTGCTATCAGTTTATGATCAAATCCTAGAATATGATAATGATGGAATGTTATTGGATGAAATATTATGCTTGTGCCTGTAAGCGGTAGTAGCAAATTAGTATCATAATAAAGGCGTGCTTAAATCATCCCTGTTCATCCATTTCTAGTCTGATAGTCCAACGACAGATTCGGTGATGATGACATGCTCATTAGATTTCATGCAATTTGTCACATGTTTAGCGTTTTTGTTGCATTTTGACTTACGAAATAGGAGTCCAGCTTCTTTGTCTCTTGTTCTTAAAACAAGTACCAACTGTGACCTTACCTTAACCTTTCTATCTTTGGGCATCTCCATTCAGTCCTTAAGTTCACAAGGGTTGTTGCATAGTCTAGTATCCCTATTATAACAACTATGCATAAATTTATAGTACATATACATAAAAAAGAGGCAAACGCCAACTAGTGACAGCTGTGAAAATTCTTGGTAATGCTACCCAAGTAACTTGAAAATTCCTGCATGCGTGGGTAAAACTCTAGCCAAGCGGAAGAAAGCAAAATGAGAAGTTATTCTTAAAAGTAGCTATCCATAAAAATCACATTTAACCATAGAATTCTATTATCTTTTCTATCGTTTGAAAAACTTGTAATTAGATTATATTTCTAATGTGCTTTCTACAATTCTATTTTTTTTTCACTGGCCTCCAACTACATTTGATCATGTGTTTGCTTAATTATTTCATTAATAATGAAACAAAGAAATGGAGGCACTTTGATCGTGGATAGATTTATATTATATTGCTTGCTTTGAGCAAAATGTGAAAGAAGAAAAATTCAAAACATAGCTGTCAGAATTACAAATAAGATAACTACCCTTCTCATCAAAATGGCTTTTCATGTTTGATGTTGACCAGTGTACTGTTAATTTACATTGTCTTTCATGATTCTCCAATAGGTCACTGATTACACAAGAGATCTTGAAGAGATGCAGATGGTATCAAAGGAGGATTATCTTGTATCTCTCAGAAGGCACGCATATGAAAGATTTTATTCTTAATTTGAATTATTTTTTGTTGTATTTGCTTTAAATTCACCAATCATTCATTTAGTTTACTTAGAGGCCCTGCACTTGATGAAAAATTATAGTGGAAATGGAAAACAGCTATACAATGAGCTAAAAACTCAATTTGGCGGTTTCTCTTGATGAAAAATTATAGTGGAAATGGAAAACAGCTATACAATGAGCTAAAAACTCAATTTGGTTGTTTTCACTAACATATATGTTAATTTTTGCAGAAAAAGTAGTGCCTTTTCTAGAGGATTTCCAAAATACCGCGGACTTTCAAGGTATGTGTGGAGCAGTTTCAAAAGATCCTAATTTCACCTGAGAAGACTAAATGTTTTTCAGATTTTTCTTGCAAATGCACCATCCCAGCTAATTAGGAATTAGCATGTGATTGTAGGTAGTGAAATTTTCTTCATAAAAATAACTATAGAACTTCTGTTTGCCTTCTTTGTTAAAAATATGATTACTAGAGCATTAAATTGAGTTCATATTTGAGACTGAGGATGTAAAGAGTCCATAATCACGCAATTTCATATTTTTCTATAAATTTTACATTACTATATTACATATAGCTATTTGCTAGCAAAAAGTACCATCAGGCTTATGACCTTAGTAGCACAAATCGACATCAGTACTTGACATACTGATGTTGGAAAGTCTCAAAAGATTTTGAAATTTAATCTTTTTATCATAACATTAATATAGTTATATGGTACAGTTCTAGGCCATCCAGTGGAAATTAACATCATGCGTAATACCTACAACTTTGACAATTATGTGTGTGCATGATAGAGATATGGGGACCTTTTATGTGCGCCTAAACTTCGATCCCGGTTAGAAGACCCTATTAGTGCTATGAATAAAAACTTTTTTTGCGATAATTTATAGAAGAAAACCTATAGAAGAAAAAATTATAGAATAAAACTTGTAGTTAACAGTGGTTAATCATCCTTTTTCCTTCTCAAAAAAAAATATAGAAGAAAACTTGTAGCCCTCCAATTACATTGTATCGAAGATGCTCCAAATAATGTTTGTATGCCTCGGTTTCTTCTACTTGAGTTGTCCAAATCCTGTATTTGACGCCCAAATATAGCTTCATGCACATTTATGCGTACATGTGTGATGACTAACATGACACTGTCAAATGATCCCATTCCAGTATATCCTTGCTCGAATTGACCTGGAAGTTCTAAATATGGTTCCTTAGCTTCCAATCATGTCTTAATGTGGAATCAGCATTCAATGTCTTCAATGTTGACCAGAGCATCTATATTTTCTCATCCATATCAACTTATATACTTTTGAGGTCCAGAAAGTATTTCTAGAGTGAGGTTTCAGACATTATTTGAATCCTTCAAGTACTAGTTTCCTTTGCCAATCTGGTAGACACGTTCCCTTCCAAAAAAAGGAAAGAAAAAACTCTGACACTTCAGTATGATCTACACTTCTGGCATATGTAAGGTTACCATATATTTCTCTGTTTGTCGTATAAGCACAAAACACGTCTATGCACATGCACATGCAGATCATTTGTAATTTATGATATTACTTTCTGGTTCTAGCAGAAATATTGCTGACGTATGAGCTTTTCTTAGTTCATGCTTAAGGAATTATGTTGCAATAACTGAAATTTTCATTTGCTTTGAGTTTCATCATTGTAAATACTAATTGCTAGCTTAATCTTGTAGATCGTCATATGGATTTATATTGTGCTTCGTTCATTAAAATTTTTATGTTTCCCTTTTTCTCAGACAGCCACAGAGTAGCCGCTGGGAAGGATCTTTTGGACAGATTCCAGGAAATGATTATTTCAATAATTGCAGTAAGTCCACCAAGAAGTTCCTGACTGGATTAAACAATGACCAATTCAATAATTAGATTTCCTTTTGTAAGGTACAAGCAGTGATGCTGCAACTGATGAAAAAGTTGCTGGTATTTATGGTATGGAGCGGAAAATAGATCTGACAAGTTACATCAGGTGGTGGGTGCCGAAGAAAGGTCGTCAAATTGAATCAGCCTCTGCTGCGGAAGACGTTGGTCGAGAAATTCGAATATTGGAATGTTCGGTTAAAGCTTCTGAACCATACAAGCTGCCCTCTCTTGGTTTTTCTCACAGAGGAAAGGCAGTCGCACAAAACTTCTCTGCATGCAGTATCTTATCCCAATCTGAAGCATTTAAGACTTTCCTTCATAAATCGTTAAAATCAGAAGACAATATCAATGATGATGAATCCAATAAGGAATCAGAATTTGGGATTGGGAAGGCTGCTCCATTGCTGTTTTCTGATTGTGGGCTTGATGCATCGGGAGTAAGCTTAGCCTTGAGTGGGTTGCCTGTTACAAGAGCTTCCTACCAATTAGCTCCTATTCTTTCTGCACCACTGAGGACCAGCTACACGGTCGAGCCGGAAAATGAACCTCTCTTTTGGAGTGGTCTTGTTTCACCAACTGGACAACATCTCAACACCACAGTTCTGTCATTTATCCATTACTGTCATCCTTTTTCTTATTCCTTTTTCTCATGTTGTCTCTAACATCTTGTTCTCCACAATCTTGCAGCTTGCAAAGAATGAAATGGGTTCCTCGTTTGCATACCATTGCCAGGACTGAAGTGTCATTCATCAAACTTTATCTTTCATTTTCTTCCATGATCTCCATGTTGATCTAAACAGAAATGGTTGAAACAGCATGCCATATTTGCTGATCGAGGCTTATAGAAGTCCGTGTGAACAGCAAAGAAATCCTGAAAGGTAGTCCATTCTCTGAGGCATTGGTTGTCTTGAAGAAGAAACTGCATAATTTTATCTATCCCATTGTGTACGTAGATAGAAATTCTCCCAAATAATTTTCTTTACAAATCTATCCTTAGAATCGTTTACATGTATCTGAAACAGTGATTAGATAGTTCCATTTATTCTGAATGTTGGATGAGAGTTATTACGTTAGAAATTTTAAATATCTTTCAAAAGCTGGATGAGAGACTTCTATAATAGAAATTTTTTATACCTTCATTGTAGCACTTTTACTTCTAGCAAAATGACAAGTTGATTTCTTTTTTTCTCAATTGAATAATATTTCAAGTAGGCAATTTCAGGTTTTTAAATTTGAGAATTTACATACATCAGAATGCTTAGCTTTCTTCTTCGTGCATTCTTTCTACTTTCAAAATCTTTCACTTATTTTGAAAATATTTCTACTTTCATTGATCAAGAAGATATGTTAATTCAGGAACTATTAATCTCTTTCGTTTGATAAAATTTTATAGATATTGAGAAGTCACAATTTTTGTGCTTATAATTTAGTAGATCATGAAAAGTCACAAATTTGTGTTGTCGATCTTGTTATAATTAATTTAGAATCTAAAAGATCACATAGGTGAATCTATGGATTACTTCTATTTATCCCACGCCTGGTTTTCTGTATCTATCTATGTGTAACGGAGATTTAATTTTAAATCCGTGGTAATTATAGTTTACATATATACTGTATTAATAAATAAAGGTTCATTACCTAAAATAAAGAATAAGTAAATATCTCATTGAGCACTGCAATCTAACAAACTCAACGATAATGATGATGTCCAATTTTATTCTTTTTTGTTTATACATATACTTTATTTAATAATATAAATATAATTATCCAAAATAATTATATTCTGTATGAAATTTAACAATATTCACAATTTTTTAAAATTTTAAAATGATAAATATAACTATGATTGATAATTTTAAATATAGTTTTAGCATATTATAAATAATAATAATAATAATAATAATATATGATGAAAAAATATTTTTTTAAAAAGAAAACATTGCCACACTTTTTAGAACCTATGCATTTATATAGCATATTATTCATGGATTTCCTCCCAATAGCTTATATATATGATCTATAAAATCATATAAAAGCGCCTAAATATAATGAATTTAAGAAATGTGTATATCTAAAATGAATTCACGTATGTGAACCTATCATTAATTCATAATGTTTTTTAAAATAAATTTATAATGAATTAAATGAATCCACGTACGCGAACCTGTCATTAATTTATAAATTAACGATGATAATATTTTTTAAAATAAATTTATAATAAATTTAATACTACCATTTAATTTGTAAATTAATAATAATTCGCATGCATTGGCTCATTTTGCATCCACGTAATTCTCAATTAATTGAACATTATAATTGAGAGATAAAAAAAAAACATCAAGTTGAAATTTAGTCAAATTCATTCGAACATCATTAGACGAAGTTTAAAGCAACAACCCCGCTATCATCATCATCAATCATCATTGTACCTTCTGATATCACATCCAACGGTTAATAAACCATCAACCAAAGCCTATATAAGTAGAAACCCACGCCGTGTTTTGGTGTGAAGCGGAGTAGAACGAGAAGAAGAGAACCATCACCTTCTCCTCTTCCTCCTCCCGCTCGCTCGAGTTCGCATCGCGCGAGAGATTTCTAGGGTTTCACTTCTGCGCGTCCCC
The DNA here is from genome assembly GCA_030549335.1 of Pontederia crassipes. Classification (NCBI taxonomy): domain Eukaryota; kingdom Viridiplantae; phylum Streptophyta; class Magnoliopsida; order Commelinales; family Pontederiaceae; genus Pontederia; species Pontederia crassipes. Next base: position 75,815,303 of record CM060192.1, read on the forward strand.
AGTTCTTCTTGTTATCTCTCCTCGAACCGTCTGACCCCTCGTTGAGGTGCGTCCGGCGATCGATTGCCGCCCGTAGCCGACTCCTGTGCTTTATTTTGATATCCGGCGACACATCGGATTCACTCGATCTTCTTTAATTTCTTTGCAATCTTTTTCCTCTTGTTGATTTGGTGTTTAGGATTAGGGCTCTGGTTGATCGATTCCATGCTTTTTCTTCTTCTTCTTCTTCTTCTTCTTGAGGTTTGATTTGTTTATGACAATGGTTTACTAAACTTGGAAGGGATAGGATTGAGTTTGGGCGACAATGGCGATGAACTCTAGGAAGACGATTCCTTTTGACGAGGGATGGGAGTTCCTCTACAAGGGGATCTCCAAGCTCACGGACATACTCGAGGGAGTTCCCATTTCGCAGTTCTCCTCGGAAGAGTACATGATGCTCTATACGTAAGCTTGCGCTTGTTTTTTTTTTTGCATCTTGGTCCTTTTTTGGTTCGAGATTTCTTTTGGGTTGTCACTGATGTTGTTCTTTTTGGGTATGAAATATATAACGAGTTCAGGACATCCTACAACATGTGCACTCAGAAGTCGCCTCATGACTACGCACAGCAACTCTATGATAAGTACCGAGTGACCTTCCAGGAGTACATCAATGCAAAGGTCAGAACGATATATATATATATATATATATATATATATATATATATATATATATATATATATATATAATCCTACAATCTTTGCATAAAATAAACTTGTATCCTTTGTTTCATCTGTGATTCAATCTGTGCAGGTGGTGCATAAAAAAATTGTGTTTAGAGTCATATGAGAAAATCCGGCGCTCGCATCAATTTGTAGACCATTGGGTTTTGATATTGCTCTTCAATCTTCATGTATACTTGCAGTTGAGAGTTTTGTAACTGTAAGATAGTGAAAATTCTGTGAGGCGCCGATTAGCACAAAAGTTCAGTAGAAATAAACTGTGGTAACTGTGTGTACTAATTGAAAGGTTTCTTACCAAGTGAAACATTTGATATAAATAAGATTCAAGGATAATTACGGGAGATGCGATGCTTCTTTGTATGTAGGAGCATGAGGTCTATGAACAGTGAATATCCCATGCGTGCCTAAGGGGGAAGTATTGAAAACTAGAAAAAGTTGCTTCTTGTGTTCGCAGGAAAATTCATTCAGTTGACATTGACATGGTTGATTACATGCATAAACTTAAAATCACTTTCCCCCTTTTTCTGTTTTAATAGACTATTTCTCATTTGACATTTTCATTTGATTATATAGTCCTGAATATTTTTGTATTCCAAATAGCCTATGAAGTTGTGCTCAATTTTTATTTGTTTAGTTCTTTGTTAATGCATCCTTTTCTTGCTTGTTCGCATGGGAATTATCTTCTTTTTATTGCCATTTTTTTGTTTACGAGTACTTGATACTTAGAAACCAAATAATCACGTTTACCTCATGTATGGACCATGTAAACATGGCCACCTCATGGTTTCTTTCTTGAAAGTTTGGAGTCCTTTTCTGTTAATATTTCATGCTGAAAAATCTGGCTTTCGTTTGTGATTGACATTTGACGGTCGGATTCTGTTTAACTATCATGTCATTCAGGTACTGCCATCATTGAGAGAGAAGCATGGTGAGTTCATGCTTAGGGAACTTGTGAAGAGATGGTCTAATCATAAAGTCATGGGAAGATGGCTTTCACGCTTTTTCCACTATCTTGATCGCTATTATGTTTATCGGAATGGCCTGCCACCACTTAATGAAGTTGCACGGACTTGCTTCCGGCAACTGGTAATTCTCAGCACTATTTCCGCACTGTCAGGATATACTTCATTCTATGTAACGAAAGCATGTAAAGCTATTCTAACCTCTTCATCATTCTTGTGCTTTGTTTTGTGTTTCAGGTTTATTTGGAGATTAGAGCCACAGCTAGAACAACTGTAATCTCGTTGGTATGCAATCTATTTTTCTCTTACGATGCATTAAACTATTCTATATCATTTTCATATGCTCTTGTTTTTTATCAGATTAATCAAGAGCGTGAGGGAGAACAGATTGATAGGACGCTGCTGAAAAATATCTTGGATATTTTTGTGGACATTGGCGGAGGAAACATTGAGTTTTATGAAGCTGACTTTGAGACATTCTTGCTGCGAGACACTGCCAAATACTATTTCAGAAAGGCGTCAAACTGGATTGTGGAGGACTCCTGTCCAGATTACATGTTAAAGGTTTGTTGTTCGGAATTTTATCAGCCTGGTGCATGGTTCATCAGTGTCTTCTTAGTGTGATACATGATGTTCTTGTTAATTCTAGGCCGAGGATTGCTTAAGGCGGGAGAACGATAGGGTTTCTCATTATTTGCATATCAGCAGTGAACCAAAGCTATTGCAGGTTTGTCTAAATTCTAAAGTGCCACTTAAAGTGCATGTTAACTCACAATTGAAAATGATACTAGCATGTGTACCATCTCATTTGATTTGCAGACAGCGCAACATGAGCTACTCTCTCGTTATGCAACCCAACTTATTGAGAAAGAGCATTCAGGATATCATGCACTACTTAGGGATGACAAGGTATGCCTTTTAATAGATATTCAGCCTTTGATTCCATGTCAGTGCACAGATGTTTATTAATTTATTATCCTTTTTTAGGTGGATGATCTCTCGAGGATGTATAGACTCTTTTGTAAGATACCTCAGGGACTTGAACCTATCACACAGATGTTTAAGCAGGTCCCTAAACCTTTTTATTTGTGTCAATCAAGATTTCTTTGTTGATGAGCCCCTGATTGGCTGAATTATGTCATCCGCAGCATATCATTTCTGAAGGTACCAACTTGGTGAAACAAGCAGAAGATGCTGTGAGCAATAAGAAGGTAACTATTTTTAATGCACTTATTCTTATCGTATGGACCATTTAATTTTCCTTTGTTTTCCTTTGCTTCATCAGAAAAAAAAAACCTTTTTTTTATGAGAACTTTTTTATGGCCTATTTCTGGGGACAAAACACTCTTAGCAGGATTAATGAGCTGTCTCTTTCTATAGTGAACCCTAAAACATTAATTATTTAACATTGTGCAAGTTGATGTTACTTCTTTCAAAATGAAATTATTGTAAACATTATAATCATGTTTATCGTATTACAATGTAATTTACTAATTAAATTTTTTTATAGTTTAGAAAAATTATATGTAATATAATTAATAGTATATTAAGATATTATTGACATAAATTATACATAATCTAATTTATATTATATTAAGATATTATTTAAATTAAATATTTGTACATTATTTAAATAATAATAAGTTATGATATTATTTAAATATAAGATTTACTATATTATAAAAATAAATTTATTTCTCTAGTTCTTACTTTTTATCAAACACCTAATTAAAATTTATCTATCAAATTAATTTTTAAATTTTCCATTATTGCAAATTTCATCTAAACACAAAATCTAAACTTTTTTACCTAATCGATTAGTTTTCGAGAATTAATAAGAACTAAAGTTCTTGTATCTAAACACAACCTCAATAATTATGGACGCTGGTATTTGGCATACAATCGCTAACAACTGTTATTCTTAACCTTTTTCCTTCAAAACAATATACGTCGTAACCAGTAGCTTTAAACTATTAATATTGCCATAAAAAGTGAAATTAATTGCCTGCATGTCATATGTAATCTATAGTTTCTACATTGTGTAACCCTTAAAAAACCCGATATTGTTAACTTCAGACTTGAACTTCAGCTGTATTCATTTGCCTTTTAATTTAGTTTTTATTGAGAGCGAATTAATTGCGGTTTATCAAATTTCAAGTTTCTTGAATGAGGGTGTTACTGCTTGACAATAATTTTATGCAGGCAATTGGAAAGGATGTGGACACACAAGACCAGGTAATCCTGTTATACGAAATTATGGCACTTATATAAACTTACTCAAATTCCTTGTTTGATATATTTGTATGTTGATCTCCAGATGTTTGTGAGTAGGATTATTGAGCTACATGATAAGTATTTTGCATATGTCACTGATTGCTTCCAGGATCACTTTTGTTTCCATAAGGTACATAATGGCATAACATTTCGAATATACAACTATTATTTCCTTGCTTTTGTTAATAATTCTATTGGTTATCAGGCTCTCAAAGAAGCCTTTGAAGTATTTTGCAACAAGAGTGTTGCTGGAAGTTCAAGCGCTGAACTGCTTGCAATCTTCTGTGATAATATACTGAAGAAAGGTGGCAGTGAGAAGCTAAGTGATGAAACTATAGATGATACTCTTGAGAAAGTAAATTTAATTTGACATCCGACGATCTCTTGCTCTTCATTTCATGTTAATAAGGACAAGGATAGTTTTTTTTTCTTTGGACAGACTTTGGATTCATAAGTTAAGTGAATTTATCGCAGGTGATCAAGTTGCTCACATACGTAAATGATAAAGACCTCTTTGCTGAATTCTATAGGTTTGTACTTTACAACAATTGAAACTAAACAGTATTATTTTTACTGAGTTTTGCACTTGTACTAGTGCTGGTTATTATTCTTTGTCATGACTTTAATATGCAGAAAAAAACTTGCACGGAGACTATTATTTGAAAAAGGTGCTAATGATGACCATGAGAGAAGCTTCTTAACAAAGTTGAAGCAGCAGTGTGGTGGGCAATTTACTTCAAAGATGGAGGGGATGGTTTGTCTACTAACTCTATTACTATACTGTTGAATGCATTTACAATTTGGCTATTCCTTTTTTTTTCAGGTAACAGATCTTACCCTTGCTCGAGATCACCAGTCTAACTTTGAAGATTATCTTCACGACAATCCACATACAAGTCCTGGACTGGACTTAACGGTGACTGTTCTAACCACTGGATTTTGGCCAAGTTATAAATCTTATGATCTTAACCTGCCTGCAGAGATGGTAAGAAAAATATATTGTGAAATTCCAGAGTTCAGAAATTACTAATGCATTGGATTATTCAATATGGTCTACACATTGTAGATCTTTATTGATCTAATTTTTAACATCCGTGCCACAGGTCAAATGTGTTGAGTTCTTCAAAGAATTCTACCAGACAAAAACTAAGCATCGAAAGCTTACATGGATTTATTCACTTGGTATTTGCCATCTCAATGCCAAATTCGAGTCCAAAACCATAGAACTTATTGTTACAACTTATCAGGTTTCCCTCTCTCGAATTAGAAGTTATACTCAACTGTAAATATTTATGCTGTTATACTGGATAAAACTGTCTATATGCATTCATTCGACAGGCTGCAACACTGCTTCTTTTCAGTTCTTGTGATACTATGAGCTATTCTGAGATCCAGTCACAACTGAACCTCACAGATGATGATGTTATCAGAATACTTCATTCTCTTTCGTGTGCTAAATACAAAATTCTTAACAAAGCTCCAAACAACAAAAGCATCACTAAAAGTGATACTTTTGGATTCAACTCCAAGTTCACTGATAAAATGAGAAGGATCAAGGTGATTATTACATTGGTATAGTAGTATGTTGCATTGACGAAATTCCTCTCAACATTATATTGAGATTTCATCGCATGCTATTTGGCTATTTGCAGATTCCTCTTCCTCCAGTGGATGAGAAGAAGAAAGTAATTGAAGATGTTGATAAAGACAGAAGATATGTTATTGATGCAGCCATCGTCCGTATTATGAAAAGTCGTAAAGTACTGACCCATCAACAACTAGCGACGGAATGTGTTCAGCATCTTAACCGCATGTTTAAGGTAACGTTTCTTGGGTGAATCTTTCTGTCATCTTCGAAGGCAATCACTTCGTCATGGGCCAACTTTTGGAATATTTAGTGGCACATCATCAAATCGCCATCCTTTCTTGTTTCTGCAATGCAAATACTCAGTTTTTTTTTTTTCCATGTGCAGCCGGATATCAAGTTGATTAAGAAAAGGCTCGAAGATTTGATAACCAGAGAATACTTGGAGAGGGACAAAGAAAATGCCAACTTATACAAATATATAGCCTAGTCTGAATTTGGTCAGGTCCAGGTGCAGGAGTGCAGATCCTTTGCTCCATCGAAACTTTGACGACTATATATTCAAAACAGTCTGGGTTTTTGCTGCTTGAAAAAACAGTTAAACTTTACCTTTGACGAGTAATGGCTCGAGTCTTCTTTGGTAGATTTTATGCAGGATTCAAATATCCGTACAATGTTCCTTACAACAACAAATTCAGTATGTCTCGAAATATTCAAAATCTTTTTCTGACTCTTTTCTTGAAATTTGCATCTGATTAAATATCTAGTTCTCTCTTATCTTCGTGGTCTTATGAATCAACCGAGGCACCAATTCGCCCTTCAGTTCCTGTTGAAATATGGTTAAGCTGGTCAATAAAGTAAATCAGAAAATATCATGTATTACAACTTTTTTTTTCTTTTGAAAGTGGCGTCTCTTTAGATTCATCATTAGGAATTCCTTTGTATATCCATCTGTTAAATTTTATCAAATTAAATGCACAAAGTGTTCTCAGTTCATTGGTTATGATGTTTTCCATTATCGTTTCCCCAATTTTCAAATAACTATCGTCTCTTTGCATTAACTAAAGGTTTAAAAAATCTGCCGAACGGTTAACCAAAATTTTATATTTATATAAAGCTATGGCTCAGTGACAGTTTCAAATGGTTCTCCATTCATCTTTCATAGTTTTCTTTTTTTCTCATTTTTTTGGTGCTTCTCTTTTTTCCCTCATTTTCTTATATGAAATTCACTGTAACGCCAAGTTTTTTTCCAAGTGGAATAAATGTTCGACCCTTCGACTAGCCACTTCTTTTTTTTTTAATCGACTAGCCTCTGAATGAAAGTTTAAAATGAGGACGCCCTACGACAGCATCCTCCCGCTCCACGGCAACGACTCATCTGCCTTTTCTTTATTTTATCTCCTTCCACCCTCCATGACGACCTACCTTGGAAAGGAATAAGCAGACGCATGCTACTAAAAGAAGCCGGCGAACTGGGTTGACTTGGAAAGGAACGCGCTCTCGGTCACCATTAGACGTAGCAATGCATTCAATGGAAAGGACGCTATTCAACGACGACTATAGTTGCGGCGCAGGTTGCGAGCTCTGGTGTGAAACCCACGGTGGTGCCTCCCAGGGTCCATCTCATCATCACGGTCACCAACTTCAGCACGTCCGACTACGCGCTTCCGAGCGACGACAGCGATTGGTGCGACCCTCCCCGGCTGCACTTCGACGTGGCCGAGCCCACGTTCCTCCAGATCACACAGTACCTCACTGGCACCATCCTCCTCCTTCTTTGCTCCTTAGCCACAGCTCACTCATCCTCCTCTTGAGGTCGCACGGACTCTCCTCATGCTCTCCATCACAGAAACTGCACTTGATGTCGCCACTGGCCTCGACTCCTTTCCTCGCTTCTCTTGCGCTTCTCACCTGCTCCCAATTCAGCGCCAGCCTCACCGCGCCGGCCAGACTCACCACCAGGTGAAAAGGCCTCCCCATGACCTTCACACCCATGAACCCCGATGACGAGTTCGTCCGCGTCTCGGCAGCCCTCAACAGGTCCCCGACATCAGCACCGTGTGGAAGCTAGGCGGGCTTGCCCACAGGGAAGCGGTTCGTGTATAAAAGTGGTGCATTGTGAGTTCTCTTCTTCCAAGATTTTTTTTTTGTGCATTTGAATTTTAATCATGTACTTCTCTCATCTTTTCATCTCTAAAGGCATTTTTTCTCCATAATGAACTACAAGTCTACAACGTATTGTAGTTAACCTTCTTATAAGTTAATACACTTCTGATCCACTAAATGTCATTTAGTGCATTAAATGACTTGACTCTATATATTTCACATAACGTATCTTAATCTTCTATATAATTAACAATAATTCAATTTAAATACAAAACCCTAAAAACTGACGGCCTTTGAGCTTTCCACATGAAATCTTTTCAAGAGACGTTGAGAGAGAAACAACCGAGGAATTCTCTTAAATCAATTATGTTGATTATCATCTACAAAATCCTAGATGTACAAGCTCAAGCGGTCAAGCCTGACCTCCTTAACAAGGTTGTCATGGGTTCTGAAAGGAAGGAGCAAGAAGCAAACTACAAGTTGCACAGGATGTCAAACAGATAGAAGCTTGCGTGATCTATGAGCAAAACATTGTAGCGGAGGATCGGAATGCATTGACAAAGATCGTATGCATTGTTCGCAAGTAGGAGTTTGTCAGGGAAGGCTCTCCATGACAAACACATGGATGTCAAAGATCTCGCCATACCAAGTCAGACCAGAGCGTATATGTACTTCGACTCGCTACCTGAGGCTCATGGCGTACGCTGCGTGAATACTGATGAAAGTTAGCGGCATGTACCAGATCTCCTGCCTTCGTTTTGCTGCACGAGACATCCTCAACCTCTGCCCTCGCAACAAAAATGCTACTGCCTGATTTATAATGTATTATTAATCTCAATTAAACATATTTTGATTTCTTACATTGTTCGTTTATTTTGATGGCGTACAGGTACCAAGGCTGCTACCTCCACTACTCAAATGGCAGTAGGGTTCTCTGCTCCGTAGACAACGTGTTGCGTGTCACCTTGCACAACATCGAGAACTAGGAGGAGGACAACGGATACATCAAGCTTTTCAGGGACCTGATCATCAACGGCTTGACCTCCCAAGCTGCCACCAATGCCCTGAAGAGGTATGCGACTGCGGCGGCCAACTTCACCAAGCTGCTGGTCACCATATACGGGATGGCGCAGTGCACGCCGGACTTGTCCGCCGAAGACTGCAGCCGTTGCCTTCAGAACCTCCAAGACATGACACCCGAGTAGTTCGAGGGGAGAAAGGGCGGCCAATGATCTCAGCAGCTAGACAATGAATTGTGGCAATGGAGCCAGCAGCCATGCATTAAGTGGAATGACCAAAATATACAACATGTTACCGCAGATATTCAAGACGATAAATGACGGCATGAACAGACCAGCTTGATGCTTCCTGGATGCATGCATGGATGGACAACCTCAATGAGGCATCATCCATTGTATGGCTTTAATTTTTACTTTTATTTTTTGTTGAAGAAAGTTGATTGTGATGATTGCAAAAAGTTTTTCTTATTGCTTAACATTAACTTATATTATCATGGATTTTTTTTCTTTTATAAAAAGCATAATAAACTTGTGTGCATGTAGTGACATCTTATCTCACGTTGTCACACATTCACTTCAATTTGCTTGTATGTTCACTTTAGGAGGTTTTTTCACCAGCATTCAAAACTATTAATCCAACGTTCCGACGGAAGCGATATGAATAAATTTTAGTCAAAATAATGTCTCCAAAACTCGAAGGTAAGACTAACAACCAGCGATCCATAACACAACTAAGCCAACCATCCTTAATTAGGTTAATTTCTTTTTTATCACGGAGAGACAATTGTTTTCTAAATGATTAAAGAATTAACATTCCAATAAGATTTGAGATAGGCTTTCTTTCATCGATCCCGAATCACTGTTGAAGGTGCTGATGCTGCAGCCGGAGAACCAGCACTCTTCGTTGCCCCCCCTCCGCCGCTAAGTGGGGCACAGGGTGTCGACATTCTTACATGTGGGCCTCTATTCTTCGACATTCTTATACCGCAAGAGATGCACCATTGATTATGGTGACGTCCCTCTTTGCAAATCCCTCAGCATCTTCTTCGGCCTCGGCGCATCCGCCAGACTGCTTGCTTATCGGGTTCGCTCTCGCCAAGCGCTGCAGGTGACACGACGTAGCGATCGGTTATGGGAATAACCATCGGCCTCGCGCGCCCTGGTGCTTCGGCTTCTTCTCGTGCATCACCACCACGCACCCCGCCCACTGAGATATTGGCTTGCAGGAGATTAATTGGATTACGTATTAGTTTTATTGTGAAGATCTTATTATCGTCACCATTTGGCGTGCATGGTTTGTGTATAGATGGATAGAGCAAAACTTTAGTTATTTATGTGCCTAGCTTCTGTCTTAGTGGTGTGATTTCAATAATGCAACACGGAGCATTTTTTTATTTCTTTCTTGATAATTCATTCATGTATCTTTGAAACAGTTAATATGTAGTTGGCCTTTGGGAGACAACTTTTCACAGCTAATATGTCCATTTCATACCTATTTTATTATTTTGTATTAATTTATTATAATTTCATCCGGCAATCCGATATGGATCCCTTGCTCAATTCAGGTTCCAAGTCGGGTGTTGCTCTACTATAGTACCTTAAAACGTTTATCTAGCTTTAAATTCTGCTTTTAAAATAGAATGAAGAGTCATAATTATTCTTAAATTTATAATATGGTATCTTAACCATATCACCTTTAATTATTGTTTAGAGTAGGATTTGAAAAAATTTAATATCATTTTTTAAAATATATGATATTATTTTAGATAAAATATTTATTAATTATCGATAAGAAATATAAAATAATACTTATTCTAACATTATAAAATCTATAATACTTTTTATAATCATCTTAAATGTTTTAAAATATAAACTTAATTAATATTTTTCTTAATTCAAATGTAAAATATTTATAGATAGATTGTATGTTATAAAAATAGTACTTATATATTATAAATTTAATAAAAATATAAAATTAAATTTAAATTTATTTTAAAATATACATTTAAATTGCGCGAAGCGCGAATGAGTAAACTAGTTATTAATAGTTTTGCTTCAGAATTTTTATCGCGGGTTCGTGCATATTTTTATTTCCAAAATTGTTCATAATTTTAAATGACAGCTCCGCCATTTTTAGATGCTTAGCTAATTCTAGTTGTCGCCAAGCCATACATTAAACTCTCATTACTTCTTCTCGGAAACCTCACTTTTTTTAATGGTAAAAAAGCTAAAAAAATAATGGAAATGAAGAAAAAGAATGAGATAAAATGTGTAAAACGAAAGCGTGAAAAAAGATATGCTGTCATAATTCGGGATTAAATATGAAATTATTTTTGTACAAAATGGGGTAAGATGAAATACTTCAAAAAGTCAAAATACAAAGGAAAATCTAAACCTGGACAAAGGAGCCGTGTCGGGTCACGCCCACTTCGGTCAAACAGGTCGTGCCATGTCGGATTGACATTACGCCAACCCGGCATGGCCTGGGCCCGACCTCGTTGGCTTAAGCGGGTTGGATCTTGTCGGATGGTGGCTCATATTTTTTTTTACAATTTGTTTGTATGTTCAAATAACAAAAAAAGAAAACGGGCAAACTTTTGCAAGATTGCCACTGAGTCAAATGATGAAAGGGGAAGGAGGAATTGAGGGGCAGAAGAAGACGAATGAGCCATTGATCATCAAAACTGTGTGCATGCCTCACATCTCTCTCTATTTGGGCAAGGTGACTATCGTCGTCAGATGAGGGGTGGACGTAGTGGAGCTACTACGATCCTTCCATGGGGGCATGCTGTGCGACACATCGACAATACGAGTGTGCAGTCGTTGGTCGTCGGCAGCATCATTGCCTCCGCGGCGGGGGGGGGGGGGAATCGTGGGGGACTCGGAGTCTCCAACTCCCCATCCTCGATGACGGAGACGTGATGGCAGCCTCGCTCCTCCTTGCAGTGTCGCTATACTAGGAGTTTGTGGATCCGAGTCAAGTCGGGTTCGATACGTCGCCACAGTGCAAGGACGAGGGTGTCCACTTCTCCCTAACATCTACCGGCGCCACTTAGAAGCTCTTTCGGACCAACTTCACACCAGAGCAAAAGGGGAAGACATGATCCAGATGCACAACGACGTGGTAGAGTCCAGATCAGCATGAAGTGGCGCGTCCTCAAGCGGCACCTTGTTAGGTTCCTAGTCCAACTAGGATCCTAATTAGATCACTTCAAGGGGATCAAGCCTCCAATAGATCACTTCGAAAAGGTCAAGCCTCCAAGATACTTGCTTTAAGCAATTATCAAAAGAAATTGTATTCACATATATTATTAAAAAGAATTCCAATGGGTCCTATTTATAGGATAATCCAAATACGTCATAGTAGAACTAGAAATAAAAGAAAAAGAGTGCTACTCAAACTAAGAAGTAAATAACTAGAGTGCTAATCAAACTAGGCCATCAAAATAGGAAGTAAATATCTAATTCTAATTAAAGGGAATAAACTAGTCCTAGTATTACTAGGTAATAAGATCATATTATTTCTGCCTCCTTTAAATTAGCCTTGTCCTCAAGACTGTACAGAAACATGTGAGAGAACTTTTCCTTTCGATGCTTGATCAGACGAAGTCTCTTAATAACTTGTATAAAATAGGGATCCTTCTTGAGAAGTAACTTTGACTATGCATTAGTAGCATTGGAACAAGCTTGCATCTTCTACCGAAAGAGAATTCGAAGTTGGCCAAATTCTTTTTGCATGAATAAATTTGTTTTTGGACATTGAAGCCTTCGACATTTTTTGATGTTGAGTCAACTATCATAAATATGAACAAGTCCTTATGAGTATCTTCAAACATTAATGACTTTCCAATAATGATGCATTTTATAGTAGATTTTGCAAGAGTTGATTGCTCGTTTGATAATTGAATTGTAGATGTTTCATCTTTAAAAGATTTCTCGGCAGATGACTTTGAAGATTGAATTTCAAATGAATTATCTTCAGTATCTTTCACTTCTTGTTGAGGTAAACTTTTGGTGAAAATTTCAGAAGATAATGGTATATTATACTCTTCTACTTTTGACGAAGATATTATTGTACTTGTGCTTCTGAATGATTTCAAGTGTCGACTTGAGCTATGTCTCTCTTCATATAAACGTTCATCTTCCCTGCGAGCAAAAGAAATAGCAGCAACTATAGTAATGAGTCATTGAGCTTTCACTTCCCGTCGAAGATCAGGGAGGAGGCCTTCAATAAACGTTTCCATCAATCGATGTTCGCTCCAATTTTTAATTTGACTTGATAATAATTTAAAATGAGTCTCGTACTCCTCAACTGTACTCAATTATTGAATATTTACTAGCTCATCTTCTACGTGATTTCCCTTGTTTATTTGTTGATATTTATTTTCATCATTAAATACTTATAAAATTCGTTGAAATCGTTCTTCAATTCGAGTAAGACGATCGGCTAGTGTTAAAATTTCTGAAGTCAATAAATCTTGTGAAATCATAGATTTTTTTCTGCGTATTTGAAATATTAAATTATGAATATAAAGTATTAATAAGTTATGATAGAGGTTAGTTGATAGTAGTAAGTGATAGTGATGGCGATACAGTGGCAGCGACGGATGCGATAGATGGCAGCGAAAGACGAAGATAGCTAGATTATTGGTCCAATAAAAAACTCGAGATATCACAATTGTCCGAAAAAGATCGAATAGCTCTGATACCAATTGTTAGGTTCCTAGTCCAATTAGGATCCTAATTAAATCACTTCGAGGGGATCAAGCCTCCAATAGACCACTTCGAAGGGATCAAGCCTCCAAGATACTTGTTCTAAGCAATTATCAAAAGAAGTTGTATTCTCATATATTATTAAAAAGAGTTCCAAGATGTCATATTTATAGGGTAATCCAAATACGTCTTAGTAGAATTAGAAATAAAAGAAAAAGAATGCTACTCAAATTAAGAAGTAAATAACTAAAGTGCTAATCAAATTAGGCCATCAAACTAGAAAGTAAATATTTAATTCTAATTAAAGAAAATAAACTAATCCTACTATTATTAGGTAATAGGATCCTATCACACCTCTTCCCACCAACCGCCGGCGCCACGGCCTTCTCTCCCAATACCCAATATCCGCCCGTATTCGTCGAGCTGATCCAGGCCAGGCCCGTGTTTGTCGGGTTCGTATTGGAACGTGCCTAGTATCCCGCTGTCGTGTCCGGGCCAAGCTCATGACGAGCCGAGCCAACCCAGGAAAATTTTGAACGGGCGCCGGGCCGGGCAGAGCCACCCGCAGGGAAGTCCATCTTTAGGAGAATCTCATGAAAATTAATTTTAGTGATTGACAGTTGGGGAAAGTGCCAGGGATGATTGGGAGATGAATAGAAATAAATATTTTTATTCATCACGATATGAGCTAAAAGGGAAAAAATATTAAGATGAGCCCCATTACATTTGATAATCCAATCAACTTCTGAAATTTGAAAAAGATGAAATTAAATTTCAACAAGAGTTAAAAATTTGCTATATTCAATTTTTACTCCTTATTTTTTAGAACTAATGTCGTTAAGAAATAATAAAATATTCTACAATATTATTAAGAACAATAAAACCGATGAAATACAATCTTTATATGAGATGAATAATAATAAAACTTCATCCAAGCACTCCATGGGGCGTTTGGTAATTAGAATTAAGTGGAATCAGTTTTGTCAAACATCCCAATGTGATTTGGTTCCTTCAATTACCAAGCTAAATTAATTGTCCTCAAACCAGGGCATCTTAGTTCCAGGAGGTCCTAATTTCACCTTTTTAGTGAAATTAAACGTTTTTCTTTCTTTTTCATTTTTATTTGACGTTTTCCCATTTTTATAAACTATTTTTTTCTTTTACCATTTTAACCTTTCTTATATAATAATTTATTAATTATAAAATAGTTATTATAAATTATTAATATAATATTATTTATTACTTATTATTTCATTAGAATTTTAATATTTAATTAAATATAATTTATTTTAAAATAATTTTTATATTTAAATAATATATTTATTAACAATTTTTTATACCAACCAAGTGTCTTTACTAAAGGTGTTTATTGGATCAGGCAGCCCGATTCGTCCGCTGTCCGACCCGGTAACATATCGGCTAGTGCGGCCAAGTTCAGGCTCAGGCCCGTCCGATTTCTTAATGGGATTGGGCTTATATCAGGCTGGACAAAAGTATTCATCTATTTGTCCGGTACCGATAGTCCGATATCCGTCCAGTATTCTTTCGATAATTTATAAGTCATCCATTAGTCCGTCGTTAATCATTAATCGACTAAAGTTATTAAATAATATAAAAATTATTGTACAAATTTATTTTAATTAATTTATGTGTTGTCATTATGTTATTTAATTAATGTTAATTGGTTATGCAAAATGCATTATTCTAATCTTTTATTCTTCTATAATGTTATTTATGCTTGATGCAAAAGTAAGAATGCAAGATCAATTTATATATAATAAAGATAATGAAGATAGAGAAGACGAATTTTTACTAGCATAATGCATAGTTACCTGTTGGTAGTAATATTTGATTGTTGTAAATTTTATTTTACTTAATATGATACTAAATATTCGAGCTACTTTAGTTGTGAGCGTAGGTTATAAGTCGAACTACATAAGTATTGTCTCTCTTATTTATATTTGACAACATAATGAGTAAATATATAATAATAAATTATCTCTTATTTATATTTGACAACATAATGAGTAAATATATAATAATAAATTAAGGAATAACATATTTGTGGTGTCCTTTTACTACATATTATATGATAGATAATTTTTAAAATATTGTAAAAAAATTAAAAGTATTAATGAACTAGTCCGATCCGTATAATTGCCGGCTCGACCGTTAATGTCCGATCGACCTTAATGGGGTAGGGGGCAGGGGGGACAAAGTTAGACATTTATTGGACAGTCCGATGTCCGTCCGATAAGGTAATCGGTCGGCCGAGTCCGTCCGATTGATCGAATCTATTAGTAGCCCGTCCGATCTGTTAAGCACGCTTAGCCTTTACTTGTGAATTTTCTTAAATAAGACTAATGTAATAATTAATTAGGAGATTTAATTCTCGTGGGGGCAATAATGCGACATTCACATACTTTCCTAAAAATCTAATCACATTTAGTTTACCTACCAATTCTTTGATGTCATCACTCATCATAAATAAGACCATCTCACTTTTCCTTATGTATATATATATATATATATATATATATATATGTGAAAGGGTGCGTGAACAGATTTGCATTACCTTTTAGGACCATAGATGCCTTATCTTTTTTTAAAAAAATAAGGGTTCTCGTACATTTCATAAACATTATGATCTATGAAAAGGCTTTGGGCTCGATAGTATGGTTGTTAATTTGTTACTATTGTAATCTTTTAAGATATAACAATAAAACATTGATTTATCTATTTATACCAACTTTTTGTTCATACAAGAAAAACTATTCATGCATGTGATGTAAGAATTTATGTTATAATACCATCTTAACTTTGCACTTTAACAAATTTGAGCATGCTCACATGTTGTGCACAAATTATCAAACTAATATAGGATCAGCTACAAACACCAAATAACCTAAAAGGAAGTGCACAATTTGTTCAAAATCCGTCACCACATAGATAAATAAGAGGAAACTTTTTGTAAATATTACTTTACAGTCTACATATCATAAGATACGTTTGAACTTTTATTTTCATATATATTATTTCATATGCCAAGATGATCCAAAAGATACAACCAGTCAAAAAAATCAACACCCATCCATACATGAACATCAAAGGCTAGTCGAACAAATAAATTGCTAAAAGGTGAGAACAAATCCCCACACCCACCCCCACCCCACCCCACCCCACCCCCCAATCAAAGTTTTAGCCGTCTAGCTGTGATTGAAGATTTTCAGCAACTGATTCTGGTTCAGAATCACAGTGGTCCAGGTTCAAGAACTGCATGGGATCAAATGAATCTGGATCTGAGGATGATGAAGCCTCACCAGCACAAAAGTTAACACTTGATCCTATGTGCAGCACTGGAGCACTTGAGCCTGCATCACTTTCATGAAGCACCCCCTTGAGCTTTTCATGGGTACTTGGTTTCAGCCCCTCACCTGACATATCATCCAAGCTCTTCTGCCAATTTGGATCAATCATGGCATTAAGATGCTCTTGGATCATGGCCTTTTTTGCCTCTGCAATTTCCACCTTGCACTCAACCTCTGAAAAAGGTTTCATCATTTCTGAAAAGTCTACCCATCCATCTTCACCAGGAAGTCCTATAGATCTCCCAGACATAATAACATCCAGGGCAATTTCACCCGGCTGGCTATCAAAATAATGAGCTTTACCTCCAGGGGTGGTAATAACAATTCTCACATCATCCTCACAATGTGTCACAAGATCACTAACCTTTGAGATAACTTGACGAGATTCCTCGCTATCCATCAAAACCTTCATTGAAATCTTCTTTGGCTCGCTACCACCTATAGATATGTTGTTGCTAGCCATTGTGAATGTTGATAGTTAACAGAAATGTTGGAGAAAACTTGATTCTTTTTAAGAGTGTATAATTCATATATATAGAGAGACTATAGAATTTTTTCTTAAATAGCATTTATTAATTTACGATTCATATCGCAATGTACATCGTAATATTAAATTCGATTCATGAACCTACTTTACAGCTCACAAGGCTTGGTGCGCAAATATTAACTGCGGCATATCTGTATTTATCTGTAATATATAATTTCAGTCGAAAATAATGAAGTCGTGATAATATAACTTCAAAGCTAGAACAACTATAAACAACTTTTTTTCCATAAAAGCACATTTAATGATAACTCCACTTTAACAAATGAATTACTAGATCACCTCCATTCAATTATTTTCCATTGAATCGCCCTCCTATCGTAATAGGAGTCACCGTCACTAACTACTAAACATTATGATGATAATTAGTCACTAGAAAGTTGCACTACTAAATATTGAGGAAGGTGTGTATGTAGATGAGTAGAAAGGAGCAAATAACCTAATAGGAAAACTATTTGTGATGGTTGAGACTTAAGGCAGTCGACAATGTGATCAAAAGTTGGATTTTAAAAATCGCAAATCGAATGAAAATCGTAACCTCCTTGTGAGCCTTAGTCTTTCTAACATTCCCATATGTCCTCTTAACTCCTAAGTGTAGATAAACTGCCCTGATGTAAGTTTTTTTTCTTCATCCTTTCTTTTTTTTTCTTGATCGCGAGCACTCTCACAAACAGAGGATTAATGAAGGGACAACGACAAGAGGAGGAGGAATGGAGGCATATCCGATGCTAAGAAGAAGGCATGATTAATTGATTCAAACAAAGAATGATTGTTCGATCATAATGAAAAATACGTAATTGGGATCCAAAACACATTTTTCTCTAGGTTTTCATTGTTTTGATCACTAATGCATGTTTTGAGATTATTTTTTCTTAAGTGTTGCCTCTCAAGATCAATGTTTTTATCGTGCCTAAATTTTCTATGGAACCCTTAAGGGCTGTTTGGATTGCAGAATATCTCATAATCCAACGTGAAAATGCCAAAGACCTCTTGGAATAGGGTTAATGATAAAAATTTGATAGCACAATTACAATGTTTATCTTGTCGGTTTGTTGTTTGCACTCATAACAAATTCCACTCACTAGTCGGAATAGAGAATTTTACTATCAGAATATTATAATCCTAGAGAATAAAAATTAGTATTCCCTAAAAGGTATTCTTTATCCAAACATGCCCTTAGATTCTTGATTCGGGAGTTTTGAGATTATAGTGTAGTAGGCAAATGTCTTACTGTGGTGGAACAGTCAATTACTTAAAGTACTAGTCAACCAGCATCTATGATCGATCGATCAATGAAATATTCGAATGATACTCAAATAAATTCCAAATATGATTTGACCGCTTCGCCCAATTGGTTGGTTTAAAATTAGGCATCCTTGTTCATTGAAGGAAGATCAATCGACCTAGACTTTTGGATCAATCAATCAATTGATTGTCACCATTGGTCGACCAACCATCAACAAGCACTACAGGTGATTTTTGTGTTGTATATTGTTATGCTATAAATTATATCATCTATTCATGTTATCCTTTGTATTTATGAAATGATTATGTGATGGTCTTGTATTAGATATTAGAATGTAAGTGATTGACTTTTAAGAAAAAAAGGTTAAATATTTATTGGATGGATTTAAATATGATAAAAGATAAAAGTTGTGAATCACCATATTTATTGATTGTTCAAAGGGAGACAAAAGTTAACGATAGATCTAGATAGCGCATCTCAAGGAAAAATAGTAAAATTATGGGACAGTGAAGGTCATAGTGCATGAGAGGAGATGTTATGTTATGTACTAGTGATATATGAAATTAACATAGTATTTTAAAAAAACTAAATCAACATAGATAAAAAAAAGTTAGAGATAATTGCTAAGATGAAAGTGAAGTAAGAAATACCAAAGAGAGTAATTATGAAAGAAAACAAGTTAAAAAAGAAATTGGAAAGCAAAGTGTGATGAAGAAGCAAAGAAAGTTGAATGTTTATGATTTATATACACGCATCATATGTTTAAGTTTTGTTTTATGTTATGAGATAATATGTTAGTCAAATGTTTGTTCATATGTTAGATGATTATTCTTCATTGAATGTACATGTCTATGAATCAAGGGCAGATCTAGGACCTAGAGTCAATGGGTACAAAATGTAACTCTTTAAGATGTAAACAAATTATATGTTAAAAAAACTAAAACTTTTATTAATTAAATAATATTACAATTGTTCCTTTCAAGATCTCATATTTTGAAATATTTGTATAATCAACTCATTGTCTATATTATCAAATACATCTTTTTCAATATAACAAATCAAGCAATCATTCATAGTCTCCCATTTGACTTTGCAATATATTTTCACAATCTTCATCGCAAAAAAAACTCTCTCCACAGTTGTTTGCAGTTGCCACGGGTAAAATCAGTGCTAACTTCACAAGCAAAAAAAAATAATAGAAAAGTAGATCAAATGCCTTTTGTTTCAACTAATTCCTCAACAAGTTTACCAATTCCTTTTACGTTCGGAAACTCTTCACTAATTCGGATATCAATAATATATGTTTCAAGTTGATTATCCAAATCCGTCAACTCTATAAGAGAGACATCAAATGGCTAAAACTCAACAAGACATATTAACTTTTGTTTGTCAAAGACTAAGAACACATTATCTAGACAAAGAGCAGCCATGCATAAAACCAACTTAGTATTTTCCTTGTCAAATCGATCATTCAACTCTCGTCGGACCGCTTGAACTCTTGAAGGAGCAACGCCTTCGCGCATTGAAGGAGCCCGCCTGAGCCGTCGGCCCTTGATCCATCATATCTCCATCCTCGAATAGTGGAGGAGCCATCGTCTGAACTCCTCGCCCACCGACTCTCGATCTATTGGTCGGTGGCCTTCGAACCGTAGAGGAGTGTCATCATCCTCGAATACCATATGTACCGACAATGATGACATGAACCGCATCACTATCCCTTAATAATTTTCCTTGGACCACCGACATGAACCATGCCTCCTCCATCTGGCCATCCATCGCATTCTACAACTCACAGGATGGAAAGGAACATCCACCCCACCCCATTGTAATGGGGTGGGCGTCTATAGTGACATGAACTTTTGAATAGGCAGTCGTGCATGTATAATGTGATACACTTACCACATGCATATGAGCCATTGGATGCCACATAATTCATGTACTATATCACATCCATGATCCATTTGAACCCGTGCCACAAGTGCAACACAAACACTTCTCCGATTTAAAATAAAAAGTAAAAATCAATTATTTCATTAGGCACTATAATGAAAAAGAATGTGAAGTGATATGCTTTAATGTTTCATTTTGCATCGAATCTTATTGCTGCACTTATCCATCTTTTGATTGGAGAGTTTCTTGGTCCTCATAGTAGAGCCACTTATGAAGAATTGTTTTTCAGCTTCAGACCATAGAGAATCATTGTAGTCGTTCTTCCCCGAACAATGATGACTTTAATCATAGTTCTCTTTTACCCAAACACAACCAGGATAATTATTCATTGGTTATATCTCCTCTTGAGGTTGTCTACTAAAGCTAGGAACTAAAAGCTATGGATTGGAGATCCATGGCTTGTCATCATCGTAAGAGCCTTGACTTCCATTCAACTCTAAGATGTATTCATAACTTCAAAGAACCACAAAAATGTGAAATTACATAGCAATTAGAGTGCCTCTTTCAAGCACCGAGCCCAACCCAACTCTATAATATATGAAAACGTTGCATAGTTTTAATGCCATAGCCGATGGACTTAACATCATTCCTTGGTAGGGATTGTTATTTTCATCGCCTTTCAACTTTATAAAAAGAATTATTTACTATCTTATTGACAAAATATCAGCAGAGGAATAGGAGAAGCATGATTTTAGATGAAGCGAACATAAGAGAAAAGGATTATTCCAAGAGAACAGAGGCCGATAAAATTACCCCTCTTGACCAGAACTTCAATTCCGGCAAGTTCTCCCACGCCAAGACTAGTTTCTGGCCTAGTTCTAGCAGCTAGACACCGCCAAGAACAAGAAGGATCATATGAATGGATATGAAGAAAAAATAGACACAAATGTTGAGTAGATTTAATCATGATAAGAAAAGGCAGCTAATCATGAAGAAAGCAACGGGGTTCACCGTGTGTCTGGAACTACACGAACAGTTGTTCCGTCCCATGTCCGTTAGAGGCACTGAAGGACAAAATCTGCATGTAGCAGGTTTTACATGTTGATCTGTCCTGATTGTTGAATCATAAATTTAATATCCATTTTTGCTGTGCAATGATATCGATCTGTACATGAATGTATATAATTTTGGCTTCAGGGAAAAATTGCCACCTGAATGGCGGCCTGGAAAATCAACACTAGAATCAGTACATTCATCTAAAGATGAAACCCCACAACTTCAATCATTTGTTTGTCTCAATAAACTCTCTGTACTCTTTCTTCATCTTTACCCCAGACACGGTCCTGAAAGCCAAAAGCAAAAGCAGGATCAGTGCCAGCTTTTAATGACATTATCAAGAAGGGTAGATCGTTTTACTTAATAGATGACTAATTCCGAACTAATATATTCTGAAGCATGGTTTGCACAATGCCTACATATCAACTAATTGATCATGGTCCTGGGTGTTCACCTTGGTTTTAAGGTCACACATATAAGAATGCAACTGATTTTCCCTTTGAAACTTGATAATACAAAGAGAAAAATCAAGCAGTTGCAAAATATTGTCTAGCAATATTTCTATCCTAATATGTAACACTTTGATATAAAAAACTTAAAAAGAAAAAGACAATTTTCCTTATGAGAATACAACAACAACAAAGCCTTATCCCACTAGGTGAGGTCGGCTAATTTTTTTTTTTTTTTAATTTTCCTTATGAGAATATTATAAGAAAATCAGAGCAGACAAAAAAAGCCTCACCTGAGCATCTCCTTATTTTTAAAGAATTGCACACAAGGTGTTCCCATGATTCCTGCTGCTTCTGCTATTTCAGGGTCTTCCTCAATGTCGATTTCAACAAAGTGTACATTTTGATCAAATTCATCAATGACCTGTCAAAAAGGAAAACGTACTTTAATACTGCTACTAAGATCAGCAATTCATTTTGGTCGGATCATGAGATAGCACAGAAGGTCAGCATACGGTAAAACTATCATGGAACACAGAAGCTCAACATCCAGTAAAACTACCATGGAAGACATATTTGCAATAATAGTTCTAATGAGGTCATTCATGCAAACTCAAAGAAAAATGGAAATGACAAGATTTGAATGCAAACTCAAGAATGAGATACAAGATTTGAGTGTTTAGTGGTACTTCAACCATAATTTTAGGACATTAGAAAAGTAGAAGCGTAATTGTTGATCAGATCAAATAAATGTCATACCAAGTTTGTAAATCCAACCACAACAAAAAGATGAAGCCCATTTATCAGGTTAAAATAAATTTGCAGGATATTATTTGATGTTACCTTGCTTAAAATGGGTTTCAGAGTTCTACATGGACCACATGTTGGCGCAGTATATAGCACACATAGTAGCCTTGGACTCTCATGGTACAATTTCCGAAGAGCATACTGAGAAAATAAGCAGAGTCAAGTCTCAAGCAAAGAAATTTTGATGACTATCAAACATCTGGTACCTGATTCTAACAAAACTGAGAACGTAATTTACCTGGCCCCTGTGTTTCGTTAGTGATATGTCAAAGCCCATCTGTACGTCTTTGTCTGTGAGCTCTTTCTTGGCCTCTTCAGCCACAGGCTGTCGCATAAGAGAAAATAAGAAAAACAGAAGTTGTGAAAACACTGTTTTTAAAAAAAACACTGAAATCATCAATTTCAACAAGGCATAATTGTATTGTCCAGGTGTGAAGAAACTAAATTGGGTGTTTATTCTGAGTCATGATGTTATCTGAAAAGGAATTAACATAAGAAGGTATAAAGTGGATGTGTAAATCCTTATGTACATAACATTTTATTAAGATGTATCGAGGGATCTTGACCCAAAAAAATAAGCTTTTTTACAGGTAAAAGGATGACCAGAACAAGTTGACTTTGATGATACTTTTACAAGACCCAATTGATGCACGTTTAAATCTTTTTTTGGATTTACAAAACCATTAAATACCATAAGAACCTATGTCATTTTCTATTGGGCATACAAATTTATAAGAAATGTTAGAGCTTTCTACATCGTTTTGTAAAAAAAGGAACACAAAATTGGGACTAGTAAATTAGTAATGGCATAAATCATCTGAGACATTTATCATGATAGTATAGTGCAAACTGCATAAGACTATTTTAACAATAAATTATGACATGATTCAGTGAAATGGGTTTGATTATACCTGATGAAATTCAACAAGAAGATTATTAGAGGCTAGATATCTTTCAACGGACAAAGCAGCCACACAACCAGACCCAGCAGCAGTTATGGCTTGTCTCCATTCATGATCCTTCCAAGAAATTTTCATGCCAATGAATAGAAGTTTTAGATAGTGATAACTTCAAACAATATCCCGCATAAATACTTTTAGCAAAAAAGTGACGTTGAAATATAGAAATACATCAAACATTTATTCCTATTTTTTTTGTTTATAATTATATATGGAAAATTTACAAGTGTAAACAAAAAGAAATTTACAAGAAAAGAAGAAACTTAAGAGGCCAAAAGATTTAAGGTTTGACAAACTAAAAGATGCTGATAAAATGTTCATAGAAACTTTAATATTCTTGTTGAATATAGATAAGGATCAAACTGTCAGATTTCGTAGATTCATATGATATCATGGAACTCCATCTACCCACAGCAACTCCGTTGTCACATTTGTATTGACATGGGCATTTCATCAAAGTTAGGCTCCATGATGATAGAGAAACATATAGGGCTAAGCAAACCCGGGACCGGGTCCGTGTCTAAGCGGACCCGGTCCCGACCCGGATTATGCCGGGTCAAAAATTTTTCGACCCGGTACCGGACCCGAACCCGGCCGGATCCGGTTCCGGGTCAGACCCGACAATCCGGGAATGCCACCGGACTTGCGGCCGGGAATCGTCGAGAAAGAAGAATGGACGGCCGGGAATCATCGAGAAAGAAGAATAGCGTCCCGGAGGCCGATCCGACGCCGGATCTGGCCCAGCCATCGCAGCGCCTGGCGGCCGGATCGGCCGCCAGGCACCAGATCGCGGCGCATGGCGGTCGATCCGGCCGCCAGGCGCCAGATCGCGGCGCATGGCGGTCGATCCGGCCGCCAGGCGCCAGATCGCGGCGCATGGCGGTCGATCCGGCCGCCAGGCGCCAGATCGTAGGGCCTGGCGGCCGGATCACGGGGCCTGGATCGGCCGCCAGGCGCCGCGATCCGGGGCCTGGCGGCCGCCAGGTGCCGCGATCCGGGGCCTGGCGGCCGCCAGGTGCCAGATTCGACGCCTGGCGGCCGATCCGGCCGCCAGGTGCCAGATCGTGGTGCTCCCGGCGGCTGAGTAGAGAGAGAGAGAGGGAGTCGGGAAAAGGAGGTCGGCCGGAGTCGTCATCGCTGCCGCTGCCGCTGTCGCCATGAGAGAGAGATGAGAGGGAGAGGGCGAGAGACGGAGAGAGAGATGGGAGAGAGAAGGTGAGAGGGTGAATGAAGTCATTGAAGTGGAATGGGTTTATATATTGAACAAGTTACCCGGGTCGGGTATGGGGATGGCAAACCCGGTCCTGACCCGAAACCTGCCGGGTTTTCTATTATTTGGACCCGGTTCCGGCCCGGATTAGATCCGAGCCGGGTTATTTTCTCTATTTTCGGGTCGGTGCAATCCGGGTCGACCGTGCTCAGCCCTAGAAACATAGGATGGATGATTACCATGTTCATTCTTGACATAGTAAATGGAAACCGATGCAAATAGGAGTAGATCAAAAAGGAGATTTGCAAGAAAAAGTAAATAATAAATAAACTGTACCTGAACATCCCCAGCTGCAAAGACACCTTCGACTGAAGTCTCCGCGGTGCCTTCTTTGACTAAAATGTAACCCGCACTGTCAAGTTCAATTTGACCTTCTAACAATTGGCTGTTTGGAGTATGACCTATACCATAAAATAGGCCTTTGACCTCTAGGACTGATTCTTCTCCTGTATCAGCTCTTTTCAGTAACACTCCAGACATCTGACCCTTGGTATTGCTAACGACGTCCGCAGCTTCTGTATTGAAGTGCACTGTGATGTTTGGACTGTTGAATACTCTGTTAAACATTCGCCAGAATCAACCTGTTAAAAAGACATCCAGGAAGTTGAAAAATTTACCATGACAAAGTTCAGCAAGCCACTAGCAATAGTGCACAACTGCCTTGAGCTTCTTCAGACGCAACACAGAACTATTCAGCAATCACATAACACATTTTATAAACCAAGAAAGCTATTTGAGGATATTTCTGCTTTCAAGGAAGCCTTGTTCTCACTACCGGGTAGAAATATCACATCATAAATAATACCAACTTAATGACTAGTTACAATAATTAACTGTACTTCAACTTGATCCGATATTGGTGATTCATCACATACATATAGCTGAAATTTGGGTTTCATGAGTGTATCAAGCGCGTGACTAACAACCTTAAATATTATTTTCTTCATTTTTAAAATATGTTATGTTAGTTACAACGTAGGAGGTCTTTGATAATGTTCCAAAAATGATCCAAACCACAATGATTATATTTATCATTCTTAAATTTTGAGAATTTGTCGACAGTATTAATCTCTATGACAGAGATAATCATTTCTTTATTTTACTACATTGCAATGTTATTTCTTGGGCATCGTTTAGGACTTCAAAGTTTTTTTAAGGCGAATTTATGACTTTAAAGTTATAACAGAAGATGACAAAAAAAAAGGAAACAACACGTAAAACCATTTGACAAACCCTTCACACGGAAAATACTTAATACACTCATTAAACTCATGATTTTTTATATGGTAGAAGTTCATTCAAAGGGTGTCAATTTGAAACTTCAGACTCGCAAAAGGACAATATCTATTCCATGTTCCTAGATAAAAGAAAAACTATTTTTGAGGGAAAAAGAAAAAAAAAACTACTTAGGTTAGCTTAATCAGCATATAGAATACACACTTGACTGCCCCTGGCGCCGCTGACTAGAGATTATGGGCCTCTATTCTTCTGCGTATTAACTGAGCAATAATATTTGAAAGAATGATGTGAGGTTGGGTGGTGTATTATAGTTTTTTTTAGGAGGGGTGGTGTATTTTAGTTAGCTCCCTATAACCAAAAGTAACCGACTACATCAATAAATCTGGATGGTTCAATGATTGCAATTGTCCTTCTGTTCTAAAAAGTAATAACAATATTTGATGAAGGCAACTAACGCCTAACAAGAACTGACCTGAAGTTGAAAGACAATCAAAGTGTACAAAAGTTGCATCTCAATGCCAAACGACCTAATAAGGTAGTTCAGCAACTAATTAAATGATCTACATTCACCATATCCATGTGAAGATGAAATTCAATGCATAACCACAATAAAGGCTGACAAGAATGGATCTGAAGAACAATCAAATGTATGTTGTTCAAAATAGAAATCCTAGATAATTCAGCTTATATTGACATGTCCATACAAACAATAATTACACAAGAACCAGAAACAAATATAAATAGAAGTGGAAATCATATGCTATGAATCTTCAGTTATAATTATTAGTACATGAAATAATTCTGGTAACTGATGAAATGGGTTGAATAAATTTTAAATAAGCTAACCTGTCTTGCATTGCTTTCGATGCTCGCAATTGAGCTCTACGGACAAGCAAATGTACATGACGAGCATACTTGGTCAGGTACAACGCTTCCTCAGTAGCTGTATCACCTCCACCGATAACTGCCAAAGCTTGCCCCTTAAATAGTGGTGATGCTCCATCGCATATTGCACAAGCACTTATGCCTCTGCTCCAAAACTCTTCTTCACGAGGCAACTTCAATCTTTTAGCAGTGGCTCCTGTTGCTATGATAAGACTATTGCATTTCACCTAACAAGGTGACATGCATGTGAGAAAAGGCAAACAAAAGATTAAAATCAAAGGACATAGAATGTTAACTCAAATCATCACTAACTAGCTTTAAATCACATGAGTTGAGTTGATCAGGATTCCAGTTCAAATTCAAGAAAATGATAACTTTTGAGACAAACAAAAATTTTAAATTCTTTCAGAGCAATTGTATTCCTTTTTTTTTTTTGAGAAGGAACTGTATTCCTTATTATACGAACAAAATTAATTTAGCATCGATATTAGTCTTATCTCGTTAACAATTCCTGAGTTGACAAAGAAATTTTGTATCATGAAGGTAAGATAAAAGCACTCAGAATAGTACAACTAGCTGATGACATTAAAAGAGTAAGATATAAATTAAGTTATAGGACGCAATAAATAGAAATCACAAATCTTGGTATGTTTGGGTATCAATTATCTTTTGGTGATCTCCAAATAAAATACTAGGAACCTTATATCTGTAAACTCATGTGGATTCACTAGACACACTAACTAAAAGAAATTTGTCTTGATTTTAAAAAAAATTGAAAACTGTCCAAAATTTATATGGGAGGAAAAATTCTCAAGCAACAAATTTATATGGATATTTTGAAGTCTTCAATTGTGTCCAAAATTAGTGTTTGTCTAGATAATAAGAAAAGATGGGCAAATTGACTGTCAAACCTAGTCACATGCACTCATGGAATCAATTTTGGATGCATAAAATAGCACATGATTTCATATAAGCTTGCAACAACTAATGTGTGAGGACTCAATGGTGCAAGATATCAATGCATGCATTTGCAATTCACATGCACCAGTACATTTGTGTTTATAAATGTTGAACATGTCTTAATCAACATATTTAAACACAAAGACAAACTTATATGTCACCTCGCGTTCACTACTCCGGATGGTAAAAGGAGTACTCTGCACATCAATAAATTCAACGTCTTCCTGATGCAATTCAGCTCCCCAACGCTCGGCTTGCCGACGCATCCTAGACAACGCATAATCAGAAAGGAAAATATTTTATTGCTAAAAAAGTAGAGAAAAAAATCATCAATGACACATTATTGATCAAACTAAATAGCAGGATGTAAGCTAAAGAAATTCTAAAACTCTTAAAGCTCACAGTATTACACACCTGTCCATCAAATCAGGACCTGTTATACCCTCTGGAAAGCCAGGGAAATTCTCAACTTCTGTAGTCGTCATTAACTGCCCTCCGGGAACACCACCAACTTGATAACCTTCAAAGACGAGAGGCTTCAAATTTGCACGAGCTGCATATATTGCAGCAGTGTATCCAGCTGGACCAGAACCAATTATCACCACATTCTCTACTCCGCTTGAAGGAACTGCAAAAGAGACCTACATTTAAAGAAATACCTCCAGAGTTTCTAGAATTTAGCAACTAGGATAGAAACCTTCGTAAGACCCACATGGGAAGCAAACATGATGAGTAAAACATGTGTTGAACAAAGGGAAATCAGAAACAGCAATCTCAAGACTTTCTCTCACGAATATACGAAGGTTGTCAAAGGTCAGGATTAAACCAGCCTGAAAAAAACAGGTGTAGAGAGATTATGGATAAATGTATGCATCTCCAGAAAGGCTGTCAATTTCTCACACATTTGAGCACTTATACTTTTGTTGCAAGAGACATAAGCTCACTTTATTGCTGTATTAAGATGCCAATGCACTGAATTCAATCTAGAAAGCTGCATACTAGTTGCAGCAAGTGTTAACAATATATCCATGGAAAATATCACTTATGAGCTAATGCAACATTCTCATTGACTTCGCATGACAAAGCACTCTCAAAGGGAATGCCCTTTTTATCTGGAAGTCGAAAGTAAGATAAATGTTATATTCTCCAATAAACTATGGAAAAGAATCTTCAAGTTCTCGATAGAATGAGGTTTCATGAATTCACATTGGATCTGGAAGATTCTGTAAGTAAGACTAGATCTCCAGTGCTGGATATATAATTAGATTTCTCTTAGTTACTGGTTAAATAATCTAAAAAAGAAGAGTATTTAAAAACCAATATTTGTGAAACAAAACCTTTTGTTTGTCCATACTCATACCCTCCATACTAGTCCCAAATATCTAATGCGGATATCAAAAATAAGGGGAAAAAATTTCAACCCTGAATCTCATTCTCAACTAAAAGGCGATGCAGGAATGCATTATATTCCCTTCTCCACAAGACAGGGCTTGTCCTAAAAAAATAGTATGGTTTCACTCCAAATTCTTAGATGACAATAAAATTATCTATCGTTCTTTTTTTTCCCTTCCTGTATTGGTTAAGTAAAGCAAAATCATTTATCCTAATGCTAGACTTAGATGTGAATGATCTTAATGGTAGCTCACAGAATAAATCAGAGAAAGCTGTGATTACGAGAACAACAACTCATTTATCAAAGTTACGATATGGTATGGTTTCTACTCCGTATGCGTCATCAGAAACTGCAATAGTTCAAGTCTTCGTCTTCCTCTTTTCTTATGCACATTTCACTTGCAAGTTTGGAAAAAAAATCAGGTTTTCTTTTAAGTTCGACCAACTCATACCATTCTCCAGAAACAGATCCAGGACACTACTCATGTCAGAAAAGCTAAATCTGGAAAAATCTGTGTTCCAAGTCCGCGGAGGATTGAACTAAAGCAAAAATATATGGCCCTACAGCTTCTCCGCTAATATTTTTTTTGAAGTAAATCTGGCAAAAACTTCGTTCTGCGTCCATGGAGGATTGAACTAAAGCAAAAGCCTATATCTTCCCCAGTAATATCTCTACGTGCATTTCCTTCACCCGCCATCGCACAGACGCTCAACTTAAGTACCACTTAACGCAGAGGCGCCAAAACGCACGAACACCATTGGCCGCCGCAGAAGCAAAACAACAAACACTTTCCAGCGCAGCGCAGCAAGCAAGCCGCGCTGATCTTGAGCATGCAGCGGGGGAAAAGACAAGTGGGATCTTATTGTTACCTGCAGGAGTAGCAGCGGCGGCCGGGGCGGTGGCTTCGGCGGACGAGGCGGAGGCGGAAGCGGAGGCGGAGGCGGAAGGAGGGGTGGAGCGGCGGCAGGAGAGGAGAGGGCGGCGGCGGGGAGGCGCGGGGGAGAGGAGGAGGAAGGGGCGGCTGCGGGAGGAGGAGGAGGCGGCGGCTGGAGGGGCGGGGACGAGGGCCGCCATGGCGATGCGGAGCGCGGCGGACATGTTCGACGGTTGGACTCTTGGACTTCTTTCCCTCCCCTTCGGCGTTAGAAGTAGAAGAAGGGCATGACTCGTCGAGTCGAACGAAGCAAAGCCGCGAAGCGCAGGGGAATGGGAGGTGGAATGGGGGCCTGGCTTTTTTGGTTGGTTATAAATGGTTTACTGGAGGAGGAGAGGGAGGCGTAGCCTATCCATCTATCCATCAATCGAGATATGGGTGTTGCCCACTTGCTTTCCCTTTGCTCTGCTTCCTTTGTTCCCATTTTAACTTGGATGCTATTTGATATTTTTTTTTCTCTTTGTTTTTCCTCTTTTTTTTCCTTTTGAGAGATTTAATGCTAAGACATAGCTTTCTTTCTTGTAAGTTTTACCGACCATGGTTTTTATAGTTTGATCTTATAGATATATCTCCTTAAGACAACCAACCATCACTTGTTAGTTGGAGATTTTTCTTTAATTGTGTTTGTTTGGGAAAAAGGGTTCAATGTCGACGTAGGTTTTATATGTGAATTATTTTTTTAATATATATATACATATATATATATATATATATACATAAACGCATTGTTGAAAAATAATTTTGTGCATATACCTTATTGAAAGAAGCTAACAACTTACTTGAAAAAAAAACTATTTATACGTCTTCATTAAATCCAAGGGCAAACCGAACGGAGCCATTTAGGAGCAGCCAATATATATAAATTTACGTAGTCTTTTTTCTTTTCAGTATATATTGATGCTGGTATCATGGGACATATTTGGTTGGCTTCATGCCAATGAATTCACCATTCAAAAGGGAGCAAAGCCTCCTAAATAATGTTATAGCCAACAGTCCCATGTTTGAATCCACGTAAATGTACTAATAACATGGACTGCTAATAATCTTAAATACGGATGGGTACAAGGTAGCTATTTAGCTCAATAATACTCTTTTTCAATAAAGGAGGTCCATGAACTTGGTACAAGAAAAATAAATAATAAAAATAAAATGATACATAAGTCCCACTAATGAGATTTGAACTTAATTATCTTCAAATGAAGAGATAATTATCGAACGCCTTGGATTTGAACTTATAAGTCACTCTGCCATGCTTTTGTTTGACTCAATAATTTTGGATTCAACGTTTAAAAGTGGATAATGAATCAATGAAATTCAAATATATCAGCTTTCTATCGAACACCTTATAAGATGTGCGTCAAGTTGAATACTACAAGATGTTACTCGTAATACATTATAATGTTCTAAATCAAGGTAATTTGTGGCTAAAGCACGCGTACCATCGTAGTCACATCTATTATCCACTTACAAGTATATAATGTAAAGGTTTAAACCTCAACAATGTAAGATCTCAAAGGGTACCAAAATGATGATGAATTAATGTTCAATTCGAAAATGATGATTTCACAAAATTCATAGCGAAAACATAAAATCAATTCTTAAATCATTTACAATTCAAATTATAAACACAATATGAACGGAGAGAAAGAGAAAATCAAACACAAATTAGACGCGATGGTTATTGACGAGGTTAGGCCACACCTTGACCTACGTCCCCACTCCGACTTCTCGATCTCGAGACCGTCGGAGATTCCACTATTCACTTCCTTTGTTCCAAATGGGGCAAGGAAGAAAGCCCTTTACACTATCATCTTTTCTCCACTTCGAGAGGCAAGGCAACCTTTCCTCTTAGGAAGCTAATCTATTTCTCTCGCTCAAGAGGTAAGATTTAGAATCTCTTTTACACATGAGCTATCTCTAATTTTTCTGAACAAAATTGTTTCTCTCTTTTACAAAGCTAAGCTCACAAGAGAAGAAGAGAGAAAGAATGAGAAAATTATAAAATGAAAACTTCAAGAAATGATCTCTCTTTGACAACTTGAAGCTTTTCTTCAATGAGTGAATGAGTGTCTTTGCCTCTGGCTTTGGCACTCTTTTTATAGTCTTCAATGTGTAAAAAATTCGTTCAGAAATTATTTCATAAATTCCTTCTTCAAATTTGACCGTTACTGTTCATTTGACTCGGAGGCCGGTCGACCGCACTTCTGGACCGGTCAATCGGTCTATATGATCGTTGCTCATTTTCTTCAACTTCTGTGCTTGTTCGGTCGACCGGTCCATCGACCGGTACAGTCTCGCAGTTTTGATTTGTAGCTGTTGAGCTTATCGGTCGGTCGTTGTATCGACCAGTCTGTCGACCGGTACAGTCTCACAATTTTTATTTGAGCAGCTTATGCCTTGATCGGTCGACCATTTTCTCAGATCGGTCGACCGGACTATTTCGACCAGCCTTTTTTGCTTTAACTGACAGGTTGACCGACCTGTACTATTTTGATCATAACTTTTTGCACGATTATTCAAATTAGATGATCTTAGAGTCTATGAAAAGCTAATAGAATTCTCTATAATTTTGACATTCCACATTTATCCAAAACTAATGAGATCAGTAACAATTATTTAATCAATGCGCAGTGCATAAAGTTATCCATTTTTCTTTAAGCTTTTTCAACATTTCAATTTTAATTATTCGATGATTGTTTCATCAAAATATAATTTTAGATATCATTAAAATTTTGACCCAACAAACAATAATAGAATTTAGAATTTAACCTCAATATCTCCCCGTTGCATAGCCTAAGCCTGCTAGGATCAACCAATTATATGTACTTCTATTTGATATACTATTGAAATGAAATTCACCACTATATGTGAATTAGTTATAGGTCAATCCATAGGTGTAGAATATTTAATTAACGAGTGTTTGATACTTTCTTTATCTCATATTTGAATCCTAAGGTGTGACATCTTTTCTTGTGTGCATTTACATGGTCATGTGGTCCTAGCATCATATAGGAGCCATTAGAGTTCGAATGAAAAGAATGAATAGACCATAGAGTGTGTGCATTCATGCACATGTCAAAGCCATTAGTCATTTTCTCGTGACCAAATGTGCAATGAATCATAGCAACATGTTTGTTCAACCCAAGCTAGTCACACATAGTCATCTGATACTAATGTGTGTTCATTTCGCACTACATCATATTATGGAGTACCAAGTAATCCACCTAACGAAACCCCTTTTATAATGTCATCTCTAAGAATAGTCCATGCCTATTTTATCTTTTCATGGCTTTTACATTTCCATTTTTGTACTTCATCTTCAATTAGAGTTGTAATTGTATTCTTAATAAGGGTGAAACAAAAAGTGCACCCCCATTGATGATCATCCACACTACATGTCATAAAACTAACTCTTGTACCTATGATATGTGAGTAGTTCTCTCCAAGCTCATATGCAATTGTATATTTCTATTTAATGCATGCAAATTTCATACTTTTAGTGCATTTTTTTAATGTAAGATGGCAACTCAGATTGTTTGACCATTTTTAATAACAATTGAATCATGCACTCAAGAGACTACTCAAGTGCTTTATGGCACGAAATGCATGATCCCTTTACTATTGGTTACGCATTAATCATCATGTTCGTGAATAATAAGTCTAAACAAGTGAAAATCGACATATCGCTTAAGAAGAATCCTTTGGCAACAAATTCAAATAGGCTCAACTATGTGCCCCTTCACTCGTGAATGACATCATGACAAGTGATATCAGAGGAGTCAATCATACTCTAAACTAAGTGACAATGCCCTCGTAATGTGCCCCTGAGGAGTTGTTTATGCTCTAGCTCATCATAATGTACCTTGTCATAAAAAGGCACAACCACTCAAAGTCACACAATGCTCAACATGGATGCAAATGACAAACATTTAGCAAGTCTCATCGCCTCACACTCAATCGTTCCCCGTAGCAACTTTCATATGTGCCCATGTTGCATTAAGAATGCCCATTGTGTCCAACCATGATGATGATGAATTATTCACTAAATTGAGCCTCCACATTGCACATCCAGTCAAATCACCCACACCATGCCAAAAGAACGTTCTCGTGCTAGTCTTAATGGTCTTACGTGGCTTATTCTACAAGGTTGCATTGCACTCTCATTCATGTAATTTAAGACACCTATGTTGGTGTTCAAGAGTCTTTCATCATGTCTAACAGTGGTTAGACATTTCTCATATGTCATGACCTCACATCGCATATCTATCTATGCAATGTAAAGTGCTACCACTCCACTATTGACCTCATGTCAGCATCAAGGTTTAACATCATTTTGTTTATCATAAAATAACATTTGCAAGCATTTGACGTACCATCAGCCTAGCATACCACATCGAGTGTCTACCACAAGGCATCAAACTCTTGCACACTCTCAGACAAGCTCTATCTCATCAAATGTCCTTGCACAAGCATCAATGTCACAATTCAATAGCTAGATCGAGTTTGATATATACCAATGCATGCAATCAAGACCTCAACTGCAATGGCCAATCAATACACATGGTATGAGCGTCGAACATTTCGTAAACTCTTCCACCACCAACCAAAGAAGCCTTAACTTTCCTTTTAATGAATGCCTTAAGCGGCCTCAAAAATATAATCACAATGCTCAAAAGATAAGTCATTATCGTAATAGCTATCTTTTTGAATGGATATGGAGGTGACCTTAGAAGTTCTCACCACGTTTTTTCAATGTCACTCTGCTTGATTGTCAAATAAAATGTTTTCACAAGCATCTTAGTTAAGATGTGAAGACATCAAATAGACACTCTCTACTAAAAGTTGTTTGCCTCATGGAAGAGTGTAAAAGATGTTTAATCACCGCCAAAGAACGTAATGATGCCACCCCCATCCATGCCCAAAGATGTCACTGATGATTCAAGAAATGTTAGGATCGAAAGAAAGTGATCCTACAAGTCAACGGATGAACAAATCGAGCCCATGAAGAAAATGGAAAGATTCGTGTTTGCTCCATTGCAATACTCGATAAATCCCATTATGCCCAACTAGGAACTTTGTTCTATCCCAAACCTTTGAAATCTCAAGAGACCACTAATGTAAAGTGATCTCATGCCCTACATTTAGCAGTCGTAGGCTTCATTCAGTTTCGCTCTACACCGTGACCCTGAATCAACTCATTGTCAAGCTATTCTCAAAGACATCCAAGAATTGCACCCCCCCCCCCCCCCCCCATAATGGAAAACCAATGATGTTAATGTTTGTGCAAGTTGAGAAAAGTCAAAGGAATCATGGTAGATGAATAGCCACTTAATGAAGTCAAACTCCTTATGTTGTACACTCCATTGACATTACAAAAGTGACAAACCCTTCATAAGCGAAGTAAACCTGAAGAAGGACTACTTAGTAGGTCCCAAAATGATGCAAAAATCCTAGTGTTAGCATGACATTGGTGAAGTTCGAGTCAAGGAAAAGAAATTGAACAGCGACGCAATAGTGAAATCAAAACTAAAGACAAAGAATTTGGACTTTAGAGAACCCAAAAAATGACACCAAGGACATTACCAACTTTGGTGGGGAAAATGTCACAACCATTTTTTCGCAACTAAATGTGTAAAGAAACATGGCATCACTGTCATTTAACCCAAGTTTGTGATGGCCAAGAGTCATCCAACACTAACATGCTTTGGCTCCACACCCGTGCAGTATTATGTAGTACCAAGTTCTTCTCGTAAAGGTGCCTTTTTATAAGGTTGTCATTGTAAATGGTTCATGCTATTTTTATCTTTTATGTCTTTATTTTTTACTTTGTATTTAACATTAATATAGGGTTAATCAATGAAAATTTGTAATAAGGGTGAAATTAAAAGTGAATCCCCAGGGATGATCTTTCACATCACATGTCACTATACTAACTCTCAAATGTGAAGTATATTATGGAGGTGAGCCTAGTTCCTTTTCAAGTTCTATACTTTAGTATCTTTTCTTAATAAAAGTATTTGCCCTGGTTGTGAGGTGATAATGCACAAAGTTCAATATCTCATGACATTCAAAGCCAAACGCCCAGGTGCTTTGGCATAATAGTCATAATCCCATGACAACTCTTTACACATCATCATTATATTCGTGAACAAGAAGCCTATACAACCGATCATTGGTAGGATGTTTAAATACTCAAATTTGGCTATGTGCCTCTTCACCAAGTTGTTGCACTTAGACACTCGTCCAAGAATGATCCCATAGCACATGCGCGTGCGGATGCATTCGGACATGTGCTTATATGTGCTCGTGTATATGTAATCCTCTAAAACTATAGAGCTCTCAATCTTCGAACCCAGTTTATATGTTGGTCAAACCTTCTTGTAAGTTAACCATTATGCCAAAAATTTTCATATTTGATAAATAATATTTTAGACATACAACTTGTTATCCCAACAATATATGAGTCAAAGTATTGTGAAAGATTTATTTTTTTAAAAAATCATCTTAAGTAGTTTGGTTTGATTAAACACTAAAAAAGTTTCATTTGTGACTTTTATACCATCCTTAAATTTTTACCATGTAAAAGTCATTATATTATCATCTCTCTCCAATGTTTCTCACTTTTTTCTCTCTCTCGGTAACTTCGTCACTACGGTTGTGGGCGATAATAGTTCCCAGTTCGGCCCAAGGTCCAAACAAGCCGAGCTCTTGCTCGAGGTTCTATCAAGGGCCCGTATTAATTAATCTTTTTTTTTCGATTGCCACCTCAATGTTCGAAAAGTGGCGCCGTTCATCCAAACTCAACGTGACGCTAACGATTATGTGCACTGATCGCGAATTTAGAGTCACGACTAGAGTTTGACTAATCTAGTGTTAACCCGACAGCATGTCTGGATATGACAAGTGAGACTTTAGCGATAATTTTCTACATCCACAAAAGTTTGAACTCAAGACTTTTACTTAAGCGATGAGATTTTTCCACTCCTGATAATATCAGGTACTTCTAAATATGGACACTTGCTATTTGCTAATAATAAATTCACAACAACTAGCAACACTCCATAATTGCTCAAATTAATATAAATATCATTCTTCTTTATTAACGTAATTAATTCCTTATCTTTCAAAATGTCTACATCCCATAAACACAATAATATTAATCTCATTGACATCCATCCGAAATTAATTATCAAATATTTTCTCACCATTCCATAAGCACATGACAATCCATAAACACAATAGCAAGTGTCCATAAACACAATAATTTTTGGTGTCCAACATTAATTGCGAAATATTCATGTATTATATTCATTTTCATAATTTAAATTTTTAAAGATAAATTAT
Organism: Pontederia crassipes; assembly: GCA_030549335.1. Classification (NCBI taxonomy): domain Eukaryota; kingdom Viridiplantae; phylum Streptophyta; class Magnoliopsida; order Commelinales; family Pontederiaceae; genus Pontederia; species Pontederia crassipes. Next base: position 75,853,026 of record CM060192.1, read on the forward strand.
TCAAGTAGATGATAACAACACTATCATAGTAATCATAAATTCCACCTAAATTAAAGAAATGTTATCTATTATTATCAATTATTACTTTTGCATCTAAGAAAGTTATTTTTAATATAATATTATTTTTTTATTTCCTTGCGGCTGCCCATACCTCCGTTCTATTGAGGACACTCTCATCTTTTTTTTCCTTATATATAACAATAAAAAAGATAAAAAAAATATAATAATATTTATAAATAAAGAAATAAATACAAGTTTAAGTATTAATATTTTAAATTTTAAATTTGTGATTAAACTAACTAGCTTCAAATGGACATTTACATGTAAAAAAATAAACTAAAAACACTTTTTAAAATAAAATATTATAATTGTTTATTTATTTGTTACCATCAACAATTTTATTCACAGCTAAGTTAAGCCATTAAATGTGCCTTTTAATTATTTCTTATATTAGACTCATTTAAAATTTTAATATATATGATGTATTCATGGTACGAGTATTTTTTTTTCGTTACGACTTTTAAGGCACATTTAATTGATTTGATGTTATATTTTATAATATAAAATTACTTCGCACATAATTAATATGATGATAACATTTTATTAATTATTAGTTCATTTTTCATTATTAAATTATTGAATAGAAAATAAATTAAAATATCAATCATACATTTTTCGAGACTTTTATAAGATGCAAGAATATGATGAGACTAATTAGTTGTTTAACACTTAATTAGTAAGATTAACATGAGAAATTAACTTAATTTGTAAGCTATATTTCATAGTTTTTTCCTCCCTTCGCTGTGGGACTTTGCTAATCAATAGAGCTACTTACTTAAGCAGAGAGTACTCTCCTTAAATCATATTATTTTATTATGTTTTGAACTTTTTATATGATTATGATTCATATTTAAATAGAGTTTAAAAGGTGGTTAGAAATTTTTTTTAGTCTCCATACAATTTTTGTACTACAAGCTCTAATTCTCCTCTTGTTTTTACACGAACCGAAACATTCTAGGGAGCAACCGCTGACTAGTTTCGAAGTCCCGATATAGGAGAACAAGATTTAAGTGATAATTGAGAAATTTTTTACGTCAACAAAGAGGAACCATCGACCAAAATTCGACATTTGTGCAAACAACATGAACATAATTAGCCTTTCAGTCAACTTAAGGTGCGTAAGAGATCTCTATATCGATGATTTTTGTCATTAAAGACCTCGGGGCCTTTATCATATGTATATGTTATTGTATGAATGAATTATGAATTAAATTACACAAGTTACGTGTAAAAAAATGGGCCAAAAGTCGCGTTAGAAATACGATTCTATGAGTAATCACAAAACTCGGCCCGATTATGTAGTACACGACCCATATTCCTTAAAACCGGGATGACAATTGGATTGATCCGGACCAAGTTCATAAAACCCGGCCTGAGTTTGAATGTGCATGGCTTGGGTTGTGATACTCGAGCGCAACATGGTTAAGTTGTAATGAATCTAGATCAAATTCTGACTTATCCGTCTTGGATTTTGAATATGTAGATGGACTAATGAAATCAAAATAGAATTGGATTGAATTGACATGGCCTGAATTTCGACCAAAGGTGGCAATTGGATATTGAAACGGATAAACCGACCCATGTTTCACCTCGTCTTGAATCCTAAAGATATAAAAGTATGTTGTAAGTTATTCATTATGTTTAATTGTGATGTTTTTACTATTAATTATATCTGATCATATTATTATAATATTGATCTTATGATATTATATATTAATTGATGCACTGTGCACTTAAAATTGGAAAGAAAATTTAAATAAAAGTAAAGATAGGTGTTATACATTAATCAAGGTAAAATATATAATGTACATAAAATTAGGAGAGCTCTCAAGTAGTCTTTGTCATAAAATTAGATGTTGAAGTATAATGTCATTGGTTGAAGTGAAAGCTAAAAAGATAATTGCAATTTTTATAGTTGAATAATAAAAGTGAATAATTGATTAAAAAGAATAATTGAATTATAATTTTTGTAATTGAAGTATAATAAGGTTGCATTTGACAATTAGAATTAGACATGACCATCACCTAATTTTGATTCTGCCAAAGGACGTGACATTTGGTGAGTTTACGTGACCCCTACTTCGAACCAGATATTATAACAAGAACATATTTTTTAAATTTTTTTTTGTTGATATGATGACTCTTTTTTTCAATTTCATTTATTCTCTTTTTTGTCTTTTATTTTCTCTCTCTCTTATTTTCTTATAAAATAATATATTTATTAAATATATATTTGTTATAAAATATTAATATTATATTATTTACTACTTGCAATTTCAAGTAAAAATAATATTTCATTAAATATAATTTATCAAAAAAACATTATATAAGGCCAAATTTGAACTGTAGAATATAGGTAATTTTTTAAAATTGTCATAAGTTTAGAGAGTTTATGTGCCGTTACATTTATAAATATTTTTTCGATAAGCACCCAACAGTTTGACTTACACATATATAATATCATTTTAATGAAATTTAATTTTATGAAATTATACCATCGTCATATAATTTGTAAGAAAAAACGATGTACTATGAACCGTCACGAAATAATCAATGTATTATTATAAATAAAGTTCACAATATTTTCTAAAGCGAAAATATAATGACTACTTTGATAAATATTTTAATAACTGTTATCGTGTGAAAAAATAGAAAGAAAAAACCAATAAGATTGATTTTTTTTATCAATAAGATTGATGACAGCAGAATGTTTACTCATGGATTATTTCCCGTGATCTTAAATTTAATCACTTAAATAATATAAAAGTAGTTAAGTTTTTTAGAAAAGAATTATGTATAATTTAAAAAGTATCATAGCTCGTGTAAATTTCATAACTAGTTTCTAATAAATTTTTTACATCAAAATTTATATTTACTTGATTCATTTCCTTATTTGTCAAGGCAACCTTATTGATTATTTTATTTAAAATTATTAAGAATTAATATTATCTCGATTGATTATTAATAATTATAATTATTCTAATAATTTTAATTATCATCCCATTGACAATTCAAATAGGTCTTTTCATACTACCAATCGGATGAAATACGTCGTCAAAAATATTCATCCAATTAAAATTTTAATTTCGAATATTTTATTCATAAATAAATATCAATTAATTTCATCTTTTTTATTATTTTAAAATCTTTTGTAAATAATTCTTAATTTTGACTAATTTTTAAAATTTATATTCACTTTCTATTTTTTACTTTTTATTTATAATAATATATCATCAAAATCTGAAATAATTTTTTAAGAGTATTTTAATAATTTATTCTTGTTGGAGCAAAGTTTTAATGTCCTATAAAATTATATTTTAATGATATAAATATTGAAAGATTAAATATATATATGATGAAAAATGTAAATAGAAGTTGACAACTTTATGCACTAAATTTTTGTTGAATATTTAATTATGATCTCATTAGAATTGGGATGAATGATGAATATTAAAATTGTAGAGAATTCTATTAGCTATTCATAAAATTCAATATTATCTAATTTGGATAATGTGCAAAAAATTATGCTCAAAATAGTACAGAGCGATCAATCTACCGATCAAAGCAATGAAGGCTAGTCGACCGGTCAGAGATATGATCGGTCAATAAACAAGTTGCTCAGTTCTACGTCGTGACTTCACAATCGATGCACCGATCAACCAATTAACTCAACTGGCAAAAATCAAAATATCGAAACTATACCGATCGATAGTTCAGTTGATCGATCAAGAGCTAACATTAAAAAAATCGTGCAACGGTCACAATGACCGGTCAATCGGTCCCCCGGCTGAGATGAACAATAATGACTAGTTTTGAAGGAGAAAATTGTGAAAAATCTTCTAACAAAAAATTTCACATATAAAAGCATATAAAATGAGTGTCAAAACCTAAAGCAAAAACATCCATTCAAACTTAAAAAAAAACTTCAAGTTATAAAAAAATATCATTCTCTTGAAGTTATTGTTCTAGTTTCCCTTCTTGTGAGCATGATATTATAAAAGAAAAAAAAATCATTGTTTAGAAAATTGAGTGAACTCTTGTGTAAAAGATGTTCTATACTTTACCTCACGAGCGATAGAAAAAATAAACTTCCTAAGAGAAGATGTGCTTTATCTCTCGAAGCGGAGAAAATATAATTTAATATAAATGATTCTTCCTTATCCTTTTTGAATCTACGGAAGAGATTAGTAAAATATTCGACGGTTTCGAGGTCGAGAAGTCGGAGCGGAGAGGTAGATGAAGGTGTGACCGAATCTCATCAACAATCACATTGTATTTTTGTATTTGATTTCTTTGTCTTTCCTTCTCATATTATTATGCATATGATATGATGTGATTTAAAATTTAACGAATCGATTTTAAATTTTCGCGACGATTTTTCAATTTTAAACACCAAATTCACCCTTAGTGCCTTGGGATCTATTTAACTATTTTAATTATTATTTATGTTATTAATATTTATCAAATACTATAATGTCATAATTTAAGTATTGATAATTTATTTATGAACTAAATTGCTTAAGAAATTTTCGGTTATTAAATGCACCAAATGACTCCGAGTTTAAGAAATTAATAAGATCAATTTAAGAAACTCTTCTCAGCGTTCCTATCTCATTCCATGGTGGCCCCTGAAGCAGCCCTATTTTTACTATCTTACTTAATCAAATAAAAATATTTAATAATTGAAGTAAAATCTTATAAATAAACTATTGTATATTTTTTCAGGAAATATAATTTGGTAAATATTAAATTTATTTTTATAAGAGCATTTGTAGTCTTCACACATATAGATATTTACCAACAAGCAACAACAGTTAAGTACTTGAGTCAATATGACTGTATTGAGCCCCGTGCTATTAAAGTAAACATGGTTGGTTTAGTTACTAAACCCAGCTCTAAACGACGTCACTAAACCCCTGATTAAATAATAATTTATTAATAAATAACTTTTTCTTTTTTATAAAATTAAATAAGGAAAAAAAAACATTTTTAGGTCAGACTGTAAGAGGCGCACTCACAAATAATAGGGGCCGTTGGTTCGTAATGGCCACCTGAATCCACGGACGTAACGTTACCTCGACTTGTTCACGCGTCCCCACCGTTTAAATTTCAAAATCTCTCTCTCTCTCTCTCTCTCTCTCTACTTTCTCTCCTCCCGACCTCGCTGCCCCCTGTCCCTCGCTGTTCTTCTTCTACTTCCTCTGCCTCTCGTTCCATTCCATCGCCGCTTGCTCGAGAGCACAGACAACACCACGTCCGACAAGATGGCGGAGGAGCAGAACAGCGACAAGAACAGCGTTGAAGAGCCCGCGAGGGTTTCCTTCCGGCACGGCCGCCTCGCCCGAAGGAAAGCAGAAGAAGCTGGTTCTGTGCCTTTCGTTTGCGGCTCCTGTTTCCGATGTTTTTGTTTACATTTTTTCGTGATCCAAACTTGTTATGAACCTCATTTTGTTGTTGTTGTTGCTGCTGCTGCTTCTGTTGTGCTTGTACCTATCAGCCACGAGGCGATTCGAAGCGGTGAGTTGGCTGGAGAGTTTGGCTGGTCCGCTGGGGCTCTCTACGCAGCGTCCCACCGAGCAGGAGTTTGTATCCTGCCTTCGGAGCGGCCTCGTCCTCTGCAAAGCCATGAACAAGGTCAAGCCCGGCGCCGTCCCGAAGGTAGGGTCTCAGTACATGGCGATGCCCTCAATTTGTCTCCGCCGAGGTTTCGTTCTTCAGGACGTTTGTTTTCGTGAAGGTTGTGGCGAATCACTCGGTGAACAGCCCGTGGGACTTGCAGCCCCTGCCCGCGTACCAATACTTCGAGAACGTCCGCAACTTCTTGGCCGCCGTCAGGGAGCTGCAGCTGCCTGCATTCGAGGCGTCCGATCTCGAAAAGGTCAGAAGAACATGCTACAAAAGTTTGGACCTTTGAAAGATTGTGACTTTATTCTGCTTCTTTTCTTCTAATTGTTTTTTTATTGCTGGTAAATAGGACACTCTTGAGGTGGGATCAGTGAAGGTGGTCGATTGCATTCTTGCTTTGAAATCCTTCCACGAGTTCCGCAAGGCGAGCGGAGGGAATTATGCCTCTCTAAGTCGTTCCAAAACCCCCTTAGTTTCCAAGTCTCTCAGTCAATTTTGGTCAATGGACGTGCCTTCAGCTTCGCCTGCGAACCCTAGACGTCTGGATATGACACGCACTGCAAACAAAAAACAATCAGGGCAAAATGGGAAACAAGAATCTCGAGGTTGGTTTGATACGATGGGCTTTAGGTTTAGATCATATGCTTAGATGACAAGTACAGCGCCTGCTGTGTTGTGATACTCACAAAAACGTATAATTTATCTAAAGCAGGCTTGTTTCATACTTTATGACGTTCTCATTTGTTCGTCGCTCCTGCAGATGCAATGGATTGTCTAGTAAAAGCAATCTCTGATCTTATGTTTGATTCAAGGGAGAATATTGATCAAAACCTTGTCGACTCCTGGAACGAAGGAAACACTGTAAGGCAACTATTTTATTGGCCATTCCATTGAGTTTCGAAACTTCTCTTCCCGCTGCAGTAACTTCATTCCAAACTCGCTTTGAGCAGGATCCTGTTAGCTTATTCAGTAAGATCATGTCAAAATGTCCAGGAGGGGAGCAGGTACAAAAAAAAACTGATGCTCATTGAGTCTGATGTTTGGAAATTCTCTGATTATATATATATATATATATATTTAAAAAACTAACAAAGATATTTGTACTTGGCGAGGAAAGCGTGAAATGAGATAACAGAAAAGAATCTTTTAGTATGTTGTGGATTCCATTAATCATTCTATTAAAAGTATCCAATAACTTTTAGCTCTGACAGACAAGAGCTTCCATAGTTTCATTCCTTTAGAAAACCACCTATAAAAGTCTCGAGATATTTCTTCAGTCATTGTCTAGATAAGGCTAAATAAATTATGTTACTCAAATTTGCTACATATGATTATAAGATACAAAAGTTTTCCTTATCCTTTTTATGTGTTTTATTTTTTTGTTTTATTTTTTTGTCTTTTTAATGCATCTAGGTAATACTATATTCTGATGCATCCTCTGTGTTCCATTTATGTGTTTAACCTTGTTATTTTTCCAGGTTCTTGAAAATATGCTGAATAGTTGTCTTTCTAGTATGCATATGCAAAAGTAAAGTTTCTTTCTGCATATATTGTAAGAACAAATATTGTCTAGTAAAGTTACTGTTGTGTGAGCCTAGATATTCTTTTGCTTGGTTGAAAGTTTTGGTAAATTATTGCATATTTTTCTGCAACTTAAATCTAACAGAAAGTTTTCCAATGAATTTGCCTAGCTGGAAGCACTCCTTAATGCCCTCCCATTTGAAGGAAATATGGCAAATAAAACAGGATCGAGTCAAACCCAAAAGGTACTCTTTCTCAGCTGGCTGTTTAAGAAATTGGTATTGCGAAAAGCACCTCCTAAGTCCACGCTCAGCAGTTGGAGAATGAACATGCTACCATAGATAGTAGGATTTATTTTGTTGCAGTTTTTCATCCATATAATGCCTCGTGGCTGCTTTTAGTTTTATATATTAGTTTCATTATTATTTTTTAAAACCTACGATTTACATTGCAATAGAGCATATAGATGTCACTTTCCTTGGATAAATGTTATTTCAGTTGATAAATGAAAATGGTTGAATTGAAGAAAACAGACTTAATATTTATATATTACAATTTTATTAATAATTTTAATAATTATACTTTATTTATGTTTATCTTGTAATTATTTTATTTATTACTTCTGTGTTACTTATTAGGTTTGCTTCTGTTACTATTTTAAATTTTCCTTTATGCAAATTTGTAAGTCGTTTTGTTGTAACTTGTAAGGAAAATTACTAGACACCTTACATTTTTTATTATTTACATTGTTGGGTCATCTTGGCCAAACATAAGTGGACCTATTATGTAATTCAATTTCTTCAAAAGCCCATTTCATAGCAAACATAACCAACCGCATTTCTTCTAAAAGCAAATGTACAATTATAGCTTCACCACAAGTAAGGGTATGAATATAATGTTCAAATCAATATACATATAAGAGCAAAGTTCCCAACAGTAACAACAGAATGACTCACGTACCTTTTATTCATTTCTTATTTACTCTTAGTATTGATATCTAGGAAGTAGGAAGTCCACCATATGAGAATCTGGTTATCAAGGTGAGATAATATGTTTGTTTACCTTTGCAGAATTGTATTCTGTGCACAGAAAAAGGTAACCGCTATTGTTGTTGCCTATTGGAAGCTCAGGAGAAAGAAATTATGGTAAGAAATTTTAAGCTTTCTATTATTAACATTCTTGTAAATGCTCCTATTTCTCTTTTTAACTACTTGAACTTTGAAGCAAGTTGCAATTTGACTATAAACATTTCATTATGCATATTTTCCATATAACTTATAATCACAGTAGTTATCATAACAGGCCGTAAGTTGTGTAATTTGCTTCGGCGTGCCTTTCATGTGTACTCTGAATTTTTTGCAAACAAGTTTCTATTGGAAATCTTTGTTTGCTGTATCAGAGATGGATCGTCATACGTTTGGAGATAATTCTAAGTTCAGCTATCACTTTCTTTAATTACTCTAGAAAAGCACATTCATTGAGAAAATAATGATGTAATCCAATTTAAATTAGCGTAGGTAGAACCTAGTTTAAATTTTTGACATTTTTGTTGGTAAGTGAACTCAAGTACATGGGTGAAGTCTAGCAAAACTATCTCATAAGCAATTAGGTTGAAATAGCAAACATGAAAGGCAAGGAAAAGGGTGAAACAAAGAGGATGGTCTTGAAAAGTTTTGTCTAAAGCAAATAATAAAGTTAAATGGGAAAAAGATGGATTCATATAGCTATATCGAACTACCTGAGCTACTTTAGCCAAAATTGTGGTTGAAATGTGTCCATATATTTATTTATGTTGGGAATAAAATACCGAGGATCGATGAACAATGAAAACAACGAAAGAAAGAGAAGATGAACACAGAAATTTAACGTGGTAAAACCCTCTTGATGAATGTGAACAAGAGAGAAACATCCACGGGCAAAGGAGGCCGCCGCCAGAAATTTCACTATGAGCAAAAAAAGAGTACATCATATAAAATCCCAACCCTCATATATAAAAGTCTCTGCTTCCGCCACAGATTCTCATTTTTTCTTTCTTTTTCATTTTTTTTCTTTCATAATTTTGGGTACATGGTACATAATTCAAGGCACATCAACAAATCTCCACCTTGACTTGAATTTCACAAAACTCTAAAAAAAAATGCTCAACATGCTCTCCTTTGTAGAATGGCCCACGTGGGCCTAACTTGATCTTTGCGTAACGCCCGCCAAGTCTGAACAATAGTCGAACTTAGCAATAGGTAAGCTCTTTGTCATCATATCTGCTGGATTGTCATGTATGCTAATCTTCTGAACTTGAACATCTTACTTTTCCACAATATCTCAAACAAAATGATATCTCACATCTATATGCTTTGTCCTTTCATGATGCATTTGATCTTTTGTAAGATGTATTGCACTCTGACTATCACAATATATGACAGGAGCTTCCTCTTTCATAGTGAGCTCCTCAACCAATCCTCTCAACCAGATAGCTTCTTTTACAGCTTCAGTGATGGCCATATATTCAGCTTCAGTAGTGGATAATGCTACTGTATCCTGCAAAATAACTTTCCAACTCACAGCACAATCAGTAATAGTAGAAATATAACCAGTTAGGAACCTTCTTCTATCAAGATCTCCTGCAAAATCTGAATCAACATAACCAACCAGTTCAGCTGAATTTCTACCAAATTCCAAACATATATCAGAAGTACTTAAATATCTCAGTATCCACTTAACAGTTTCCAGTGCTTCTTTCCTGGATTAGACATATATCTACTAACAACACTGACAGCATGAGATATATCTAGACGAGTGCAAACCATTGCATACATAATGCTACCAACTGCACTATAGTAAGGAACTTTTGACATATACCTTTTGTTTTCATCAGATTGTGGTGAACATGAAGCTGAGAGTGCAATCGGTGTACTGACAGCCTTAGCATTCTGCATTTCAAAACGCTTCAAGACTTTTTCGATATATTTCTGCTGAGGCAGAAATAGTCTTCCTAAACTTTTATCTCTAGAAATTTCTATTTTCAAAATCTTTTTTGCTGCTCCAAGATCCTTCATCTCAAATTCAGAACTTAACTTATTTTTCAAAATGTTAATTTCAGATATGTCTTTCGCTGGAATTAACGTATCATCAACATAGAGCAACAAATAGATGAATGAACCATCGACAAGTTGATTCAAATAAACACAACTATCATATTTGCTTCTAGCAAAATCAATACTCAACATGAATGAATCAAACCTTTTATATCACTGCCGAGGGGATTGTTTAAGTCCATACAAGGACTTCTTCATATGGCAAACTTGATCTTTTTTACCTTCAACATGAAAACTCTCTGGCTGCCCCATATATATATCTTCCTCTAGATCGCCATGTAAGAATGCAGTCTTAACATCTAGTTGCTCAAGTTCAAGATGCTACAAAGCAACAATAGCAAGCAAAGTACGAATATAAGTATGTTTCACAACTGGAGAGGTGAAAATCAACACCCTCCACTTGACTGTACCCTTTTGCCACCAATCTTTCTTTGTACTTTGTCTCTTCATTATTGATTCCTTCTTTCTTCTTGAACACCCATTTGCTGCCAACAATCTTCTTATTCACGGGTTGTTTTACAAGATCCCAAGTGCCATTCTTCTGTAGAGATTCCATCTTCTTCTGCATTGCTATTAACCACTTATTGCAATCAAGACTTCGAATAGCTTCAGAATAGGAGAAAGGATCAGGTAACTCAATATCTTCAGCAACACTTAATGCATAAGCCACCAGTTCTTCAAAACCGAGCCTTTGCGGTGCTTTAATTTCTCTCCTCGGTCTATCACGAGCTAACATGTATTGCTGCTGAACTTGAGGTGATGTACGAACTTTAGGAGCATCAGGAGTATCATTCTTTTCATAAGAAGAATTTGAAAGTTCTAACTCCACCTTCTCCAAAGTCTTCTGTTTTTCTGTATCATCAATAATAGACAAATCTTTTCTGGAGTGTAGCATCATAGATTCATCAAAAGTAACATCTCTACTGATAATAAATTTCTTGGTTTCAGGACACCATAATCTATAACCTTTAACACCGGATTTATAATCAAGAAATATGCACTTCCTAGCTCTAGGTTCAAGCTTTCCATCATTAACATGTGCATATGCAGAACAACCGAAAACTCTTAAATGTGAGTAATTAGGAGGATTACTTGTCCACATTTCTTCAGGAATTTTTAAGTCTAAAGATCGGGAGACCGATTCACTAAGTGACATGTCAGGTTGACAGCTTCTGCCCAAAACTCCTTGCCAAGTCCTGCATTTGACAGCATACATCGTGCTCTTTCTAGTAGAGATCTGTTCATTCTTTCTGCGACTTCATTCTGCTGTGGAGTTCTCGTAACTGTGTGATGCCTTGCAATACCTTCTTTGTTACAGAATTCATTGAACTTAGAATTACAGAATTCTAGTCCATTATCAGTCCTCAGCCTCTTCACAACTTTTTCAGATTGCTTCTCTAGCAAAGTCTTCTATGACTTGAATGTTTTGAATACATCATCTTTATGCTTTAAAAAATAGACCCAAACTTTTCTAGAGAAATCATCAATAAATGTCAGCAAATACCTATTTCCTCCTTTCGAAGGAACCTGAGAAGGACCTCATAAATCTGAATGAATGTAATCAAGGGTTCCCTTCGTCTTATGAATGGCTGAGCCGAAACTATCTCTCTTCTGCTTTTCGAAGATATAATGTTCACATAGCTCTAATTTTCCAACTTTTGCTCTAGGAAGAAGACCTCTGTTGCTGAGAACTTGCATGCCCTTCTCACTCATATGGCCCAAACGCATATGCCATATTTTTGTGCAATCTTCCTATGATGTAGATGAGACTAATGCTTAACCCATCACAGTCGAACCTTGGAGAACATACAATCTACCGATTTTGAGATCTTTCATCAACACAAGAGCACTACGAGAAATCTTCATTCCATTAGACTCAATAACAACTTTGCAACCATTTGAGTTTAAGATACCGAGAGAAATAAGATTCTTCTTCAGATCAGGAACATGTCTGACTTCAGATAATGTCCTAATAATCCCATCATGCATTTTAATCTGGATGGACACAATACCAACAGTCTTACAGGCAGCATTGTTGCCCATAAGAACGACTCCACCTTCAACAAATTTGTACGTGGAGAATCAATCTCGATTGGGACACATATGGTATGAGCATCCAGAATCGAGAATCCATTCACTTGATGATTTGGATTTGTTTAATGTCGTTACCAACAGAACATCTTCATTCTCACTTTCTGCTACACCGACATCTGCAACTTCAACCTTCTGATTTCCCTTCTCGTTGCCATCGTTAATCCTTTTATTCTTATTCTGTAATTTGTAATACTCTGCTTTGATATGACCTTCTTGCAATAATTGCAGACTTTATCTCTGTTCGTCGACTTGGATCCGGATTTATCTTGATTTTGATTTCTTGTCTGATGTCTGCCTCTTGCGATCAGACCTGAGGCTTGATCATCAAATTTACTGCTTGATCCCAATTCGTTATCCAACTTTTCTTTGCTCAGCAGTCTGCCCTTAACATCATCAAACGTGAGTTTGTCCCTACCGTAGATCATTGTCCTTATAAAAGTTTTATATGAAGATGACAGAGAACAAAGGAGTAATAGGGCCTGATCTTCATCATCAACCTTCGCATCTACGTTTTTCAAATAATTGATTAGGGCAATGAACTCACTGATGTGCGATTTGATCGACGTACCTTCGACCATACGAAATGTGTACAGCCGTTGCTTCAACACAAGTCGATTCGCTAGGGTTTTCGTCAGATACAGTGTTTCCAACTTCATCCAGAGACCAACTGTCGTATTCTCTGCGAGGACTTCCTGAAGAACATTGTTCCTCAGGCACAACTGAATCGCAGACATGGCCTTCTCGTCGAGATCCTCCCAGGTGGACGCCTCTATGGCATCCGGTTTCTGACCCGATAGCGCCTTCTTCAATCCGTTCTGAATCAGGATGGCATGCATCCGAACCTGCCACAAACTGAAATTTGTGTTCCCGTCAAACTTGTCGATGTCGAACTTCGTTGTAGTCATCTTCGCGGAAAGAAACTTGGCTCTGATACCAGTTTGTTGGGAATAAAACACTGAGGATCGATGAACAATGAAAATAACGAAAGAAAGAGAAGATGAACACAAAGATTTAACGTGGTAAAACCCTCTTGATCAATGTGAACAAGAGAGAAACATCCACAGGCCAAAAATTTCACTATGAGCCAAAAGAGAGTACATCGTATAAAACCTTAACCCTAAGGCCCAAGCCCTCCGCTTCCGCCACAAATTCTCATTTTTTCTTTCTTTCTCATTTTTTTTCTTTCATAATTTTGGGTACAGGGTACATAATTCAAGGCACATCAACAATTTACCTTTATCATACTAACAATTATTATATACCTACTCTTTTTCGATAGTAAACATACCTAACATCTTTGGAAAGGATTTTGTGTTCAAAAAGTATATATTTTGTGGACATGGTACTGGGTGGCATCACCATTTAGCATAGAGAATTATGCTGGAAATCTGCAGGAGATTTAAGAAACTGATAGATGTTTTCTTTTCTTTGGGGATTTAAAATTTTTAGAATTTTGTTGATTTTCACCATAACATATGGTTGCATTGGTATCTAAAGTGATTAATGTTACTAGAATTAGCAAAAGAAAAGGTTTGTATTAAGAGCTAATATGAATATTTTCCATCCATCACTTGAAGCTTTAAATGTTTTGGGAGATCATCAAATTTAAAAATGTTACAATTAGTATTAATAAAGCTGTTACTTGATCTTGTTATATTAGTCAATACTATTTAAGAGTTAAACTATGAATTCTTCAGTGCCTTCTATCTCAATCAAACATGTCATGTATATGCAATCTCATGGACCTAGAAAAATCTTACATTTTCTGAGCTTCAACAACAACAACAACAACAAAAACTTTGAAAAGAAAGCTTTTTAGAAGTTTAAAAAGTATTTAATTGCTTTAGTAGTATTTTCAATTGTGTTGAACTAAACTCTACATGAATAAAGACTTTGCTTCATCTGATAATTTAAGTTTTTTTTTTCTCAAAAAAGAAATAGTTGTAGCTTTCAAATGAGTTTATAGATGATCAATTTTTGTTTAAGCAATCATTTTTCGTTGATTTGCAAGTTTATGAGACCTGAATTAATTTGTGTACTGAAACTATGTAAATATTATGTGCAATTTTGCATGGTAGGTAACTGTCTTTTCCCTTACAAATATGAAGAATGACAGTGTTAGGGAGCTTCTATTAAGCACATTAACTGTGGCTTTAAAAATATATTCAGTGAACGGGGATATTTGGCTTTTTTTTTCCCTTGACGCAATCACTAGTTCAAGTAGAGTATTGTCATTTATAGTGCATCACATGCTTCTCAGAACTGTTAAAAGTTTTGCTGAAATCTTTGAATTGCTCTGCAGGAGCTGAGAGCTTTGTTATCAAGAACCAAGATGGACTTCATATCCCTAAGGAGTCAACTGCAAAATGATTTTATAGAATTAGGTATTTCTGTCTCTGAATATCTACAAGAAGTCATTTGTTACTCTCTTCTGTAAAGTGCCTTTGTTAAGGCACATTTATTATCACAGATAGGCCTATTTGGTTGGGGGTGAAAGGAAGTTAAAGGAGGGAAAGGGAAAGAAAGGGAATTGATTTACTCCGTTTGGTTGAACTTATAACGAAGGGGAAATGAGGGTAAAATCTCCTACATTTTCCTCCAATATATCATTTTTCTTTCAATCCCAAATCGGGATGGAAAGGAGGGGAAACATATAATTAAAATATTTTTTCATATTTAGTTTTATAAAGTTGACATATAAAAACACATGAAATTTTTATGAAATTTTCGTTCCCTTTCTTTCCCATTACTCACGTCATCCAAACAGAGTTAATTATTCTTCTTTGTTCTCTTTCATTCCCTTCTCATCCTTGCTCTTCCTAATGGCTTAAGCTTTTAGGAAAATTAATCAACACATCAATTTCAACACCTTTCTTTCCCTTCCCTCCCTCTCAATTACTTTCCAACCAAACATGCGCAGTTTAGAGAAGCTTTATTGGTCCTCTATAAAAAAAAAGAAAAGAAAACATTCTTGCCTATTTGTTTGCACAACTAAATGAGTATGTGCTTTCTTTAAAACTGTGCATTTAATCAACCCAATGCTTTCTACCTCAAAGAAAGTTCAATGTTTCAGTGCCCCCAAAAAATGTTCACTTCTCTTCCTTTTCTGCAGAAAATCAGATAAAAAGCATGTCGACTTCTGCTTCTGGGTATGACAGGGCATTTAAGGAAAATAAGCATTTGTACAACATACTTCAAGAATTAAAAGGTAAATGTTGCATTATTTGTGATTTTATTCGTACATATATGAAATACTAAAAGATCTTTACTCTCTTTTAGGGCATATTCGAGTCTTCTGCAGGATTAGACCTATCTACTCAGGAGCAAAATCTTTGATAGACCATATTGGAAATGATGGTTCGTTGATGATTTTCAATCCACTTAACCCCCAAAGTGGACGTAAAATATTCCAGTTCAACAAAGTGTTTGGTCCACATGCCACTCAAGGTATCATTCCAGATTTCATTTCTATCCTTTTTTTTTGTTCTGGTCCTTTAAGGTTATTAATGAAATACATTTGTTTATAATTCTGCAGGTGAAGTATACCAAGAAACTCAAGGTTTAATTAGATCAGTCATCGATGGCTATAATGTATGCATATTTGCTTATGGACAGGCAGGATCTGGAAAAACATATACCATGGTGGGATTCATCAGAAGTTCATTTGACCTTTTTTTTTATCTCCATTTAAGGGTTTCGTCCTATTGGACTTACCGCGCTTTTTTTTGACAGTGTGGACCTTCAGGTGAATTAGGCAAGGAGATGGGTCTGAATTACATTGCATTGAACGATCTATTTCGTATATCAAATATCAGGGAGAATGTAAAATATGAAATTCGAGTTCAAATGGTTGAAATATATGATGACAAAGCTCATGATCTTTTTAAAGAAGACACACCTAACGAAAAATATCCTTTCATGAATTGATGCTTTTCAACAACAACAACAAAGCCTTATCCCACTAGGTGGGGTCGGCGAATTGATGCTTTTCGTTTTCTCTTTTTAATTTTGTTTTGCACTATGAATCTTTTTGTTTGTTGGTTAACCATGATAGCACTTCAGATATTAGGATTTGTTCAATTAATGGCAGTTCAAGCCATCCTGAAGCTACTGTGCAGCTTGTACAGACCACTAGTGACATTCTTAATCTAATGAAGCTAGGGGAGAAGAATAGAACCTTTGGATCTAACCCAATGAATGATGAGAGTAGCCACTCTCACAGGTTGTTATACCTACCACTCATATTCTTTGCTTTCTTGTGAATATTCTACAGCATGTCACTTCAGTTTCTCTATGGTGCATCTATGGTACTGAATTGAGATGTTCTATCTGCTTGCAGCGTCTTGATAGTTCATGTACATGGTACAGATATCTCAGGGGACACAATAAGCAGCTGTTTGCATTTGGTAGATGTTGCAAGTAGTGAGAGAATGGACAAATCAGATGCATCAGGAGAAAGATTGAATGATGCAGAACATATAGACAAATCCCTTTCTTGTTTGGAAGATGTTATTACAGCCTTGGCTCAGAAGAACTCTCATATCCCATATCAAAATAGCAAGCTCACACAAGTGCTTCAAAATTCACTAGGTTCTGGCCCCAAATAGTATTGTATTATGTTTAGCTTTTTTCTTAATAGGCATCAACTTTAAGCTAACTTTTTCTCCACAAGTTCATGATAGGTGGAAATGCAAAAGTGCTAATATTTGCTCACGTGAGTCCAGAAGGTGACTCTTATGGAGAAACAATGAGTACACTTAATTTTGCACAGAGAGCATCAACCATTGAACTTGGAAATGCACATGTGAATAAAGAGAGTGGTGAAATTCGAGACCTGAAAAATCAGGTGAGCTTAAGATATGTTTTCTGTTAGTCCTAAAAATTATGTCTTCAAAAGATCTTGTCTCTCCACTGTTTGTATTCAAATGTAGAAGCATTTAAGCATGTCAACTTCAATATCAAAGATTGAGTTGCTATATGATTGTCTCTATTGAACTATATGACCTATTTATCACTGAAGTATACTCCACATTTTGGATATTGAAAGCTCATTGCATAATCTTGTAAAGTTACATTGAATCTTGCATATGAAGTGTCATCATGTCTATGTGAAAGAGCTTGCTGTCATCTAAAGTGTTATCAGCAGTGCACTCGTTTATTATATTACTACCTAGTTTTTATGGTCTTGACGCTTGACTACCTGCAAACAATTTGTGTGTGTAGATAGATAGCATGAAGAAAGCTTTGATGATGAAGGAATGGAAAAAGAATACCAACCAACATAAAATGAAAGAAAATACACCTGTTTTAGAGAAATCTAAACCAATGGAGCTCACACCTTCACGTCCACGAAGACTGAGCATTGATAATGGTCGTGTCAAGTCTAGTTTGGAGAAATCTAAACCAATGGAGCAGACAGCTCCACGTCCACGAAGACTGAGCATTGATAATGGTGTTAAGACTCTTTTAGAGAAATCTAAACCAACAGAGTGCACGACTCCACGTCCACGAAGACTGAGCATTGATAATGGTGTTAAGACTCTTTTAGAGAAATCTAAACCAATGGAGCGCACACCTCCACGTCCACAAAGACTGAGCATTGATACTGGTGGTGTCAAGTCTGGAACATCAGCTAATTCAAATGACAGGAAGATGTTGAAGTCTCCTATTTCAAGATCAAAACTTGTGATTGATTGCACTCCTCCAATTTCCAACCGGAGATTGAGTTCAGAAGGATCCAAGAGTGAAGTAGATAAAAGAGCACTTGTATATTCAGACTCCAAGGTAAGTAACCATCAACTACATGCTTAAATTTGGCTCTTGTAAAGGATATTCTCATGATTTATATTTTATACTTTCTTTTAACAGAAGAGCAGCATCCCTACTGAAGAACCCTTAGAAAGGAATAGTTCTTATGCTCAGTTGGATTTAGATGGTCCAGAACTGAAAATAAAGTCAAGTGATGAGAAATTTATCTCTGGTATTGAGTTCTTCGCTCAATCTCCATATGCTTCTTCTTGTACATATTCAAAGAGCAGGATTCCAAAGTTAGAGAACAATTCTAGATATCATGTTGGGGAAAGATCACCAGTTATCAAACAAAATCTGAATGAGATCACACCAGCCAAATCTAGTTCAGTTATTAAATCACATCCAAGAGGCCCCAGCAACAATGCTAGCAGCAAAGGGCTGCAAATAAGAAAATCCATACAGAGTATTGGCAAGCTGATTAATGGTTCTGGAAAAAGGTAAATATGCCATTTTTTTTGTGAACGTGTTTTTCTACATATAAGAACATTCTGCTTACGTTGCTGCATTTGGAAAATATTTTATACTTTCTGAATCCTTTTATACAAACAGAAACCCACCATCAGAAACATCTTCAAAAATCAGCAAAAGCATCATCATTGATTCAAAATCGCCAACTCCAGTTAAAACCAGATTGAGAAGACAGTCTCTGACTGGTGTTGAAACAACGGGTTTGAATGTGTCAAGGAGATCATCACTTGGTGGGAAATCAGTGGATTCATGTAAGTTTCTCCCTTTTTCCAATAAATTTAATTACTTGCACAGAATTTCATGCTACTAGTAAGTGTTACGGACAAGCATCCCTTTTTAATATATTCTCACTCAGATGTTGTCCTTTTATGATGTTAATTGAAAACTTTCTAAGATTTTACTAGTTGATGAGTTAGCATTTGTTTTTTTTTATGCTATCCTTCAGATTTCAATAAAGAATGACCACCAGGATCACACAGTAGGTTCAGTCCTGGATTGAAAAATGTTTTAGATATTTGCACCAAACCACTTTGCCCCACTGATAATTAGGCAATTTCAGTCTCTAGAGCAATGTTATTTTGCATCATTCACCCGCATCTGTAGAAATCACTGCAATCTCTCGTAGCATGTGAGATGTGTGCTTTCATCCATTGTTCTTTGTGAATAAAGATCCGATATGATAATTTGACTAGGTTTTTTTTCTTCTACTGGGCAGGTTCAAATAGTTCCCAAACTGCAAGGACACCTCCACCAGTCCATCCCTCAGTCAGATCAACTAAAAAATGGTTATGAACCAAAGTTCTACTGCTATGGATACTCAAAACTTGGATGTGCATTGTAATGCTATTGGCACTTCTAACAGGGTACCCAAATGCATTATTACTCGGAGGACATATTATACTGCTCCCAATAGGCTTCATGGTGTGTCAATTAACCTCTTTGAAATGATCATAGGAAACAACTCACCACTTGTGAGAAAGTAACAACGAGGGCAAGAAATATTGGAAAGAAGTGTGCACTGTAATTCATATTGATGATGAGGATTTGTGAAATATTTTAAAATTGTGTTATTGTCGATAAATAAGTTGACTCCTCCCCTCCCCTCATCCATCCATCTATCGAGAATTTTGAGTATCAAGCACGCTTGGCCCTTTTGGCTCATTGAGTTTGGTCGTGGCATCATCATCATCATCTAACACATCCTTTCTTTAATTCCTTAAAATTTTCAACACTTAAATTCTTTCGTCAAATTTTATCTGAATTTTGTAAACTTGTTTTTGACAATTGTGAAATACTACTTTTGCTCTTACTTTCTTATTACAATAAAATATTTAGAAAATAAAAATTAATATGTGTAAAAGTATTATTTAATAGTAATAGTAATTTATTTGATATTATGCTTTTTTTATTTTTTTCTTATATTAAAAAATAATTGTGAACTTCGCCTATGTTTCATAGCCGGTCCCAAGCCCGAATAAAGGAGGAGGGTTGTGTTAGGCCTCGACAGCCAGCGTAAAATCTTGTCGAATCACATGAACATGGATCAACCTAATAGAGCGGAATGATGTCGTATGATCCATATAGCCGACCCCACCTAGTGGAATAAGACATTGTTGTTGTTGTTGTATTAAAAAATAAGGATAAAATTGGTATTTCATAAATAATAAAATAACTTTATGGAATTTTAGATAGTTAAGTGTGTTTAAGGCATGTAAAAAAGTAGAGTATTTAATAGAGAATATCATTTTATTAAAGTCAAAATGTTACTATAAACGTTTGGTAAATATTTTTTCTAAGTAGCGTTTAGAAGTTTGAATACAAAATACTATAAACTACTTCTACTAGCTTATAGAGCATAGAGGTAGATTATACTCTTATTTTTAAAATAAAAAATAATTTAATTATTAAACATCATATATATATATATTTTTTATATATTACATATTTAATTTTACTTACAATCCAAATAAGATTTTTATTTTGAAGTAATCAATATTTTATATTAAAATAATATTCTAAAAATATCAATATTTAGAATAAAAAATATTTAAATTAAATTTTATGAATATGATGCATATAACAATGATCATAAATTATATCTTATATTTATTTTTATCATTTTATATATTACACTAATTTAACCGCTATGTTTATCACACAATTTTTATTGAATTATAAATAAATCTTTATTCGCTATCCGCTAATAATTAACTATTATACTCTAATCAAATCGCTATCTCTGGTCGATCGCTATCCTCTAGTAAAATCGCTAAATTTGCCAAACAGAGTCTAAGTTTGGATAAGTTTAGGGTTCAAATTTTATTTATTAGAGTTAGATGTAGAAAAGATTTATAGTTAAAGGATATCAAAGAAAAAAATTCTATTTTTTTTTAAATTTAATTGTGTGGATGGCAGAGGATAAAACAGAAGTTTAGAATTCTTTAACCATTAGTTCCTATAAATTTTTTCTTGCACTTAGCCGTTTGGATCATTTCTTAGTTATGGCCGTACTGAAAAAAACATCAAAGAGAAGAATTTGCTGAGCATTTTAAGTGAGTTAAAAGCATTGAATGTTCCAACTTTTACAAATACGTAGCTAGTATTTTCAGATACTAATTTTAAAAACTATATATCTAAGTAGTTTGTAATAACATATTTATTTTAATGATGTGTCAACGTTATACAAGTAGCTATAATATCATCTTAAAAAACACGTGACTCAGAAATACTTGTTTCTATCAGAATTTAAGGAAAAAAATATTTATCATGGACGTTAATTTTATCTCATTTGGTATAAAATGGGTAAAATACTAAATGATGCTTCCTTGACATCAATATATCTGTTTATTTCATGAGTCGAGCAACTTGCACATCGACTTTCAACTTAAATGTCGAAACTATAAATTGACTTGGATAATAGTTTTACAGAATTAGATGACCTCTACCATTTTTATTGGGCATATCAAAATAAAAGTCAGATGCAACTTTTTTGTTTGTCTCGAGAAGCAAAAACTTAAAGCGTAGTGCTAAAAAGAAATCCAATAATGTCAAGATCATAGAGAGGTTTTGGCATGTCTTGTCTCCCCAATACATACACATACAAGTACAAAACAGCAACTTTGAACGAAACTTTCCTTGATCCCAATATATCTTTAGAAATTATAGTGATATTGCCACAGATTGTATATCAGAATAAGCACTATAAGTACAAGTCTTCTAGGGCCTGCATCAAACAAGTATGCAATATGCTATGGCTCATTATTCACATCATGGAGCAACAATCTCCTGTGGGCTACAATGTTTCGCATTTGACACTCATTTTGAACCTCCGTCTATACTTGGGAAATACCTTGAGTGTCATTCAAACACAAGTTTGTGTGAGAATCAAGATAACAAACTAAGAATTTGGATGGACCTCTAGTTATGATCACTGTGATTAGAGCATATGATAGATCTCCCAGAATAGGAGACTAAATAAAAAGGCGTTTGAGAATCAGATCTAGAGAACTCTGCAAAGCCAGATTGTGAGACTCAACAATTAATGACAAAATTCTCGATCATCATGGAAAATGGAAACATGCACAATCTGGCTGAAAAATAGAGAAAAGTGAGAAAGTATTTATACATATTTCCATGGGCAATTTGAATTGATTTGCATCCAAAAATATATCAACATTTTTTTCCTTATTCCAACTTCAGAATGATGGAAAGAAAAGCACAAGGCAAAAGTTACAGAGCATGTCATTTCAACCAACAAGCAATTTCAATGAAAATAAGGGATCAAGGTTTGTGTGAACTTATGCCGAGGCTGTTTGGAATGTGTAAACAGGTATATCCTCATATGTGAATGGGTTTGTCATATGTAGCCATTGCAGCTTCCTTCACAGCTTCGCTCATGGTAGGATGTGCATGACATGTGCGAGCAATGTCCTCACTTGATGCTCCATACTGCAGGGCTAGCACCGCTTCATGTATAAGCTCTCCAGCATTAGGTGCCATGATGTGGACCCCAAGAATCTTATTGCTTTCTTTGTCTTCAAGAATCTTTACCAGCCCATCAGCATCATCTATAGCCTTTGCACGGCTGTTTGCCATGAATGGGAACTTGCCAACCCGATATTGAACACCTAAGGCTTTTACTTGTTCCTCTGTCTTGCCAACTGATGCCACCTCAGGGTGTGTATAGACAACACCTGGGACCATATCATAATCTACATGACCTTCTTTACCTGCAATAAACTCTACACATGCAACTCCATCCTCCTCTGCCTTGTGAGCAAGCATAGGTCCTGGTATCACATCGCCAATAGCATATACTCCTGGCACATTAGTCATGAAATGTTTGTCAACTGTAATCCTTCCAGCCTTATCAATCTGGACACCAACAGTTTCAAGACCAAGGCCAGCTGTGAATGGAACTCTACCAGCCGAGACCAGAACTACATCAGCTTCAATTGTGGTTTGCTCTCCACCAGCAGCAGGTTCAAGAGTCAATTTTACCCCATCTCCTGACGTGTCAACCCCAACAACCTTTGTCTTTAGCTTGAACTTCATTTTCTGTTTCTCAAGCATGCGCTGGAATTGTTTGCGGACTTCACCATCCATAGTTGGCACAATGTCTGGGGCAAACTCAACTACAGTCACCTCTGATCCAAGCCTTCCCCATACCGAGCCCATCTCCAAACCAATATAGCCGGCCCCAATAACCACCAGCTTCTTTGGAATTTCAGATAAAGACAAAGCCCCTGTAGATGAAACAATCTTCTTCTCATCAATAGTAACTCCAGGGAGAGATTTCACATCAGATCCAGTAGCAATTATGATATTTTTTCCTTTTACAACAGTATTGCCTCCCTCAAGGGTATCAACAGAGACTTCTGATGGAGAAATGAGCTTCCCAAAACCTTTAACATAAGTTACTTTGTTTTTCTTGAAAAGACCTTCAATTCCTCGTGTCAGACCAGCAACTGCTTTATTTTTTTGTGCCATCATGGCCGGAAGATCAATTTCCAGTTGAGAGAACTTGACACCGTGATTTGAGAATGCATGTTTGGCATCATGATACATGTGAGAAGAGTGAAGGAGAGCCTGGAAAGAGTAAACCAAATGTAAGCATGAATTTTATGCAACTCAAGTTATATCTGATTCATGACTCATAATCATACTTTATGACCTTTAAAGTAAATGAGAATATTTCTAACTTTCAAGGGCCGGACATAGGACAAACGCCAGGTGCTAAGCACACACTGAATAACGAGATACAAGATGAAAGGAGCATGTATGCAGTACTCCCTCTAGCTTTCATACAAAGGTTGTATCCAGGCCTAGACTTCCAAGAAGCCAATCCATCCCAGTACCACTGTCACCTTAACTTTGAAATTCTGACGGATTGTGCCTGGTATTCTTCCTCCAAGAACAGTCAGAAATAATTGTATCACCAATAGAAATATAGTTTCTATAATACGTTTTTATAGGATTTTTATTTCAATCAACAGAAATTGACTAAATCTGTCATATCAAATGATCACAAACCAAATAATTTACAAAAGCATGTTTCCACAACAGTTCAAACAATCAGCCAGTTCTTATAAAAACAAGGCTATCTAATGTTTTTAGAATAGTAATACAAATTCTACATGCTGCTGATCTTCGACTTTCATGATTCAGCACAGAATCAAACTGAGTCTTTAAACTTAAGTAATTCCTTCTGACATCATGTCATACGAGATGTAGAACCTGGATAGGAAAAACAGTTGAAGAAAACGAAGTAAGAATTATCAAGCACCAATGCTCATCGACAGTGTTTCTGCAAGTTAGCATGGGATAGTAACTATCACCATTTGACATACTTCCCAAAAGGATCTCCACATTGTGCAGGACACTGGAATCATAATTACCTCAATTACACAAAGAGACAACTATATTATATTGGAAACCATGGATAAAGAAACTAATTTCGATACCATATGCATCAAATTCCATCAGTTTTCAGTTCCCTGACTCATAATTAAATAAACATATTCGATGTTTCAGCAGATAAAAAAATAAACCAGAAAAAAGAAAAAAGACACAAGAGTCAGTATAATAACTAGAGGATTGCATTAGAAGAAAGAGGCATAAAAATAACTGGAGCTGATATATACCTTGGAGGGTATGCAACCAACATTAAGGCAAGTCCCACCAAGGGTTCCTCGCTTTTCAATGCAAGTAGTCTTGAGCCCCAGCTGAGCTGCTTTGATCGCTGCAACATATCCACCAGGCCCTCCACCGATCACCACAACATCATTTTCATCTGCTGCTGTTGCGAACCCTCTGCAAAGAATGACAGCACGACCCATCATTTCAGGACGGACAACCTCACTAGCCCTCCGCCTTGCAAGGTTTGCCATTGCCATAGCCATCATCATCAACTTTATCTCCCCTTTATTCCTGTGTTCAACAAACATGTATAGAGAAGTTAATCCATGACATTGACCCTTGAATTGGGCACAAACAAGACTAGAGGGGCACGGGGAATAATGTTGGTTACCCACCTTAACAAAGTAATCTCCAGCATGGTGCCATAACAAGAATGGATTTTGTTTGATTAAGGAAAAAAAACTCAGAACTAGCGCAAGAAGAAATAATAATTTTCTCACACCATGCACAAAGTCTTCAATAGTATGTGCTAGATGGTATGCATGACAAGGATGCCACTAACTCACTATGCAAGCTATGATCTAATGTTAGAATTCCCACCATCTAAGTGACCTTCATAGAACTAGAATCAACTCGAATTTCCAGTTCATTTGAATGTATATTCTTCGACCGCAATATAACCAGTTGGATATCATTGTACGAAGAATATTCATACCGAACATAAACATGGAAAATATTCACATTTTGATACTGCGGAGAAAAAAACAAGCTTTTTAGTCATACATATGGACATGCTCATCCTCCATTGTCCAATACTTGTTTCCTCACATTCTACACCAGTGAAATTTGGAGACAGCTACAAAGAATTCAATTCAGGTTCCAATTATTCTACCTTTTTTCTTCAAAAGGGTAATTATAACCTAATTGTTGTAAAAAAGATTCGGTCAGAATACAACATTCGCTACAGAGAGAAAAAGGAAAACAAAACGAAACTTTAAGATCACAAGCGTTTCTCATACAAATTACCAAGAACAACGAAACAAAAACGTAATCTCAAGGAAAGAAGGAAAGAAAGAAGAATTCGCACGGACCTTAAACAAAAGAAAGCAACAAGTGGCGCTGGAGATGGATCGGCAAGCCCAAGATAGAGGAGTAGCAGCGAGCAAATCCAACCACCACGAAGGTCACCTTGTTGGATGGACAACGAGGGAGAAGGAAAAGAACAAAATTTAATCGGCGAGGGACGAACGAAGACTTCACGATTTTATGGGGAGGAGAGAGGAGAGAGAGTGTGTGCATGTGTGATGGCAACTTCCGATCGATTAATCGATGCGGACAGAGACGTCCCCCCACAAAATTGGATTGGCCGTTTAAACCCACAACGATGGTCCGGCCCATAAACCACTCTCGTTAACTCTCCAAAAAGATAATAATTTTCTTTTATCTTTTATTGTTTTTATAAAACTTTAAAAAATTTTCATGTTAGAAGTTCTTAGTTATTTTATTTCTTACGGTAATTTCATTTCATATATAATAATATAATAATAAAACAACAAAAACTTAATGAAATTAAGTAGATAGAATCATCTTATAAAGTTATCTTATATAGTTCACAAAAACGAATTAACTTTATTGTTCCTAAGAACACATAATCCATTCATTTTCTTTTATGACCATATTTTTTATTTTATTCATTGATCAATATTATTAACTAAGTATAAAACAACAATGGTTAATACACTTTCGTAACTAATAAATAATCATATGTTATAATAAATATAGTAAAATAGAATTTCTATTTATTGTTATGAAACATGCAAATTAATTTAATAATTAACATTATTTATATTTTATATATTTTTACTTTACTTTAATCCACATACAATTAAGAATAGGTACGTATTCCATCAATTTTTTATTTGGATCCAAAGTCATAATGCATTTGAGAATAAATGAAATTTTAAGGAAGGTAAAAAAACTAGTTTTCGGATTACTTTGGAAAGAAAAAGATGAGGAAAGAATAAAAAAAAAAAAGAATTGACAAAAGTGCTTTCGACCGTGGTGGAATCATCGGTCGCTACAATCACCGTCCATCATTCCGACAAGCCACGTGTCCCGACCCATAGACCCATCTCCACCGTCCATCACGATCTCGCCGGGCTCATTCCTTCATATCGAAGCGGCCGCACACCGCACGCACGGGACACTTTCTCTATCTCGCTCCTCTCCTTCTCTTTGTTCATTTCTCCCTCTCACTGTTGGAGATCTACGTAACCGAAGGCCCCAGTACGAGACGAAGGAGGAGGATACGCCCTAGATCGGATCGCAGATCGGAGCCCACCAGGGAGGCGCTCCGGAGATCCAGCAGCCATGGCGTGCATCAAGAGCGCCGCGAGATCGGCGCTCGTCGCCTTCTCGCCGGACGCGCCCTACCTCGCGGCGGGCACCATGGCCGGCGCCGTCGATCTGTCGTTCAGCTCCACGGCCAATCTCGAGATCTTCCACCTCGACCTGCAGAACGACGCCCACGACCTCCCACTCGCCGGCGCCCGCCCCAGCGCCGACCGCTTCAACCGCCTCTCTTGGGGCAGGTCCCCCACTCCTGACTGCCCCCTGGGCCTCATCGCTGGAGGCCTCTCAGACGGAAGAATCTGCGTCTGGGACCCCAGCAAAATGATCGCGTAGGTGCTCTTTAGCGTTCGTGAATTGCCCCTAGTTCAGTTACATTTTATTTGTTCTGTTTCGTTGGGTTACAGAACGATTGGATCGTGTTGTGGATCTCGTATTTTATAGAGTATACTAATCATGAGATGTAGTGATGTCTTCTGTGTCGAATCTGAGCTCTTGTTTTGGTTTGGTGAAGCGTGGATTATAGACAATTATGACATCGTTTGGTTAATAACGTAAATTTATCTGATTTGCAGTTCTAATGATCAAAATGAGCCTCTTGTTGCAAAGCTTGAGAAACATGTTGGGCCGGTAATGATCCGTCATCTTTTTAAGTCTCTAAATTGCAGAACGACATTGTTTATACTCTTTGCTGGGATGTCTTTCCTATGACAGGTTCGTGGTTTGGAATTCAATTCTTTGTCACCAAATTTGCTAGCGTCAGGAGCTGATGAAGGGGAGCTTTGCATTTGGGATCTTGCAAAACCTTCAGAACCTATTCTCTACCCATCTCTTAAGGTACTAATTGGAAGACTCGGAAGGATATGCATTAAATTGAGTAGCCTTTATTCAGCATTCAGCCATTTTATTTTATTTTGTGTTCAGCTGCTAGGACATTTCTTTTATTTGTTATCTTGGTTTGATATTTTCATATTGTATTGGAAGGTTCATACTGATCTTTTGCTTGGAACATAAGTTAGGATATTTCAGGACCCTTATCTAATTTATCGAATGATGCTCTAAATAAAAAGTCCTGCATCGTCACATACAGAGATAGTTACTATTTCTCTCATTTACACACAAACACACTATGTTTATGTTCTTGTTTTTACGTCCATATCTACTTGAATGTTTGTTAATGCGGATGTATACACACGGATACTCGGATGCATTCTCCTTCCTAGAATTTGACTTGAGTATATGTGTCCTATTCTCAAAGAAATTTTTTCTAGTCTTATTCTCAAAAAGGGACTCATTGTCTTAATTTTCTGGCATTTTGGTAGCCAAAAAATTATCATTATGTGAGTTTAATCTTTTACTTTAAAGTAGATGCCTTTAGATATATGGAACTGAAACCATGTCGAATAAGAAACTAAATATAATGTTAGGGTATGATAATCATTGCTAACAATGCTGTTTTCTACAAAATTTGTCATTGGAGATAGCTTGTGTTTTCCTTCGGATTATAGGATTAAGAGTAGAATATTTTGGCTATGCATCGGATATGCTTCTGATAGCGATTTTATTTTTCTGCTGGCTATTTCTTTTCGAGAGTTGGTTTGGTTGATCCTCTTATGATAGGATATGTTTATACTTGACAATCTATTATCCTTGGTTACCTTGGTGGTGGACTATCTATGTAACGAATGCCATTGCTGGGTGTTAGGACCACAAACTTTGGTAGCCATCCCTAAAAATGTCTATATTTACTTTGATGCTCTTGTTTTATATCAGAGTGTCGGATCAGCAGCTCAAACTGAAATTTCTTTTGTTTCTTGGAACTCAAAATTCCAAAACATAGTAGCATCAACCTCATACAATGGGATAACAGGTGAATCTACTACTGAATTTTGTGTCATTAAACTGTGATATACATGCATTTTATTTTGGAATGAAAAAGAGGTCAGGTTTGCTTTTTCTCACCATTGTGGTTTATTGCTTCAGTTGTTTGGGATTTGAAACACCAGAAGCAAGTTACCAGGTGAGTGATATTCTCAAGCCTTTTGCTTTCTGTTGTTAAAACTTTATTTATTCATTTAAGAATCTAATAGTGGATCTCTCCAAAAAAATCTCTTAATGTGATAATTTATCAACTGTTTGTTCCCCATCAGTTTCTCTGACTCAAATAGACGGAGGTGCTCTGTTTTGCAATGGAATCCAGAGAACTCAACACAAATAGTTATTGCTTCAGATGATGACAGTTCACCTTCTTTAAGAGTAATCAATTTTACCACTATGATTTCGATTCACTATATTCGATTGCAAAATTTCAGTCTGTTTCAAATCATTTTCACTTGTGTATATTTTTGTTATACTTTTGTCTCATTCATTCATGGGTTTCCCGTTTGCTACTGTTCAAATTGTATTAATTTAGTACTCTTAAAAAATTCTATTGACTCAACAATTGATGTTGATAGAAACAATTATCACGCCTTTCATTCATTTCCCTGTGATGGTGATTGGAAATTGATCCCATACCTACATGTTTCTTTGTTGTCTTTAACCTCCTTTAACAGCTTTGGGATGTGAGAAAAGCAATACAACCATTAAGAGAGTTTGTGGGGCATACACAAGGTTCTCTTCTATAACTCTACCCTATGCCAGTGTCTTATATCATTCTGCATCATTTCAGTATTACAATTTTCAGCCTATGAAGATATCGATCCCATGGCTTCTTTTGGCATTTGCTTTGTTTAATCCATTGTTATTCTGCTTTATTCTTTTTTGCACAAGATAACTTGCAGTTCATATTTAGTCTTTGATATTTGATATTTGGCTTTTACAGTTGCCCTCATTGTTATTGACAAAGCTTGCAAACTGTATATCACTAGATGGTTCTATAATTTTTTTTTTTGTTTGATAGATGGTTACCTAGTGGGATAAGGCTTTGTTGTTGTTGTTGTAGATGGTTACCTGATATCTGTAGCCATCCTTTCTTTCCTAAAAGAAATGTGTTGATAGATGGTTGCTTGTCTTTCCTTTGTTCTCAAGGAATTACTGTTTTTTAACCAAAATATCATGTAATTTATTTTCTTTAGCCAATTCTTTTGTCAACATAATCTAGCTAGAGATTTATTACCACGCTAGGTAAATGTCATGGAATTTTTTTCTCATGTTCTTTGGTAAATAGTACTTAAAATATCTAATTCTCCCTCTATTGTTGCTTTTGTTAATAGGTGTGATTGCCATGTCATGGTGCCCTTATGACAGTTCCTATTTGCTTACTTGTGCCAAAGACAACAGAACAATTTGTTGGGATACAGTTAGTGGACAGGTGTGAAAGCAATTCAGGACTTTGATAGCTCATCCAATATCAACTACAACAACTATTTTAACTATCCGTTTTGTATGTTTAACACTGCTTTGTTGCTTTCCAGATCGTATGTGAATTGCCTGCCAGCACCAACTGGAACTTTGATGTTCATTGGTATCCGAAGGTTCCTGGCATAATATCAGCATCTTCCTTCGATGTGAAGGTTGGAGTATACAACATTGAGGTATGCACACCTAGATAGTTAATGTATTTAATGTTATCCCTGGTTTAGTGGAGTTATCTAGACCTTAAAAATCACATAATTTCCTGTTTTATATTTTATGTCTAGTTTTATGTAAGGGAGGCATTTGGAAAAAAAATCTTCTGGTAAGATCTAAATATATGCTATATGACTAGCTCATGAAACCTAGAATATATTTCTTCAATTATTCAATATTAATTGATAAATGGGATGGCATAATGGAAATTGAATGATCCAGATTTTGTGTCAGTTTTTTGTTTTATTCATAGTAAGGATGATTCGATTCACAATATAAATTTTGCATATTATGAGCTTGTGGAGGAGGGTTGTGTTAGGCCCCAAGCCCGGATAAAGGAGGGTTGTGTTAGGCCCCGACAGCCAGCGTAAAACCCTGTCGAATCTTATGAACATGGATCAACGATGGCGTCGTATGATCCATGTAGCCGACCCCACCTAGTGGGATAAGGCTTTGTTGTTGTTGTTGTATGAGCTTGTGGAGGTTCAGTGTAACACTAAAAATGTGGTTTAAATATAAATGTTCTACTCCATCAAAATAATTTAAATATTCTACTATAATAAAACTTTGGTTAAACTAGCTTACCAAGAGGTTGTCGTCCTTGTAGTACAACAGGATGGAAGATATTTCTGAATCCAGATGATTAATTTGTTGTTCCCTATGCTACAGTAGTTACTCTTTCATAATATGTTGTGTGCAGAGAATGAGGCTTAGTTACAGATGAAGGTTATGTAATGTGGGTTAATACCTGAAGATTTATTAATATCATTGACAATGCTTCTACTTTGAATTATGAAGTGGATTTTAAATTCAGATATGTTCGGTAGTCAAGTTTAGTATCGTGTGTGATTTCGGAAAACCAACTCTAGTATTGTGATCATGATGCCTCTTATTGCAGGCTTGCAGCCATTATGCTTCTACTGAGGGTGACCTTTATGCGCCAGGTATATAACTGCCAAACATTTTGTTTTTTTTTGGGAAGAAAAAGGATGACCACCAAGGTTTGTGGTTGTCATCCATGTATATACATATATCAATACAAAATGCTATGTCAAACACTCTGTTGCTTTGTTCCAATTTCCCATATCAGATGCACTGAATAACAAATTTTATAATATTGTTTTGCATTATTATGTTAAGGAATGTTTCTTAAATCCGGAATTTTTATGGTTTTACTGACGTTAGAAGGAAAGCGCTGAAGAAAGCAAATATACTAATCTGTGCAACATGATTGATGCTACTTTCTTCCTCTTTTATCATCCTAAATTATATCATGAGATTAATGCCTAAATACATGTTTCAATATTGATACTCGATGTCTCTTGTCCAATGTTTAAGCAAAACTGTTAAGTCTGATTATAACTATGTTTTTGATGTAATATTTACTCAGGAGATCATGTGTCAGGTATTTCTACTAAAAAAGGTTCCACACATTAAAGGAACTTATTCCTCTTGATATTCTCAATAGCTCTATAGTTTATGACTTTGGGAATTTATTGCTTTATTTCATTTTTATATGGCTTAAATTATTTTCTCTCTTCCTGTCAATAGTTTACCAAACAAATATTCCCATTTTCATTTTTCTTCCCTTAATATAGTACGCTTGAGAGCTCCAAAGTGGATGAAACGTCCAACTGGTGTATCTTTTGGCTTTGGCGGAAAAATTGTTTCATTTAACCCTGTCCAATCATCAGGCAATACTCCACCATCTACTTCAGAGGTAGACCTGGTCCTTATATACTTGGCATTGATATCTCTTGGTTCCTGAAAGAAGTTTTTTTTTCAGGTTTATGTGCATCAGTTAGTTACTGAACATAATTTAGTTAGTCGCTCTACTGAGTTTGAAGGTGCAATACAAAATGGGGAAAAGTCTTCACTCCGAGCTTTATGTGAAAGAAAGTCTAATGATTCTATGTAAGCTATTTGCAAATGGAAGTATACTTTTGTGTAGATTTTACTGGAGACTGGGTCCAAATATTATTTTCTTGCTTTTGCCAACAGAACTGAAGATGATAGGGAAACATGGGGTTTCTTGAAGGTTATGTTTGAAGAAGAGGGAAGTGCAAGAACGAAATTGCTTTCTCACCTTGGCTTCAAAACACCTGATGATAGAAAAGAGAATACATCAGATGATCTTGGTGAAAAGCTAACGAACAATCTTAACATCCATAGCAACTCGTTGCCTGAAGGTGGTCAGGCCAGCGAATTATCTGTCGATGATGGAGAAGATTTCTTTAACAACCTTCAACCGACTGATGACAGTTTGGTGAACGAGGACACAAATGTTCCAAAGGGGGAAGGGGTGGGTACAGAACCACAACCTGAGATTACTGATACTTCAATCGATGATAGCATTCAACGTGCTTTGGTTGTTGGGGACTATAAGGAGGCTGTTTCACGTTGCATTAATGCAAATAGAATGGCTGATGCATTGGTTATTGCACATGCTGGGAGCCCCTCTTTGTGGGAAAGCACACGCGATCAGTATCTTAAGACTAGTCTCTCATCTTATTTGAAGGTATCATTTTAGTGCTTTAACCTACTTCACTTTTGCTTTATATTTCAGCAAGTTTGCTTGGAATGTTCAGTACTACAGTTCACTTTTTAGGGAATCCCAAAAAAACTCTGATTAGATTCTGAATTTAGTTGTAATTCTGAACACCTTTTCAGGTTGTGTTAGCTATGGTGAATAATGATCTCAGTAGTCTAGTTAATACAAGGCCACTGAATTTATGGAAGGAGACATTAGCTCTTCTTTGCACAGTAAGTTTGCATCAAACACTCTTTTGGAAATCCTGTTGTTTATTTGTTTATTTTGTTTAATAATGACCTTTTTTAGGAGAATAGTGACCTATCTCTAATTTCCAGGTCACGCAATTTATTGGTTATTTATTGTAAAGCCACTTATGTTCCAAATTATTTGTTCTTCTCCGAGGGAGTACTGTCTCGAAATGTACAGAAATACTGTAGTTTAGCTGAGGTTCAGCCGTAGCTGAATTGAACCATTATGTAAAAATTAGAATTATTAACCGATCTAATAAATAGAAGCAGAAACTAAGTTTCTTCAGTTTCCAGGTTCTTTTGCTGGAAATTAGAACTATTTCCTTATCTGATGTCATATGATTTTCTACTACATTCCACACATGAGAAAAGGAAAATGAAACATCTGTATCCATTTGTTATTGCAATACTAGTCATCATGTCTCTCAGCAAAATACTTACCCATATTGTCTTTTAGCAAATAAAAAGACCAAAGATATTAATATGTAATGAATGCCTGATGAAAACTATAAAAGTAAATTCCATTGAAGAATTATAAAAGTGAATGCCTGTAAATAACCGTAAACGTGAAAGTGAGAATATTCCTCTAAAAAAATGTGAAAGTGAGAATATTAATGATATTTCATACAGCAATCTAGTTTGAAGTTCTATGTGGATATATTTTTACATTCAATTCTTATGGTCTCTTTTATGCCCCACTGTCTCTGTGTGACTATGGTTGTTTGATGGAATGTTCAGTACCAGTTTGTTGGAACTGCTACTGGATTTGATTATCAGTATGTGTTGTTTGTGTTCATCATTATAGATGTAGTTATTATTTTTTTCTGCAACTGTGGTGTGACAGTTTGCACAGAAGGAGGAATGGTCTCTCCTTTGTGATACTTTAGCTTCAAGGCTTCTGACAGTTGGAAACACACTTGCTGCGACGTTATGCTATATTTGTGCTGGAAATATTGACCGAACTGTGGAAATCTGGTCACGTTGTCTAAAGTCTGATTGTGAAGGAAGAGCCTATGTTGATCTTCTTCAGGTACTTTTCTTAATCAAGACAATTTGAGAGCTTATGCCTGCAGTCATGGAATTCCAATGTGAAGGTGATTTCTTCTTTTATATTAGGATTTGATGGAAAAGACCATAGTCCTTGCTCTTGCAACTGGGCAGAAGCGCTTCAGTCAATCTTTGTCGAAGCTTGTGGAGAATTATGCTGAACTTTTAGCTTCCCAAGGACTCCTTACTACTGCAATGGAGTACTTAAAACTGCTTGGATCTGAGGAATCCTCGCATGAGCTTGCGATATTGAGAGATCGAATTTCACTCTCTGCTAAAGGTTTATATATAAACTTTATAACTGCATTACAAGATATACTTCCAACTTGATGGATTATTTTGAACAAAATAATATTCAATATTGATTGTGCTCGTCAAAAGAATATTTGATTGATTGCTGTTCCAATACAGCCAGCGTAAAACCTTGTCGAATCGCATGAACATGGATCAACGAATGGCGTCGTATGATCCATGTAGCCGACCCCACCTAGTATGATAAGGCTTTGTTGTTGTTGTTGCTGTTCCAATACATCATGCTAACTTGTAACCATCATTTTAACTTCATACTGGCCGTTGACTCTCTAAAAAAGACTTCATACTGGCCGTTGAACATGCAGTACGACGGCAAAGCTTTAAAGCAAAGTATTTGTACTTCAACCCATGTGATTGTTGGTATATTCTGTATAGAAACATCGGAGGGTTTGGTGTGTAACAGAAATAATTTTATTCCATATTCATGTGACACTAGAATCTTCCATGTTATTGTGTTTTTTTACTTTTTTCATGCCTTCCTAATTGCGGGACTTAATACGCTGTGCACCCATATGCCAGTAATTTGAGTCATCTATCAAATAATGCATATGATTTTATCTTTTCTTTCCGACTTCCTTGTTTTTCTTGAGAGTGGGTGTCATGTAAGCTAGAATATAAAACTGCAAAATCTGGGCGGTGCCAACTGGTTGTTTATGAACTGGGAGCAGGTTGGTTTGGTTTATCGTTCATGGCGATTCTTAACAGCATATCTAGTATGTATCTCTACATACAGTCCTATTAAAGACATTAATAAATTAAAAAAATATATTAGGAAATTCCATTTTACTAGGGTACTGAACCATACTCGACATTTGTTCTACTGCTGGTATTGACTTCGCCTTATACTCCTTTTGAGTAGCTAACTTCTTTTTTCCTTTCGATAAACTGGTTATTCATTTCTTCCCTCTTGTCCAATATCATTTTTAGTTTAAAGTTTTTTGATGAAAAATTACCCTTTCATCTATTCTGAAATAATGAATTTTATGTTTCACCTTTCCTATTGCTGACTGAGGTTTGACTTTAGCTGAGGGTTAGGCATTGCACATAAATTCAGTGAATTTCTGCCATATGTTGAATTGTGTCCTGGAGCTAATGGAGATTTTTTATCCTCCCTTGAAAATAGCTTTTCTTTCTTCCAAAAGAAAAGCTATTCTTGGTCAAAATACTTTGCTGCCTAGAGCAACCCAGCCACCTTGATTCAACTGAGATTAAGTTGATGATGCAGAGAAGTTGCGTTATTATCAGAGCACATGCATGTTAACAAGTTTTATGTCACATTTGTCATGGTGTTCATGTCTGCATGCTTGCAAGATAAAATGGGATAAACAATTACCTTGAGTATCAATGTACTCTTTTACGAGGGATGAACTTTAAGCCATGTCTATTGTGGTTGATAGAGGCATTATATTTTTGTTCTGTTAAACAATTTTGACTGAGGTTGGAACAATTGTGATACTTCTGGAGGTGAATGGTTTGTTCCAATGAATTATAATAGAGGATATCGTGTTTAATTACGATGGCAGATCCTGAATGTGGCTTTGTGAGTCGATACATTTTAAAAATGCAAGTAGGAGAGCATTACAACCCACCATGTCCCTCAACCCCAATACACCACCTTTAAGTAAACATTCCTTAATAAAGTAAATAGATAGACAAGTGTTCATACATCCAGCAAGAACACATGAATAAGCTGTTGCTTCGCAGTTTTTCGTATAATAAGCTTCTTTGCTTAGCAGAAGTATATTGTCATACACCAACAGTTGGTTAATTTTATTGGTAGCTGCATAAGGGTGGTAACAAAATCGGACTTCGGAATATCCACTATTGGAAGATATTTACATTCAATTGTCGCTTTGTATTTCATTAGTCTGGACCTAGTGAATTTCTGGATACAAAACATGGAGAAAAAGTACACTACTTCTACTTGACATTGTGTAAACTTTGTGGTCTTTTTGGTCTCTGTTGTCTTTTGTCTTAGGACAAGCATCATTTATTTGTGCTTACACCTTTTTCTTTCCTCTTAATTGCTAATGTATCGTATATTTAGATCTTTAATTTCCAGTATCTGCAACGTAATTTAATCCTTCAATGACATGTGTTATCTTTTAGAGGAGGAAACTCCAACAAGTCTACCTTTTGACAACAACTTGCAACATCATGGATCCACATATGTTGCACAAGGTAATAACTATGCTGTCATGGATGGTGCACAAAACTATTATCAGGTATTCTAATGAAGCACAGCTTGACATATTTTGTTCTAGAATATCACTTCCATTGACATATTATTTTCCCTTGCCTCGTTGGAATTAGGATAAGATAGTAACCCCACAGTACCAGAGTGTTGTAGGCAGTGCATATCCCGATAACTATCAACAATCTCTTGGGCCTGCTTATGGTGGATATCAACCTGCACAACAGAACCCGCAATTCACTGATTTCAGCAACCCCAGCGTGTTTCAACCATCACAAACTACTCAGATGTTTATACCACAACAGATGACCCAAGTTCCTCAGGTATTTTTTTATGTCAAGATAACAGCTAACAAGGTTCTTTTGTGCAAGTCTTAAGACATTGATCTATGCATAGTTCTAGCATGGTCAGTCATGATTTGTAGTATCAGCCAATTTGGGAAGGACTTGTCCAATTTGACTGCACATCGATGAAATCAAAGTTAGTTCAAATCGTTAACATCAGGGAACCTGTCATATTAGCTTGGAAACATTTTTTCCAAGAAAGTCAGTCCAAATATCCTTTTTTTTAACAATTAAGAAGGAAAGAAGAACCAAAGAACGGAAGTTTTGACTCTTAAATCTAGTTGGATAGATCTGTTTCCTCTTCCATTCTTACTGTTACCATCACTTCCCACTGGCATTATGATTCTTTGGTTAGTGCATTGCTTTAGCCAGCGTAAAATCCTGTTGAATCTCATGAACATGGATCAACGAATTGGCGTCGTATGATCCATGTAGCCGACCCCACCTAGTGGGATAAGGCTTTGTAGTTGTTGTTGTTGGTTAGTGCATTGCTTTCCACAGGACCATATGAAATCAATGCCACATGAAACGGGACTAAAAGATGCAGCCAAATTTCTAATTAGGACCAGATGAATATAATATCTGAACTGCCTTTCAGCTTTAGTCTGGTTCTGGTTCATATTGTTCAGTAGCCAATCGAAATGGATTGTTCTCAACCCTTGTAGTCATCCTTCCTGGTTTCAGAAAGAAATTCTTTCGCTTTAGGCAGGTTCAGATTATTTTGTTATATTTTAAGCTGATTCATAAAGTTCCATTTGGATTCAGTCCAGAGAATAAGCTCAGTTTTGTTTTGCCTTCAGTCACTTTCATTGACTAATATTTTATTCATGTTCAGCTCATAATTATTTCCTCATATAATTTTTTTGTCTCTTTGGTCCTGCTCAAGTAATTCAGCGAGGTTCACTTAGGTGCAACTTTAATTTTCTTTTGAGAAGGAAAAGGTCACTAAGCATGTTTGAGGTTCAACAATCTTTGTCATACTTATATTGTTTGTTGTTTATCGTGACAAATAAGCTCCTTACTGGCCATAAGCATGTTTGAGGTTCAACTTTGTCATACTTATATTGTTTGTTGTTCATCATGGCATATAAGCTCCTTACTGGGCACATCAAAAGGATGACAAACGTAAACCTGAAGTACAACAAGAATATGTTAATGACATGATGAAAATACTTGAATATAGATTGCTCAGAAATGCGTCTGTGGATGGCTATTTAAGCTTGGTAGTCATCCTTTTATTTCTCAAAAAAAAATGTGACTAGGATTATTTTCTCTTTGGTTGAGCATGCTATTCTTTTCTAAATACCTGTGTCATGTTTGTTTTTTATGATTTTAATGATGATTTGTCTATGGATTAGGTGATAACACCATTTCTATGGTAATTTTCTCTTATAAATCTAGTGGTGTTAGTGTCTGTCGTAAACCTAAATTAAATAAATTAAGTAAACTCTAGGAACTAAGTCACAGCCCAAAGTGGAAATTCTTATTCGATCACTAGTCTGAACTTAATTAGTCGAGTCATGAGTGTACATGAGTTTATTTATCTGTTCCTTAAAAAAGAAGAGTTCCTTGTGTCCATATCTTAGGATTCCAGACATCTGCTTGTTAGAAATATTTCACTTTTACTTTGCTTTTAATATATATAACCATCTTGGTGATTGCCATTTTTATCAAATCTATGTTGTGTGTATTTTATATCTTTGAATTAAGTAATTCTGTTGATGTTTGCTATGCTCTTTGTGATTTTGTTTTTGAGAGCTATGGTCTTTTTATGTTAACAGCAAAGTTTTGC
Source organism: Pontederia crassipes (assembly GCA_030549335.1). Taxonomy (NCBI): domain Eukaryota; kingdom Viridiplantae; phylum Streptophyta; class Magnoliopsida; order Commelinales; family Pontederiaceae; genus Pontederia; species Pontederia crassipes. Next base: position 75,892,224 of record CM060192.1, read on the forward strand.
TCCACCTACCATAGCGCAACCTGCTGTAAGAGCATTTGTTCCTTCAAACCATGTTCCATTGAGAAATGTCGAGCAATATCAGCAGCACAGCTTGGCCTCCCACTTGTATGCGGTATGTCTATTTGTTTTCCATCTTACTGAAGACTTCTTTGCTTGTGCTTTATTTCTAACATCTCACGGGGTTTATTCAATAGGCTGGTGGAAACCCTGTCCATCAATCTGAATCAACTGTTTCTGGCATTGGTACATCTCAAGGTGGGGTTGTCAGCGGTCAGAGATTCATGCCTGCTTCAGTTACCCCACAGACAAGGAATTTCATGCCAGTTAGTAATCCAAACTTTCCCCAAAGGCCTGGTATGGGATCTCAACCTTCCAGTCCTCCAAAACCATCACAAGTTCAGCCAGCAATTACTCCTGCAGCTCCTCCACCTACAGTGCAAACAGCTGATACATCAAAAGTTCCTGGTAAATAGATATTTTTTTTTTAAAAAAAATAAGAGGCTTTTTTCCAAGGAACTTATTTTACCTGACGTTTTTACTTTGTTCTGAAGTGGGCCATCAAGATGTCAGATTTGCCTGTTAGATTCCCAACATCCATTTTATTATTTTAACATTGATCTTATCTGTTGCGACAATAAAAAGTAAACTGATCACTCATTCTTTTGTGTACTTATTCCTTTTACCATTGGAAGCTAGAATGTGCAAATTTTATTCTGGATGTTATTTATTTGTTTTGTTTGGACATTTATAATCCATGATGGAAGATATATGATAAGGCTATCCGATAACATACTGCTACTGGAAATACCTCAAAACCTATATTATTATAATAAATAAAGTTGGATGATTGCAATGCAATCATCCTTGACCCTATATATTATAATATATTTGTATACGTTCCTCTTCATCTTTTAGTATTTTTATGGTGTATTTAGATAAATCTGTTGTTTCTGGTAAATTAATTTGGTGAATGTACATTGGTTTCTGTGATTGATTCTAAAGGATTGATGATATTTTTTCCATTGATTATTATTATTATTATTATTTTGAAAGATCTGTTTTGTTATTTGAAGTCTGCTAATTTATGGTCCGTGTCCTTACAGCTGAATTGAAGCCTGTTATTACAACATTGACTAGACTCTATAATGAGACATCAGCAGCTCTAGGAGGATCTGCTGCAAATCCATCTAAAAAGCGGGAAATCGAGGATAACTCGAAAAAAATTGGGTCCTTGTTTGCGAAACTTAATTGCGGTGACATATCTCCAAATGCTGCGTCTAAACTCATTCAACTTTGCCAGTCTCTAGATACTGGAGATTTTGCTGGTGCATTGCACATTCAGGTACTTCTGCTTATTTGCTTTTCTCTTTCCTACTCTCTAGAACCTTGCTTTATCAAACATTTTGGCTGATATTTCTATATAATGGACTTGCCTTCTCCCTTCTCCCTAGAATGTTTGTTGTTTTTGAAGTTTGCCACTTCCAGATCACATTATTTACTAATAATAGGGAAAGATATTAATATTCAAGGTGCACTTTGGATTAATCTACCATCTTGCTGGTCGTCTTTGATCGTTTCAAAAAAACTTTGGATTAATGGTTAAAGATTCTAGGAAACGGCCACTTTATAAAGGCTGGGAAGCCTACTTTCTTATATTCTGCCTCCTCAAACTTCCTGGCAGCTTTTGGTCTTTTTCTCTTTTGAAAGAAGAGATTAATCTTTGTTGACTGAAATTCAGCCATCAGATGATTAAGAAATGACTAACTTTCTCATTTAAGCTTTTGCTCATATTTCTCTGTTGTATTTTCCTGATACTTTTGCCATAAATGTACGCATTTCCACTTTTAGAAAATGTATGTACTTGGAAGATTTCTTACATCTATCTCTTTTGTTTCACATGCTCGGTAGGTTTCCATCTGGTACGTGAATAAGATAAGCTTATAACTCTGTTCATCTGGTATGGGAGATGTTTTAGTAACATGACAAAACTGAATGGTTTGACCTGTTTTCTATGATGTGTAATCCAATTAAACTAGGAAAAATATGATCGAGGATGGTTGTAAAAATTAGACCCTAAGCAGGAGCCTTTTTTCTCAAAATTGAACATGATGAGTACTAGGTTAATTATGGTTGGGGGGTGCAGCTTGTAATGTTGATTGTTTTCTCAGACATTTGATATTTACTTTCCATAATATATCTGTGCGTGGCTACCTTCTAATGATTCAAAACTGGTTCATGAAAACAGGTAGTTCTAACAACAAGTGATTGGGATGAGTGCAACTTCTGGCTTGCTGCACTAAAGCGAATGATCAAAACAAGGCAAAGCGTGCGACTATAAGGAGGGTATAGGACAGAACCGTACATCCGGACTGATTATGTACACATTTTTTTCTGTTCCTCATCTCCGTTAGTGTAACTTGTCAGGCTCTTGTAGGTCATTCATAGCTAGCCTTCGTCGCAGTGTTCATGATTCCTCGCTCAGAAGATAGGGTTCATGGTGGACACCACCTTTTTTTTATTGTTATAGGAGTGGCCTTTTTTATTAATAGATTGTTTTGGCACGAAAGTTTGTCTGATCTCAAAGGAAATCACATTAAATTGCCGAGAACTGTATTTTTGATTTTTTTTTTATAAATAGACATTTGATACTGTCGTGAATCTCTAATTTCCATGGTTTAGATTGCTGAATTTGACTATCAACTCATTCACGTATTTTTTTTTTGTCGGAGAGGTTTTTAATCTTTTGATTTCGTTGTAGTTTGACAGATCATGTCTTAGGAAAGAAAAAAATGTGTCCAATTGGAATGTCTAAGTGTTTGCTTCAATCAGAAGTCAGACAATAGGAAAAAGGAAGAAAGGGTCTGCTTAGGTCATGTTATCTGAATTGATGGGAAGATTTTGATGTCATATTAGCTCTCGTGGAACAAGGTTTGTCACAAAATTCAGGTAGACTCAGTCTGGACTCCTAAATTTAAATGTCACATACTCTGCTTTACTAATCTACTGATTAAGATTGGGGGAAAGAAATAATTAAGAAAACTCAAACCATGTTCACATCATTTTGTTCTAGTAATTTTTTTCCCTCCAATTTAACTTTGGATGCATGCATATGATATAAAGATAAATGCACATGCTGCTACTAATAGATCTTTACGCTTTTTGGGGCCCTATCATTATTAATGTTGTCATCAGGATCGACTTGATCAGACTGGTAGGTTAATCTGATTTTACCACTGGACAGTAGATGACATGATAATATAAAACCAAGAATGACAATGATGTTGCTAGTGGTTTGCGTGATGCTGTGTCCTACCATTACTGGGTGTGACGAGGACCTCACTCTCTCTTCTTTAGTTGTCCTCTCATTTCTCTCTGGAAGCTCTCTCTCTCTCTTCCCCCTCCCTCCCCTCTAGTTGTCTTCTTATTTCTCTGTGGAAGCTCTCTCTCTCCCCCCTCCATCTCCTCTAGTGGTCCTCTCTCTCACTCTCTCTCTCTCTCTCTCGGGGACACAAGCTATGGGTAAGATGTGCTGTAGCCAAGAAGAAGATGAAGGAGGCGTCGACATCACCGGCATCCTCCTCGTCATCGTGATGGCTTTGGTGCTGCTGGTCGTCTGCAACCCACCTCGGCGTCAGCGTGCGGTCGTTTATCCCTGCTGCCGCTGAGGTTTCATATGTAACTTGAAGGTTTCGTATTCCTATTTTAAGCACCAAAAGCGGCAGGCTGCACCCCAAATATTATGATTAGCCGTAAGCGTCTATGATAATTCATAAGCTAGTCACACGATGTGAATCTTGATTCTAGACTTCTAGTTGGTCCTCTTTAAAATGTGTTAGTTAGTTCTAAATAGTATAAGAGTTCTTTCTTAAGAGAAATCAAGAGTGAAAAAAATGGAAACTGTATTATTTTCTGTACCCACTAAATTGAGATTTGTGAATGAGTTGAATAATAATTAAAATCGGAGTGTCATCTACTATTTATAGTTCTAGGTCCTGATTAGCAAGCAGGACGTGCAGAGTGTCATCCATTCTTCCATCTGTTTTATTCACTCACCACTCACCATCTTGTTCCCTTAATACTATGTAACGATCAATGCATATTAATTTGCTTCGTTTGTATGTGTTTTTCTGGTGGTTGGAAATTGATTGTGTAGGGTCCTAATCAATTAATGCATGAAAGCAATATTCCTGACCCCGTTCGGTGGTCTTTTTTAATTAATTCTTAAGCAAAAAGTTGCTGCTAATCTTTGTGTTGCAGCACACTGTTCATGATTGCGAATTGGTCGATTAAATGGTTGATGCAGCAATTCATCATAATTCTTAATCCGAAAATTATGAAGACTTGCTTCCTTAATGGACGTCATGAAGTGTTGTTTGGTATGGCACTTAAAATGCCAATTTTCGCTCTTTTAAACATGCTTGATTTAAGTTTTAGAAAATATATCCTGAAGACATTCTAAAATCGTTGGAAAAAAATTCTAATTTCAATCGAAAATATAATGATTGAGATTACGACTTTTATAGGCCCAATTTAGCCATGGGATGAAACTTAATAAACCCTTCAATTCTTCCCTCATTAGCATTTTAGGCCACATTTTTGCTCAAAAGTTAAGCATAACATTATTTTTTCAAATAAATAAATAAGCATATTGCAGCAACCTATTGACTAAAATTCTTGTTATCATAGTATATAAAAAAAGTATATGTGTATTCCATTCGTGACGAAAGCATATATAAAATTTGTGATGAGCATCGAGTACTTTTAAATATTTTGCGATATATATAATCATTTACATGTGTAGTCCTAAAATGATAAAACAAATATTCATACTCCGCGAGAAATGTATATGAAGATATTCTTTGAGGCTGCGTTTGACAGTGGTAGAACTTTGGACTTTAAGTTCTCACGAACTCTCGGATTTAACGTCGATGTCCGCTTGTCTAGTTTGGCAATGTTCTGCACTTCTGCGAGAACTTGGTCATCGATTTGACAGTTGAATTCGGCCAAGTTTTCAGGGCCATTTGGCGATAGTTCATGTAATCCGGCATGGGAGAAAACAACCGCTCAACCGTTGAATGAACTATTTGCACTATACACCGCCATTCCATACTCGTTGTCTCGTGAAAAAAAAAGTGGGAATGGCTGGACCAAAATCAACATTTGTTCATACACAACCGAATGGAACTAATTGCACTATACATTGCACATAACACCGCAAGCAGGTAGGTAGTATTCTCTAATTATACTTAACACCGTAGGCAGGTAGTACTCACTAATTGCACATAAAATTAGGCAAATACATCTTGAAGGCAATCCAGCGAGAGTACTAATACATTTCTCCAAACAAGCAGATAACAAAATAAGATGGTCTTACAACGTAGACCCACAACACATAGATGAATTCGGTTCACCGACAAAATACGAAAGTCTTACAATAGTTGCTCAAACATCCCTACAACACTTACCTACTACGTAACCAAGTACGAATGAAATTATGGATAAAAGAAGTACCATCAAAACATTAACCCTACACTTGCATGGACACTTCACATAAGAGACGCTGTCCTTAGCTTCAGTAAGTCCGGGCTCTGCAGGCTTTGTAGACACATTAGTACAATATGGTTCAGAACAACGCATACTAAAGTAACTATGCAATGAAGAGGAAGCGGCATCATAGCTATCAAATTTCTTATATGCACAGCCACGATAACCCAGCACTTGCGCTTGGTAGTCTGCCCACGTGTCAAATACTTCGGTATTACGACATTCGTAGATAGCATAATATTTTCTTGTTGTCATTCTAACTCTTGGTGTCCTCAACCCCTGTAATAATAAGCAATATTAATCAGTTCACATGTCGTGGTATGAAAAGTGAACAATAACAAATTGATAAGATCTGAAATGTCGTGGAGAGAAGTGTTAAAATGTGTGCAAAGTTGAACATTCTATATGGACCAACAGTTTCAATACAATAATTTGTCAAAAGTGTAAATTAGAAATGCGAAATCTCCTTGCATAACCGAGGGATGTCTACATTCAGGTACCTATCCTGTAGTTGCTGAAATCCGATATATGCTTAGCTGCCATATTACTAATTATGGATAAACATAGAAAATTGAAGTTGCATGTACAGATTGTAAGGAAACCATGGCAGCATTCATAGTTGAGATATGGAGAAACATACAAAATTCAAGTTGTAAAAATAGATTTGTAACGCAAGCATGCCAGTGTTCACAGTTGATTCTGGAGAACCATACATAATTAAAGTTGCAAATGCAGATTTCTACGCAAACTGTGGCAATGCTCATAGTTCAAATATGGAGCAACATTAGCAACTTTTATATGTAAATACAGATTTGTAAGGAAACTGTAGCCGAACAAAAGTCTTACTTCTACGCCTCGATGGTCAGCCCATATCCTAGAAGCTATTCCGTCTCACAACACGTCCCCCCAGTTTTCTCAGTCGTAGACGCGGGCATAGAAGGTTGCAGGTCACCCGCACGTACCGCTTCGGTTCAGGCCGAATAGTCATGTTGAAGTATTTGTCGTCTCCGGCATGACGTCTGACGAAGTTGTGTATGACGCAACACGCTATTATGATATACTTCTGTAACTTCAAAGGATATTGAATGAGGCTACGAAGCAACCTAAACCTTTTTTTCAAAATCCCGAATGACTTCTCCATACAGTTTCGCAGTTGCGCATGTTTATGATTAAAAATATCTTTGACATCACGATACCGCCCTGCTGGGGTGTTCTCTGTGAAGGTCCCCATATGATACCTCCCACCGCGATATGGTGCTATGAATTTATCGGAATTGGCATAACCGGAATCAACAAAGTAGTACTTTCCTATGTCAGAGTTATTTAACAAAGTTAGATCTCGAAGTATTAGTGAAGAAGACGAAACAACTTGACTGCAAGGGAATCCAAATCATACCGTCGGGCACAGGAAAGTCATTCCTTTCCAGGCACCATCGCAGGATCTTCATATCGCCTGTCGAGCCCTCCTAACCAGCACATACAAAGAGAAAGTTGTGATCGAAAGATGCCGCTACCATCACGTTCTGTGAAAGGAAGCTTTTGCAATTTCGATATGGTACTGGTTTTGACTTTTGCACGTGAGC